>JAVHJO010000003.1:0-1292103 GCA_036971675.1 Orbilia ellipsospora
CTAACCTAACCTAACCTAACCTAACCTAACCTAACCTAACCTAACCTAACCTAACCTAACCTAACCTAACCTAACCTAACCTAACCTAAGTATCTTACTAATATTTATTAACAATCTCTACACTATAATTATAATAAAATTGATTTAAAAGATTTTTTTTAATGTTAAAAGGGTATAGTGATATTGATTACATTAAAACTTATAAATATAAAAATATAATATGTAAATCCATATTTAAATATCTATATTTATTAGTAAATAGTGTTATTTTATAAAAAAATAAACTTCAAATTATAATTACAAAGTTTATTATTAAAACAAAAATAATTATATTTAATATAATTGGAAATAAAAAAAAATAATTACAAAAAATATTATCAGAAACTTTATTATCAATACAACCAAATATAATACTATCTTTATTTCCCATAGTGTTATATATAAATAATATTATAATTATAACTATAAATAAAATTAATAATAATTAATAAAAAATTAAATATTATAAAATATAGTATTTTTAAATTCACAAAAAAATTAAATTTAATACTTTTAAATTAAAATATTATAATATAAGTAGATTACCAGCAAACACTATAACAAAATTATTACTACTTAAAACCCACCATTCTCATATTATATATATGAATTTGTTTAAATAAATAAATTTTATTATAAATTATACTTCTATTTATAAAATTTATTAATAATACAAATGAAATTATAAAAAAAAAATAAAAATAAAAAATAATACTATCTAAAATATACTATAATAAGAAAACAAATTTAACTGAAACATTATACTTACCAATAATATAATTTTATATATTAAAAATTATATATTAACATCTATATTTCATAAATAACTATTATTATAAATTTTAATACTTATGTATCAGTATGATTTTTTAAATATACCAATTAGGCTATTACATCCTGCAAAATTGGTAAAGGAGCAGCACCACCAAACGTACTATATACTACATCAACTACAATAACAACTTATACTTATATAACTCCTACACTATTTTTACTATTACTTATACTTACCAAAACTATTAATTAAACTTATAATAATTTTACATTTAAATATATAAAAAAATAAAAATATTACAATTATTATATACCTATACTATCATCAGAACCCTATAATACCTCTGCAACAATAATATCATTTAAAAAAAAAAGAGGACCATTAAGTACAATACTATGAATCATATTAGCAAAAATAAGTACAAATTATGAATAAACTTAGAAAACCATAATTTAATAAACCTACAAATCTCCCAACACAATTATAAATTATAGAAAATTATAAACAATATAAAGAATATTAGAACCATATGTACTAGGTGTTTTAATTGATTGTGTTACTATATAAATTAATTTCTCTATTATAATAGTATAATCTAAAATTAATAATTTATATTAAATACATAAAACATTTACTAACACACAAAAAACACACTTATTGTTTTGTAACCCTAAAACTATAATACAAACATATTACCCATTAAAACAATACTAACACTAAAAAGTACAAATATACAAATTAAAATCCATAATAATAATATTATATTAATTAACATTAAATATAATAAAATTATTTATTATAACAATTAAAAAATAATAATACTAATAAAAAAATAAACTAAAAAATATAAATTAAAAAAAAAAAGAGATATTAATGGATCTAAAATAAAAGAAATTTAGTTAAGTATTTTAATCTACACTCATATTTTTAAAACTATAGAGTAAATTATATACTAATTATAGAACCTTATGGTTTTAAGCTGGGGAAGTAGTGTGAAGTTTTAAATCTATTATCTAATAATAGAGTGGTATGTGCTATAAATCTACAGCTACAATAATAATATTGGGATCAATACAACAGAACACTACAGTTTCACAGATACAAAATTGCTATATTTATAGTTATAACCAGATTATAATTGTAAATTATAACCGTTTTCTAATTAAAATTGTGAATTATAATTGTTTTTTTAATTAGAAATGTTGGATTTTTAACTTCATAAGTATTATTAGGCATTCTGTTTATATTTACAACCACACAATACTGTTAATATTATATAGATGAGAATTAGCACCTATTACTATACAATTATAATAATTAAAGGTATACTATTAAATCTGTAGCAGGTATTTAATTTATATATTTATAATTAGAATATAAACTCTATAATTAAATATATCCAACCTGGATTACAACTATTATAATAATAACCAAACTTAATTGTGTCACAAAAGTGCTATGATGTTACAATCTAGCAACAGGGTAGGTATATTTTCAATTACTACAGTTTAAACCACAAAACCAGCTGGTTCGTAAATATTAAATTATAAACACATCATGAATAAACTGCCTAAACACCTCCTACAAGCTGGGATATAGTGGTATACATACAAGGCATCAGCCAGGTTGATACATACCACCCTATAAATACTATTATAGGTGAATCTATAATATATTGAGATCATGATAAATTGATCATCAACTATACCTATACAGACCTACATATGTTCCAGCTATAAGCACTGAGCTGTAAACTTTTACAGTTATAATAAACTATGAGTTTATATTATATTTAAGTTGATTAATGAAAGATAAGAACTATTTATCAGTTTCAACAATAATTTTATATATATAATAATGCTCCATACAATAGCAAATGATTGCAAATCATATGTCTATCATTATATATTACTTGAGTTGCAAATTGTATATCTGTTATTACATGTTGTTTAAGTTGTAAGTCATATGCTTGCATATTGTTTATTACATATTGCATATTATGTAATATGTAGTACTATATGACAGGGTTCCAAATAAAATAGTAAAACTTATACATACAAATAATAAATATTATATAGGAAATGCAGCAAAACAGAACTGAGAACGATACAGCGTAAAACAGGGTACAGGTATTTGTGCTGTCAAGACCGTAGGTCTGTGACAATTAGATTTTAGAAGGGCTTATCAAACTTTTAAAGAACTTATCAAATTTTAAATCAGAAATTTAAATTTTATGAGGGTTTATTAGATTTTAGAAAAGCTTATCAAATTTTAAATTGTGAATTTAAATTTTTGAAGAACTCATCAGATTTTTAGAAAACTTATCAGATTTTGAGTCAGGAACCCAAATTTTTGAAAAACTAATCAGATTTTGGAAAGACTCATTAGATTTTCAAAAACTAATCAGATTTTTAAAAAAATTATTAGATTTTAAATCAAAAACCTAAATTTTTAAAGGGCTCATCAGATTTTGAGTCAGGAATTTAGATTTTATAAAAACTCATCAGATTTTAAATCCAAAACTTAGATTTTTGAAGGGCTGATTGGATTTTGGGAGGGCTTATCAAACTTTCAAAGGGTTTATTAGATTTTAAATTAGGAACCCAAATTTTATGAGGGTTTATTAAATTTTGGAAAGGTTTATCAAATTTTAAATTGCAAACCCAGATTTTATGAAAGCTGATTAAATTTTAAAAAAGTTTATTAGATTTTGGAAGAGTTTATTAAATTTTAAGTTAAAAACCCAGATTTTTAAAAAACTCATCAGATTTTAAGTTAGAAACCTAGATTTTTAAAAAACTCATTAGATTTTAAATCAAAAATTCAGATTTTTAAAGAACTAATTAGATTTTGGAAAGATTTAAATTTTTAATATAATATTTGATAATTATGTTTGTTATAATATAAAAATTAGAGGTATATTAAATTTGTGTGATGCCTATATAAATTTATATGAGCATCATGTAAATTTAAAGTACCGTCACGCAAATATTCAAAATCTTATATGAACACCCTCCCAAACCCGCACCCATTTCATTGATAGATTGATAGATTGATAGATTATCGCAAACAGGAGCGATGAACAGTTGCCACCAACATCTATGCACTGAAAGTAGTGCGTCGCGACCCGCCTTAGTGACATAGTAATACGCGACCGGCCCAGAGTGGGAGAGCTTAACCCTATCCAGAAGAAAATTCGCAGAGCGGCTGGATGACCACTAGTTGGGCTGAGGGCAAAAATGGTCTCGGCACACCCCTTTCTTAACGGGCGAACAGTAATTCTAGATCTTTAGTCTTCTTTGTATCTGCACCGCACATTTGACGTGTGTGTCTGCTTCAGGAAACCGGTGAGCTGAGATTATGCAGGATACCTCCTATATCTGCACAATGAAAGTCTGGAACTGTGATTTACATGCGTCGGAGGTTGTTTTGGCCTCTTTTGTTTGACATCGTAGGGTTATTCGGCTGCTCGATGAGCTGAGGATGATAACGATGGAGCGGCTATTATTTCGGGGAAGCACTCACAACTCAGGGGGTTTTGCGCACCTTAGGATGAAAAACGCCGTGTGAATAAATATGCCATCTCTTAGATTATAAATTTGAGAATCCAGTTTCGTCTGGCTTATGAGCCTTTCTGTCACCTATATTATGTAAGCACTTCAAAGTCAGATTCTGTCACAACTGAGCGCAGGTAAATGCGGGGTTCGAGAGACGAACAATGACCTATCGGTTATGAAAACCTTTTGAGCGAGCCGTTCCGTTTCCTTCTTGGCTATTAATGCAAGTAGAAAGCTTTTGGGGTATACTGCAATTCCTATTGGCTTCGCACTCAGGAACCTCTGATCCTTGAATTGGCGCAAAACTCTCAACGACCCCGGCGGAAATCTGGATAAAAAGGTGTTGTGTGTTGTAATTTGATTGGCTTCGCGCTTCGGAATGGATGAAGAACAGAAGCTTACGGCACAAGGCAACCAGGCAACCACCGAACCAGCACCAGCAGATCGATATCACGCCTACAAAATTGGATGGATGGCTTGGATAGACAGCTCAGTGGCAAGAAATTTCCTTTCGAGCGTGGTCTGAGCTACATCTTCCTCTGTGTAACCAAGAATGTATGACAACTTGGGCCGAGACTACTTGAGCCATAATGACTGATGTTCTCTATGCCTTTCTTCATTTTCACTTCCACTCAGAACTTGATTCTTTCAATTTAGAAAGGGAGATGTCGGCTCTCACTACGACTCCACAATGGCATCACAACGCCCGGTATGTATAACTGCACGGGAACACTCAGCTATTGTATATTTGTATTTTCTGTAAGCCTAGTTCTAGTTCTTTATTCGCTTCATTCTAAGTTAAATGACTGACCACATACCGATTACGTTTAAGCGTTGATCCTGAGAAGAAATATGCGTTATATTCGAATGTATACTTGTGCTTTATTAACGATGTAGAGAAAAAGATCTTATTCTTTGGCAAAAATGCGAGATCAGCCAAACTAACATCCAGGATTGAGATCCACATTTTCATACTACTGAACTCTAGGTCGGTTTTCAGCTCCTCAATCTAACTGTCTCAAAGTTAGCAGATCTGATACACGACCTATGGAAAGCGTTGGTACCGCTAACTAATTAAAAGCCAGCAAGGTAGCTGCTGATAAGAATGAGCCCCGACTTAAATTAACCCCTTTACTTACAGAGATAGCGTTGCCCCTTCTTGCAGCTGATCAAATTCAGAGAGCAGAATCTGCCCCTCGTTCCCCGCATTCCGGACTTGCTTCGCGAACTTCGTGCCCTTAGGGAGGTCGAGGCGCAGCGCCACCAGAGTCAGTTGGTCCTAGCCAAGAGATGACAACCAAAGTGACGCGATATCAGCAGGCAATGTGTTCCTTCGGCGCTTATCAGGTCATGATCGTTTCGACAAATTAAAATTTTCAACACCGCTAGCATGCTACGATGTGGAGTTTGGCTGGTGAAAGCCATCTTGATTGGTGTGATCCACGACACTACCGTTAACTCAGCTATTGTGAAACGCGACATTCGACACTAATATCCTCAGTAATCACAGAAGACATGATCATAACACAGATCGAGGCTGCTGCAATCTGCCGTAGATCTATGCTGCTCCTAGTGTCCCGAAAACATTCTTGCGTATAAATATTCGCTATTGATTAACCCCAACATCAGTAATGCAAAAGCAATCAGGATTCGGCATAGATTACACCATGAAAAAAAAAAGTACTCCTCTCAATGACACATGTTCGAATTGTACAGAGTGGATTTACTATTGCATCAAGGAGATTAAAACAATGTGGCGTGAAGACTGCATCGCCGTCATAAGTACCATGATGTTTTGCAAAGCGAGTCAGTTTCTCAAAAGGGAATGCTTGCATCGACGCTCGAAGAATCGTTAAGAATGTATTCGAGCCAGTCTAGGAAATGACAATTGATTTGGCAATGAACAGGCCGAACTGAGGAACATACCACTCATGTAGAATAGGTGGCATCAAGCCTTAAATCTTTATCGCTTAGTTGTCAAGATTCTTTTTAACTTGAGTTGGCCGAGCGCGTTTTTGTAGATTACTGAGACCTGAGAGTACCCTCGTAAAAATGGCCAAATCCGGCCAGTACAGCATCCGGAAGGAAGTTCTTGGGAAAGAATTTTTATGAAGCAAATTTAATCGATTTTTGATAAATCTTAGTCACAAACCTCAAGGCTCTAGTATGGGGCAACAAGAGGGATTCTAGAAAACACCCCCACGTGTGGAAAAGAAAGCTAGGACCGAGACTGCTGCAGTAAATTGTTGGCTTTGGGTGCAAGCACAGATTCAACTCCTGAAGTTCCTTTCGCTCAAGTGCAGTAAGCGTTGAAAGTGCCAAGTCGTCTCGGAGCCGAGCTAGAAATTATACTAAATTCCACTACAGGTTCGGAACATCTTCAACTTAGAAAGTGCCGGACCCTGTTTGCCTGTAGCACTCCATCTTCCTCGGCCATTTCTGAATTTGCTTTGGTATCGATATTCTCAGCTATTCCGAAGTGCGTACCAATAGTATTTCACGGGGATCTGTCCCGCCCACCACACAAAGAGGTAGCTAGCCGATCGGGACCAAGCTGAAGCAATATAAGCCGACGAGTGTGCCATGCCTTTCCTTATCTCTTCGGGGTAGGGTTCTAGTATTGTAAGAAATTCTTAAGAATATGAGAGTCCACCAAAGATGGTATTAGGAAAAATAGGAATAACATCAAAATTGGTATATCTGTATAAATTATCCATACTACATTCGCTTGATTTCCGAACATTTAAAAGTTCATCTCATCTCTGGCAGCCTGCAAGAATGATGACTCATCATAGAACTATACTTCCTCCCTGCCTGCAGTGGCAACAGACGATTTTAGCGTCTTGTGCGACGAAACCCCGCATAGGTAGCGTGAGCGATCGCTATATTAGAGATATTGTGGACCTTATCACAGAAAAGACTACTTGTGTTCAAGAATCTCTATTTCTGCATAGAGGGGAGAAGTCGAAGCATAAATGAGGGAACTGTGCTGTGGTTGGGGTGGTAACAGCCTCATGTGTTTTGTTTCGATAGCTTTTGCAGGGAAAAATTTAAAAATTAGGCGTGAATTTACCGGTATCATAAATGTTCTACACCTCAAAAGAAATAAGATACCACTTGTTTAATTCGTCTTTGTCTTCGAAAGGTGGCGCAAAATCCTAGCTTTTGGAAGAACTCTACCACCAGCGCAGATCGTGAGAACAACATCAACTAGCCGAAAAATTAGCTCCTCTACAAACTTTAGCCTTGCTGTTGGTCTCCTTACTATACCTTTTCATGCGACTTCACGAAGTTTAGCTGTTCTGCCTGAGATTCTTCTCGTCCAGATAAACAACCAGATATTTACTCTCCTAGGGCCTTCGCGGACTCAGTTTCTAAAACCATCAAAATATCCGAATGTGTGGAATCCCTAGTAGAGTTCCTAGATGAGTGGCGCATGCTATGATTGTGCTATCGTACTACTCTTGCATCTATAGTCGGCCCTTTGAAAGAGAACCAGCTCCTCCAACTCTACCCAAACGGCAATCAGAATCTTGGTGTTAGAGCCAGAATTGTCAGTGCTACGGATGTTGTTTCCCCAAAAAGATCTTTGCGCAGGTCTAAATCTCCCTAAACATTGTGTCGTCTCTCTCTAGTCCCCGTTGGTTGCCATGAAACTCAAGGGCAGGTACATATCCTCTCCTTTAATTGTTTCTACCGCCGAAGGTCAGTCTTAACTAGGGCCTATACAATTATTAAATTCAATTCATGGCTGTTTCCAAGTCTCGAGTTGGCCATGAATATCATGTAGCTAAGGCCAGTCCCAGATTCGGAATTAACTTCGTCGCTGAACCTGTTCCGCATCAATCACTATCACCACCCGATTCCCTATCCTTGCTGGAACTGGCAACAGTGACAATCTAGGCTGACTCTATGAGCTTACGAAGGCAAACCGTAGGAAGTGAGTTATATCGCCTACAACCGCGTTTTCTAAAAGAGTCTTTTTTGTAATGGCTATCTAACAATCTCCACGTAGTCCCAAGGACTAGTCCAGGAAAAACCTGTGGAAGACCATATCGGAGACGAACGCAGCAAGAAGACTCATGTGAATCCTGAGGAATCTCACAGAAGAACACAACCTGCAGCTGTCTATGACTCCTCCGCCGTTAAACCCGGTTATGTAATCTACTAAAGCCCAAGAAGGAAATTTGCTACAAGGCTATGCGAAGGGCACTACCAGTAAGTTTAATAACTCTCAGCGACATTATCCTTCCTATCGCGCCGCGGAATACTTCCATGGAGGAAATGGCTGATGATATATACTCCTATTCTTCTAGTTAATATGGCCAAGAAAAGTAGAAAAATAGGTAGTTGTAGCTGTATGCATATTCGTGGAATCCGTCCGGCCGCTTATAGTCTATCAATATAATACTATACGATTTTATTTTCATTTATTTTGTTTGTTTGGCCAACAAATCAACACCAGAAGAGAAGCTGGTGGCGAATCAACTCGCAGAAATCGGTGCTGTGGCCCGTCGACGTGTGCATCGACGGACAACAGGGTGTTGAGAAATTTCAAGATCCAGAGTTTCACTGCTCAGTCGCAATCACATATTTCGTGTCATTGGCCAATATTAGTTTGTTAAGTTTTGTCGCGATGGAAGTACCTAGTATCTAACAAACCGCCGACATGACCCTCATTTCCTAATCCCATTATTTTGTCCGTCAGCTGGTGAGGAAACTATTCGCGCTAAAAGGAGCTCGGTTACCGCGCTTTTTCCCCTGTTATATTCTACAAATGTTTTCGGTCACCTACTTCTTTAGTACCACTGACATCTTTACATACTAAACCAGGTATCTGTAGCCGCTTCAGCAAGTAGGATCGCCATGTCCTCACGCGATAGGTGGACTGATCAGGGCCGGTCAGCGTCTTTGAGCGCGTGGCTGACATCCAGGAGCTAAATGAGGGCATAATAACCTCTGGGGTTGAAAATGAAGAAAAGCAACAGTATTCCCGTACTTCGGAGGCCTCCGAAAGGTAACCGTCTTCACAAACTTCCGAAACTTCTGAAAGGAAGACCTCTGGTAGATTTAAGGCTTCTGAGCGGCCAAGTGCTACCTCTCATATACATTCAAATGGCGACAGAAACCCGAACAATAGTGTATTTGGGAATACAGAAAAGGTCGCTAATGAATGATCAGAAATTCGAAAATTCCAATAACGGCGATATTCCGCACACATCTAGCCCCCCTATATCTCGGTCGACTTCCAGGGAGCACCGAGATAAAATGAAACAGCGACTTGAAAGGTGTCTTTTAACTGTAATCGGACGCTGCGGGCAGGGGACAGAATCACCAATTGTGAGACTGGGATCAATGCTGCCGCATTCCCTCATCTTGATCCAAGATCTTGGGCTTTTAGTTATTTTTTTTTTTATCAAAGAGCCCAGTCTCCTCTTTCGAATTCTGTTATATGCAATATATATGCTTTTATGAGTTAAAGTTATAATATGAATAGAACATATGCCATTACGATTTAAATTTACATCAGCCAAAAGTCAAACCACTTGTGAAGATGTTTATTAATGTTGAAAAGAGGTTTTTTTTTTGTATAGTATTGGTTAACACAAGTGCTCCGTTTCTACAACTCAGATCTAGTAGGCTACATGTCACCAACATTTGAAGCTAAAATAATCGTCATCCGATCGCACGCGGGATCAGATAATATATCATATCAGGCATCTCTATCATACCAACACGCGAGATGACTTGCATTCCTCTGGAACTGGCCAAGACAATGACCTGCCAAAAACATGGGATCAAAGCGTTGGATCGGTTAATGTGCGTGGCCAAGAGGGCTTAATTCAACAGTGCCACCACCAAAACCTAGGCATCATCAACAAACCCGTAGTCCCAAGAGAGTCAAGCTTCTCTTGATCCCGTCCGCCAATATCCGGTGTCACACGCGAACGAATGGATTCTAATGGGCTCCTGTGGCGTCTCTCAAAGGGGCCCACAGAGATGGATTTCAAATAGTGTTTGCACACAACCGGCAGGGCGAAGCGCTTTCGCATGACCAAAGGAGGATTTCGTGGGATTTTGGCGGGATTTTTGTGGGATTTTTCGGCGTTGACGGATGGATTTATCGAGTCCACGAAATTGGACACTAGGTCCTGGATTCTTCTTTGCAGTTTCTAGGCGCCACGAAATGCACCAAGCCGGAAGATGGAGGGCGATTAGAATGGATGTATATTTCCGAGCCTCCTGTGTGTTTAAAGTTGCGAAAGCGATTTGGATGAGAAAACCTACCGCGTGCGGTTGGCCAGGACCATAAGTAGAGCCCAATTTCCTCAGCCTTCTCCGTTTTGATATCCATAAATCCAACCGTCAAACGGCTTTCCTCATATTCAAAAACCCCCAAAACATATATTTTTTATAATTGATACTTCTTTACTGATTAGTCTCCGATACAATCTTACAAAATGTCGGCAGGTCAATGGAAACCCCATCTCATCCAGATCCAACCCCCAACCATAGCCGGGCTCGGTGGCGACCCATGCGGCGATGGCATGGAATGCACTCCTAACACTGCTAATAAGTGCGGCAACTGGCTGGGCTACAAGCAATCTTGCTGCGCCTTAGCCGTCACCGATCCGGACCCGACAGTGGGCGACATTTTCATCCCGTGCAGCTACATTCCCGACATCCAAACCTCCACCATCGACAAGATTGGCTACGCGACCTACAACATGACCGGAAATTCGTGCGGCAGCGACAACATCGTCAACTTCTTCTCGGACGGGACGCTATCGTGCTGCAAAACCACGGAGCTGGTAATGTACATCGATCCGGATAATACGGGCACTCAATTTATCGGATGCGGTAATTGGAAAGTCACCCCGTCGGCACAGGATATCGCTGTCGGAGAGGGCAAGACGACGTTGAGCCGTGGTATGCAGAGCACAGCTGGTGCACCATCTCCAACGACGGGCGCAGGAGCTTCTGGTTCGACGCCGGCCGGTAGCAGTCCCACGCAGACCGGATCGACGAATGGCGGTTCCACGACGTCTTCTGGACCTAGTGCTACTAAGACTAACGCCGTCTCAAAAACGAGTATGAACAAGGTTGCTTCGCTTGTTTTGGGATCAGCTGTTTTCGCATTGTTTCTCGGGGCGCAGCTTTGAATTAGCTATGACATCCATATGAATTGGGATATCATTCGACTGCTATCTCGTGTGAAGGTCTGGGTGCAAGACTAGACTGGATACATCTGGGCTGTTGATTTTGTAGACTAAATTTTCTGGTATATACTACTTTTTCATCGAATTGGTGTATTTCATTTAAATTTATATAAAACAATATACCAATTTTTGTATCTAATAAGCTAATTTTTTAATTTTAAATGAAATCAACCAGACATGCCCTGATCTCATAAATAAAATTCTTATTAGGTTATATAAATATTTGATATAATTACTTCTTTCAGTACTTATATATGTTGTTAAATTTTGGTATTTTTTGTGTAGTGCCAGTTGACATCAGTGGTCATTTCCACAACTCGGATCCAGTAGGCTGCTCTGCACCTCGAATCGATAAGCAAAATCTCGCATTGAGCAAAACTGAAAACAACAAGTTTATAATTTGGGCAGCTGATGAACGCCACCTCCAGCTGTCTTTGTGGTGTAAAAAGATGTTGAAAACGTATATGACGTGGATCGCCTCGTCACAACGGCGTGTCTAGAAACTTGTCGTATAAATTTTAGCCTACAGGCTGGTCCTATCTATTATATTGTAAATATTTGTTCGGAAGATGTAGGATCGATATTGGAACCTTGAGAATCATAGAATCTTGGATAACAATGTAATACTTTTATATAGTTATATGATTATATTTAATATTGCAGGGTCAAGCATCTACGAGAGGACCCTTCGGCCCTCCCCGCCTGACCTTTTTTCTTCCCTTGCCCCGTTTCCTACCTGTTAACAGATTTCCGCGTTCTCTAAACTTTTGGTTCTGAAATCTGTTTCCCTCTTCACATCCAACACACTTCCTCTCGTCATCCTCCCCCACAACAATCCTACAAACCTCAACGCTGCGACCGGTAGGAATGACACTCTTATGACGATAATAGTAATCGTCCTCAGCAGGCTCAAACCCGCTCGCAAACTCCGCGACCCGCAGACCTGGTAAACTGGGTACCCAGGAATTAACCAACTCGCGAAGATGGCTCGGTAACGCGCGAGCGATATGCGACTCGTCATATGGGAAATTCGGCCAGGGCACCCTCACATCCTCCAACTCCTCCAGATAGACCATATGCTCGAACACCCCTTCCGCTATCTCCGCTTTCCCAGGTGTATCTATCCGCAAATTTCTAACATTCGGGAACATCTTCCTCGTAAACCCGACCGCATCGCACGGATTGCCCTCATCCAAAACTAACCAAAATTCGGTTACTGCGCTAAACGGGGTAACAGGACACCTTTGCATCAGAGGATTTTGCGAGTATCTCCAGCATACGCAAACATATCCGCCCACCAACGCCGGACAGTGCAGTTTCACCCGCTTCAGGGTATCCTGCGACCGGGAGAAAAAGTAGAATGGTTCATTGACCCGTTTGAACAGCGAGTTGAGCCCGTGAGGACCAACCGGGGTATCAGCCCATCCGAAAAGCCGGGTATTGACTTCCTCCAGCTTTACAGGGAGCGGAATATCTTCGTTTTTGACGGTGGATAGGATACGTAGCCGTTTATCCTTCGGACGCACGTGTTTTCTGCTCCAATTCAGCTTTAGAAACTCGAGATCTTCTGGACAACACGGTTTTAGAATGGTGAGGTGGTGATGCCATTCTGGTGAGTTTGTCGCAAATAAGGTCGGTTCCACAGAGAACCGCTTGAGGTCCGGGTACCATAGGTATTCGGATAACCTGAACCAGATCGCGATTGGGATTTTCCATTCGAACCATTTGGTGGCTGAGAAGGGGAGACGGATACCTTGGACATTGGGGAAAAGGTGCAGCGCGTCGCAGTATTTGCGGAGGAGTTTTATTGAGTTTGTGATGCCGCCTGCAGTTGGTGTTATCAATTTATCAAATGTGATATCACTGAATTCAACGAAATATTGTCTCATTAGCTTAATTTCTACTGCGTTGAAATGGTATATCGCATTGTATGGTTCTCACGTAACTCGAGCACCCAAGCCCGTAAATTTACCGCCATCAAAAGCAGCTATTGATTCCTCGGAAAGCTTGAGATGTTGAAACAAGCGTAAATCTAGAGTCACGCACTGTCGGTGCCGTTTGGAACAGTAGGAGAGGGCTTTTAGCTGTTCGAGGGAAAGGTAGGCGTATATTTCGAGCCAGAGCTCCGTAGGGAGATCGAGGGGGACAATTTCAAGGAAGAGAGTGCTGATGGTAAGTTTTAGCTCACTCGCCATTATCGTATTACCGGGGCACGACGAGGAGGTTGATTACTTTAGATGGAGTTGAGGGGACGCCCTCCATCTGGGCTTTATGGTTTACAACTCGGGTTGTAGACATTAATGAGTTGAAGGCCGTTTATGAGTCAACTCTGCCGCCTCAGGCTTGATGCGGCTCCCGGCTGTTTTTTTGGCGTGCAGATGCACATGTGAGCCACAACAACGAATTAAACCACAGAGTACAAGTTACTTCGCCTTAAAATTTTTTGAAAGCCATTTAAATCACAACAGCAGCCCGGTTACATTCCAATAGATGGATCAAATAGCCTAGCAAATGCAATCCAAAGATACAGGAACAGAAAAAAAGAATGATTGTATACTATTCGCATGATATCAAAATGATACTTAGGAGAACTCTCAGGATGATCTATTTACTCTCGAATATTGGTTGAGCAAGTTTATCATCCTAGTCCTTGTTATCAAATTACTAGTAAGAACTCTTATGGGTTTCTAACTTTTCTGAAACTAATAGCGTATTTAATTTTTTGTAATTTGCTAGATCGCTCAGATCTCGTCCTAACTCTCCGAACAACATACTTGTTTGATACACTCTGTAAACCAAACTATGAATGAAATCCTCTGTGGTTTGAACTGTAATATCCCTTGTCTTCTTGAAATTGACAATTGGATCATCGAGAGACTCGGCTTCCTCTATTTTCATATCCGGCTAAAACTAACGCTGGTGCTGATTAAACCTACTGGTTAGGTTAGTTTTCCACAATTTAGATCTAGTAAGTATTTAGCCTGCTCAGATGTAAGGCCTATTTTTAAATAAGCCTTTTAAGCAGTTTTATAGTTGTTTCGTTTCCGTTGTGTATAACATGTAACAGACGTTTGTTCCAAATTTAATCTCGGGACTTCAAATCTGCACCTTTCTCTACGAGCGCCTGTATAATACTATCTTGCTCCTACTTTGTAGCATGCGAAAGTGTTGTTTGGCTAAAATTAACTGGGGTCTCTATATTTGCTTTTAGTTCTATCAGAGTTTTTATAATAGTATACGATTCCCTTATTGCGGCATACGTTAGCGGTGTATATTCAAAGCCGTCTTTGCACTTTAGCTGAGCACCCACTTCCAATTAATAACTTCACCACATCTTCATAACCTCTCATTGCGGCAATAGATAGAAGTGTCTGACCATTAAACCTAGATTCCAGGTCGACATTGTTCTTCAGGAGCCCTGCTAGAATGGACTTGTATTCTTCTCCACCTCTTCTCATTACACTTGGATATCGGCAGCATGTGATCTCACGTTCATCTTAATAGGAACCGCACAAACCACTCAATCGTATAATCACCACGCGATAGTACTGCGAGAGATTCTACCAAGAACGACTTCTGTAACAGCTCGCCATCGGTATCATACATGCACCACAGGTTTTTTTTAGTAAAAGGTTTTTTTTTTGGCTAGACGTTCTGGGTATCTTGGTTTTTTAGGTTTTTTTCGGTCATTTTATAGCTAAAAGAATGTAGATATTGTTGCCACACTTGATCGAATATAGCCGTTGTCAACAACTACTTTAGTTGGATGTACTGATGAGTTCAATCAAATTTCTATGTTCCTGTATCGATATGATGATACGTACTGTAACCAGAAAGAAAGCGGCAGGTGTGCTATCCAGCCTATACCAATACTGATTACTGTTTCAAGGCGAACTAATAACCTAAACTAGGAGGCTTTGGCTATTGCGGTGCCATGCTAACAGGGAAAAGTTACACAAGTTTGCCCCTAATACTACTCCAAAATATCTATTCCTTGTCGAAAAAATTAAGGCGGGACACCTCAAGATTGGAGAACGGGGCGGTGGGAACCTAGGGACAACCTGGTTGAAGTCGGGTTTACTCGTCAAGAGAGTACGAGAACCCCCTTGGTCAGCATTGGAAGTCCTGTGGTCAAGATCGCTAATGGTGGGCGTCTCAAAATTTCATCGGGGAAAAGAATCAAGAAAAAGCAGATCTTACAATACGATTTCAAATATCGGATATCTGTGCTTGGTCTCGCTGATTCAAAGCGAGCCGAGTTGGGCTGCGTGGTGAACTGCAGGATCGTAAGATTTTATCTCGATAAGTTTCGCTCCTATAGCTCAACCTAAGAATGCACTTTCTCTCGTTCGATCAGGCAAGATAATGGTCACTCTTGCGTGCCGCCACATCACTGCTACCTAAATTTGGTAGTATTCCGAGATCTTGTATAACCACTTGAGTTGCATTACCTTAAAATGGTTCGATTATTCATGCAGAGACCACGTTGTTATCTTGTGTTGTACTTCCGCCTCAGTGGTATGCGGCCGTGATACCATATATCCGATTCAGTGCCGCAGGAGTAATACCGACCGCAGAAACTCATCGTTCGCTCTTATCAAGAGTATTTGAGAACAATTAGAGCATTAACAAAATCGGAACAGCCTCAGTCGGCATCTAGAACTTTCCTAAGACTAGTGTCGAAATACGCGAGTGTTGGACCTTGGCGGAGAAGTTATCACAGAAATGTAGAGCTAGAGCATTATGGTAAATCACTTCTTGTAGGTGCGCTCGTAATACAGACAGGTAACCCGCGATCCGATCGAAGGACGCTAAAGCAACACGTCAAACATATTGTGTTTTCCGAGCGATGGACTTTGCAGATCGATCTGGTGCTCCAACTTTGGCTGCTTGACCCCGCGACAGGACGATTTCGCCTGAAATGGATAGACACAACGGCATCTCGACTGCGGAGCGGGCCCGCCAGCAGGAAATTGCCTGTTACCTGAATGCTGCTTCCGTTGATTTCACCACCCCCAACTTTGATCCCAACGCCGGTCCTTCTGCTCGGGCCTCGGTGGACCCAAATTTAACAGCTTTGGTGCAGTTAGGTGCCCTCCGCCTTGGCTGCGATCGTTCCTTCCTATCCCTCATCGATGGCACCACGCAGTATATAATAGCAGAGGCCACTCCCTCGACATCACTAACCAACATCAACGCAAATCCCGAGGAGGGTAACCTGTATCTGGGCGTTACTCGCTTGAACGCAACATGGGGTGTGTGCCCAAACACTATGAAGCTTTTCACCGACGATACTGGTTCGTTTGACAGAAATCAGGGTAACATCATCGCCGACAAGACCCGCTATATCATCAAGGATTTCCAGGCAGAGGACCACTATGTCACCCGCCCATATGTTTCCGGCTGGCCACACATGCGATCTTACGCAGAAGTTCCCGTAATATCACCCCTCGGCTACGTTATCGGAGGCTACTGTGTAGTTGATAACAAACTACGCGACTTTGGAGATGAAACAATCACAGTTCTCACTGAAATTGCGTCAACAATCATGTCGCATTTGGAAAATGTTCGAGTCAAGCAAAACCAACTTAGATCAGAGAGACTCGTTCGTGGTCTGGATATGTTTATCCAAGAAGAAACCGCCGTGCGAGAGTCACACTTGGCTCGAGCTGGAGAAATACCCAGCGCCATTCATTCATTCAAATCTGACCCTTCTGCACCTCCATCGACGGTGTATACTGAAATCCCCTCAGACACCGGATCCAACACCTCCTTATCAACCAGCCAGACTCCTCCAACGCCGGAGACGCCAAGTCAATATGTTTCGGGTGGTGGCCCAGACGCAGCCCATGACATTCAAGTTTCAGCGGATGCCCAGACAGATTCTGAAGAGGTAAAGAAGGCTTTTCAATGCTCCGCACTCATCATCCGAGAAGCTATGGGAATGGATGGGCTTGTATTTCTTGACGCATGTCCTGTCGGATTTTCTAGTCGAAACCCAAAATCGAACGCCCTTGATAGTGATCCCTTCAAGAGTCGCCAAGATGATCTCCTTGAATTCTTCCCTTCAAAAGTTCCAAGCCCGGTTCTGGCGTCCAGTATTTTAGAAGGCAAGTCCTATTTTATCTATATCTAAGGATATTTTTGTTCACAGCTTTTAGGTCACAGCAAGGCATCAGAGATTCCTGAAGGCCTCCTTTATCGTCTAATAAGCAGATTCAAACAAGGAAAAATCTTTAATGCCGATGAATACGGGCCATTCGAAAAACGGTCAAAGCTACCATCAGAGAGCACCTGTTCCCAAAATTCGAGACATCCGGATGACAAGGACTGTGCTGCTTCGAATGAAATCGCAGAACTGTTCAAGTATTTACCAGAAGCTCGATCCATCATTTTTTTACCCCTGTGGCATTTCCAAAAAGAAAAGTGGTTTGCGGCCATCATCGGATGGACTGTCGATGTCAAAAAATCATTCGACCCAAGCGACGTTACTTATTTCAACGCTTTCGGTACCGCCATTACGGCTGAGATTTCGAGACTTGAAACCCTGGCTGTCTCAAAAGCGAAATCGGATTTCATTTCATCAATCAGTCATGAGCTCCGCAGTCCACTCCGTAGGCAAATTAGTTTACCCAATGTTAATTCCTTTGGCTGACCTGGTATAGATGGAATTCTTGCAACCACTGAGCTTCTAGTAGAATTGCTCAAATCACCGGAAGAGATCGGTCTCTTTAACATGCTACGATCTTGTGGCTTAACACTCCTAGATACGATGAATCACCTGTTACATTATGCGAAAATCAATAGTCTCTCACTTGACAATAGTTCAAAGGGGCGCAGTAGTCATGATACGACAGAAACACCAAACGAAGAAGAAACAACAGACTTGAGCGAACTGGTGGAAGAAGTTGTTGAGAGCGTTTACGTTGGTTATGGCCACGAGCAAGGCAGTCGGAACAGATTGAAACCAAATGACATGACTACATTGGCGACATTAGGTTCCATCAATCGAGAGCATTTCATACCAGTTTTGGTAACACTCGATATAACTGCTGCTCAGGATTGGAACTTCAGGATTGACAGAGGGGCCTGGAGACGTATCGTGATGAACATATTCGGCAACGCGCTTAAATATACCCCTAGTGGGAGGATCGATGTTAGGCTTGGTGCTGTCCGAGAAGGACATACCCAGTACGTACGATTTTCTGTTAAAGATACTGGAATCGGGATTAGTCAGGAGTATCAAAAGTACAAGATATTTCAACCTTTTTCTCAGGAAAATTCCCTATCTGCCGGTACAGGGCTTGGTTTATGCATAGTCCAGCAGATTGTGCAACAGCTAGGGGGTACAGTTATGATCCAAAGTGAGAGAGGTGTTGGAACGACAGTTACAGTCTCTGTGCCTGTACCGGAGCGGTTAGCTTCGAGCTCAGAAAAGTTAGAACCTTTTGGGTCTTGTTTGGAACGACTTCAAGGTTTGAGACTCGGTCTTATCACACCAGAAATATTTCAACTGAAGGACGAACAATCCTTTAGTACAGCGCTCCGAGACTATCACACCGGCTTGATATCATCCGTAACGAATATTGCAGCCAACTGGGGCGGGATGTCAGTAACACATGTTCAAAGTTGCCATCAGACTGAATGTCACATATATATAGTCGATGACTCTATTTACCCTGGGCAGTTTTCCGGTCTCGTCGGCTCTCTCCATCCTACTATCTACATTTCAGGAGCCGCTCCTGTAAAGACCAGCACATTGGCTCTCAAACTCCCGTATGTATCTCAGATCCCGACACAATCCGGCAAATATTCTGACTTTCAATTTAGTATTGGCCCTCACAAGCTTACGAAAGCTCTAGTCGCCGCATTGGATTCTCCATCTCCCCAGATTAGCTACCAAAATGTCACCTTAAATGCGTCTAGCCACAACTCCGACAAGACCTCATATCTCGCAACCAATCAGCCATACCCGAGATCTACCCTAGAGAAGTTTGAAACCATTGCTATCAGTCCTAGGAACTTAAACGCCCCCACCCCACCAGATGGCCCAATCTCGAAAGCTCCAGGGCCTCGACACGTCCTTCTTGTGGACGACAACTCAATCAACCTTAAAATCCTTATTACCCTCGTCAAGCGCATGGGATGCACCTACTTGGCTGCTTGCAACGGTTTAGAAGCTGTTCAGTTGTTTAAAGCGCAGTCATCAATCCGTTCGTTCTCATATGTGTTTATGGACATAAGTATGCCTGTGATGGACGGATTCACTGCCACACGCGAGATAAGAGCATTCGAAGTTGACATGGGTATTGTTAATCCTGTGAAAATTGTTGCATTAACTGGGTTGGGCAGTTCAGAGAGCGAAAAAGAAGCTTTCAATTCAGGTATGGATATGTTTTTAACGAAACCAGTCTCGTTGGCAAAGTTGAAGAAGTTACTGCTTGATTAAAGCGTCTGAATGGGCAGAAAATACTACCAGTATTAGATGAATGCCTTTTTTGACCATTTTAGGTTTGAGTAAAGAATGTAAAATAAACAAATGTAACATAGCCGGATTCATTGTAGCCAGTTCACATCGATCCAAGTCCTCTTAGACTTGAGAACACGCTTTTCCTTTATATTATTTCACCTAGCTCGATCATTGCACCCACAAACGCATGTAATCTGTTTAGGCTTGAAAGGTTCGAACCATCAGCTTCGCTATATGGTAAGCTTCAAATCTTAGATCGCAGAATTGACGTTAATCTGTGTTCTTATGCTAACTATGCTCCTGCTTTTTTGTAGATTTTCATCCTTGGAAGCCTCACCTTTATCGTGTGATTGCTCCGATGACGACCCACATATTTTCTTTTCGCTGCAGGGCATTTGTGTTGACCGTGTGGTATATCATCCCAACCTGTCATTTTCAATTTGATTTCCCCTAGTTTGCTTAGTTCACATTGCCCGATCCGGACCACGCTTTTGACGGGCACCCATTGAAATTGACATGAAGCGTTGCCCTCACGATAAAATCACTGCTTTCATGCTGCAGCCTTAATGTACCAGTTTGAGAAGGTAGGACTGCCCCAAGAATATCTACCGGTAGAGTTGGGCCAGAAATGCAAGTTGTGATGATGATGACGGGGCATAGTGATGCAATATCTACTTCTTGATGCATGATGTGCAAGGTCCCATAAGAGTTTCGGGAATCGTATCGATCGAGACGGCAAGTTCCAGGCGAGACGCTGATCTAGAGCTCTTGGCAAAGGCTTCGGCACATTTGATCTTGTTATTTTCGTCATGAACGTGAACTCTTCGTTTTGCGTTAGGTAAAAGTCTCAGCTCAGCTCGGTTTTATAAACTACCGAATGTCTTTGCACCCTAAGGATTAAAGCTCTTTGCTTTAGTACATATATATACTGTATGATGCGCCGCTGGTAAGGTTTGAATCCACAATCTCAGTGTCAACCCGTATCTTCAGTATTATTCTAACCATGCAGCTGTGCGACTTACAGGGAGACACAGAACCAGAATTTATTCCCTCTATCTGGGAAACATTCAAAAACAATGTCCGCAGCCACCCATCACGGCTTGCGATATCTTGTCTGCACCAACCACCCAACCTGTACGGATTGGGCAGCGAAGAGCTGACAAATCGACCCGAGTACGAACACCGGCCATGGTTACGATGGACGTATTCGTCCCTCTTCAAAGGTATCTCACGGCTGGTAAAGGGTTTAGAAGCGCGGGGTTTGCGTAAAGGCGCACCCTTCTTCACTTTTCTTCACAATGGTGTTGAATCTTCGCTCTGCCTCTGGGCTTCGCACGCGACAGGTTGCTGTTTTGCTCCTTTGCATCCCAAAAACGTCAAGAACAAGACGGAGGTGATCCACATGATCAAGACAGTGCTTGAGAACTCGGACAGTGTGCAACCAGTCGTCGTCGTAGATGATGCATCAGTAGCAGAGCAGGTTGATGCTCTAGGTTTACTTCTCGATGGTATCAAGATTGTTGTCGGCAACGATGCCATTGAGGGATGGGTTTCATTCGGTGACCTTCTCTCTTCGACCGAAGCCACACCGGTCGGACCTCCAGAGATGCCAAGGTTAGGCAGTGAGAGAATCATCTTCTTTACTAGTGGTTCAACCGCGTTGCCGAAAGGTTGTTTATGGGAATACCCGCGAGGCGCACTATCCGTCCAACGTATGCTGCAGAGTTCCGGGCATATTCTTGAGAATTCTCGAATCTTTGTCCCATTGCCAAACAATCACGTCGCCGCCTACATCATCGTCTTATCATGGATTTTCCGCGGCGCCTCAACAGTATATCAAGACCAGGGGTTCGATCCAGAAACAATAATAAAAGGAATGGATGCTGAGAGCTGCACCGATGCGTTAGTAGTACCTACGATGACGCACGCCTTGTCGATGGCTAGGTCGTCCTTGGGTGTCTCGTTTTCGGATCTGACGGTTACCCTGGCGGGCTCACCTTGCGCCGCTGGACATATAGAAGACTGTATTACGGGTCTAGGCGCAAAACGAGTGGAAAATTGCTGGGGAATGACCGAATGTATCCAAATCAAGACGGGTGCGTTTTGTAACCCAGCAGAAGCATCTACTATCCGAGGAATCGACATCTCCATAGGCAAAGTGCCCCTTGCTACGAGGATTAAAATTTGTGCACCAGGGAACGATCGTCCTCTCCCCATTCATACCACCGGAGAATTTCATATCAGTTCGAAAACCCTCATTCCGGAATATCTAGGAACCAAAGATCCTCAACAAGACTTTTACTTTGACGAAGAAGGAGAACGTTGGTTCAGAACCGGCGACGAGGCTATGATCAATGAAAAAGGCTTCATATTTATTCTAGGTCGACACAAAGAGATCCTCATCAAAGGAGGCGAAAATATTGCCCCCGCGGCGATTGAGGCAGTGATTTCCCGAAACTCGCAGCTTGCGTCATTAGAAATTCAAATCGTGGGTGCTCCTGACTCCATTGCAGGGCAAGTTCCGGTGGCTGTCATCAAAGGGAGCCAAGATCATCCCACCTTTGATCTGATCCGAAACACAGTTTCTATGCATATGGGACCTACGTATATACCAACTGAGTTGGTGGGACTCGGGGAACTCGGTCTCGAAGACTGGCCAAAGACCCTCATAGGTAAACTTCAGCGTAACCGACTTTCCGAGAGGGTTGAAGCATACTTCCAACAACGAGAGAAAGTGGGTTCAGCTACGGAAGATATACAACAGACTGAGAATCTTGAAGATCAAGTAAAAGAAATATGGGCAGCTACAACTGGGATACAATCTAGAAATCTTCCCACCACCGAACCGATTACTATTTTCGCAGATAGCATTACACTCATGCGTGTAAGAGCACGCATCACCAAAGAAACAGGAAGGACACTATCTCTAGCTGAAATGGTTCAAGCAGGGACCATTGAAAAACAAATAGAGCTGCTTGTTACGAAAGAGCCCCACTTGGAACAATCCATACGCACCGAGAAAACTCAGAATAGTTCCGGGCGAAGCGATGACCTTGATGCAAAACTAGAACCCAAACAAATGGTTTCAATACTGGCAACTATTGGCACAATCGGGTTCACCCAAGATGATATAACGGAGATAGTGCCTTCCTCGGATTTCAACACTGTCGTCTCAAGGAAAGAGGCTTTCAACCTTTGGGCAGTGTCTGCGGTTTTAATTACAAAGAGCTTGGATGCGCGCCAACTCGAGGAGTGTTTGAGGCACATGCTTCGTTCCCATCCACTTCTTACATCTTGCTATGCGCGCACATCCGTAGATCAAGCTTTCCATGTTTTGCTGAAGCAGACGGATTCAAATCTCAGGCGAATGATCGTGCAATCGGGGTCGGTTAAAATGAAGGCCGACTTGACTGCGATTCCGCGAAGCTATGATTCCTTTCGAGGGCCTACCGCGCTACCAGGCCCTGTAACATTCATCCAAATATTTAATGTTGAAGAAACAGGCTGTGCAGGAGCGGTCTTGACCATTAATCATGTGGTAATAGATGCAACATATGTCCAGATGTTTTTAGAAGACCTCAACACAATTATAGGGGGTGGACAGCCTAGAAAACATGTCGATTATAAAATATGGGCTGAAAGGACCAGAAGCCTCCGTATCACGCCGGAAGCAAGTGCATCCTTTGATTGGCACCTCTCTCATTTAGAAAGCTTGCATTCTGTTCCTCGCTCAATTTGGCCCCGATCTGAAGTCGTCGTTGCAGCTAATTGTGTGAAACACACATGCCCGTTGCGCTTTCGCTGCCCAGGTCTTTCGGATTTAAGGAAAAAATACAACAATATCGCACCGTCAACCGTTTTCAAATCTGCCCATGCTCTTGCGTTGGTAGGAATGACTGGGCAATCTCATGCAATATTCGCAAGCGCTGAGGCTGCACGAAGCACCTTGCCGTTCACACCGGAAGACCAGTCGCATTTATTGAAAAACGAAGCTACTGACATTGCTGGGCCAACCTGGAACATGGTCTATGAGGTGATCGAAATCAAACCGCAAGAGAAAGTACTTGATCTCCTAAGCCGTGTCCAGAGCCTGCAAGACCAGTATACAAAATATGCTGTCGCGCCATGGACCGATATACTCACGCGTTTAGGCGACGCAGCAAACATCGTTGAGAACCTCGCTTATGCAATTTGCTTCAACTGGCAGCCTGAACAGGCTGGCGCCACTCAACTGGCATACGAAAACATTGATATCCTCGAAACCTATTTCAACTCATCTGGCGGATTTAAAGTTTATTGTAACATCCA
This sequence comes from Orbilia ellipsospora, assembly GCA_036971675.1. Classification (NCBI taxonomy): domain Eukaryota; kingdom Fungi; phylum Ascomycota; class Orbiliomycetes; order Orbiliales; family Orbiliaceae; genus Orbilia; species Orbilia ellipsospora. Next base: position 24,370 of record JAVHJO010000003.1, read on the forward strand.
TGGAGATGAGGCTTTCATTCGACTTCGTGGGGTGGATATGGACCTCAGTGAAATACAAAAATTCTTATCAAAGATGGAAAATGCTATCAAATTCATCTGCGATAGTAGGAACTGGGCGGGTGAGGTTGGTAGGATATGGGTGCTAGATTAAGAATGCTAGTTCGTGTAATATGCAACGAGTTCCCGCCATTTCTGATCTCAGGTGACTTGAATTCGCCTGACTGAAGTTTTTTTGGCCCTTTATCCATTCCGAACCTTTGTCCCTAATCATCCGCTTATATATTCTCAAAGAATTCTCTAAGTACATGCTTTGAAATTTCATATATCAGTAGTATAACGCTTCGAAGATCAATTCAGAAGCTCTGATGGCAGTCATGATACGAACGCTATGATGAAGTTGACGATTCTCTCGCCTTAATATGATCAGCATCGGATTTATATAGGATAGAGAGTTTCAGCACTTTTCTCCAGCTACCCTTATCTTAACCGCTCTTTGATACAGTTAGGTAAATCTAACATACTCCTCCCCTGGCTACTCAGAACGGAAACGGCGAACTCTATAAAATTTGGACCCACCGCGTGATGCTATTGTATTCATACAAACAAAGGCCGGTATTTGATGCAGTCTAGCGGCATACCTGCACCTCGGACGCCTTTAACCTCTGGTTTCTGAGACCGAATCTCTTCTCATATCGTCCAGGGCCCTTGTTTTCTGCATTTCAGCCTTAGCGATTGTTACACGTTTGGCCGAATATCGACAAACTATTTGATATCTAGGCTGTTTGGGATATATTGTCACGAGATAACAGTTGTTGAATTTCCTGATCCAATTTGATTTCTATTGCGGCGAGGGAGTGCCATTGTTGGCTTCTTCATTCTGTATTGAAAGCTGGGATCCAGACCCGGATATCAGCTCTGAATCGTGCTCTTCAAAGTTTCTCGTTAGTAAATTTGAGATGACGGTTTGGGTGTGTATTTAGTGGCAATACCATCTTCATCTTTCGGACGATAAACTGATAATACTTGGTATTTGTGCATTGTAACCACTCTATCCAAAATAGAGTCACAACAATAGTGCAGAGACGAGTAGTTGTGTTTATTATCAAAGCCTCGGTCACTAGACCTCGATTGAGTGCTCCGACAATATCTTCCTTCCCGGTGGTAATCTGGTGTTAAATAATTATTGTCGGGGGTAGATTTACAATTGCGTGTCGGTCCACGCCCCCGAAGTTCAGAGCTTAGATCGTATGAAATAGTAGGGAAAAGTTCTCTATAATCGGGCGACAATCGTATATCGTGACGAAAATATGGGTGGCCACAGCTACGAGATCTTTTGTGGGTGCCAGAGGTTTTCTTCTTGGGCCCATTGTTCGCATTGGTTGAAGGCTGTTGTAGTGTTTCAGAACCTACAAGACCCAACAGACTGCATTAGCCCACGCCGTAATTACTAGAAAACGAGAGCGCTGACAGGGCCAAAGCTGCGGGTTTCATACCGGAGATTCGAAGATGTAAACCTGCTGTCGGGCAAACCTTCTTAGGTATGTCACGGTAGACACCAATATCGTCGAAACTATACTCCCAAACGCTTGTAGCCTGCCAATGTGTTAATATGCATCTCAATATCAATTGAGCATATCTTATCGCTGAAGGAACGTCTCAAGGGGCATGCCGAGACCTACCTGCCACCTACCCCTACACCTAGGGCAGGAACAACCCTTAAGATGACTACGATGATTAACAATATCGCCTGTACTCGAGATTTGTTCGCGCCCTAGCATACTGCAACGCAGCTCTGTTGGGCTACAAGGGAGATATAACAAGTTGAGCTCCAATGCAAATATCCTACTTGAAGCGGTTGTTTTCGTGTGAATGTTGTGCTAAAATCTACTGTCGGAAGATTACTCGCCGAGATGGTGGTTGCGCTCTATATATACAAAATAAGACCAGTCCCCAGCACTTCGAACAAGTCGAAGAGGGCGGGGCTAGTAAAATATACCACTAAGTCCTGCAGTGTTTGTCTTGGTGCATCTGGCGTGCATATCGTCTCTCAATTCCAATGACATTTTCCGAAAGAATACAATTCGAAGGTTACGAAGAAAGTCCACAATTCATTCGGTGCTCGAACTTGCTTCCTACAAAGCTAATCCAAGTAAGTGCCAACTCGCCTCTTTCCTGGCTTGTGGGATTGGAGACAATTGACTCTTCTGTTTAGACCTTCGGCTTCCTGGTGCTTGAAAGCTAGCTAACCGCACGCGACGCGTTGTCGAAAAACCCCATCACTCGCTGTAGTGTTTGCCACGACTCAGCCTCATCCCCATATAAGAGAAACGAAAGTTAATACCATCTCGACAGAAGCTTTGATATTGCTTCAAGTTGAGTCTTGAATTCTAGTTCAGAGTTACACCCAGCCATGGAGCTTTAAATTCATCGTCTAGATATCTAGATGGCACATCGAAGCTGAGAAGCGAACGCGAACGATGACAACACCTTTGGGCTGCAGCGATGCACGTTTCACCGTACAAACACCGGACCGCCCCATCTTGGGTGGCACCGACCCCAATAGCAGGAATAAGTGGAAGCGCTACACAGATATCACGGGTGGCTCGGAACCCTTTGATAGGCTATGCGCAAACGCAACAGGATGGCCATCTTTACGGGTACTAGATATCACTGCTAAAGGTATCTCCATGGACGCACATGAACATTCATTTAATTATAAAGATCATTGAAGTTTCTGTGGTTTGCTAATCAGTGAATTCATTTCCACGCAGGCCAGGAAGCTATAGACCACATCTTAGGGTTAGATATGATACAAAATCGCTTAAACATGCAAGTGCGTACTCAATGTTTCATCCGCATACCGCTACTAGATTGAAACGAGCAAGATTTATATCTTTGCTAGATAGATTTCATCCTCTGGATATCCCGTCCAGTTTCGCGTACTGTAAGTGCGTCCGCGGTTTAATCGCAGTTAGCATCTTAACCTGAAATGCCGCAATAGAGAAATTGATAGCGAAACCTTGGACCTTGGTTTGGTAGCGGAACTCTCAATTCGCTATAATCTGAATCCAGATGCTTTTCTGTGGCAGCCTGCAAAGGGGCTATCCGACGGTGATATTTTTCCACCTGTCCTTTACTTTCCTACTATTGGCATCCACGGTGGGTCATAATCAACATACCGCAGCCATTTCAAAGCTCATTTCTACAATTATTAGACCAGACGAGTATGGTGGGTGAACGTAAGCTTGGACTAAATCCTGGTTAGTCCGTAGGAATTCCGAAGAAGATTTGGCGCAGCCTCGCGGTTATTGATTATCCCATAGTTATGATGTTTTGCCACAATATATCACCGGGAGCTGCAAGCCATCTCACATGCCTTTTCGAGTTGGGAGATAGTGAAGAGAATGAATCAGAAGACCAAGCCTCTTCGACTAGGAGTGAACGGTTTCTAAGAAGGAAATTCAAAGCTTGGGCTCAATCTTTTGGCGATGCTTCTAGGGTAGTATTTAACCAAAAAGTCGATGAGGAATCTGGTCGCAGGAAAAGCACAATGGCCACTAGCAACAGCGGTCATTACACCTACAACGACTTGGAACTTCCTGGCGGTATAGATGTTGCTTGTCGATTATACCTGCACCTAGATGACGAGCACCAGATAGCCACTTTGATCACATATAAAGGACAGAATTCCGGGGCACCTGATGATGGCATTGCCTACATTCAACACACTATTGATTCTATCGAGCAGTTTGACTGGCTCAGAGCTGCGAACGGCCATGAAGAGGATGACTTGTACTTGCACTTCCCCATGGCATTTCTAAGGTTAGCCCTTGATGAATTGATAAGTGGATGGATGTTTGCTCTTGGCCATTACGATCAGATGCTCCGTGCAATGGTATGCTTTTTTCTTACAACCTTTCTACCTTCAAAAACGTCAATATCAACACTGTTATAAATCATTAGAGAGCTTATAGTGCGACCGAGCCTGTACTCATACAGGAAAAGCTAGGACGCCTGATCTCACGCCTCTCGCAGATTAGCGTAGAATTTTCGACCTTGAAAAGTTTCGCATGGAATCTACAAAAGTTGCACAACGAATTTTCCGTTGGGGTCAGCCCTCAACTCCAAAAGAGGAACAATCTATATTGGGATATCGTCCTCCGAAAATTCGAGATGGGGGTACAGCAACAGATTACCTTGGAAGACCGGGCCTCTGTTACAAGTCAGCTAGTATGTTTATTTCACATCGAGTCGGAATGCCAAATTGGTGAGTTAACTGTTTGCCAGTTACTATCACAGGTAGCAACCCGCGACTCAAACTCCATGCGGGTTATGTGAGTGCCCTTCGAACTCCTCGCTCTCGTGGTGCTGTTTTCTAACATAATAAATTTACCATGATTTACGCCAGCGCGATCGCGACAACGCTCTTCTTGCCTGCCGCTTTTGTAGCTTCATTTTTTGGTTCCAACCTTTACGAGTTCACCATCTACGAGAAAGATATCACGGTCTGGCTATTCTTCGTTGTGACAGTCCCATTAACTAGTTTCACAATGGTTTTGATTCTTTCCAAGTGGCCATATATTGTTTGGGTCAAATGTTTGCAAAGACTCGGCTTGAAGCCCAAACATCCTTCATTTTAGACCTTGAGGCGTTCGGAATAAAATACCTTGCATCTAGGACAATGATCTAATAATGAAGCTGCGCGAAGCAGATTGTTTATAGTTCATCGATTATTCAAACACCTCTCTTTCGGTCCAGAGAGTGGAGGTTACCTGTCAGGCTTTCTACAGAGAGTAAATTAATAAAAAAAACAAGCCGATGTTTTCGATAGTACTGTGAATTTGTATAGCCGAAAAAAGATAAAAAAACCTATCCGGCCAATTTTCTTGAAGTAGGACAAGGACCAAGGACAAAGAAACTTCCAGAAAGCCCTTCCCATCTGGTCAACACATTTCGTTCTCTAGACGATGCGTTTTTTTTTTAACATTACAGCGCTTCATTTCTCAATCTTTTGTGAATTAGAATCTCACTACCCAAGTCAAAGAATGAATCTCGATTGGGGGGGGATTTTGCTCTAGGTCATAATCACTCTCTGCGAGATACTGTCGATAGATATCCGGGAGATCTGAAAGGGTCAATCGGCATCGAGCCTATGGATCTAGTAGACCTAGCAGCCATTACAAAAACTATTAGAAGCCAAATAGCTGAGATTTGGGCCGCCATCACTGTTTGCACGGACTGATATCTAACGAGTTCTCTATGTATTAAGAAGCATATTTTAACGCCTTTTGGCTTATTGTGGTCATCAGGAGGGGAAAATATGATGGAATTGCTACATCAAGGAGAAACCTGGAAGACCAAAATATGTAATTCAAGCAATGTGTTTGTTATATACATATATGCAACTAACCACAAAGATAATTTCTGAGGGGGATACACATGTTACTTGATTTTCTAAATGCTTTATCAAAGCATAAAACGTGCCCTAAGGATCTCGTTTCCATCAGTTACTACTACACCGAAGTGGTCATCGCCGGGCAAGCGCAGGTGGGTGTGGTTTTTGACAATGGAGGTGGCTCTTTTGTCATGCAGAATGCTGCGCAATCTGTTTTACTGGCACCGCAACACCCTAACAACAACAGATTTGTGAGCATCTCCTGGTTGAGATATGCAAGTATGATCAATTATTGATAAATTGGATCGCGAATTGAGAAAACTTACAAGGATATTCGAGGCAAGTGGTTGCTGAGGCGCAGCCTGTACCTGATGGCATTGCAGTTGTCGCGAAAGGTGTACAACTGCACTGCGGGATAGAACTTGTGACTGGAATAGTAGGGGGTCGAGAGGTTTCACAGTAGGCAATGCACACAGATCTTGTCGCATCACAGCACCCTGAAAGTTGTTCCTTCTGTCAGTTGAAAAAATTTCGGTGGATTTAAATACCTTTTTATGAGCTTATCAATAAGAATTTACTCACAGGGATACTCGACGCAAGTTTTCGTAGTACGACACCCGGTAGATATCGGCGGCGTTGTTATTGTAGTTGTCAGTGCCCTTGTAGTACTTGTGCCGCAGCTGCAAGTTACCTTGGTCGGTACTAGTACAGGCGGTGTAGCACCATAGCAATAATTTGAACAATCAGTTCTTGTATAGCCGCAGCACCCTGTTCCCTTCCTCATTAGTTACTCAATATACGAATAGACCATTTGGGAATTGTACTAACACGGGTACTGAGTGCAAGTACTAGTCAAAGAACATGATGCTGTCGTCACCCTGGTTGGTGGTGTGACTACTGGCGTCGTTGTTATCACAAATGTTGTAGTCGCTGGACAAGGTGGACAGCTTGTAACCGGTGTAATATCAATAGTCGGTGGCGGCTGTCCGATACAATAATTTGCGCAATCGGTTATGCTCAAGCCGCAACAGACTATAAATTGTATCAGTAACTATGGTCCCAAATGCGGTTAGCGAGTGGACTCTCACATGGGGCCGTGGCACAAGCCTTTGTGAGAGAGCAAGTCGTTGTAGGGGTCATCATTGGCGTTGTAGTAATCGTCGATGTTGGGCATTTAGTGCAAGTTACCGTCGTCCTTCCGATATTAGGTGGCGTCTGTCCAATGCAGTAGCTTGCGCAGTCGGTTTTGCTTGCTCCGCAACATACTATAACACACAATAAACTGTTATCATCAATCGAGTCACAATATTTTGTCAGTGCTTCTTACATGGATATGTGGTGCAGGTATTCGTTGTGGTACAGACTGGTGTAGTCGTCAATCTACTAGTAGGCCCTGGAAGGCACTGAGCATAGTATGGATTGAAAGTTGAACATGATGCTCCGGCTGCACAAATGGTGCTACCACTCCACCCAATTCCGCCACACTGGATAACGGGATCGTCAGTAATTTTAATCAATGCTATGCGCAATATCCCAAGCCTTACCTGCTCCCAGAGAGCAACGACAACACCAGCGGCCTGGAAGACCGAGAGTAAAATTATTCGGGATCGCATATACTTTTTCATCGCAATTATTTTGCTTGTCTAGTTGAGATAAAACACACTCCAAGTCTTTTAGTTTGCTTTCTCTAGTTCCAGAGGCGATTTAGCTAATGCCTGAGAAACTAAAACCTTTATACATCAAAACGCCGCATGGGAGGGTTACACCAACATAGTTACCTACGGGCTTAGTGCTCATCCCGTCGCTCGCTATGTCCCCTGACGGGTAAAGCAGGGGTAAGTTTTAGCCGCAAACCCGATATAGCCCAGAGACATAACATATCTTTTCAAAACGGTGGAGTAGTTCCCACAATCCCGATCGTACACACTGATTGGAGGGCATTAACTAGGTCGGTATTTCGCCTATTAACGAGCAGAACAACTTGGGAGGCGAAAGAGAATAAGCATCAAAATAGACATGAGCGGCGGATCCGTATCCTAGCATGTCCGCCTCGGCATCGGTTGATTACTTGATAGCTTACCATCCCCTTGAGTCAACTATTTCTTGTGCCACCTATTTATACTGTATTGGAAAAAGGCGTAGCCCCTTTACCCAAAAAACCATGCGTATGGAAAAACCTACCAAATCTCTGCCTTTGCAGCTTGGATTAGGTAGTAAACCCGGTTGAGGCAGAAAATCAGAGTTTATGACTTATAGTTTGTTCGAATTTTAAAGGGACATCAAATTAGGAGTGGCATAAAGTTGCTAACACGAGACTAACTTATTTCAGCTAACTTTGACGCGACGACGCCTCTCGTACGTTTAATCACTGCGAGCAAAGAACGAATCCATATCTTATAGATTGCGTGTTGTGGTGTGTTGCATCTTGGTCTACAGTTCGCTATTGGGGAATTCTGGATCACGCTTTCAACGCTGGTCTCGTTTGGCTCTGCGCAGCGCTTCGTTTCAATGCCAAAAATTGACTGTTCCATTCCAATTTGCTTGCCGGTTGGTCGCTCGATACATTAACCGAATCTCGAAGTAGCAGAGTAGGCTGCGATCAGGGACGGAGCGGGCGATAACTCATTAAACCTTTCAAGCACCAAGACTGTGCTGATATGGATGGCTTCAATCCAACATTGGTCTTTGTTCCCAACGTCATATTTTCTTTCTAAATGCCAAATTTTTTATTTTTTTCGAATTTTTTTTGGCATTTATGGTGTATCAATCTCACAGTAAAACCTTTCCTCATTATTTAACAGATTCTTAATTAACGTAAATAGGTTTCGAGGCAAAATGTGCTCCGCTCATTAAAACATATAAATTGTCGTGTATACAAATATTTTTGGGTGAGATCTCATGATGTCGAAATGCTATTTTGAGGCTGAGGTACACCAGGGCGGAGCTCGGCTGCTGCTGTTTGGATTATTAGATCGAAAAGTCTATCGCCAAATGGGGATCGGTAGAATTCCCATCATCTCATCGGAATAGGGGCGCCGTACTACCCGTGATCCGGAGAAACAAACAAATTAGCGAGGTTTCTTCCAGAAGAATGCATGAAGGCGAGATGCGATTCAATCTAACCGATGTGAAATGCGATCTCTTTTGCGCTATCCTAGATATGGCTCATTTTGCGAGAGGCTCGGCTGTGTTGGTTCAGCCAAAGTGCTTCTCTTGATGCTTGTGCATGTTTTGTGACCACCGCTAGGACCCTTTATCTACATTTGGGAAATCCATTCTTGCCGGCTGGGTTCAAAATACAACCCACGCCTCGCTTAGAACACTTTTCATATTTCGACTTTTTTTTTAGCCTAAGGCTTTCCAAACTCGTGACTAAAGAGTTCCGAACTTCCACGCTATTGGCGCCCCTGGCGTTGTGGTCCGGAGCCATGGGGACATCGATTCACCGACGGTTGACCACGCCTCTAGCGATCTAAAAAATATATATAGATCCATATGTATCCCAAACCACAAAAACCTCAGGCCATGTCATTTTCCATCTTCATCAAACAAACTTATCAGTTGAGGAGAATTCTAAATATCTATTCTATTCTCTCGTTTGTATGACTGCTACCGCGACATACACTAGTTCGTAACTGTGTGAAGACGACTTAACGATATGCATTATTTACCTTTGGTCAGCCTGTTGGCTGCATCGGTAGTAGCTTTGCCTTCGCCTGCCCAGCTCGACAATCGATCAGCAAATATATGTTCTAAGGCACCTGTCAATATCATTGCCGCAGTCCTAAAGGCCTTAAAAGCGACCTCTTTTTGCTCGGATTTCTTACACATAACACCAGTCACGAAAACCGTCTCGGCTGTGAGGGGGACTGTTACTTCTTACACGTCCACCAGCACCCAGATAAACTATGAGGACGTCACTACATCGCGACTTTTCTTCGAGACTTCGGATATTACAACCACGACTGGAACAACATATGTCCCGGTCACAGACATTCGATCGACAACGATAACAGCAGTTTTGAGTACATCAACATCGGTACAAGTCACAACAAATGTTGTGACCGCAGCTACGCCAACAGTGACCCGTACGGTCACGTCTACTATATACTCACACTATGTGAATAAGAAGCGCGATCTTGAAGAGCGACATATTCCTATCCCCTCCCAGCTGATCAAGTCGGCTTCCGCAGATATATCTAATGGTTGCTCTTGTCTTGGATTGCCCACTCCAACAGTCACCACAACCGTCTACGGAACAAGCACTGTCCATGCTGTGTCTTCTACCCAGTCTGTCTCAACAAGAACTCAGACTTCTGATGTTACCACTGTCATCACTAATTACATTAATGTAAGTCTTTCTACCTTATCGGACAGATATTCAAGCGAAAATATAGTTACTAAATAACCCTCCTAAAGGTCATTGATGTCGAAAGCTCCACGATCACCCTGGACCAAACCTCAACAATCCCTTCAATTGCCGTTACTACTATTACATCATTTGTAACATCCACGGTCACTCCTGCCGCTACAACCGCTACAACTGTTGTAACGACCACTGTAACTACGGACCGTAAGCTTTCACTTGGTTGATCACTTGGTCTGAATCATGCTAATCAAGCCGAATACAGCTTGTGATCCTGTTAACGGAATCAAATATGCTGATGAAGTTTACAATTACAACGGGATTTTCCATACAGGATACGACCAAACGAAGTCAATTATCACTTTCGGACAGATACCTTTATCGGATTGCTGCCGCCAGTGCTTCCAAACTCCGGGATGTGCTGTTGCTTCCACGCTTATAGGAGGATACGGCTGCTATGTTTTAGTCAATAAAATAGCGCCGCAAGTTGGCACAAGCGCTACCTGCCCATCCGGTTTGGACTACATTGACGTCTTCACAGGGCCTAGTACGGGTCTTCCTGTTGCTGAAGATGGGACCTTCGTACTTGGTCCATGCTATGGAAAGACATCTTAAGAGTTACTGGGGGATATTAATCTATTAGGAAACATTCCACCTGAGTACCCGCGTTTCAAACTTAAATTCAATCTTATCATCGAATTTTTTTGTCGGTATCGTTGCGTACCCGACGCTCCTCGGTATTGCGTCTAGTCTTGATAATCAGTGCTGATTATTACGAGAATCCGTCGTAAAAATAATAACTCGCCGCGACAGAGACTGAGCAATAGCTTTTGCTCTTCAAAATTACATGTGTATGATAGTATATCGACGTTGTGAAGTCTTGGAAGTTTGTTAAAATAATTTTTTTAGAGTTTGCCATACATTTTCCTCGCTATCTATCTCTTTTTAGTATACATTTGATAGTTATGGTGCTCGCGTACTTCGAATGCTCGTTGCAACGGTCTCTATTTTTATTCTATAACTGTTTTGTCATTGCTGCTGTCAGCTGTCTCTATAGACTTGGTTGAGGATCGATCGATCGTGACCTTAAAACCATCGTAGATCCACCTGTAGTTGTACTTATAGAGCGGTACGTGTCGGCCCGGCTGGCGCCTTGTACATATTCCACTACAAGATTTAGATGGCCGTATGGAAGTCTAGTAGTATACATAGAAAATTAACTTTTGTGCTCGCTTTGACCTATGCTTGGTCTCGTTTCATTTTTACCTGAGTTTGTAGCTAGCACTGGTTGCGGAATGACCATATGTGATCATTCAAGAAGTCAGGAACAGTTTTAGCGTTGCCCCAGTTTTTCCAGGAGGCGCCTGAGCAATCGCGTTCTCTGGTTCCTAAAGGTCAGTTTGCGCATTAGGTCACGTAAAGGCTTAAGCTCAAGTAAGCTTACCGATAAAAGGTAGTGCATCCAATGAAGCCTGTTACTGAACTCGCGGAATCTCCTTTGCCATTCAGATTCCCTAGGTCCTATTAGTCACTGACGTTCAATAGAAATAGCGTCACAATACTACTTACAACAAGCGCTATCATCCAGACGTGTCTCTTGCCAGCCTGCTCCCCCATAGTTAATATCCTCCCACAATGTGAAAACTCTTGCGGAGACTGCTCCTGAGAGTAGGAAAGTAGCGAGGAAGGCGGTAACCTTCATAGTGAAGAGGCAAAGAGGAAGACAGAATAGGGATTAGGCGTCCTTGTGTATATCAATGAATAGCTGTTATTAAGGGATAGTTGATTATGATAAGGAAAATGATAGAGCAAATATATCCGTATTTATACCTAGAAATCAACAGCCTGTCGGCAGTTGGAAGTTCTGAACGACGAAATTTTATCACACTGTATGAACGGCGCTGACACAATCCTCTAATATAGTAGGTCGGAGTCGGACTCAAGATCAGAGTCGGACTAGTGCTCGGAAGAAGAGTAGAAGAAGGATGCCAAGCGTAAATAAAATCTTGGTATGGTCACTGCTATTTTATAAGTACCCTTGACGGTTTATTTTTCTCCTTTGTAGAACACTGCCAGTGGTGGTGTTGCGTCGCCTATATCTGGCCACGATGTGTGAAGAGCACCCTACTAACACCAGTTGGGAAGTTGAGTCGTTCGTGTTGGAAACTTGGGTCATGGGTCAAATCCTTGGAACCTCAAATCTTAGTATTATCTTTTTTCATCAAAAGCCGACGATGGTAGCTTCCAGTTTTAAATACCGGTAGCGCGATCATGTGACTATGAAAGCCGTCGCAGTTCAAACGAATAAGGGCGCAGCCGTCCCGACCAGCTTTTAAACGTCTTCAGTCACAGGCTAATTAGTTGGCAATAGGTGAAGTCTCTGTACATTTAAGAATTCCTGATAAAAAGAAGCAGAACATCTGATTCACCACCAAGCACCCTATAATACCGCATCTCGATAAAAATTTTTAACTAGTTTTAAAGTCAAAACATTTTAGCAACTTTAATCTACGTATGAAGAAATAGATCTTTGCAGTTTCTATACTTCTCTAGAAGCGCGAATAACCTTACGCCTTTACAATATCCAAATCCGACCTTACCACTCACTTCTTTCGATCACTTGAAACACTTTAAGACCTTTTTCGAGGTTTGACATCTTACTATACCTTTATCGAGCGATCACTTCCTTGTCAGAAGTTTTTCGCGGTATCGATGAGAGATAAATGGTGTGGCATATATAATATTCCCAATCCCAATGAGTTAATAGATAAATCAGCATATTGGTATAAGCCACTTGCTCTTATAATTCTCTTTTATTGTGCCATAAAAAAAGGTAGCAAATGTACTGCACTCCAACGTATAATTGCTTGGAAGCAAATCTCGATCCCAGAGTATTAATGCCAAGATATGTTGCCTTGGTCAAGAAGCATACCAAATCAGGCCAGACCAAGCCAACAACACATTGTCGGAGAACTTACAACAACAAGAACCAGATATCATACGCATGTTGATAGCAAAAAATATGTAAGGATGTTTACTATATAACCACTACAGCTATGATATTAACATCACCGCTATCATCAAAATCACGGCCCTAAAATGTTGAATAACCGTGAACTCGGCGGCTTTTAGTCTGGGCCCCATATTCCGCAATTCACTATAATTTGATTTCACGTAGATCTAGACTGCAGTCGACTACACCGCTCGTCACCATTCTACATACGAGATTACAGCTAACGTGACTTAATAGGGTCATCCTCTAAGATCGAGAACTAGATTCGAGCCTATAGAGCTCTAGAGTACAGTAAGATAGTTTTGATCATTTCCATCTCGCAATATGAGAAAACATCGCTATTGGAGGCAAGGGACTCCTGCCCAAACGGTATGTATTACCAGTATCTTTTCTGTGACTCCCAGATAAATGGGGGGTTATCCTCATCAATCAAGACTTCGCCCTGGCATGAGTTTCGAACCCACGGTCCGCCATTCGGCTTTTCTGGACGAGTCGAATTCACAAACTGAACTGCTCGCCAGCCTTTCGGGTCTGATTGCATACACTGGGGTCCTCCGCCGTCAGGGCGACCCATAGCGGACCACACTAATCCACTGTAAACTTGACTCAGAATCAATCTATCGATAATCGACGGATTAATGATTTCATCGATAAATCTCTGCCAGTTATAGGGCCGCGCATAAAGTACTACCCTATGAATCCAGAGTAAGCGAAGTCGAGGATGAGAGGTTATTAGCCGCTCCACCTCTGTAGCAGGAGCGATAAAACCACTAATATATAGTTCTTCTAGATTTGAGAATGAAAGCTCTTCAAGGTTACCACCCCCAAAAATATTTTTCAAGCTGGCAGGCTTTACGTCTACATTACTGTGCCGCCATTCGCATATCCCCAGTCTCAGAGCTTTTAGGGTATGCTGACAAGCACTGAGAAGCTCGTGTAGATAACCTGGAGCCGGTTTCGAATCCAAAGAGTTTAGAAGGATAGTACCTCCGAAAAAGCTGAGCCACAGCCGTTGGAGGTTGCTTAGCACATAGACACTGTTCTTGAATAGATTTTCATCCATATTATTTCTGACAAATGGGTATCCAGGCGCTTCTGCCATGTAAAAGTCGGATATCTGATGTTTTGCGGCGTAAAGAACTGGAATTAAAGTTCGGTAGTTGGTCCAGGTGTTTGGTTCAGCTCGTCGCTCGTAAGTCGTTGAGGACACACGGTGGTCACTAGAGAGATAAACATATACTTCAGTTAAGACAGCTTTACACAGATATTTGCATGTGTTGTTCCTCTTACTCGAAGAAATTAACTTCCTGGAAAAGCTCGCATTCCCATGCGTCCACACGAACTGTCTTTATCGATCTTGCAGCGGAGATGATTTCTTGTAAGGCTTGTTTTGCCGCTTCTGAGGATTCTTCTTGTTCTTTGACATAATCTTGCAGAATTTCTGCGGCTTCAGATACTCGTTCATCGCTAGAATATTCCTCTAGTATTTCATATGGCTTGTCAACCCAGGGGTCAGCATTCCCGATCTCTGCTTCTTCTGTCATTATTTCAAGATCGTCCATATGTCGTTCACTGTACCAATCCGATACTGTATACGGGTTCGCATAACAGAAGTCGTCTTCTTTACCAGAGTGAGTGCCAATACGAACTTGGAGGAGGTCTATCAAATGTTCGTTGTGAGCAAACCTTCTAAAGCCTATCAGTATTTTCTTGGAAGTATATACATACCTTCTTCCCAGATGACAGGCGCATATTCGAGGGCTGTAAAGTAACTAGCTATAGGAAGCAGTGAGAGCAAATAGTCTTTCATTTTGCAAAATTCTACATTCTTATGCTTTGGGCCTCCCAGAGTCCTATACATTTTGTTACGCGCCGTTCCATCATACCCGCGCTCCGAATCTTTTCTCCCAACCAAAATCAATTTCATGAACAAATATCGACATGCCGCGGTGTTGAACGAGCGCGATGCTAAGCGAAGATTTTTTAAATCTTTATTCTCCAGGCTGCGAACAATCGCGTCCTTGATTTCCTCAGGGAGAGCTTGCATCTTGTTCAAATTACCAAAGGACGAATGTCCTCTAGATTGGATTTATCGTTGTGTTGTTAAATTTGAAGATATCTGAACGTCTCCTTTAACGTTACAAGTGGCCAGCTTCGGTCGTATGAATCAACTTATGGTTAGAAGCTGTCTCTCCTGACAAGTCCCGGATTTTTCGAAGTTTTCAGCCCGAAAACTGTCAAAAACCATGACTCAAAGGCCAATATATCTCATTTAAGCTAAGGCCCACTTCTTTGAATCAAGAATTTGCAGTGTCCTGCATTCGCGTGGCACGGGAGCCAGCGCTTGCCGTGTTGTCCTTGTAATGTGTCGGCTTTGTTCAGCCAACAAATAAAAATTCAGCACCCTGGCGTGGTTGGGCACCCTCACCAACAAAGCCTAGGCCTGGCGATTGGGCAAGAAAGTGCTTTAGACCGAATGCCCTCCTCGGAATTAATCTTCAAAATAAGCGATGCGAGTCTTAAAGAGACTAGCAATTCTTCAATTTCCGATCTATTGTTAGAGCCTACACAATTAAGAGTGGATAATTATATAAAGGCTGCCCAGTTTTCGTGCTGGATTAAGCCGTCAAAGGATTACGGCGCGGACGCGAGCCGAAAACCAAACTCACCGCAATCACTGAGGTTATGATGACCACCAATTTTCTCTTAGCGTTCTTTAAAATTGGGAGAATCATTCCATGAGAACTCCAAGGTCACTATAGCTTTCTATCCCCTCCGATAGTTTTACTGTACGAGACAGGAAATATCGTACAAAAATAAGTCCAAAGTTGTGCAACCGAGCTAGAGCATCACAAAATGCTTCATGTCCCTCAGATTACATATATTAATATCTAAGTTTAAAATACAAGTGTCTGTGATAATACATCTTTTGTATGGCGCTGAAAACCGAGTGGTTTTCCTTTAACAAGGTATAAGTTATTTTACTAACATAGGCGGCCTCTCTACTGTGCCCCTTCGCTGCCCCACGCTGGGAACTCCGAAGCGACATTACTACCGCAAGAAGAGTGCAAAAAGTAATTAGAAGGCGTTTCATCTACGACACAGTAGTTGCCACTAGAGTCATAGATATTCACCATTAAACTCGCACCGTTAAACGCAGCGTCAGAATGTTGGACTCTACTAGATAAGTAGGTTCCTGCCTGAATCGTCGTATTGAAGATGAAACTTCCAACTCCTGTCGTGGTAACATAGTACTCCTCGTCATCTTCGTTGGCTCTTGTCCAGCCCGATACAGCCTTTGAGCCGGTCCCAAGGATAGCAATTGCGTTAATTTTTGTGAAGTTAAATGTATACTGTGAAGTGATGGGAGTGTAAAAGTATCCACGGTATTGCATCACATATTGAGTATTATCAGTGTTTCCTGGATTCGAACCCGAGTGCGGATAAAAGGCTTGTGGATAGTCCCCTGGCGAAAGGACTGCGAGGAGCAAGCTTTTGTTCGTCGCGTACAGTGTTTGAGTGGCAAAATATTCCGGCGAATATCCTGTAACGTTCAATCCGGTGGGTGTTATTCCAATGGCTGGCCAACTTTTACAGTCATTGCTCGAGACTGGAGGCAGTTAATCATTGTTTGATCCGTTCAGATGCGTAGTGGTCCAAAATCGAAATTCGATCCCAATGCCATACTCCGAACGCCAACAATTGTTGCATTGTGGGCGTTGACGACCGCTTTCTGTTGATCTCTGTGACCGGTTCAAATTAATCAGGGGTGCGTTTCCACCGATTCCAGCCTGCTCCGATCCATGGAAAGAGGGAATACGTGTGTGAATGCCAATTCTAACTTGGCGCTGACAATATTCAGGATATCAGGAGCATACCTAGCATCCGAGTCAGATATCATGATTAAGATGGATGGTGTGTCCGATTCGCCCGGAAGGTTGTCATGCTGAGATCCCTGCTTCCCGTCGCGTTGCAATGCAGGTTCAATCATTCGAGGCACCAAGGTTGGCTGGGCACGACGTGGTTTGGTTAGCGGTTGCGCAATCAAGGTAATTGAGGCCTAAGATCTAGCAAATATACAACATACAACACCCACACTCCAGCACCCGATTGTCGTAGGACCTTTAGAGCGGGGAATTACGTTACCACGCTACCTAAGCATAAGATATATCTTGAAAGCCAGAGTTTATCGCCGAGTCTGTTGATTAATTTCTTTATTGGGCTTTTTGAGGCGCCGACTGCAGTACTGACAGACCTTCAACGAGAATTCTGATACTTGTACGCTTTTGTCTTGCAATTGTAAATCTCTCTATGATCGGGAATAACAATCGGATTATAACATTCTGCCAACTTTATATCTAATGAGAGTAGCAATTACATAGAATCGGTAGCAAAATAATGACAATAGGTACATGCGTATATGCATATGTGTTCGATATTATATGTGCCTGCGAAGTGCTCATTTCGAGGGAGCTTAGAGGCGTGCCCAAAATTTTGCAAAGCGACGCGATAACTTCTGTTGTCTAGTATCTAAATATTTACAATTAGTGCCAATTCTTAACAATGGCTCTTCCCCGATGTTCTGTAGCTACTTTACATCTATTACCACTTTACTCAGTATAAATCACGATTCACGGCTGGCAAGCGATACACGATCTGATCAATGAAGCAACCCGTTTAAGATAACTATTTCCTGGGCCGTCTCAAAAAATACTTTAAAGATCTGTTGTTCGCGCGTTCGTAAAATCAACAATGTACCGCATAACTGAAGGCTACAGGCTAACACCAGAATTCGATGGACAGCAGGCTAGAACTGGTACCGTAGCCTCTCGAGTTTCAATACTTACCCTCGCTCCTCAACTATTATCAGTGGTTGGGATTTCTAAAGAAATTATTTTGTCTAACACCCGCTAAGTATATTATCGAGATGAGAATCAAAAGCTTTATTCTTCAGAGAGAGTCTACCAACATTTTATGCTTCGTATTGAACTAGGCCACGAATTAGCTAAGGAATTTATATCTAAACCTACTCTGGCAACCAAGCAGTATCATCTGAGGACTTGGGGTACGTATAATTGAAGGCTGAATCCATGCACCTCATTGTTGGTATTTTTCTCACGCTTTGATTCCCCCAAGACAGAACATAATACCCCGTGTGAACGTTGTTGACCGATAATAGATCATGCACAAAGTTATCTTCCAACAATCGATTCTATTGATCTCGCATATACATTTCCTCGCAGAGGTTAATACGTTCAATTTTTCGCCCACAACACTGTTGAAGGATTCAAAGGTGTAATTTCGCGAGGGACGCGAGCATATGGTCTACCCTATGCCAGCCGCTGTAGGCCCAGTGCCTCAATGGAGATGTTAGGTTACATTACCTCAACTATTTTTCCCAGGAGGCGATCCACCAGATACGCGAGCTAGTGTGAGGGGGTAAGTCAACATATACAATCAGTCAAGGAAAGTTTTTTGCCCCACGAGCACAAAAGATCAATCCGCTTCTTTAGTCATTTAATTGGAAATTTCGGTGAACTAAATCTCGAATCTTCTCAATGGCGATTACATGAGTAAGATGTTCATGTTGCAACGAGGATATATTTGCATATATCGCAAATCTGAATGGATATAAGGGGTACGATTGGGCTTATACTTGAGGATACATCCCTGAACACGAAAATATCTAGATTAGTAGTTGCACAGTTAACTTGGATATTGAACAAGTTGTATTATACAATACGAATTAAAATATCAATTTCATACACCAAATTCTGATATGTTATGACTATCAACATTGCAAGTGTCCGTCTGCGTGCAGAAACGAAAACCGTCTCCCGCGAGTCTCTGTAGCTATACCTCTTACTCGTAACATATTTGTTGAGTTCCGCGACTTCGCAAAACTAGAGCCGCTAACTGTGTGGCCATGGCCAACCCTCTAATTGCTCCAGTTACGTTAGCATAAGAGACCGCCAGCTCTACACCAACAAAGCCTTTGTAGCGCACCACTTAAGGGCGTGCGAAAGCAAACTTTCTCTCATATTTACCTAATTTAGTCTCAAATATAAAGAGAAGAGAGCTCCATTAAGCCTGAAAGCAAAAATCAACTGTCATAAGCAAGGTTGAGGCTCGGTGCATTTTCCTGTTCCTATTTTAGCGCTGCCTTGGATGAAGATCGCCCTTGTTAGGGACCCACTTTCCGGTCGGCTGCCCCGCCGCTCAGAGGCTTAGCGTCGCTGGGCAGTGGGAACGCGCAACGGTCTCGCGCCGAGTGATACCGGTAATTGATTCCGAAATGCTGACAGAACAGCTTCGCTCAGATGATCGAGTCGAGCGCACAGGAATTTAACACATCTCTGAAACCTGCTTAGTCGCAAAAAGGAGCGACTGGACAAGTTTTCTCTGCCGAAAGAAATGCGTTTCGTGCGAACCGTGCGCCATTTATCTGATGTTATTTCGGTCCAAAGTTGCCTATGAACTATGCCTTTAATTGAGGCTCCAAAAAACAAAGTCAACATCTTTAAATTCTTCAGTGAAAAAAGAGGAAAAAGAAACTTTGTGTAGCTCATTTTTGGGAGCATAGTTCGCGTGAGGCACAGAACTTTTAGCAATCCGCGCTATATTTATCTGTCAACGATTGAATAGTGGTTAAATATACTTAGAACAAATAAAGTCAGAGAACACCATCTCTCAAGACCCCAAAAAGCAAAGCAGTAACTTCTTTGAAATTCGATTCTCCCGCGCCTCGATGAACCGAGACATCGATAACTATCTACTGGCTACCGAAATGACACCCATCTCCAACTTTACGGCCATGAGAACCCCGGCTCCTGTCACCTCTCGATCGTGTCCCGTTTGTTTCTCCGCAACGACCCACTATCATTCAAGGGTTTTCAAACAAACCCAGTCCCTAGGCCTGCAGCTCCGTCCCCTTCCTATCATAAATGATTTGAAGGCCGCGCTTTTTAATACGATCTTTTAAGCAGGCCATGGACCGCTCCTTTTAAATAGATAGTAAGCGGTCTTTCCTAATATACTAGCTCCCCGCAGTACTTTCCCTAATCTACTATTCCAAGTCTCATTTTGCCCACATTTTGTTTCGCCATTTCTCATTTACCAGAAGCATTTCCGTTAAACGGATTTTATTTACGTCGCAAGAATGGCTTCGAGATGGCGCCCAATAAAATCTGACGACGAGGATGACAAAAACACATCTCCCCATAGACGCTTCAGCACGGGGACATTAGTAGAGCAAGATGTTCCAGACCCTCCACCGCCAGAAATCCATGGCACGAGCGCAAGCCATACAAAACGGAAATCGGATACCACGGACAGCATATGGAGCTCATTAAGCACTGAAAAGTCCGGAATAATATCAGATTTTCAAACGGTCTTTGGCAAAGGTATGAAACACAAATCTCTTTAGCTACACAATATTTAATACCTTTTCTTAACTAGGATCGAATGATGGCGGCGTGTGGATCCACAAAAAATCAAATCAGTTATATAAACTCCTGAAGAGAACCGTCTTTCGGATACTTGGAAGCGCGACATTCGTTATTTCGATTATATTACTATTCGTTTTATTTTCTAGATACTCGGTGATGGATAAAACTCAAGAATATACCTTCAATACCTTTAGTTTATTGCTCTTTTTGTTATTCGGAATTCACCTGCTTGTACGAAAGTCTACTTTTTTGGTATGGCACGGGACTTTGCTAACCTGTCCTGGAAACAGCTCGCATTTAAAGAATTGGCAGAAATGGCAAGATGGAGGATTCTTGCAGGCGACGCATATAAACTGAAAGATGTGAGACTACCTAGAAGCACCTAAAAACAAATATATTTAGCTATAAGGCTAATATGGATAGATCGACTTGATTCTCGGGTTAGGCTCCTTAAGGTCAACCGTCAAGTTAGGCCTCAGATCCTTATCACACGGCCAGCCGGGAACTCAGTGGCTACTAAAGGCAGCGCTAGCCTTCGGGTGGGTAGCTTTTCTTTGCGTATGTGAATATATGAAATAAAGATTGCGGTCAAGAACATGTCTGGGCTAAGCATACTCTAGTTACTGAATGTTGCCATCGCGTTACTCGGATTGACGTACAGGTACAATTTTTGCGACAATATCACATCTCATACATGATCAGGACTAATACCGTATAATTTCTAGCCTTGACACTGCAGATAATTTTGGCATGCGCCCAGGAATGGTCTCTATCCCGAACCTGAAGCACTTCTATCCGAATAATGATACCGCCAACTTCGCTGCGATCACCAGTGACGGAGGGGATTTGAGCACCGAATCATTCATGGCAAACCTTTACGGAATCACTTCCTTCAGCTACAAAAAAGGAAATGTGAGCGATGACATTCCCCAGAGCGAGTATTGGCTTGAACAATATAACAATGGATCATGGAAATACCACGTAAGTCCGATGCCGTGATATTCCCCGAATACTTTAAATCTCCCATCTTCTACGATGAACTCCAAGTAACACTTGTGCCGTGAGTAGTTTCATGACCTTGATTACTACGGCGGATTAAATGTTCGAACTAACCGCTTTATCACAACCAACCAAACCTGCTCCTCTTACAAAATCATGAATATTACTAGTGACATGGAAACATTTTGGTATTTCGATCCTGCCACAAACAAATACTACGACGAGACTCTACAAGAGCTACTTGCCAACTTCACTACCTACGCGCTACGACCGGCTTATGATTGCGATCGATGTCGCAGTGTATATGCGGTGCAACTCACTAGCGCGGCTCAAAATTGGAATAACAATACCGAAGGAGATATAGGTTATTTCTTTACCTGTGACGTTGAAGTCAGTCCGATCTTTAACGCTAAACTAGACAACCACATTCTCTCAGATAGGCAAGCTAGGATTGCTGCTGGAGCTATTGCTAATCGAGGATGGGTCGATGGTAAGGGATCGTTTCTATTATTTAAATCTAGATATTTAGTACTAACTATAGTGATGATAATAGGAAATGGATGGTCATATTTTCATTACCGCGACAGCGTCGGGGCAGGCTCCTACATCTTTGGAAATTCAACAGCAATGGAAAGTCTACTATCTCAATTCGCAGTCGGAGTAATAGCTGCTTTGGATCAGTTGAACCCACGAGACTTCGTATTCGATAGCGATCGGCCATTTCAAGGAAACAAATTGAATGTCATTTGGTGGGCCTTTTATTGTGAGTATATTCTCTATTATAATTCTTACATCGTGCATGACTAATCGAATTGTACCCGTGAAAGCCCTCTTGGGATGTCTTTTGGGGGCTCAAATCATATTTTCTATAATAGCTCTCTGGTTCTCAAATTCTGTTGTGGTCAAAGACGGATCGTACATCTCCGTCGCGCGCCTTTTACGGCGTATGTTGCTCCCTTCTATCAACAAACCCAGCCGAAATGTTCTAATATTTAAATATCTTTCCACTAGCTGCACTTGATACACTTGGTGGCTATGGAACAATTGCTACCGGGGATGAGATATCACGCACCTTCAAGTCAAAGCTTGTTTATGGCACCAGGATGACGGAGGATGGGTTAACACATTTGGATTTGAACGTGGACATATACCCATCGACGAGATTTCCTGATGGTTGGTATAATTGAAAAGTTCGCATTTGCTTTTCCTCATTACAGGTCAAAAGTTCGCACGCCATGCGTGCCCAACGAATAGATGCAGAGAATAAATCTCATTCTATATTTAGAAACCAGTTAGCAGCTTCGGTCTTATTATCCAAAGCTATCCCAAAGCATATTGACTATCAGGACAAGCTAACTCGATGCTCTTTGCATCGTGACATATACCGTATCATATACCGTATCAAATGAATCATTTTATTGGTTCGGATTCCAAATAAATTCTTCAGCCTTTCTAAAATGTTTTATAAACTAAGCATTCAAGTTTATCATATATCCTTCCTTCCTTCCATATAGTTAGGCTAGGGCCTTGATTATCTTAATATATGGAAACCATGAGGACTAGGACGCGGAATTCCAATATATAATTCTATAGTAGTTTATAAAGATAGCATCGCACCACTCATTCGTCACAATATACCTTGTGCATTTACCAAGTTCTTGTTGAAGATGTACAGGAATAGCTCTATTTATAGATCTTATGGATAACTACCACGTGAACAACCGAAGACATTCTATGCACCGATGCTAATATGGATGAAAGGCTCTAAAAGTATGTCCAATTCAGCTCTTTATATCATCTCTGTTCCTCCTCTACGCTGAAAAGTCCGGACCTAGTTAACTCACATAATCTCAAGTCAGTAAATACTCAAGTACTCATTTGAGACTGAATTCCATACGAAATTGGGCAAGTCCGCGCCACAAAGGAGCTAGAATATTGCAACTGAGGCTGAGTGGGGCGCTCGTAAATACTAAATACGACAAAGCAACACACGGTTTGGGGTCCTTATGATTTTCTCCTAAAACTTAAAACGTTGGTCTTTGGTTTTCCCCCATCTCAAGCAAAAAGCTGGCGATGTAGAAGAACTATGGTGTGGCCATAAGAGGCCCAATTTTTTTCGTTTTGAAAAAAAAAAAAAAAACCACGTATGACCACGAATGCCTCTGAATAAGTCGTATACCAGATGCACCATCAAAGTAGCCAGCCAAGACGGCTCAAATCTCCACACAAATTGCACCTATAAGAATGTGCTATATGATGCTAGACTCGTTGTCTCTTTAAATTTGCTGCTTTCTCTATCAATCCGCCTTTGTTACATCGTACATTATCATACAAAATTTTAGAGCAGATTGCCCTCAAGACTTTGATAAACCCAAATCCTCTTGATATTATTTTCTCCGCTATAAGTTTTGCAACAACTGAATTAAATGCAAATTCCAATGCAATCAGCTCCACCAGCATTTGGATCACAGTCATCCCTGGGATCATCATAACATTTCTTGCCAACTGGACAGCGCAGTCCAGCGAAGCCACCGCATGCCTGTGGCTTCACGCAAATACCAAGACAGTCGGCTGCCATGCTACAGCTGTTCGGGTTGTCGACGCAAATGTATCCCTTAGGACAGGTCGCAGGATTGACAACGTGGCCGCCGCATGTTTGATAGACGGTTTTCTAGGTAAGTGATACAAGTTAGCATTGAGATCAGGATTCTAAGACTTATTCTAAGCATAGGTGATATTGAAATGGTGACATACTACCTGAGGTACGGCAAGAGCAGCACCGACAAAGGCCAAAAGAATAACTTGAACCTTCATTGTAAAGTTGCTTAGAGGGTCCGTAAAGAATATAGAGTTTCGGAGGTGGTTTTTTTTGGTAACAGAGAAAAGAATCTCGCAACGTAATCGTAGGGACTGTTGGTATTTCGTTTTACTTTCAAATTTTACAAGTATTCGAGTGTGGAAACCTCAGAGTTTGAAGGTTTTGGGCTCCCTTTTATAGACGTTCACCGGCAGAAAATACTCCATATTAACGTTAGGCCGTTACATAAAATCAATTCTACCGCGCTTCCCTGCAGAAAGATTTTCTAGGCGCACGCTACCCGAAACTACAAATGGTATATGATAGCCAATCGAGGGTAAACTTGAGCGGCCATGGATTATGTTACCGGATGTAATCCTCGGGAGCCATCACGCATCAGCATCTGCACGCCAAGTCAAGCGGGTGTTAAAAATTGTTTTGCATTCGATGGGCTGAACGACTCCTGTTAAGCTTACGATATCCCCTTATGCTAATACCAAGAAACAATGAGAAGATAACCAATACACCGCCTAAATTTTTCTCAAGTGATATTTAACCTATTCGACCGAGGTAATTGGAGCCCTGCAAAGCCCAGCCGCTGGGAGAGAAGAATTCTAGAAGTTCAGGACAGAGGGAAATGAATTGAAGCTTAGTTTGGTAAGCGAATTTTAAGCATGCGAGAACAAAGACGAACCGAAAACCTACTTAGTTTGGTAGCTTTTGGTAGAATGGTGCAGCCCATTCGGTTATTTTTTGATTAGGCCAGGGTGCTTCAAATCGTTCCCTGTATTCCCCAGGTTCTTCTAGACATCATGCATTGTTGAAGGCTCGAGGATGCAACGCAAGTCAGTCAATGCACGCTTGGCGCGGAACGCCTGGACCGCTGTCATAGAAAATCAGGTTGCATACAGGAACAAAGAAATATGCCTCAACTTGGCGATATAGATGACACTTTTTTAGCCTAATCGTTTAATCATCAAAATCTTCCCCTTGGCACCACACTTTTGTATCTAGTTAATTTTATATCAAGCAAGGATGTTACTCATGACAAGCTGAAGTCCTTACGGGTGCACGGGAAATGTTTTGATTTCGAGGTTGGTTCACTTGGCGAACAGGAAAATCTCGACTTTAGACCGAGAACGATATTCCCGCGAACTGTGTAGCCAAATTCGAACTTGAAACGAAGAGGTACCCGTTGTTTCGAGTAAGAGTACCTGAATATATCGTGGCTTATTAAACTCCGATAGAGGAACCAGGCGCCTTGAAAATACGATGTGAAATTTCGCGGTATTGATAAGCCCCCGTAGCACATTATGTAACTATGGGAAGGGTGGCTCTCAACCTACAAAGTACAACATACAAAAATACTTTGAAATAACAAAAACCAACAGCTGAAAATTTCAGAGTGGGTCTATTCGAAAACCAGTTCTCGGGTCAGGTTTCCGAACTTCACTTTCAAAAAATCCTCATAGTAGCCTGCTCTCCTCTTCCAGGGTCCACGATCTCCGGCTTTCGGGGTATAGTTTGCTGCCACTTTGACATATGTCGAACTGATATCCAAAAGAGGTGCCGGATTTAGCGGCTTCGTAGGGTCTACTCTTGGCGTCATTTTCGTTGCACCTCGCTCATCCATCATTCTCAACAATCGGATGTTCAATTGGCTCATGATATCTACTCCAAGAGTCCAAGAAGTGCTAGTGTATCCGATTAACAAACACGCATTCGGGACATCTTGGAGCATAGTACCGTGCCACGCATATTTGTCATTAATCTTGATCGGCTCGCCGTCAACGACGATTTGGGCGCCTCCAAACAACTGTATTTTGAGACCGGTAGCATTGACAATTATATCCGCCTCAAGTCTGCTTCCAGATGCCAATTCGATCCCGGTCGAGGTGACAGTTTTTATCGTATCGGTAAAAATTGAGACCTTGGAAGTATGTAAGGCTTTAAAAAAATCACCATCTGGTGTAAGACATATCCTTTGCTCGCCCATATTGTAACGGGGTTCAAAGTGGGGATCGTGCGGAATATGACTTGGCAGCAAGCTCGAGGTAAGTTTCCGCATCCCAGACCGAATAAATCCTGGAAAATATTTGCAAAGCTCGGTCACCAATCTCGGTATCAAAAGATATTTCCATCGGATCAATCGGGAAGCCATCGATGCAGGAAGATATCTCTTCAGAATCTGGTCCTCTCTGGCGTTAGTCGGTATCACAAGCAGGTAGCTGGGACTCCGTTGCAACATCGTAACATGTTTAGCAGCTGTTGCCATCGCGGGAACCAAAGTTATCGCAGTGGCTCCGCTACCGATTATAATAACACGCTTGTCAGTATAATCCAGGCCTTCCGGCCAGAATTGGGGATGTATAAGATTTCCTTTGAAGTCGCCCAATCCGAGGATTTCAGGATTAAGACCACGGTTCTGGTCATAGTACCCAGAAGCCCACATGGTGTATTTTGCGTACATGACCTTTTCCACTCCATCCGCAAGAACATCCAAACGCCATCTGCCCTCTTCTGAGGACCAGCTTGCCCTTGAAACCCGATGGTTCAATCGAATCTTTTGATCGATACCATGCTTTCCGGCCGTCTCTTTGATGTAATTAAAGATCTGCGATCCGCTCGCAATCTGCCTATCTTGAGACCAGGGCTCAAAAACGAACCCATAAGTTGTCAGATCGGAATCAGATCTAATACCAGGGTACTTGAAAATATCCCACGTCCCACCCATGCATGCTCGCGCTTCAAGAACCACAAATCGTTTGCTTGGAAGCATTGTTTGAAGGCGGTAAGAGGCTATGATTCCGGCCAAGCCGGCGCCAACTACAATAATATCGAAGGTTTCTTCCATGGCTGCCATAATATGGTTAATTTACTCAGCGGCCCTTTCCTAATATTGCGTCAGGGAATTTCGAAAGACCTGTATATTCGAGCGGGGAGACTCTGTTGGAATCCGTGGGTTGTATTAAAGTGGAGAAAATCAACAAAATAGATACAACACTGCTTTGCTGCGGCTGCAACACGGGCTCAATCACACATGTAAATGCGCATTCGAATGTTAAGGCTTTGTAATCAGACAAAAGTAAAAAGACAAAGGGCCTGAGAGAAGGGAAAACGAAGAGAGGCTGCCGGTATCACCAAGCTTTCAGATATATTAACATTTCCCTGTTGCTAGTGGAGATCTCTCAATCAGTACCTAGGCGATCCCAATCATTGATCGATCCGCACATGCCTATTTAGCTCTTCTGATTTATAATCCGCTATCGTCAAAAGTACCGAGGCTTGGGTCTACATTGTTACTGGTCTTCCAAAACGCAGTGGGACCAGCTGGGCCATGAGGGTCAAAATCCCTGTTACATAATCCGTCAGTTCATAAGGATATTATGTAAAGCTAGAGAGCCGCTAGAACAGCTCGAACCATGAAGGGGGATATACTTATCAAACCAAGTTCCGAGAACACCTCTTCCAGAGCACAAACCACCAACTTGAATGCCCTCACTTCTCCAACGTTCCTCACTATCTCAAAACATATCAGCTCAGGCTTCCCACAAACTTCTACGTTGAATAGATTTAGTGGTTTTGATTCTCACCCTTGAAATATCGAAAAACTCGTCCACCGAATCTCGCCCTCCCTTGTGAGCCTCACCGACCCTACGTACCGAAAATCGTCAGGCACATCAGGAGCTAAATAATCCGAGCTTCCGATAAGTCCTAGAAATAAAAGCATTTAACTCACCAATGAGCTGCGAATTCGCATTGGGGTCCCAGAAAGCGTGTATCAGACGGGCCACACCTTTGAAATGAACGACGGGTAGGTCTTGGCCGTCGTCCGGGCCTGGGGGCTCGATCTTGGTGACCTGTATTCCTAATTTAATGAAGCGAATCGCTTCTCGAGTGTCAATCGGGGGTCGATGCTCGCCTTCCGGGGGCAGGTTGGAAGAAAAGTTGAAAGCATAAAAATCATGATAATCTATGGATATGTTAAAACGACTCTAAACGCCCGTTCCCGAATATTTCGTCTTACCCAGGAAGCACACTACCTAGTAATATGTTAACACCTTGGTAGGGAAGGGAGATACTGAGGGATACTCACTCTCAACCAGGTTCCTGTGACACCATATGGATCCCGAGCCTCAAGACTGGGAGAGACTTGATCTAGCAGAGGATGCTTGGTATAGGGTCCCGAGTACGGCATAGCACCCCGAAACTTGACAGCCCAGATCGCACCGAATGAAACATCCGCCTCCTCAACGAGCACATTCATATTATAAGCCAAAACAATCATGATGGCCTCCATCTTTTCCCAGTCAGCTCTCCCCGACCCGTCAGCCCTAAAAGGCCCCCACATTGTATTTGCATCATAATTACGGAGGTCGTACACCCGTGAGCGAGCCCACGGATGAGTAGGTTTACCTTTCTTGCCGCGTGGGTCGACCGGAACACCGTAATAGCAATGAAGCCTAGCAGCAAGCTGTCGTTCAAACTCTGTATTTGCAGGAATATGCGTGACATCATCGCCGGCCTCTTCGAATAGAGATGAGCGACAAAGAAGCGTATCGATATTGACCTTGTTGCCGTCGAAAAAGTCTGTTAACAACACTAGATTGCTCGAGTCATCGGGGTTTTTGACTTGAAGCAAAGCTGTGATCATGTTCACTACTCTCTGGTAGTCATTGAGCTAAATAGCGATCAGACAAGTTCTCAATGATCCCGACAGGCTGGGGCACGTGTAGCGTACTTTTGCTTCAGGGCTGTCGGATTCCAGTATCTTTTCCAACCAAACAGCATTGTGCAGGCGCTTCTCCCAGTTTGTTCCCAGCATCGCCGTAGCTTTATCAGTGGGGTCATCCTATCGAAACGCGGAAGCATTGAGTTGAGATATCAGCCGTCGCGATTTAATATGTCGATCAGATAATCGTGAAGAGTCCAGCTCACCCAATATTGCAGATATTGCTCCTTGAAAAGAAGTTCGTTCGCTTTTAGGTACCGGTCGAAGGAAGTGCAGGTGAGCCGTACGGCGGCAAGGTCGCTAGGATGGACTTCAAGCAGTATCTGGTGCAAAAGTTCGTGCGGAAGGCCTAATAACAAAGCCATTTTTAAAGAGGCTCGATCGGTTGAGGTGGTGAGATGCTTATGCGGTCGAATACGGCGTTGGGTGCTATGGAGACAAAGTCGAGTCCCTTTGTGGGAACCAGTCGAGTTGCGAAGACTGCGACCGTCTACTGCCGAGGGCGGTAGTTATACGATTAATATACATCAATGTCGAGTCGACTATTGAATCTCGAGTCCCGCTTCGCTCGTCGCGATCCGCTGCGACGCAAACGAAGCGAGGTGTTGTGAACCGGTGCCGTGGGAGGCAATCGCTTATCTCAGCCGGGTCTTGCGGGCAATGTTTATCGAGATATCTCCGCTATCGCCGACATCCTCTCACGGTCGTGCTGCAGGACTAAGGTGCACCCTTCTTCAGGTAGCCTTTACGATCGGATGTGACGTCTGCAATTCTTGGCCATGAGGTGATTGATATCAATGGCCTGACTCGTCCGAGGCTGAGTTAGTCCGCGATGTCCGATATAGCCAGAGCACTGCGCAGTTCATGTTCGAGCCTAGCACCTCGATATCGCACAGGCACCGTTCACGGCGTCGCTCAAATTTTAAAATGCTTGCGGACCGACGGAAAAGTGCCAGTGCCACGGGAAACGGAATCCTGGTTCGAATCTTCTTCACAGCCAACGTGCAACGGGATTCACGATCAGCCTTGCCATTTTCGAATTCGAGACCGGTGCTGCAGACATTGGCGGAGAGCCTCTTCGCCAAAAATCGTCTAGCCTAGTGCGACCGGCAGTTGCTGGCTCCCGAATCCAGTCAATCGCTATGTCATCATAAATCATCGCCAGTGCAGGGCGCAATCTTCTTTGTCCTACCTTAAATTCCGAATTTGGCCTCTATTGTACTTATATGGTACATGGATAGATCTCAGAATTATATAAAGATAGGAAATTCCAATCAATCCTCAGTGATATCTTCCAAAAATTTTACCTTTACAGATCAATATTATAATATTATACAGCAGCCATACATACGAAAACATCGTACACATAAAATACCCAACAAGTTGTTCCCAATTGTATGCAATAAATTTACATTGTATCTATATCCGAAAACCTCAGACTTTTCCCTTCACAATCGCTATATTCCTATCGCCAACTTCAAACATGCACCTCTTTGATAAAGAAAAGAACGAGTCAAACGAGTCCATCTACTCAGTCGAATCAAATGGCACCCAGCTCACAAACACCAAGGAATTTCACTTTTATACGAAATACAAGGCTACCAAAAACCACAAGTATATTCTGAATGCGGATAAATCACCTGCATATTTTTCAGAGTATCACTATTTCCGTCCGAGCAACTTGAAGGAACGATTTGTCTCTCTTTACAAGGGAGACTCCACAGATGGACCTCTCGTCGGCCAAGTTGGCAGCAATACTTGGATGACAAAATTCCATTACCGAGATGCCAATGGCACCGAACACCCCTTTGAGCAGATCCATAAACTCAAATTAAGCCCTTTGTACCAGTGGACGGCCCCCAATGGTCAAACTCTCCTTTGGAAGAGTACCCGCCAGGTTGATATGGAGGAGAATGGTAAAAAGAGTAAGCTCAGAAGAGGCCTGAAACTCGTGGATGAGCACGACCAAGTACTTGCAATTTTCGTCCATTGCAAGTTTGCAAAAAGAAAGATTGGTAAATTCATCCTCGACACAAATTCCATCAACTCTGTCGAGATGGAGCAAGCTGTCTTAACGACTGCCCTCACAATCTTAGAGGTGTGTATGATTGCAGCGAACAACGCCGCCGCAGCAAGTTCTAGCGCATCAAGCTCGGCTGCCGTGGCCGTGGCAACAGCGTAAGCACCGGAAATCCAGGCTAGCGTTAAGTTCATCAGTGGATTTGTACTCGAGGTAATTTTATAGGGCTTCGAGAGGAATAGCTTTTGGACTGAACTCTTAAAGCAGGAGTTGCTTTAGGAGTTCTGGGTTGTCGCGGTACTTTACTATACTCACCTTTTCGCGCTCGTTGTACCATGTGAGATTAGCGTTGTCGCATGTCTATACCATTACGTATTACAAACACTTTGGAAGAAAATGATCAAGATGGTCCCAAAGGTTCCTTTTCGAATTTGAAGTCTTATAATTCTTATCAATTATCCAATCCACCAGACTCGATAGTATATGGGGATCTGGGTTTGCCAAGCCTACATCGGCTTCGACAGAGCATTCGCGTTGCATACATCGGGCAGCTCCGTCCCGCGAATCGCCCTCCGGATTTATTCATAAAAATTGAAAACAAGTACGAGCTAGAGCACTATCGGTTCAAGCCACATTAATTCACGAAAAATTTTGAACTCTGGCGATCTCCTGCGACTTTCAGATTAATTGTTAGAACAACTTCATCTTCCGCGCCCTGCCGTGTTCAACCCCTTATACAATTGTTGTCAATAGAAACCACGAACTCTACAGCTATAAGGATCATGATGATACAGAAAAGTATTTGGATTATTTGGTGCTTTGATTCTCATGCTTAAACCCGGCAGCTAACCCACCACTTGACATAGTTCTCAGTTATGCTACGGGCTTGTTGGCTCTCCAGCCGAAGCACACATCCACACCTTCCATAAATGATCTCGATTGGAAATATATGCGGGCATCAATAGCTGCACTTCCCAGCCCATGCTACTATCAAGCATTCGGTTCGGTTATTGTAAACGCGACAAGCAAAGAATTGCTCTGCACAGGCTACAATAAACTTGAAGACACTGGAGGTATGTGACCTATAGAACCTTAGAGTAGCTGCCTGGCGATGGTTACGTATTTCCAATGGCGTCACTTGCTCATACTTCGGGATACGTTAATTTGCTTTTAGATCCGACTGAGCACGGCGAAGTCGATGCTATTCGTAACTGTGTCGAGAAATTCAAGAGAGCTGGGATGAGTTATGACGAGATTAGCCAAGTCTGGAAAGATGCTTGGATTTATACCACAGCTGAGCCGTAAGCATTTATTCCCTTAGCTTGGGCAGCTGAGACTAGCTATCAGGTATTGACTGGTCGATTTGTCGACCTGTTTGGGACATAGATGCCCTATGTGTGCAACAACAATCCTTCATGGTATGATAGTTACCTCTGGGACCTTCTTTGATGTTGACAGATCGAGCCTAACAAGCAGCTGCGCAGCTGGGTTTCAGAGAGTTATCTTTGCGACATCCGGTTCGGGTCTCTATCGGGTAATTTTCGTTTTTAATTGACGCCTATGTTAAAATACTGACTATTGCATGGTGGGCAGATGGGATGGACCGAGTATTTGGTTAGTGTGAGCATGCAGTCAATGGCCGACCGAGCCGCGGCGCAACCTGGGTTTGGCGGCGGGAGACCTATTACTGTCGTAGTGCCAGACATCGCGGCGAATGAGACAGAACCATTATTCAGTTGGCAGTTTCGTCTCGACACCGATTGTCCTTTCGGTTGCCACCGCGAAGGTCCTCAGTGTATTGAGAATTAAGGCACGTTAGCAACACAAAGCTTGCTAATGAGAGGCGATTAAGGGATTCTATGCCCAACATATTCGGCTATGACTTCTAGAGAAAGGAAATAGGAATGGCCGCATGTTTTATAATATCAATCAAGCCTAAAAGTCATATTTGCAACTAAAAGCGAAGCAAAATGAAAATTGACAGTGCTACGCATTTCAATATATCTATTGGTGGGGCCGCCTCGGAACGAGGGACGAACCCCTATATTAGTTGTGTGGGCTTCTGGTGCTGAAGCCGGTGTGGTGTTTCAGGGCTTTCCGAAGCCGTGAGCGTTCACGTGCAGCTGAAACGAAATCGCTATTTTTTTTTAGCCATGAGCAGCCGTTTCCTTCAATAAAGATGAGGAGGCCAGAGTTTTCTGGTTCTGGATTTGATTATATCAATCATACCGTGATATACTAGGCCAAGTTGACGATCTTAACCCCAAAAGTCACAGAACGAGAGAAAACTGGGGTTCAAAGGCATAATTCTCAAGATTACTATGTCACCGATAGGTAACGTGCCGAAGGAATGCATGCCTACATCGACGTGCTTGCACTGCGTATAGATAGATCTTCGAAGTTGGGACGCGTCGATAGGGATGTGAGTCCTGCAGGCTACGGGAGGTTGATCCTGAGGCTCATTTCTGAAACTTTCAAGGTAGCGCCAAGCTTCTGCCGGATTTAATTATCACCAAAAGCGCATCCGAATCGCTTCTTCAGCCAACCACAAAGACGGACTTTGTTCAAGCCTGCCGTCTGCCTGGACCCGGATTCTGCCCAAAGTCGCCGGCGTTTTGAAAAGCTTGTAATCAGTGGACCTGCATGCTCCTCAGCGCAGCGGACCCCTTGCCTGACCCGACTACATCGAAAACCCAACCCAAAAGAGTATCGTTGGTTTAGCGGGTCTCAAACTTCCTATTCATTCGATTCCCCTTAATGGTGCCGCCCAAGAGAAAGCCTCCAAGCGAAATTGCAATGACAACATTCGCGGGCTTAGCTTGATCTCAAGGTTCAGCTCTTGCACCATGATACACAGGCGTTTTTGCCTGGAGATTAGAGGGAGGCGCACGGCCGGCATGCGCTTTTGGAAGACGATGTCAAGTTTAAAACTCTTCATCCCGCCGCTCAACGATTTTGCAGCGCTGTCCTCCTTTGACCACAATCGGAATATTTTTCATTGTTCTTTGCTCCCACCGTAGCTAGACGCTCTGCCTGAACGCTGGCAAACGCTCTCAGTGAGAGTGTTTAATTACTGTAGCCTCACGACAATAGCGCCGCATCGGGTTTTACTATAGAGGTGTTTATATTCTTAATACACAGAGATGGCTTTCCGGAATTTGGTTCTCTTTTTAACTATTGCCTTGGTTCAACTCGCATCCGCGTCTATATTAATCCAGCGGTCAGAGGACGATGCCTCCCCTTCATCAACATATACCTACACAACAGACACGGTTGTTAAACCAACCGCAAACGCACTTTTTCAAGTCGGGGTCCCAGTAGATGTAGTTTGGTATATTCCCAAAACAGATTTCAATGCCGACACTGCAGAAGAATTCAATGTTACAATAGCCCTTGATGGAGAAATTGGCGCAGTAATAAGCGACTCAGGTCAGTTTCTTCCATATGGTTTATCAACGTTTATCCATCAATATATACTGACGTCTATTCTAGTTTCCTACCCTGGATATGGTGAACAAGATACCGATTTTACACCAGACGAGACCTGGCCGGAATCAAACAAATATCAGATATTCATCTTGATGGATGATGGAACCAAAACTCTTACATCCCCTCCGTTCGGTATATTTGGAGGTGGGAAGAAGCCTACCCCCACGGCGACCCATTCTAAAGTTTCAACATCATCGGCGCCCAAAGCTTCCAAAACAAAATCACCTAGCACACCAAGTTCCACTAGCGCTTCTGTTACTTCCGGGGCCTCGACGTCAACAGCATCATCCTCTCCAAGCTCTACCGCGGCAGCGGCCGCCGGAGTTTCGGGCACAGTTCTTGGAGGCGCGATTGGAGGTGCTATTGCTGGCACACTCGCACTTGTCGGTGCAATCTGGTTCATGAAGAAGCGAATGGCGGAATCTCGTGGAGCACACGGCGCCTCGAACTCGAATAACGGGAACTACCCGCCTCCAAATTACCAAGCCCACGAAATGCCTGGTAACTCGAATCAACCTTGGCCGTACCAACAAATGAATGCGCATAGTACAACAACTGTGAACACAAACCATGATCCTAAGGGATTCGTACCAATGGGCGTGAACGAGCTACCAACTCAGATGCATCATGAGCCTGTTGAATTGTACACGATGTCTAAAGAGACAGCGGAAATGCCAGGAGACTCGAATTGGAACGTCCCGAGCCAACCTTCTCAACAGCAGCCTCAAAAGTATGTTTATGGGCCGGACAGCTATGCTCGTTAAGAGGGACTCCTGCTACAGTTTAGGTGCCCCTATCATTCATTGCGCTGGTCGTTATAGGAAAACGTTCTTTTACGTGGAAAAAGTCGATTGATGCTTGAGCATGCCGAAAGCATTTATATTCTAATGTATGATATTATTTAAGGCGTTTGTGGTTTATTATCTTTAGTTTAGAGTGATGACTCATGCATATGTAAAATACCCATCATTTTGTTTTCAAGTTTCTATCAGTGAAACGATTATTCAAGTGTACAAATTAAGTAAACCCATCAGTTTACAGTTAAATCCATTGCTCTAACGCATTTCACAGGGGTTCCCAGTTCTCCGTACACGTCGGTATAAATCTTATCTACAGACAGGTCGCAATGAACATGGCTCGCTCTAGACCTCGATCAATAAAACGGTTCTAGAAATAGATACAGAGAAAACTCACTCTCTAAGCTTACTATCTTCAAGTTCTAGATGCCATCAATTGAACCTTTCTATGGAGATAAAAGCTAAATGCGTGGAAAGTGCTCAATAAAGATAGAGATTCTCTTCACAAATTATAGCTGAAGATCCTATGTTCTCGATTTCCCCGTAACCAGCTGTCGTAACCAACTGTGTTTATTTCTCAAAGTTAGGATCCTAAGATATCTCGTATCAATCGCAACCTAGAACCACTTGGTGGAATAAGCAACAACCATTTTCGACTAAGTAACAAAAGTATAGCACTTTCCAAAAATGTTCCGTGGGAAGACCCATGATCAGCTTAATCGGGAAGTTGATCGATTGATATCTTATCGGCGCCCCATATTCTACGGACCCTAATGCGTTAGACCAGCTAACACTACAAGCGACTCAAATGACTATGAATAAAATACTACTTGTCAGAGCGGGGACACGGGTGATTCGTGATCGAGGTGGTTGGTGACATACGCTAGCTCCATTCATCACATCAAACACGGAGTTTAAATTTGATGGCAAAATCTTGAAATGTTTGAGGCAATCGTCGAGACTGTAGACATTCAATACTTGCATGCCTTATTCTCTACGAGCTATATGGATCCGACCTCGATTTTTTAACCTGTAAAGATTTATCCATGCCTTCGAAAAACTACAAAGCTAAAACTACAACCCTCAAGAAATATTGGACGAATACACAGCCCTAGAGAGAAATAATTGACATCTACCAACACTTAATACATGTATTGCCTACTGAGCGAGTAGGTTCGAGGCTTTCATAATATCAACAATCGGACTCGGAAATACTTCCGTGTTGTTGGATAGTTCCGTGGTTTTCGTATATATCGCCAGTAATATATCTCTCAAGTTCGGAGATAAATTCTCATGATTGAAACATCTAGGATAAGCAACTGATAACCCGTAACTCGGCAACCTCTAAGAATATGTTTTTCATGGGTAGGAAAGGAATCTTACTATGGGCCAACGCCTCAAACTTTCAAAACCGCCTAGCCTCCGAGCTTCCGAGCTATTCATGCAAGAAAGAAAAATATTCGTATGGTGGGCGGAGTCTAGCTCTTTTAGCTAGCATGATAGAGCTTCTAGATTTACTCGGTATATCAATACAAAGAGCTCATGTATTCTATTCGTAGCATTGGTTTAAACCTTTGCAGTGGCCTTATCTTCATTTATCGATACGCCAAGAATAGGGACGTGAATTCTTCTATGACATCAATGTTGAATGTGTCTGTAAATATTTACAATTTTATTATATGAACGGCCGATTGTGCAGGATCATTTGTGGAGATATCTGGGAAACCTAAAGGATAGCTGGGTAGACCAAAGATGAAATTAGAGAGCTAGCTTAGGTGTTCTTACCACAAGGATCAGGTCTGCTTGTGAATGACCCCATGGGCCCGTGTCAACATGTTCAATTGTTTCAACCTAAATCTCCGCGGTGCGAGTTAAGGAATGCAACGTGCCGTTCCCTAGCTACCGAATACGGAATGATATAGAAGAGCCTGACCTGAGTATCGAGAGAGCTCGAAGGCGCCGATTGCGACTCTCGAAGTTCTTGAGCTTTAGTATTTCCCTCCTGGATGAAATCTATCAGCCAGATCCCTTCCTTAACGGAACCGACTAACCGAGAACTGCAAGGAACCATCTAGATTCGATTGAAGGCTATTCGAGAGGAACACTAGAATATTCCCCAAAGAGGAACTCCGAACAAAATGCTACAAATTCAACGCACCAACACGCACCAAGTTCGGGAAACACTACTTAAGCAGGCTACCTTCTATCGAGTGCATATACATGCTAACGAGAATGTTTTAGGGCGTTGCGGTAGACCCTTATATAGTGTATCACGTTCAGTCTCGACACTATTAGTGTCACGAGTCTCGAGCAGAAACAGCTCCTCGAATGTTCGAACGAGATCTGGTGCTGCCCGCCCGCGAAAGGGGGATATAAACAAAGTTTCCAGGCAACGTATAGTACCGAAGATACACGGCCTTCCACCAACAGATTGGACTTTCCGATAACCACCTAGTTGCCTTGCATCGGTATGGTGATTCTTGTGTCTACGGTCCGATCTTATCCCAAGCTCCACCTAGTGCGACAGTGTTTCCACGGTTTTTTTTGTCGCCTTTTCTATTCACCGACAACGGCTGAAGACCCTACAGGAAAATTGAGGATGTCGGAAACTATTAAATAATCTTGCCCTTGACCTTCTCGGGCCTTGATCGTCGCCATAGGCAACCTTTGGCTCCCAATTCTAAGAGACAGCTTCAATTTGTTAAATTTTTTTGGCTGACCGAGGAGCATACGCTTTCTTACGATATCATAATCATGAAGACTAGACTTTCTGTTCCCGTCTTGATACTTCAAGCTTTCTTTCTAACTCTGGTCTCTGCATTGGGGCCGGCTATTTTCCTCTATGTACCGGTTCCAGCTAACACGGCATCTCTTCGTCCGCTAGAACGAAATCTTGTTTCTCTATCTATCCAGGCACGAGATTTTACAACTTTTGCAAAAACTGACCTATTGAAGAATTTCCTCGGAGCCCTGTCTGTCAACATCCGCACTCATCACACCTTGAGATTAGGAGGAGCAGAATCCGACAAAACAATATACAATCCCGCTGGCACGATCACCCCAGAGCAGTATATGAATGGCAACTATGGCGGAAGTCCGCAAAATGTTACCATCGGGCCGAATTATTTTGCAGCAATTAAGGGCCATTACGCTTCCTCGACCAAACTTATATGGACACTGAACCTCAGAAATGTGGTTAATAACTGGGAAGCAGGGATATCGACGGCGCAAGGCGTTCTGAAATATCTTGGGTCACAGCTGGAGTACTTTGAAATTGGAAATGAAGCCGATGCTTACGGCCTTAAGGGATGGCGCGACCAAACTTGGAACGTTGCAGAGATGGCCCTCCAATGGAAATGGATTGCCGAACAGGTACAGCAATTTAACCAATCCGTCAATTTTGGAGCTGGCGCATTTGCAAATATACCACCAAACGTCATTGGAAACTTTGACATTCCAGGCGTCATCAATGCTGGAATCAAAGGCCCCAATATTCCGTGGTACAATATGCACTTGTACCCCCAATCCGGATGTGCCAATGCAGCTGTCAACTTGGAAACTCTGCTTCGTCATGATGTCCTCGACAATACCCTCTCAGGTTATATCCCTCAAGTAGCTGCTGCAGAAAATGCTGGAGCCAAGTTCGCCATGGGAGAGACAAATAGCGTGTCATGCTCAGGGCGCGCTGGAGTCTCTGACACACTTGCATCGGCTCTCTGGCTGGTGGACTATGCTCTTTTGGGCGCTTCCCTTGGCATCCGTCGGGCCTTCTTTCACACAACACCCAACGGGGCATATAGCGCCGTAATCCCCAAGCCCTACAAGCAGAAAACCGCTACATATTCGGGTGGTTTCCTTCCACTTGCCTACGGCGCGTATTTTGTATCCGAGATCCTATCTTCTGAAAACACACTTCACGTTCAACCTATTCAGTACGGCAGCGACACAGATCACAGCTCGTACGCGATATGGGATGACAAGAATAACCTCAAGAAGCTCGTATTTATCAATCTTGAAATGTACAACAGCTCTACAGGTGCTTCTAATCCTGCGATGCCGGATTCTCCAGTGTATCCATCAACCGCAGCCAGAGGTTCGACGCGGGTTTTCGTTGCAACACCATGGGGGTTGGGAGAAAAGCTTTCTCTCATAAGACTTCAGGGTCCCGGGTCGAACGCTAAATCAATGGTTAATGTTTCTGACTTTACCTTCTCGACTGAGGACGGTACTGTTCAGAGCAATGTTGTGGATACCATTCTTACGGTTCAAGCTGATGGGTTTGTCATTTTCGACGTTAACGCATCGGAAGCGGTTCTCATCCAACATTATAGCGATGTTGTAGCAAATCCGCATCCCACAAAAAGTCTGTCAACACCGGCAACTACAGTCGTTGACGGTGTAACGATGATCACAAGAGGTGCCACTAGCCCTCCTGCCACCTCGGCGGGTGCAGGGGCACCACTAATTTCAGCGATAATTTCTATTGGCTTAAAGTGAGAGGCATTTGGCCTCGATCAATGTTAGGATAAGGTAATGGTTTTCAGATACTTCAGTATGGGTTCAGAAACGCAGTTAATTAACTCTACTCGGAAACTAAACACCGAGGAAGGAATTTTGCAAATGTAGTTGATAAATTAAATAAATTTAGAACAATTGAATATAGCCAATACGCTATGGCAGCAATCCCCGTCCAATCAAATAGTAGGTTTGTCCAAGTTCGTAACCTTGTCAATGTGGGTCTTGATATATTTTTTAAACATCTCTCATGCAATCTTCGGACCTGAGGTTAAAGACAGACAAATATGAAATGGTCTATACCACGATAGGTGATATTCTCGTTATC
The DNA here is from genome assembly GCA_036971675.1 of Orbilia ellipsospora. Taxonomy (NCBI): domain Eukaryota; kingdom Fungi; phylum Ascomycota; class Orbiliomycetes; order Orbiliales; family Orbiliaceae; genus Orbilia; species Orbilia ellipsospora. The sequence goes on from JAVHJO010000003.1 coordinate 64,269, forward strand.
TAGATAGGAAACATCATTAAGTTTATATTTGACCCGCTTACGACATAAGGCATAGAGTCTGCGTGGAAAGAGTCCTTTTACTTTTATTTGGATATTAAACAAGGATGTTCGAAGATGGCAACGCGTTGACGTGCATAGTCCCATTTTGAGTTTGAAATTCGCTGAAGGAAATAAGAATCCGGGATTCCGTATGAGTAGATTATTGTTCAGTTACTCTTTCTTGTTTCTTGTTTCATTAAGCTCAGACCATATTATCTGGGCATCCTTGTGTATGCTCTCTAAAATGGCATCTCCTGTAAACGCCGGCTTCCATCCAAGTCCTAAAGATTTTATTGGGATAGTAATAATACTAAAAGGACAGATTAGTTTTCATTTTTTAATATTAGATTGTATTTTTCACTTACTTGGATCCGAAAGCTAACATAGCATCCCTCAGTCCATTGACGCCGTCAATACTAGCGGCGTCCTCGACGCTCCAACTTTGAACTTCAACATTCCCACCATTCCATCCATCAATGGACTCCACAGCATCCTTTATCCCGTACGCGAGGTTTCTCCAACTCCTCTCACCATTCGAAGCAAAATATATCCCTTCTACTCCATGTTTTGCGACGCCGCTCAGTGCACAACGAATGATGATTTCATACAAGCCAGATAAATCCAGAATATGGATATTGGACCAAACTGCATTCCCAGAGCCAATATATCTTGCTTTTTTGGTTTCAATGGCCGTTCTTATCAAAGGCGGGAGTTGTACTGATAAACGGGGAATAAGGGCAGACGACTGGCCGTCTACTCGACCGGTGAGAGTTAGCCATTACCTCTTAGACTGTTACAACGGCATATATACACTCCCTGACTTGCGAAGAAACTTACAGATAGTTGGTGGAACGACAACAAAAGTTTTCACACCCTTCTCCTCGCTCCATTCGAGAGCCTTTAGCGTTACCGTTCGATGTCCATACTCTTCCTGAGCATTCATCTCTTTCATCAAGGCGACGAGATTCTCGGTATCACCTATAGGGCTTCCGCCTTGTCGTCCATCATTCCACACTGCAAAGGCACTCGTGCCTGAGGTATGGACGAATATCTTCTTTTTCCTTTCGTCACTCTCGGACAGTCCTTCTATGAGAACCTGTGTGGAAGCAAGATCATTGGCCGACGCGCAATTGACGACAATATCTGATTCCGAAGCGATTTTCCTCAGGAGCTCGAGATCTGAGAGTGAGCCAAGAATGCAATTTGGTGTTGAACCGGTGAAGAACTTGGGATTCGAGGAAGGAGATGTCAGCGTCTCGATTGCGGCTTCAGAACGGACAAGAGTTGTAATTTCGAAATCAGGGCTGCGAAGCAAGGTGCTCAGAACAGCGCCCCCACTATTTCAAAATTAAACTATCAAATTAGCAATCTCTACTTCTGGGAGAAGGTTAAATTGCTTGTGACGTCATCGTTTTTTGTGTGGATGTGTTGCTGGACTCACATGTAGCCAGTACCACCGGTCAGGAATACCTTGAGCTTTGGTATAGTTATTGGAAGTTCGGTGCTAGCCATTTGTCGCAAAACCCCAAGGTCTTCTTGCTAGATGAATTGGATTATCTCAAATTTTGGAACGATCAAGCTGCAGCTTTTACGTAAAATAAATTGTTCAGTACCAATTAGCGATGTCTAAGGGTTGCGTAGTTACGTTCATGTAGCGTAGTTCGAGGCTTCTATCGTTTCGGGACGGATTGTTTCCTGTTTTATACTCCCTTTATCGTACAACTATACCAGAGCTTATACAGGTTTTTTTACATTCCATGGTCAAGCTGTCGCGGTTTTTCCCGAATCCACGTCGAGCAGATCAAATGAATCAACTTGTCCAGGGTCTGCATTCGCTTGTGGCACCGGCATATTTACACTTGCATATATATCTTTCAGCCACTAGAATGTAGGGGATGGATGATCTACAACGAGAAACTTGTAGCCTTATTATTTGTTGAGATACTATTCTAGCCCTGTATACTGTAGTATGCAAACTGCGAAGTTTATGACCTAGCACAAATATCTGGATATCCAAGCGTCACGTTTGATCATAGAGAGGTAGAAGATGAAGTATGAGGTAAACAACTCTTGGCAGCCTATAGCCACTCACCGGTCAATGACAACAAGATTGGTGGAAGGTTGTAAGCCTGTGAAGAGCTTGAACTTGTGGAACATGAATGCTATGAAAGTTTTTGAGCACTTTCAAATCAGTAACTAAAGAAAAAACAAAGAGAGGTAGGTCTTTTGAATTCCTAATTTGGAAGCTCGACTCCGAGCTCGCTCTTGAGGGCGGTATACGCTGCCTTCACCTCTTTTACCAGTGTGTCTGCATTGCCGTCACCCTTTTTCAGCCCGCATATTTCTCTGAGGACGGATTCAACTCCCTTTTCTTTTGCTATCCTTCGAATGTCGACCGCATCCTCCTCCTCTTCATAATCGTACCATATTGCTGCAGCGATTGCCTTAACCAAGTTGAACGGCTTGCCCGCGCCGTACTCGTAAGCCATCATCGCTGGCCCAACTAATCTGTCGTTGCGGCTTAGTTTTCGTTTGGGCGCCCGACACACTCTCGTGATCTCATCTTGGACATTTGGATTTTTCAATCTTTGATCCATAATGGTGCGGATATATTTCTCATGCTCATCTTTTGAGAACACTTTGTGCTTTTTTAGTAACCCTGCTCCAGACTCTTCCACCGCCTCCTTGGCGATCCCGTAAATTTGGCCGTCCTCAATAGCCTCGTTGACAGTTTTATACCCCTTCAGATAACCAAGATAAGAGACAGTAGCGTGTGCGGTATTCAAAGTGAACAACTTGCGTTCGACATATGCCAGGAGATTCTTGGCCAACTTCATACCGTGGATATTGTGTTCCGCTTTCAGGGCGTCCTGATCGACTACCCATTCGTAAAAGTCTTCAACACCGACATCCAAAGCGTGGTCTTCCTTTCCATTTTCATCACCCGAATCGGCCATCTTGGAGGGATCAAAAGGCGGAACTATGCGATCAACAGAACAGTTTGCAAAGCCGACGTGTTTATCGAAAAACTCGATTTCCTGTGGGTTCGCGTCCTGTTTGAAAGCTCGTTCTACTTCCTTCCTAAGGACTTCAGAGGCGCCGACTCCATTTTCGCAGGCGATCATATCAACCATTGCATGGGGGCGTTCTTTCTGCAACCTTTTTAATCCCTTCGCGATAGTCGGAGCGATTTTGGAGAGGATCTGGGCACCGACTGAAGTGGTGATCAGGTCAATTTTGGGAAACTCTTCCAAAAGGTCTGGAGATGTTGAAACCACACCGGAGAAATCTGTGATTTCGGTTGTGGAGGACTTTTGGGAAAGAATGTGTAGGGTGTAGTGATCATGTGTGTTGAGGGAGTCGATAAGGGCTTCGTTCACATCGGCGAAAGTGACATGGTAACCGGAGTCGGCGAGTAGTGGGCCTATGAAGCCACGGCCGATACTTCCGGCGCCAAAATGGATTGCCCTTGGCATTATTGAAATATGTATTCGAGGATATGGAGTGAAAGAATGTGTGCGAGACTACTCTCTGCACCAAAGAGCTCGGGCTATGAAAGCTATAGATAGCAATAGATAAGAAGAGGAAATGCGATTAGCTTATTTTCGCGGCGTGAGGGGATTGAGTCGATTAATGCCAGGGCAGCAAAGAAAGCTTTAAATATGAAAACTCACTTTAAAAGGGACAGATTGATATCGTCATAGAAAAGCTATCGATCCCAGTGGCTGTAGTGTTCAAATTTACAGGCACATATATAATAGTGGGAAGGAATGTGTTTTGGAGGCTGCTTGCAGGCTATCGAGCTGGGCAAGACTGGTATGATATATGAGGTATCTCCCGCAGTGGGCCACTCGGAATGAGGCAGATGATTAATCAGAATTGACCCATTCGATTATATCATCCGCGAATTCTATTTATCGAATATTTCCAACTCTGTTCCGATCTGCTCGCACGTGCATTCTCAACCGGCTATCCGCGCGCGGTTGAGAGAACTCGACAACGCATCTTCGATTCTCTCGCTTTGTTGTTGATTGCAATCCAACCCAATCCAAGACAATACAATCCAAGACATTATATTCTATGCAATCGGCGACGTCATTTTGACTTCTTGAGAGGCAAAGCCTGATCGATCGAAGAGCGGAGACTCTAATTTTGACGTCTTGCCAAAAGCCGCCGGCCGTTATATATCAAAATGAATGAGGGTTAACTCGGCGGCAAATGAATCTTCTCGTTGGATCCGAGAATTTCGCCGATAACTATGTCCTACATTTCGCCTGGGGTCGACTGAACTGGGGCACAGCTTCGAAGCTCATGCGGTCCCATGACATGCCTTTGGTACTTGAGCTCTGAATTATTTGGTTACTTGGAGTAATTACCCTGTTGCGTTTCCCCAGATATAACCGAGCAGGTCACCAAAGAGCGTTGCGCCCCTGGCTACAAAAACCGTTTCGAAACAATAAATCGATGCGCATGAGGAACTAGAAGAAAGGAGCGAAAATACTCTGAAATCGAAAATAAGGTGTGAGCGAAGACGCGTGTTAGAACCTACCCATGAATCTCGAGTAACGTTATATTATAACAGGCGAATCAATAAGGCTTACAGCGTTCTTCGGAGAGTAGTTGGAATGCTGGGTTCGATTATCGTAACTCAATCATCCACCGATATTGCAATCCACATTCATTCACTAAAGCGACTCAAGATTGGCCAAGGAGGAGGGGTGAGTCTAGAACCTTACAGATGCATGGGGTTTAATCACGAACGCATTGAAATCCGCTAACGCACCAATTTGATTGATTTGACCCCCAATTTCGTGGGTTTCCAGCTGCATTATATCCGAGAAATGGTGCCATCCACCAGCCCCAAAAGAGCGGACTTACCCTCGATATTAATGTGCATCGTCAGTCTTGCTTTCTTCGTTCGCTTTCGTTTCGCTTCGCAAACCGGCGCTCACCTGAGCTGAACAGCCACAATGAACTCAGCCGTACATGTGTGACCAAGACCCCCGCTGATTGGCCGTCATACGCCATCTCGCTCATTTCCCACGATAATTCGCCCCTCCCCTTGCGCAACCCAACCCAACATTCTCCCACAGTTCCTGCACTCAGATGGAAGATTCTCCTATGTCATTTTGTTTCCTGCATGCGCCAAATTTCTAGCATATTTTCGCCGGGGAAAAGAAATGCAGGGCGTTGACGGACTTCGTTCCCGTGGCAGATGAATGCGACGATAAGGTCACACACACACCGGAATTTTCTTTAAAGAATGGAGTGCCGCCTGATCTCGGGGCCCTATCGTTTGGACGCCCCTCTTCTGGTATTTATGGGCAACCAAGGAAGCAGGTTATATATTTGAGATGGAGTAACTTTTCAGCTCTCGATATCTCAGTAATTCCTCCCTCAAGCACGAAATCACAACGAGAATCTCAATCTCCAACATGGGTTCCTTCTTTATCCAACCTTTCGCCGCCGTACAGGAAAGCTATCGCAAGCGGGAGGCACAGCGACTAAAAAAGAAAAACGACAAGGCCAAGGTTCGCGAGTGGTTGGCCTGCACCGCACAACACAGGCATGAGCAATGGGTTGACGAGGAATTGGAGCCATATCTGCTCGCAGGAACACTGCATCTCGTAGACAGCGACTCCAGTACGGATAGAGAAGAAAACCCAAAGAGTCCAACTAGCCTCGACAGTCCAACTGAGTGCGGAGATGCCGTCAAGGAGCGCCAGGCCGGCATTGGGAAGTTTTTTGGGTGAAGAGATGGTTCTCCTTGCATGAACGGGATGGAGGACGGATATCACGGATTCCACGCACAATGCAATGGATGTCTAACTTCCCGTCCCTCTCTATAAGCTATTTTTCGGAAATCACTATCAGGTGAGTAGAATTATCATTATTTCTATAGAATGTTTCCGACATGAGTCTAAATATCTCATAGCGGATACGGACCACCCAGAACGCCCAAATTTAGCCGCAATCACGGCCGCGGCTAGCGTATTCCGTAAACAAAGTGATACGAAACCACTAAAGTACGCCATCACGCAATAGCCCTGTCAAGTGCCATCGGCCCAGGTCCAGCGAACCTCAAAATGACTTCCACTCCGAATCCCAGCCCCTGGGTTGAACACATGATCAAATCCCACAATCCTTGCCTCCCCTGTTTTCCGCCGCTTTAATTCTGGGTGATCTCTCGCAAAGGCGTCGAAAACATCCTTCACGGTTATGTAGGATAACGCATCGTCGTCCATAGGCCCAATCATTTCTCTATCGCTTCTAAAATCGGTTCCCAGCCCCTCAATTGGTGTCAGAGGCCCTAGACGTCCTGTACCGACTATGAGATTGTTGATATATAATGCCCTGGAGTGAGGGACGAAAGCAAAATTTGTCTCTGATGCCCTCGAACTTTCACCGTTGTCCTCCGTCGGAACGTCAACATGCGCCCAGCTGATGACGATCTTCTTACACCTTGGGTAGCTGAAGGGATCTTCTCGGAAAGGGGACGTTTCAATGGGAACTGTGATCATCTCCCCGGCATTGTATCCATTTCTATTCGGTTTAGACATCGTATAGTACGGCCTTCCATTTCGATACGTGGCGCAGGAGAATAGCTTGTGGATTCTGAGTGGTGTATCGGGAGACGGCGGGGTTGACGAGAAAGGCGGCACGCAACCATATCGAGCGCACGATAAGGAGTTTGGAACGTTCGCGAGAGTTCGTAGCAGCTTTGAAGTCCTGCATACACTATAGTAGTCGGACCAGTGCGTCTTCGAGAGGATTTGCAGGACCAATTCATTTGGAAGAGTGAGGAGGAAGTTTCCCTGAGAAGCTTTGATTGGTATACTTGTATTGCGAGCCATCATGACGTCAGTGCATTGATCGGAACTCGCAACCACCTAGCTATTAGCTGTATTTAAAACTTTGTACCACTATATGTACTTTTGTTCCCCTAGAACCTGAAGATCAGTCGTGTTGTACTTGTATCATTCCTTGGGAGTAATCGTTTAGAGATACTCTAGTAGATTAGAAATAATAATTAAGAAATAGCTTAAGAGACTCATGGGAATTGCCCTGATGATATGAAATTCTCGCTGGCCCCTTCGTAGGCCAAGTCCATGATGAAAGTTGGGATTCTTCATTGAGCAAAAAGAGGATGGGTAGTACTGGTACTAAAATGGCACTTTCAAAATTTCAGGTCTAACTCCTAGGGGGTGAGAGGCCTGATCTAGATAACTCTGATGGGTTTCTAGGGCAGGTCTAGGCTCGGTGGCTTCGCTTGTTCTTGCACGGGTGATATTCTGTCATGCAGGAAGAATTGTTTAATAGGCAAACCAATATCAGACGGAATCCGGAAGCTTGCTTATTCTTCCCTTTACGCTGTTCTTTATCTAGAAGATATTATCGAAAATGAAAATGATGACGTATTTGACTTTCGAATCCGGTACCACTTTTGATCTATCGGGGACCATAATTGGATACTCCCTTATAACGGCGCGGGAAGATGCATTCTTGAGAGAGGGGTGACTAGAGACAATCGAGGAAGAGATGTCTGTGGTTGCGTGAGTTTTCGCTCGATCTGTGGGCAGTGGCGTCGGACAGGACGATCGAGTTAGTTTCGAAGCGAGATCGCACAGGCATGTTATCCGATGTCGAGCAGTCTCGCCCACACCACGGATCGTACCAATCGGATCATATGGGGCCAACCTCCGGCTTTTCAAGAGCACGATGAGCCAACGATGATTGCAGATTAATATATAAGGCAATTGTATTCTCTAATATTTAGCTATCTCACGTACCAGCTATATTCCGGTAGGAATCAATTCATCTCAAATGTGCACCGATTTGAATCAATTCGCCTGTATCATAAAAAGTCTAACAACGCAAGACGGTGTGGTATTTTTTCGGGATTTCTCACCCACCAGTGCCCCAATAGTAGTCTCGGTTCCCCCCAATAGGTCAATCCTGAGGTATCGTAATACTAAAGCCTCTGAGAGTATACCGTTTCTCTTGACTAAATGTGCTCGATCCTCGGCTTTGTTCCACTTTATGTGAGGCGACTAGTCAGCAATATATCTACCTGAAAGGTCAGAATTATGTCTCAACGTATCCTGTAACGCTTGGGTCGTATTGTTTTTCTGGCTTCTAGAGTCGACATGAATTAACATGGAACCATGTTTAAATTTTCAATTTGAGGTCAGGCAGGGTACGGGTGCCCAAAAATGCGAGATGGCGCCATCAATAAGAAACGTAATATTGCTCCGATGTATATCAGGGGATGAACCAGTGACTGAATCATGCACGCACAGTCTTGGCTACTTCGGTAAACCAGTCCAACAGATTTCCCTGTTCATATCTGCACATCAATTAGCTATTACCAATCCGCACTAATTTGATTTATCCGAAAACATGAATCCTTTGTCAGTGATTTACGGTGTAAACGGTTAGTAAATTTTGAAGAACGTTCCGGACAAGACGAAATCAGTTGATTCTACGAATCTACGGATTTGGCGTGCCTTCGAGAGGATATAGTTTCGAGCCTGGATTTGGCTATATTAACATGGCTTACCAAGTTAGTGAAATAGCACGACTTTTTAGCTTGCATATGAGTTGCGACGGGTCGGGTTTTTTGAATCATCCAAAAATATGGTGGATATTCATGGCTACCCGTCAAAGCGCGGCACGGTCCGCGATGCTACGTAAATTGCCATTGCCTGGTGCGACGGTGCTTGTCTATTCCGTCCAAAAACGGAATATCTGGGATTCCACATGGAGACGTCAGTCTAAGATGCAACCCAGAATCTCGGATTCGCACGACTCTGTGAGTCTGTTGCTGCATAGTAAATTTACGCGAATCAACCTAACGGCATGGTTCAGCGGAATCATAGGCCCTTCCCTTCAAGTTTCTTTTTTCATATGGGCCACTTTAAGAACCACCTTTAAGATTTGTTGCTGGCCAACTGTGATTTAGCCATGGCAATTGAAAAAGCTTGAATATACCCATTCCCGAAAGTATAGTAACACGATTTCTATTTGGCCTCGATACAGCGGATGGGTTAACAAGATCAATTCGTGAATACCATGGATTACTATAAAGCCGCGATAGGGCACCATTATACTTGGCTTTATCTGACGATCATTGACATCTTACCACCCTGTATCACCCCGTATATCCAATAGTCGAGTGATTTTCCTATCCACTATGTATTTCAAATCCGGTATACTTTTCGCTTTAAGCACGCTCACGGCGGTGATCCTCCCTAGCGCAACTGCTGCTACCACCGTAATCACCACTGCTCCCGCCACCACCACCAGTACTACTCTCAGGACGACTAAATCCACCACCGCAAATACTTACTGCGCTCATGACAATTGTCTTAGAGGTATATCCAACTTCTATTCCGGTCGTACGAGTAACCATATCTAATCTAACTTTCGTTTGGCCCAGCTGTGATTGCGTCTGCATTCACAACCAGGAGCACTGTTGCGGATTGTTCCTCCTTCATGATTACCACCGTCACTCCTGCTACAAGGTACGCTGAACGATATACAAATGAAAAAAAGTCTTGGTTGATTGGTAGCATTATTCTCACTTTCGTATAATAGTACTATCATGGTTACTGTTACGGTAACACCGCTAGCACGTCGGGGTCTGATGTATTTTCTGAAGCCCCGTGTGGCGCCGTCGACAACAACGGCTATGACGACCCCGACTACTACAACCACCACTACAACGACAACCACTACAACGACAACCACTACTACGATGCCTACTACAACAGCCTCCACTACAACTACAAGTGCAACTACCACGCAAGCGGCTGGCTCACCGATAGTGCCAAGCTATGCTTCTGCATGCTCAGGAACTTCACGATACTCCAGTGCTTGCTCGTGTATTTCCATCACGGCCCAGACGATTACAGCAGCGACACCCTCTACGACTGTGATGAAAACTGTGACAGAAACACCATAAGCTTTATTAGAAGGGAAAGAGCGTGGATCGTTGACCTGACGGGGTTCTATTCTGGTGCTTGTTTGTCCATTGCAGGAATGGCGTCTTTTAGATGGATTAAAAGGCACTGGCTAGTATAGATAATATATTAATGCGTAATCAAAGAATTTTTCTTCTATTTGTGTTTTATTTTATTGTTTATCGAGTAACAAGGTCTATGTTGATTCCGCTGTCTATAACGCAATGATAAACTTAAAGTTTCGATAAAACGGCTTCCGCTCCGCTCACACTGACAACCCCAGGCTTGTCATCAATCTCCGCGTACACAATCTTTCCATCATCGATGATCAAGGCGTATCTTGCTGTTCTCTCTCCCTTGGTCCATCCGAGACGTTGACTGAATTTGAGACCGGCATCAGAAGCGAAAATTATATCGTCGTTTTTGACGCCATTAGCTTTCGCCCAAGCGCTCATGACCCAGGCGTCATTGTAGGCGATAACTATTATGACATCGACGCCCTTGTTTTTCAGAGATTGGAGATTTTCAATGTATCCTGGTAGGTGGCGAGCAGAGCAACCCGGTGTGAAGGCGCCGGGAACGGCGAAGAGAACGACTTTTTTACCGGCAAATTCTACCAGATATCCATGGACATTAGATGTGAGTAGTAATAGGTGTGTCGTATGAAGAAAGAATACCTTTGCTAGCATTATAGTTTATCGGAACCCCACAGGCTGTGATGTCTGCCTTTTCTTCGGTATAGGGGACATAGCTGCGCATGATGTTAGCCTCCGAAACTGCAAAAATTGTGTTGCACGTTTGATATGGGTATCGTACGAGAAGACGATATCGTCAGGGAAAGTGTCGCCGACTTTGAGAGTTGAGCTGGTCATTATGATGATGTTTTAGAGGTCAATGGGGTCGGTTTTAGATTGAATAAAATGGTTAATGTTGATGGATTTGAATTTCGAGATGGTCTCCGGATGTTCGAGCTTTTTAAAGGGTTCGATGACGAAGAGACTAGAACTCTGTGGTTTGAAAGCATACTCGGGCATCCTAACCCAATCCATCGAAATTTAAAGCCGAGGCAGGCGAAATCGTGCTGCCAAAGGCGGATTGCGTAACCTGATGTGACCCCATTTCTAAGATCCCCGGCGGGCTCCGATGCGGAGATAAAAGAAGAACAGTCTGGATTCGGATCTGATAAATCGATATTTCTAGATTTTTTCTGAATTGTGTAATCGGACGCGAAGATGAAAAAGTATGTGTCGTGGTTGATTAAGTTCCGAATTGCTTTGCGCTTGAAGCGGCAATTGGGCGTGGCATGCACGGAAAATGAGCAGCTGTGTGTGTGAGAGCCTACTTATACTCCCATCATACTTTTGCTTGGGGCTTGACTAATATAAAAATTGACAACCCCGGTTTTCCACCACAGTTTTTCTTGCCGTGCATTGTGCCATCCGCTAGTTAGCTAAACGGCTTCTGGGGTTTTCATGCTGGTCACCTGTTCTCCAGACTTTGAGAAACCGTATAAATTATTCGCGATTGCATCGGTTGCAATGTTAGTAAAATAGAAAACTCTGCCGTCGGTTCGACTTTCGGCCTCTTTCTCGGTATTTAGCCCGGACCTCTATATCATCACGTTATTTTTCATTCCCGCGAGCGGCGAAACCCCAGGATTTCAGCATGGTTTCGGCGGAGACTAGCGTGTGCCTGACATCTGCATGGTATCCCGTGGGGAAGCTTCGTTAATCGCATTGACGAGAGGCAAGAGCTAGCTAGCTGCCGAAACCAATTTATGTCCCGGGTCTCCTGACCTTTTCACAAGCCATCGTATGGTATTTATCTATCAGGGTTAAAAGTTTCAATCCCGAATGTTTCTCCGGTAGTGATATAAAGATGTATAAAACGCGGTCTATAAGATGAAAATGCAATTCCTGATAGCTTGAATACAGAAATTCAAGTTTCTTACTGTCATCAGGGCACTTTGCATTTAGCCGGCTTCAAATAGAACACAAACCACTCTAAGCTATAGTGTGTGCGGGTCCTTTTTGATATTACTTGCAATCCCTAAGATATCTATACCCTAGCATATATTCCACCTCCTCTTCCACTCTTCCCTTTGATAAACCCACCCCCCGGAAGTCTCAATCGAACCACAGAGCTTTACAGCAACGGACCAGACTGTTCAAATCTTGTCCCAATGGCAACGGCATCACCAGCGACGGTCGCTGAGGGTACTACTCTACAGACCAATGGAACCGCAAATCTCCATAAAAATGGCCAGATAAATGGCTTCCACAAGTCTGCCACCCCTCCTGATAACCGTGCCTGGTGGAAAGAGTCCACTGTGTACCAAATCTACCCGGCTTCTTTCAAGGACTCCAATGGCGACGGCATCGGCGACATTCCCGGCATCATTTCTCGAGTCGACCATATCCATAAACTAGGTGCGAATGTTGTTTGGTTGGGCCCGATATTCAAATCTCCACAGATTGATATGGGATATGATATTTCCGATTATTGCGATATTGATCCCCAGTATGGGACTCTTGCCGATGTGCAAAATTTGATCGAAGAATTACACAAAAGAGGAATGAAGCTAGTGATGGACTTGGTGGTCAACCATAGCTCGAGCGAGGTGAGTCTTACCGACGGCTTTATACTTGCCCATCGTGAAGATAGCGAATTAACATATTTCCAATCTAGCACGAATGGTTCAAGCAATCGCGCTCTTCAAAAGATTCTCCGTACCGTAACTGGTACCACTGGCACCCAGGAAAGGTTGTCGACGGCAAGCGAGTGCCTCCAAACAACTGGGGCTCCTATTTTGGCGGTTCAGCATGGGAATGGGACGAGCCCACGCAAGAATATTATCTCCACATCTTCGCCAAAGAACAACCTGATCTGAATTGGGAGTGTCAGGATGTAGTCGATGCTGTGCACGACGCTATGCGCTTCTGGTTGAATCGCGGCGTTGACGGTTTCCGAATGGATGTTATTAATTTCATTTCAAAAGTCCCAGGGTATCCCGATGCCTCTATTCAAGATCCCGATGCCCCATATCAGAATGGATCGGAGCATTACGCGAAAGGCCCAAGATTGCATGAGTTCCTGCACGGGCTGTGGACAGTTTTGAAACCCTATGATGGCTTTAGCGTCGGCGAGATGCCAGGCGTCAAGGAACCAACGGAAATATTGAAGAGCGTTGGATTTAGTCGGGAAGAACTAAACATGATATTTCATTTCGAACTGTCAGTGCTGTTATTGATACACCCTTCTTATTCCGTCAGGACTACAAACTAACCTTCTAAACGTTCTCTAGTGTCGAGATTGATCATGGTAGCGAAGGCAAATTCTCCCATCGAGACTTCTCCCTCAGAAGGTTCAAAGAAACTACGGAAAAATGGCAAAATTTCATGTACCAGAATTCAGGCTGGAATGCTCTCTACCTTGAGAACCACGATCAGTCGCGCACCGTGTCTCGGTGGTGCTCTGATGCTCCGGAGCATCGGGTCGCTTCGGCCAAGTTATTGGCCGCTTGTCTGGGCTTCCAAGCAGGAACACCCTTCATCTATCAAGGACAAGAGCTAGGCACGGTCAACGTTCCCAAGGAGTGGGACTTGAGCGAATATAGGGATATTGAATTGCTGAATCATTGGAAGGAGGTTTCACAACAATACAGTGACAACCCAAAGAAGCTGGCCCAGTACCGGATCGAATATCAAAAGAAGGCTCGAGATAACAGTCGAACACCGATGCAGTGGTCGGATTCACCACACGGCGGGTTTATGGATGCAGAGGGCACTGCGGAACCCTGGATCAAGACGAATCCGAGCTACAAGATCATCAATGCTGCCCAACAAGAGGGTGATCCGGAGTCCCCCTTGGCGTTCTGGCAGAACGTATTGCGACTCAGGAAGGAGTATGTTGATTTATTCGTTTACGGGAAGTTCGAACTGGTGAACGATACACTGAATGATGAAGAAATATTTGCGTATCGTCGTAGTTATGGAAAAGAAGAGGCGGTGGTAGTCCTCAATTGGAGTGCGAAAGAGGTGAAAAGGTCCAAGGTCGCGCTTGAAGTTTCGGGCGAGTGGGTGACCCTTGCCTCTAATAACGTCGAGTTTGACGAGGGGGCGTCTGATATTCGGTTTCTCCCCTGGGGACTGATAATTTTATACAGAAAACGATTATAAAACAAAATTTATTGCCAATTATTCAAGCGTCTGTTTCGCAGACGGCTTGATTTCTTTATATATGTCTTTTATATGTATTGTTTGTTACCCATGTTCTCGAGCGGAATACTACTTGTCATTGTTGACTGTCACGCATACCAAAATTTGAAGCCGGCCAATTAAACGGGGCGGATGCCAATACTAATTGCTGATTTTCGAGGTTGTTCCTTGTAATTGTCTCGTTCCCAATGCATGCACGATGCACTTTTCAATGTCAGTTTTCCTTTCTTTATTCCCTCAATATTCTCACCATTTTATGAAGTGTTCGCTCTAGTAGTCTCTACACAAGTATAGTCAGAGAATTGGTTATCACACTATCATATCCTTGGTCCGCCGAAGCCTCAATAAGTCTTAATTTTGTTTTTGAAAAAAATTTTGGCGACGGAGCGCGTTCTGCCGGGTATTCCTGTTGGGGAGAAAATTTCCCATCGAGCTGACTAACTCCAAACTCTCCGTGACGGCGGCAGCTCGTCACCGACTAGGCCTAGATACTAGTATACTTGGTGTACTTGGGTACTTCTTTCGACATGTCCCTTGACGCTTTTCTTGAAATTGAGGTCGTGGACACGATGTTCTGGCGGGTAACTGCACGGTAGCCTGACTGTTTTTTTCTGCAAGCTGTGTCCGAGTGTCTCACCAAGACGAAAGTCACCACCTCGTACGCCTCTTGCCTTGCATGTACCCGAATATGGATATACCGCAGAAACTAATTAATGCTGCCGCCACCCTGACGAAACGGACGAGATGGGAAGAAGAGACTCGAGACGGGAGTCAGAAGCTGCTGGCTGAACGAAGCTCGATCGGGATTGACCTGCGGCAAAGAAAGGGAGGAAGTCGATATAGTTAGATCTTTAGAGGGAGATTACTCTGCTTCAGCTTTGCCCGGTCTCGCTCAAGGTAATCGAACTTTTTTCTTCCAAGGAAACTCCCATCTTGACCTTTGAGGCGTAACGGAATAACCAACTACAGGATTGATATCACCGACTGCTTTTTGACACATCGGCTCGAGAGACGACCCTGCGGTTGCATTTTGGTGCATCGTTGGACTGCCCCACTACCGATTGCCTGGACTTTAGCTCTGGCGGGCCGGTAAAGAAGAACCTCAGTCACAAGCGCCCTTTCCCAGTTCCAAGGATTCGATCTCATATTCGAAATACAATTCCCGTCAGCGGGCATAACGCCGAAAAGAAAAGCCTCCATACTACACCACTAAACGCTCTCTGTCTTTGGTCTACGGAGGGCATCTCGGGCTTATCAGTCAGTTAGCCAGCTAGCTAATCGATTGTCGGTCGGTCGGTCGGTCGGCGGTCGTATGTTAGGCAAATTCCGCCGCTGACATCACCACAATACCCCGTTCGTGTCTTCCTTATCGTCCGCCGCTCGCCCAACCCCGTCGCCCTCTGCCCGGGTTTGGACATAAGGGACTATAAAACTCCCCCCAAGAATGCCCAAACGCGCCTGCGACGGCTGCAGTATCCGTAAAATTCGATGTGAAGGCATTCAACCGTGTCGCGCCTGCTCCAAAGCTGGTCTTCCCTGTACCTTCCTCAAGGCTCTTCGAAAAGGTGGCCCTCGAAAGCCTACCGCCCGAACCATCGAAGCTATCAAGCGAACCCAGGAGGAATATACCAAAGATTTCGATTCCGATGGACTTCAGATTCACCCTCCCGCTCCCATCAATGTTGGACCGATAGAAGACGAAACGGAGCCGGACTCCACCGATCCAACGCCGTTGGGCTCGCCGTTAAGAACATTCCAATCATCCTCGGCGACAGGTTATCTCAACGGAGCTGCCGCACCTAATCTCGCTCCCAGCTATACCTACCTCGAAGCCGAACAGGATGGGATCGGACTCGGGCAGGGCCTGTCGACAGCCACCAAATATCCCACACCCGTCTTGGCCATCTACTTAGAAATCTATCATCACCGTTTATATCCCGTGTGGCCTATACTAAAATGGGAACCTCTTCTAGCTGAACTGGAAGCTCGACCGGATGATCCCGAAATCTATGCTCTCGCCACTGCTTTGGCTTCGGCCGTCATGGGCCAACTTCAACTGCCTCAGTGGACTCAACAATATCTCGATCCTGAGACACAACTCACAAAGACAATCATCGTTAGTACCGAACATTTTGCCGCCGAGGCTTTGAGAGCGAGGAGGTTATTCGAATGGCGTGAACGGCCAGGAACCTACGCTATCCTAACCAGCTTGTTCTTTCATGTTTACTACGAGAATCTCGGTAAAACGCCGGCCTCATCGCTGGCCCTACGAGAGGCCATCACGTTTGTTCAGATCATGAATCTCGACAGAGAAAGTGGCTACCAAGGGCTATCACCCGAAGATGCGGAGCTGAGAAGGAGATTGTTTTGGCTACTATTTGTGACCGAAAGGTGGGACCGCCTTCATTTACCAATCACGGGGTATGGAACACTGATTATCAACATCTCAGAGGCCATTCGATAGTGCACGACTTGCCATTCGTTCTGAACAAGACGATAAAACTCCCCTCCCCGGATATTGACAAGGAACCTCTCCTTGCTAGTTTTATGAACCTCGCCAGTCTATTCGCCAATTTTGATAAATCCATTATTGACGCTTGGACTTCTCGCAACACGGATGATGCGCCATCCCTCGAACGTCTGCAACAGCTTCAAAGCAATCTCAAAGACGTGCACCCACACAAGACCCACACCAACGAAGTCCAGAAAGCAGATGTATTGGTTACCAAGCATTGGATGAGGACACTAGTCTGGCAGGTTAGCATGCAGCAAGGATTCCTCGCTGGGCCGTCAGGGAAGGACGACAACGAGGCTATGACCCTGTCGTTTCCTCTGAAAATCGCGGAAGAACTACTGTCTACGTTATCAAATATCTCTCGGGGTGCCATCGAGTCCCACGGGCCCGGAATGGTATGGTTCCCATGCTGATCTGAGTATAAGAGATCCACCAGCGGCTAACATTTGCTTCTAGCAATCAAAATTGTTCGAAATAACAAATTCTCTTGCAGATGTGATTCTCTGCATTCCGAATATCAAGTCTTCACCGTTTTCCATTTCTGGAATGCCATGGGCGCCAACACCAGTCGATTATCTAAAAAGCTTGGTCGACCTTTTACACTTTCGAACATCATCTAACCCCCAGCTTTTAAGAATAATACTCTCCAAAACATCATCTATACTCTCACCACCCGATCCCTTACGTGATCAAAGGCTGTTAGAATTACCTAGCTCCACGCAACCATCACCTGAATCTCCTCCTTCGAAAGAAACCACACCTACGCCCGTCGTGATTACCGAGGAGGCGGTAGCTGTGCCGATACCGACGCCTGTTTTGGATGAAATGAGCGGTATTGACTCCGCCAACCTATTCGCAGCTGCGTCCGGGTCGCTAGATATCCCACTAGATATGGATCCGAATTCTGGATTGGTTTATCCTCCTGCGGATATGATGGAATATACAACTGCAAGTGCTAGCCCTAGCACACCCACTGCAGCGCCGATCGTGTCCAGTCTTAACAGTCCAGTTGTAACACCTCCTACCATAACTGGTGCTGGCGGCATGGGCCAACCTTATTTCCCGGCTACTTATGGCACGCAGGAGCTGTTGACAGCTGCACCACCAGGGCTCGATGTCTCTTGGATCTTAAATGACGGCGCCAATGATTGGGGTGGACCGAACGACCCTTCCGGATATGCATCTGATTTAAGTAGCACGGGAAGGAGCCAAGGAACGCGGGTTAGGACCTGGATGAATGGAATCAATACCTCCCAAACGAACTCACCTACGCATTAACGTCTAAATACTGGTTTAAAGATCAACAATAATGTAGCATATGTCGTTTTTATATCCCTTTATTTTTTTAACGTGGGGATTTAAGGTTCAGGTTTTTCTTTTTTGGTCTTGTCTATCTTGCTGATTGGAGCTTTATGGAGCGGCACAAGTATCAGCGGAGCTATTTGGTTTCTCTCTTCGTAATTCATGTTTTTTCTTTTCATGCTTGCGATTGTGTTCAGGATGGGGTTTCCTTAGGTATCATACACATTCTCAGGGTCCTTTGTTAAGATATTTGTAGGCTTAAATGGTTTCAACAAAGGTGCTTATTACACTTAATACGAGGTATATACTTTTGACGCTTGATCTTCAGCGAATTCCCCAGCTCTCCAGTACCCCAGCCTTGGTCTTGTGCCCGTATTAGACAAGGATTTGGTAAAAGCGAGCAATATATTGGTTCTTGGCCTGAGATGACTAATGGGATCACAGTCGGTCATTTTCCCTTTTTGAGGTTCCGGGAGAAGCCATCTGAAGCACGAATAATTTTTCGAAGGGCACGATAAGAGGTTGCCATTGCAAGGGTTTTGTCCATTTGCCGATCCTAGATACCGGTTCGGAGTCGCGGCAAGCATTTAAAAAATCGCGATTTTTTAGATGGAATTGTTCGGGACCCTGCTCTGCCGGAAAATGTTGACTTGGAGGCTCATTCCCTGCAAACGATGTCCATATCATGAGTTGATCCTCGAATGGTCTTGGTGAGACTTTGTCGAGAGCCATGTGATTGACACGAGGACTGGCCCACTTGGGGCTTCCTCCTCTGCTTATGTATCGGATTAACTATTCGTGGATTTACTCCACGCAAGAAAAGCGAGGTGGAGACGACGAAAGCGCCAAATTTGCTTATCAATCGATGCAAAAGCAACGCCAATGCGGGTTGCGACTCACCAAAAAGCTTTCTGTTCTTTGGCAAAGTCGAGAATTCGAGAAGCGCGTGCCACTTATGCTTTCTAGCTTTAGATTCGAGGCTAATATTGTACCCACCTAACTTTATGGTAGAAGGCGTCTTATCTTTCCCGGAGTCGAATATTTCGACATCTGTGCATGCAGCACGGCGGGCCGGTCTTTGGTTCAATAGAGGCAATTTAGCTGGTACGGTATAACCGGCAGCTGCAGAATTGCTTAAGCTATTGTTGACGTCTGGTGAAATTGAGCCGAATACCACCAACCTCCGCTCGTGCGACCCTGCTCCATGCAACCTATCTCTCGCTAGCACGCTCACTTGTGGATGCCGACCCCTCGCAATGCTCAATCTCCCTGCCACTAGGCTCCGATGAAACGTTTATATCTTGCATTTCTCTCTTTTGAATTCAACCGGTGTTTAGCCAAAAAGGCCCGTGCTGGGCTACCGCTTCGTCGTTTGAAGCTTGTTTTTTGGAGCCGAGTTAGCCAATACGGGAGAAGGCTTGGTGGCGCCTTGCTTGATGCTCGGAGACCCCAACCGTAAATGCTTAGCCATGTCTTGTTCTCCACAACCATTTCGCGGATTCTGCCCTAAAAACGAAAAAAAATCTCCAACCGACCCCATCTCTGTCCTTCTGAATTTTTGGCCCCAGATTGAGCCTTTCCCCCGGTCTTTCAAGGTTTCTCCGGTCCACGATTCTCATCTGCATGCCGGGGAATAAATCATATATTAACAGCCACTATTTAGCCTGATGTATTCTATGATGAAATGCAAGACAGTCCTGCAATTCACGACACTGACAACCGGCTGGCGCCGTTTTTTGATCCGATGTCACATCGGGTGATAGAAAGAGACCAAAGAATTCATATTCTCTTGCATCGTATAACAGGAAATAGATCCTGATTCCCAGGGTTCATGGTCATACTTCGTGAAAAAACAATGGATCCCTATCCTTGAAACTTCTGTTTCTCCACTTTGTATACACCTGGGCCCAAATGCCAGTTCATGCATGGCAGCGATCGCCCACAGTGAGGAGAATCTCTTGGTGCGACTCTTGCTGCTGCGCTGTATAAAAAGGACCCCATGGCTCCCATTCGTTGTTCGAATTGTGAATTTATCCCTAGCAATTCGACGAGACGAGAAGCTCGAGCTACAACTAGCTATAGCTCCAAGCTCTATATCAATTTTAGTTTCCTGAGGACCCTATCCTCTTCGTCTGATATCCAGCAAAAATGGGTGGCGGCGGCGGAACTGGTAAGGAGTTCGAGGCCTTCTCCAAGAGAAGAGCCCAATTCTCTGGTCCTCCCGGTATCAAAGGTTTACTCCAGAACTCCAATGTATTTGCAATCGCTGTCTTCGCTTCTTTGGGAGGGTTGGTGTACGGATGTAAGTATCAAACACAATGACAATGTCATTGAATACTAGAACTTCCCATCATGTGGACGTATACTAATGGGCTATGGGCGAGGACAGACAACCAGGGTATGTTTGGGCAGATTTTGAGCATGACCTCTTTTGCGAATACCGTGCATCCCGAACAGATCAAGAATCCCACAGCTAGAGGTTTCATGACAGCGTAAGCTACTCCAAACATCATAAAGTGGAGTACAGATATAAGAGTGCTAATAAAGACATCTTCAAGTATTCTCGAATTGGGTGCCTGGGTTGGTGTCCTGTTGAACGGCTACCTCGCCGATGCCTTGGGCAGAAAGAATGCCTGCGTTCTTGCAACAATTGTCTTCTGTATTGGTGTCATCGTCCAAGCTTGCGCCAAAAATGTCGACTATATTCTCGGTGGACGTTTCGTCACCGGTTTGGGTGTCGGTTCCTTGTCCATGGTCGTCCCACTGTAAGCCACTAAACTTGATATACTTAGGGATAATAAGTGATAGATACGGTTTAACTGACTGGAACTAGTTACAACGCTGAGCTTTCACCTCCTGAACTTCGTGGCGCTCTCGTCAGTTTGCAACAGCTTGCCATCACCTTCGGTATCATGGTCAGCTACTGGATCGGTTACGGTACCAACTATATTGGCGGAACCGGAGCTTCTCAATCCAACGCCGCATGGCTCGTCCCAGTCTGCATTCAGCTCGTCCCAGCTATCGCGCTCGGCATTGGCATTTTGTTCATGCCACAATCGCCACGTTGGTTGATGAAGCAAGGTCGCGACCAAGAGTGTCTCGAGACCCTCGCCAAACTTCGTCGCCGTCCAGAGACTGACGAGCTCGTCCGTATCGAGTATCTTGAAGTCAAGGCCCAGCATCTTTTCGAAGTCCGTACCTCTGAGGCCAACTTCCCACAATACCAACACGGTACCTTCAAGGATAACTTCTTGCTCGGTTTCCACGAATACCTCAGCTTTTTCAAGAACAAGTCCCTGTTCAAGCGTGTCAATGTTGCCATCTGGATTATGATCTTCCAACAATGGTCCGGAATCAACGCCATCTTGTACTACGCATCCTTCATCTTCAAGGATTTGGGCCTGACCGGCAACACAACCTCGTTGTTGGCATCTGGTGTCGGTGGTATTGCCATGTTCTTGGCCACCATCCCTGCTGTCCTTTGGATCGATCAACTTGGTCGTAAGCCAGTTCTCATCGTTGGTGCTTTGGGTATGGGTCTCAGCCACTTTATCGTCGCCGGCCTCTTCGGTGCATACGGTAATGACTGGCCCAACCACAGAGCAGCCGGATGGGTTGCTGTCGTCTTTGTCTGGATTTACGAAATCCACTTCGGTTACTCATGGGGTAAGCGATTGTTCCTTTTTATGTGTTGCTTTACCATTGCATAGATGCTGACATACCGATTATAGGACCTGGCGCATGGGTTCTCGTATCCGAGGTCTTCCCACTTGGTGTCAGAGCCAAGGGTGTTTCGATCGGTGGTTCCTCCAACTGGCTCAACAACTTTGCTGTAAGTGATGACTTATTACCAAATCTTGGAGAACGAAAGCTAACAACCATCCCAGATCGGACAAGCAACTCCAGATATGGTTGCCTCCACAAAATACGGCACCTTCATCTTCTTCGGCTTGATGTGTGTTTTTGCCGCGATCTTTGTCTGGTACTTCGTCCCAGAAACAAAGAACCTTTCGCTCGAGGAGATGGACGAAGTCTTCGGTGACGAAGCCGGAACTGCCATCACTGAGCGACGAAGATTGGAGGGTATCTATGCCGAGTTGGGATTGATTCCTAATGACGGAAGCCACGACGGGAATGCAAGTGACGAAGTTCTAGCAGAGAAGGAACTCGAGGCTAAAGTTGGAGCCTAAACTTATCGGTGAAATTTGTTTTTTATCATTGATGTTGGAATAAGGATTTTAACGAATTCATTTTTTGATTATACTATCAATATTATATCCTATATACGGTAGTTACTGTTGTTCCTATGATAAAATTGCTCCTGCAACTGTATCGTGTCCGGGCTTATACATGATACTACCCTAAATTGGACTCGGGTCGTAAATCTATTGAATATATACAATTCTAAAAACCTTCAGCATCATAATCATATTATAAATGTCACCTGTGCAGGGTTCAAAATTGTCTTCGAGACCGTCTTGGAATGATTTCTTCAACATGAACGCCTTCGCTCTCTTCGTGTCCAGCAACTTTGGCGTTTGGCTCTTGTTCCTTTGTTGACATAATCTGTCGAAGATACTCGTATCCATCGTCTACAAGCTTGGGTGGCTTAGGGTGAGTGCTAGGTGTGTCTTGCTTTTGTTCGTTGAGAGATGTTGGCAGGGCCTCGATATCGGCCGAGAGCCCTCTCTCTTGAGCTAAGGAAAGAGGATCCGCTTTCTCCCTTTCTTCTGTAGATGTTTCAGGTAAATCAAAAGTCGCCTGATATTTAGTATCCAACGGAGCGGTCTCGACTTGCTCTTTGGTGGAAAATGCTTGAGCTTCCCATATTTGGAGGGTTTCCTGGGTTTCTTGAGATTTGATAGTTTCTCGAGCACTTTGTGTGGCGTCTGGCTCAGGACTGGTTTCTCGAGGTTCCTGAGCAGTCTGTGCCTCCTGAGATTCCTGAGACCTATCGACCTCTTGAGACACTTCAATTTCCCTTACATTCTGTATTTCTTCCATTTCGCCATTTCGAAAGTGGGTGGTAACAGGTTGTGTCAGCTTTGGATCTGTTGCGGCTGGAAGGATAGATAGCTCTGAAAGATCACGAGCCGCTGCTAAAACCAACTGAGATTCATCTTTAAACCCGCCTTCGTTATTATCATGTGTAATGTCTGCTTCGATTGGGTGCTCAAGCGAAGGCTGCGGCATTCGTGGAATCCCCAGTATCGAGTCCTTATTATTGATTGCGTCCGACGATTCGATTATTGGCTTCTCATTGTTATCATTTGGTGGGGCGATTTCATTTACAGCAAGCGAAGCGCTTGATTTGAGAGGTTCCTCAAAGGCTTGCGGTTGTTCTGGTAGAACTGGCGATTCTTCGAGGACATCGCTGGTATACTCGGCACCCATAGCACTTTCTCGCTCCATTGTTAGAAGCTGGAAATCTATTTCGGAACCTTCAACTATCTCTGAGCCCAGAGCCTGGAGTCGTGAAAGTTGTCTTTCATGGTGTTCAATCAACTTTTGTGCGAGGTGTGGGATGAATTGCGGTTCCCGTGTTTCCTTTTTCACCCGGTAACACCGAATCCAGGTCTTCCCAAAGCCGCCAGCGGCAATCTTTCTCCCATAAGCTGCATTCGCAACAAACAATGTACCGTCGTCGTTAGTTCCGAGGCCTCCGTCCTCAATACCAGCTTTGATCACTCCGTGAAAATACTGTATTTTAAATTTCCTCAATTGTGGTATTTGCAGCATACTGACAACAGCTCCAGGACTTTGTCTCAGGAGAGCCTCACACAACGCTTCGTAGGATATATCATCTTCGGTATAATAATTTGATGCGGCATTTGGGTTGGGAGGATAATTTTTCCTCTCGTCGCCGATGATTGTGAGAATATATGGCTTTTTATCGATGGCGCCAATTTCTCTCATATAAGCTTCCGTTTTCCGTCTCTGGTTTAGCCCTCGAGTCGACCAATTGGGTACACCCGTTATATCTACTCCAGAGATAATATCATCGAACTCTTTTCGTGTAAGAGGGAAGCGATACACATTGCTCTTCTTGGATAGAAGGCGCCAATGCTCCAGCGTCGGCACAACACCGGACTCTTCGATGAAACTTTTTAGCCAGTCTGTATAACTACCCATCGGTATCGGGGAGGAGCGAAATATCGGTAAGCGAGTTCGAGGGTCTGTCGTTGTAGTTCTGCTCCGACTAGCAGAGTCTTTTTGCGGTTCACCACCATTTTTTTTGGTGCTTTTATCGCCGTGGGCTGTCTTATCCTCTGTTGGTACTCCACTTTTAGGTTTTCGAGGTCCCTTCCGTTTCTTAGGTTTCTTGGGAGGGTTGGCATCTTGACTCGATGATTGTGCCTTAGAATTGACGGTATCCGAACCGGAGGGTGGGGCGCTTGTGGAAGATGTGACAGTGTCTACAGCTGCCGATTCAATTGATGTGCCCGTCTCGTTTGATTGATAGCGTCTACGGGGTATTGTCAGGACGGGCTGGGGGAAGTGAATCGACCGCACGGGCCGATTCCAGCGTAAAGTTGCCCATATGTGCCGGCCGATTGGCATTGCAAGAGCGCGTGAGACCGATTGCTATCTTCTAATGAGTGACATTTGAGACGTCGAGGTATGCTTAGGCAGATATCGCGAACTGGGATCGCGAGTGTCGACGTGCGGATGAAAACAAGCCGAGAAAGGCGGCGTAGTGTTAATTTTGGAGGGCACGGAAATTTGGGTAGGCATTTTCTGCAACATCAAACAACACACGCAGTTTCTACGTTTGGGAGCGAGCTCGAGCCGCCGCAAGCTCGCTCCGCATGCCTGTCTGTTTATTTGATCGCATTATTAATTGAAGAACCTGGATCTAGGGTTGAAATTATAGAACAGATATCTAGGAATTCGGATTTTTGATATAGTATGTATTTATCTACATGTACATCTGCAACAGTTCCCTAACTCCACCGCGCACCCTCCACACCAGGTATCTTTCGCTATGTGAACTGATTTCTAAAAAAAAAAAACTAGTGCATGCCTGCTAGTAATATATTATTTCAAGAATCTAAAAATTGAAGAAAGGAAAATGTTTTGTATAACTCTAGATCTATAGAGCTAAGCTGAGTATCGAGGGTATAGAGGCGAATCGGCCCGCTGGCTGGTCTACCATCTGTACATTGGAGGGATGTCGACCTTCTCTGGTTGTGGTGTTTCTTCGGAAGCAGCACATGGTTTCATAGCGAGGTCACGAAGGCCACTGCATGTCGCTGGAATGCATCTTTTAAGAAGGAAAAAGAAATGAAGCAACAGGTTAGTTCAAAACTCTCTAACCTAGACTTAAACTTGACTTAGATAATTTAAGCGGGTACTCACTTTTTGACATCTACGACCCACTCATCAGTACATGGAGTGGACTTGATATAGTATCTGCAGGCGTTAGCCATAACAGTGCAGCCCATTGAGATTCCAATAGCGGGTGCTTCGACCGTGCCATTGGTAGGAGTGTCTTGGCGACGGAGGTGAGGGAAAGCGGTTGCCATAGTGGCAAGGAGAGCAAAAGTTGAGATAGTGGAGAAATGCATTATGAATAGCCTTTATAGTGTAAAGACGAAGAGTTTCTTTGCTGTTATAGTTGAGTTCGATGTATTATATTGTTAATGCTGTTTATTTGTGGATGTGGTGTTATGAAATTGAGGAGATGAGAAGATATTCGGTCCTCTTTAAATACTTTTTTAGGTGAAATAATGCTCGTCGAATATCTATATATGCATATGTGACGCTCAGAATCAATACTCTCGATCCCCTTAGAATCACTCAACATCAGATCTTCCATGCGGTGATCCTAACATCGGCTTGAAACCAAAGTGGTGACCCCAACTTCTCCATAAGTGAGAAATCCCAGAGCATCGATATCGCGAATACTGTTATTGCTTTATTGAGCGCAAATCAGATGTTATCGTATGCCCAAAAACATCTTACCACTTACTTCAAAGTGCATTGATGTTCGAGAAAGTTAGTTTTAGTACATCCTAGCAAGTCATCTCGGAGCACGAGACATCACAGATGGCAGGCGAATTCGCCAAGATGACGGGCCTTTTCATTGAAACGCCGAAATTCGGCAAACGAAATCTCTAGAATACCCATCTGAACATTCAGGGTCCGCGATGGATTTTCACCGATCTTCAATTATGACGTTTGGAGAAGTTCTGACTTGCTCTTTTCGTGAAAGGTTCGAGACGAGGCTGATCCCTGACAGGGATTAGAACCTGAAAATCATACTCTTAAGCTTTCTTGTTTATCAAATATCCCGCTGCTCTCCGTCTTATAGGAAACTCGTAAATAGTTTTAAACATAGTGCAGCCAATCTTGCTCGAAGATCTCTATTTCCAGATGTCGCATTCGATAGCCTTGCATTTAGACTTGCCCAACCAACACCCTGGATAATCGGAGAATTGAGTTGCATTACCCACCCAACGAATTATGCTTAATTAAATCAAATTAAAGGCACTTCTTCTTTGGGAGATATCTATTATATAATCTAATTACTAAGGACGTACTACTTTTGTGCTAGCCAACTGAAACCCTACACAGGTTGACAAGCTAAGATCTCAATCGATTCACCTGATTCTATTGATACTCGAGGTTAGGCCAACACAATAGTCCGTGATATTTTGCATATCATAGCGCTGTGCGCATTTTTTGTTTCTCTATATTGGGATAATATGATCAAAAACATCTTAAAATTGCGAGACAGAAGTCTCTTCATTTTTGAGTTATTTGGTAAAGGCTAGGTGAATAGTTTTGGTTTTAGTAGATAATTACTCTTTGGAATAGAAAATCACGCGGATCCGATTAGCAAGACAACATTACTACGCCCCTTGTCTTGAGCAAATCCATGTTGCAATTTCTGCGAGCGTGGTTTTCAGATCAAAGCTTTGACTTGGATTTTCCTCGGAAGAGACCCTAATATATATCAGAGAATATTAACTTCTTTGGCTCATATTTGACCGGCTCAATCTAATTGGACATATCTTTACCTCTTGCAAAACCGTTGCCACCAAATCACCACTTTTGTCCCAATATTTCATCTCAATGACGCTTCTGCCGCCGTCTGCGACCGCGACTTTGTTTTGTACTGCCAACCACTTCGTGGGATCGAAAGGCTTATGAAAGTAGATAACATGATCGAGGGATGTCATCCAAGCAAGCTATGCAACGAAAGCACAGTTAAACAAAGAAAGGCCATATAATAGAAGATATGAGAGGAGAACTCACATCCTGATGTGGAACAAGAACAGCTGGAAGCTGACTCGAGAACGCATCACTTGCCATGCCAAACGCCGCCGCATTGTACTTTGGATGAGTTGGGAGCTGTCCTTTTACTCGCATGAATTGATGAATCGTCTTCGAGTCTATTATTGATGTCCAGATTGTCAGGTTTGCTAAGCATCCTGAACGGAAAGATTCTTTTATAGCTCTAGAGCCCTTACCAATGCCGCCGATCGGAACAGTGGAAGGCTCCTCGAAGAATCGTTTCAATTTCCCTATGTCTGAATACCGGCCATTAAACTCTGCTTGTGTAGCGAAACAAATCCCTTATTTGGTTTCCACAGGATAGAGATGCGTACCTGCAGCAACACGTTTCATATTCGGTAGCATGTGTCTAACCTCCATGGCGGCTAAGAGAACCTCATCATTCTCCTTCATATTGTCGTTGAATATTGCGTGATAGTAGTCGCTGCGTTTGACTGATACTGTTTCGCTCATATCCGGGAAATTGGTGGCCAAGGCTTGGTTGTACTTGAGCACTGGGCTCTTCTCGAACCTATGGAACGAAACCGTCGCAATGAAGACTAGACGAGTATACTGGAAAGCGTGCACTAGATAGTTTGCAACCGTGTTACCTGTTCGTAATGGAGAGACCTTATAGACAACAGGCTGAGAAGGGTCGGCTATCAAAAATATTAGTGATTAGCTGCTATGGTAGCTGCTATATCAGAGCTCCTTGGCTCTTGGGCTTCTAGGGATGTAGCTATAGACATACTTCGATCGATGAATTTTCCATGAAATGAGTGGATTGACAAGCCATTTTCGATTGTGGTGTGAGCTGCGAGAATAGCCTGACCGATTACTTGTCCGCCAAAAATACTCAAGGAGCGAGATGGAAGGTAATGATTCTCGACAATAGAGACGGAAGCATAGGGATCTTTTTCCAGCGTGCGAATGGCTATTTGCTTCAGAATAGGGGATTCGACTGGCTTCGTTTCCTTTTGAGGTTGCATGATGTATATTATAGTGGTGCCCAGCTGAAAGCTAGGTGGAGCTTCGAATATATGGGTCTTTCTCAGAGATATGTTTGGTTGGTGCAGGGGCTTAGAAATTCTGATCGAGATCACGATTGTAAGATTCTATTTATTTATGTTTCAATATTTCTGCTCAGTACGACCTGCAGCCCGGGGCTTTCCAATCACCGGGCCAATATCAGAAGCCTTAGAGAGGTTCTGCTCAGCTTCAAATCGTCACTTAACTAGACACCTCATCCATCCTGCACCAAATTGCACAAAAACTGCGCAAAGAAAGGGTCTGGAAGCGAGAATCTTTGGAACATTACACCCTCATATAACCAAAAATTCTCCAAAATTGTCAAATACCTATCACGACATCATTTTATGACTTGAATTTAAGAGATATCTCTTATCACCGGGTGGCCGTGTGGGTAGGGAATTAGGCTTCCTATTGGAGAAATCTAGATTCCCACACACCTACGCGACATGAGATCCTCGACACCCTCTCCCTAATTTGTATATATATCTCGCGATTTCATACCAATATTAGAGTACGTGCGAGAAGGAATCTTAGCTCATAATCACATCCCATAGGTATATCAAGGCACACCACATTGTCACACCTTCACTGACGTTCGTAGATCGCAGAAAGTGCATGTGCTTGGGGAAAGAATCTCCCAGAATCTCGTTTTACAGTGTAATCGGTACTGGAACACATATTAAAGCCTTGCGATGGGCGGGTCGCAGGTTGCCTCTCTACAGCCTCTTGAAACTCTTAATGTTTGTTTTCATTTCTTAGAAAAGAAAGTCGACATGTACACGTATGAAGCCGAGAATGGCAGTATATGATACACAACTGGCAGCTGATTGACCCTTAGAACGCGAGGTCTCGCTTCTTCGACAACGGCCCAGACGCCGATAGGAGGGCTACAAGGTGTAGGGATTGGTATTTGACAGGTAGTACCATGGTTCACAGCGTCTGGGATAGGCGAAAAACAATACCCCCATAAAACGCTCGCCAACCTGCAAGTCATAACTTGGTAGGTGATTTGCCGTGAAGTTATAGGCTCCAATAAAGTTATATCTGGACAAAACAAAGGTAACCTTGAGAAATTTTGTGAATTTTTGGTGTGTACATACCCACAAATCGTTGATTATGAGGTTGATATCTAATCTTGTGATACGACGTCTTACTAATCCACGGTAGCTTTACCGAACAGATCTGTACGTATATTCGATTTGAATCTTTCTGTCTCCCCGGTTTATAGACTCCCGGCCAGAAACATGGTCATTAACAAATCGCCAGACAGAGAAATTTCACTTTGCGCCGTGTATTACGAGCCCAGTAGTGATCTAGGTTATCAAGTAACCTTTCGCTATACTGACTAGAGCTAGAGCATACTCTCAATTGATAAAGAGTAAAATATCAATAATTATATCTGAGCCCCAGTGTACTTCTATACAGCTATTCTTACATGAGAATACATGTATACGATTTGAGCATCGTGAACTTGTTTCTAATCGAAAAGACCAAAAGACCTTGCCATAACAATATGCTATATTCAGGGTGCAGATAGGCATCCAACTCCGATCGCGGATGCTACTAGTTAACTCTTTCCAGGAAAATTTCTGCGGCATTCAACTTCGGAGTTATAAGTGACTGCTACCCCAAGTACGATTAAGATCCGATATCGAGGCAAGCATGCGCATATGCGCATGTTAATGTCTTTACGCAAGGGGATTTCTTTTCCTCAAGTCCATGGCATGTCTCTGTCCCCTCAAAATCTTTCGTCAAATCTACTTGTGGATTTAATGCAGGAGGTCAACATGCGCATGCATCATACCCAAGTAAGAACATCAGCTGTATAAAGTGCGCAAGCTGGCCGCCTATCGATGTTTCCCATAGAAGGGCCCACTCTCTCCCCGAAATCCTGTAACATATCAAGAGGAAACCACCGTCCACCCATCGTAGATCAAGAAGGTCACTCGTCTTAGTTAACGTCACAGGTTACCAGCGATGCTGCCTATGAGGTATTGACGTGGTCCTCGTTCATCCAATTGCAATGTCAATTGGCCACTTAATTATCGAGACAGCCTTGAAGAAAAATGTGACCCCTGTTCAGAAGGCCAGGATCTTGTAACAGTCTAGCATCTGAAAAGAAATTCCATGATCAATCTAAGCAAGAGGTCATACCTTCTCTCTGAAGGAGACAGAAAGCTTCGAAAGCAAATGGAGGACTGCTGTCTCCGAATCCTTTCGCAGATAGATATCTTTGTATGATTGATAGCTGCTACTCCATCCGAGGAGAGTTATACGTCGAAAATTGCTGACATGACTCTCACCACCCGGTGTTGGGATTTGTTTTCTCTCTCAAACAAAGTATGATTAATTTTCAATGCCCACACTACACCCTTTTTCTCAAGTCTCCAACATCTCACATTAAGGGGAAATATTGTTCAAGGCATTCGGTCCTGCATGCATGCACACTCATGCCGTGTTTCCATGATTTCGAACCAGCCTCGAGATCAAATATGCACTTATCACGCATGGTCAGATGCACAGATACGCTTGAGCTGAAAACCAGGTAACGAGACTTGAAAGCAGATCCTGTTTTAAAATTACCAAATGCATTGAGCAATAGTTAATACGATAAGCTTTCGGAAAAAGAAAGCTCTCAATATGAACTTATACCCGGTACAATCAAGGTAGATGCTTCAGGCGGTTTAACAACGGAGAAAGTCTTTGAAGATACTGATGCACCATCATAAAAAGCTAACACCATACCCTTGGCATTGGCTCCACGGTATATTGATGCGAGTATCATGGTCTAGATATCTAATAATATGACCAACAAATCTGACAAACACGGCTTGTATTTTGGGACCGAAAGTATATCATGATATTCCAATCCAAATGTTTTCAAAAAGTTTTTATAGACCTACCTTAACGAGAATATCTGTATGATCCACTTCCGTGCGTCCCTCAGCTTCAGCGCTTGTGGATCTGTCCATTCGGGGAGTCCTCACACGAAGTGGTATTTTAATATGCTTGTTTCATCTTAGCACTTAGCTTCAATACCCTCTAAATAGTAATATTCCAACCTGCGCATGATATAATATGCGTCTACGTCTCCACATCGTCTAAACCTAAAGGTTGATGTCAAATTCAAATCCAATTATAAAGCACAGGTTTGATGCATAGTAATTATGCCGTTCTCTAGCGATAGAATATGGACTAGTTTGTCTAACGTGTTACGATGTACCGGCAATAACATGCACGGAAATAGGAAACCAACGTGACTGAAGGAATTTGGTAAGAATACCAAGATAACTACTTGACGTGGTGGTCGTGGAGCAAGATACAGCCGTTGGTAGGAGTATTCGTCAACCACTCCTCGTGTTTGTCGGGCGTTTGGCAGGGAGCTTACTTCAAGTTGTCCAGCTAGACAGATTCGGTATAGTGGAATTCACCCGAGAAGTATTGATGCACTGCGTCTCGAAATAAAATTAAATTGAATAAAGCGAAATAAAAGTGAGAAGCGAAAGTAGGAAAGTGGTGTGGAGTAAACGATAAAAATATGAAAGCGAAAGAAAAACCTGAGAGTGCCAGCGTCCATTAGAGACTAGCGTCGAAGACATCCGCATGTCCTGAGTTTGGTTTTGTCGGCTCTGCTAGCAAACATCTTGAAGACTGACCGGATCATAAACGGGAATATCCGGTATTGAATTAAAGATCGAGACGACGGCTTGAGATATTTCTCAACTGATTCAGGGACTCGTTATACTAGCTAGCTTGGTTTCGTCCATCGATTCGAGTTGAAAATGATCATTCACACTCGAAAAGCTGCTCCTTAAAGGAATGACACTAATTTCCCGCTACTCGGTCACCCGTCCTAGTTTCCTATGATATCAATCATCTCGTTCGAGCAGCTATTGATCCCTGTGCATCCATCGCTAAGAGTGACTTCAGGCATGATTTGAAGCCCGCTAGGACTAGTTTGAATGAAGTCGACGTGCCCCGGTAAGAGAGTGGACCTTGAGTACCGGACTTCTTAATTCCTGTTGGAATGTTGCCTTTTGCAACACGGCTGGTCCTGAATCCCGGGAATCAATCTTTTGAGCAGCGATATCACTTTTCCTAATACCACCATGGCAGCGCTCTGACCCACTATCCACGTTTTTTTATGATTTTCTTTCTTTCACAGCTTCTGATTCGTTTTATGCATGAAAGCACTAAGAATGCAGTCGCGAGTTTTCGCAATCAAATCATGCCGTTTACGCTAGAACTGCGTGGTACTTCAAGCTAGGACTAGCGTACCGTGTAGCCGAGGGAATTCACCCGGCCCTCTCACCAATAGAGACCCAAATTCCTAGATTCTCCCTCCAAGCGTCTATAAGAAACGGTATTTGAGTGACTGAAATATGACCTAGTGGAGAAGGAAGGCTGACCAGAGGTCACATGAAGAAAACCGTTTCTACCAGGGTGTCTAGACACAGAGTCAGTGGAGGACGTTGAGAACCTAGTTCCTGTCTTCTCAGTGACAAAATATCGTATTCTCAGACAAATTTGCCTTCACACGGCGCCAAAACCTTCTAATCGGGATATTTCAAGTTCACCTCTGATTCGCCATCATGTAGTGATAAACGACGTTCTTATTGCGACATGACTAGGTTTTTGATGCATACTCATTGATATCCCTTGTCTTTGTCTTTCCAAGGAGTTACTTTAGGCCCTCGAGGAGCCTGAAAATCCCCGTACTGTGGTCCCGGGGTTCGTAAAAGATCAAAGTGGGGGGATTAACTATATCTTTCGTATCTTCACTCCATGTAACTGATATACTTTTCCTACTTGAAAATTCGATGACATCCTTGTCCGCATGATTACTATAGATTATTGATGGGCTCTAAGATGTTCAACTCCCGGCAGATTCGGAGATAAGATGAGGAAATTTTTGTCTATTAGATGATTATCGAGGAAACTGACTTCGCAAAATTAAAATACTCGCCGACAGGGCCGAAAAATACACGAGATTCTCTACTAAAGTATTTAGGGCGAAACCAAAAGGATACAGCCACTCAAGCTTCTTGGTCAAGTCTGACGGCGGGATTTCCTTCAATGAAGTTCAGGTCGACCTTGTGACCTAGAAGTTCTCTTATGTTTGAAACACCATATCTACTCGATCAAACAAAGAAAATGAATCAGCTTCATAACACTTACCTGACAAATAGAGCCAGAAGTTTTTGTGCGGCAAAGCGAAGAGAGGCATTGAGAACTCACTTGATCATTGTGGGCCGTTCCAGACTCAGCCCCCAACCATGGACTTTCATCCCCTTGGGCAAACCCATGCTCTCCAGCATCTCCGGTCTGAACATGCCAGAGTTCCCAATCTCGACCCATTTACCTAGCCCCTCATGCCAACTGAAAATTTCCATACTAGGTTCTGTGTAAGGATTGTAGGCTGGCTTGAAACGAAGCTGCTTGACACCCATCTTGCCAAAGAACTCATTCATGAAACCAATGAGGTCCCCAAGTGTTAGGTCAAAATCGGCAATAACGCCTTCAACTTGATGGAATTCTGCTAAGTGTGTCGCGTCAACTGTTTCGTTCCTGAAGACACGATCTATAGAGAAATATCGGGCCGGTCTCGGATCCTGGGCTAGTTTATACAACATCGCGGCAGATGTCGCAGTCGTGTGAGTTCTCAACACAAGCTTTAGAGACTCCTCGGCATGCCAGGGGTACCGGTATCCCAGCGATCCAAACTTTCCATTCTCGTGTACCTGCTTAACGTTGTTCCAATACTCGGTTAAAGGTTCCCCATTCTCAGAGCGCGGCGGGTCAGCCATCGGTGGATCAGAGATAAAGAAAGTGTCTTGCATGTCACGAGCTGGATGCTGTTGAGGTACGTAAAGAGCATCGAAGTTCCAGAAACCCGATTCAACGAACCTTTCAACTTGTGAGCCTCACGCCTCGCTATCAAAGCTATATGGAAGCAATTTCAGATTGCGATTTTTCAGAAACTTACTGGTTTGTAGGCATCTCAGTAAACCCCATTTCGAAGAAAATTTGACGAAATTCGTGGCGGACCTTTCCCACTACTCCATGTGATCAGCTGTGTTTCATCAGAGAAAAGTACGACAGGAGTCATGGCTTACATGGGTGAAGTGCCCCCGACATAGCAGGTGCCCCTAGCGCCCTGAGATTATATGGCTTGAATGTGACCTCCTGCCATTTGCCACTACAACATTTCCCTCCATGTCAGTCACAGCCGATCCAACAATGGGGCAAAAGAGTTTCAGTTTCCCGTTCCAACCTTTGCAACATATCGGCGTCAAGGTCTGTATACTCCTTCAAGACCTCTAATGCGAACTTGGATCCTTTGTGAATTGTGAAGGCGATCTTTTTCTGAGCCAATATCAATTTTCGTTTCTTCAAATCTGCTACGATAGCTGCATCCGAGTGGGATCCAGCTAGAGAAATAGTATCGAGAGCCCTTCTTGTCGTGTCGTTAATTTCGTCGACCTAGAGCCGTAGTTAGAAAAGCCATGGTAACAAGATACCTTGGATAGCAATTTACTAACGCCCGATATTATCTTGGTCCTATCCTCTGGATGCGCCTTCACCCAGCCCTCTTTACGTGCTCGCATTTGACCAAGCTTGGCGGCGTTTGGATCGTCTGCGAATTCTGGTTGACTCTGTTTGATGATATCAGACCTACATCCCTTCCCGGAAACAATATATGGCCTCCCCGGAAGAAGAACACAGAGTGGCTTACAGCAAGATCAGCGATCCTGATCTCTCCCAGCCTGTGAACGACCTCCCAGACTTTTGCTTCGTGGCTGCCTGTGGCAAGAAGCTGTTGTCCTTCACTCGTTAAGACGAAGTATTCTGTGTCTCTCGTTTCATATGCAATCATCTCCTTTGATTGCAGGGAATCGAGAGCCGCTTTCAATGTCGCGAATGGCACCGTAGGGAAATCATCCTCGGACGTCAAAGTAGCGGTAGGCGAAGCATCTAGCTTCTGGAGCACCTGGGTTTGAAGTTCTGCCATTGCGGGCTCCACGAGCTAACGTGTTGGTGTCTCAAGCTTCCCGGACGGTAACGAGTTTCGGTTTTGTTTCGAGAAAGTGTAGAGTCGACCACGTTTCAGTGAGATGGGACCCGTCGATATCGATGATGATGGCGATGGCGATGGCAAGTGATTGTTGGAAGTTGGCGACTTTTTTTGGTGTTGTGCGCTGCGGGGCACAGAAAAGGCGGGATGAATCACAGTGCCCCGCCCCTGCAAATAAATTAAATGCACCTAGTGGCTGAGCTTAAGGAGTTGGCTCTGCGTCGAAGCTTTTGACAGTCGCCAGCGATTGCCTCAGATTTAGGTTCTTGTAAATCAAATATACATGACATTGATCAATTGACCGATTGGCAGTATAATGGAAGGCATAAAGTGCATGGACGTCTCGCTCAAAGTTACTGTGAAGGCTTTTGTGGCTGGTGGGCAGGTTGTGTGGCTAGTGAGCCGAGGTCAACCCATTTTTTTGACCGATCGGAAACGATTTCAAGAGACAATGCAATCCCCGAAACAATGGCAGCACGACGACGGAAAGAAAGAACCAAAAGAGCCTTCTTTCATTTAGTCTAATTCGGTCTAATTGCTCATGTTTCAAGCTCGTGCTCGTGCTTGAAATTCGCGCAAGAATTGGCTGGCATTTTCGCTCGCTTTGGGGGTTTTGAGCAGTCCCCTTGCCTGAGGTCTCTTCAATGCCTGCTCGTTTAGCTCATTAGTGGAGCCTCCTGACTGATATCCCTTGATAAGAGTTTCCGCTTATGAAGCTGAGCTGCAAGAGACTTCTCTCTTCTTCTATCGTTCGTCGGATATTGTCAAGAGACTTTTAAAATCTCAACCTGATCTTAGATCTATCTAGACCCCATTACTGAGGCGTATATACATATACGGTCACGATACCTATAGGTCATTTTATCACCACTTTCCAGGATCCGCGGTACCGTTGGTTGGTAAACCGCGCTAACTTCTTTTTTCTCTTTTCCTTTCTTTCCTCCCACTCTCGACCTCTCAAAAACTAGAAAAAAATTTAGAAGAGAGAATGGCAACCGCCGACGTTTCACAAAAGCTTTCCAAGCTACATGATGAGCTGCGAGGCGCACTCAAACAATATCCAGATTTTCCCCAAGAGGGTATCATCTTTGAGGATATCTTACCACTCTTCTCTTCATTCGAGTATCACACCAAACTCATCGATGCACTTGTCCTCCAAGTAATCGAAGCATTCCCAACAAAGCCCGATGTCATAGTCGGCCTCGATGCCCGAGGTTTCTTATTTGGTCCTACTTTGGCGCTCAAGCTAGAAGCGGGCTTCGTCCCTGTTCGAAAACGGGGAAAGATGCCTGGTGAATGCGTGAGCGAAAAGTATGTCAAGGAATATGGTGAGGATTGGTTTGAGATGCAAAAGGATGTCATAAAACCAGGGCAGAAGGTCCTGGTGGTGGATGATATTATTGCTACTGGTAAGTACCTGATATAAACCGAGCCCCACTGCATACGTACTCGCCATCCGATTCAACAGCGAAAACGATGCGGCGATGACCTCTCACCAAGAAAGCCAATATGCCAATGCGAAATTTTTTTTATTGCCAATAAAACCCGCGCCGCCGAGACGCGGGTCAACTTGCATTGAAGCAAAATATCAATCCATATCCGCGTATTGAATGCACCCAGACTAACTAGGGAAAATTCCAATTTTCAAAATAGGTGGATCGGCTGCTGCCGCCGGCTCTTTGGTCAAGCAGCTACAAGGGGATCTCCTTGGGTACCTTTTCATATTAGAGATTGATTTCTTGAAAGGACGGGATAAGCTTGACGCGCCAGTTCACACATTGCTACACTAGACATTTGGGAGATCCAAACTCCGGGGTAGCATCCCCGAGGCTTTTCTTAGAATGTGACTTTCCTGTGCCTTTTTTCTGTACCCGATAGAATTGATAACTGTTAGTATTCCACGTTGAAACCAAAAAAGGCTCCACTTTTTGATCTTCTTCGCAATAATATATTCATTGGCCGGATGTACATAAAATAACTTCCGAAACACTTTTTAGTGTCGGGAACGGGGAACGTCGTGCGGATAACCCCGGGCTGAAAACAGAAGTCCGTGAGCTCATAGGAAGCCTCTGTGCCTCCCCACGAGGCGAACCATAAAGCAGAAAATTTCGCCACGAGTTCCCTTCATTTCGGATGATGTATCGGGCAATCACAGACAGCATCCAGAACTACAGAACCAAAGAGGCACCGAAATATCTGTTTCGGTCGATTCTGATTTCCAGGCATCGATTTTCATGAGCCTAGTCTAGTATATGCAGAGCGCCAGCTGACGGCTTCAAAACATATCCGCCTCACGAAACGGCACCTCCTCAATTTCATCAAAATTTCGGAATGTTACTTCGATCCACATTCCACCGACGTATACAGTAATTCACCAGAATCACGTGATACACTAGAGAAAAAGCAATCACTTCGGCTTGCCGTAGTTTGGCGTCAAGAACCGGCATCTGTGCATCGGGGTATCTCTTAATCCTTGTCTAATATTATCTTGCATGTTAATATTTTAATGTAAGGCTGGGGAGAAATGATTTGATCTTGTACAACCATGCGTGTAGCATTGGCACATTTGGCCTCCAGTTTTTCGTTTAAAACAGGTCAATTTTAACAGGCTGACGGAGATCTGGTACTCAGCAATATCGCCCAGAGCGGAACAGCAGGTCCCGCTGAGGGGTGTGGTACCTCCTGAAAAGTCGATGTCATCGAGTGCCATGAATTAATTTCTTTGGAGCTTTGGCGGAGTTACACAAGATCCCCTCCATCAAGCCTTGTGATTTCATTGGTTCACAAGTAACAACCTGCATCCAAATAGGGTGTGCACAGGTATGCTCAAAATACTGGCCGACAAGAACCTGGTTCTGCTTGGAGATGACCTGCAGGGGGTCAGATTCGAATAGTGGTGTCCTGCAATTTTCAAATTCTAGCAGAGAAAATCTAGAACTTGCTGCCCTGTACTCCTCTCAACCCCAAGCGACATGTTAGTATACGCGCATGCCACAGGCTACTCTGAGCTTGCGAATAGAGCAGATCAAATATCCCGCTTACGGGTACAAGAGACATACTGTTGGACAATGTATGTACAGATGTCTCCGGATAACGATGATATTGTGATGGTACCATCATTTTTATTGATCAATTGGTTTTTAGCTGTTTTTTCGTACACCTAAATATTCCTAAAAATCCACGAGTTCGCCTGAAATCCAAGCTAATACTTCTGGCCAAGCTTGAACCTGGCTTGAAATTTAGTCCGCAACGTGTGAACCGCGAATTGAAAAGTACCTCATCGGCAACCTGCAGGCGACCACCCACCAGAAAATGCTCCCATGTGATAGTAAAATTGCTGTTAACATTGGCTCCTCAGCGCCGAGCTCTCATGAGCGTCGGTGGCCGTCCTGTATTCGTCCTGTATTCGTGAAGTTAGCGCGCGTGCACGAGCTCCTTACGGTCTTATTGCAAAGCCGGTCTCGTTTTTCGAAATTTCATACCTTAGTTTTGGGGCTTCATCTCGGCGGCCAATCCCGGAGAACCTATCATCAATGGGCGGTCAATCCCATGGCACACGTACCAATGCACGAGACACGGCTCATTAGCTGTTAGCTTGGAACCTCCGTACTACGTCGCTTCGCGGTTCGAGTGAGTTCAAATTGCCTTTCGGAACCGAGCCCTGTCGACCTAAAGGAAGCTTTGTCGCCCGTTTGTGGGGCCTAACATGACATTTCCAACGGCGCATCAGGTCACTCATCATAGCGAAGTGAAGGGCTTAGCTTCAACCAATAGACATTGCGTCACCACCATAATACTATAGTAGGGTAACAAGTTGCGATTAATTCCTGTAAAGTCGGTACTCTAATATTCCCAATATGTGCTTGCCTATACAACCAAGCAAGTACCGCAGTTTATATCGAGATACGAACGCTAGATCGAACATTTCAAAACTTGGTGATACGCATGCGCATGCTTGCTTCTACAGCATCACACTATTTGTTCGTCTCTCGTTCGAGTTCACGGACAGCGGCGTACGCCTAACTCCTCAAAGAGAACCAAGTCAACGTGCTCCTTTGCATGTAATTCGGTCCACGGCCAGCCGCAAGGCAAGAGACTTTCAACCATCCTGCTCAGGAGAATCGAATCTCATGCCAAGCACGCGTCTTCTTTCCAGCACCTCGCAAAATATCGCTCCTTCGAGACTCATCGCCATCGCCAATGGATGAATAATGTCTGGAAGCAAGGGTCCAGACTAAACTAGCGCCTTGGCACTGAAAGTGCGAGGTCTCTCATTCAGTCACTTTTTGTCCATTTGCATCTCCTGATGTGATCGTTGTCTAGCATTTGAAAATATTATCGAAACGTCCCAGCCATGGAGACATCACGCCGTTAATTTCTGATAACGGTATTTACCTAAATTTCAAATTGGTCATCTCATCTACTTTTACTTGGAGAACTCTCATACGTCCAGCCATGATATCAATTTACAACATATGGTTTACCCCTATGATATCAAGATCCTCTTTGAATTCATCAAGTGTAAGGACGGGAGTTCTCGGATACCATGTACATGGGATAATCAAATTGGATCCCGTAGCCCTTTGCACCTGAATTGGCCGCATTCGGTCCCACAGACAATCTCTCCCACCACACCTCGTCCATCCATCTGAATCAGAATTCTGTGGTTGTCCACCTAAGGAATCAAAAGAGAATTTCGAAAAGGAAAACCCGAAAGGCAAGGCAAAAGAAGCAAGTATATGTGGGCATCAATTGACTTCTATGTGCACAAAAGTAAATCGTATTTTTTAAAACATTCTTGAATTCCTCAATGCTAGCGCAACGCCATTGCAGCATCAGCCCTTGTTAGCTTCGGGGACGATGGCCTCTAGCTGCAAGCCCTTGTCATCAGGAGCCGTTACGCCTTTGCTTCCTGCCGGCCACCTTGGGCAAGGTATTTTCCAACACTAAGTTTTGTAAAGAGAAAAAAGAAATTTACAAAAACCTTTTGTACTTCATTGTATTTTTCTCATGCACTTAGTCCTTCATTGCCTCTAAAAATTTCAAAAGACCTAGAAAAATCTCTGATAGGCTTCTTATCAACTGGTCTTTGACACCAAAGATGAAATGCCTGCACAGGCGTTCGGGTGAACAAGTTTTCCGAGGTGAATCTTCTACAACAGATAACTTGGTTTCGCTTGAAACCTATTGAAACTCGTTTAGGTAGATGTCGACATCTTATGTTGTGTTCCTCAGATTGATGTCTTGCAGCTTTCGAAATTCGGAGACGAGAAGGAAAATGAGTTTCCAATACGCACGGCCCCCGCTGGGGAGGCCGTTCCCCGGGTTCCACCGCGGCGTCGTTTGGCTCAACTCACATTATACGAACGGTCCCCCACACCACCCCCCGTTGCCACTTCGACCTACCTCATCTTGAAATAGGTTCCCAGAATCTAGCCTGAATGGTGGAATCCTCGGAAATTGATCAAAACCCGACGGTGAAGCTAAACGAGACCCGGTGCATCATGCATACTCGGGCATTTATTCGAGCACGCCAGGATATCGAGCCCCGGATGCCTATATTAACCATATGGAGTAATATAAATCCCAAATTAACAATTATATACCCAAGGATTACGGGCACCAGGCTCGAAGATTGCGCTAAAATCCGGCTTCTGCTCCTACTCTGCTTGTTCCTGGTTCCTCACTCCTGGCTTTCGTTTTGACCCACCGTGAAAAGGGTTTATTGTGCGGAGGCCTTTCCTTTCTCTTGTTAGTTTCAGGCCTCAAAGCTAAGCGTCCAAAAGGTTCCTACCGTAGCCAACATCCCATGTGCTCTTCGTTTCCTCCCTTGGAGGGTCGGTGGCTCTACGGAGAGCCTAGTGCAGGGGAGAGTCAAATCCGTGCCTGAAGGTGTGGTTTGACGGACTGGCTGCAAGCCGACTAGATTTCAATCTATCTGACATCAACTATCGTTCTAGAAATTGACCACCTCCATTTTTTTCTTCTTTGGACATACTTCGATTGGTCTTCTTAAGAATGGGATGACATGATCGAAGATCCTTTCAACGGCCCTTGTAATATTGTAGACTAGTCTACGGCACTCAGATCTCTCATACCGTTTCTTTCGCTTTCTTTCTTTTTCTTTTTCTTTTTCTCTTTCTTTTTCTCTTTAACACAAGCACCGCATTGTACACGGTTACCTCCCTATGACTTCCCCACCATGATAACACCCATTCCGAGAATGATTGCGGCCAGGTTTTCTTGAATTGAAAGGAGAAAAGCGGCGTACTTCTCGCACTCATCGACTACCCCCTTGCACATACATATGATCGCAGAGCCATCCCATACCAATTGCGCCTTGCAATCCGGGTTCCCAGCCCGGTTCTAGCACAACGGTCTTGTATTATAATTATTGAACAGGGTCCTCAGACTAGATACTCTTGTAAGCTGTGCCCCATTTTTCTCAATCCGCATGTCTACGGTTGTTGCTAGTTGATCCTAGCTAGGGATTTATATTGCTTTCCGCCTAGACTCCTACTTGTCTAGTGCCTAGAGGCTACTCTCGTCTCCGAAAGTATACCGGTACTATATCTAGAACAAAGACCGCTCAAGCTACACTTGGAAACATTGGATAGTATAAAAAATAAATAAATAGGAAAACCGATTCCTTTCTTGCATCAAAATTCGCCCAACAAAAGCAAAAGCCACTCACACCTCGCTCGTAACCATTTATACTTTCTCGACCGCTCTATTATTGCATCTCACATTTCATATTCTTCTTTTTTTGACTTGGAACTTGCATCTGGGGTGCATGAGGTCCCGCATCTCTTCCCATCGAGTCTAAGCGCAAGTTCACGACAAAAACAGTATTTCAAACTGTCCAAGTAGAACACAACCAACAATCGAGAAAATTACGCCTCCGCTAGGTACATCCTTCTATCTCTGGCTCAAGTTAAGTATAACTTTTGTATCTGTAGCTATATCTGAGGACAAACATATTCTTTAAAATAGAGACCCCGCGCTTGAGTATCTACTTTAAGCTTTCCGACAGTTCCAAGACGTTGCTTCTTGACCCCTTCCAACTGTCCACGTTATTGTTTGTGAGGCTTCCTCGCCTTGAGGCCTATTCGCCTTCTTTTCTTTTCCCAGGTCCATTATATCCCCCCTCTTGGCTTCCCTGTTTGTTGGAGGGGTGGGTAGCAGACAACATTTTCTGGAGGTCAACCTCCACCACCACAACGTCTTTGGTCGCCAAAGAGGTACCAACATAACGCTCTCCCCACCTTCAAACATCTTTTTCGCGACGCTCAAACAAAACACGCTTTCTAAGTTAGATCTTAGTCGCTCAAACAAAAGGCTGCAACTGCTGCAGGGGCAAAAAGCAAGTTTGCTTCGACGCTTCTAATCCTAGAGCTGTGCCAAAAAGGACATTCTAACAGCTTCAGAATCAAAAGAAGCAAATCGAAATGGCGACCCAAACAGATGCCCTTCGGCAAAAATCTAGTTTACCATCTCCACATTCAACTAAGAATGAGGATTGTTATGTACCTTGGCCTTCAGCCGGCTGGCACTCAAATAGAGGCCCAGTTCCCTCTGCTCAGGAGGAAGATTTAGAAGAGTCAGACTACAACAATTCACAAGACTGGTATTCTATCCATCACACCGAACACAGTGGTATGGTAAGTTATACAGTTTCACTCCAACTCTAATTGAACCTTTTGTTTTGCAACTATTTTATATTATTTGGCCTTTCTTTGCCTCAATCGTTAGATACGATATTGGTATGTAGATTGGATTTAAAATATCAATTATCCGGATATCTTGACAAGATATGATAGATGTTACCTCTGATACTCTTCAATAATATTCCAACTTCATATACCTTCCCATGCTATCAACATACTGCTTGTACAGTTTCCATAACGGATAGCTGCATATATGCATTCACACCCGAGAATCCTGCATTTTATCACCCGAGATCGGGTATTTTGGCAATCGAAATATTTTATGTTTCGCTAATGGAGTGTGCTTCTTCTGTGATAGGGCTCAATCACATATTCTACAAACGAAAGTATCGAGACACACCCGACAAGTTCATATTCTTCTTACCGCTCTAATCTTTCCGCTTCTCCTCCTGTAACGGGCCGCAAGAGTAGCATCTACCGCCCAGTGCCACCTCTAGTCCCGTCAATGAACGTGGTATCTTCCAATGTATCACCCGGCTTGCCCGGCCAGCGGAAGCCGCATTATACGCCAGCTTCTATCGGGTCTCCAAATTTATATGGCTCAAGCCCGAGAACTTCCAATTTAAATGTAGGAAATGGTTCTATTTCCTTCCCAAGCCAGCTTCCAAATCAACTCCAGCTTAAATACAACGATCTTACGCCAATCTCGGAAAATCAAGCGTCTAGTCTACCATCTAGCTTTACCACAGCTGCAGCAACGACTTTGGCACCTCCACCAATGAATCGAACATCCTCAGGAACGATCTTCAAGTCGAACGAGAAGAGGTTGTTTAACACACCAAACCTGCCACAGATTCCTTTTCACCAAAACTCCCCTGATGCACCACCACCAGGAGA
This sequence comes from Orbilia ellipsospora, assembly GCA_036971675.1. Classification (NCBI taxonomy): domain Eukaryota; kingdom Fungi; phylum Ascomycota; class Orbiliomycetes; order Orbiliales; family Orbiliaceae; genus Orbilia; species Orbilia ellipsospora. The sequence goes on from JAVHJO010000003.1 coordinate 108,254, forward strand.
TACCAAAACTGAATATGGGACAGGCCCACAAACGATCTTTGGCCATAGCGGTAGTCCGTATCAAAGGCATGAGTATGACGAAGGAGTGCACCCTATGTACATAGCATTGCCTGGTTTGGCTTCCGGACACCCAACGCCTTTCACCAGCGGCGCTGGGCCGAACACTTACTTTACACCTCACGCCCACCACATTGACGGAGTTCCAACTGGTCATCCGCAAGGTCTGCTGACGGAAGCATTTGGCGAACCAAACATCCACTACCGAAAGCGAGAGTACAGTGTTATTGACACCTATCCTCAATGGTCATCTCCAGACGGGCTCCCCATCCAAAAGCCACCCAAGCGCAGAAAGTCATCAGCCACGCAACCATGGCAACTCTCCGAAGATGATAGATACCTGATGAAGCTCAAGGACGAGGATCAACTCCCATGGAAGGAGATTGTGAACCGATTCAAGGAAGACGGGCGAGGAACCCACCGCGTTCCTGCTCTACAGATGCGTCTTAAGAGGATTAAAGAGCGAATCAGGCAGTGGACGCCAGAAGATGTAAACCACCACCATCAATTTTTCCTCCCAAATTCACGGTGCTACCCAGTGCGACAACCTCAGATGCTTATAAGAGCAACTAGCTAACTCAAGGTTCCTTTGTGCGCCTACACCTGGCCAATCCTTTGGCCGGTGTTATGCCTCTGCCATATTCTTCTTATTTTCAATTAATAGGAGAAGCTACTTGACGACGCAAAAAAATGGATTGATAAGCATTACTGGGAGATCGTATCCAGCAAGATGGTTGAATACGGTCGAAAGGACAAGATACCCGGTACCTCCTGTGAAAAGAAATGGAAAGAGCTGAACGCTAGGCGCGAGTCAGAAAAGGATCCCAAGTCAGGGTCGGGACGCCTGCTTCACGACGACCTTCCCCCGCAATCTCAGTCTCTCTCTACGGAAACGAGTCCAGTAACACCCTACAGTAACTACGAAGAGGATGAGAATGAGCTATCTTGATGATTAGGTGGGAAGAGTTCATAAAAAATACAATCTTTACTGTTGCTTGGTTTCTTTGTTTAGTCGTTTTGTTTCAACCGTTGCCAATCGTTTTGTTCGGTTTTCATGTTCCCTCTTTTCCCACGTCTACAAATTTTTATGTTTGGTTATCATTTGGAGTTCTTAAGAGTGTGAACATTGTTGATATCACGGGTAAAAATCTTTATATCATATACCATTCTATACAGGATTGGAATTTTGCGCATCTATGTTTATTTCCTATATCGGCATATCAGACATCTTGCTCCCACTCTTTACATTCGTTTTGTTAGAGCATGATCAATGATTTAACTAGTGCAAAAGTCTTTTGTTCTTCGTTTGTTGAAGGCTCATGGACGATTTGATCTTAGTAGTAATGATTTTCTTTCTTCCTTCCTATCATATTCCTGAGGGCAGCAACTTGGGTGCTTTCAAGACCAAGTTTTAATTTTTTTTTCATTTCCCGGCGTTGCAGCTCTATCTGTGACCTACCTGGCTGTTTGCGATAGAGCCATAGATGAACTTCGGGGCTGGCTTGTTTTCGTACTCTGCCAAATTCATTCCTGTTCGGATATTCGACTGTTCTTTCGTCATTTCATTCCCCTTACATTTTGTTATTCCCAGGTGCACAAATCTAAAAGATTCTATAAATTCCATGTCATGCAATTGCGTATCCACATATCATGTACTTACATTGTCGGTTTGCTCAAAAAAATACAAGTTTCACGTTTCGATACAAAGTCAGATGTCTTGTGAGCCACTTCTCCCAATAAATTATTCCTTCGAAGACGGATTTCCGCGATAACCCGGCGCTGACAAGAAAGAACCAAGCACCGCGGAACCGCCTTCAACTTTCATCCACATTTAGCTTGAACCTGAATATGAAAATAGTAATCATTGAGATGCCGATATCCGGGTTTGCTTTCTGGTGTGATATGGCAAGCCTCACACGCCGGGCACTAAACCACTTGGCGGCAACCTTCCGACTGTAGACGAATTATTGAGCGAAGTGTAGGATAGCTGACAAAAGTTCGAAGCGGCAATCTTCGAATTCAACTTCTCCGAGAGCGGATGAGACATCTTTTTTCTGCCATCAATTTAAATTTCGTAAGAGTCCTTGCATATGCTGCACCGGCACAATCCTTAGTTTGTGCTACAAGCCACCATCCGCCCATTTCACGGGATCCTGAAAAAAACGCACAGATGCCAGAATGGGACAACTGGAGCAAGTAAAGCCCCCAAAAGATACAATTCGAGATGTGAAAATTTCGTCCGCATTTGTCTAGCTTCAGAAGTGGATATCAATATCCTGCTCTAAGGGTGGGGCACCATATCAGGTGCAACTGAAGCTTTTACCAGGTGCAGGCACTGTTTGCCCAGCATTCAAGTGCCAGGCTAATTCAAGTGGCAAAGCTTGTACTCCGGAAATTTATTATCAATGCCTTTGGTGAGACAGTTCGTTCAACGACATCGCGATGTCTACCCGGGTACCCAGCATGCTTAGCCATTTAATTGGCCAGAGATGAGATTTTGCGCTCGTCGACAGAGGGCAAGACGGCGAGGGAAACCTTATCGATTTCAATGGGAGGATTCAATTGGAGGGGTTTTCCGTATCTCTGCATCCATTCGATTGCCTCTTCTTAGATGCATACGCTAGCCCTTGCAAAACTTGGACGTTGAAGATATCCCGTTCAGCACGAATCTCGTACCAAAAATGAATAATGCAAATGCACGCTAATTTCGTTTCTGAAGGCTCGAAGCGATTGCCGCTTAATTTTAGCAAACTCGCTTTGGTGTGCATTAGATCAAGATCCCATTCTCCCAGACGAGATCCCATTAGCTCGGTCAAACAGAGGCCGAACAAGCCCGAGGGTGTGCCTGCGGTTTTCCGATCCGACAAATGAAGGAACGGTGCTACAAAGGCAGAGGTATCCTGACTTGGGACCTGTTGCTCGTGAGTATCTTTTCAGCGTGCGCCGTAACTTCAGTCTGGAATGGGTTGTGTAACGCGAGCGCGTTGAAAAGCGATGTTTTAAAAGGCTTTCGGCAGAATCTAGACCGGCCTTGATTGACATGGATACCTGAGATGAACCTTTTCACCATCAAATTCCTTTTTCTTTTAAAAAGATCTTGTGCAGGGGTATCCGATTGCATCTTCAAAAATTTCTCAGCTTCGGTAGACGGCGAATTTTTGATATTTTAATAGGTTGAAGGAAAAATGCACACAGTTAATTGGCTGTGGCACAAGTCTCCTTGGCGAGGAATTTTGGAAGACAGGAGCAAAAGCGGACGAGATTCCATCCAAACCCTTGACAATTTTAATAACTTGAGCCATGGTAGAGTAAAAAACGTGTCTCAGTACATTCCTCTCGAAATCTTCTGGGTATCTCGAAGGGGAAGACAAAGTCCAAATCCAGCTGAGGGGACCGATTAACTAGCTCCTCGCTGATCAGGTCCCCAATAATGCGCTATGCATCGTATCAGTACCTTGCTTGTAGTTCCTCGGAAGCTCGCTGCTACCTAGCCAGCGCACCGGAAAAGACTTGAGAAACCTTAAACCGGCTATTGCGGAAAATCATGAACATGCAAACACCCATACAATGCGCTTGCTACGTGGACGGGTTATGCCACCAAGAGCTCATACAATCAGCGACCCCGTCACATCGGACAATATTATTATACTAACTCGCAAGAGAAGCGGGAGAACATTGATGCTCGAAATAGACAAATGGCTAGTACGGGACCCATAATCGTGAGGGACAGAAGCAGAACCACACTGAACGCTCGAAATGACCCTCAAGTTCGCCGATCGAATGGAAAATATCATGATATCATTTGGATCTCCCATATAGCTTTGCCGGTTAGCAGTTCAACCTAAGTTAAGTTTGAAAAACAATCCATCAACCTCTCTCCAAGACTTGCTCAAGCTTATTCACCAATTCCGGTACCCGAAATGGTTTGTTTAGCACCTCATCAATGCCGGCTTCCTTCATCTGCTTGATCTGTTCCGGCCGAGCATTCGCCGTTATCGCAATGATCGGTATCCTTCCTACCAACGACCCTTCCGCCTCCAGCTTCCGGATTTCCCCTGCAGCCTTAAGGCCATCCATTACCGGCATCTCGACGTCCATGAGAACCACCGACAGGTCATACGCATCGCTGACAGCCTTCATGTACAGTTTTGACTGCATAACCTTTTCTAGAGCTTCTAGACCGTGATTTGCCACATACGTTTCACAGCCAAGTTTCTGAAGTTGCTTCCGGACGACGTTTTGATTGACAAGGTTCTGAAGGCGACGATAAAATGGTTTAGGTTAGCTAAACAGTTTCCACTTGAGTGAACACAAACGTGAAGACGCTTTCACAAAAGAAGAGAAGAGTCTTACATCTTCAACAACTAGTATGTTGTAGCCTCTCAATCTGCAGGTCTCTGGTGTTCTTGCACATTTTGGAGTCGATATACCACTAGTGAGACCTGATCCCACAGGCTTCTCAGCCGCTGCCAACGAGGGCGACAATCTCCCAGAAGATCCAGATGTTCTCCTCATGAGATTGCCTGGGACAATCGTTCTGGCATATATGGGCAACTCGGTGCCTTGAGGGTTTCCTCTCGTGACTTTAATGTAGAAAAAAAACGTACATCCCTCACCAGCTTCAGATAGGACACCGATCTCACCCGATTGAAATTGCACGAGATCACGTGAAATGAAAGGTCCAAGGCCACTGTCTCCATATTGTATATGGGTACGAGGTGATGCATGGCTCATTTTTTGAAAGAGGCTGCTCTTCTCCTCAGTTGTTAGGCTGTATCTACGTCAGTGTAATTGCTTTCAAACAGAATTCTCTTTCATTCATACCCTTTACCGGTGTCCTTCACTTCAAAATATAAGAAAAAAGAGTCCTCCGGGGTCTCTCGTATCGGTTCTCCTTGCGGCGATGTTTCACCCAGTTTTCGTACCGACGGGAAGACCATCAATCCCTCGAGATGCCGCGGTTGCCTTGAGGAAGCACTCAAAGTGAGTATTATCTTCCTCACCACTTCCGATCGAATGGATTTCATTGCGTTGGTCAATAAGTTTATCAGAACTTGGAGCAACCTTGTCGGATCCAACTTGACCCAGTCGACGGACAGATTCCAATACTGTTCATCAACCTAAATAATAAAATTAAAATGTCAGAATGCGAAACTTGTGACTGATAGGTTTAAATAATATTATGATGCAAGGACTAGTGTCTATATTAGCATACCTTTAAGCTCATGTGAATATCATTTACTAGGCAGTCCTGCTCAAACATCTTAATTGCTTCATTGACAACAGCAATAGGCTGCACATCCACCGGTGTTATTACAAGTCGAGCTGAATCTAACTTTGACAATGTGAGAATGTCGTCGACAATTCTTTTTTGGTGATTGGCACAGAGTAGAATAGTTTGAGCGGCATCGATCGAAGCTGAGATTTCGTCCTCTAGTTTTTGATCAATTTTTCCGTAGTATTTCTCGAGACTGGATAGAGAACTGATTATGGTATCGCTAAGTTGAAGGACAGCAGGAAGAGGATTTCCTGTACGATAATGTTAGCATGTAATACCATCATTTCAAAGGAACTAGAATCTCACTCATTTCATGACTCGCAATATCAACAAAATTCTAGAAAATTTGACCAGTCAGCATAATCAAAGAGGTGGCGAGCTTTACAATATATGAAATACTAACATCCTGTTGCCGCTTGAGCTCCCTTGCATCTTCCAAAAGTTTCTTCTGCGTACTCTCTCTCAACTTTTGCTCTGCAATGCTCGTTGTAACGCCGAGATATCCCATGAGAGCTCCGTCCTCCGAATACTCTGGCCGGCTCATGCCCACGGTCCATCTATCCGTAACCTGTCCATCTTTGGTGGTATACGGTTTAATCCAACGCACGCATTGCACAACCGGTTCTTGAGCCTCTCCAATATTTGCAAGACCCGCGAAAAGTCCTTCACGGTCTTCCGGATGGACGTATTCGATCCAGTTCTCCACGTCAAAGTCTCTAGGGACAGCGGTTATCTCAAACCAGGCGTCATTGACGAAAGTTACCCTGCCAACTTGGTCACACATGTAAATTCCGACAGGAGCAATTTCCGTAAACCGTTTGAATCGAGCCTCGCTAGCTCTGGCTTCAGAAGTCTTAACCGCGAGTTGATTGGATAATATAATCTTCTCCATGGCTGCCATCCTAGCCAAATTTTTGTTCCGTCGAGCTTCAGTTTCGAAGAATAAGCTGGTAGAGAGAGAGGTTGATAACTGCCGCACTAGTAGCCGCACAAATAACTGGTAATCGTTATTGAAAGGCCGTCGGGTGTTAAGCCCGAGAACGAGAAAACCCGATATTTCTCCCAGTGCGCTGTGGGCATAGATAGGAGCGATTGCCACAGCGACAACCGGGTCTCCGAACGGCGAGTTGAGTCCCTCTAGGAGATAAGAAGGCAAAAGGTCATCGCCTCTCAGATATAGAAAGTCACGACCACAAGCTTCTCTGAATGCCGCGGCGAATCCTTCGTCAGATTCATCAAGATTTATACGAGAGGGGATGCAAATATGGCCCTCTGGTATATTATATGAACCCTCATACTGAATCGCAAAGTCGCTATTTGACTCCCTGTCGTCGCTACCCGAATAAGACGAACTTTCTGTAAAGTCGCTGACCCGCGAGTAGACCAAGGCGAAAGGGGCATCGGCTTGATTGGTCTGCAGTGCTGCTAAAAACGTTCCCCAAAACTCATCCCTATTTGTGACTGCGCTCATTCTCGTCCCTATCTCTCCAAACATCTGAAAGCTTCTTGACGCAAGAACTCGGGCTGTCAGATCAACTGAGATATTAGAGATTCCAGCACAGACCCCTTTTTCATCGACGATCGGGTTCAACGCCCATGAAAAGAATGTCTGCTCAATGGCGCTGTCTCGGGTTATAAATATCTCATGCTCTTCTTGACATGTCGGTATACCCTTCATCACCTGCTTGAAACGGGTTACAAAGACCTCGTCGAATCCTTCCTGCCATACTTCCCAGCACGGCTTTCCAAGACTCCAAGGATGCAGTGTAGGCATCATTTCCTTGAAACCTTCATTGTAGATGAATGTAAAGTCGGGCCCGTAGTATACCGCTGATGGAAAACGTGAAGCGCACATGTGCACAACCGTCGTTCTCAGAGATTGAGGCCAGCTTTCAATCGGTCCGAGAGCGGTGCCTCCCCAATCGAAATTCTTGATTAGTTTGAGGTGTCCTGATAACAACTCACTGGATTGGGCTCGAGTCCAATCAATGACCCCTATAGCGATTTTTCTTCATCTCAGTAACATCTTCAGACGCATTAGTAACAATATCTAATATGAAAACCCACCAGGTGATTGTTGAATTTGCCAACATATCTACTCGAGCTACCAGCTAGGGATCCGGCCCTAGAAGCTGTGTCTTCTTTCCTCGCTTCGCTCAGTTTACGTTTACCCTCGGAATTTTTCAACGAGTCCCTCGTAGTAGAGTAGCTTGAAATTGAGAGGCTACGAATGTCTTCGTTGAGCGTTTGGGCGGAAATATCGCTAACGGAGCTTTCCACCTTCCTTCGCTCCTCAGGCGTCAATTTTGGTTCCTTCCACGATAACGGGCCACCGGGCAATTGGAGATATTGAAGATCATTTCCAACATCCAAGGTGGTCGTCGTCCAGAATATTCCTTTAGAGCAAGTGAAATACGGGGCACTACCACCTCCCTCAGGATATGTTAAACGATCAGTCAGCCAGATGTGGAAGTCATGATCGTATTTCGATAAAAGGTGTGTTGTAAGAGAGTTGAAGTAGGATGATATCGAATCATCGTGAGTTAGACTTAATGGGCTAGTTGGCGAATGCGCAGAGAACGCCGACGAAATTGACGTGTTTCGCGCAAGAGATAAACGAGTATGGCAGGCCTTATTGAACCAAGTCACCGGCCACGGCCGACACGGAGGCCGAGGGTTTGCCCGGACGAGAAAGGCAGGTTTCGGATCGTGAGCCAAAGAATCCAACAGTTTGATGTCCGCAATATCTCTGGCCCAGCCAATGCTCGAGACATCGTCGCCCGGATGTTGTGTTGTGGCCATGCTTTTAACCGCCAACCTGGCCAGCGCAGTGGCGTCGCGGCGTCGCTGGAATATCACCTGCCCGCAATATGCAAAAGAGTGGAACCGGCCAGCTTAGATCTCGCAAATTAGATCTCTCAGATCTCCGGGGGTCTTGCCCAGCCGACGGAATATATCTCATTCGCTGGTAGCGTTCAAACGGGGGCTACCTCCCGTTTTTTTCTTTATTTGCTTTTCGAAAGGCCGTTCAATGGACTATCTCTGCAGCCGCAGCTCAATTGCAATCGATTAGGCCCCCAGTCGATGCAGCAAATGTCGCCCAGTGTTCAATCTCTGAACAGCTGCGAATCAGATTTGTCGGGTCGGCACAGTGCTCCTAGCTTCGCAGCGGATTGCGAAAATGGCATATGCACTACCAAGACGTCTGAAAGACGTGGCCTGCATTGATCGATCAATTCAGATCGATCGAGATTTCGAAGCTAGAGCTTACTCGAGCGCTCTTCTGCACCGCAGCCGAAATTCTATGCAGGAAGTTCAGCCGATTCGTCCCAAACAAGCCTTCTCGCTCGGAAATGCTGTTTGGATGCGAGAGAAAAAACAATGCTGTTTGTGCTAGAAATATCAGACAGGGGAGCTCGAAGGGCTGGAATATCGCGGATACCAAGAGTGGAGCTAAGAGCCGAATCGTAGATGTGGATTTGTCATAACTATCGTGGGTTGAATATCCGGATAGCTTTCTGCAAGACGATTAAATTTTTTCGATTGTTCTTTCCCATCATGAGTATTCGGGTTCCGAGGAACGGAAGTTCCCACTAAAAGTGCGATCCCGATCCCACAGTCAGCCTGTGGCTTGCTTGAAGCCCCAAATGGTGAGATGGCGGCTAATCGAGCGCTCTAGACAATATTCGCCACACTCTAATCCGTACTCGAACCCAAAACTGAGTTTCTGGGCACGTCTTTTGCGCAAGAATTTTTCCCAAGTCCGGGGACCTCGAGTCTGGTTTCTGACTGGCAGAAAACAAAAACGGACCATCTAATCATTTTGATGTGCAATCGTAGCATACATTAGAGAGCCAAAATAGAAAACTAGAACAAAGCAATGGCAAAAAAATTGAACAAATAACTGAAGCCGTCTATTTGTGTATCATAAGCAAATGGCGATCTGTATATTCTTCGCTCTCGCAAATTCAAACAAAAAACATTTTTCTGCGTAAATGCTAGCGATTTCCCCATTCCATGCATGCGAGTAACGATTTTTTTTTTTGGCTGGCAAGCCACGCAAACATTAGCCCATCTTCTCTGTTTGCCTAACGTTCTCGACCCTTTTTAGCTCAAGCTGTGGAAGCAGAGTTCCTCGCTAATGCTGTCTCCTAAAATAAAAAGGAAAAACCACCCAGTCTCGCGGAGACGTTCGGCCTCATGGCTTGCGGAAGCCGTTGCGTCTTCCATCCGAGCTGCAATCACTCTGTTTCCTCTTTTGTAACTAGAACGAATCCCAATCTGGCAGAACAAGCTCGAGCTACAGAGCTAGAACCTCACCGTTTTGCCAAATTGGCTCCCCTTGAATGGCGTTGCACCGCCTCTCTCGCAAATTCGTTGTTGTTGGGACACAACTCTAAAGTCCGACGAAAAAATATCTATTCCCCTCACTTCGGCTAGTCATAGGGTAGGCGGAAATCTTCGATATTCGCGGTCGTCGAGCGGATGTCCACCAGCTGATGCTTCGAAAACTGGCAGCTTTGTCCCTTGCGCCGAGTGATATCTCCGGTGGTCGTGGTGATGGTGGTGGCCATGGTGGTGGTTTGTTATTGGGGGGAGCTCCAAATCCGGCTCCCCATAATGTGACTGTCGCTCCATGTGATTGTTATAGCCATGACTTTCCGGGCTATGCATCGTGATGGGTCTTCTGGGGGGACTATCAACATCAGCCCCTGCTGAATTCGATGTCGAAGTGAAAGACGACGGTGACGCCTCTGATAGTTCGCCCCCTCGGTTTTGGATCAGTGAAACCAGGTCTTCGAGCGAATAGTCCGATCGAATGGATTCCACGATGCTGTTGGCTTCGTCAGCCGGTGAGCTCCTGATAGCTTGAAGAACCAGCTTCATCATATCGTTGTCCCTTCGAAGGCGTTCAACTGGATCTCGCCGTCTACCATCGTTTCCAGGAATGTAGATGCATTCTCCAGCACCTCTCCGTCGGCATGCAGAGCATGCAGGAACACCTTGGTCACACTAAATATTTATAGATGACCCGAGTTAGTCAAATCTTTTTCAAACTAGGTATATTTGGTTTCAGAAGGGAAATGAAACCGCAAATCAATCAATTGGGAATTATCATACCTTCGTTTTATGCGACCGACACTCGGTGCAAGCATTACTTGCTTTCCTCCGTTTTCCAGTTGAAAGATCAGATGGGTTCGGTCCATGCGAACCTTCTGCCCGCGGTAATAATGGCCGTAACGAGTTCATTGAACTTGAGTTCGAGCCCGATGATGGGTATGTGGATTCCATAAGACCAATATGATATAAGTGTGACGAAGCGACGAGTTTTTCTATTTGAGGAAGTGATCTTCAGAATGATAGATGAAATGTGGAGTGATGAGAAGAAAAGAATATCGATCGGTCGTATATATCTTGATATGGAGAGTCTATAGATCTGACTTCGGCTCTACAGTCTTCAATTGATGATGGTCTCTGCTATATGAAACAAATGCAAGGGATAATTTCTTCAATGACAACATAGACATTATCTCTCCTGCGTCCATTCGAAAGCAAAGTGATATGTTTTGAATAGAGAGGGGGGTGCTTCGCAGTTTATGCATTTTGTGGGCTGGAGTAGGAGGACCCTTATTTTCGAAATCTGCAGACAAGCATGCAGCTCGGTAGCGCCGATTCTTTGGGTCGCTGTCTCCAATTGAAAGCTCTGGCCAGTACGAGCATCGAGCTAACCGGGTAGGTAGGAGGTAAGTTTCATTAACTAAGCCGCGTAAAAGTAAAAGAAGAAAAGAAAGAAAAGACGGGGCTATTCTTGAAGACGAGAAAATCAATCAGCTGATAGGGTCCTGCTGGCATTATTTTCTCTCTCCAGAGCTGCTTACATTAGGCAAATTCCGTGCGACGATACATCGATGATTCGCGGATGTATTTTCCAGCCTGTGGATATGGGGACGCTAGCTGCAGATGGAACAAATCTCCTTTCAGTCAACCTTATCGACCACATTTCGAGCCAATATATGCGGCCAAGCGGAGTGCAGATTCGAGATTTGTCGTTTAAGATAGCTTCTTTTCCCACACTCCTACCTTAAAAGCTCTCTAAATCTGCAACGGTTCCCAAGTAGCTCGTCGGATGCTTTTTTGTTTTTTGGGCTCGTGTCTGAGTGCATTAAGCTAAACTCGCACCAGGGGTCTGGCACCCTTGGCGGATGGTGGATCCGGTAGGAAGGGTCCGGCTGCATCGAACACCTTTCATTGTTCTAGACCCATCGAGACATCTGATAGCTCGGATCTATTGGGGGCCTGGAACATAGATTCGCAGGGAGACCGGTAGTTTTCTTCTAAATTAGAACAACGGACATGCGAATCCACTTCGCTGTCCTTTTGCGCATGAGCTGTCCACCGTTTCTCCGGGCCAGCGGCGTATTAGTCTTGTTCGGTTATTAAATCCGACTCGCTTTGACGCCTGTCAAATTGAAAAGGAAAAACAGAAGGGAACTATTGTGGATCGAGTTGAAGCTGAAAATGCATAATCAGATTTTGAGAATGCCACGACTCGGGATTTGACTCCATTGGCTCGCCAATATTTTGTCGAGAGCAGACTCTGGCCGTGCATGCATGGAGGTACGCCGCACGCATTGGAAGGAACTCCTAACGTTAAGGCATGCAAACACGCTTGAAATATCCGCGGCCACAAAACTTCGAGATAGCCGGAACGAGGTTGTGGTAATTGCAGTGGTACAATATGTCTGTCGTGAAGACATCCCGGTCGATGTCTGTGGGAGAAAAATCTAGATCTGTGGGAACCTGCAAGTGCGAATATCATCGCAAGCTATAGCCCAAGGTCAGACCACCATGCGCCCAAAAAACCATTTTTTGCTCTCTCAACACCTTCTTGTCAAAGCACCTACGCGAGACCCCTCAGCCTCCATAGACACCTTGCATATACGGAGATACTGTATAACTCGCGGGCACTTTAGATTAAAATTTTCTGTCGGCAAAATAATAATTTCTCTTTCCTTTTTTTCCCCTGGAGTGGGTTCAATAAGTAAGGCAGCAAGGAATTTGGCTTTTCTAATTATATTCTTCTGCTCGCTCGAGTACTCCTCGCGAGCTCAAGCCTCCGGTCTGCAGCGTCCCAATTCAATACAACATACATGCTCGAAAGAAGAATTCACTATCGCTAGTACCATATCACTCCTAGACGAGAACGAAAGTTACGCTCTTATTATCGAAATGGGCACATGGTCAGACGATTCGACTTTTCTGTCCAATCTCCGACTGTTCGAACCAACGAAAGAATAGAACAGATTATTCGACGAATATATGCATAGTTTCGACCGCTCAGCCACCGGCCCCCCTTCCGATGCGCCACTTCAAGTTGCATGTGGCTATGGTACATCTCATGATCTTGCGTGTTGTATACGAGACAGGTCTGTATGCCAAGACACGACACGACGCGACACGACGGGACTTCAGCAATTTGGACCTCCGGACAAACGAGTGCACTTTCACTGGAGTGTTCTATTCGAGACTAATTTATTCCTGCAATTAGTCAATTGGGGCTTTCTAGGTCAAGTGCTCATTATCATGCAAGGTTTGGAGGCACTAAGCTGGGGCTGAACTGTGAGAGCAATCCAAATTAGTCAGAGACAACCAAATGGAAAGCCAAAGCGTCTTCCTCTACCGTCCGCAAAAGACGTTTTGGGACGACCCAAAAACCGTGGCTTCATATTGGCGCATCCGAAGGGGTAATCTAATTTCCCAATCTGAACATTTGCTGTATTCGGCCTAGGTACAAGCTACAACTCGAAAACTAGAAGCAACCTCGATAACCCTGATTCGAGTACGAGTCGCCAAGGAAGAATTAACGCAGTACCAGTACTGCAGTAGCAAGTCGAAGAACGATTGAAATATTCATGTAGCGTCGGCATTACTACTTCATTCGGGATCGTGTCCTTAGTACCCCGCTTCGAAAACGCTACTCTCGTCCGATAGGTTCAAGTCGCAGAACTACAGTCGATGACTTCCTTGGCACCTACCGAGCTACATCCAGTATTCGAGTTTACTCGCCTGTGCTGTAGGGAAACCTCGGCGATCACTCGCATAGCCCTATTTAGTTTCAAAAACTCTAGCGAAGAATATACTGTCATTTTCCAAAAAGCAACTTTGACCCCGAGACCAACTTTGACAAAGAATGTACTGAGTCCTCTATTGGAACTCCAAAGCAGATTTATTACGGGGTTAACTCCGTATGCAAGACCTTCATATGGAATCTTTCAGGGCTGTGCCAGGAGAACCTTGCAGTAACTCGCTTTTGATCAGGTCCTCACTTTTTTCCTCTGTCCCCCTAGAGAGTTAACCCTTACGTCGAAACGGTGTTAACACCGGTGGTGATCCTAAATCACAACAAGCTGCGATTGGTTGACATGATTTTCCTGGATTAAACGTTCGCGAAAGCCTCTAATTCCCTCTATCACCTAGAGGAGAAAAAATATCAGGAACACGAATGTGAAGGCTTGCAGGAATCTCGCCGTTACAACTCAACTCGTCGGTATTCTGGGGCAGCAATAGAAGTTTCTATTATCGGAGCAACATAACTAGAAGTACAATTATTTTTATTGATTGTGCTCCTTATTGACTAAGCCATGTAGCTGTCGACTGAAAAACCGTTGCTGTTCTTTAGGCGTTTCCTATGGTACCATGGTGCTACTCACAGATCTGCTTTAAACCTAAATTTAATTCGAACTTAGGTATCCAAACATAGTATAATTTAGCCAACCTATGCTAACGCCATTCCGAGTCATTAAATCAAAACATTCAATCCCTAACTTTCAGCTTTAGTCATCACCCAGCGAATCGCCCTGTGGTCATTGCATTTGACATTTCCCCACCAAAACAAAGAGCGTGTTGTTGTTGTTGCAATTTTCTACTACTCAGAATATCAGACAAGTTAGTCTCGCATTATGCTCGACTTCTAGGTTAGCGCTTTGAAGAATTCTTTATTAAATTGCTCTCCATTCTAGAAGCAATATCGTAAATTGTATTTTCGTTGTTTTGAGCCGAGGCGATCCACAATGACGTTCAGGTATCTGCACGTAATCGTCATATTAAACCAAGATTAAGGGAATGGCCGTTGAAACCTGTTTATCCGCAACATGGATTGCACGGTTCAAGTATCAGCGGGAACGCATGGATCTTCCCCTCGCCGTCTCTCCTCGACTGATTAAATACAAAAGCTCGATGCACCGCCCGCTGCTCGAATTTCGAACTGTGGCGAGTCGGATTCCAAATTGGTTCTCATTTGTTCGAGATACACAGATCTTCCCGCACAATTTTCGTATGCCTCTTTTACCTGCAGGAATCGGCCATAGATCTTTCTATATTAATTAGATCTATAGACTTGGCGTCTGGTTTCCATATTAATCTGCTTTCGCCGGATTATTTCCTAGTCTTGGCCTATTTATGTATGCACAATATTCACAGAACGAACAACAATGAAGTGGGAACTGCAGCTTTCGACACTTGTCGCCCTTATACCAAGACTCTCTTATGCTGCCCGAAGCTTTTTGATCGTTAATGGCCAAATTTACACACCGGGTTTAGCGATAGTAGATGCGCCGCAGCCATTCACACCCCTCGGTGGCAGTAAGTCATCATATTCAAGCACAGACTACGAGCTAGCAAGAACAGACTAACATTATACCACAAAGCAACGCTGCAAGTAGCACTTGATGTTTCCGGAGACGGCCGTCTACCACCTTACACCTACCAAGCCCTTCCGAATGGCACGGTCCCATCATCATATAATACTTCAACGAGCGACAATGGCGGCACGGCGACCTTAACGGAGACATTCTACCACAGTATCACGATATTCCTATCGTCGTATGTGAATGATCAAAACTTCACCATATCGAATGGAACCGTCCCGCCATCTCGGTGGAATAACAGCTATGTTGCACCGGTGCTTAGCTTGGAGCCCGGAAGTACGGTTAAGCATGTGAATTGGGTATGGCCAGCGTGCTTGAAGAAAGGGTTGGGAGAGTATAACGTAAGCATTGTTTAAACCCAGAGGAATAATACAAATGACAATATATATCGAGGAGAGATGACTAAAGAGAGAGGTAAAAACTGCAGATATCGATCCATCAATCGTTCACATACAACAGCAGCGAATATTATACCATATTTGACCTACCGATAAACCTTATGAATGACCTAGATCCGTCACGGAACGCTACAGATTGCGATCTCTTGAACAATCCGCCCATATCACCTGATGAGCTGCAGCATTCAGGGGACACACTCGATTTCCAGCCATGGGTTAACGGGACGGGCGCACAAGTTGATGTAAATGATCCAAATCAGCCGTCCATTGGAAGTGTGGTAGATGTTCCGAGAGCTAGTAGTTACCTGGTCATGGCCGTGATTGCCTTGATGGTATACACGAGCTAGCCATGGTGCCAAGCGTAAACCAAGTGTTATGATTTCGCGGTGGGGCTTTGATTTTGAGACGGGAATTTTTGTAATATAGAATATCGATTCCCAGGTTAGTCTGGCGCCGGCGCTCTTGACCCGAACCTAGCTATTATAATATTATTCTGCAGTTAAATATTTTATTGTATTAAAATCAGGTAGCCGATTTAATGCAAACACCTGTTAACTTTGGGTGCTTTGGTGGGTTAAATATTGATACTTTCTGTCAAATATAAAGGCGTGCTTGTTTTTTTCCCTTAGTCGAGACATGGTGGACTAGCGACTCCTCTGCCTAGATTCGAGGACTCATGCTGCTGCCGTTTCATCGGAGTAGTCCGTCTCGGATCAAGCAGACAGAAAGTGGGTACTCAAGTAAATATCGAATATCATGTAGTCAAGGAGCTATATGGCTTGGTAGAGCATATGAAGAACCTCATCGACAACGCGCCAACACAGCACCCTGGTTGATCATGAGGATCGCACTAGTACCGCACTGTTTTGATGCGGGGCGTGTATAAAAAGCGGCCACTCGGCGTCGCTGTATGGCGAGAATACATGAGAACCCACCCTTAATATAGTCTACTTGCTATAATATACATGCACCATCGACCAATACGCCGCCGAAAACCGGATAAGAGCTCTTTCTTTCGAACTGCAAGATGCACGCCATGGCGCCACTATTCGAAATCAAAATATTCGGTTCGACGCGATGAACGGTGGTAGAGATATCTCCGTATCAATGGCTCGCGTTCACGCCACAGACCATTAGTAGATGGAAGGCATATCTTCGTCGGTTCGTCGCTCGTATCAAATGTCGGTCGGTGACGTTTTTCTTTCGGACCGTGGTTCCACTGACGAAATTGATCGCCACTTGTTTCAGCGTTTGACAGTCCTTCGCCTAGATAACCCGATTATCCATGTTATGTTTGGATGCCTGCCATGGAGCCGGCGTCGTATTCGGGATCCTCATGGGAAGGATGCTTACTGGATGCAGGGAAGACTCCAATGCTCCGCATTGAGTGAGCTCTCACCCCTTCGCCGCATCGTCGACAAGTTAAGAAGACGGTTCCCGCTATTTTAGTTTACGGAAACGTTTGAAAAACGTTGAAACTCCATCACTAGTCGGAACATATCTGAGACCCAACTCAGAATGATTATGAGGATTGGCGGCAAAGATGACTTCCGACGCCAGCATTGCAAAATCTGTTTCGTTCTTTCGCTCTCGTCGACAAAGCACGAAAGAGTGCTTTGTGCATGCAGATGTATGCTGTCCGAAGAGGTTGCAACCAAGCGAGGTGTGGGGATAGAGCGAAGCTAAAGGCTATATCGTGACCCTCCGAAACTCTTCCAATGGACCTTAAAATAGTGTCTACATGCGACCAGCTTCTTCCGTCATCAGAGTGGAGTGACCGGCGACAGCGTAGCGAGATTGGGTAAGTAGCTCTGATTGGCTATTGGCTGGAAGAAAACAACTCTCCTCGACCAGTACGAATGGCCTGCAGGTATCGTGCCCTGCAAATGAGGCCGGGGCCCTTGCTGCCAGTCAAAGTTTTTCGGAAAGGAAAAGGGATGGTCTGTTGTCGTTGCGGGTAACCTTTGGCTGGCGGAGTCGGTACTGAGTACCTTGCTGGGGCGCAGGCTAACCAAGTTGCACACCTCCTTTCCTCTCAACGGTGCGAGTCCCAAACGGTACTTGGTACTTTTACTTTTTGGTGTCCACTGGCATCACGAGCCAGTTAATTAACCTGTACGAACGTAACATCGCCATTCCCACCCCCCACAACCTAACCCTTCCCTCTTTCCTTCCCTCTTTCCTTACCCTTCTTTTGCCCCGTCGATGAGGTGAATACGTGCGATCTTCCGAACAATCGTTTTTTTTTCCTTTTCTTGTTTTTATTTTTTTCATATTTCTCTCCTTCTCTTTTCCCTTCTGACCCTCGTTCTCCCGACGTTTTAAGCTTTTCCCCCATACACATTGGCTTTTGTTGTTTTTTTGAACTCTCGTTTCTTTGCACCTACCTCGCATCCACATCACAGTTTCCTTTCTGTCATTCTCGCATACACTTCCTTCTTTTACAATCGTTAGTAGCATCGTGGGATCACCTTTGGCCGTTGCTTGCGTTCACAGTCTTCAACGTTCAACGGCAACGATCTCTTGTCGCCACGTCGGAAACACAACTCTTGATCAGGATTTGACGACTGTTGCGAAGGAGAAGCGACATCACAAGCCGATATAACTGATACTACTATTGTTCATCGACAAGCCCGCTCGTGGCACACGAGGCACTGTCGTTACTGCACATCACCAACATGTGGATCTCACGCTCCCTAGTCCTTCTTTCCCTCTCCCTTGTCAGTCTCGTATCCGCTGCGAGCAAAGTTACATCGCCTTCCTCCGGCGACAAGATCATCGTAGGCCAGCCGACAACAGTCAAATGGACATCAGACAGCAAAGGCACCATATCTCTGAGTATTTGCTTCAATGGTGGGACCACCTGCAACCAGTTCGCCCATGATCTCGACAACACTGGCTCGTATAGCTGGACTCCGGATTCCACTCTTCAACCCAGGAGCGACTATTACATTCTCTTGGTTCCATCTGATCAAGCCCAATATCCATCGTCTGGCCTCTTTTCGATAGCCAATGCACCTACCTCGACCACTTCATCTCCGACTTCGACCGGGGGCACCACTCCGACAGGAGCTTCGTCAGGCACCACCACAGGCTCTAGTTCTGCAACATCTTCTCCCGACAACTCTGGTTCTAGTTCTAATGGTGCTGTAATTGGAGGAGCAATCGCTGCCGTTGTTGTCGTTGTCGTTATCGCTGTTATTGGATTTATCTGGATGCGTAAGCGAAATCAAAGGAAACTCGCTGAAGCCAGGGCTGCTAATGGCAATGATGATGGGGAATCTGGTGAGAAGAAGAGAGATCTTAATGGGGCAGCTGGAGTTGCGGGTAAGAAAAAGGATGGCGAAAAAGGATATGTAAATGGAGAGGCTTTCGCGCCCCGGGGAGTTAGTGAGGCGGCAGGCATTCCAATGGCAGAATTACCAGCAATGCAACAAGAAGCCGTGGAAATGTCCGCAATACCTAGCAGCCCAAGCGGTGGAACCAAGTTCTTCGCGATGGAGTTAGATTCTCGAGAAATCCAAAGGCCATCTTCAGCGGTCAAACCAGATGTTGACCCGGCTTCCAACCCAACCTCACCCAAATCACCAGGGAGAACCGCAACTAGAAACACATCTATTGATGGAACCACCGTGAATACCGAGACAGAAAGACCGAAAACCGCAGGATCTATTGAACAAATCAAGGAATCATCACAGGAGAATTTGACACCGTCGACCGCGCCCTCATCCAACCCAGAACCACCGCGTCTGAGCGAAGAAGGAAACGGAGGACCGAGTGTTCGAGACAGTATGCCACAAATCGGCAGCATCCCCAAACTCGGAGGCTTCGATTTTGATACAGCGAAATTTTAAATTGCTCTCGTCAAATCATTTCCCCTTTCGGTGGCATCACACTCAAATTTCTTGACAAAATGTCATTACAAAAACCGACTGTGCATTTTCATGTCTTTTTTTTTTTCGTCTCTTATGGTTCAATTCATTCACAGCTGGAGTTCATGGAAGTTTTTCGAAATACATTCGTCCACCACCTTTCTCAGCATCTTCAATTCATGTTTTATTTCTTTCCACCTTTGTTTTTTTTTTGGGTCGCTTCTGCTAAACCAAAATCTCGTCACAATTTATCTCTTCTATGTAATTTTAGACTCCTCTTCTTCGTATTCCCTTTTTGAATATGCCTATTAATGATAATAAAATTTGAAAAATCATATAGATAAAGGATATGCGTGATATTTCTTGTGGATTTGATAGCAAATTGATGGTTACAAATATACGGGTCTTCGTGATTGATAATGACCAAACTCGATCAGTAATCGTAGGTTTGGTGGGAAGGCTCTATTGTCAAGGCATCCCGGCACCTAACCGTTTTTTGAATTAGGGAGGAGCGGTTTTACAGTACACCAGTTTATCAAAGAATATCATGACTGATGAGAGTAGAACATATGCATTGGAGCGAGCTACGCGCGATTGCTCCGTGGTCTTGCTGACCATAACCTCCTATCGGGGCGATGTCGGGCCAACCCTTCTAAGATATATCTCAACATGTTCATCGCCCCCTAGTAATCCTGCTTGAGCGATGATGAGTTGACGAATCAATTTATAAGATCTAAAAAATTATAGGGGCAAGGGGCGGGTAGACAACTATATAATTAACTCCTTGAAATAATCTATTATCATTATCCCACAGGTCACCGGCTACCCCAGCCTTGCAAACTGATCGTAGAAAGAAAAAGAAAAATGTTTATACATGAATCCAACTCTGTCGATATAATTCGATGTAATACTCAAAACCTTCCTCGCTGGAACGACAGGAATAATACAATAAACCAAAGAATAAGTACATCATACATGATATATTACCAAAAATAAAGATGAAAATGCTAAAAAAAGAGTAAGTCTATCTCTCCCAAGGTCGGACCTCCAGCTCATCCAACTCCCCGTCATCCGCCGTAGCATAATTACTGTCGTCTTCAACGACGCCCTTCATATAGTACCCAGCATCAGCCCCTCCTCGCTCTGTCCGAGTACCGTCGCTGTCTTCCGCATCATCGTCGTCACCGCCGGCGTAAACGACCGATGGCTCCTCATTGATTGGATCGTCGTCTTCATCGTAATCATCCTCGATGATATCATCAAGACCGTGATCCTCCCTCGGGCTTAGGACCGCCAAATCTCCATTCTCGCTGGACGGTCCACTTTCCTTCTCTCCTTCAAACATGGTGAGACCCACCACTCCGGCTCTCCAAGGTCTGCACCTCTTCACAACAGAGTTACACCTCAAACAGGCCCATCCTTCTCCTTCCTCTAGCTCAATCTTCGAAGCAAGGCACACGTAACAATATACATGTCCGCACTCGACAGCTTCATATGGGTTTGTCACATCGTTCGAGCTTGAAGCACCGCTAGCGCCACCAGGATTGTTGAGAACATCTTCAGGACTCGACTCCGAATAACAGATGGCGCACGTCCTCTCCGGAAGGAAGCCCAGCACGCCGTCATTCGAACTCGAACTGACCTCTTCCTCCTGGCCCCTCGATTTTCGAATCAAAACCACTGCTTTCCTCCATAACTTCCCCAGCCACCGTCTCCACCGCGATATTCCGACAATCGGTAAGATGAAGAGTAAGAACTCCGTAAAGGCGTGCCAGACTAGCTGTCTGTTCAAATATTCAAAGCTAACTTCCCTTCTTACATGCCTTGTCGGTGTTACTAGTTTCATCCGTAAGACTCGATCGAGAAGGGTTCTGTATCTACCGTTCGACAGGAATGTGAGAAGACTGACGAACGAGGCGATAGAATGTATGGTTGTGAGATTGCTCATTGCGCGGGAGAGGTTTCGGTAAAATGGAGATTCGTCGAAATCGAGACCGGAAGAGGATGAGAGGAGGTGAGAGTCGACCTTATCATAGACATAACGGCCGAGGACGGTAACGAGACCGTAAAGGGTCTTCTGGGTACGGGATGGGGGCGTATCGATTGCACCTGTATCAAAGTCAACATCCAAAGCTACTTTCTAGGCATAATCATTGGAGTTGCGTCTCACCATTTCGTCGGGCATCAGCATATGCGAGGTTTTGTAGGGCGGCACCGTATGTAGCGTTATTGTCCCATATTGTGAATTTGAAGAGGATGAGCCGGAGGAGAGCGACGAATTCGATCTCATATTGTTCCTTTATCACGGGCTGCACCGTTTCACAAGATTCATCGTCAGCCAAACGTCGGATCCAAGCAATGACTTCGTCCATTTTTTTTGGAATATTTCCTTTTGCTTTTGATTCGGAAGATTGAGGGGAAAGAAAACTTAACGCACGTTAAAGTACTTGATTGCACTCCAAAGTTGGCCCTTGAGTAGGTCCAACAACTCTGCATCTAGCAATTCCGTATCTAGTTGTCCGACCCGAAAGTTGGACCCCTTCGCGGTGATTTCGTTGAGTGACGATAGGCCTAGCAATCGGGATACTGATGCCGTCGATTTTGCTTCCTGGGCACGCTGGACGGCGAGATCCGCTATTCGCGCCTGAGCGCGTCGCTGGGCCTCAGCCCAGGAGATGTTTCGCTGCGCCGACATGTGAGAAACTCGATGGTTAGGGGACGGTCGGAAAGCCTCCCCGCAATGAAATAAAGAGATTCGATCGTGTCTTCAGGTTCCGTAGGAAAGGTCGACTGCTTGACGGTGATAGTAGGAGCGGTCAGGGGCGTGAGTCCAGTAGAATACGGGAGAACAGGAGAGAAGGGAGAGACGACGATGATGGTGGTGAGAGACGATGTCGGGGAGAATTGAATTGGTCGGGTTTGTTGACGTTTTTGGCAGGCGGGCAGCCAAACGCAGCGAATGAGCGACCAAACAAGCAGCCGAGGTTGTTCGGGTTCTTTTTCTTGCATTTCGTGCCACCAGCTGATTAAGTAATCACTGCCATTATATCAGCATTTCTTAGGTACACATCCACAGAAAACATGAATATCTCTATCATCTTCACCTCCAATATATATATATTTTTTTAAAAGAAAACCAAGTTTATTCAAACTTAAAATAGAACGGATGCAACTTTCATCTCCTGAAGAAATGTGACCACCGCTCATACGTGACCTCGTTTAAACCGATAATGTTTCGAACTAGATGGACTATACATTTTACTTTTTGAACGTGAATATAGGGGATTTTGAGGAGAGCAATAGGATCGTAGCTACGCAAAGAGAGTATTTCCAGTGTGAGAAATTGTAGCTCCCGTCCCCAGTGCCTTGGGCTTACTTTGTTGTATTTTGGCAAATAATGTGTTGTGCAGTATATATAAATTTATATATCTCTCTTTTGAAACTATTCACACAAGGCAGTAAACAATCTCGAACAGAGATGTTTCCTACTGTCACAATATTTCTTCTTCGCTCCTTCTCTCAGTCGCCGATTACACGCACACCTCATTGCCTTTAAGGGGATTACACAGTGATAGTCGGAATCTTCCACAGACATTTGTTCAAAAACGCGAGACATCCCACTGACTGTTCGAAGCAATTCCAAATCTCCAATGCCATCTTCGATCCCATCTTGACGAGAAAAGTCTATAATCTCGGCAGCGACAGCGGCGCCGATGAATGTCGCAATGGAAGTGCCGTGGACTCTCGCAGCTCCCAGCATTGCTTGGACGTCTTTACCAGGAAAAGCAAAGTTTCTCTGATATCTGGAAGGAGAAGGATTAAAGTCGACTGTAGAAATCTTAGAGTTCCCGTCACAAGCAAACATGCACATCACTCTGCCTTGCAAACGTGCTGGAAACATGATCCCTCGTCTGTTACCCTCGTTTGACGCAGCTGCAAAAATAAGAATACCGCTATCAGAAGCTCTCTGAATTACCTGTTGCATATTTTCATGGTTTTCTTCAAAGCCACACGCTAGTGTTATCACATCCACACGCCAAACATCCATTGCGTGCTTGATAGCCTAGTTGAGAGTGGTTAGCCTAAGGACCAACGAGGTTGAACATTAACGATGTTTGTGCCATACTTTAGTAATAGCTTCTGGCGTGGTAGAATCGGCAGCTTCCGACCGGAAAACGCGAGCAATATATACATCCACCTCGGGCGCAATTGTCGCGACGAGATGCAAGCCTGTCGATCCGTGCTGAGTATTGTCTTTTCTGGTATCGTGGTCGTCGTCGACGAAATCTTGATAATCCTTTACAGCATAGGAATGCGGATGCTCAGGGATGACACCGCTATCAATTATCGCTACTCTGACTCGTTCATAATTGTCCGTATCTGGCGTATGGGCTTGAAGTGGCTCTGTAAACTTCTGATAGTCACTGAACCAAGCGTCTGCAGTCCCTTTCCTGGGTCTATCGTGCATAAATGTTAGAGATCGGTGTTAAAGAGAAAACCAAGAAAGAATTATAAGAAGAATATACTTGAAGCGGATACTTACAAGGACAATAATCTCCCAGGGCTATAAGACCTAGTCCTACTTTTCTCCTTACTTTTAGGAGTTATGACGTCCGGATTCAAGTTGTCTCGTAAACCAGACGGACTTGAGGGTGGTGATCTAGGGTGGTTTTGATATTTGGCTATCGGTGTTTTGGTAATGGGACCAGCCCGATTTTTTGAAGAGGGAGCTTGTGATCTAAGCTGCTCAATCATTTGGTTATCCGAAAGGATGTCAACAACCATCGTAATTTCTTCTAGTTTAGCATAATATAGCGCTGTTTTTTCGTCGTAGTCTTTTATCGAAAGATCCGCGCCGTTACGAATTAGTTGTTGAACTATAGATAGTATTCTTTTAGCTCTCTCTGGAGTGATAGGAGGTCCCTTTTTTCCAGGCATCTCTTCCAGAGGCTGGCTGCTTGGCCAGCGCTCTCCTGGGGGGGTTTCTTGGTTAATTAAATACGAGATTGGAGTCTTTCCATGTTCATTGCAGGCATTAATATCCGCGCCATAGTCAAGTAAAATTTGAACCGTGGCTTCGTCGAAAGATAGGACGGCGGAGTGTAAAGGAGTCAGATAGCCTTTGGTGGTTCGAATGTTGGGATCTGCTCCAAAGGCAAGAATAATTTCTAGGGATTCTGATCGCCCTTTCAATGCTGTGCGATGAAGGATTTGTCCATTTCCGTCAGGTTGCGTATTTTGTAGATCTGCGATTGGTGCTAACGCTACCAGAAGTCTTGTGTATCCTTTCAATGCTGCTGTTTGCAGGAGCGAATCATAGTTAAAACCCTGCCACCACCCGCGCCCGCCCATTTTGTGTGTGTGCTCACGACGAGCTTGTGCTACCACGTCGTCAAGTGGGCAGCCAACATCGAGCAGAAAATTGACGACCTCCTCATTTGCAAATTTAGCTGCAAGGTCCAGAGCGGATCTATCGTCACCATCTATGCAGTTTAAATCTGCTCCTCTTTGAACCAGGAGTTTTATAATGGCCATGGACCCGGATCTCGAAGATATGCCGATCGCTAATAGTAAAGGTGTCCTTCTATACGACCCCGACATGGCTTCAATATTAGCTCCACAGTCTAACAAAGTTTCAACTATTTCCTTCGAGCCGTTTAGTATTGCTTCGTGAATTGGTGCGTCGCCGTTAGCATCCTTGATGTCTGGATTGGCGCCGTGTTTAAGAAGTAGTTTTATCATACTGACGCTTGTGGCGAAATGTAAGGCAGTTTTTCTTGTTGGCCCTCTCTGGCTATCTTCAGGCCCATTTCCGACTGTTTCATCTTGTTCATTGATATTGAAACCCCGTGCCAATAATTGTAATACTAGGGGTTCATATCTAGATTTAACGGCCTCGATTATTTCAACTTGTCTCGGTTGTCGACTATCGCGATCGCGATCGCGAGACCGCCACGTGGTTAAGACGCGGCGTTTGCAAAATGCAAACATACTGCGTGGAAGTGTTTAATTTCCAAAACCTAAATGCAGCGCGGACAGACCATATAATTTAGACCTCACTAGCTAACTATATTTCTCAGGTCGCTTACATCTGCATTCACAGCGTTCCTGTAGAATATTCCTCTCTTCTCTCGCCACGCCTTTTTTTTGGTTGCTGTATTTCTTTCTGCAGTGGAGAAGTGTTGGTTCGTTCTCAAACAATCTCAGTCAACGCCTCCAAACAATAGCATCGTCCCATCCGAGTTGGTCATAGAGTGCCTAGGCTCAGACACCTTAACCACATTATAAATGAGGGAAATGGATTGGCTAGCTATCTTCGGGGTATGGTCGAATATAAATCTTACGGTAACAAATTTCGCTGGAGTCTAACAAAGGAATCCAGCACTGATCTATCTGTAAATGCCCACATATCTATTGATCCAAGCGAGCCATAGTGCTATGCTAGTTGGCCCGGGTGGGCAAACCGGTGTCACGTTCAAGCATCCTCTTCGGCATTACTGTCAATTCGGCTGCCTGGGGAAAACGATAATTCAGCCGACTGCTTCCTACATTACGAAGAGCCTCGAAGACGAAGATATCTATATACTGCGGCACAGCCGGCTAAATAGATGGACTTTATATGATTACGGGATTGGTAATTGCAAGAAGGTAGCGAGAGCCAAAGTAGAGGGAGCGGTGTAAGCGGCGGGCCTTCTTTTTTAAAGGATTCTCCCTGAATGCAATATTGTATTGGCTACCATTTCCAAAGATCTCTCGCAGGAATCGTAGAACTTGGGGTAGAAGTTGGAGTGAATGGGTCGGAAACTATTGATTCCTCATGTGAAGGCTCATGGATTTTATCCAACTGTTTCGCAGAGATACGCAAAAGTATACTAAGGTGAATTGGGGTTCGAACCATATGTGAGCGGAGCTACATTGAGTCTCGCGGATGAGGATATCAAGAAAATACTTGAAACGGAAGGTCTTGATATTAAGAAGATTATTGAAGATGAGCATATGAGGATAGTAATCAGATCATTGTTTTACCTTCTGATGAGAATAGCGGTACCTCTTCTCAATAATGCATAGATTATAATGATAGAAAATTCCGAAGCGAGCCTTATGATTTGCCTTTAAATGTTCTTGCTCCACGTATCGAATCTCGGAAGATACTTAAGTAATCCTTTAAATGCAACATGACCAAAGGTGCAACACACGCTATGCAAGCCCACCTTGGCTAAGTAGCTAGCGCCTGGTATCGAGGCTGCCCACCTTGGTTGCATGTGGATCCTTGGAAAATATGCAGTTGAGAATTGCTCATGGATCCGAAGAACGCTACTAGCATAACCAGTATATAAATTCTGCTTCTCTTTGTGGTCTACATTATATTGTTTGAACTTAATTTTAAGCTGCCTGAAACCCATTCTACCTCTTCGTGCTGCGCGGCTGGTTCACGATACAACTCTACCTCCTATCCGCATAGTTTCGAGGCGACAAAACCCATTGTTTCTAGATTTTCTAAGGTCAAAGTTATCACCGAGATATCAGATTCCCGCCATGTCATTTTCAGAGATCCAACCTGGGATAGCCCGCCTCTCCGTTGAACTTTTGATTCAGATCAGCAACGATCTCGACGAGGACGATTTACTGGCCCTCCGTATGACCTGCCGCGCTCTCAACACTCTCGCCAAAGAACCTCACATCTCAGCTATTTACGAGACTCGGACAATATATCCCGTCCCAGTGAGCATCGACAATCTCGTAAAGATTTCGCGATCAAAGATGAACATTAAAGTTCGGGCGCTAAGAATATCAACTTCTTCCCCTTATATAAACCCGGAAAAGCATATTCGTAAACAACTGGAAGAGAAAGCAAAAAATCCACAAACAAAAGATACATCAGTCGAACCGATATTGAGAATGTATGAGCAATCTAAAGCCGACTGGCCGGGGGTCGATCATATGTCTAAATTTCAGTCTGCGGGCTACGGTCTCACACTCGCTCTCCAAAATTTTCCGAACCTTCGAAGCATCGAATTTGACTGGAGAAGCCGCTCTCAAATAGCTCGCTCCACCTTCAACCTCTTCTACCCATCAGTCGGTTTGGGGCCAGGAAAGCGCCTTAAGAACCAGCTAATCTCAGTGATTGCTGTTCACATGACACCTTTACAATACGACCACACCGATATTTGGAATTCTGTGGTACTTCCAACGATAAACTGTGGGCCATCCGGCCTGGAAACAATAAGTGATATTTTTCTGGGCAGAAGGAAAGCCGATGGAGTAAAAATGGACTGGTTCTATATGGCTGAACAACAATTAGCAATCGCGAAAACAAATCTATCCTCCTTGAAAACACTTCATCTTACGATCCAGGAGGAATATAGTGGCCCTACCCCACGGTATTACTCCAGTAGCCCTGGTTATGCAAGTCATGGCAGACGGCGGATACCGCGGGTGCCGCCCCGGAGAAACCAGTTCTTGGATTGGCTTAGTACTTTGGGTGCGAACCTTGCAGAGCTCCGTGTGGAAGTTGTGGATAACGTTCATGCTGAACCTGCGCCCGAAAATTGCCTTATGCCATTGCTGCCCAAGCTGAAAGTACTCAAATTGATCAACTTTCCGTTGGCGCCACCTAGTTGGGAGGAATTTTTATCAAACTCTAAGGACTTGAAGGAGGTGGTATTGTTACATTGCCATGCTAATGAGTCGAAACAATCATGGTTTGAAATGCTGAAGTCTTTGAAGGAGAAGGCCTTAAACCTACGGAAACTGTTAGTTGAGATGGCGGATCGGGCCCCTTCTCGTGGAGCACCTGCAGTAACCGGCTACAACCTACCAAATTTAAAGGTTGCTGGCAATTGGGCAACAGAAGACGCCATTTGCAATGTTATAATACCGGTCAAAAAAATGCGCCACGGCCTTCCCGCTGAATTTTTGCACGAGTATGGGTACGAAGATGTTGATAGCACACTAACAAAAAACCTTTCCAAGGAGCTTGACGAGAATGACCAAGCTGACATATTCTGGGATTCTTTAACCAACGGCAACTGGAGATGTGATACCGAGGATACTAGAGGACTAGCTCCCGCACGGAGAGGATTTGCTTTTGACGACGACTCTGAGGTTGAATATGTGTCGGATAGCGATAGATATGTAAGCTTCCAATCCACTGGTTTGCAATTTTTGGGAGACTAAATACATTTTGACACAGTACCGTTAGGATGTTCAACCTCAACCATATCGCGAAGTCCACAGCAGATATATATAGCATATCATATTCAACCTTACGCGTAAAATCCCGAGCGAGATGCAAAGCAACCTAGATCGGAGAAAGGAGGGAACTTAAATGTAACACAGTTTGAGGTGTTCTGGCCTGCACAGTGTCCAAATTAGCTGGGAAAGAAAAGAAAAGAAAAGAAAAGAAAGTAGGTTGGCTGGAAATAAGAAGGTGTAGAAGAAAACCGAAGATGCAATCTGTATTAAGATATGATGATAATGAAAGAAAGGTTTAGAGTATGGCTACATATTTGCATGGAGCCATTACAAAATTTGTCAGTTTTGGGTTATCATACAGGTGAAAGGCATGTCGCCAATAGAAAACTTTGTATTACCGTCAAAATCAGCGCCTCTTTAATTTCATTCGAGCTCCTTCTTAATGGGATTATGCATGTTCTACTCCCAATCCCAATCCCAATCCCTCGTGGATTCCAATTTACATTTAGATGACCTGAAACCATTAAATTTTCGTCGCAGTGAGTACGTAAGTACATGTATTTATGTTTTCTGGTTTGACCAGGACCTAAATTTATAAAGATCACCGGGCGTTAGTCTCCAACATTGTGATAGCGAGACTGTCTAGATCTTATTACCAATTTTTTCCCTCTATTTATTCCAAACAGTCTACCACCAGTATCCAGCCAATGAAGGAGATAAGGCACTGTAGACCAAAAAGCACAGTTCTGGTCTCGGACTCCAAATACATAGACGAAGGGGTATTATGCGTTGACGCCGCTCAAACTCCACTTGAGCAGCTTCTCTCCCCTAGAGGTCTAGCTGGCTTTTAAATTTTCTAGCGGTACTTGAGTACCTGAAACCAGTGAAAACACGCCATCCGATTAAATAGTTGGCAATTGTCCTTCATTTCTACAAATTCCTCCCTGTCAGCGAGGCGTCTAATGGAGGCTTGGAGAATGGTTCACGCGCACAGACCCGCCAGCAGTCCATCGCATTGGGAGTTCGCTTTGATTAGCCGAGGGGTCCGACGTCCCCTTCACATTCACTGGCAGGTGTTGTCTTGCCCACTCGTTCGCTACTAGATTTACGTCATCTCGAGACTTTCTGCGTACTGCGATCTTTGATCCCTTAAACTACTTGGGTATTCAATTATATTTATATATGTGTGTATACATCAATCTACAATGGTCATAATAATTCCCAGTCGTCAAAGAATCGCAGTTTGTATCTGTCCAGAGCACTGTCCAGGTCCTCCCAATACTGCGCAAACCCTTCCATCATTTCAAGCCCCTTTGTGTACGTCCGATCCACCCCGCTGCTCCGTCTCTCCGCCTCATTCCTCACCAGCACCTCCTTCAACGTCTCCAGCACGATCCTCAACTTTCCCATCGTCTCGTTTGTCGGCTCTTTGATAACTTTCAATAAATTTGCGGGATGCATAACCACCACCAACATCTTGAACAGTTCTTTCACCGACACCCTCGTCCCTTCGATACGATTCCCAAGGCCGCCCATGCTTCCTGGAGCGAAGGATTTAAATATCCCCTCGTTCGCACCATCCCCTAAGGAGTCCTTCCATTCCAAACAAGCCTTGTAAACCGCACAAAGAATCCCCAAATGCGCCGTGGACCGGAAATACCCCTGTGCGCACCTACAAACGGGCTTAATGTCCCTCGTTCTAAACTCCAGCAAGCTGTCTTTCGGAAGGCGTATCAGCGTATTGTACTGGTAGAATGAAATTATGGTATGCGTGAAATAGAACGACGGGTTTCCTGGTCTCGGCCAGACTCGCGGGTTGTAGTGTGACGGCGGTAGTCCCTGCGCTTCTAGGTAATTGATTTCCCATTCGTTTTCGTCTGCTGGCATGAGAGAGTAGAGTTCTGTAGTCACTCTATCTAGCCTACATAATGTCAAGTACCATGCTGGGACCCCATCTTGCCCGGCGCCTGTGCTGCAGCGAAGGAGGTTGTTTGCGGCGTGGTCGAAGTTTGGAAGGAACCTGGCACGGGATTCTCGCTGAAGATCGAAGAATGTTGGTTTAAGGTATCGTACATAGTAGCGAAGACTTCGTGACGCGAGCTCTTTGCACAAGAATGAGCGGTGCTCGGTAACTATGGCGCGGAAATACGAGTGACTGTTGTGAAGAGCCTGAATATCAGTGCTGTCGAGGTAGGAAAATATGTCTCGCAGCAATTCAGCGGGGAGGAGCAGAATCGCTGAAGAGGGTTTGATATCGCTCGGATTTAATGTCGGCAGTGCCGCATTGATACAAGTGACTGAGACTTCCGATTCTTTCGTTGTGGCTGCCGGCGAGGGAACGGTGTCGCTCTCATCATCCGTGCTAGCTCTAGCGCTGGTATCGATGTTTGTCTTTTCGTTGAAGATGAAGGTGGTGGTTGTGGTGGGCAGCTCCACGGGTGGAGCTTTGTGACCGGGAATCAGGGCCCGTAAGATGCCCCGACGGATTCGGATGTCAAGTCTCGTCTTCTTCCCAAAGAGACCCATGTTGCTCTTATGTGCGCCGACTCGAATAGTGGGGTCTTGGAATTGTTACTTGCAAATTAATCTCGACTGATGGGGGCACGCGACATTATAGAAAACTAAAGGGAAACTCTGAATGAAGGTTTCGGATCTCCAGCTGCGAATGGTTGGCGGCGGGGTGTGTCTATGAAATATGGGTGTTTTCTCACGGCGCCTCTGGAGAGACAGCACCGCAGCAGCTCACCGGAATGTCATGGAATCAGTTGGCATGACTAGCTGGTTCGATTCTTAGCGCATGCTGAAGAATTTTTCTCTGCAAGACAGCTCCGACTTGTCTCTTTCCAAATCAATTCCAAACGTCCTCTTAACCTTCCTCTCGTCCTATACTCCTTGCTTGCCGTGCACGATAATAAGATTCCCCTCCTCTCCGTTTCTCGCGAGGGGAGGAGTAGTTTCGACGAGGCTGATTCGACAGAGCCCCAGGCTGAGTGTTCATTCACTTGCGATAACATCTCACGCTGCATATGCAGCTGGCATTTTGCGGGTATAGCGCCCAAGCGCAAACGGTGCAAACGGATTGAACGTCGCAGGTGACCAAGCATACCAATGAGGGAACCTTTTGACACGGCGTTAGTATTGCTCTTGGCGAAGATACAGAGAGAACTTACACTTCTGACATTGTGTCTGATTGATATCATCTCTGGTAGAACTGGAGACGGAGTAGCTATCCCGGCTCCTCTGGTGATGAATTACGTCGAATTGAATTGAATGCTGTGAGGAAAGAATTAAAGATGACTGTGGATTGACATCGAATGTGTTGCTGATGAAGTCGTTCCCGTGTCGATGTCTTGAAGCCTCGTCGCACAAGCGAAGCATCCTTGACGAGCACAACAACCTCGTCGCGTCCAACCTCATCCGCAACGACATACGCACAAAATGTCCAAGCCCACCACGATAGATGAAGCTCTACAGAGTCTTCCTTCCTCAGCTGTTTCCTTTACAGCAGACCAATCCTCCAATCGAACGACAGCCGGTCGTCGGATGCTGATTACGAAGAAAAAGTTCACAACGTCGACTTCAGCAGAGCACCATAAGCCGCCACAACTCCGATGGGTTGTCGCATCGGAACCTCACATTCTGACCAATTATGGATCCAATAATTCGATCCTTAGAGAGAAGAGGAAAATAAAAGAGTCTATTCTTATCGCGGGGAGGGATTCTGGTACCAAGCAATGTTAGCTTCTATATTGCCCCCTTTTCCGGTCGCCTACACATATATAAGAGCCAAATCCAACACTACGTACACAATTCTCATATAGCTTTGAAATTCAGTTGTCAGCTTCCTTTGCCCTTCCTAGAGCAAAATGGTCCCCAAAATGAAGATTTTAGAATGGATCTCGATGAAGAAACAGAAGAGACAGGCAACTTCGTAAAAGGCGGTGGTCTAACCGCTGAAGACCTCGAAATGGATATCGAATCTGAAAACAACGAACACTCCGGTGGAGGTCTAAATATAGCTGATTTAGAAGACTTTGGATCAGATGATATCCTCTCTGCAAGTAAACCTAAACCAACTCCAACAACTCACGTCACCAAAAGACGACGCATAGATGCCGATCAAAATGACACCAAGGAATACGATTCCATCCCAAAAGACTTTTTAGACCTCCTGAAATCAGAGATCCCAGGCGGCAAAAAGTATGTTTCACCAGGAGAGTTTGCTCGAGTCTGGAAATTGAGCGGGAGAGAATTGGGCAACGACATGGTGCTAGCTCAGAACGAGTACTTTGGTAAATCAAGATCAAGTCATGGATCTAGTCACAAAAAAACCTCTAAAGGCAAAGGGCGAGTGCGATAATTGGTCAGTAAGACTTGTTATATATCTCGTAAATCTTGCAACCTGCAGTGGCCAAGTCTCATTGCTTTAGAATCTTGGAAGTGGTCTTGCAAACAGAATTCTTTTAAAAGGCTGTGTATAATTCTCAAGTATATCTATGGATCCGTAGGGAAAGTTAACCACAATTATTTTCAAATTTATTCCCTTGGTGGTGCCTATAGAGAACGGTATGCCTCGCCTTCGCTAGATAAATTCTCCTGGGGCGTTCTCTCCATCGACATACAAATGATTTCAATCCACCAACAACCCTATCTCCATTGTCATCACTATCGCAAACCACCTAGCAAGATCCTCTCACTAAAGCAGATTGTCATCGTTCACTAACTCCTGTCATACTTGCCATTCTCTTCTAAACATCTCAGTCGTATCTCGAGTATCAAGCATGACCAATTCTCACATCTAGAGTCAAAAAGACCCCAGAGGACACGAACGAGATCTTTCACCTGCTCGTCCTCTCCGCCGTCTACGAGGTCATTTGCGCCGAACTAATCCAGGGAAATATTGACTACTTGGGTCCCCATCGATCCTCTTGGTGCTTATTACGCCAAATCAGTGATGAGTACCAGCTGCCGAAGACCGGTCCCTACGGCATCGATCACCCGCCCGAACAAGAACCAATGTTCATCACAAGATGCATCTTGGATAACTTCTTCATGTATGAGCCCACTACAGAGTGTGTATATGAGTACTACTCAGGTAAACTCCATGTTAGTGGCGGTACAGGCTTTAAGCCCATCGCTAACTACTTGGACACTTGGCTCAGCAAGGGCAACGGGAGGCAGATGAGGTTCTTCGGGCTTGATATCTAGCTCGGGAACCCCATCGTCCCAAAAAAGGAAAGATCGGGTTTAAAACGATTGAATCTATCAATGAGGGGAAATTGGTTCTGCCACGAGGGCTTTTTGGAGTGGAGGAACCCGCTTGGCCTTTTGGCTTTTATCTCTTCCCAACGTCTCTTTTGTATATATATACATGAAAGAACGAATATCTATTTCCCCGTTCCTCGTAATCCAAGGTCATAAGAATATGAATAGACTGTAAGCCTCATAAGTAATATATCCATCTTATACCATTAGAAAACATTATTAAACTCCGGCCATAGCGTCGGCGGGTCGAAAATCTTTCAGCCAACCCTTGACCACCACAAGAACACCAAACAACTGTTCGGGGAAATATATCCTCTTCGCTTCCAGCATCACCTTCAGGTACCAATCCTCCGGCCACGGGCACATAACCACAATCCTCGGTCGTCTCTCATTATCAACTGCCAACCCCTGTTGATCCTCACTCTCCAATTCCTTCAAAGGTGAGATTAGAAAGATACCAACAACCCAAACTCCACAATCCTCCAAAAAGCGCATAAAATGGTCGTAGTATAGTGTGTAATGTAGATGAGCGACAGAAAGAGGATGCAGCCAGTATAAACCGTCAACGCCGGTTTCAAAGTTCGATTGCTTGTGAAGACAATCTGAAGATTTGCAGCAAATCATCGATTCCGGAAATTTGGTGACAGGGAAGGGTTTGGTATCTTTCGCGTGGATGAGGTGCAATCTCTGAGGCCTGGTTTGTTTAAATATACCTTCTTCGTGGAATCTCTCTTGCGCAAGTCGACCTATGTATCTTGGGTACTGGAATTGATAGCTAGAAGGGCTAGCGTTTTCAGGGATGTGTTCGTTTTCACGACGGAGGTTATAAGACGCTGAATCACAGATCACGGGGGCTGTGTAGGAACATCATAAAGTTGGTGAGTATATCCATCCTTTGTCTCGAGCGGGTTTGTACTTTGGGACTATTCCGTCGAAGAGACTCACGACGATTCCCACCCTTTTTGATACCCTGCTCCAACCATGATGTGCGGTATATGGTGTCGTCAAGCTTTGGGTAATTTCTCCGTAATATAATTACCTTCCTTGATGCCTCATGGTCCCGCAAGTTCTCATCGAATATGTAGGGCGACATTGTGATATATGGGGGAGTTCGGAATATGAATTTAGTGGTGCTCAAACTCGGTGATATGTGGAGAAGGATTCTACGAATACGAAGGCTCGATCGAGCATACGATTGTTCCGGTGTCATCTGTCCAATTTATTATATTTTATTATTTTGCTTTATTTACCTTGTGGAAAAGTGGTATCAAATTGAATCGAACCAAATAGATCAGATAGTCGATCTGGAAAGCTCTTTTGCTTGGGTATTCTTTATATGAACGAACACAACGCATTTTACAATGTTGCATTTTGGTATCTAACCAAAATAGGAAATCAATCGAATGATTTGTCCAAAGCATATGAGTGAATATGATCGTGATGTGAGAAATATGATTGCAATGATAAAGGTAAATAGAATAAATAATCTTTTCCGAAAAAGTTTCGAAGGCACCTTGCTTCTGAATAAAAAAGAGAAACTATTCGAGTACGCTTCTTGGTCCTGTAACTAAAAAGAGGTTAAGGAATATATAAAACAAAAATGGAAGAAAAATACCACGCTTTGGGTAAATCGAAATAGGTAAGGGAGGAGACAAAGTAAAACATAAGGAAAACGCCGGAGGTATATGAACGAAGGAGGTAAAGAGAGAAAACGCCGATGCTATTATACATTACTCTGATACAGTTGTTTGCAGTACGCAGGGGCTTGTAGGATAGGTAAATGGAATATATGGAGCAGATTGGTAATGAAAAAGTGAGGGTAAAATGATGAGTGAGGTATGAGAGGAGGTAAAGGGAATGGCAATGACTGCAAGCAAGTTTTCCTGTATCGAGTGGTAACATAATCCTGTCGATGGAATACCTGTATAATTCCAAGCATGCAAAAAAAAAAAAAAAAAGGTCAATGTTGAATGAAGAATAGCAGAAAAAGAAAGAATAAAAACACCCATTTTTTAGTTGAAAGAATCGTGCAAGCCCCAGTAATTCGAAGGAAAAAAATGAAAGAATAGTACGCCAGTTCCCCCGCTTGATAAACAAGGATCTATCAACAGATTTGGTAAACGAGGTTAAAACGCACGCAAAGGCAAAAACGCTATGAAGGATATCCCCTAATTTCCCAAATCGGCCGTGAGGTCCCAAAATGTAGGCAAGAAAGGTATAGAGCAGATTAACAGATTAAGAAGAAGAATAGCTAATGGGAAGGGTAAGGAAAGATATATGAGAGAGTACGAGTGGTGAGGAGGAGGATTGTATCAGCGCATCATGTATTGGAGGTGGGCACTAGGCCGAAAGCTGAGAATGGAGTCAATGTCAGCCATGGAGTCGTTCTGAAGGAGTTCCTCGACGAAGTCGGGCGTAAACATCGCATACTTCTCCATTCCGAAAGCCCGGTCCGAGCAAGGGTCGATTCGGAAGCTTGGTGTGGAGGTGAAACCACCCTTGGTGGACCAGGACTTGAGGTGGGCCTTGATTCCATCAGGCGCATGAATTTGGATATCTTCTCGAACGTCAACACACCAAATTTTACGTTCTTCGGGCTTGTCAAATGAAAAGTTGAATTCT
This sequence comes from Orbilia ellipsospora, assembly GCA_036971675.1. Taxonomy (NCBI): domain Eukaryota; kingdom Fungi; phylum Ascomycota; class Orbiliomycetes; order Orbiliales; family Orbiliaceae; genus Orbilia; species Orbilia ellipsospora. Next base: position 144,648 of record JAVHJO010000003.1, read on the forward strand.
CTTTTAAGGAAACTGAGGAAGCTTGTTATTGAGAATCTTCCTCTGAATTCGTACTTCTGCTCTTGGCCGGCTGATAGGACCGATATCGTGTGGACCTGAGTAGCTGCAGCGCTATCATTCAAGGGTGCTCCCTCAACGTGATGGGATCGGACTGTTCCAGTCTTCCTCTTCCGAACTCTTGGTGGGAGTGCTGCTCTGACAAGGCTCTTCGGGTTTGTTCCAATACCGGGTGGGATGGAAAAGTGTGATTCCATCGGCGGCTCAGGTGGAGAGGGTTGTTCTCGAGGCGGTACGGTTTCGTAATATGTTGGCTCTGTTGGAGCCACCTCTGGTTGCATTGTTTGGTCTGCAGACAACATGCCATAGTTTAGCCAGTTCGGGAATTCAAAGTCGTTCGACTGTGGAAACAGGTCTTGAGCGAGGTTGTTGTGAGAATGCGCGAAGTCTTCGGTGATAGTGGTAGGCGAAGGATCGTGAATGTTGGGGTAGCTTTTTGGAGGATGAGGAGTATGTTGAGATATCGTGTACGCCGATGTCGTTGCTAACGTCTCCGAAGACGGGTATTGTGCAAGAGAATCGTTACAACTGGCAGGGATCACAGTTTCAACTTGATGTTCCGGGTCATCTTCCTGATCGGCATCCTCCGTCAGCAACAAAGGTTTCTCATCACCCTTCTGTGGTTGATTCTTGCGAGAGGGACCGTTGGTTGTTGGGGCTGCCGTCGGGACGGTGGCATTCAGAGATCGCTCCAGTTCTTCGAGTCCGGTGATGAACATAACCCAGTCATTAGGACTAGTTTGAACGGACTTGAATAGTCTCAGCATGACGCTTGAGAAACAAGTTAAACCATCGCTCGGAATCCCACTGGCGGCAGTGACAATGTAGTTGAGAATCGGATAGAAATCAGGAGCTAGAGAACGATTAGACGAGTAGCCCTTGAGTATTGCGATGCTATTGGAAACATACTAGAGTTGGGAACAGGACGGTTCGACTTTGGGGAATCCTGTACTATCCATTTACACCAGCGATCCCAAGGTTCGCACTTCTGACTCTTGATTTCTGGTGGAACGGCAATGTTGCCTTTCTTCAAATGATCTTTTATAATGTGAGACCTAAGGAAACGGTCAGCCATTATGGAACATGAGGTGAAGGGGAGGTGACGTACTTGATCTTTGGTCTCTGAGCGAGATCCTTCGTCCCGCATTCGAGATGACGCTCTGGATACATCTTGAAGTAAGGACAGGTATGCCTCTCGTTGCCATCATCGGCATCATTAGTATCTTGGTTGTCAATGTTTTCGGAGAGCCTCGGGTTCTTCTTGTTCGGTTGGCTTTGCGCATTTTCCTCGGAAGCATTACTTAAGAGACGTTTCTTCCCAGAAGATGCTTGTCTAGGCTTTGGTCTACTTTCATTATCTTCTGGCAAGTCGGATACGGCGCAACTATACAGATGATCCAAGGACGAATCGATCGAAAGACCCGAAGCGCTTAAAGCCTGCGATACTAAGTTTCTAAATATCGAAGGCGAAAACTCTTCACATGCACAACCGGTTTCTTGATCGAAGGCGCATATTCTTTGGCTATCCTGAGAGGAATAGATGCGATGTAATGGCGGTGACGATTCTTCTGCAGGATGTTCCGACTTGAGCACGGTCGGGCCACTGTTATTCTGTGGCGAACGCGACATCAACTAATACATCGAAGCGGGGAAAGGCAGAGTATTAGCAAAGAGAATCGGATAACTCGACGCGACCGCATGAAAACGGGCCGGGCCGAGTGGGAATAGAGCACAGGATATATTGTTTACCTTTAGCCTGCGACTCCGCGTCGACGAACCAGCTCTCCCGGTGAATTTTATTGTGATTTCGAGCTCGCCGTACTGTCCATCCTCGAGGTCGGCTTCTTCCTCTACGCTTCGGAGACCAGGCGCGACATGGTCCGAAAAACCATTCGACGAACCAACGACACCATCTTTGCTATCACTGCCGTATTGCCAATGCCTGTCACTAACGATAGAACACTGGTCAGATATCATGCCACTCTTTCACCTCCAATATCACACGCATATACGTCGTTTTATACATAGATGATTTATACATGCGATACGCATATATTAAAAAAGAGACCAGCACGGGCGCGCAAAAAGGAAAAAGAAAGACAACACAGAAAACCGGGACGACGAGGGACGGAGGGTATTTGCTTACGAGGAAACGAAGGACGAAGGTTCCACAAACCCAGCGGGCTGGTCGGTCGGATACTTCATGGACGGAGAGTGGTCATCTGGTTTCTCCCAGATGAAAGAAGAGGACATTTGAGGCCCCGCAGCCGTCTACACGGAAACGAAGGCAAAATGCAGACAAGGCTTGTCTGTCTGTGACTTTTGGGAGCTGGGAAAAGAAAGGGTGGTTGTGCAAGATTTATTTAATTCTCCTGCTGGCTGGGGGATTTGGAAGGGAAAAGAGATTTTTTTGGTGAAGAAATTCCGACAGACTGGTAACACGCAAGAGCTTAAGCGGAACAGAATCTCGGGAACCGGTCACACCCTGGGCCAGATCAATTCATTCGGATGGATGCAGTTGCAGGCAGCAAGCAGGAGCAGCAGCAGGAGCAAGCAGGAAGGAGCAGCAGCAAACAGCAAGTCGAGAGGGAGGAGTCCTGTCCGTCTGTTGCTTTCCGAGCAACTGTTGGCGATTCGAGCATATATGGATGGTGTTTATAAGACGAACTCTCTGCACAAGATAATATAACCCGCGAGCCTGTCGTGAAAGGCATATACCAAAACAAATCCCTGACGATATATCAAATCAATCAATCAATCGCTCGATCGAATCCCTCCTCCTTCTAGTCGGGGCTGGCTGGCTGGCTGGCTGGCTGGAAAAGTCTCGTGAGGTCGAAAGGGAAAGGGTCGGAATTCCAATATCAAAGAGCGAAAGCAAAATGTCAAGTCCTCGCGGAAGGCAGGAGGATGAAGAGAGAGGCCCAATGCATTTATTCAAATTCAATCAGACAATCATCCAAAGGGTGATCTAACCCTACACATCTTAGCTCTGGTTCCTGGGCCCGCCCTCAGCGTGGAAATGATGGAAAGGAAAATGAAAAATCAATTTGGCTGCTTGTCTTGGGAAGCCAAGAGGCCACTAAAATCTCTGGGGGTGACCCATGGCCATTCCCACTTCCCACCACCACTCTCGCTCACCCTTCTCACCACTCACCATCTCGCTCTCGTTCTGAAGGGTCACTCACCCCTGCTAGTTCGCTCACGTTCGCATTCATCTCGAACGGGACAAATTCGAACAATGGGGCCCGTCCTTGCTTTTTCATGCGCTAGTTGACCTGGCTCACGGGGCTGAGAGGATCCCATCCTAACGGGCCGAGCATGTTAGCACCAATTAGCACCCTCTCTCATTCACCGATCGAGCCGATTAAGCAAGCCTCTTCGTCGTCCCACACGCTGGACGGAGCGAACGGACGCTGGACGGAGCTTACGCTCAAAGGAGTCAGCCATGCCAGCGTTTGCAGATGCATCAAGCAGAAAAATCCCAGAGGACAGCGCGTGAAAGGGGTTTCGGTTCTGGGTTCTCTTTCCCCGGTCCACCCACCATGACGTCTTGATCTGGGACCACGAGAGACTCCCAAGAACCAATGTCCGTATGCGGTCGATAAGACCTTTTTATTGTTTCTCGAGTGCCAAGTGTCCAAGCTCACGTAAATCGCCCTTTTCCGGCACCGGGCTGAAGGATAAGAAGTTCATCAAGGAAAAACGAATATTCCAAAAAAGAACAACAGACGAAAGAGAGTCCCAAGTTGCAAAGACATGGTCGCTTGCTGAATCGCTCGGCACAACCAGTTCCGCAAGCCTGTGCGTGTTTGTATCAAATTCGGAGTAACACACAATTTTCGAAAGTAAGGCTCTTTTTGGTTCCCCCTCATTTCTTGGAGGAATATCTGTTACCAAGCAAAATGCGCACAGATGCTTACTTTTTTGTCGCCGTTCGAGAAACACGCTGGTGCTTGGATGTTTCCAAGGGCAGTGGGCTCGGTTAAGCAGGCTGGCCACCTTCGTTTCTGTGCTACGGTCTTTTCTTTTTATTTCTTGTATCTTTCTATCCTTTTTTTTACCAATGGAACGTTCTTCACAAAGTGTAAAAGATTCAAGACCTCATCGACTTCCCTGAATGTTGGGGAACCGGGACAATGAAAATAGGCTCCTGCATGGATCAACCAGAACATGCAGCCGCCGTCATGTAGAAAGTACATTCCTCCACGAAAGAGTTTCCGCAAGAATCTCGAATCTCAACGGAGATCAGATATTGATCAACCCCCCTCCCATTCAGATCTTGCGCTTGGAAAAAAAAAGACAGACGTGCAAAGTGGGTCTCTCGCGATGGTCATCCGTTGTAAAAGTTGCTGGTCTGCCGTCCCATCAAATCCGAGACTAACAGAAATCCACACTGCCATCTTAGCGCCTTCGAAACTAGTGGGAAAACGCGAGAAAAAGCGAAGCTAAAATAGTTCCGTACCACCAACATTGAAAACGTGACATCTTGAAAAGGAAAAAAGCAAGATCATGTTCGTCGTGTGGAGAGCCTTTGGAAAATGTAACGATAGACGAGACAACATTTCATTTGTGCGACTCTTCGGGTTTTTCCTTTGGTTTTCTGCTTTTTCCTAAAAACAGTCTAGACTAAACGAAGAAACGAGCTCGCGAGGTTGCAGGTTTTGTTTCAATACCTTTTCATCGTGGGGAATCGTTATCAAAGGTCAAAAGAGAGGTTGTGACTCTCGGCCAATAGATACAAAGATTAGACGAGAAAGAAAAGTATTTGACGGGAAGCTTAAAAAAATTAGATCGATACGAACCCCAGATGTAGATTCCAAGAAGAAAAAAAATTTTTGTCCCCAGGTGCACCGTCGTCTAAGCTTCTCAACGACGTTCTTGGCCCCGTGATTCTCTTACGAGAGAGAACGGACAAACCGCACTGTAATCTGAACGCCTCTCGATAGTTTGTTGTTCTTGGTGTTTGAATTTGTTTCTGCCCCCAAGGTTTCTTGAGTTGCAATTGCAAAGAGCCCGGTTAGCGGGACCTGGCGATTTCTCGTTGGTATGTTCAATACGAAGGGGCTCCACTGGGCCACCCAACACCATTCGCATTACACTCTCGAATCTCCTTCTTGACACTCAGGGTATCCGGCACGATAATTCTTGACCACTTGTATCGCTTCCTCAAATAAATTAATTCCGAAGGTGCGGTATATTATAAGAGGAAATTTGGATTCAATATCACGAGAGAGGGGGCCGATAACTTGCTGAAATGCAAAGGAGGTTTTTTTTTTCTCCCACGGCCATAATCAGTATTATTTTATTAAATCGATATATTATAATTGAGAGGTAATTTGTTGTGAACGGACAGAACAAACCAGACAGAAAGCCAACCGCAAAACAATCGGCAGAAAATGCGGCCAGAGAAAGGACCCGGGCGGTGAAGATATAGGGTTAATCAGGGTTTTGTATTAATGCAGGGTACTCATAAAACACCAGGCCAGTGGATACCTTTCAACGGTCTCTCTTGTGGGCCACGTGGGGCCACAGTTTTTCGCGACGAACCTGATCCGTTGAAGGTACAACATGGTCGCCAGATACTAAGCTATATCAAAAGCAGAGGAAAGCAGAGGAAAAAGGAACAAAAGAAACTAACTTGATTACATATGTGGCAAATAACAAACATTTGGATATAAAACTCGCTACAGAAAACAGGAAATAATGTTAATACAATGCGATATAATGTTGGAATTGCACATTAGTGAAGACTAAATGCAGTTGGAAATTGAGTTAGAAAATACCATCCGCCGAATCAAAGAAGAAGGCCTCTTTGCTTAATCTCAACTCGGCGGTGGGCCTTGTCGGCCGACTAGTGAAGCACCGGCAGGGGACATCAATCCAGAACCAAGGAATCGCTTTATTGAAAAACATGTCTCCGGATTCGTCCCAAAAGTCCTCCAACTGCGCAAGAACGGCTTTCTTATTGTAAAGTGGTATACCATCATTCATAAACCAAAACTCACGGGTGAAATCCGAAAAATTGAACCCAAAATTGAAAGAAATCCAGTCAATAAAGTCATCAATAGAGTTCGCGATGCTGCCGGTAAACTTGAACATTTCTGGCCTTCTATCAGATATCACCAGTATCATGTGAGTGGAAGCGGAAAAACTGCTATTACTGCACGTTGTGTTGGCTGTAAACGGTGTGAGAAGAGAAGGTGTCATTAGTGCCGATGAGCCAGCCTTCGAGAGCACAGATGGCGAAGGCGTGGGCAAGGCAGAGAATCGACTGTCATATGTTGGAATCAAGATATTTTCCACGCTTTCTGCCCGTGGTCGTTTTCGCTTCATGTCTTTGAGGCGACGGCAAGGTTGTACGAATGCCGGGGCGGGCATGGCGTCGTTACTGTTCGGTGAAACCTTTGCGAAAAACTGGGTTGGAGAGATACCGCCAAGCGAGGTATTCGGATGTTCCGTTGCACAGGGTAGGGATTCAATTTTGGATATTTGCATTTGCTTTGGGTCGACAAAGCCATCAGGCGGTTGAATTGTGATCCCTAGGTCTTGTAGCGAGAATCCAGACTCGGGGTCTGCATGAATTATAGATGTTTCACGATTTCTAGCTCGAACATTCTCGCATGGGGTATCCTGCGATATCACTATCAGCTCATTCACTGTCGCATTAAATGCAGTCGGATTGAAGACGTGATCCCCGGAACGGACCCATTCTCCAATATTATCATTAGCATCGGGGCTTGAGTGAGCCACAATTGGCGTTAATTGCCACACTTCAGCGCCCTGGCGCGGCTCATTGCATGCTGGAGCGGCAGTCAAAACTAGGTATTGGGAGTTGGTATCGCCGAAGTTGGTGGCATGCTCCGGATTTGGAATAGTAGCCTCAGATAGTGCACTAGCAATTGGAATGCTTCCTTCACCTGAAGTTGGCCAATGTAAAGGAGAGTAGACGCTTTCAGGAACAAATTGCAGCTCCGGGTTGTGGAGGCGACTTTCAAAGTTAGGAGGAAGGGTGGAGATATCCGATGAGAATGTCTCAGGCCCAATGGAAACAGATTCATAAGGACGATCTAGAATTGCTGAAATCCCACGGATGATGTATTCCGTCTCTGTTGGATTACGTTGGGCATGTTGGAGAAGCTTCAGCATGCGAGTACCGAAGCATGGTGCCTCTTGCCCTTCCAACTCTTCGCTTGCTCTCAAGAGGAAGCATAAAATTTTGACAAAGTTGGGATCTGTGGTGGACCATATTCGCTAGGTTAGCTCATAATTCAATCCACGAGCCGGTATTCGAATATCCACTAGTTCGGCATTGGCGGGTTATAGCCTACTCACCAGAATTTGGTATCGCTCGGGACTCTCGGTCAGTATCCTTCACAATATAACGATACCAATCGTCCCATGCATGCGAGTGTTGGATTTCAGATGGCGCGTTTCCATTATAATGATATCGTTTTAGGTGGTCCCTTTTTTGATAAATTGGCTGTTAGTTTTCAAGGTCCTGGACTAGGCAAATCGAGGCACCAAAGGACACCCTAACTCACTTTACTTTTCTACGTTCTATCCATCCTGAATCCCGGCAGCTCATATGAAGGCTAGGGTACGCCTTAAAGAAAGGACAGGCGTACTCTTTACTCGAAGAAGACCGGTTCGCGGATCGTGAGGTGTTTCCAACATCTTCGTCCTCGCCGTCTGAAAATTCATCAGGGATTTTCTTCCTTCGTTTGAAGTTTTGGCTGCTTCTGCGCCTGGTGTCCTGGGGCGATTCTTTTTGCGAACTAGACTTTGCTAATCTGTCACCAGATGTAGCGGATGTAGAGCCTCCTTGTGCACCTTCGGTGTGACCCCGATTTCGACCATACTTGCGCGTGCAATCATCATCTGAATATCTTTGTTCCACAACGCTAGTCTTAGATTTGGAAAGCTTTGGAATGCTGATTATGCGGCGGAGCGATTGACGAGATTGTGATACGAAATTGAGTTTCTCTTTTTTGAGAAAACGTTTCCTCTGACTTCGGACTCTCAGCCGACTTAGAGATCGTGCTCTTAGCCGACTAACGGGAGCCTGAGCTAAATATACTGGTCTCGATCTCGATCTGCAGTGATCTCTCGATGCCGTCCTAGTTTTCGATCTGGCTCTCTCGGTATCAACCGTGTTTTCGCCCCGCGACTTGCGGATGGCATGGTTGGTCAAGACCCATTTATGCTTGAGAGATGTCGTTGACTAGAGAGAAACCAAAATTAGATCCAATCCAATCCGATCTCCCGTGATTGAGACATATTGCTTCCAAAGTGGTTTACAAGGAATGTAGGTTGCTTTTTCCTTACAGGTTTGTGTTTTGATGAACAGTATTTCCATACGCTCGTCGATGTGTCCAGAAGCCCGCCAAAGGAGACAAAGTCCTTCACTCCCGCATCCGGCTTTTGAGAGGCTCGAAACAAGCTCTCGTGTTGATCTTGAGGTGCCACAAGACTAGCAGTTGCATTGTTTTGGCTCCGTTTCCGCATATTTTAAGATGCTGGCTAGTTGAGGGTCCCAGCTGGGTGTGTGTTAGGGACAGGCAGCCGGAATAGGCTAGCTAACACACGTTTGTGCTTAAATCTGATCTCTGATTTTATATAATCTTTAGCTTATCGAACGCACTTGAAATTAAAAAGGCTTATTAGGCATCGTTACTGACCGGATCTGGAATTTTGAGGATCCAAAGGGGGAAGCGAAAGTAAAAATAAGAATTATGCTGCTGCGCGTGGCTTTTGAATGGTCCGTCGGCGTCTCCTGCTCTCGCTCTTAGGCGTCCTCGTGCGTTCTCAAAGCGAATTACGAATATAATCGAACAATAACCAAGTCAGAGCTGAAGAAAAAGCCAGCAGCAAGATTCATCTCGACGAGCGAGCCTCAATATAATATACATTGTTGACTCTATTGCGTAAGATCGAAATAAAGCATGGTGTCTTCCTTGCAATGCTATTTTCCTATTCCTTCACTATGAGTGCTGCTGTGCTATAGGGTCATTCTGCCTGCCCACCAAAAACAACTCAGCCTCGAAGGCTTAAACTCGACGAGTTCCCCACCCTACGTCTCGCTTCGGACGGCGGCCAAGCGGGGGTGGGCAGCCCGCTGGCCTATGACATGCAAATCCCGCATCTCACAGAACGGACTCTGCAAAGGCGCTTGGGACGTCTGGTTTCTCCGGCTGCAGATTATTGGTCGCTGCTTTGCCCGCCAGCTCATCGGCAGGTGCGATAAATCGATTTTAGGAGCAGAGACTGCGAAAACGGACCGCACTCGCTCTTTTTTGGTGGATGTGAGTCAAGGATGTCTTTTGCAGGGATTAGAGAGACAGGCGAGCTCAAAAAACCTGGAGATCCGAACCCCGAAGACCTCCCTAACTCGGAAAATGACGATTTCGATTGATCCTTATTGCGAAAGATCTCGGGGACTGAGATGCTCATGATAAAGCGACGGGAATCACCCTGTCGATAAGGACCTGCTTGACCACTGGTCTTCCACCGTTGATATACAAGCATACAGGTCGATAGGGGTTTAATCACGGTGGCTCTCGCGTGGTACCCGATATTTCGTCGCCGAATATTAATGTTGCCATTCTCCCAGAAGGAAGGCTCAATGTATCGAAGGTCCAATATATTGATTACGTCTTAACAAACCAATCGGACCCGCGGGGTTTGATAGGTCATCAACCTTCCGTGGGTTCACATCGAATCGATTAATCCAAACCCTTGATAGGAAAGCTTCCATGAAAGTTTCCGCGTTCTCAAGGAAAGCCGGGAAGATTTGCGCCTCCACGTCCGTGGAAGGATATCGTCCAAGAAACCCTGCTTCGGCCCATCTGCATGCATGCAGACATGCTAATTCTTAACCGAGAGAAGCCTTAGAGGTTGCCTATTCTCCACCACCACCACCACCACCACGCTAATCTACGGTTATATCAACACGCGTTGTGATCTCGAATGTCAGATGTTGAGTCGGGGGATTTTATTACCTCAGGCAATAGTTTTTATGGTGACATTGAATCCGGCGACAGGCTGCATTTTTAACCAATCTATGAGACTTGTTTGACATGGGATAGTTCTAGCACCATGCAATTTTTGTGGAATTCGCGCCTATCGTCCCACGCAAGACGTTCAAGACGGGGACATATGAGATCTCACTAGTAACGTTATAACGTGATTGGATCATTCAAATATTCACAACAACGTGGTTTAGCTATTTATGTCAAGAGAGCTTCGGGACGGGACCCCATCCCGATACTCCACTACAGCTTTCTTCTTTTTACAAAGCTCTTACAATCCTTTTTCCCGCGAAGTGATTGATCTGGTTTTGGCCCGAGGCTAGTTTTATTGATAATCTTATACGGCAAGGCTGCAAAGTATACTGCCATCTGGGATTGTAGCTTTTTTTTTTTTTTCAGATTTAAAGGATAAGAGGTATCTATATGAGCTGGCACTGAAACGCAAACGAACCTGATTCGCTTTGGCGAGATGTACTATATGATTTAGTTACTATGTTATATGAGAATTATATCTCTAGATATATGACAAATCTATCATAATATATAGTACACATGCCGAAGATCGCCGAATACCTTGTTGAGGTGTTAATCTATTGTTCCATTCATGCATTTAACCTCAGAAGTATGCGCCGATGATCACATATTATGCATAATTATGGCTCTGATAAAGATATGAGCCGTGATATAAGGTTACCATGCTGCTGCAAGATTTTGCCCCACATCCGGCCCAAGTCGGCGGGTCGCCTCTATCATATTTTCTCTTCCTCTTGCTCCTCTAGTAGCGTATGTGGTTTGTGATAGGGTCATTGATGAACTGTGCTACGACGGCGAGGATTTCAATGCCGACAATGAAATCGGCGTTATCTGCGACGTATCGTCAACAAGCTTCATTGGGGTCGGCAAAATGGCCACTTTTATTCGCAGCTACAGAGGATGCTTGCATCACCGCCGGTGTTACTAAGGAGTGGATTTTAGATGCCTGCCGCCTCGACTCTAGAAATTGCATTGCGACAACTCTTACTAAAATGCAAGTTGTAACTTTCAGTCTTGATGGATATGGATCTCGTGGGATTTCCTGTCGATGACTCAAAGCTGACGATCGATCATCATTGATAAGCTTGTCGCTCTATTTTAAAGTATTTGCATTAGAGTTTGCGTTGAAAGTTGTTCTGCGACTTCGTACATGCCACAGAGCAATCTCCCTCGGAATCTTGAGGTTTTGGGGTCCTCCTGTAGACCGAAAAACCTGGTATTTTAGTCCACCAAGTAAAGCCGACTAATAGCACATGCAAAATCTAGTTCTAAGACGCTAATCTATTATCACCGTATATACGTAGAGTCGTATACGCAACCTGCTGTAATGTCGAAGCCCACGGAGCTGCAAGATGGCTACTTTGACCACGTTGTGGCCATCTTCCAAAAGCACAATGTTCCAATGGTTATTGTCAAAGAATACGGTTACAACTGGCTGGGTTCTGGATCCGGCCCTAACAGAAATGTTGACTTTTTGATTCGTGATTCAGGATTGGATGCCATATCATCAGCTCTTTTGGATTCCGGATGCTTCAAGAAAGTAGACCAAGATCTCAACTACCGTTTAAGCGACGAATATTGCTTTCAGGTCCCACGCTATGTCGACATTATCTACAGACCAAACATGTGGCCAAAATGGGTCAATATATGGACCCAAAGCGTGTATATGCTTCGGATAGACGATATGCAGAGCTTGTATCGGTCCCAGATATTCTCGCCTCGACCCGCAAACCGAAGCTTATATTTACGGAGGACGGCAAGTTGACGTATATTCCTGGCTAGACTAGAGAGGTTGCTCGTATTCAAAGTTTTATATTGCCCCATTCTTGCCGTCAAAGCTTAAGAGGAACAGTAATCTTCTCAGATATAATGTAAAGGTATGCGAGTCATTCGGATGATTTATGGACGGGGAATATATACGAAAGAATACGCTATGCATGCCAGTCACCAGAAGCGGATGTCGGGGAAATCAAAAGGCCTGAATCCAGTTTGGCCTTATTCGATTAATGAGAAGGATTTCATTTGTCAAAATTTCACTCTAGATGACTGCATTCTGTTGAGCATGTGCATACTTGAGACTTCATGAGTCAAAAATAAGATACAAAAATATTATGGGATAAATCGCCGAAGAAAATCGCCATGTTGAGACGGTGCGGTACCAGGAAAGTCCGTCCTGTTACCAAATGTGGAATAAACGCCGGTGAAGTCATGAAACCCATGACACCGAGCCTTATTTGGTTAGCTTGGGATACGAAACATGCCGCACCACGGGAATCAGAAATCAATGGTTTGAGGATGGATATTTGACAATTTCGTGAGCGCCGTTTCTAGAAAGGATTAAAGAAGGGCCCAGTCGGTGTCATCTTCGCAAATTTATTCGAACCTTTACGAAAATGCCAAGAAGCGAAGCGGATTCCTGAACCACATAGAATACCACCTCGTAGGATTAATGTACTCGCGGATTCTTGAAACTGTAGCTGGGTGACGTGATGGCGTGGAGCGCTAGAGTACTACATTGCAAGAGAAAAAGTTAAAAGTGAATAACAAATGAGATGAATTCAATTATCTGACCCGGGTTGACACCGCTAAGCGGAGCTCGATCATACACCGCGAACGTATAAGCTCGTCGGTTGTCTTGCAGCCTAGATATCAAAGTTGTATATATACAGAACAGACGATCTCAGAATCTAGTCACCAGTTTTCTCAATCCTTTACCAGCACGCGTCTATCAATCGATCTTCAATTCTTCAACTTGGCTGGTCCAGTTTATATCTATTCATTACCAATTTAATTTAATATCACTTGAAGCTGGTCTTTAAGGATAACACTTCTATAATAAACCGATTGACTTGAAGCCCAAGCTGTGCACCCAACGGTTATATTTGTAGAGTATTACAATACTGGTCGTTAAAGTCTCCGCCAATATACTGCGTTAGAGTTATCAATTGACCAAAATGAAGATTCAACTCCATATCCTCGCTACTCTGCTTCTGGCCTCTACCACGCTCGCTGCTCCTTATGTTGAGGTACGACAAGCTCAAGCACAAAACGGACAAGCTCCACTCCCAGCTGCAAACCAAGGAGGCCAACAGCCAGGAGGCCAGCAACCAGGCGGCCAACAACCAGGCGGCCAACAACCGGGTGGTCAGCACCCAGAAGGTCAACAACCGGGTCAACAACCAGGCCAACAGCCAGGCCAAACCCCAGCCGACCAAAATCCAGGAGGCCAACAACCTGGGGACAAAAATCCAGGAGGTCAGCACCCTGGAGACCAAAATCCAGGAGGTCAAAACCCTGGGGACCAAACCCCACACCAAGATAACGGAAAGGGCAACGATGCTGCAAAGTACAAATCGAAGTACATTAAATCCGCAAAGAAGCACGGCGCACCGTCCAAAATTCTCAAATTCTTGGAGACTGTTCCCGACGCTACATATCAAAAGATGGCGGATATGTACAAGCAAAAGAAACAGTTAAGTAAAGATCTGGATAAGATGGAAGATAAACTTGAGCATGGTGTGATGCCATGATATGGCCTGAACAAAAATATGAATGCTTCCCGTTTTCACTATATGTAATATAAGTACCTAATTTACAATAACGTTTGGATATTCTTTAAGAATTAGACTGCCCTTTTATATTAGAATGACTAAATGTGCGGTGAGAAACTTACCAAATATCATATGCTTTTCTTCATTTCGTAGACATTTCGGAAATATATTGGGCGCTCATTAGGTACAAATTCTGGCGACGAATGAAACTGTAACCTCAATAACGGCGATCAACGAAATGTTGCATCTAGATATCTTGGCTGTTTTGAATCTGATATGCCTCACCGCTTACAACTGTACGTTATGGAAGTGTAGAGAGGCTACTGGCCTCATTGAAGTTACTAAAAGTTGCCATGATGCTAAAGATATAACATGAAGAACGGTCAGAGTCCGAATATTCCAATCTCTTTGACCATGAAACTACTCCGATCGGCCCCATCATAGCTCTGAAACACAATAGCTTACGTGGATTTATTTACCAAGATCCGACAAGCTGAGCCACAATATTGGGGTATTTTATATATTTTAGAAGGTGTTACGCACTTTGTGAGCGGATTAACTTATGAGCTCCGTCCGGTTAACTGACGAACAGTAAGGGGTTACAGGTGTATATTGTGTCTTGGATCGCTAGGCGTATCCCAAAGCGAACGGTTGTAGTTGACGAGAGTCTCAGATCGTCACGTCGCCTTTGAAGTCGGTAATTTTTAAACGCTAAAGATAGTAAGAAAACAAGCGCTGGAGCTAGGCGCATGGAGTTGTCGAACTTAATCTGGTTAACTATTTCTTGGTGTTTGCAGGGTATTGCTTTATAGCTCTCAATTATGGCCCTCGAGAGCTACTGTGTTGGGGGGGTTGGGAGAAAGCATACTGGCAACGTTGTTGTATTTTACCGTTCTAACGAAAGCAAAATTCAACAGAATTGAACTGGTCAGGCCCAAAAAAAGGAAAAATATTTAGAATGAAGAAGAGCAATAGAAGAAAAGGTGATCGGAAAATTTCTATTGTTCTCCCCTTGGCGAGATTTTAGAGTCTGCAGATCTAAACTAGACGCAGGGGGATGTTCTCTGTTCCACCCGCATCATGCGCTGCATTGGTTTTACTTAGGCGAGCGACTTTCCTTCCGCCTTCTTTCTTTGGTGTAACCGATCCGATCGAGCAGCTGTCCGAAACCAGCAGAACTCTCACGGCGCACACCAAAATTTAAAACGGGGTAGGTGAATATGCATTGTCTCTTTTGGACGTGCATACCCCAATATTCTATTCTAGAAGAACGGGACCCTTGCGTTACGTAGGCCTTTGTCTTATAACGTGTACCCGACAACGCGCTAACCATAAGCTAATCAACATAGACTCGAAGATAGCACAGCAGCTAGCAGCCGACATCGGTGCTATTGTAACTATGTTGTTAGAATCTCGATGTTCAAATTCAGATTCGGTAAACACCCTCAAAAGAAAGAGGAAAGTGTGGCCAAGAATCGATCTATCATCAAGTGATTTATGCCACTTAGACATGGTGACGGCATCTTCAATACTGCGGGGCAGAGTGGCGGTAACTTCCATTCCAGAAAAGCATTCCATCAACTCTTAGCAGAATTTCTTTTGCTGGAGAAGGATTATAAAAACGGCCCATCTCGACCGTCTATAACTCCAATTCATCATCAAGCTACAACAGCAACCAAAAACACAAACACTCACTACAATCCACTACCAACTTCAGACTCTTCAGTCATAAAAAGCTACTTTCTTTTAAAGAAACCCAAATACCAAACCAATCATTCAAAATGAAGGCCACCGTTCTCATCGCTCTTTTCGCTGCCGTTGTCGCCGCCGCTCCTCAACCACCAGTCGTAAGTATTCAACAATAAAATCCGCAAGATTCCTTAAGAATAGATAACTAACATGTTTGCTAAATAATTAGATTAACTACTGTGGCGGTAAGACCGGCTTGAAATGCCCTGCCAACAAGCTCTGTGTCGGTGAAGCCGAGACCCAGGGCGAGAAGGGTGTTTGCATTAGCCTTCCAGCCCACACCTGCGGTGACATGATGGGAACACGCTGTGCTGTCAAGAGCGACTATTGCTACACCGACCCAAGAATCCACTGCCCACCTGGTGTCATGGACTGCGGTGGTGGTGTCTGCGTCCCATTGATCCTCGGTAATAGCATTATGCGATTGAACTAGAGTTGAAAACTAGATATCCGAGTGTTGGAATTTGAAGTGTACGATAAGATGAAGGGCGGGTGATGGAAAATGTAAGATAGCTTTGAATTGTGGTTGCGAGCAATTTGTATATTAGACATTTTAAAAATCTACATTGAGACGGTGGATGAATTTTCACCGTTTCGGTGTTCCAAAACCTTTTGAGTCTCCTCGAAGAGTAAAGATTGTGAGATTTATAAAGTGAATGGTCAACAGTGACTCCCAAGAGCTCTTGCATCTTAACTGGCAAGGGCGATTTGATATAAAATAACTGCCATGTGCAGGTTTACAGAAAAAGGTAATGCCAATATATACAAAAGTAATCGACGTGGTCTCGTTGAAATTGAAAAGATATTATAATTCATCCAACTCAAGTAGAAGGACATTTTCCATCCCACGTACCCAAATACCATCCAAGCCATAGAGCACCAGCCCCATCCCAAAGCGCAAACCCCATATGCGTCCGCCAACTCTTCTCACCAATTATCCTTCGATTGATCGTACCCGCACTAGCTAGTAGGACGGCGATGAATAACCGCACTGGAACGCTGGCGTAGAGGAATTGGTTCTGTTGAATGGGTACGCCAGAGGTACCGATATAGCAGAGACCGATGGTTGCTGTTGCGATGCCGAGCATGGAATTGGCGCCGCGGAGGTCTGGTGTTTTGTTTGGGGTGGGACTGAAGGCCATTGATAAGCCAAGGGCTGTGAGGCCGACGGAGTGGACGAGAATGGGCCATGGGAGGTTTAGATAGCCGGCTTCCGCCATTTTTATCTGGTTTGGATCAAAAAGATTGAATTACTTTTTGAAATTGTTCTGGGTGGATGCTACGGATCCACGCGGGAAGCTTAAGAGCTAGCGAGAAACACCTATTCGAATCAAGTTGGCGTCTGTGGTGCGAGCGACTGTGCTCGATATGTGTGGGAAATGACGGGATTGGTTCAGGCTATGGTTTTGGTTGATTCCATAGAAATGCATGCAGCAACGCTGGGTCTAGAAGTCAGACTTGAATTGAGACCTGAAAGAAGTCGTAGCGTTGGTATATATTGATTCGATGGAATCCGCGGATGTCGCGCGGCTTTCCAGGCGCAAGCTTCCCTCAACGTTATCGTGCTGTGCACCCAACTTGGTGGGCTTCACCCCTGTCACGATGAGGAACTAGTTGAGTACCACGTGACTAGCACGGATCCTAAAATCTGGCAGCCACGAGTCGCTTCCACGGAACAATGTCATTCCGCATAAAGTTTGAGTCTATCTGAATTTTTTTTAAAAAAAATCTCTTCCAAGATCTGAGATGGTTATTAAATTAAATAATCAACAATGCGGTATCGATGCAGTGATTATAACATCCCACCAAGTGTAAAAACTGAGACACCGCTTGTTCGTCATAATTTGATAAGTAATCTGTGTTGGCGTGGTATTTGGCGTGGTTGATAAGCCTCCGAATGCGGCTAGTGCACCTTTGTCATCCTTATTCAGCCTTCTCCGTCAGTGGAGACACGCGAGAACTCTTGGAACGGAAACCTTAAATGCCTGGTAGCGGATTAACTAACGTGTCTCGTAATCAGAGAATTCCGGCGGCTCGTCGACTGGTGACTTCGAACGGATAAGGTCATCCATTGGAAATACCATTCGATCATACGTTGCATTCCCTAGAGCCTCCTCGTCATACATGACAGTCGAGATGTCGAATCCTGTCTATAAATTGACCGCGAGGTTTCCTCCCTGACATCTTTTCTTTCACAAAAATCAATCAATTGCATTCATACTTTTCTTGAGTATTCAACTGTAGTTTCATCTGCAATATCTCTATAAACTTACAGTCAAATATCCATATAAATATCCTTTTTACATACTTGACACAGACACATCAAGTTCAATCCTCACACCTCAATTAACATCTCAAGCTCAGTCACCTCCAAAAAAAAAAAAAACCAAAAAAGATGTCGAAATCCGCAGCTTTCAAATTCATCCCCCGCATCTCCAGCACTCGTGGTTACGCTGACCACGGCTGGCTCCGCACATACCACACCTTCTCCTTCGCAAACTACTACTCCCCCGCCGACATGCACTTCGGCCCTCTCCGCGTGATCAATGAAGACAACATTGCCCGCGCCAAAGGGTTCGATACCCACCACCACCGCGAATTCGAGATCTTCACCTACATCACCCGAGGTGAAATCGTGCACAAGGATTCTCTCGGAAACACCGAAGTGCTGGAACGTGGCGACGTACAATATACCTCTGCGGGAACGGGGATAAGTCACTCCGAATACGCCGGCAACAAATCCGACGCATCAATCCTGCAAATCTGGGTGAAACCTAACGAAAGCGGGTTGAAGCCTACCTATTATACAAGACATCATCCGGAGGAGAGCAAGACAGGACTTTTGAAGAAGATCATCTCGTCGAGGGATAATTTTGGGGATAAACTTGCCAGTGTCCCCAAACAAGATGGAAAGGAAGAGCTGATTCCTATTCCTGCCGATGTGGACTTCTATGCGAGTATCCTCAAGGATTCTGGCGATAAGGTTGAACACGAGTTTGGAAAGAAGGCTGGAGAGGCCGGTCTGGATAGAAGTAGGAAGAGACTGGGCTTGGTTCAGCTGGTGATGAGCTCTGGAATCAGGAAGAAGAGCGAGGGCGCACCGGAACAGGGTGCTAAGCTCAAGGTTACGGCGGAGGATGGGACCGAGCAGGTTTTGGAGGAGGGAGATGGGTTGAAGATTGAGACCAAGGAGGGCAGCAAGCTCAGCTTTGAGAACATCGGCGGCAGAGCTGCTGAGTTTGTCTTCTTCGATATGGGTGATCATTAAAAGACTTTAATTTACCTTTCTCTCTCTCGTCATGTTTTAGAACGGTCTTTCTTTTCTGTATATTAAATGGCCTGGAGTTTGGGTTCAGGGAATGGATCTGATATCTGTAACTTTCAATACAAACATAGCATGTATGTAACACAAATAGAACAAAAAGCCGGTTTTCGATCTTAAATCATCGTTCATTCGAATATAGAGCATTGCGCCACCAGCTAGAATCTAATAAAAGACAGTACAGTTTTACGGTGTGATAATTTTCAACATCTGAAGTAACCCACCTTACTAGTAGCTAGTAAGATATACACTTATAATTATACTAATTGCATATAAATACACACACCTTTATTTCAATGCCCATATATGCACTCATAACCCTGGTGACCCCTTTCAATCGCACACTCTCCTAGTACTAATATCCATCCAGACAATAACTATGTCGCTGTAGCTAGATTATTTTATATAAATCAGTGCAACTGACTGTGTTGCGTTGGGTGGGGTTCGATCCAAAAGAAGGCTCTGGAAACACCCATCCCACGCGGCGCTACCCAAACGAACGACGACAAAGAAAACGGTCGTTGAATTCACAGCCTTCCTTCTTCCCTTCTTCCCTTTTCCACTCTGCCTTCCTCTTCCTTCTTCCTTCTCCTCTTTTTATTATCGTCACCCTCAGTCATCTCATCTCATCGCGTAATCTCAGCTCGGTCTTCATATCGAATCGCGCATCTCTCACCAGCACTCAAATATTGAGCCCCGCGATTCGCACGTTATCTGTCACCCCGCAGTAAAAAAAAAAAAAAAAATATTAGTACACCCAAAATGCCCGTCCTCACACCTTCAGGTACTATTATCCACCACACCACCCCTGATACCTCCTATCACGTATACTAATCGATCTTGTAATCGAATAACAGTCTCCTGGGCTCAACGCTCAAATGCAACCACCCCCGAAAAAAACATCCTCTACCTCACCATCGAAGTCTCCGATGTAGCTGCCTCGGACCTCACCTTCAACCTCACCCCGACAAGCCTCTCCTACAAGTCCAAAACCTCAAAGGGACAGGAATACGCCGTCGAAATCGAATTCTTCGCTGAAATCGACCCCACAGAGAGTAAATACCACCACTCGTCCAGAGCCACTGAGTGCGTCATTCGCAAGAAGGAGCCCAAGGAGGAGTATTGGACCAGATTGACCAAGGAGAAGGTCAAGCTGCATTGGCTCAAGACTGATTTCTCCAAGGTATGTCTCTTTTATTCTATCTCCCCCACGAAATATATATATATATATATATATATATATATATATATATCTGTATAGATGTTTTGTGTGAATTTGGGATACGGAGGGCTAATTTTGTGCATAATGTATTATAGTGGGCCGATGAGGATGAACAGGAAGGAGCGGCCGTAGAACCCGAATATGACCCCAACATGATGTCCCAATTCGGTGGTGGCGACGACGCAGGTGGTTTCGGCGGCATCGATTTCTCCAAACTCGGAGGACCCCAAGGTCTCGCCGGACTAGGCGGTGGCGCTGACCTCAGCGGTATGGGTGCTCCACCAGACTTTGGCGCCGGCGGACTCGACGATGACAGCGATGACGACGAGGACATGCCGGATCTCGAGGGCGAAGAGAAGGCCGTTCCCAGCGAACCTGCGGCTGCACCCGCGGCAACAAAAGGAAAGTCGGTGATTGAGGAGCTTGATTAGAATCACCTTTTTTTTTGGTGATTAATTTTTCTTTTTTTTTTTAAAGCTCATCTTTTTGTCGTCTCTTTTTTTTATTCACCTTTTCGTCCTTTTCTTTTGGGAAGAAAGGATGGATGTAATCTTTCTTTTTTTTAAAGTAGCCTGAATAATGGAAGGAAGGAAGGATGGAAAAGGAGAGGGGAGGGGGATGCTTTGGGAGGTTTTCTTTACGACCTGGCTACCCTTTTTTTATATTAAACATCTTTGTTTCTCGAGCGAAGAGATGAGCCATTAAAAGAAATAAAATGTATTCTATCCCTCTATCATTATGATCTTTATCTTGACTAGATACGCCAAAGATATGGCACAATAAACAGCGACAGATGACATGTTAAAAAGTCCTGCAATCCTGAATTCTATTGGATGTATTATTTATATACCGAAATTCCCATCTTCTGTAAATGCCATCATAAAAAAGAGCTAAAACGAACACACACATGGCGGATATCATTGCAAAAGAGCAAGCCGAACGCTTATAAAAGATGAAGACCCAACAGCGCCGGTATTACACAAAAAATGAAACTCCTAAAAAACATAGTACCAAAGACTCTCCGTGTCCATCCCTTCAACAGATCACGAACAAAGCGTCAAAAAGAGGCAGGTGAAAGAGGGGGCAAAGGATCAATTCTGTAACGCGAACAGCCGACTCCTGATATCCTCCAAGTTGGCCTCCTCGACTGGAGCTTCAGCAACAGGAACCTCAGGCATATCAACCGGCACCTCCGCATTCGCCATCTTACTCCCCACAATCTCCGAGATAACTTTATCCACCTCCTCCTCCGCTTCCTCATCTTCAAACTCATCCTCAACGGGCACCATATCCTCCGACATCTCCTCGATAATCTGCGCCGTCAACAGCTCCTTCCGCAGGTGCTCCATCGTACCCGTCAACTGCGGCAGTTTTATCAAACTGTTCACGTTGCGCATCACCTCAGTGGACGCCTTGACGGAGCCCTGAATCTTGCGTACGGCGAAAGCTTCGCGGACTTGCATGCCCACGGACTCGAGTTGGGCTTTGGAAGTTGTGAGGCGGGTGTGCTGTTTTCGGATGCGGAGGAGTTCGCGGGCTAGGAGGCGGACTTCGAGTTGGGTGTTTTTGGAGGCTGAGGGGCGGTTCGCGGCGCGGGAGGAGGCGGATTTGATGGTTGCTTTGGTCTTGTTTTCTAGTCTTTCCAGGTCGTTGATTTGACGGTCTAGCTGCCGGCTGTTCTGGCGGATGAGGGAGTTGCATTTCCGTAGCTGTGGAAGTAACGTGAGCATGGCGTGCTATTACAGGGAGGGAAGGAAGGGTGGAAGTACTTGTTCTGCGGGGTCTGGTCCCCAGATGAAGGATTTTATGGACTGCATGATGGTTGAAGGGGAGGTAAGTTGTCGAGGAGCTGGTGCGATGAGATAGATGTTGCTTGTGGAGGTTAAAGTTGGTTGTGTTGGAGAACGTCGTCGGATGACTGCGAAGAAGGCTGGCAGGGGTCCACGCAAGCCAAGATTTATTACATAACCGCTGAATATACAAAATAGAAGAGTCGAAAACTCTATAGAATTCAAGTTTATTCCTAGATACGCCATTGCGAGAAAAGGTTGTATTTTGTAGATTTAGGGTGTTTTCAATAATCTACCTTTATTGTTTAATGGACAATTTACGAATCATATGGATGAAAGAACGGCGCCCAATTTGGGTAAATTTCTATAAAAATCTTGTGGTTTAGAAAGTATTTGGTTTCGAGATCGGTTTTCGATTATTGAATTTGGCTTGGAGGTATGCGACTGGATAGAGAAACATGAAACTGGTGGGTTATTAATGCCATGGTGTTTTTCATCATATACGAAACAACGTCATGATGCCTGCCAGGTATCGAATCCCAATCAAAGCGACATCGAGTCTTAGCCGTCGTAATGACAAGCTAGATATTGATTGATTGCTTTTATAATCAATACATAAACCAATCGAGTTTTAGCTTCGAGAGCTAGTCGGTTTTATATATTAACTTTATTACCAATAAATTTATGGTTACCCTCGTCGTAATCTTACCACGCCTTTAGGAAGATGATAAAGCTCCAAAAATCTCAGGCGGGGCGAGTTAAAGTCGAGTAGAATCTATAAACACCGGTCTCTTGCTCCTTAGCTCTTAATGCTGCGTGACTCTCTTGTTCCACTGGATATGATTTATCACCTCCAGCAATGTACGACCAGCTCTCCACGTTGAAAGGCTCGTAGCCCCCAAACCTAACCACTTCTGTCGCTAACCGCTTCTTCCATTGTTCAAACTTGGGAGAACCTCCCGGGTAGGTTCTGCGGATCCAAAACGACTCCAAAATCCCACTGCCATATGGAAAAAGGCTGGCTGATTGGCCCTCATAAACTGAGTGCCGACCGTGTATTGCAGTCTGAAACCGGTAGGAGTGCCAAAGTATACCGAATCGATCAGTTCACGCAGGATTTGTGCGAATGCACTCAATTGACCATACCCCTTCGACGCATTGCCTAGGGTAGTCATAAAGTCGTTATATATATCTTTGTCGTGACCGCTGCAAGGCAACGGCGCCCAGTTTGTCGTTATCTGATCCACCCGGAGAAAGACGGGATATCCATAGGCACCGGCATTTTTAGGTACAGAATACAACTGGATTTGTTCGCTGAGGGGTAGATATATCTCCAAAACATCTTTAATGGCCCTTTGGATCTCTATTATATGCACCTCCGATCCTACCAGGGTATCCGAGCCTGGAAGTGGCCATGAATGGCAAGTTCCGGCCAGTTTGCGCCAGGCACCAGATATGACTTTCCATCCTATCGGTGTGATTTTGCAATCCTTGTCGTCAATTATTACCTCGGGAATTTTGGCCAAGCTTTCAGTTTGAGGCCTCACGCCGGTTCTGGTGTAATAGCGAAGTGGGAGAGAAATTTCGATAAGTAATTTCCAGTACCGACAGACGCGCTTGTCGACGATTAATTCGAAGACGGGTACCCATATGAGTATTTGCTCGAGAATTTCAGGTATGTATATCATGGTGTCGCGAGATGGCGATGATGGCGACAGGTTGAGGGTGGAGTAGCCATAGTGATATAGCATGGAACAACCCCTCAAGATATGATTGATATCGAATGGAGATAGAGATTTGATGGAGAGGTTGAAGTGGCATTTCGATGTAATAATAATAAGATATATCTGAAAGGATATAAATTTGACGTAATTTCATACTCCCAGAAATAAGTTGATCAAGTCAGTCAATCCGCCCAATAATACAAAACCATGTTCTGGAACTGCTTCTCGGACGTCCAATTTGGTAGTATCCCCTAGTCTCTGCTTACGAGACTATCTTGAATGCAACTCAGTGTACCTCTTAGATACGCTCAGCGGTGACACTAGATCGATTACTAGCTGTACCCGTAATTCGTACCCCGAATCACGACGACGGGTCGATGAGGCGCATAGTCGCCGAATCGCATCAACTCCTTGAACACCTTCTTCCCTACGAGCTTCTCCCACTCCTTGTGAGTCCGCCTTTCCTCTTCCTCCCACTCATCCTCGTTCTCCTCTTCCTCCTCAGGATCTTGCGGCTCCCCACGTTCTCTCCCCACCCTCCTCCGTTCCTCCACCATCTTCCTCACCTCCTTTCTATGCTTCTGTCTCTTCATCTCATCTTTATCCTTCCTCACTACCTCTTTCTTCTCCTGTTCATCCTTATCCACAGTGTATTCCACTATAAACAAGAAATACGCCTTGATTTCCCCGCTAGCGTGCCGTGGCACCACGCCGTCGGGATTATAATCAAACTCGGCACTTCTCGTCGAATTCCACACGTCATGAGAAATCTGCTCCATCATGGTAACGATCGGTCTATCGTCCGAGCCCTTTAGAAAAACTTCCTTCAACCGGTCGATTTCATCTGCCCGGTGCGAAACAGTCACCCAATTCTTTTTGAACCGGGTATATTGCAGACACGAGAGGCCAGGTCGCAACATATCGATGTGTCGTGATATTGGCTCGAATTTGCGCAATAGCCTGCCGATGGTTTCGATCAAGGGACGGCGATCGGGAGCGTATATGTCTCTTGGATCCTGATGTTTGAGAGAATGCGGCTCCAATTGTCGCCAGAAAAGCTGCAAAACATCGATCGCTATCGGAGTGAAAGCTGATATCGGTTCCGGGAGGGATTGTTTGGGACCATCGGTTTCGTTATCCGGCAACCATAGACCCGTTCTTGTATAGTGCTTCAGCGCCGGGGTGTTCTCGATCATATATTTCCAGCGATGGCAGACGAGACGGCATTTGGTCAATACTACGACGGTGGGGACGCGTAGCAGGATAGCTTCGACAAGCTCGGGGAGTAGGAAGATATCCACATTGGTCGAGGAGATCATATTTGTTTGCAACGTTTGGATTATGTGGTATTTTATTGTCTCCGTGAATTATCGGAAGTGCTTTAAATTTCACACGAAGGAAAGAGAACTCCACTACGCTAGAATGCAAATGCAAGAATGGAATGATTCGTTGGGATCCATCAAGGGAACCGGTCAGTGACGAGGGTTGTAAATGGAGCTTGTTAATGTGGTGCTGTGCTACCGAAGTAGCGGCCTTGCCGGAGCTGGTGACCTCACCCTGTTCGATGATGACTAATCACACAACAGTCTCAACACATTATGGCAATGTGGTGTTTCTCAAATGAGAAATCCCTACGTATTGGGTAACTCAAGTGAGGAGCCTCTACGTATTGAGCGGTTATCAAGCATCTTATAAATGGTGTTTCTCAAATGAGAAATCTCATAAAAGCTCAGATTTTCTCACAATAGAGTCAACAGTTTCTGCCTATCAAAAAAGACGTCATGCGATTCCATTCACAAATCTTCCACCTCGAAACATCACCTCATTCATCATACACCTCACACTCTTCGTGTGATAGTGATAATCTCTCATGGTTTGATATTAAATCTCACAAATTTATGCATTGTTACCTATCCATTTCAACTGCCTCCATATTGCTAATGTTTACGCCCATTTCTACCCGTTGGCACCTGTCACTGGAGGGGCACGCTAGGTGCAGATAGAGATGACGTATATCATTGGCAATATTAATAATGTAGTTATATATAAAGACTGTTTGGATTAGCGAAGGTGCGTCGATAAATTATCTTCCATCTGCCAATGATGAATACAAAAGTTTATTTTACGAAACTCTAAGCGCAGCTACGTCTGATAGAATTCGAAGCATCCTAACTTTAGGGAGGCCCGTGGGTTTCGTATATGCAGCTTTATTCACTAATGTTACGAGCATTCGGATCCACTTTGCTGGCGCATGTATTTATGATGTTAACAACGCCTCGGAACTAAGCGCAACTGTCATAAGTTGTCTGGGTCATCAATATTACCCCACACCGTGCCTCATCGCTGGGTGCAAAGAGGAACCTTTGACTGATAACACAATCCCCTCTAACTTTTAAATTCATTTTGGTAGTCTCCAATGTCGGATTGGCGATTGTCATTAAGGTGCCGATTAATATACCAATCATGTAAACGACGATCCTCATTTTAAAAATTTTATTCATGTAGCCATATATCGTAAAATAAGAACTTGCACTAAGAAACTTAAACACATTTACTTAAGGAATCTCCATATGAGTCATGATACCTTCTAAAGACCAGTCATACAAAGCCTTTTGCCATTTGAATCCATGGAATATTGCGCCACATGCCGCATCACATTTTGAAAATCCACAATCTGGGAAGAAACCCGGTTCCATCTCATCCACTTCATCCCTACCATTTAATGATATATGAGAATTTTCCCTAGAAATATACATATATGCGATCTAAGGTTATCTTACAGGCTAGACTCCGGATCTAAGGCCTGGCTGGGCTGTTGCTTGCAAGTCTTTGAATCTGGGATATCGTCTGAGGACTATATTCACGCCGGTTAAATAGGGTGTACGACTTTTATCTTTACAAAAGTTGAAGGCTGGCTGCTTTGAGGCCTCCAATTGACCGTACCTGACTGGGTTGACCGATCGATCTCATCTCGCTTGATCAATCGAGAAGATGCGGCTTGATTCTCTAGGGTATATCGTACTCGGTTAAGGGAGAAAGGTCGATATAAAATAACCTTATAATATCCTAGGGAAACGCAGGCTTGTCCCTCGTAAAATAGCTATCATGCATGCATAGAGCGCGAGGTCTTGGGCCGGGGATTATCCGCCTCCAAGCCACTTTATTGTATGATAGGTTGGAAACACAGCTTGCTCAATTTCCGTCTCGATTATAAAACTAGCTGTGCAGGGAAACTCTCGATCGCGCTTATTAACCGGCGTCAAAATTTCTCAAGACTGTTTCCAGCCACATCAATCGGAGCCAACCGAAATGCTTCTCTCTCGATACGAGTCGGGATCCCGAAACATGGTAGTCCGGGGGTTGCATCTGAGAGTTTAACCCACTTCAAATGTTTCAACAGAGAGCAGCACTCTGCAATCAACTTTCTCGGCTGAAATGGACTCGGCGAAGGTAAGCAAGACCCGGGAGCGAATTCATCCCCTCGCCAATGTAAATTGCTCGTTTGCCTCGACCGTTTCAGGCAAATGGTCCGGTGGTAATACTCGCTTCCCTCCCGTAAGTATGGGGTAATACGATGAGAAAGCCTTCGATATCCGGGTTTTCTGGAAGTTTGTGTGCACACTTGTCTTGCATGTGTAGAGCTTTGATAAACACGCAAGTGGAGATATGTGTAATCGATTCCAATAAATTACGTGATAGGTGGATGCTGAGGTTTGAAGATCATGGTGGCGGTCTCCTTTGCAATCCGAAATGGTCGATTGGCCCCTTTTTCTTCCGGAATATCAAAGAACGCTGTTAAAACACTCGGCTTGGAGTCTCGGAACCTGCAATCTTACGTTCTTCATTCGCATATATTTTAATCGAATATCTAAATCTTGAAGTACATTCTTCAATTGCAAAATGAATAGATTCCGCTTTCTCGCTTTCCAAAATCTTAATCTCAAAATCTCAATAAATACCCCCACAAGTCGGACCGAGCAAAAAAAAAAAAAGGACTTCGCGATCACAAGTGCTTAAGTGCAGTGCGTGGTTTTCTTTCTCGCCTGCATGCGGGTGTGCATCTAAGCTTAAGACATTTGACACCTCGTAAACCATGTCGGCTCGTAAGGCAGCCAGAACACCAAGCCTCTTATGTAACTACCCCACCCTCCTGTTCGCCACATGGGACCCACTTGATATCGATAGAAAACCCGTACGAAGTACCAAACGTCGATTTTGATGTTGATCATGGAGTCGACTTTTATCGCGCCTTCGTGGGAATGTCTGAATTGTGTTGTGTGTGTTCATTCCAATTTCATGTCGCACAATACTATTTTGAATATTTCGAATATGTCCCTCGGTTGAAAAAAATTGGACGACGGCATCACGGTTTAAAGGGAAAATCCGATCGATCGATTCCGCTCGGACGCTTCGCTTATAATTACGTGCTGATATCAATTTAATACGAGGAATGCGAACGATTATTGATCGCGAGAAAAACCCTTCTCGCCACGCTGGACCTGCAGTGTCAAGCTTGTGTGCACGTGTGGGTCCAATATAGTGGTCCTTAATCTGACATCGCAAACTCAACAGGGTTCATTTGGGCTAGACGAGTCCATACTGGACTTGATATTTATTCAATTGGTGGGTTTTCGATCAATGATGAGCAATCAACATTGTTAAAGGTAGACAAATTGTCCGTCTTGCCCGTCTTGGTATCTTATTGATATGCATATAAATGTTTGGCTCTACATTGGCAGTTCATATTTTTGTTACAATACATACTGTGCAAGATTGACGGCTAAGTGCCATGATTAACTACCTCTGCGAATTGTATCGCGTCTCCCGAAACGACTTTGCAAGAATGATCAAGCTCGAGCCTTTCCGGATGCGAGGACCCAAGCGCTTGATGTCTCGAACGTTGGCCCGGGCCCGGGATGAGTTTCCGAGATATTCTCTCGGAGGGTCCTCAATCACATGTCGTGTTCAGAGCCAGACGGCCCGTGCAACAGAGTCCGCAAGAAAATTGTATGACCAGGGATCGCGGCTTGCCGACGAAGCTCCGAGACCTCATCTCTTCAACCTCAAAACTGACTTGTCTTTCCGAGCCACAGCGTCAATCGCACAGGGGATCAAAAAAAAAGAAAAGAACAAGGGAAAAAAGGTGAAACATAAGATATCGCAGTTCCGACGGCCCTATGCACAGCGCGATCGTGATATGGTACGGTGCCTGTTCAGGAACTTTTTGCATTGAATTTCGCAAATATTGTTCCATCGCCCTCCCAAATCAGGCAAGAATAATAAAATTAAAATTTCCCTTGCGAGAAGAAATCGGGACCGGAACTGAAGGATATCTCTGATGCGGGTCCTAGCGAGACGGACCACGTCGGCAAATGTTTTACTTTTCAAACTGCTTCGACTTTCCAAATCGTCGACTCTTCATCTTAAATTTCTATATTAGCAAGCACCCGCGAAGCGTTCCTATTTGCCAGTCCGATCGCAGTTCCCGAAAGCTCCAATTTGCAAGTTCGATCGAAAGAAGACCCCGGTGGGCAAATCAAAGACAACACGAAACCAGGGCCAAGCAAGACATACGAACCAAGAACCGTTGAAGCTCACCACAATCACCGGGGTCTGCTCCCCCAACAGACGCTATATCAATCTCGCACTTAGCTCTCTCGTACTCTGAGGATATGCGGTTTTACCATGTGAAGAGACTGTCTTGTCCGAGCTGTCGAGCTATTGGCGCCTTGTAAGACCTTTCCAGGGCTTCCCGTGGCTTGCTCCCAAGTTAGTCCCACACTAATGTACAAGCACGCCAGCAAGCAAACCCAGCCAACGACGTGCACAAAAGGTCTCACTCTCAGATCCTTCGAGAAGGGTGTTTCTCGCAATTTTTCATGGGTTTAAGGTAAAACAGTATTCCCAACCGAGCAAGAGCTCCAGAGCGCCTGCCCGCCGCGCGCCCAAAATACACCAAACGTCGTCCAATATTAGAGATATCGATTTCAAAACACCACGTCAGGTGCGCCATTCACCAGGTTGCAGGTTCTGTGAAATTCATCTTTCGCGCCTGATATCGCCCGCATCAATCGTTAAATTTGCGAAATTACAATAACCGGTCTCGATACCGATAATTGAACTTCGGACTGGCCGTCAATTGCCAAAAGCCAATGCAGTATAAAGTTTCACATCTCATCAGTACATCCTTACACTGTAGGGTTTGTTCGCCAGGAATGCAAATCCGAAGATGGACGGAGAGTAACTGGACCTGTCAACACCCAGAAACCCAACACCATGTACCGCCGAAGAATGGAAAGAAAAAAAATCTACGCGGGAGCAAAGAACGTTAGCTGAGACATTTCGCCAGGAGTTTGCTTCTTTGCCTCGGATCCAAATTCGAATCTGGGGTACAGGTTGCTTTCGGCGAAATGCATTGCATCGACGGGAACCCCCCTTCTCGCCCCTTCGTCGAAGAGCTCGACGACGTTCCAGACGTAGCTAGCTAGTTAGTTAGACGTCGGAGATATTCAGGATTACACGTAAGGCAGATGCTAACCAGACATAGTAAAAAAATATGATGCAATAAGATAATAGTCTAATTCTGCAAGTAACGTTGGCCTTACATGACCAAGTTTATGCAAAAACCGGGAATCTCAAATCTAGAGATGTTCGAACCGGTCCGATACTTTGACAGAAAATTTTTTTCCCTCAGGTTTATCGGTAAGCCGCATCATACCGCCTCGGTTTTCGGTGCACGCAGGAGCGGTGTACTGGCTTGCGCAATTCGCCTGTGAATCCTGTCGGCAACCGTTGCGGCAAAAACTTCCCTCGGCCTCCACGTTTTTGCTCTCTTCTGGCAATGTGCATGCGAAAAAAAAACTTTGTGCGTCCAATTAGTGTGCTACACAGTTTCTATGAGCGCTCGATTATCAAGATTTTTTTTTTGTTGTGCTACTAGCTACTCCCAAAAGTTTTGACGTCTCAAGTGTTACACGAATCGTTTTGGTTCGGTCGCAAACTCAAATCTTCTGCTATCGAATCTTGCGATATAGAATTTCAAGTTTTATCGTAAAATATACCGACACCTTCCTCGACTGAGTTGCCCAATACCTAGAATTGGAAGATGCTCAAATGATAGCTACAGAACAAGCTTTTGAGCGAAAGCGTTGATAGGTGTTGGCGCTCCTTTGGACAGGGAAGTTCTATAGATAGACAAAAGCGACTAAAGCCCCAGCAACACCAACTAGTTAGTCCAGCCCTCGAGCTCTCCACTCAAATCTGCCCAAACCCCACGACCATGTCCAAAGACATCAGCCCCCAGCATTCGGAAAGGCTCATCGAGTTGGAAACCAAAGTTGTATCAACGTAACCCTTGATCGATCGCGAAGGCGGTGCAAAAACTACAATCATATATTCCGTGTTTTAGCAATAGATGCTTCTAGCTAGCCAACTGTAACTTTGTGAATTTTTTTAGCACTAATACTTAGTATACCTCGTATTTCAACCGTTCGAGCAGTGACAAATATACTATATTTGTATGTTTGGGCGTTATTCGTACATGGGTATACTTGTCAAATCGACAGTAATGGGCGTATATACGTCAACATTACCAGCCAATGATGAATCTACAATATGCCACATCGATGCATCGGTGCGAAGCGCTAAGTAGTTGCTACTGTATGCACTTATGACTGTATTTACGTTTGGACCAAAATCATTTTGTGTTCAATGCTTTTTTTATAGCAAAGCTCGCGAGCTGTAGTAATAATATGTACATGGTTTTGACAAAACAAAACAGGTTTAAAAAAATAAAGGTTTATATATGTACAGAAATTGTCGGTAGCAAAACTAGCAAATGCAAGGCGATATGCAGAAAGGAATGGCAAAAAATGAGTGACTCAACTTTCCCTTCCGGCCTGGTCGTGAAACCGTATTGTTGCCAATGAGTGTCTATGAGAAAGCAAAAAACAAAAGAAACAAAAGAAAATTGAGGGAACGTAAAGCAGAAAGCCTTGCAGGAACGAACGAGGTAAAATATAATATACAGAGAAAGAAAAGGGGACTGAAAGCCAAGGGAGCGTCGATAGTTAGGGTTTGCATACCGACATAGACATACAAGTAGACAAAAGGAAATATATACATAAGAGATATCCCTTGGGTATCATAATCCTGTACAGTAGTTAAAAAAGATCAAAGGAGATATCCGCTCCATCTATGTTTTTTTTTCCCTTCGTGAAGTCGTGAAGTAAGGAGGGGTTTCGTTGAGGGGGAAAACAAGAGGATGGATTGAAATGACAATACCGAAAAAACGCCGCTTTTTTGTGTCCCACCCTGGTATATACAATGAAAACAAAAAGACATGCTCCGGAGGTAAAATGAAAATTAAGGAAAATCGCTAAATGCTTTTTCAACCCAAGTGAGAGAGGTAGAATTGCTGGTCAGCAGCAGCGATGCTGTTTTGCTGCTGCTGCTGTTGTTGCTGCTGTTGCTGCAAAAGACGATGGCGTTGTTGTTGTTGCATGATCGCATTCTGGTTCTGCAACAATTGCTGCTGAAGAAGAACAGCTGGAGAAGTCAAGCTCGATGGGTTTCCAGCAGCGGAAGTTGGAGGCATCGAGGTTGGTGGAGGTGTCGACAAGCAATGACCGTAGATTGGAGTGGTCGGGGTGGATGGAGACATGGAACTTGGGGTTGGTGGGTAGGAAGTTGGAGTGCCCAGCTGCAAGTGTGGGTGAGGAGCCGTGTGCAGGCGGGTCAATTGTTGGGGTCGAGCTGCAGAGTTAGGAGAGTAAGAGGCGTAATGGCTGTTTGGGAAAGAGCTGGAGTGAACCAATGGTGGTGGAGATGGAGAGTTGGCTGGCGAGGAGTTGTAGCCAGTCGATGGAGAAGTGTTACCATTGGCAAATTGACCATTTGTGTGCGCAGTGTTTGGTCGAGAGTAGTGATACATGTTGTTAAGCATCTCCTCGTCGTAGAGGAGGGCGGAAATAGCGCCATCTGCCTCGGCATCATTAGAGTTCTCTTCTTGATGACCGTGGATCGAAGGGCTGCTCTGGCCAACGGATGATTCTTCTTCGAAGAAATCGCTGACATGATCAGGAACAGAAGTGGGAGGATGTGGCCTATTCTGCGAGATATGGATAATGTCGACTGGGCTGTGGAGATAGCCGGCATCAACTGGAGAGTACAAAGGAGAGTAGATCTCAGGGGTGGAAGTGCCATCACCGTGGTACTCTACATGCTGGTTATGCATATCATCCATAGGAGACAAGAGCAGAGAGAGCCCGCCCTGAGCGTGGTGGGCAGCTTGCATGAGCTTCTGGAATTGAGGGGGATGGTTTCCAGCATTCAAAGAAGAGAGTTGAGGATATTGATATTGTGGAATAGAGGGCTCTGTAGGCGAGTTGTAAGAGATACCAGAAGCCATATTGGTCAAAGTCGCAAGATCCTGGCTGCTCATACTTCTGACGGATGCAAGAGAAGAGATCGAAGCGGAAGCGCTGTGCTTCGAGATACCGGCATTGGTAGCATTACCAGCGGCCTTGAGCTTCTTCTTCTCCTCCTTCTTCTCTGCCGCCATGGCGCTGTTCTTCTTGGCTCGCTCCTCATCTGAGAGGGGCACTGGAAGACTTAGACCCCTCAGCTTTCCTCGGCTGGCGACACCAACGCCCCATGTGAGCTGGGTTCGATACCCGGAGCAAGTTCCCTTTGTCTCAATGCACTGAGTGCAGTATGGTCGTCTTCGGTCACACACACGATTGTTCTGTCGGCATGTGTGACAAGGCTCAGAAGCGCCAGAAGGTGGGGCCCTTCTTCTTCTCTTAGTCTTGATCTGTGTCGGCGACGTTGTAGCTGTGTTGGAAGGTTGTTGCATCATTGTCGAATTCATTTTGAAAGGAATGTGTGTATATGCGTGTGTGTATGTTCAAGTTGGTATTGTGATATTTTATGGATAGATGTAAACGATGGTTCTTCTTGTTCGAAGTAGGTAAGGATAGGTAAGAGGTCGGAATGTTTAAGAAGGTATACGACCCTCTGTGTAAAAGTATGAAATGATTATATGAGGTATGTCTGTATGTCTGAGAGAGAGAAAAAGAGAAGTTGGGGGTGGAAGTCGAAGAGGTAGATATATATTGAGGAAGGCCCGCGATATGATGTAGAGAGTGGAGATATATATCACACAACGGTGGGTTTGACAGATGGAGTGAGGTGATCCAGAGTGGGTACTTTCTAGAGTTCTTCTAGTAACCGGTATTGGGGGTGTTTTTCTTTTTTTTATTTTCCGAGTCGAATGTCTTTCAATATGGGTAGGTGCTTAAAATGGGAATTGATAGTGGCGCCTGAACGTCGATGATATATACTAGAGGGCAGACAGGAGAGTCAAGTAGGGTGTGGTAGGGGTCAGAGGATGACCGTGGTGGTTCGAGTGGCCGGCAAGTGAGAGAAGCTAAAGCAGGGTTCCAGGGCGCTATAACTCGTCACGTATGATCTTGCAGAACGGAAGCATAAAAAGGAAACAAGTAAATGGAAGGCGAGGGTATGGACGACGAGGTAGCCTTGCCTGTGAACGAGGGCGAGACAGTGTCAAGGAGGGGGGCTTCCCACGAGGGAGCATAAAATAACAAGAAAAAGTAAAGAGAGTATGCACGGGGGGCCCAGGTTGTCGAAGAAGAAAATAAAAAATAGACCGGAGTCAAGGGAATTGAACGAACAAGCAAGGCCACCCGAAGGTCTAGTTGGAAAAATGAAATATAAGAATTTTAAAGAAAAAGAATAAAAATAAGTACTAGACGTAGTGTAGTTAGCACGAGAGACAGGAGGGTTTTGCAGGGCGCTTTTCGGGGAGCGAAGTGTTCAGCGCAGAATGTGAGGCACTGCCAAATGCGAGGCCAATACGTTGTAGCGGATACTGTATGAGAAAAAAGAGAGTGCGAAGAAAAAAAGCCTTGTATCACAAGCTTCTATTTACAAAGCGCCTAGTCAGTATCGGATTACAAGTAGCCGAAACTTGGTAAGAAGAAAAATAACAAAAGCGATAAAAAAAGCGACACCAAAATTTTCTTCCAGAACAGCAGGAAAGAGTATCAAATCCAAATCGAAAATTTTTCGACAGAACGGCCACCGGCGGGAAGTGCGTTGCACATTGAAACCGACCTCAGCGAGAGACATGCATGCGTCCATTGCTGCTTTGGTGTGCTTCAATGCGAGCCCACTCCGCACCTTCAGACACCATCTCACGCCAACTAGTGTCAGAGATCCAGCAGTAAATAACGAATGGACTCCGTATGCAAGCCATCTATTGGAGCTAGGGTGGAAAAGAGATCCTGCATGCCGTTGGGGGCTCACACCAGCTTTTCTGCCCTAGTGCCACCGCAGACTTGAAAAGGCTCCTGCTGGTGACGGGCGCACAGCATATCGACATTGACAGCTACTCCAAAGCTCCATTCGAACTTTTAGGGACGCAAGCCAATAGAAAATAAGTCTAGCCTTTTTTTTTTTTTCTTCAATCGATGGGCACTCATGCCCAAAATATCGTGAACTGGATTCCATCCGGAGCCCCAAACTCCAAACTGAGCGCAATATACTAAAGATAACGGACAGGAAATTAAAGAAGGGGTCGTCGCTTCATGACCTTGGATGGTTTGAACTAGCACAATTGCTTATTCTCCCAACGGGTGCATGCTGGTAGTAAAATGATCCATCGAAGTGGATGGACATGACATAGACAATTGCAATTCCAATTGCATTGCGAGTGGGGAGAGCAAAAGAAAATCAAAAAGCAAAAATTCAAGAGCTGGGAGATTACCTTGTAGGATGTTTCTTCTTGCGCTACGTTGTTATGAATCGTGACCAGAAACTCTAAAAATCTTCCGAAGATGGTAGCCTTTGCGAGAGATATGCCAAAAACCTGGTCCAAAGATGATCTCAAAGCAGCGCTGTCGACGCTATGCAGCAGACCAGAATCAATCGAGCCTGTTGTGTTGCGCAAGGGTTCCCTCGCGGTTTCTGATGTGGTAGGTGTCAAACCGATCCAGCGAGTACTGACAATATGATAATGCGGGAGAAAATAAAAAAAAAGTCCGCCGCCTTGAACGTGAAAGTGACTGACTGACAGTGCGACACAGGAATGTTCCTCGGCTCAATCAATTGTGTTCTATCGAAAACCTTCGAGAATGTTTTTGGTGACGATGGGCGCAAAGGATTGCTAAAACCGATCACCTGGGCTGCCGCGGAGTGTCAAGCAGAAGTTGCGGCCCGGCAGGTCTGCTCTGTCAAAAGAAGAAGGCGAATCGGAATCCGTGGGAGTCTATTGTGCCAGAATCGATGCGGGAAGATTTATAAAGTTCAAAAAGAGAAGGACCC
Organism: Orbilia ellipsospora; assembly: GCA_036971675.1. NCBI lineage: Eukaryota > Fungi > Ascomycota > Orbiliomycetes > Orbiliales > Orbiliaceae > Orbilia > Orbilia ellipsospora. Next base: position 180,469 of record JAVHJO010000003.1, read on the forward strand.
AAAGCATCAGGGCAATGAGGCGATGGTAGAACACAGGACTCCGGAACCTGACGACGGGTAATGAAGCAAGGAAGGGTATTAGAGGAGTAAAATGCAGATTTGATAGAGTTGTCGCTCGACCGGCTTTTTGTTTTTTTGGAACTTGCACTGCCAGGTTTTGGATTGAGAGAGATTGTCTCGAAGTTGGATCTTGGATTATAATAGTTTGCTGTGGGGGTCGTCCGTTCTTCGTACGTTGACCGGCCCTTTTCACAGTCTTCGCGAATTCGGCGCTATCTCCTTCAAACCTTTCTGCTTTGTTGGCTTTGGAAATATATCCCCGTATCCAAAAACGTCGCAAACTCATCGCTTTTATGTATGGCTTTCTTAACAGTACTGCTGGGCGAGCTTACGAGCTATTGCAGGCTCTGGTAGTGCGAAAGGGGATTCGTCCAATCTCAACAATTATCAAGCAGATATGCATGTCTCATGGTTCCAGAAAAGCAATTTTTTGTTCCCTTCTATTTTCTTGTCAATGATTGATCGCTTCATCAGCGGAACCTTCCAGTCAAGAGGCTTTGATTGGACTTAAGCCGAGGTCCACAGTTTAGGTCTGACGTACAAGATCTCTTTGGTTCTCAGGAAAAGGGATCCCGCTGGAGAGACATTAGGCCGGCGTTTGTGCTTGATCAATAATTAAAATTCAAAAACTTAAATGCGTTAACATATGCGATGCTTAGTTAGGGAGAAAAAAAAAAAAAAAAAGGAACAGTGTGGATATGCTGCGTGCCTAACACTTTCGATGCAAGCAAAATGTGGAGCAATGCTTCTTGACGGCTGCCACCCAAAAAGCATAAATCAAATTTTATCATCAAAAATGTGTGGAAAGAAAAATCGACGGTGAGAAAAAGGAAAACGAGAAACATCACCAATCAAAGACTCGGGTTTGGGCAATTTTCGGCATGTTTACTTTTTGTGGAGCATGGGACCTGTGGGTGGCCAGGGGATGGTTCGGCCGTTGTAGCACAGGCGTCCCCGAGCCACTCGAGCTCGTTTGATGACGCCTTAAACCTGATGCCCTCCCTCACCGTCCTGCCCCACCAATGCAAAGACAGATACAAGGAACGAACATCTTGAACTTACCATATTGCCTCCGTCGACTGGCATGGATGGTATCGACGGAGCTTATCAAAGCCGTGGCTTAAAGCTCCGCCGTATTAACATTCAGAGACGGGGAATCGTGATACGAGAGCCAGGAAGGCAGTTTTGAAATTGACCGGTCGACGGAACCGAAGAGATTCGATTGAAGAACCAGGCAGATTACTAGACAGCCAATGTTTCGCACTGGAGAATGAGATCCAGTTTCGAAACTATCACCTAGATCGGCCGCTCCATCATCATGCATTAAGAGCTGGCAAACGGTGAGATAAACTTGACCGATGCTTTAAGCCGGGTGGGCCTACCGACCCTTCGATAAAATGATACGTCGAATGTAAAGCATGCAATGCTGATCGATATCGAGCTGTCGGACATGCTCCGGACATATGGCCAGGAGACCATGCAGCTTTGATGTCTGCGGATTGGAAGATATCACACCTTCAAAGAAAGGGCGAACGGGTGGAGTGGAGTGGAGGCAAGGTGTGTAAGGGCATCCCGTAGCTTAATCGTCGAGCCAATCAAAACAGATCGTCTAACTGTGGGCAACACAAGCAGAAGACACCAACACCAACAGAGACAACAGCAGCGAAGCAGTAAGCTGAGCTAGCTGTGGCTGGTAACATTTGACAATTCATTCATTTACTAGGATATACTCTTCACGAACTTTCTTGAGCACTTTCGATCATCCTGGAACTATCTAAGTAGGACTAATATAGTAAACTTATTGCTGAGTATCCCTGGATTTGCACCGCCTTAAGCATGTGGATTAGCTCCTAGTGCAATGTTAGCTTACCTGAAGGACTACATATTTGCAATTGAATTGAATATTTATTGCTAGACCTTGGTCAAGTCTTTTGTCATTCTAACTGGGGTCGTGCAGATGTATCTCGGGATGCCATGGTCTGATCCAAAACATATTAACAGCCATCTACAAAGGCTAGTACCCTTCATATACCACAAGCAATAGCGGGTGCTTAGAGACATTTTTTATGTCCAGCTGATCCAAGTTATCGAAAGCGGATATCGGGTTACCCTGAGATCTTCAATCTAGAAGAACCGGAAGTAAAATTTAACCTCCTAGGTTATAAAGCTCTGCCACCAATTACCCTCGTGTTTGAAGACATTAAACGTTCCAAACCCTCCTCAAGTTCTCCATATTCTGGAGAATTCCGAACATAGGCGCAGGGGTTCTGATTGGTGAAGCACTCTTTAAGCTTGTTAAGATATGGCCAGGGATCCACCTTCTGGTGGCTAGGCAGCTCTTTTTCTTGCTGCAGAGGAGGGGAGTCCAAGATCTCTATCAACTGATCTTCCAAGTGCAAGTAACGCGGAAGCCGCTAATAGCCATACGGCTTGATGTTCAGCGCACCATGCTAACCTATCAGCAGAGCCGGTGAGCCGTTTATCGAAAAGATTATATCGCGATCAGATGAACAAGGTCCAATACTTTTTTCTTCTTCTCTTGCATATCGCCAATATTCACTTCCACGTCAAAAGCTCAGACCCCCATACCCCTCTTTTTACGATAAGACATCATATTCCCGATAGTTTACAAGCCCTGAGTTACTTTTATTCTTCGTGACACTTTGAAAATATCAAAATTCGATACTGGACCAATCAGATGCTATCCCCTTCAGATCATCTTCGCTTTCGATCTCTGTCTCGGGAACCCCATACAGTAATGAACATGTCCGAAGGCTCCACCGTTTTCATCTGCATCTCGTCTCCTGAGATATCAAACTATAGCGCTGCGGCATTGCAGCGCCGCAAAACCACGAAACTAAGAATATAGCGCTGCCTGCTAAAAAACCAATCATTTGACGATAAACCTCCCCTCGAAGCGTGTCTTCGCGCGAATATTACTACGAGGGCTACAATTCCAAAAACCAATCGGTACTAAGCTGGAATTTTAGAAAGCTTAAAAAATTCATGTTGTGCCAAGCGGTGGGTGTTCTTTGATCATCTAGCTGCATACAATTATTCGCCGTCCTTCCCTGCAAGTACCCTTGTTTCACCGCAACCACACACCAGCGAGAACATGCACCAGCACATGTTCCTGATCCCGGTAGTTAAGTTAGGCAGCAGCGTGCGACTCTACCAGCGCAATCGAGGGGTGTATCTTATCGAAGTGTTCGAATGTTAGGGTAGCATTGATTATCTTTGGTTGCTTGGAACTAAATGTCAACCCTGACGCAATTGCTACCACCAGCCGAGGTTCAAACCGTGTGGCTGGTGAATTTGTGAAGTGGGCAATTCCTTGGATTTCTATCAATATTCAAAGGTTTCTGGCGCGCCCGCGCATATCGCCAACGAAGGCAAAGAATGTAAAGATTTTTCTGAGGTTAGCCCGACTCCCAAGAAAATCGACATCTTTCTCTCCAGTCTCCACAAGATTTTGCTGCTGTGCAACCTTGGCAATTTTGCCCACATACTGCAACATGACGAACGTCGGTGGGGCTCGGTTCTGCCGTCACAAGTTTTTTCCTTTTCGCTCTTCTTTGGAATGCGGCAGGGCCCTGCATTGGATATGAAATACTTATGGCATTCGAAATAATATATTTGAGTCCAGGAATCCTTCCAGAGCAGGGAAAGATCTTTGTATCAAAGTAGAAAGTCAAAAACTCGTTCCCGAAGCCCGACCGGGAGACCAAGCCAACTTACCGGGTTCCGTGGACGGTGTCCGCCGCTCTCCGTTCTCATTTGGCATGTGCGTTCGCGTCTAATTAAGCGACAGGTCCCCCTACCCCCGACACTGCTCGCGATCCAGGGGCACCTTCCCATGGATTCGTTCACTGCATAACCCCATTTACCACAGGTCCAGCCGATATGCGGGGCCCAAGGGCGACGAAGCGAAATTGCGTTGTGTGAGGGCATAGGGCCTGACACCAGCTAGATACATTCGAGCTGCCATCTTCGGTAACCTTCTAGACGGTTTGGAAGTAGTCAAAAATAGCCCTATGGTTGCTGCCTACCGTTCCGTCTCTGCATACTACGATCAGGGAGAAATTCTCTAGTATGAAACTTTCTTTCGCTTGTGGCTACGCTGTTCCCTTCTCTCGATTTTCTTGCAATTAGAGACTTCGTATCTGGGGCTTCGTCATCATAGAGAATGAAAGTATGCATTGCCAGTATCGGCACATGCTAACATGCAATTTAAGACTAGGGACGAATTTTCACTTTCTTAAGCGCATAACACCCGCGCAGATCAAATAGAGGAAGCCTGAGGTTTTGAGGAAACCAAGACATTGCTAGACTTCATCAAGCTTGAGTTTAACCCGGGTTTCTTTACGGGGCAAGGGTTGCCTTGCCCTGGTACAGCGGACATAACTATGGGCATCCATTTCCCATGTGCTTGAGATGTTTCCTCCGAATATTAATTTATGCACCGTAGGCCGCCACTAGATAGATAAAAGTTTAAGCTAAGCCACCATTTATCTGGAGTATCGACCGTTTGAAAAGTCGAGCTAGAAGCTGCATATCGACTGTGGTGCAAACTGTAGCCTTGAGGTCTGTCGAATTTGCTTTCGTCTCTTGCTCCGTGTGGCTGCAGATGATGCGCACCCCGCTTGCATCCGACTCCAATCGACGATACGCCAGAATAGCTATATTTATGGCATCAAACAATTTGGTCGGTTGGTTGGTCGCGCAATCGAGCCAGTTACGAACTCGAGCATGAGACATCTCATCGGTTTGGGGTCCGGAAGCCTCGCGCCTGCGACACCCAATTCACCGAGCCAAGCTTTCTATAATAACAAGATTCTGTGGGGTGATGACACTTTGACAATTTGCCCCTCTCCGAGTATCCTCTCAGCGACCGAGAATTAGGTTCATATGCGCAAACCGACTATCTTATGCACGATATAGGATACCGAAGCCGAATAATCTAGCAGATCCGTGCGTGAGATGTCTCATTCTTTCCCCTCTCCGAGGCCCACTTGCAAGCTGGGGGGCTCGAGCAGAAACATGCTGTACCACAGACGCAACCGAAGATCTCAAAGGTCGGCCTTAACATTTTATTGCATAAACTATACGTATTCGCGAAAGTGTCAAATTCACGGTATTTTTCTGATCTTCTGAACACACCTAGACACCCCCCTTTTATCTCTTCTTGCAACAAACTTGACGATGTTTCATAACCTCGAAATCTTGAAATGTCCGAGATCCATGAACGAATGTTTCGGTGGCTTGGGGATTCGTTCTCGCTAACTCGGCAAAACGTCGAGACAAACCACAACGTTGGCATGTGAAAGCTTTTGTGTTGTCGGGAGGCCGAAATGCGCATGACTGCCTATTATCCCTGCTGCATCCTTTCCAGCCCCAGGCTAAGCTAAGCCAAAGTTTCTCCTGAGAAACTCTTCGGCTTTCGTTTAAGGAGAATAATAGTCTGGAATGTAAAATTTGGAGACGCAGGAGCCGGTGGAGCCCAGTGAGTCTCATGGCACATTCCGTTCTCGATTTCTAAATTATGATACTAATATAATAGTGTCGTATATACTTAGGATTTCGTAGTAGAAAATACCTCTAGCATTCAAGATGTCGCAACTTAATTAATTTAATAGCTTTAGCTTGATATTATTATGTCTCGGATAATCATCTGTCATTTGAAAAGCTATGCATATTAATCCGATATCTCTCGGTCTTTTCTTTAATCAGGCCGCGGTTGCTAGTATTTGCATGATTTTCACCGCCCGGTATATGGTAGCCTCGACACCAGGCAGGTATATACCAATATTATCCTTTTTTAAAAATAAAAAAACAATTGCAAATACGTATATAGTGGCAAATTAATCAGAAAAAAATTTCGACTTCACAGTTGGATACATTCAGTAACTCTTGCCTTGACATAGCCTGGATCCTGATGTTATTTCGAATCGTAAGACAGGACGTCCCCGTCTTCGTGCATAGCAATCATCTAAAGCTACACGTTTATACCGTATACTGCTACTGTTGTTGATTGGCCAAAACTCACAAGGGCTTCACAGCCCTGAATTATCGTATTTGAGACCTTCCAGCGCTAGTACAACGGCCGCAAAAGTAGTGTGCCGCTTTCCCTGCCTCTAAATACTGATTATAGACTCAAGTACATCGGCATATAACCTGGCAATTGGCAAATGGGCGTCTCGTATTGGTTCAGTGTGCATCCTAGCTTTTATAAACCTCTGCCGCTTTTCTGTTTCTCCCAAGCAGGATCGATCGCCTTTGCTAGAAACGTTGGTGCCTACAACATACATACAGCCATCCCTCCATCCACACGGCACGCGGGATCAGCTACATGTACGTTTCATGGGGGATTTTTGCTGGCATCTCCTTGACTTGAAATGTTCTGGGGAGAAGCTAGAACATCACCCTGAAGGACTCTGTCCGGGGTGGAGGGAAGGGAGGGGAGGGGAGTGAAGTTCTAGCATATTTTCTTTTATCTTGAGATCCTTGCTCATGTCACTTGTCTCCCACCTTGCACGCAACTCGATTCGACTTCCAGAATACCCTGGGGATCCAGCAATCGATCATTACATGCATGTCAGTAGTGGGTATCCATGCCAGCACGAGAACGCAAGAACGAGTTATGTGCACCTCGTTTCCAGACCAGTATATCGCGGTCAGCCAAGAGGCAAAAACAAGTAAAGATTTCTTCGATTAACGGTGTAGACCAGGGGTTAGGGGTCTTTGGCAGAAGTAGCTTCTAATAACGGCTAGTAATATTTTGGTGGTGGCAGAGAGGAACGGGAGAGGTGGAACTCTTAGTTCTCGTGCCAGGTTGCGCCCTCCCTTGATTTCTGATAGAGATATATCCACACCTCTTAAGCAATGTAATCATGGAGTTGTGAGTTATTCTCTTTTTTGTGTGTTCGTTGTGGCTATAGGCTTCTCGTCTATGGTGATATTGAACGCTTTGGGCTGGTGGGAAAGGAATATATTATAACGTGTTGTCTGGAGTTATGCGACACCTTTAGATTTTCCATATTATGCTAGCAGCCTAACTCCCATATCGTAGAAGAAAGCGCGTGCGTCTCACGAGACCAATATTGCGGTCAGACTCGTTCAGAGCTCTAGTCTCATTTCTTCCCCGCGATGCCGAGCGAATGCAAGCTCTGGCTCCGGGTTCGTTGCAGCGGATATTTCTCGCATCGATCGGGCCAAGATCATGGCAAGTGTTGAGATCAAGACCCAGGACTAATAAATCGCGAGAGCGAGGGAAGACGGCAGGGAATCAGTCGTCTCGAGTGTAAAAATTGTACAAATATGACAGGAGCTCTGTTGATTTTTCCTTTTTTTAAATCGTCCTGGGTAGCAGTTTGCATCGTAGGGATCTCTCGCCTCAAGGATCGTCTGGGTGAACAAGATATATCCTGGATTGGCCCCCAAACCACTCGTGACATTTTCATCGGATCGATTTTAATGATCTTCATGATGTCCCTACTGGAATAAATTCAACCTGACAGAATCAAGTGTCTTGAATTCTTGAAATGTTGAACATTAGATCCTGAAAACCGAGCCTGCAGGTCAAGGATGTCGTAAGATTGACAAAATGTGAGACCTCAAAGCATCACCGTTGACAAGCAAAGGTTCTAGGATGCATGCAAATGACTGAAATCTTAGCCCCGCAGTTCGTTCCGGGAACGATTGGAGTGCTGTCTACAGTTTGCATCGACATAGGTAGCCCTGGACATTCGGAGGATTATTGCTAACGTGTTGCTCGTGGCTCGGAAAGTAATTATCCTTGACTCACTGTTTGTTGTACAAATGAAATATTCTAATCACATATAAATCAAACTAGTTGGATGACTACTCGATGTTTGCATATGCAATTTGCAGGCTGCCAAGTCCTGGAGTAAAAGGTGCCTGCGGCTTGGTAGATGCGGCCGCGGCCGGATAATACGATCACGAATGTCCAAACCCCAGGAGTTTGAAGGTGCAACCGGGTCCGAATACTAACGTAGCTTGTAGAGATCGTATTCGATAATCCTAATCCCTAGTGTTTAATGACGAATACAAGGTATGAATCGTCGTCGTATAGAGAAATTAGTGTTCGTCATGCATTGATGCATCAAAGATCGTGTCGGCGTCAGCTAAGCAACTCAATCGGGACTAGACACTTTGAGTCTAAAAAGTGTTGTCGACATGTTGCAGGAATTCGATCGATCTGATTCGCATTGCGCGCCTGATTCGATTCGATACTCATTGCGATCGCATTATCATTTGAGAGCTCAATGTCCCTGCCTAGTCAGCCAAATTCCGCCTCGAACCAGTCGTCAGCTGCTGACTCTACCCGGAGAGACCCTCTTACGGTGAGCCTCCAAATTTCACTGAGCGTGATGAATAATTCGAATCGGCTAGCTAGTCGAAAAACTGCAACTCGAAGCGTCGGTGTTGGATGTGGACATTTGACGACCCCATGCCCCTGTAAGAAGCATCCGTTTCAGCCAATGGGACACCACAGGCTTGTTTCAAGTATTTCTTTCACAGCTCTAGAAACAATCCAGGAGCCTCTCACATTCGATGGTACAAAAATTAAGCTAAAAATGCGTGGTCTTGATACTCTCATTTCATCTTAGAGTGGATTGCTATTCTAAGAGAATTCTAGATGCGACATCTTGTCATTGGTTTCTTCTCAGCTCTTCTCACGCTCACACCGAAGCCCTTATTTCAGGCAGCTTTGGGCGTAATTTCTAATTATCTATGCCAAGAAAAATGGTCGCCGCTGCAGGGGCATAACAGAACATTATTATCGTGTCGTTTGGCAGGAATATCGTACGACCGCCCAAAGGACCATAATATCAATGCAAGTTTAGCGAGAATATGCAGGATGCATGAAAACGTCCAAATATCTAGCCGTTCGTGCAGATATACTTCACTTTTGTTATCCGGGAATTTGATAAACTTGGTTCTTGGGTAATTATAATATGCGTTTCGGCGAGATAGAAACGAAAGTATGCACAGCTACGTAAATATTATCAATGTGATAGAAATTTGTTGGATTTCGCTACCAAAACTAAAGTGGGCTGCGGTATTCACGGTATCTGGATACAGAAAACCAAGTTGGGTAATCGAAATAGAAGAAATAGTACTTGCAATATAGCGTACACATTACTGGTTATGTTTGGGCCCACAGTGGTCATCTTAGGGAAAATGTATACCCTTTCGGTATTTTCTCAAGCCGGTCAGTCAGTATAGAGTATCAAATTTCAAGATTCAAGGATGGGATGTAGAGAGACTTGGGTAATGCGTCAACGAGACAGGATCTATCATCATAGAATTCAGCCTCTTCTGCAACAAGTCAGCCCTCGATGATTATTATTATTCGAGCGTTTATCCTTGCTTCAGATTGGGGATGCGTCAAAGTCTCTTGCTTAGGTTTCCACTTGTCGCTCTCAGGGGACGATAATCCAGCAGGAGATTTGTCTTCAGTTCGAGCTGAGTAGTATGTAACTTTCCTCGTAACTCCGGACGAATCTGAGTCGTTCTTGGTGGCGTCCCTTACACGCTGCACGCAAAGTTCCGTGAACCCCCGTCGAAATCACGATCAGGACCATGAAGATACTCAAAATTTGTCAAGGTATATTTGCCTCAGAGTTTTTGACATACGGGATCTTCAGCTCGCATACGATCTCTAACCTCAGCGCTGCAGCGTCCATGGATATCGACGTATATGATTTCATATTGATGCAACCATTCACCCCTCAGGGTGTCTATTGGTAACAATCTGCACAGGTCTCACTTGTACTAAAATGCCGCTCGTGTTTGTCTTGGATATCATGGATCGGGTCGTCTAGGGTACTATCGTTGCCACGTCGTTCCCCTACCGTCTCTGACCTCCCGACATTGAGCCTTGGCTGAAGGGCGAACGAGAGGCATAAAGATTTATTCCATCTGGGCGGCTTGAGCGCCTTTCTAGATTTTAGTATGAGCCTGTAAATTAAGAGGCATCGGATGTACCAATGCCGCATGCGCGTATTCAGGACACATCTGAAGGTTCGCTGAGCCGACGTTGCATGAGTAATTTCTGCGCTACCGTATGTAACCTCAACTATCTAGGCGCCTATATCTTCTGCATCTACCATGAATCGCCTCACAGGGTATGAAAAAGCCGTTATCGATAATCTGGCCCTTACCTTTCCATCAATCCATCCACTCCGGTGACAAAGCCAGACAGTTCTGGACCTTGGTCCAGCAGTTTACCAGGCGATTACCGGATACTTGAACATCCGATCTCGATAAAGGTATCCTTGTGAAAAACAAGTGAAATCTTCTCCTTCGGCCAGACATGTGTATTTTGCCTTGCCCGGCTGGTTCGGCTAGACGGTTTTGTAAGGTCATTCTTCCACCGTCCTTCCAGATATAGTCGACAACACAACCGTAAAGTGGTATTCTTGCGGCGAAAAATGCTCGCGAATATTTCCTGATACAACATGCCAGGAACCATTTATTGTCAATTTTAAGCTTTTAGGGGGCGGGCTAAAAGCCCTCAGAGGGTAAGGCAAAGCCGTCGACGAGAGGCTAAGTCAACTAGTTCTCCCCTGGATGGGATTTAAGATTTTCAACCGTCGACGGTGGCCATCAGCCAAGAATCATCGTACGAACAATTATCATGCCGCCGGGTCCAACAGATTTGTTCGACTCCCATAATCTCCACGGACGCCCCAAACTCTCCATTGATCTTCTCGGAGTATATTTGAGAAAGAGGCTGTGCAAACCCCATGTGTTAAAAAATCTCCTATCATAAATTTCCGATGTGAGATTCGAATCTAGGACGAGGGTTCGAGAATTGTTGAATGCGAGTGTCATATCAATTTTCTGCCGTCGCACCCGATTTCGGATCTCATAACTCAGCGGTTCGGTGCCGAAAAGCTCTTTTTGGAGCTTTCGGTGATGTGATTGTAGGTTTCAATCGCGCATTACCAGGGGCGAGTTAAAAATGTGCGCCGGAAACCTCACTTCCGGTTTCGACAAATGAAAACCTCGTCCTTGTTCGAACTCCTAAATTATTAAAGATCAGATTATTTTATGAACTGTCATAGGGTTTGCCCCGCACTTGGCAACCTCTCATGTTTATCAAACAATCATGAATGCAACCTTCACTAGGACTGGTTTCTATTAACGACGAAATATCATTTTAACAGGCTTGGTTCTTCATGGGATCCATCGCTAGGACCCTACCTGTAACCAGCCGTGAAAACTAGGGCCCGTTGTTCTTTTCCTCAGCGAACCCTAACTGGATATGTCGAGATCTCTGACAAGCACCTAGACTGAGCAGCGGGCTGTCCCAGGAATAGGCAAGGCATTCCCAACAGAAATCGATGCTGTAAGTCTACTAGCTCCCCTGTACATTAGCCTTGGATATATCTTCCCGGGTTTCGAGAAGGATAGCTTGTAAGCTAGGATATAAGTAAAGACCTGAGGAAAGAATACACGAGGGCGGGGTAAATGGTTACTACTAGCGCTCGCTCATCGTCAGTTGACCGCAGAGCATTCAGCGCCAAAATAGAGGGGTAAGAACTCACGCCGAAAGTTGATGATGGGCTAGTCATACAACTAGCTAGCCACTTGACGACCATGGATTTTGTGGCACTATGACCACAGTTGCACCCCACGGATGCCTAGAGCTAGCTAGTTTCTGACGTCGCTGATTCGCTTATGCATGTAGGTGGTTGCCTATGCATATGCAGAACTCGGTCTCCAAGAAACGCCTGCATGCAATCTACTAGCGACACAGTGGGTCGGTCATTCATCAGCACGAGCGCTTTTCTTGGTCATTTCGTATTGCTTTACATAATACGTGACTATAATCCGACTAGTTTGTATATCTATCCAACGGCGGACGATTTGAGAGTCGGAAGTATAGAGTTTCGTTAGGATGTGTGACGGCATGGGATGAGGTCGACCGTCTACGGCCTTTCAAACCGGTTTGATCCGCCTTTATTACTGAGCTCGTTAACTGGGAGCTAGTTTCAAGGGGGAGTTCATTGTTTTGTAGGAAAACCTGTTTTTTAAGATCCTGTCCCTCTTACTCAACTCGTTTCCAGTCTTGAAGACCTTCGGGTGTTCGGCGAGTTCCTATTTGATAGTTTTTGGGGAGGTGTTGAAATCCGTATACACGATATTTATGCAATAGATACGAGTATTTTTTCAGGATATGAGAATATGGATTACTGATTTAGTGAAAATAAATAATACAGTGGCATAGACCACTGAAAGTTAGATTGAGGATGAGAGATGTTGGCTTGCTTCAGAGCTCTATTCAATCGCGTCTACGAACAATGTTTTACGAAAAGACGAAACGCAAATAATTGTAAATAAAATTTCTGTGAATCTTAAAGAGGTACTTACATAGGCATGCCCAAAAATATTGAAACAAAAGACCAAAATGAACAGGAAGCGGATCATCGATCCTTCTATCTAACTTCTAAGCAACACATAGGAAGGCATATTTTGAGCATTTACCACATGACTATAACTGGCAGCGAGACTAACTATGTAAGATAGCATTGAGCAGTTAGGATTAGATCAATTAAATCTAATAATTAAAAGTTATGTATTAAACATTTGTGATATTCATGAAGTAGCTAGACAGTCGAATTTGTCGCAAAGCCTATAAAATTCTAAAGATGTCTGAATTATATCTTATTGCCCCATTTTATGCCCTCCGAACTTGTCACATACGATTGTGAACCTGTTTTTACAAGATATATATCGAGAAATGATTGTTTATCAATATAGCATCACCTAGTACTACAAGAACACAAGGGGAGAAGATTTCATTTACTAGAACACATATACTCATAGTTATGTTATAAAGAGTTATCTTCTCGTAATACCACAAATCTCCTTTGTTTCTGCCTTATCCTAAGGGGCAAGAAGTCATTAGAATTAAAAGTCGTGATGCTAAATATATAGGAAAGAAACAAATATGAGTTTGGCGATTTGATGCAGAGTTAAAGTTGAGCTGCGACAGCCATAAGCATCAAAGCACCTCCGAGCAGGCAGTTCGGGACATTCAAGAGCCCAACTCCATTTGGTTTTCCAGATCCAGATCCGGAGCCGGAGCCACCTCCCGAGCCAGAGCCAGAGTTCGAGTTTCCACTCTTTGTTCCGCTATAGCTCGAACCAGAGTCATCAGATGAGGCCATTCCTTGAGTCGTCAAGTTAAGGCATCTGATTGTCAAATTTCCAAGGATACCATCCGGATAATAGAACACCGACGCGATATCCTCATCAATCCGATAATAATTATCGTAATGGCAACACTGTGCGTCATCATCCCCGACTACAAAGTTGACCTGCGTCGCAGAGCTAGGACATTTCTCGCCTTTGAGAGTTGCACTGCCGAAGTTGGTAACATTGGTGTCGTGAATTCCGAGAACCGAGCCGCAAGTATTAGATGATGGCGCTCCGGCTTCGCCGAGATTGCTTACGGCGCAACAGTAATTCTCCAGACCAAGCCAAGTGCCGCACAAGCCGGTTGTGAAGTTGGCACCGTTGACGTAGCAAAAATTGCCACTTTCGCCACAGGCTTGTTGCGGCCCTGACCTAGTAGAAAAGGTTGGTGGCATAATTTGAATTTCGATCGTCATTTTGAGTGATAATAGTAAGGAGTATGGATGGTATGTTTCCCCGTTTAGGTTATCTACAGGTTTGAAATTGTTAGTCTTTGGCATACATTTAAGATTTATACAAATACACTTCGATGTTGGCTAGTTACTATGGATCTTGATTATTTGATCAATTGATCGATTTTGGTTTAGGTGTGGCTTGAAGTTTCTTAAAGTTTGAGAAAATGGCCAACGAAGAGATTATGCGAGCTCAGTGGTAGGTCGAGAGATAATATAGAGATTGTCTCCCTTCCGAATTAACTAATAGTGATTTGAATATAGCTACAGACGAACCCTTAAGGGAGGAACCACGAAAGAAATATATACATATCAAACTACATGAGCACCTTCGATAACTGTAGGAACGGCAAGTTCCGAAATGAGACGATGAGGCCAGAACAGAAAAATATTCGACCCTTTCAGGGGAAAAGGCAACAAAGTCGCCTGTTGGAAAGCCACGAGCGAGTCGTTGCGATCAGAGCATCCAGCTTTCAGACGCGCCAAGTGTAATCTTGGAGAATTAAGCTCTTTGAATCCGCCTTAGCGGGATGCGGCTGAAGATGGAAATGTACATTTGCATGCAGAACTGCAAAGTACATTCATCGCACCTGCGGTGCTCTGCATGGTTTTGTTTGAGAGATCTGGTGGAAGTGGTCTTGGCTTAATCCTTCAGAAATCCCATCGCCTTCGATCGATCTTAATTATGCCGCCAAGCGTTACACGGATCAACTATCGAGCAATTCTATTGGGTGGCAGCATCGTGAAAAGAACAACCAAGAGATCCGGAAACTCCAAGCAAAGCTTGCAAAGGGGATATGTCTTCCCGTTTCGCATGTATTTTGTTAGCGTACGTTGGAATGTTATAGCACGTGGGCCTCACGGTAAAGGGGTATTATAAAGAGGTTGAGAATTCGACACAATTGTGTAGAAGAATTTCTACATGGTTAATATTAATCAACATTGATCAAGATCTCGTAGCCAATTCAGAAATGGACCTCTTGGGATATATCGAGATCGATCATTAAACAAGGATGCGCTTGTATTCCCTGTTGCAATGTGGGGCGGTGTAACATGAGTTTGATCATTTCTCTGACCAGCTTGCTTGCGCAATTGCTTTCGTATCTACCAGGCTTACCTTGCCGCAAGCTTGCAAGTTGCGCGTCCAAATCCTTTCAAACAGCATGATGATAACAGATTTTGGTTTTCTGAATCTTTAACACTCTTCAATGGTGTCCTTTTGGGAATTTTACTTGAACTGATCTTGTAGAAACGGTATTGATTAGAAATTTACGCCGGTTTTTTGGCCTTGATGTGCTCAATCGAAAGAACGCCTTCGCTTAACAACCTTTGAACAAGAAAGCTTGTGAAGTTGCCTACCTGAAACTGTAATGGACCTGCTCTAGATTCTAGCAAGAGCTATCGTTTTATCTGGCAATTGCAAATTCAAGAGATTGATATTGAGGTGTGAAGAAATAATGCATTGCCCTAAAGGTTTTTGGCAACTCCAGTGATCCCACTTCACACATTGTTATACATAAGACCCCCTCGAGACTTGTTGCTCAGGCTCCGCAACGCACACGGCTGCACCAGCCGAAATGTTCCCGAAACGGCAGGCTGGCACACACCAATCAGTCGATGTGAATAATCAAACCCGGATTGAAACTGTCAAGCATTATCAACAGATAGAAGTCTCGTAGACCACCAATTCTTGTCACATTGTATAACACAATGGATCCTATTCAAAATTATTGTATTTCCACAAGTTAAAATGCATATAATCGGCGAGTTCCCGATGCCGGCAACAAATGCGCCAATAGGATAAAATCTTAAGAGCCTCGGATCAACTTCGGAGAATCTTTACTCATCGCACATATTCGCCTCCACAACAGCTTTAAACTTCCAAGATATTGATAGATTCTGTGATATCCGCTTCCCCGCAAAAGGTTTATAAATACCCCATAAAGAGAATTCAGCATATCTCTTCCCCTCGGATGTAGTAGCCCTAATTCAAAACCAATTTGCTTCTCCGCAATGTCCACTCAAACTACTACCATCACGAAGGTCCCCGCGGCGGCTTCCGCACCGCCAAAAGTGGGAGACTTAGAACTGGAACCTCACGAACAAATAGAGTTGAGCACGCGACAAGATGCTCCATCACGTTCTTCAGGTCGCGTCGTAGCTGAGGATGAAGCTATTAAATTGACGAAAGATACAATGTTCAAGCTTCTCAGCGCTGGGTTTTCCTTCTTCTTCGCGGGGACCAGCGACGGCTGTTTGGGTGCTTTGATACCATATATCCTTCGAACTTACGAGATATCGACAAATCTTATTGGTGTAATGTACGCGAAGACATGAGTCCATGAATTTTAGATAGTTTTACTAACTGCTCTGGCATCAATAGATATGCAGCGGCTTTTGTAGGCTGGGTACTAGCAGCTCTAACGAACAGTCATCTGCTTAAGTACCTAGGCGTCGGTTCAATTTTGGCAATTGGTGCATTCCTCCAACTTCTCGCACACATTCTCCGTGTGTGGACACCACCCTACGCCCTCTTCGCGATTTCGTTCTTCTTCACCTCGCTCGGACAGGCGTATCAAGATTCCCATTCCAATACTTATGTGAGTAGCGTCAAGGGAGCTCACAGATGGCTCGGATTTATTCATGCAATGTATGCGCTGGGTTTACTTGTTTCTCCGTTCGTTGCGACCTCTGTCGCGATTGCTGTTCCGGATCGGTGGGCGTTGTTTTATTCGTTTTTGATCGGGTTGGGGGTCTTCAATATTGTAGCGGTTATGTACGCGTTTAAAGATTCGTTAATGGTGCACCACCGTCAAGAAGGAGGCGCAGAAGGTGAGGATGCGAGTCGAGGTAAATCTGCGGTGGCAGAGATTAGGGAGACGTTGAAGATGCCGGCTCTGTGGTTTTTAAGTTTATATTTCTTCTTGTTCTTGGGAGCTAGTTTCACTGGTGGAGGTAAGTCTTCCAAGTTTTGTTCTAAGGAGCTCCAAGATTGAAACCGATTCGCTGATGGGCGATTGATATGTAGGTTGGACTGTGGAGTTTTTGGTTCAAATCAGAAAGGGGGATTTGGCGAAGATGGGATACGTACCCGCAGGTCAAAACGGTGGTTTATTTTTGGGTAGGCTGTTACTAGCAGAGCCAACCAAACGGTTTGGGGAAAGGAGAATGGTGCTTCTATACATTATTCTCGTGTTTGCATTTCAACTTGTATTCTGGCTGGTGCCAAATATCCCAACGAACATAGTAGCCATTTCGTTGGTTGGATTCTTTTCGGGGCCTTTCTTTGCTACGGTTTGTGCACCTATTTTCTCGCATCGTAGTGATTAAGAATCCAACAGCTAATTACTATCATAATAGGGAATATCTGTCGGCTCAAAGTTATTTCCAAAACGATTGCAAGCTACATCTCTTGGTAGGACAAGAGACACCGTGTGTGATTTGTTGGGGTTTTCAAAAAGCTAATGATTATAATTTAAACAGGTCTTGTTTTTGCACTCGCACAAGCTGGTGGATCATTGTTCCCCGCTCTAACAGGTGTGATTGCCGGTAAAGCCGGCGTTCAAGTGCTCCAGCCAATAATGATAGCACTTCTCGTTGCCACGGCGATTAGTTGGTGGATGGTGCCAAAAGTTCCTCATCGCTCTGAATAAGTCCCGATATTTGCATTTCTCGGCTGTATATACGACCAAGTCTTTAAAATTTTTCCCACTGAGTAGTTTAGCCAAGTCGCAAGTTAAAAATGAATAAGATTCTCGTAGCCAGTTGCAAAATCTTGTGTACGAGTCTCTAAACAGTAAAATGTTGTAAAATGTGAGTTGCCAAGCTCAACCGCCGCTCCCGCCAATCGATTCGACGACAGACCAACGCATTTTCTGCTTGCTAATGCGCCCCCGCCAGAATTGAATGAACCCACCTCGACGACCACGATATCAAGCAAGACCAGACACCTCCCAAGCTTAACTTACCTACTACACCTTATCCTTCTCGATCCTACCCGCCCAATCTCCACCCGTCTCCCTTTAAATTCGCCATACAAGCCCATATAAAGTGTGAGACTTCCAGCCCGGAAGCTCATACGAAACTCCACCCAATATTTCGCAGCAAAAATCGCCAACAACCGCCCGGCGGCACTCTCGCTCCTCTTCCACAAACGTATTCCCTGCCCAACTCCTCTCCGAGCTCAAGCTTCAATCGGAATCGCTCAGTGGCGGTGGTAGCGGACAGCAGCAGCAAGCGTCGTCGTTTGCCACGGCAGCAGCTGGAGGTGGTGCTGGCCCTTCCGCTTCATCGTCCTCTTCCGCTATCGCAACCGACGACGACGACCTCATCTCCTCTTCCTCTTCTTCCTTCGGTGCTTTTCAGTACACGGCAAGTAGCAGAACGCCGAGTACCGCTGGTTCCGTAATACCTAGAAGACCGAGTACCGATCCCTCGACGACCGGTCCGATGAGCGTTGGCGAAAGCGGTTCGACTTCCGGAGGGGGGCCAGATGAATGGCTGGAGATGGCCAAGAAGTGCAAATATCTGCCGGAGAGTGATATGAAACGGTTATGCGAGCTTGTGAAGGAGTGTCTGATGGAAGGTAGACAGTCCCCTATCGGATAAAATCAGTCACGTGATACAACCCACTAACACCATTTCCTTATCTGTGGTAGAATCGAATATACAACCTGTCACATCTCCCGTGACAGTATGCGGCGATATTCACGGGCAATTTTATGACCTGATCGAACTGTTCAAAGTCGGTGGCGGGTTTCCCCCGGATATCAACTATGTCTTCTTGGGTGATTTCGTAGATAGAGGGTACTTTTCTCTAGAAACATTCACGCTGTTGATGTGTTTGAAAGCGAAGTATCCGTCGCATATAACGCTAGTCCGAGGAAACCATGAGAGTCGTCAGATCACCCAAGTCTACGGATTCTATGAGGAGTGCCAGACAAAGTATGGGAATGCGAGTGTGTGGAAGAGCTGTTGTCAGGTGTTTGACTTTTTGGCGTTGGCGGCTATCATTGATGGGAAGGTGTTATGCGTTCACGGAGGGTTGAGTCCTGAGATTAGGACGTTAGATCAAATCAGAGTTGTAGCCCGAGCGCAGGAGATCCCTCATGAAGGAGCGTTCTGTGACTTGGTTTGGAGTGATCCTGAAGGTAGGTTGAACTTTGCTGCTATGTAAAATCTTTTATAGAAGAGCAGGTTGCTGACATGGATGTAGATGTTGATACCTGGGCGGTTTCACCGAGAGGAGCGGGATGGTTGTTTGGTGACAAGGTTGCCACAGAGGTGAGATTCAATTTTAGGACAGCCCCTTGATATGAGTCTAACTGGAAGATTAGTTTAACCACGTCAATAACTTGACACTAATTGCGCGAGCGCACCAACTTGTCAACGAAGGTTACAAAGTAAGCTTATTAGCTGCCTAAATTTATCATAAGCTAAGCATCTCTAACCTGACAATTTACAGTATCACTTCAAGAATGCGGTGGTGACGGTTTGGTCGGCGCCGAATTATTGCTACAGATGTGGTAATGTGGCTAGTATAATGCAGGTTAAGGAAGATTTACAGCCAGAATTCAAGATATTCCGAGCTGTCCCGGATGATCAGAGAGCAGTCCCACCGGGAAGAAGTGGCAGAGGAGAATACTTTCTATAGATTTCTAACTTTTCTTTTTCCTTCTCCTAAGACTCTTTAAGATTTTCGATTTGGCACCATGATGTTGAGCATTTGGATATATTGTACAAAGCAATTGTCATACTAGCGAAATATCTTGATTTTCTTTTACTATTTTCTTGCCTTGAACAAATCTCCAGCTCCAGGACCATTGTAGAGGGTGTGATACGTGGAAATAAAATGCAATAAGCATGGTGCTCAAACATGACACTTTTGATGAAACAATAATGAATATATAAATACCCAATTTGGAGGCGCTAAAAACGACATGTACAGAAACTAGATCGATTGATGGGTAAATTTACCAATCTGACAAGAATCCCTTCCCATTTAAGCTCCAGACATTCTCACCTGCAACCGACGAGGTAGCTGTTATAAGGATACCGAAAAACACACCCAGCAAAAGACAACCCAAATATCCCCAAATCCTCATAACTGTTCCCCAAACCTCCACAATCTTCATCCACTCTCCTTTCCTCCTCCTCGCGATTCTCAAACCGGGCAAACCGTCCAGACTTCTTAGATTATTTTTCACCTGGTACTCCCCCAGCGTCCCATCCTCAACCTTCTTCTTCCCCCAATGATTCAATGTACTTCTATCCTCCCACTTCCCTTCCAGAAACAAGGGAACACCGTAACCGCATGACGTCTGTACCTTGAATATATCGCAATAGATTATAGCTCTGGCAGTTGGCATACCCCGTCCTTTGCTGCCCTCCCCAGATCCTAGACTCGTGATGAGAAGGTTGTATTCAGCCGTATCTTTTTCTACGACTCGTCCCCTACAGAAGAGTCGTAAGATGCGCGGAGAAGCGTCGAAAGAGAGGAACATGATTGTGATTCTGCCGTTTTCGTAGAGGTGGGAGATTGTCTCGCAACCGGAGCCGGTGGAGTCGAGGTACATCATGGTGTTTGGGGTCGGGATTGAGAGAGAGGAGGTGGGGAGGCCCTTGGGGGAGAGGTTTACGTGAGAGCCTGTGAGCGGCGCGGTAGCGGTGAAGAAGAGGGGCTGGGAGAGGGCCCAGGTGGTGAGGTTTTCGGAGAGGGAGGGGTAGAAGGTTGGCATTTTTATTTTAATATGCGAATGTACGAAAAGATTTGGAGAGATATTGAAGCCAAGTTGGAATTGGCTTTAGATAAGCTGCTTGGTCGTAAGATTGAATGTATAAATTTGATAGCAGTCTTGTAACTGTTCAAGTCGCTGCCAGACAAGAGTGTGCAAGCGGGAAGATGCGGATAGGGTAGATCGATAACGTTATAGAACGTCTCACAAACTTTATTCAAAATGATTATCTTGGTATATTTGCCAACGTAAATTCTTCCTTTTATAAGTTTATTTTTTGATCAAAGCACCTTATCTCGGCGCTTCGGTGCTCGGGTATTCAAACATTGATATGAAGGGAAGGGTGAGTCAATGAATTCGGATGCCGGTGCGGATGCTTGGACCACCCTTGTTGCAAATTGTGCGTTGGCTGGAAGCGATCTGGGGCAATTTACCATATAGGTTCAGAAAGAGAAGGTAGGATCGACTTCTTAAAGCTTTCAAGTCCTCGATCTCTGGGCGTGAATGCTTAAATAGAGAACCCCGCGGATGCAAAAGGTAGCTGCGCACACCATCCGATCGGAGGCCGACTAGCGTCCCCGAGGTACCCAAGTCGTCCATCCCAGGCGTGTTGAAGCATGAAGTTGAATAGAAGAATATTGGTTCATCTTGGTTATAGTTAACTATCAAGGTTATTCGAAAATCTGATGATAAATATATTGTCCGCCTAAGCAATTTGCGTCTATTTGTATTCAATATAGTAATACTTATAACTTTCTATCCACGGAAAACCCTACTTGCCATTTGTATGGTATTCGTCGCTCGTCGTTGACGGTTGGCCGTTACACATGTGTTGTTACCCCAGCCAACTTTATGATGATCTTGACAATCCGACAATCAAGGACCAACCCACCATCCATCTTTCCGTATCAACCTCACCTGCGTATCTCCATCACCTCTTCCTCCATCACCACCTACCTCTTCGACGGTCAGGACCATGGCGACGCCCGGCCTCATCAAGATCAGAACCCGCGGCAAGGGGAATGCCATCACTGCTATCCAGCCGGCAGCAACATCAACAACAGCGACACCTGTCCCTCAACCTGCCGTTATCGCCGCACCAACCCCAGCTCCCGCGGCGCCTGCCCCTCCAGCACCCAAACTAAAGATTGTCATTCGTCACTTACCAGCGTCTATGACGGAGCAAGAGTACAACATTCTCACCGCTGATTTTATAAACAAGGACACCGCTGAATGGTCATCTTTTACCGCTGGCAAAGTTCCCCAAGAGTTAGAATCCACTATTCGTCTAGGAAGCTTATAGATCCCAGGGTTGAAGCTAATATGAGTGGATAAATTAACAGCCGAAACAAACCAACCACCTTCTCGATTGCATATGCTAAAGCTAGATCTCCGGACTCTCTAATACAAATCAAGATTGGTCTTAACGGAAAACCCCTAATAGATTCGCGTGGCCAAGAATCACGCGTCCAAGTCGAATTCGCACCCTTCCAGAAGATCCCTCGCACTAATCGCCGATTGAGACACGATGCCAGAAGCGGTACTATCGATAACGATCCCGAATTCATCTCGTTCCTAGAACACCTCAAGCACACCGGACCTAGCGCCTCCGTAACAGCTTCAACAACAGCACCGAAAACCGAAGGTACCGACACTGAAAAGCCGACTGAGGAGGAGCAGAAAGTGTACCGTGATCCATTGGCGGTACCCACCCATTCTTACGACGAACCAATATTCGAACCAGGTGCCAAAATTACAACTACACCTTTAGTCGAGTTTATCAAGCAGCAGAAGCTCCACCCGAAAATTAAGGATAAGGGTAAAGGAAAGGCAGCTGCTCTTGTCGCTGCGGCCGAAGAGGACGATGCTAAATCGACCACTTCCTCGTCCGGTGGTAAGAAGAGAGAACGGGACCGAAAGCGTAGACGTGATAAGGAGAAAGAAAAGGAAAAGGAGAAGGAGAAGGAGAAAGTGGTAATACTAATAGCAGGGTCATCTGCTGATAAGGGCAAGAAAGCGGATAAGAAGGCTTCAGCCTCAGCGCCCGCAGCTGCAGCCCCATCGACCGCTTCTACATCTACAAAGGAAACCTCACGACCAAGAAGAGAGCGGGGAACTGCTGGCCTTTCGGCTGCCGCGATACTGCAGAGAGATCTCGGTATAGCTTCTGGCGGGAGAGGGCGGAGGAACAAAGGCAACGCTGAGAATTCTGAAGCAAAACAAACTACACAAAGCTCGGCTGCCACTACTGCCGCTACCGCCAATGCTACCGCAAGTTCCAGTAACCAATCTACCACCCCAGCAACACCTCAAGCGGACGGCAAAGCGACTCAGGAAACCCCTGCCAAGTCGGAGAGCGGTCGAAGACAAAGAAATAGGAATAGAGACAAGCGTAAGGACGAAACACCAACGACACCTATTGCGAATTCAGCCTCTACCCAACCTAGCAGCGCCGAAACGACGAATACCAATCAGAGCACGAACTCTAACACCCAAGCAAACAAAACTCCGACACCCGCTCCTGCTCAGCCTGCTGTGCAGTCCCAAGGTGGCCGTGGGAGAGGGAGTAGGAACAGAGATAGAGGTGGACGGGGAGGGGGAGGAAACCAAGCTAAACAGACGGCATCGACGCAATCGAGTACCACAGCCCAGGCTTCATCGTCATCAGAGCCAACAGCATCTACCAGTTCACCAGCTCAAATGACTCAGACATCTACCCAGCCCTCGGCGAGTACTTCGGAAACCCCTGTTATCCCAACTGGACCGAAG
This sequence comes from Orbilia ellipsospora, assembly GCA_036971675.1. Lineage (NCBI taxonomy): Eukaryota > Fungi > Ascomycota > Orbiliomycetes > Orbiliales > Orbiliaceae > Orbilia > Orbilia ellipsospora. Next base: position 203,714 of record JAVHJO010000003.1, read on the forward strand.
AGCATGCAGGCCCCTCCTACGGGACCCTCTAACCACGGATCACCACATCACGGTCCGAGGGGGAGGGGAAGAGGGTTCGGACCGTTTGGGCCGTTTGGATCTCGAGGAGGAAGAGGGCGAGGAGGGTTCGCGAGAGGAGGGCACCATGGAGGCGGTAGTGGGAATGCCAACAGCGGTGGCAGCAATGCGAATCCACCGGCGGCATCGACCGCCTCAGCTGCTGGAAACGGCTAGCATACTGATATCAAAATTTAGTTTGGTCATTAAAGAAGAAATATGTTGCTTCTTTCATATACGTGACCCAATGTACATCAAATGATTTTGCTATGATACCCCTACCTAAACAGGCATTCGTTTTTCCAAATCGTTTGAAGAATATGACCCTGTGATATAATATTGAAATCATAACTCCCTAGTCAGTAGAATGGGCTGTGCGATCAAACTAGAGGGGATCGTGAGAGAAACGCTTCAGAATGATAATAATGACAGCTTATCATCAAGCCCACGCGCTATATATAGTACCATATATATATACCCACCGATCGTACAAATACACGCTTTTCAAGGATACTGATTGCGGTCTCAGTCTAGCGAACCACCAAGTCTTATTCTCTCCGCCTCCTGTTCTTCCTCCATAGCTTCGGTCTCCTTCCGCAGTTGCTCCAAATCCCACACATCTGCTCTGCCCTTGCCCTTGCCCTCCACTTCCTCATCACTACTCTCAGCTTCACTATCATCATCCTGCCATCCGCCCTTTTCGAACAACTCTCTACCCGTTTCCTCTTTCCTCCGCCGTAATTCCTCCTCTGCAGCCTTCTTACTCAACCTCTCCGTCTTCCATTTCTTAAACGTCTCTTCCGTCACAGGTGTTAAAGTGCCGGTTAGTTTGTGTCGTTCAGTTTCCAAAAAGTCTTCGAGAGTGAGTGTTCGGTTGGGATTCTTTTCTAGCTCTTCCTTTTCTGCTAGTCTCTGGGCTGAGGTTTTCACGACGAAGCCAGGCGGTAGAACGTGTCGGTATTTGCATTGATCACCGTTATTCGGACCTACGTGTTCTCAAATTATTAGCATCTCGAATATAACCACTCTGACATAGAGGCATTATTCATGATAGAGTATAACATAAGAAAATGGAAGACGTACAAACCCAAAACCAACCATATTTACCATCCTCTATAGCTTGGATGAAATATCTGCACACGATATCCGTCGTAGTCTTCGGGTTGCCGTGTTTCGAAAGCACGACCTCTCTTAACTTGGCTTCGTCCCAGTTCTCTGATGTTTCTTGTTTTGCGTCTGTCGTTGAGGACGAACCCTCGCCATTATCATACAGGGACCTCTTCTCGGTTTTACGTTCGACGGACAAGTCGTGCGAGAATTTACATTTTTTGCCTTAACTACAGTTAGTACCCATAACCAGCTTGTAATACTAGCACACTGATCGGAAGTTGAGAAGGAAATACCCTTTTCGCAAGTGCCTTGTTTGAAAAAAGCACAAACAACAGACTTTGGATCAACCCCAAACGGGATCTTCTGTACCTGCATCGGCTTGAACAGCGATGCAGCCTCCTTTTTGGCATCTTCAGCTGCCTTCTTCTCGGCAGCTCGGGCGGCCTTTTCTGCTGCTTTTCGCTTTTCTTCGGGGGATGCGCCGTTGATGGCTTGTGAGCTTATTTGTTTGATCGTTTTTTGTGCTTTCCCGCCTTTTTTCTATTCATTTATTGCGTATGTTGTGAGTATACTGGTTTGATTGAATGTGGCGAGTTGGGCGGGAGGGAGGTATACGTTTTTCATGCCAAAGGTCTATAGGACGATATATTAGCTCAAAGATCACAGATCGTAGATTGGAGAGGGTGTGTACCTTATCCTCCACCGTCTTCTGGGCCTTCTTCGGTTCGGCCTTTTTGGGAGGCATGGTGGGCAAATCTTCGTCGTCTCGTGAGTGTTATATGGAGTGTATGTGTGTGTGAGCTGACGGTTTTGTGGTGTTGTGATTGAAGCTTTCTAGTAGCTTGTATGCTTGCCTCTCTCTCGATTAGGGCAGCTGTAGGAGGATAGGAGATAGGTATCGTAGTCTTGTCGTCCTCGGTCGGCTCGGTCTCTGTGGTGAAGCTGAGAATTGAATGAATGAATCAAAGTGGTGGCAGAAAGTGCGGTTGTGGAGAGTCACAAAACTCGGTTTAATTGTTAAAATTGCCACATCTGGTAATTTCTCAAAATTCCCCGTTGCGGTAATTCTGATCGCGCGGTATCGAACATGCTCCACGTAACCCTCTTCTTCCATTGCAACCACCAGACATCATATCTCATCATACCAATCATCAACCGGCGTACCGCAAACCTCAATTCGATCCGCTTCAAGCCAAGCTTCTCTCTCACGCGATAATACCTTCTCTTCGATATATCAGCTAAAATGATTAGCGACGTCGAACTCAACTCCCTCGCCATCTTTCTCGGAAGCATTATGATGGGTCTTATCGTCCTATACCACTTCCTCGCCGTCAACGCCGGCGCGAACAACAGATTAGAATAGAGGATCAAGGGGTGGAAATATTAAAATTGACGGGTATCATGTGGTGGAAACGGTATTTCGAGAGCTGGTAAGTCATACATAATGCATTTCTGATATGCTGTTATATAGACAACTAAGTAACTTTTGGCTTATAGTCTCGTTAAGGCCAATTGAGGGCTCGGGTCGCTGCATTAGCCAACCTTGCACCCATTGGTTGCAAAGAAAGATATATTTTCTTAGGAATTTCGAGCACCGGTTCATTTTCAGCCAATCGAGGGTTTGAGAGTCGTTATCTTGTTCAGCAAGCAATCAGCCGAAATATAATGTTTATTACTTGCAAGGCGCTTTGGAATTTTCATCAAAAGACACAAAAGTCGGCATTTTTTTAGTCTCAAATATCAATCAAATCACTACAATCAAACTGTTCGAATCACCTTTCAATAAGTTAGCAATAACATATAGGAAGTACTTGAATTTGACTTAAAACAGCGCCGAGGCTAGACTTAAAAATACGAAATAGGTTCATCATAATCCCAACTACAAGAATCATCTTTCCTACAAGCTCCTGTCACAAAATTATCTCCTATATCACACTTCATCTTCCCCGGCGCCGCCTCGAGAACTATATCCCACCCATCACCTCTCACACTCCCCTCCATCTTCTCCCCAGGGGTATTCAAATCCCGCGGCTGCCCATTCGCATACTGATCCCCACAATCCCCCCCGTTCAGAATACTCGTATCCCAATACTGCTTCCCATCAATCATGCCATAATGAGTCGGGTCCTGAACGACCCATGCCAAATGTCCCGCTTGTGTCCACCAGGTATTCATCAATCTTCGCAAGGCCTCCAGGATCTGAAAGGAGGTATAGCTAGTGTAGGATGGTTTTTCTTTATAATTACAGAGGCGAACGGCGGCGTAAACGCTCACGCAATCAATTTGGAAACAACCTTCTTTATCGATGATGTAGATGTTGAGGTCGTTCGTGTGGTTTTGAATGTACGTCCAGAGATCATAAAAGTTGGCACCGTGGACGCCGGTTGCGGGTTGACGCTGGCAGTTGAGTTCTGCGGAGCTGATGTCTATTCCTTGGTCGCTCTCGCCCGCAGCTGATCCGTCACGTTTTGAATTGTGATGATGTAGATAGGATGGGTGAGGCTATTAGTGGGGGTCAGTTAGCTGGTCTTTGAGACACTGAGTGCGATCTCTATAAAGAGGCTTACCGTGCCTAGAGATATCTGGAATAAAGCAAGCGTGAACGTAAACCTGATTATGAAATGCATTTCGGGTAGATAGCAAGAGCTTGTCATCAAGTTGCCCTGTATTAACCGATATATTTCTATTCTTTTGGTAGTCCCGCATTTTATGCTTGGTATGGGGAGAGATTATGGCGAGCATCCATCGTGCCTCCCTCTTGCCGTAGCCGAGACGAACTTCTGGATATCGTGATGTCCTTACGTTCACGAAGGCTTAGACTCGTGCCTTGATAATTTGCACAGCAGATACAATAAGTGTTACCTCTAACAGTTGTGCTTCTCAATTACGAAACTCAATATATGAGGCTCAGTTCGTACACACAACATTATATTCTGAAACGAACGCAGTTGGCGAGCGGCAGTGGCTCTCTTCTGCATATAACGAAGCATATAACGATCCATATGCACTTTGCAATCATTTCGCTAATTCAATAGGCTTGACGAAATATAGATGGCCATAGAAACGAAACCGAAAGCGGTGTAATTTTTAGAGATTTAAAATTACTTGAACTGAATTTAGTAATAACTATAGTTAACTAGACTAATAGGTCGATAACTCACAAGCACTTTTGAAATATAGCGATCGCAAAGGAAACACCGAAAACAATTCAGTCCACTCAGCTTGCTAACCCATTCTAAAGCCCCCCAAACTTAGTACATATCGTCCATCTCATCACCCATATCACCCATACTCGTATAATCCCAAGTACAGTCCATACCACTGCTATGAACTCCACTGCACTGCTCTCCCTCCCAATTATCAACCTTATCACACTTCCCACCATTCTTAGTACTATCGATAGCAAGAGCCCATCCACCCATAGAGCCATCTATTGTATTCAAAATCATACCGGTAAGAGTATCATTCACAAACCCCAAACCGTACATATCCGGCTCTATCTCGAAGAATTCATATACATTCCCGCCGTCATGGCCCTCTTCATCTCCTCCGTGACCCCCCTCATGGTGTCCCTTAGTTTTATTATGATTATACTCTCCAGTGGAAGTCATTTTGTGCTTGTTATGCTCTTCCGTGTATGTCATATTATGCTTTCCATATTCCTTCTCGCGCTTATGTTTTGGGCCAGCGCTTGGAACTGGTTCAAAGTAAGCACTAGTGATGGTGGCACTCATCGTGTCATACGCGTGCGTATTATCCTCGTGCATTCCATGACCGTGACCATGATTCTGCATCCCACCGCCGTGCATACTCTCACCCAGGTTTATAAGCATCCCATTATTCCTACCACACCCTGTCACCACCTTCGTCTCAAAATTGAGCTGCTCGGTGACTTGATCCTCTTTCCATTGCGGCCGCCACATATCCCGTAAATACCGCACCATAGTCTTAAGATTATCGTTCGAAAAGTAAATACTCGCAGTCTTCGGTTTGAGGTTGCAGAGCTGGAGGATACTATAGCTTCCAAGACACATGACTTGGTGGCAGCCATATTGGTCTATAGTGTAGGATTGGGTAAATTTGGAGGAGAGAAGTTCCACAACATCGTCAAACGTCGCACCTATGTTCTTTTGCTGGTTGTTGATGCATCTGGCTTGGATTTTGTCGAGGGGGCCAAAGTTTTGGGTGAAGTTTTGCATGTAGCGGGGCGGGCGGACCGATTCCGTCGGGAAGGGAGGATAGCCTGACTATAGAGTAAAAATATTGTTAGCATACTTCATTTTCGTAGGAGGTGGATAGTCTGAAGGAAGAACGTACAGGTGGTATTTGATCATTAGATCCTATATTAGTGGTCATCATAGTGGTCATCGTAGACATAATGTCGGTGGTTGAAATTGGCATATCGGTACTCCAAGCACCATCATCCTGAGCGTTCGCCACAGCCGTCAGCTCAGGCTTAGCTGATTTATGAGTAGTGTGTGCTGGAGTGTGTTCTGTAGTGTGTTCTGCGGTGTGCTTTGTGATGTGCTTTGTGGTGTGCTCCGTGATATATCTTGTAAGCTTTGTAGTATGCTCTGAAATATGCTGTGAAGTGTACTTAGTGGCTGTTGTAGTCGGATGAGTTTCAATCTAATATATACTGCAATTAGATATCTATACTAAAGTGTATGATGCTAACTCGGTAGACGTAGATTTTAATAAAGTTATAAAGAGCATAACTTACCGAGTCATGGTCAACTAATGCTCGAGCATTGATATTGGTTGACAGTATTGCCATGACTAGCATAGACAGCTTGGGAATGGCTTTCATCGTGGATGCAAGACTTGATGGCCGTAGTCTTTTATTACTTCTAGAAAACTCAAAACTTAAAATCTCTCATCTATAAAGCGATTCCGATAGTTAAAAGTACAGACAGACTCTAATTTCAAACTAGAGATTTAATTTCTATAGCTGGCGCTAGGAGATGCCAAGCGGGTTTTATAGACATCCTCTGAATATTGAATCTTCTAAAATTGACTTTTGTCATATGCTTGATTCCTCCGTTTCCCGTTTGATATATTGAGGCATAGAATCCAACAGTTAAAAGTGAGAAACAATTTGAGGTCAGCTGTGCAGAAGGACTTCGGATTTACAGAACTGTGCGACTTGTCGTACTTTCTTCCAAGCTTATAGTAATAGAAACAAAGTCCTGGGGGAAATAGAAGCAACCACCAATCTACAGTTAGATATGTTATATTTCAACCACTAGCATATTGCGCATATTGCACAGCAGTCTCCACCTAAGTGTAATTATCTACCGCGCCGACCAGCGAGCCCTTATTAAGTAGAATTCACCAATAGCAAAGCCTCAATATTGTTGTATTTTCGTATCCGGATCGATCAATGAGTACGAGATATTGACATTGACTAGCATGACAAAGACCCGTCATGGAAGAAGAGTTGGGAATGTTACGTTACGACCGCAGCATAAAGAACGATCAAACTCCTAAATCCCACGCCGCAAATGATACGTCATGGTCATCTTTGCCTACCTACATACCAACGTTATTAACGATTCATGAGCCTCTACGGTTTCATTTGATTTTGATCACTGTTACTTGTTAATTAAGCTCCGCGTGGCCTTCCCACTTCCTAACTGTGTCCAATATATATTTGGTAGGCGTTGACGTTCGAGTATACACAGCCACTTTCAAGTCATCACCCTGTCCTCAAACTTGAATAAAATTCTTTAGTTTTCGAAGAAGCTTGTTTAACACGATATAAGCTTGTATACAAAACATGTGAGACCTCACGAATTATACGTATGGTTGAAGGAAGGTGAGCGCTCTTATGTTATCCACCACTAACTCCATTTTTTATGATTTGGTATTAACAGTACATGAAACAACCAAAAACGAACCCACAAAAAGAAATGTGACGGATGAACAAACTGATGAACGTGAATCAAATCATGTAAAACTATGTGCAAGAATAATAATGTACCCTTCCTCACCTCAGCAATCCACGGCGCGAGAGTGCGGGAGAATTGATGATAGCGACAGAGTAAAACGTCAAGAACTAGGTGCAATGCATGAAGGGAGGCATTCCCATTTTCCATTCATTCTGCGTATTAGAAACCATATAATTGAAATTAACGATAAACGTAAACCAGTACAAGGGCATGGTGATCCTCAACCGAGACCAAATGTTTACTAAACGGAACGTTAGCTAATTATTCCCCATAATACTGCTGGACCCTTTTCGGACTGCGTTGATGATCTTGTTTTCTTTATCGCAAAGCAGTCAAATCAGGATTCGAGTAGATGACGAAACTAGGTAGCACTTACAAGGTCTTCCATAACAGCAGCATCAACAGCCGTAGCGGGGGCTGCGGGGGCAGGAGCTGCGTTTTCCGTTCCTTTATAGTAGTCAGCCATCTCTTGGTCGAGTTCCTCAACAGTCTTTGTAGCTCGCTTGGTGCCAGAACCGCTGGCGCCTCGACGACCACGACCGCGGGCTCCACGAGCGTTACCACGTCCAGCAGGAGCACCATTGGAACGGTTGCTCGCAGCTGTAACTGGCTTCGGTTTGGAAGCGGCAGATCTAGGAGCTGCTTTGGGGGCAGCCTTTGGGGCGGCTTTTGGTGCACCACTGATGCGGTCGGCCAAGGGGACCTTAGTGGGGTCCACGATGATCTCCACCTATATAAATCGTCAGCGTAATTCTATTTTATGCGTTAAATGGAAGATTTTTACCTTCATAGGGCGGTTATCGACTAGACGTCCGTTGAATTGGTCGAAGGCAACGTTGGCGTCGCCTGGTTTGTTGAACTCAATGGTGGCAACTCCAGAGCTTTGTCCGTTGGCTTTGTAGTTGAGGTTGCATCGTTTGACAGGGCCGACAATGCTTCGGAAGTATTCCTAAAATCCAGTAAAGAAGACAAGCAGTAGGCTTTCGTTAGATATCGTTCCCATAAAATCTTGTTGACCATGTCAAAGAGTCGTGTGCCGAAGCTGTGGACTGATAAGGTGAAAGACGAGAAAAGATTGGTGCAAAGAGGTATCATAATCCCAGGAGATTTGGAGCCATGGAGATTGCCCGGAATGTGGGAAATAGAGTCAGCAGTACGAAGTTGAAAGATCGCTCATCTAATATTACAAGTGTTTGCGGCAAGTCTATGCGGTCCTGTGTGGTAGCATCAAGGGACGGTTTGGCAATTTTCGAAACCTTTCTTCGATCCGCTCATAAGAGCCTATTTATAATGTTAGTATATTGTTAAAGGTGGATAGACCTATAGAATTTTGCTTACCTTTCGAGTATAGGAATCGATATAGTTGCCATCGTTCCATCAAGCCAAGCCACGACAATGAGGACAGGAATTGTCATCAGATGCGTTTGATGATTTTGCATTCTGACGAAATACAACAGGTCCTTTGTCTCAAAGATCCAGCACTAGACAAGCCAAAAACTGTCTTGCGAAACAGGATAAGGGTAACTTGCAGATGACTCCTCCAAGTCCGCTGTGTTCACCCAGAAGAGCAGGCAAGCCTGTCATCTTCAGCTGTCTTCAAATAGCGTAAAATCTTGAGGCCTCGCCTATATGCAGAGGACCGTCCAAGACTACAACTATGGACTACCCGGACCACCAGAAAAGCTAATGATGCGTTACTTTCGCCTCCCCCGCTCTCCGCTCTTCTCGCAATCAATAGCAGGTGGACATCCGGTATGGCCATGCCACCCACATCGGAAAACGCGTCATAGTGACACCATTTCAGAGTGTGGAGGCCGTTCCTCGCTACGAACCAATTTCTGGAGAATATTTCCAGATGTGCGTCCGAATTACGAATCATCCCAGTGCAGCAAAATTTGTGTCGACCAGATGATGAAATGATTGTTGTGCTGTAAAAAGTTGACGCGCAGTTTGGCGTTCTTAAGGACTTACACGAAGCATGTTCTCGTTGACATCGAGTGGCTAATCATCGGCATGTTAGTGTCTGGGGCTCCATGAGAGAGAACTAAATTTAAGAGACTTACGAGATTAGAGACCTGGATTTTGGTGTCGGTCTTCTCCTTCTTGTTGTCAGCCTTTTTGGCGGGAGCAGAAGAGACAGCTGGGAGGGCCTTCTTCTTGTTTTGCTCGATACGAGCAGAGCGTTTGCGGACACCTCCAACGGGACCAGCCTTCTTGGTGTTGCTGCGTCTGGCCTTCTTCTTATCGTCGAGGATCTCGTCGAGAGAGCGGTCAAGGTTGGAGGCCATGTTGAAAGGATTTGGCGGTTTAGGACGAATGGACTTTAGTCTTAGAGGAATATGTTAGGAGACAGATCGTCGAGAAAAGTTGATCTTGGCTGAACGGAGTGAAACGCCGACGTTGAAGACGGAGGAAGATTGATAGGCAGAAGAGGTGGGATGTATTACAATTCTTTGTTTAGAAGCGCGTTTTCGCGATAGAAATGAGGCTAGCTCTGAGGGAAATCAAGACAAATCTTTAGGGATAAGATTTGTAGGAGACGAAAGGACGGTCTCGATGGAAAGCAATGACAAGAGTCTTTCTTTTGCGAGGAGTGGAGGAGAGGATTTGGTTATGAAGATGTTGGATGTTGAGAGTGATGAAGTTGCGATGAAGAAGAGAAGGAAGAAGAGGAAGAGCGGAAGAGGATCCGAGGCAGCCAGGCAGCAAGGAAATAGGAGGAGACTGGCCACAACACACCGATCCGCGCCACGAGCGACACGCGACAGACACAAACACAACACAAACACAACCCCACGACAACACACCGCGCACACCTGCCCATTCCAGGCTTCAGCGGTTGCTTCGTGCAGGTGTGCCGCGCGCCTCACTCGACTCCGTTAGTTATCGTTGGTTACTACATTATTGTTATCCGATCTGACGGAGTTTGGATATTACTGACAGGTTGATATCTTTTACAGTACCATTGGTCTAGTACTCACAAGTTGTATCCCTTCAGTTTCGAATGTACGTTTGGTAGATAGTCGTCTCGCAAACCACGATGTCTTGTACAGCATACTACAATTCAACAGCCGGAAGCCCAACTAGCTACCATGACAGAAATTTATGATATTATATTATTTTATGTAGTACCGATGTAACTCCACAGCAATACCAAGAAGTTTCTTCATTTATAGCCAAGGATCTAGTCTTCACTCATACTTCTTGTTTTGGATCCCTCTACTCGGTTCCATTTGTGGATTCGGTTCGACAACACGAATATTGCAACATCCATCCGAGAAGTACTCAAAGTAGACACTCTCCCTACATCGTGATGGAGCTGTCAATTGGCGCAAATGTAATTAAAAATCGACCTGCATCATGTCACGTCTCTTGGCTGTCATGCACTTACTCTACTGAGATTGGCTTCGACAGAACCGTTTCTCCATTCCTACATCTGAGCTTTTCATTCGATGTCTTGTGTGGATATCGAAATGCACCAGCCCGCCTGACTGTTTCTCAGATTGAGCAGTATCAAATATACCTGATATTCCAAAGGACTGAATTTGTTATAAAGAGGTCTGGTCAGTCGTTGACATTTCTTCGTTCTGTTTTACGTCCATTGCTACTAAAGCTAGGTTACTCTTACATATTCCGACTTGAAATTTCTCTATAATATATTTCTATATCGAAAGACTTAGATACCATTGAGTCAAGGTCTTGTCTATACACTTTATAAATTTACGAATATATCAAGATGAAATTTACAACTACTTTCCTTTGTCTTTGGTAAGACCCATAAGTCCTTGAAAAAAAAAAAAAAAAAAAACTTACAACAAGCCGAATCTAACCTATGAAACAGTACAATCCCATCCATTCTAGCTTATGCCTACGGTGACAACCGCCACGATCAATCATGCAAATCAGTAACTTTATTCTCCACGAAAACCAACTGGGTCAATAGAGTCAGAACTATCAATCAAACAAAAAGAATAACCAAAACAACAACCAAGACATGCAGCGGGTCCAAAGTGGTCACCCAGACTGTCACCGTCAGTGTCACCACCACCTCTGGTGATACTAAGACAGACTCTCCAGATAACTCCTCTTATGTGCCACCCCCACCGTGCCCACCATCCACCACAATCACTGTCACGCGATCGTGCCCTCCCGGACCTGCTTGCACTTCCAAGTGCAATAGTCCGCAAATCAGGGATATTTGGTACGGTTGCGAGTGCGTGGGCAAAACACCGCTAGTAACTTCGACAGTTTACGCAGGTGGCCAATGCCCCGGAGATTGTTCGTGTCCGACAAGTGTCGGATATCAATTTACCGGTAGCGGGTGTTCCACTAGCACTGCTGCTTAACTTTAAGCATGTTTTTTTTTGTTTAGGATTTTAGAGGATATTACCAGAGTGATATCGACAACGGAGATTTATTTTTTGTATTTGTATTGTAGCTACTAGACTTTAGATTTCATAGTGATAGACAAAATTTGAATTTGTTCAAGACCATTTGGTGTCCTGAATCTGGCGAAAACCGACGGAGATTAAACCCTAGACTGAGACTAATGCAATGCAAGAAATAAAGCGCCACAGCCTGCCATTTTATCTTGGCATCCAAACTTGTGATTCTTCAAGATATATGAACGCACTCTCTCTTGATGCAATTTCGTATTTATTAAAAAAATATAAAAAAATACCGAAAGTAGAAACTCTATCAATAAAATTATAAGAGATAAAAATGATCCGTAGTTACTAATCTTCTCGTTTCATGATGTCCAAATTTTCCAAAACAATTTTCTTCCCTGACGCCGTTAAAATGATACGAAAATAATACAAAGACTTGACAACAAAATACTCCACTTTCATGGTGTCGACAAGTTCAATCGAAGAAATCTCGCAATGAACACCATACATCCGATATCACATCATCCCAAACTTCAAAGCCAGGTGCTCAAGAAATACCCAAAGGATAACGAGAAAAGCGTGCTAGCAACCACGAACATACGGATCGCGGAGATATCGAGCGCACCTGCACCTGAAAGATCGCAAGTAACGCAGGTGAAGCCTAAACTCGCAAAAGAGATATAATCAGTCATTGGTCGATTGTGTAGAGAATTTCTAAAGGGTGTATCATACTGGAGAGTGGTGTATATGACTCAGGTTTGTACATTCCAAACACAAATCCTGCAAAGGGAGCGAGACTGCCAGCGACGGGAATAGCTGTAGCAGCCGTCTTTTCATCATAAATACGAAGCGTATATATGCCCCTGTTACAGACCTCGTTAGCTTTCATCCACTCGATACTTCGAAAGAGTAGTATATTTACATTGCCAATGGGAGTTCGTTGTTGTTCTGGCCTGTGAATTTGCTGGTATCCCATGTAACTGACGTCGCGGAGAGATTCTGGGCAATGGTGTAGGCGTGGTTTATAGCAGAATTGAAGGCTTCAACGTTGACACCTGTCGGGCTAGCAAGCAACAATGTGTAGTTCCAAGCAAATGTTACGGTTGTTCCGATTTTATAGTATATAGACCCCTTGGTGGTAACTGGAACTTGTATTTGCACACCACCAGGTGGAGAGTTGAATGGAATAGCGCTCGTCTTGGACTTCGATGCCGATCCGGAAACTGGGCTACCGGTCTGTGGAGAACCTGTGGCAGCTGAGCCAGGATTTGCACTTCTTGAATTCGGAGGTAGGGTGACGCTCTGAGATCCGTTCGAATTGTCGGAACTGTCAGTTTTGCTAGGAGGGCTCGAATTCGTATTGGCAGGAGAGTTTGTGTTCGCTGGGGCGTTGGTGTTTGCCGGGGCGTTTGTATTACCGCTTGATACATCTGGATATCAATATATTAGTTTATAGAACACTTTATTATAGTAGGGCCGACGGGATCAACCGCTCTACCTTTAGCTTGACGCTTATTATTGGCTAAGCCATGAGGGACATATCCGAGAGCGTAGCCGGAGGTGTTAATTAATAACACGCAAGATAGAAGAAACGATCCAGAGAAGCGCATGATTGCAATATTCCCCTTGAGAGTGTTTTGTTGTGTAATTCGGATCGGTACAAGTCCCCCTCGCTTTATACTCGACTAGTTATTCGTCCGTCCAAATCCACTGTTTCTTGAAACACAGCGATGTCGTACCCCCTTCGAAAACTCGGCTGTATGTCGGAGTAGTGATAAAAATTGCAAATAAAGTCTCTCCCGTAGGTTCCGCTACTTCTAAAATGTAGTTAAAAACGAATGTTGTGAAAGAAACGTAACGACCGTGAGAATTGCGTTATAGGAGCATATGTTGGCTATCGACTCTTCACCGTGGAGCGAAGGAAGGAGTAAAGACAAAGGGAAAAAAAAAAAATCTTTACGGTCGGTGAGCGAGAGTATTAGAATTAGAAACCAAAAGTGAAAGAATGCTAGGTGCAAAACATTTAAGAGAAATGGAACCAGGTATGGATACGACCGAGTTCAGGGGAATGTGCAAGTAAATCATGATGTTCCTGTTAATATTACACATAGGACCGTTACAATTTTTTTGGTTGCTAGCTACTGCTTATTCGAGCAAAGCTGAGCGCGTGAACAATCCTGTACGGTGTCTAATAATAGGATTCCATTGGAGAGGTCAGAAACACAGAGTTTCGGGTGCAACGTGAAAGCGGACGGCTTCGCCACCTGCCTACTCTGCAGTGGGCATGTACCCCTTTGGGCATCAAAGTGTCAAAAGGTACCTCTTCAGCCTGTCAGAAGAGACAAGCGGAGAGAAAATTTTGCCTCTAGCCGAAGTGGGATCGATGTCAGCCCAGAAAGGAAACCATTCTCGAAGCCCAACACAGTGCAATTGGTGGATTCAGGTCCCCAGCCAGTTTTGGCTGGTTTGCCTTGGCCCTTAAATATGTTTGCCGTGTCGATGTTATTCAAATATTTGGAAGTGTACATGTGTGTACCATTTTGTGAGGTTTGGGTCTTCACGGCATTCCCCTGTCCATGTGCCGTTCGTTGTTGACAAAAATTCGAAGGGAGGTTGATAATAGCATATTTTTCGAAATTTATTGAAAGGGTGGGTAGCATTGGCCGCGTCGCTGAGCCGAGGCCGCTGCTTGATTTCGAATAGTTCGGGACGAGACAAAGATAATATGATTGCAAACCGATCATTCGCCGGCAAGCTATTGGGGGGTTTCCTAAAGTGCGAATTAAAATATTACATTGACCCTCGCGTCTTTTCGTGTAGTGGCGTTGTATCCAGAAAAACACCCCCGCCGTCCAATCATTCAACTATATCTACAGAAACTAGACTTGCTGCATTGGTTTATTAGTGGTATGCAGTTTCTCAGCATTCAGAAAACTGGACTCTTGAATTCTAAAGTTATTTCCTTTTTTTTGGTTCGTCAACAACAAGCTTCGTCTCTCAACAACAACTTTTGGCTCGCAGCTCGCAGCTCGGTGAATTTAGCGTCAGGATAGCGTCCCTGGTTATTGCGAGAGAGTCCCTGGCATACCACGTCATTGTTGGCCCATCCCTGCATCGAAAGCGAGCCTGTGCGCTCCATACCAGGAACTCGCAAATAGGCAACAATATTTGACAACTTCTGCCACATACTATCCATCTCTTTGCTAGTATCTTATTCAATCAATGCGAATAAAAGTGAACTATTTGGGTATTAGCTAAATCACTCGCTTATTGATACATCATTGGCAGGAAATATTAGAAATATTCTATATAAAATCCGAAAATGAATTGTATTACTTGACAGATACGCCTGTATTCTTGACTGTGCTATCCACTGATATCAAAATTAAGCCGCGGATGCTAAAATGGCCATTTCAATAGACTCCCATTGATAACCGGGGCCGGCTAAGAGGCAGTTAGATACCAGTGTTAGATTCTCTAATAACTTTGATATATGAATTATGAGAGGTTTTGCTTTAGCGACGCCGCTCTCTTTCGTTGATAGCGACCGGAATGAATCCGTTGATGGAGTATCGTTGGTAGCTTGTTTGCCTCCTGTGAAGACATTAAGACTAAGGAAGTCTATTAAATTTGTTGGAGGCATTGCAAAATAATCCTGCTGATAGGTTATACGAGCAACCTCATTCGAGTTCGGTAATCCGATACTGCCGTCCAGGCTTTTAATTGCTGGAGCAGAAATTGTATGACTAGATTTTACCGCTAAAAGCGGAGGAAATTCCTCTACTGAAGGTATTTCCATCTTGTGGGAATCTAGAAATTTTGCGCCTCTTCTCTTAAGATATAGTTCGATGCCGAATGCATCTAAGAAAGTTGGTGTTTTCTGCTGCGGCGTGTGGATATCATTGCTATCCACAACCGGCGTGAAAAAACGTGAAATAATATCAGATGCACTGCAGGTTACAGGCTTCGGAGTGTTATTGATGAATCTTAGACGATAAATCTGTGAGGAACCCGGACCAAGAAACCACCTCAGCGTGTATAGCAATTCTTGTTTGCTGTAGTATAGTAGCGCATATTGAAACATGGATTTTCCAAGCGGTGTTGGATCATTTCTTTCGTCTTTATTTAAAAGAGCGTCGTAAGCAGTACTCAAAGTGGTATGAAGCAGTGTAATGGCAATTTTGTGATTTTCATAGTTGAAACCGAACTGTTGGGGGCCGATGAAAGATATATTCTTAGGAGCTTGATCGAGCCACCCGTTCCCAAATATAGACCCATGCGAGAAGCTTTTTTCGAGATTTGAGGCGGAAGCTACGTGCTCCTTTGGTTCTCTTGTATGTCGTACGATGCCTCCAGAGCTTGGAGGGTTTGCTGGGGGTTGAGAATAAAAATCTGGCATTACTGTACCTGCTGAATCAGGCACTGTCAAATCTGACGAGTCTAGAAGTTGTGGACTGTCTTCGTCGATCTCGAACTCGCCAGGTTCAATCTCTGCAGAGAAATCTTTTGCCTTGAAGCATGCGGCTCTATCAGCGAGTACAATAAATCGCTGCATCGAGGTGTGGAGAAGATTCAAAAGTGTCGGGTCTTGGTGGCAGATCTTAGAGTGAAGTCCAGCATCGATAACTTCAGTAAAGATGACACTCATTCCTTCAACTACCTCCTCCAAAATTGTTAGATACTTTGTTTCAGTTTCTCTTTCGGCTTGTTGACGGAGACGAAACTCTCTTTGAGCGCGACGAACTTGCTCTCTCCGCGCCTATTTGTTATTAGCCAAGTTGTTCCCTATGCGATATACATATCTATATACAATTAATATGATAAAAACGCGGTTAAGAGGTTGTTACTAACATTAGCCTTCTCAACTTCCGTCCCTTCCTTCCTAGGGCGGCCCTTCCTTAAACGCTTTAATTGCGGAGTAGCCATCGGCTTGTTTTCAGATTTTTATTACGAAGCTGTAGATGGAGAACTTTGGGTTGGGAATGAGATCTCGAGAGAAGAAATGTGATCTCTGTCGAGTGGCGCTGCAGCGGTTGATATGCTTTCCGCCAAAGGAGTTCTTTGTCGGCCCAGCCGACACCCCACGCCGCGCACGGTGAAATTGCAAGAATATGCATATACTTTGTGGCCTAGAAGCCGGAGGTCTAGTTATTCCGTACGGCACTGCCTTTGAGACGCATCCCTCCAAGATGGGTGGATGAGATTGAATTCTTGTGGCAAAGCTAGCCTATCCGCCAAAAGTTGAAGGTCCAAGAGACGGTTAAGCTTAAGGCGCATCTGCAAAATGAGGGGCTTCACGCGGCAACCTGCGACGCGCGACAACGCAGGATGGTGAAAAAATGCAACAACCCTCGTTGTGTTGGAGGATTTCGCTCGCAACTGGTCTCGCAGTGACCACCAACAACCAGAACACATGCACACATCCCCACTGGCAAAGGTTGGAAGGGTGGATAGGCGCGCACGATTCGAAAAATGGCTGGTGATTGGACAATTGGCATCTTGAAGTGGATGCTTGTGAGGTTGCGATATCTTTCCAACCTGATCATATGTGGCCCTATTCATATGTCAGGTACGAGTCTTCGTATCAATCTGTTCACTCTGTTTTTGGGTAAGTGTTGCCGGCGGTTGTCAAAATATACAACTCCAGCCATCCGATCCGAGCCAGAGACGGGACGGTCGCATAGAACAGATTTATCAGTTGTATCGCCGTAAGAGGTATATATTTCTATGAAAGAATCATAAGGACGTGTCGCTAGGTTTCCCCAAGTACTCGAATTTCACGATTAATTTCTAAATTGTAAAATCCCACCAAGCCAAAATAGCCATACAAATGCATGGAGCTTTTCCAGGACACTATTCTCCTACGAAAAAAATGTACGACAAAAAATCAGACAAGGACTCCATCTTTGTGACTGTGTCAGATGTAAACAGTATCTCAGAACCTTCAAGTCCCGAGACTGGCTCCCCACTACTTGGCGACAAACCCCTCAATTACTATGGCCCCGACGCGATTCGAAACTACACCGGAATGCTATCGCACCGGCTTTTCTCGTCACTTCTCTTTTTGGCGCCGAGTTTCTATTCGACAAAATACTCCAAAACTCCGGTCAAAATAACACCAACATCATGGCTTGACGGCTTGCGTGGACTGGCATCATTCATAGTTTTCATATTCCATTATAGCCACGCTTACTACCGAGCCTTTATGTACCCCTATGATGGAGTAACTGAAACGCATTGGTGGCAATTGCCCATTATCAAGGTGGCCTACAGTGGTCCGGTCGCCGTTAGCACGTTCTTCATAATATCTGGCTTCGCTCTTTCTTATAAGACCGTGTTAATTCTGAAGCAAAACTCAACTCCTATTGAGCGCCAGAACCATAAACTACTCTCGAACATTGCGAGTTCAATGTTTCGAAGATTTCCGCGACTTTACATACCATGTATTGGAACATTCTTTCTCGTTGGCATTTTTGTAGGTATGGGATGGTTTGAGGTAGTACCGCAGGGCAGCGCGGGCGAACTTAGAGGCGTTGTAGAAAACAGACCTATTTTCCAAGGGAATATCTTCGCGCAGCTTCGTTGGGCCTTCTGGGATTACTGCCATTTCGTTTGGTATCAACTTCAAGCCGGCAACTCGATTGCGAAAAAGTATTACCGTAATGAGTCGGATGTAAGTATATCAACAGCTATTTAATTGGGATTATATACTGACATTAGGTAGATGCATCTTTGGACCATTCCTATGGAGTTCCGAGAATCAATGCGCTTATTTGTCGCACTCATTGTTTTGTCCCGGTTTCGACGTTGGATTAGACTCACGATTCTAAGTTTCTCGTGTGTCGTCGCTTTACTCTACGCGCATTGGGGAGCTAATCTCTTCCTATTCGGATTCTTATGCGCCGAAATCTTCACTCACATGCCTGGCTTTAAAGATCCAGCGTCAGTCTCGGATCTACCAATTGCCAGCCCGTCGACTTTCCTCTACAGCCCCACCAACGAAACCGGTTTAACTGACCTATCTGACGATGAAGATGAAGCACCGGGAATGCTTTGCATCTGTCTAAACCACCTCAAAACTTTGGGATGCTTACTACTATTACTCGTCGGGCTCTTTTTTGGGTCCTTCCCTCATCACCCGCCGCACATTCTCGTCAATGCTGGTACAACAGGGTTTGAGGTTATGGAGGCTTTGACGCCAATGCTATACGAAGAGATCTTTAGATTCTGGACTTCTATTGGATCCATGATGATCTTCTTCGCCTTAATGTTCTTGCCGGAAGTCCGGGGGATCTTTAATACGAGAATCGCCCAATACTTGGGCAAGATCTCGTTCGCTCTATATCTCGTTCACGGTTCGGTCACACGAAGCTTGGGGTATGCTTTCTGCCACTGGGGGTGGGCGGTCCTAGGAGTGACCTCTATGAAAGCTAAAATGTTGAAATACAACGATCCTGCTGATCGTATAATGTTTGATGAAGTGGAACGAAACAGGGCACTCGTTGTCATAGCTGGGTTCTTCGTAGTTACGCCAGTTGTAATTTGGTTGGCGGATATATTTTGGAGGGTACTGGATATCCCCAGTGTCCGCTTTGCTCGATGGTTGGAGAATAAATTGCTCCGGAAATAAACTTGATAGTGTATATTGTATGGAGGGTATCATTGATGTATAGATGGATGGCTTCAGCTACTAGTAATGCTCTTATATTCAAAGATCTGAAGGAATACAAAATATTTCCGATGGTATAAATTACGTTGATTGCTTAGAACTTTTATGTTGGTGAAACCGGGGTTCAGGCTAAGTGCGCGTGTAGAGAGCCCGTGGGTCCAAGTGACACTGGAAGTAGGGATGAAATTTTTTTAGAGATATCGAGATTGGAGGTACAAATGCGCCTCAACTAAATCTATCCATATCCTCCGAAACTTCTTTGCCACGAGGCAACACGTTTACATTGCATTGCATCTGAAATTTGGAGTGTATACTAGTGAATTATATCTAGATTTTTGGGATAAGATTTTAAAATTCGGCTCACAATGTATGATGATGTAGTTTATTTCTCGGGTTCCGTTGCGACCCGCGGCCCGGGAGGAGAGTTCCAGCTGGAGTTCCTACCGAAAACTCTGGTAATTGGTCGGCACCGTTCCTCAACCGGAAAGCCCGGAGAATCGGAATGGAAGCGATATGTTCGCATCACCAAAATCGGCGCGTGAACATAAAAATTCAGTCAGCGTGAGCACTCTAATTGTCGAGCTCACGAATTTGAAAATTTTTCGAATTGTAGTTACTAATTCAACGTCATTCCGCAGATATGCTATCAGCTGGCGTTCCAAATATTTCCGCTATTAACGCAACACGACTCTAGTTGGATATCGTAGGTGAGCCTCGAACCTTTGATACCTTGAATTTGGCCGGCGGGATATACATATAAAATAAAATATTACAGAATAAAATGAACAGCAATAAAGGTAATATAAGACTCCGAAGTTTAGACGAAATTCCTAGCTTATATCATACGAATGCAGGTGCCACCAACTCGTCATTATTGAATCAACATAACAGCGTTGGAAAATGTGAGATGGTGCGTTGGCGGCGCCTTGGTCTCAACCGAATCATGCGCATATTCAATTGCGTCAAATCTCCTAGCCCGGCATTCATATCTGTTGATCGAAAATATCTAAAGCTTAACTTTTTACAAGAGCACGCTATCAGGTGATTTTTCTTAGCTTATTATTATCTCTATTGCATTTGATAGAATTACCCGCACAAGTGCATGCTCCCAGTGCATTGCAGCTTCATCCGAATCCAATCCGGATTAACCATCCGCGCCGTTCCACCCGAGCTCACAATTATCGTACGATTTATACACGAACTTCAGATCTTCATTGTTTTATGGAAGCCGGAATTCCGAAGTGCCTATCCTGATATGAAAGTTGGATTACTACGGCTCTCATGTCTTATAGTGATTTGGTACGGTATGATGACAGTTTCGTGGATCATGGAGCGCTAGAGCTCGGGCGAAGAACGATAACGCGCTGAGAAGCAGTAGTTCTCCGCGAGCCTCGTGATGAATATATTCGAAATGAGATGGAAACTCGAATATTTAAAGATGTCAAGGTTCCGAGGAATATCGACTTCTTCGTTCTTTTCATCATCACAAAGCCTGCAAAGCTCTTAGGTTCTGCAAACAAAGCGTCTAATTCATTCTCAGAATCCAACAGTCTTTATAGCGACTTAGAACATCTTCATTTTGGTATATAGACACATTCAAAAACAATGGCTGCAGGAATGTCCACCGCCCTCTGGATCATCCGATCCTTTGAGATGTGCTTCGCCATCATCCTCACCGGTATCTTCGCCTGGTTCCACGATCGTCTATTCAAAGCCGGCGCTTTCCCCTTTGAGTCTACTGATGTCCCACTCGGATTCTCCGCCGCCTCTTTCTTTGTCATCTGTATCGCAGGCTATGCAAGCATCTTTTTGGAACAAAAGTCTCAAGTTTTGATTGGCTTCTTGGACTTTTGTCTCTTGGGTGGATACATCGCATCTGCGATCGTTTATAGACACAACTTCAACTCAAACTGTCGGGAGAATACCTTGGTCACAGTTTTCAATGCAGAGCACGAAGGCGGTTGCAATACTGTTAGACTCGGCGCGGCTATGTTGATTCTTCAAATGTAAGTTTGGCCTACTTGATATATCACAGAGTACAGACTACTAACATACCATAGTCTTCTTTACACCGCCTCTACTATTATGGCGTTTGCCATCTCTCGAGCTCCTCAACCAGCTTCCCGCGAAGCCAGCGTCACCAGCGAGAAGTCGCTTTTCGGTTTCCGAAGACGCACTCAAACACCACCTGCTGAAGTCAATTTAGTTTGAAGTTGGCTTGGGAGCACTATAGCATCTTGCATGACTGTCTTAGGTTTTGGAGGATATGAATCGGTAATTCACCAGTCATCTAATCTTAACGAAGTAGTTTGGTGGAGGATTTAATGGGAGGGAAAGATGGAGAGATAGAGAGATGAAATTTAATGTATTTCCTTAATTATCTAGCGTTATTAATATTATACGAAAATCGCAACCACTGTCAATCACAAGCTGAAAAGTAAAAATTCTCAATTAACCCTGAGAATAGTTAAATTTTAAGCCACAGAAGTGTGTGAAACGCCCCCAGACAAAGCGCGCAATCCTACTACGGGTTTCCTTTATCGCGCAAATGAGAAAGTTTTATAATTCTGAGCAACACCCGAAGGGACACCGTTCAATGCTAACATTCACTCAACAAAAAAAGGTGGAATCGCTAAAGGGACAACGGCAAATAAAATAACCGAAAATACTAATGAGTGAACAGTTGATAAGGTCTGACGAAAGAATAGACTGTATTCCTTATGGCAAGATATGCTAATCTTCGAGAATAAATTGGTGGCGTGGGTATCTAATTAATACAATCATAACAAACAGAAAGAAAAACGACATAGAAGTGTGGGTGTTTCGGCGAGTGAAGACCCAAAACATGGCCGTAAAATAGTCGAACACAAGAGAGTCTTCGAATACTCTAAAAAGGCTTCAGGAATTTCGTCAATGGGTGAGTTCGGCATTTAAACTTCCTCTTCAGCGTATCCACAATGGGTTGGAACCGTTGCCTAAAGGTTTTCGTCCGAAGTGTGAATTCGATTGTTATTGATGGACGAATCACAAACGCTTGGAGTACCTTGGATCGAGTCTCGGCTGGCGTTTGTAGAGGCGTTAGAATCGGATCGTTCATTGAATGGGTTTTTGCCAGATTGTATTTGGATCGAATTGATGGAAGCTATACGACTGGAAAGATCACGGCGATGATGAGAGCTGATAGGCAAGGGAAGACTATTCCGGGCAGCCTCGAGAAGCTCTGGTGGAACCACTGGAACGGATGGGCCTCGTCTGCCATATTTGCGTCGAGCTCGGGGACTGTTGAGGGGTATTCCGGAGGCTTCGTCGCCCAATTTCGGACGCTTCATGAGACCCGTGTACTTTCCTTTCATCTCGGTACGTCGCTCTATGAAATACAAGAGTGCTATGAACCATTCACTTTCGAAGATACCAGCCCAGAAGGTGCTTGGTGGATGAGTAAGGACCCATGTGTCGAGGTTTTCGGGGAACGGTTTATCGACACCAGATTTAACCAAGCTAAGGTTGACACGACGAATGTTCTTGGTGCGGGCCCGTTCAATGTGCCACTTTTCTTTGTATTCAAAGTATCGGAAAAACTTGTAGTTCAAAAAGTAGATCGTAGTGAGGAGAATGGCGCTAAGGATAGCGATTATGGTGCCGCCAAATAGTCCTCGCCGTTGCTCACGAGCCTCGATTGCCAGCTGTTGGGAAGTCTTTGGACAATAGTTGTTTGGCATGAGTGAAGCATTGCAGATAGAAGTGGTATTCTCTTGAACCAAGATGGCAGCCCAAGCTGGTGGCATATCCATTTCGATTTGAGTTGGCTCCTTGACGGAGCGTTCTTCGAGATGGTGGTTGTATTGGGACCAGGAGTCCGGACGAAAGGTAGAAGTGGGATTTTCCCCTGTGGCTTTTGCTTTCAAAAACTCCTCATATTCAGTATTGGTAGCTTTTGGAGGAATATCACTGGCGTAAGCAGGATTGGTGGTAAACATGATACCGGTCCAGTGACGGTGGCGGTAGGGAACAAGAGAGGTCTGTCGGATGGGATGTCCACCGACAAGAGTGGTGAGGAGGGCGAGGAGGGAAACGAGGATGCATCTGATCATCAAATGGCACTGCATCTTGAGCGAGATCTGCCGGGTGACCCAATTGGGATCGGATCGTGGCTACGTGTGAGGGCCTTTTGTTATTGAAGCTCGTAACCGTTGATGAATGGCTTGTCGTTGAAGTATGCGAGATGCAAAAGAAGAGGAAAGGGGAGAGAACGAGCAAGAGGGAGAGCAGCAAATGAACTCCTTTGATGTTGCGATGCAGTGTCACCGGGCGACTGCTTGCTTTTTCCAATTGACGATGTTGAAGCCCTGCAACACGGTTACACACTCTCATCCTAAAATGGCAACCGTCGACAACGCATCAATATTGTTGCATATTGCCCTGCTCGTTTAGTAGCTGGCCCTTGTTCGTGGGTACGCAGAGATGTTTGGTCTTGCGATAAGTAGGTTGCAAATATCAGTCTGGAATAGCTTAGAGGAGACATCCGTGTCCTATGTTTGATTAATTCTCCCAATATACATCCAGCATGACATGGTATGCGTATTATATATAAGCTCTGTTTATTCCAATGATTCATCGATGTCATGCTGCGTTTCACTAGATCTTGCATATACCTTTCTCCTCTAGTTGGATGGAATACATCTTGTTCTAGCGCATGGGCAGTGAAAAATTGAAAATTTAAATTATAATCCGTATCATATTGTATTGTATTGAAAAGAGAGTTCATAAAAAATCCTCAGTATTACCTAATTCGATTCTTTTAAATTCAAGGAATTAAATATCAGACGCCTTAATAATGCCGCAAAATATCAAAATTGATCAAGTGGCGCATCGAGTGCGCACCGAAATCTTCCAAGCTAATTCAAGAGGGTGCGCCCGGAGTGTACTGATAAGCCGCAGGAGTTGGTCCTGTATACGACTCGATCGAAATCGAAATCCCCAAACAATCCGCTCTTCTCCCCGTCGGCGTATCCATATCGAGTATAGGACTCTGCTCAAAAAACACTTGATATGGTGCTCTCCCCTTCAATATAGGACACGCGATCCAATTTCCACCTTTCTCATGATAGACGTAATTTCCTCCAAAAGTTCCAACCTTCACTCTAAACCCTCTGGTCACCGATCCTGGGGTCATCGCATTGGGGGCGGTGTAGAGCAGAGCGCCCGTCGGATCTTTAAATATTTTGTTGGCTGCTGTCGTATCCAAAGACATTGTAGTCTCCAACCAAACGTGGATAACAGTATCTTTTGTAGTCGTACATCCTGGGTTGGCGGGGGGGCATGTCGCGGCCGTTGCGGCTCCAATCCAGAATTTGCCGGCAGCTGCGTGGATTACCTGGCCGTGTAGTTTACCGAACTGTGTGGGATCTAGGGTATCCTCTAGGACTGTAGCTATCATGCCGCGATTGTCCCATGGTAATGATGATACTACCGATGCAAGAGAGAAAATGAGCGCTGTCGTTTTGAACGAAACCATTATCCGGTTTGTCTCGTAAACCAACGCTTGATGCGAAGTGTCCGATAATGGTCGGGATGAGATGTTGTTTTTCCGTAGTAACATGCAAAGTAGAAATTTCAAATAAAGATGATAGAAAGCCACAGCGCTATTAAGGTCGGTGAACTCTTAGGAGGCTTTTCGATGATGGATCATTTATTTAAGTGAAATTCGTGTTCCTTCGCAGGTTTGAAAATAGCAAGTTGAACCTCGACTTTGTGTCCACCCATTACGCAACATGATCCTTGTCATATCCTCTTTTGGATACCTTGCTAGTCTTAGTATAGACTAGCGGCGGAATTCACCACAAAATTATGCGTTTTGACCCGTCGATGCGATACCATCGGATACTGTGGCTCAGTTTAGTCCATTTAGTATTATTCAAATCCTATTTTTTTCAAAGAACCACTCGAATTAGGTACCCACTCTTCCTCTTGGTCTTCGGCAATCACGGAATCAAGGACCTATGTTCTGGAAAACCCGGATGCCAAGAGAATTTAAATGTAACTGCTCGTGGCTCGGAATTACTTGCCATGCCCGTCCTCCCATCTGCTCATAGAACATGATGCGGATAATACTGCATAAGGTGGGTCGACTCTTATATCTCATTGACTGGACATGGAACTGTACATGGTGGTAATATTATCTCTGTCTAGATTTTCTGTTTTTTTCATAGTTAGTGATTCGCAATCGATGCAATCTTATATCCCATTTGAAAATCGTAGTGTTGTAGTTATACTACTAGCCATGTAGTTTATGAAGGCTTTGTTTTAAATGATAGAATAGTCATATAGACCATGGCGGCGACCAGGAAATCTGTAAGCTGAGCAATAGCACGACACATTTTAACATGGTAGTAACACGCACAGACGGAATGGCCAGTCGATGCTACGAGAAATTGCTGTAATCTTGAGCCATGAGACTTGTTAAATTATAATCAGGTATATTTCAATAAAGGTCCCGTCTCTAGCTGGGACCACATCTTGTAACCTAGTCTTCACTCTACAATAGCATTATTGCAACGCTATCAAACCGCTCTCAAACAAACTAAAGAAATCCAAACTCTAAAGTACGCATCAGCGCCTAGGGTCTATGGCCAAACTTCTACACATATTATTAACTCCCTTGAAACTAACGAGATTTATCAATTTCAAGAACACCGTCCAAAATGCACGTCATACCGCTTGTGGCTGCGGCTGCCATCCTCCCATCCATGATATCTCTACCCATCCCGCGAAAAGGATGGCTCACTCTCTCAAAGCGTCTCAATCTCGCAGGCGTTGAGACAACTGGACCCCTCACAGTTGTTATCGATGAGCCACCCCTCAACGGTCTCTCCGGCGCTCAAGCAACCACTAACCTCACCGCATCCGATGAACAGCCTGCTTCTACGCCAGAACAGCTCGGTGGGATCGCAAATCCAGTCATTGTTGTCACTGCTCCGGTTATTGACGCCAATCCAGCTATCATTGAAGCTGAGACTGTTTAGAAAATATTAAGGAATGCAATCGGATATAGATTAGGTGATATGATTGAGGAATATGACTAGGATAGATTTGATATTTTTATCTATGCCTCTGGTACTCTATCGCTTACAGGTCTCCACTTATGGTTCTATTAGGAAAAAGTAGATTACTCCACTTAGAGAATCGATTTTGACTAAAATTATCACCACTATTTGCCAATTTACGACCCTACACCTAAGCAATTTGCTTAATCGTATCAATTGTATTCAATAATCGCCGTTCTAACTTTAAGTTATCTCTTTTATGAATCCAAGCAACCATCCAACCATATAGGGATATTAGTTTCGGCGATATCAAGAACAACAACTTATATCAAGAACGGATGAACCAAAGGAGAACTGTGGTCTTGTACCAGAGAACTGTGATGTCAGGTAGCAGAAACGGCTACAACACTTCCTTAGTATCACATACAGTACCAATAACTCAGAACAAAAAGTGTATAGAACAACGAATATGGCTGAAAGTGGTAGAGATAATAAAAAACGAATGGTGCTTCGATATGAAGGGTGACGCGGATAAACTCTTTAATGTCAGGCTGAGGAGCTGGCCTCCGCAGTTGACATTGTTATGGGATATGTTGCTCGGTTCGTCGGAGTGAGTTCTCGAGCTTGAGGACGACTAGACTGAGATATTCCAATAGTCACCACGACTAGTCAAATTTCAACTGTATATATATCGATCGAGTGTTTCGTTATTTATCGAGGTGAGGCGGTATAGTCTAGGGAATTCGGATGGGCACTGTGCAGGTATGCAAACGAGTTTCGGACAAGACGTGAAATTTTCTGAAAGTACGACTGGCCCTTTAATTATATATAGTTCCTAATACTTAAATTTCATGAGCGATCCCGCCTTTCAACGTGCAATGAGGACTCTCCTCAATGCGATCGGGTCTATCACGTGATTAACAAGCGCTATAGACGCAGCTTTTAGCGCGAATTGGCGGCTAACCACACCCTTCTACCCAAAGTCACCATCGCATCTCCTATTCTCATTCCGTCAGCATGCTTGAAAACTTGCCTCGATCGCGACATTTTCTACCGCTCAACTTTTGCAAATAGACAATCTCTTCGGGTACTTTATTCTTAAATCTCAAATCGGCCGGCCGAATTCACTACCGTTTGTTTTTCGTCTCAAAATTGCTATCGCATCACTCGGGTAATCCAACCCCCGACATATAAAACTATCGCCACCTCACATACGTGCATACACCAAAAAACGCGTCCGTATAACCACATTTTATCGATATTCACAACCTTTTCATCGTACTATCGTGAAGCCTCTATCTTGTACTCTTTAACTCGATACTTATAATATAATATCCTTTTACACCTTCCGAACAAAATGACAGCGACACCAATCGCTACATCCTTCGATACAAACCCTGATACGGATCTGCTCCCAGCAGCCTCCACAGAAGATGTTGACATGACCTCTTCGGCGACCCAGCCCGCGACGGCCACTGCCGATACATCAATGAACACAGCTACAGCAAACTCAAACCCAAACGGTAGCACCAGCGCAGCCACCTTGTCCCTCGGCGAGAATGGTGTGCCGATAATCAATGGTGTGCCAGCGGATATAGGCGGCGGAGGGCCCCGTCGCGAACGAAATTTACGAGAATTCTTAGGCATGATGGACGAATATGCTCCAATTGTACGCCCTGTCATACATAATACTCAAGATGATAGTATATTTACTAATTTCATGGTGAAATAAAGATACCAGACGCGGTAACAGACTACTACCTCTCCCTCTCAGGATTTCACACCACAGACGTCCGTATAAAACGCCTTCTAGCCCTGGCAACCCAGAAGTTCATAGCAGACATAGCAGCCGACGCGTATCAATACGCTCGCATCAGAACTTCTTCGTCCAATGCTAACGCGTTCACGGCCGGTGGTGCGAATCCCGGCGCGGCAGGAGGTGGGATGGGTGGTGGGGGCGTGGGGGGCGGGTATGCTGCCAGCGGACGGAGAGGCGGTAGGATGGTTCTCACGATGGATGATTTAGGAGGTGCGGTGGCGGAGTATGGCGTTAACACCAAGAGACCTGAGTTTTATCGGTGAAGATGGGGGTGGAATGATTGTTCTTTTCTTTTTTCCCGGTTTATATGTCTCCTTCAGTGGTGAGAAACGTTTGGAGGGATGGTGTTTTCAATGTTTTGCACGCGCGAGGGGGTTATTTGACGGTGGGATCTTTGTACGGATATACATAAATGTACTTTTAGCATGCCAATGGCGTTTTATTCGATGCTTTTTTTTTAGTTTTATGTCATTTTCTTTGTTTTGTCTTTTCTCCAATTTGGTATTTCGTGTCCTTATGATCGGTGGTGGGCTCCGGGCTCTGTATACTCCCGAGCTCTCTTGTTTCTTTTCATCTTTTTTTTTTAAAAATTTTCTTTAAACCTGTCGGATAATAGAATAATCGTTTAGACATTCTCCATACGGCAGTGATTGAAACACCAGGGGCCGGTCCCTCATCCATTCGAAAATAGAGTTTACCGTTCTATTTCCTGCCAGTAGTCTGGTACGGACAGCATGTTACCTGCGAGTCAGCCATACTAGACTAGCTTACCAATCTCTTGAGGGGAAATCGTGGTTGATATCGAATGATTGTCTTGGATCGATGCCATGAGGTCGATTGATTGGATATTAGCGAACGAAAATAACGGTTGGCGGGAGATATATATATCTTGGGTGTATTCTAGAAAGGAAGGCTGGTTTCGGATCAGGGAAGCTGTCAGGTACGTAATTCTATCGAGTTATTCGCTTGTGTATATATGCAAGTTATCCAAATCAGCCAGCTGCCAGGGAACGAAAAGTGGAGAAATTTGGAGGGGGTGATGGGATTGATATTATTTTTTTATAGGCGCGGCTGTTTTTTAAAAATTGGTTTATGAGATTTTAGTGAAGTTGCTTTGAGGGATATAATTGACAATTGTGCATGGATATGAGATGTGATATTGGTGATTTCGGGGTATGTTTTTATCGAAATAAGTTCGGCGATGTAATGATGTGAGATGAGATTGAGAGGGGATTCGAAGCGGGGAAGTGTCGAAAATGGTGGGATCTGATCCTTGACTCTGCAGATGTGTCGTGATTTCCCAAAGTTTGATCGGATGCTTGTGAAATATTAAATATCGAACGCCATGTGAAAAGGCGCGCTCCTTGGAGCACTAGCCCATATAACGGAACCAATTTATTTGATGAAAATATATCACAGACTCACGATGATGATAATATCATAAGAGCTCAAGATATGGGTCGTAGTTGAGGCGTTGTTTCTTTGAGCTCTTGAGCTCCTTGCGAAACAAGCTTTACGGCCGGGGTCGGGTTAATCAGTCGCCAAAGCAGGTTTCGCCCAGATAAGAAGACAAAAAGCAGATATTATTAAATCGTCAGCTGCATCCGAGAGTCTGAGGAAGCGCGATCAGCCCAGAAAACGAAGAACGATTCGATTCGATTTGTCTTCAGGTACCGAATCGATGAGCATGAGCGGGCCTCGTGATCGATTTACCCCAGACTCTCGGGCAGTCCGGGTGACGTTTTCTGGCAGATCTGAGACCTTTAAAGCCGGCGAAAGGAAGTCAAGGTCAACCAACCAGTCGGTCATTTCTGTTGCATTGGGACCAATTAGTGCTGGCTGTGTTCTATTTCTGTTTCGGAACACCAGCGACGCGAAGGCCGGAAATTTTTAGATTAAAAAATTTAGCTGATGAGCGGCCATGTGGACGATTGTTTGGCTGAGCTTCGTTTGACTCAAATTGAATGGAAAGGACTCAAAGGGAATGGTTGATACTTGAACATCTGATATAGCGAAGTGTCTCGTTTGAAATTTGGTGAGGCATATTTAATATCAGATTACGAGACGAGTTTGTCGTGTAGTTTGTATCCAGCAGAGCTATTATATGTGCTGGGTACAATGGTTAAGTAAGAGGTAGGTAACGGCTTCGATCATCTTGCAGGAAGGTCGACGCAGCACGATTTGTTTCCTTTTGGTGTGTTCCTCCCGAGGCCTGGCCAGCTGCCACAGCCCACGGCGCCAGCTAGCTACGCATGCAAACAACAGATCGGACAGGAAGACAAGGGCGCAAGCCAGCTAGCTATCAGGCCGAGTGAGAGAGAGCTTAAACGAGCGAATAGAGAGGCGGGAAGGGCGATGGTGGACTCGCTCGCAACGGAGTTGGCAGATGGAGGCCATGCAGACCTTTCTTGCCTGTTAAATGCCTCAGCCTGGTTTGGCGCATGCAGCACCAGCAGCTGGCCCATGACGGAGGAGTGAGAGCTAGTGATAGAGCCGTGCAAATTTTTGATATCGGTGAACAATAATAAATTAGAAGTGCTGGGACGATTCGCAGGATGGACCACAGCCAAATCAGCCAACCAGAGGGCGTGGGCTAGAACGAGGGTTATTCCCCGGTGATAGGGAAAAGGGCAGACAACCCTGGTCGAGGTCCTGATAGCTGGGAATGTATAAAGTCGGAAGAAATCCTTCGAACGGATTTTATATTCTATTTTATATTATCTTCTTCTTTTTGTCTCCTTTTTATTCTTTCTAGCCTTCTGGTGGTGGTCGTTCGTTGTTTAGTCTTGAACTAATTGGAGAGTCTTGATCAATTGATTGATATAAATGCAAGAATAACAAGGAAACGGAGCAAAAGCGATACAAAACTGTTACATCATCTCTTTATCTTCAGGAGTAAACTGGGTATAAGTAAGATACAAGGTGTATGAACAGGACGGTGGAAGAGTAGCAGAGTCGCCGTGAAGAAGATTCGAATCTTTGACTGACCGCCCCCAACACGACCGTTGTCATTATCCTCATCAGACTACGGAGCGGTTCACCAGACTACATCAATCTCATCAAACTACTTTGCTCAATTGTCAGTACACCAATTGGCCAAAATCCACCACTGGCTTTAAAGCTTTAAAACAAGATCCAAGCTTTCCCCACACTTTGATCGTTTGACAGCTTCCCGATCCCGATCGATCCCTTCGAGCTTTCCCTCCGGCCGGGTGTGGTTCATTGGCGACTTGCTTTGTTCGGGCTGACTGGCTGACTAATCCCTGCTCGCACCTGCTTCGAAAAATTTGCTTTGTTTCTTTCTTCCGAATTAGCGTTTTTTCCCTGTTTTGAAAAGTTAAATAAAAGAAATAAATAATACAAATTTATTTTAGTTGAGGCAAAGAAGGAGGAAGAGGGCATTTTAGCTTCTTCTTTCTTCGACGTTACAAGCTAGTCACAATTATCATCCTCAGCGAGGCCTCCGTTATTCTCCTTCATTACGTCCTCCCCGAATACACCGACCGAATCGTGGCCCGTCGTCTCGCTGCTGCTGCTGCTGCTGCCTCTGGTGCAAATGAGCCGGCTCCCTTGATGCCCGCTGACTCCCCTGCTCCTTCCCATCACCACCCTTCATCATCGTCTCCTTCTATTCCCTCCAACGACGATGGCCTTCCGGAACAGCTGAAACCCACAACGACGAAACAGCCGAAGAAGAAGAATCTGCGAGCGGCATCCTCTGCATCTTCCTCCGTCTCTTCATCCGAATCTTCAGCGTCCAGGGCCTTCTCCATCTTTGCAAATGTGGCGAGATGGAAGTCGGCCAGCTCCAGCACAAGCACAAGCTCACCTCCAACCCCAGCGATACCCTCCTCTTCCCCTCGGAAGCAATATCATGCGCCAGAAACAGCGGCTACGACTACCATTCTTCCATCATCACCATCATCCATCACAGCCCCAGCTTCTTCTTTTGCCCCGACAACTACAAGCTATCCGATAAGAACCACTTCCGACCGAGGTGACCTCTCATCTTCATTTCAGTCCTCATCTCTGATAGATCATTCGAGCTTGTCCCGGATCGTATCAGCGACACCACCATCTTCAGACACCGAGGGGCCACCTGACAATTTCACTCTCACGCTAGCTCCCTCCGCTAATAATTATAATAATACTGCTCCCTATCACGGTATAGATAAGCCGTCCAGTGTGGTTACACCAACCTCCAACGCACCACCGCAACTATTTCCCCACCCCTTCGAGCTCATCGATAAGGTCTCCTTTGATCTCCCGGTTTCGCCACCCCCTTCGGTGCCTCGCCGGTCCCTATCAATGCCCATGGAGGACCTACCTGCCTCCCAAAACCTCAAATCTTCCACCTCTCTCAGGTCCATGTCGCGTTTTATCCTTCCTTCTTCGGTAACCAACGATCGGTCTGAGAACCTCCTGGCCGGAGCTATAGAAGGTACCGGCTTTCACAAGGGTCTCCCACCTTTTATCAGTCCCGCTGAGAGCCCTAACCGAGTTGCCACACCTGAAGCTGGCCCTGGCACCGAGAGTGGCCTGCGAAGCGTTTCTTCCAAAGAAACCCTAAAAGATGGCCGATCCTCGGGCCGAACTTCCACCTACGACTATGCCAGTCGTACTAGCGAAGACAGCAGCCGTCGTAGCTTACAGCGGTCGGATACCTCCGAGAAGCGAAAGTCCATGGTTGGCAAAGCCATAGCCGAGGCCAAATCGGAGACTTCCTCTCGGAGCAGAAAGTCGAGTCAGACTTTGAGACTGTTCAAGGAAGGGAACCCGGTCGATGACCGTGACCGCCGGGAGAGAAAGGAAAGAGAGAAGATCCAGCGTTTACGTGAAGCCTCGAAATCCAAGGACGAGGTCTTCAACATTCCAGAGGAAGCTATCGACATCTCTCATGAATCTTCTCGTCCCACCTTGCACTCCGGTTTCCCTTCGCAAGAATATGTGATCAAGACCACTCCCACGGAGGAGTTGAAATATGACAAGAGATGGGAAACACCAGCTGCTAGCGGTGAATCTGAAGCTACCATTGTTTCTGCACCTATTGCTGCAAGTATATCTGATAGTTCTCAAAAAGATACCTTCCCTGATACCTCTCCGCAAACAAGTGATACCCGTGTTCCCGCTGCTGTACCATTTGATACATCTGTTCCACCGTCTTCGTCATCCGTGAATAGATCACTGTCGTTTGGCGATGAATCCAACGTCGCCTACGATACTAATGCTACTCCTACTGCTACCACTCCAAAATTCAAACCAGTCCAATATCCAATTCGTCCCGGAGGACTTACAAGGCTGAGACAGCAGTCCCTGTTGAATGCTAATTTAAAAGATTCGTCTCAGCTTTCTCCCTCCTCTGTCCTTGAAACTCAGCCCGATCTAATCGGCGATTTGGGTCCCAAGGGCGAATCAAAATCTGCTGTCACAAAGGCGGAGGCTGACGAAAATTCCAAAGATGAGGATGAAGACGAAGATTCCGAGAAGGAACAATTGTACTCTGCCTTGTATATCCCTCACCGAACTCCTTCCATTGATCCTAAGAGGATTTCTTACGATCTCACCGACGATGAGGCTATATCAGATGGCAGTCCTTCATCTCCTGGGTTGCGTTTATCGGAGCTTGACCTTGACGATACAGGGCCTACGGAGATTGAATTCGATGGAACAGCCACGACACATCTCAAGGGCAAGCGTCACACTTTGGATGGAAGGAGTGCTGATTTTGAAGTTACGATTCACGCGACGACCGAACAACCGCCGCACGGTATCAAGCACCAACACGAGATATCAGTCGCTGAAGTCCTTTCCACCGAAAAGCCGGTCTTCGATACGGCGCTTGTGCAAGAGCCATTGTCTTTGAGCCGACATAACAGCTTCAACGAGTCCGATTTCGATACTCAATCGGGTTATTCCTCTTTTTGCTCATCCAGACGCAATTCGGACACGGAGTTTTACGACTCCACAGATCACGATGAGAGCAATACACCGACGGCGACACCAAAGCAAGTATCTCAATCGAAACATCGACACCATCATCATCATTCCTCTCGACAATCTACGATCCAGGAACCGCAAACATCACCGGTCGGAGCTGTGGAATTGAAGCCATATAATCACCAAGTCGGCGGACATACCGCGCTCTATCGATTTTCTCGAAAAGCTGTGTGTAAGAGCTTGAACAACCGCGAGAATGAGTTCTATGAGGCGATAGAAGGAACTCATCAAGAACTCCTGCAATTCATGCCGAGGTATTTATCCGAACAATATAATTAACGCGAAAATTTGCTAACGGTATGATAGATACATTGGAGTACTCAATGTTACTTTCCGAAAGCCCCCAAAGCGGAAGAAGACCCGAAAGGATACAGACAAGGCAACCAATCCTGATAAACCGGAAACGAAGCTCGATAACAAAGCAACAGATAACGAAAACAAGGAAGTCGCGCCAAAATATAACAATTTCAACAGTCATTGCGAATCCAATGCAGCTAAGGCCGATGGGGCGTCAACGCTTACCCTACCACTTCCCCAAGTCGTTCTGGAAAACAATCGGCACATAATCCCAGAAAATCTATTTAGATTTTCCAGCAGCGCGCCCTCGCAAAAGGCTATTATCAACGGTGGCAACGACTCACGTGCCGAGAATGCTAATTGCAAGAATATCGATGAGGCCTTTGCAGGAGATTCGGATTCCGGAAGAAACAACTTGGAAAGGACGAGCAGCCACAGTCCGAAACGCATCTGGGCGTCGACAGGTGCTACTACGGTTAATAGAAAACTACAGGAACAGGTTTTACGAGAGGTATTCGGAGTCAGCCACCACCGACACCATCCTCGCCATCGGTCGCACTCTTCAATGTCGCAAATGAGACGGGCTGCGGGACGAAGAAGCAGTACCGATATGGACATCCATTCCGCTGCCCGCGCTGACGCTAGAGCGGATGAGCTGAGAAAAACACGGTCGAGAGAGGAGTCGCGAAGCGGAGCCGGGGAGCTGAAGGCGGAAAAGTCAGCTTCGGATAGCGGTAGCTTACGGCGAAAAATTTCCAAACGTGGGACAATATTCCCTGGCGAGGGAGGAGAATTTTTAGATTCCGTGAATGACGATGAGGGGTATAAAGGTGACATGGAGGAAGGTGGGGAGGTGTTTTCATTCGACGAGGAAGGACATCATGTTGGGAGTTTTAGGGCGAAGCCTAAATGGACGGATAGGTTGTTCGAAAAGAAGGCCCTGACAGCACCCGCTTCGCCCGCGATGAGACCAGAAGAGCGCGATATAGATATACCATCCGCCCTACCCGAGTTAGACACGAAATCGATAGATCAGCAGGAAGTCAAGCCTGGCCCGACACCGACCGCTGAGAACGCAGAAGCACCTGTGGACCGCGTTGAGAAGTTTTTACTATTAGAAGATTTGACGGCAGGGATGAAGCATCCTTGCGTGTTGGACCTGAAGATGGGAACAAGGCAATACGGTGTCGACGCGGACGAGAAGAAACGACAGTCGCAACGAAGGAAATGCAAGCTCACGACATCACGACAGCTCGGGGTTCGACTGTGTGGGATGCAAGTTTGGAGTCAGGAGAAGCAAGCGTATCATTTCGAGGATAAATACAAGGGACGGGATATCAAAGCTGGTTCGGAATTCCAAGCCGCACTGACGCGATTCCTAGGAGATAAAGAAAACATGAAAAGATTTATCCCTGTGATTTTGAAAAAGCTGAGTGACCTAGAGGAAATAATCAAGGGGTTGCCAGGGTATAGATTTTACGCTTCGAGTTTGCTCATGCTCTATGACGCCGGCGTGGGGAAGAAGGAAATCGATATGAGGATTGTGGATTTTGCGAATTGCGTGACGGATGAGTTGGAGGGGATGCGGTGTCCGCCAAGGGACAGAGATGGGGTCGATAAAGGTTATCTTAGAGGTTTGAGAGCATTGAGGGTGTATTTTACAAGGATATGGAGAGATGAGGTTGAGAAGGGAGAGAGGGAGGAAAGAGGCGATGTGATTATGTTTGGACGAGGAAGGGGAATTGAGGATGTCATTATGGATGACCATGGGGAAGTATCGACTTGATATACTTATTTGATTTAAGCTTTGGCTGTATATTTTTTCGTGGCGTTTTTTACACGTTAACTTATTGTATATACGACAGTGCTTTGCGATTCTTTGTGGACGATGGTGCTCTGTTTACTTTTTCTTCTATCTGCTTTTGATGGCGATGCGATGCGAGTTTGATTTTGGTTATTTTTACTGTTTTCTTATATACACTCGAGTAGCTTGCGTCCTTCTCGAGGGAAGTTGAGCTAGCATCCTGGACCGGAAAAATATTTATACAAATTACGGGACAGAGGATGGCAAAAGAATGACGTTTTCTGATTTTCTGATTTTTTTAATAGTTGTTTAAAGAATATGTAAGAAAAAAGAGATTGATTTTAATATAAATTGAGGAGCTGTTGTTATAATTATTGAGAGTTGAAACCGCTTTAACGCTTGATATAGAATACTTTCTCTGAGTTATGTTCACACACTTTAGTACTGATAACTAACCGAGTTGACTTGAGTGGCTGTGTCGCGCGCGCGAGGCTCACATAATTCGAATATTATAAAGCCATCGCAGGTGCAATAGTATTACTCTTCATCGTTATCGTTCACAGTCCTTTGCCCGAATACGCATCGATTCATACAAAACATAAAGATCCATCATGTCGGCAACGTTAACAGAACTTGATGTCGATATCGCTTCGAGCAACGATAACTTGTCAGCGCCCAGCCAACACAAAAGGCTCCTACCCCACCTACCCTACGAAATCCACGTATTGATCCTCGAACACGCCGAACTAACCGAATACCTGCCGCTCCGGCTGGTCTGCAAATCCTGGAACGCAGCGCTAGACCGAATCCTATGGATCCACTACCACGAGATTTTCCTCCCGGATTCGAAATGGCTGCAGTCGACAGTTTCCTACCCATATAAGTTTCACCGTCCCGGTCTATCGCCGGGGGAAGTGCCCTTCCTCATTAACCCGGCGCTTAGCGAGTTCCCCGGGTATCTCAGAGGGAGCATTCTACCCGTTGGCTATCCGTTCGTGTTTTATCCCACGCGGGAAGAGCACATGGATCCGAAGGATGATAAGGGCGTGCTGGAGTATATGAAGATGGTGCGCGGACAGCTTGACGCACCGATTATAATATCCAAGGGACGGTACGATGAGGATATCGAGATGGGGTGTCCGGTTAGATTAAAGTTAATATATTGGGATGGCGGGTTGGCGCAGACGAGTTCGAGAACGTTAACATTAGAGAGGAAAGGAGGGAAGTTGAGGAAGGAGGGGATGATGAAGGTGAAGGAGTTTCTGGGGTGGGTTTTTGCGATGAGGATGGAGAGCGTTTTAGGGCATCCGGGGGGTGGGAAGAAGCAGTGTTCTGTTTATGCCGTGAAGGATTATGAGGCCTGGTCGGGGGATCCGTCGTCGAGGTCTTTGGCGCCTATTATGATTAATATTCACTTCACAGGGTAGATTTGGAAAGAAAAGTTATGAGTATTTAATTTATTCTTAGGAGCTGTGTACCTCGATACATCTTCAGGGTGCAGTGCTCTCCTTTCGTCAAGTTATGGATGATGGGAATCTCCTAGTCTATAACTAGCGATCTTGTCAACTCTTCTCTTAATGTATATAAATTTCTGCAAATTTTGGTTGTGGGATACGGCGTATAGAATCAATAATATCTTTTCTGAATCTATTGTCGGATAGGAAAAATTGTGAACCCACTCATTTCCGGCAGGATCATCGGTACCTGGAATAACTCCCAATCCGTAGGTGTAATAGATAAAATATTTCCAATACACAAGCTTACTGTTATTAGATTAGTCTGCTAGGACGAAAGTTTTTTACTATAGCATGTATCTTGGAATTTTAGATCACAACTAGCAATAGCTCTGCAGTTGCGTTTCCCGAGCATCGTGGAAGCTTCGAGAGAGAGGAATGTGTTGAAGTGTGGTATTTCCGCAACGGGGACAGTGTGGATTATGAGAGCCTGAATAAGCCGCTTAACCAGCATGCGAACGGCCGTACGAGGCAGGCAGGCATGACTCGGTCTTTTCTTGTTCAAGTTTTTCGTTGCTTTGTGAGTTTGGTCAGGATGATTAAGCCTCCTACCCATGGCCCACTAATCATTCGCCTTAGTTCCAATCGACGAACCGGGCAAGGCTATTTGGTAAGCATCGCTAAGCTACACTTCAACATGGCCGCCATGCGGGTACATCGGGATTCGTATCGCGGGCTATATAAACCTCCCTGACGTCGTCGGTCTCACTCGATCTCATTTTTAAAATCATCAATCAATCAATTGACTACTCAATTGCGTATCCGCAGTCGCTAAATACTAAAATATAAATCAAGATTCTGTCCCGCGCAGCAAAGAGCTTCAAGCTTTCAACTATCGCCAAAATGACCAGTCTCAATCCAAATTCCGCCGCACAAATCTTCCACCCTCCTCGCTCCATCGCAAAAATCATCCCCGCCATTGAGCAGTCCGAGGGCGATGGCGCCCGCGTCCGACGAAGCATCGGCACCCCGCAACTCCGCCGCTTTGCTCCCTTCTTAATGCTCGACCATTTCTTCCTCACCGATGGCGCAGGTTTCCCAGACCACCCACATCGTGGTCAAGAAACAATCACCTACCAAATCAGCGGTGCCACCAACCACGAGGATTTCACAGGCTCAGCCGGCACAATCCAAGCTGGCGACCTCCAATTCATGACTGCCGGTCGGGGTATCGTCCACGCTGAGATTCCCTCGCCGCAACCGAACGACGGTGCCGCCAACGTTGGTCTCCAACTGTGGGTCGACCTTCCGGCACACCTCAAACAGTGCGAACCACGATACCGTGATCTCCGTGCCAAGGAAATTCCCATCGCCCATCCTTCCGACAAAGTTGACATCAAGGTCATCTCCGGCCAGAGTTACGGGATCGACTCCGTTAAAGATCTGGCGTACACTCCCGTTTGGTTACTTCACGTCAACATGCGACCAGGTGGCGAAATCTCCCAACCACTGCCCAAAGGATGGAACTCGTTCATCTACACCATGGCTGGTAACATTACCGTGAACAACGCCCGCCGTGTGGAAAAGTTCAACAATATAGTGTTGGCTCAAGATGGCAATGGAATTAATATTTCCGTTCCCCCGACGGAGACTGAGACTGCGGATTTTGTTATCCTGGCAGGGCAACCGTCCGATCAGCCGGTTGTGCAGTACGGTCCGTTCGTCCAATTGACCGAGAAGGATATCTACAAGACATTTGATGATTACCAGAATTTCAAGAACGGCTTCGAGAGACTCGACGGGTGGGAGAGTAAGATTGGAAAGGAGTTTGCTTTGAGGCGGAGACATAGTTTTAGAGTGTGATTTACCATCGTTGGTATTATTGTTGCTTTCACACCGTTGGCTATTGCCTCTTATTCTGTATATAGACTTTTAGGTTTACAAGTTGGTGTTTCTGTACATTAGCGTTAGGGAATTGATATTCTGGTTTGTTTAAAAGGAACATTCAATCATTTAAATTGAGGTCCAGTTCTATAACTAGAAATTGAAGCCAAAGCGAATAGCATGCATGAATGAACCTACGCCGCATTTATACAGTGCTCCATCATGACACAACTTGTTCCGAGCTTGACCTAGCGCCAAGTTCGTTATCTGTCGTTCAATGTGTTCTGATGCTATCTTTTATTTGTATTTTACAATTCTATTCTTTGGTTTATCTATGCAAAAATCCTACCTTAATGGCTAGTGATTCTAATATCCATACTCTCTATAATAATATATTGAAATTTGATTTCTAGCTGATTTAGATATTTAAATGCAAATAAGATACATATATACAGATTTATACTATTCAAACGCGTCATCAGCTTCAAGCACATAAATACTATAATATAATATCTAATCATTGAAATAGTGTCGATGAATATCGGTTACAACATGGGGCGCTTCAAATTGCCCTGTATCGCATTGATCGCGCTGGTAATATCCCCTTTTCAATTCAAATCTATAGAGAATGCAAAACTTATCAAGTCGAGTAGATATCAATACAAGTCATCGCCAGCTCGTCCACCCCGAGTACCCTTTCAACTAGCACTAGCGCATCCATTTTTGTGACAACCTCAATCATCCGTGGGAGTACCACCACCACTGGTCCGCCCGCATCATCAATCGCAACCTTCCCAGACGTCAATTTCGACAGCACTTCCATCATCGACGGCGGTTCCGTTCTACCTAACCCCTCTATCTCAATCTTATTCCCTACCACAGCCCCAGCCTACAACTCCACCCTCGATACCACCACAGGGCCGCCAACCTTTGTCGAAGAACAAGTTTACCTCATCTACGGCTCCGTGAAGGACGCAAACCTAACCTCCCTCTCCGCCCTTCTAAACAACAAAACCAACAGCACGGTCTCCGCCTGGAACGAGCAATGTATATCACCCTACCGCACGAGCGCATACTCTCCCGGCACAAATAACCCCACCGGTACGATAGAAAGCAGAATAATGTTGTGCGATAACATCGGTAACTTCTCAGTCCGGTTCGGGAACCACACGCCTGGAAGAGATGCGGAGCATCAATGTCTCTACCTTCTCAGGATTTCGCAGAAGTTACTTAGCGCTATATCTGGCGATGGGGCTCCGGATGGAATGGTGGTGCAAGCCACGAATCATACTGTGGAGGATGAGTATTATAAACTTTTAGGGACGAGTTATTATGGGACGACGCCCTGGTTTGATGTCAGGATTGGGTGGGAGAAGGGGGGTTGTCCTGATCCGGTTAAGGAGGCGGATGAGTGGGACAGGATTACGGCGGCGGGGTGGCCGAATCAAGGTCCTGCTCCAACGGGAGGCATGTCGGTGAAGAGGGCCAAGGCTAAGAGGGAGGCGGTGCCAAAGTTGGATGTGCCGGTTGGTGGGGTGTTTCCGCCTATTAAGACCCTTACTCTTCTTTGATTTTATAAATTTATATTAGAAATAGCCATCATATTTCAAACCCCCCAACATCGTGTAAATTTATACTCCAAAAGCTCGGAATATCATTATTGCTGTATTATTACTCTAGTGAAATTGTAGTGTTCTTTCGACTGATCAACGACTTCCAGAACTGTTCGGCGAATACACATCTATATACGTAGCGATGATTGGGGCCCTTATCAATGAACGTTATTGACGAAGAGTGTATTTGTAAATAATAAAGGCAGCCTCGGGTACCTAGGTATGCTTTCAGATATTGCAACCGTCAGTAAATGGTGAATTGATGCCTGCAGGGCTAGATGTCGAACTAAGCAATAGCACAGCCATGGTATACATATACTCCAACACCTTAACTTTGTATTTTACTGTGTTCATAGATAAACCTAGATATCTAGATATATTGTTTAAGATGGAGTTCCATGTCCTGTTAGAACTGGTTATCGGGGCAGTGGAGGATATCTACACATGGTGATTCGTGTTGGTTTTATCATTGGTGAGTACAATAACAAGATTTGAACCTTTTGTAAGTTAAACTTGTGAGAGATAAGGATACAAACCGTGCACAGCAAGTTAAACCAATATCTTTTCCAAGGTCTGTAACCTAGCATCAATAAGTCATGTTCGATAACAAAGCACTTAGCCATGAGCATAGGCTGAGGCTACAGAAAACGTCATATATTCTCGGAAATCAGAATTTTATAATGCCATAACCCAAGCTAGAACAAGCGAATATTTGTCATGAGTGAGCAAAATTGCTGTACAGAAGATAGACCTTTTACAATTTTCTAGTGCGTACTACCTTGTTTAGAGTACCCGCTAAAATACATTACCGAGGAGAGCTAAGTTACTATAGCAGAAAGAGTAAGATTTTATGCTTCCCCGTTCTCAGGCTTCTTTTAGGATACACGTTATTGTCACTTTGCTTTTAGACGTTAACATTGAAACGATACCAATAATATGTTTGCCAAGATGAATATGCTAACGTCGGCATCTACGCAGGAACAATGAAAGCAATCCACATCATCCATATCATCTCAATTTTTACTATAACCCAAGCCATCACGGTATGCAGATGGTTCAGAGATAACGAAGCATGGCTAAGAGGACTCCAACAACAATACCAAAACGACACCGTTCCAGTTCTTATCCACCAAACCTTTAACGGCCCCAAAGCCCTCGGTCCCCCCTTCGAAGACAAAAACCACGACTGTATACGCGACAAACCCCGCGATGAGATCTGGTTCACGGATCCGAACCGACCATATCAAACCACCCTCCGAATAATCCAACACGCCGAAGATATCTTCCGTGATACCCAAAGATCATGCACTGTCTTCTATAATCATAATAACACAAATGCCAAGACGGATCCAGACATAGACCGGTCCTGTAATCGCGCATTAATATGGTGTCAACAAAACTATTCCATTGATCTGTGGTCTCTAAGCAACAGCTCCGATTCGTCTGACAGAAAAGATCTAACAGTAGATTGCTACGATTCCTTAATAACAGTGGAAAAGGCCATTCTTGAAACACGCTCTGGTGAAGCTTACTGGCGGGGTAAATTTGATCAACCGGATGATTTGATACACGGAGTTTACAATGATCGATACTGGATTACATCTAGCTTTTGGAGTAATGATCAGACTTGGGGCGTGGATCTCACGTGGTTGGAGAATGGGTGTCCGCAGATGACGGATAAGGACTATTTGGAAAAAATGGTGACGGTAACGGGGGTTGGGAAGAAGCCGGATAGAAATCATCGGGCGTATTCCTTAGTGTCTTAGGATATAGCTGTATACTTGAGATCACAACTGATTTGTTATTTTTAATTCAATTACTATCTTGTTCGGTGTTGTACATGTAAATGCAGATATATACCTTTTCTTCAGATAGTAACGCCGGTAAATGACTTAGGAGACAAGGTATATATAATCTAACCGGTGTATTCACATTTGATGACTATGTAATTGCCAGTAAAAGGTCTATTTCTTCCTAAGCCCAGTTCACGCGTATACTTCAGTTATTTTTTTATTCATTATTTCACTATAGGTCTCTGATTTTTGAATATGCTTAATTCACGTCGTATAACTGTGCCTCTTATAATCTGTTCCTAG
This sequence comes from Orbilia ellipsospora, assembly GCA_036971675.1. Taxonomy (NCBI): domain Eukaryota; kingdom Fungi; phylum Ascomycota; class Orbiliomycetes; order Orbiliales; family Orbiliaceae; genus Orbilia; species Orbilia ellipsospora. The sequence goes on from JAVHJO010000003.1 coordinate 246,896, forward strand.
TTTCGAGGCTGCAATCTACTTGAGAAACTTTAGTTACAACAAGATGTTGTAACTGTATCATTTAGCTCTATCTGAAACGTTAACCTCGTAACCTCGTTATAACATCATCCAGCCTATTGGTGATTGCTCGAGGTATCTTTATGATACTACAACAAGTTTCACTAGAAGAGAGACCTGGTCAGTCAAACGAGCTCTATGGTTATTTAAAAGATCTATGTCTTAAAAAAATAAGGCCCTGAATATTCTCTATCATATCCTAGGTGTCTAGATGTTGACGTCTCAAAGTTACAAGGAGAGTTTCGGATATCGGTATATATCATTTCTAAAGAATTACAGCCATTATGTTCAACCCATAACCCTAAGGATATATGTACACCCACAAACTAGATATGTTTTCTAGACCAAGATTCTCTTCTTGCTCTCTTTTTTGCTACAATCTGTAAATCTACCTCATATGTTCAAACAGTAGCATAGTTATCCTTTTCAACTTGGGTAATATCTCGTACTAGTACCCAAGGATTTCAGGACGAACTTTTTGTCATAAATATGAGGGCTTTTATCTATACCCAATTAATAGCGGTACTAGCCGCAATCAAGGGCCTAGACGCAAGGACTATAAGCTCCCGCAGCGAAATCACCAGACAAGATCCGGAAACGATATCCGCCATTGGAGCACAACAGCAGCAATACAACGAACCCTGGCGCGTTTACGGCCAATTCGATGGAGACGGCGACTCGCAACTATCGAATCTCAAATTTCTGTCAGAAATGTAGTGAACGCAGCCATTGATCGTTTCAAAGACCGCACCGAGGATTGCACTGTCTGGTTTAAGCAAAACCCAAACAGTCCACCCCCAAACCCAAACGACACCTACAACGAAGCCTCCGTATTTTGTCAGGATTACCGCTCTATCAGACTTTGGAGCTACAGATTCCCTGATTTCGGCGTGGACCTAAACGAGACCGCTTTCACAATCACTTGCGATAATCTCGCCAGGATAGCAAGCGATTCTCTGGACCGTGTGAACCAGGTGAACACACGTATATAACCACAGTATTATCGGGACGGATATTACCTTACTACGAGCTTTTTAGGCAATGATCAGGATTGGGGTGTGGATATCGCTCATCTCAAGTATCCCTGTCCTGATCAAAACGATCCCTTTCTGAGTGTGACGATTGCGCCAACTGGGATCTTACCTGGTCGCCCAGAGTCGGTTAAGACTTGGAATTTTGCTTCGCCTATACCTTCACCTACGCCGTCATATCGTCCCGGAATCGATCCACATGTCGAAAAGGTATCCTTCTCCATAATAGCTTGGGCAATGGGTTTGAAGAAAGTTATAAATATTTAACAATTTATTTTCTTTTGTTAATATATGTAATATATGAATATGTATACTTGCTTCTTTTGCTGTAATGTTGGTGTATTTGGGACGGTGGCATTCGGGATATTTCAATCTATCTTTCCGAGTGTAACTTAATACACAGTTAGCTTGTAACACTTTGATGTCTCGTGATTGGGTTACGAGGAAACTCGAATATGATCAGCATTAGAAAATTAGAAAGAAAATTCTCGATGTTCAGGGTAATTCCTGGGATACTCAATGTTGGGAGTCAAAACTGTGGCATCTCTTGATTGAATTTAGTTAGATATTGTTGGTTCAATCCCATAGTCTAAAAATATTAAAAATATTTGCTTTGGCAACACCCCCCAATTGGTGTTATACCTTCAGTCGAATATCGAGTCAATCTGTGCCCACACTCACTTGATACAGCGGAGATAAGACTGTTGTTAACGCAGCGTTAGTTCAATTCATAGATCTTGTCTGTGATGCAACAAAACTAGCTTCTGCCAAATGTTATCGTTTCACGTCCGTGAGTGTGACGTACCGTGTTATTGTTGAATTCATAAATAATATCGAAATATCTTGCCACAAGGCAAGCTGGAATTTCCTACTTAGGGGAAACTGGAGTAAACTTGAGGTCTTACATTGGAAAATGGGGATTATTTGTTTGGACTGCGCCGAGCTCAGAATCTCAGCAGTCCACCCTAGTACAGGAAGTGTTATATATGAACTACAATCATAGGTGTGAAGTGGCTACCCGAAGTATAACCACGCTGTATCGCAACGAGAGTGACCTTCACATGGTTTTAAGCTCTCAAAAATTTCAACTCTGTTTCATCATTTCAATTGATATATTATAATCATCACGACCTATCTTGGTAAGAAGCATATCATAAACTTCAAAACATCCAGAAGTATTTCGGGGAAGTAAAGCTTAAACGACCCCCTCAGAGTTCGTGCCGAGAAATGAAGGTTGAATCGCTTTTCAATCAGGGTGTATTTCCTATTGTGCGCAGCCGCGGCTCAAGGCATCATTGGGCCATCGTAATGATAATGGCGATAGGAGCATATTTCCTCAGCAAAATCACAGTTTGGTGCCTTTTTTCCTGGGTCGGATTAGTGAGAACTGTGCCGATTAGTGTAAGTAATAGTCTTTCCGCATTTATAGAGAGTCAATTTGCTAATGTAGTGAATATATAAATAGTATGACCTTCGTTCCGTTGCAGCTCGAGACCAGATTCGACATAAGGAGGATTTGTTAGATATTATTATAGTGCGACAAGAGCCTCCGTTCCTTCGTGCATCGATTCAACAAGATCAACAAGAGGAGATTTTGGGAAGAGTTCCATGTCCCAAACCTTCGAGATTTTATCAACCATTTGACGCCTGTGAGAGCAAATACAGCGATCGGGCAAGCAGGATGAGCAAGAAAGTAACTTATGCTGGAGCATTTGAGTAGCATAACGTATCGGAAGCATCGAGATGTGTTGTCTGCACGACCCAGACAACACACCAGCCCGAACAAACATCTTAAAGTGTCGCTGGCAGTTCATATCCAGCTCCAATTTCCCATGTCGCCCTAGCAGCCTCATATTTTCTCCATCCATTGGAGGAGAGAATTTTAATCTTTACGCTGTCCATTATACATCGAATCGAATATGATATTTATAACTTTTCTTGCTAAATGTCAAAGCGTCCTTCTTTGCGTCGTCATATCAATCCTCAACCATACTAGAAACATCCGTGCATCCTACCATGGCGTCATGCCCATGAAGAGAATTAGAACTGATCCTACCATGATGGATAACTCCGCATTCAAGATTCTTTGGTGTCGCTCGAATACCCAATCCAACAGCCAAGCGTTACGCGCCGTGAGGCTCGTGGCGTGGATAAGATCCACTCTCGTGCTTTTGCTCTCGACCCGGCCAACCGGCCATGTCTTGACGGACGGAAACTTGGCAAAGGGAAATACCTCAGCCTCTCCAACCTCCCTTCGGTTGCGAGTACCATTTCATTCCAAGTAGATGGCCGAAAAAAGATCCAGAAGGTCAATGTTATCGTTTGCCCCTCGGTGAATAAAAAAAAAAAAAGATACTCAAATAACCCCCTTGCTTGCTTTTCCATGTTCTTCGGACCGTGGGAGGGATGATTCCTCCAGGCAGAAGACGGGTATCTTGCCATGGCCTGGTTGTTGGCCAACCAACATGCATCCCTCCAACGAGCAGCTCGAATGAGCAAGTGAGGGCATGCGATCACGAAAAGGTGTGGAGCGATATCGAAAAACATTTAAGACCTAGACACGGAAAAAGGAAAAGGATGTCCTTGCATCGACATACATATCTGTGCGATGCTGGGAGCGAGGTGTGGGTGAGCGAAAAGAGAGCGCATCTATACCTCCACCGGCGGTATCTTTCAGCCGTAGATGCCTGCCGACATGTACCTATCGCAGAGGTAGTGACGTTGGCAAGTGTGACCGTCCATGCAGTATATCGCACATTTCCATGCCTGGTGCTCCCTCGACAATCCGATATCCACGCCAGGGAGAAATGATGACAATAATCTGGTATCAAAGTTCTTGGATTACGATTACTTCAGTCTTGGAACGTGGTGAAGCTAGGTGGATCGAGTGCCAAAAAATGAGGACGGCAAGTGAGTCCAAACTAGCTAGCCCCGCTTTTTAGAAGCACCTCTGCCTTTGGTGCCGGTTTTTGCGACAGGAACTCGCAGCTCTAACTCTTTTGCCGAATGATCATCCAACCGACCCCCTCCCCGGCAAGGGTGGAGCTGCTGGACCTCTGGGATGCATCGATAACGGAATGCGTCCTGCATGTTGCGAACGAACGAGTTAGTGAGTAGGCAAGCTAACTTTTGCAAAAAAGATTCTGGCTGATCACTGATTGGGACTCGGTTCCGTGTCAATGATGGAGAGAAAAAAGAACAAGGTCAGCCACCACGAAGTCGAAAGACGTCTGTCTACCCGTGTCGCTGTTGAACTGCAGCTTTATAACGGAGGTACCTCCCGCCGGAGGTAACTTTTTTCTTTTCGACCTCCAATCCCTCAGGAAACCTATTTTGCTATTCCAGAGCAGAAGGTTCAGATTTTCGAGAATTTTTTTCTCTTTCTCAATTTTTTTATTTTCACAAAAAATTGAGTCGCTGAGGTTTTCCTCCCCTCTGCGGAATCTAATCAAGGCGGGGTTCAGTCTTCCTATTCGCTGCCCAGCCCAGTCCGCTTATCGTGCTTATCGGCGCAGCTGCGACAATACAACACATCCTCTGAGCTGAGTTCAGCCGCTGGAAGCTGTGGTCTCGAGAGTCTAACATTTTTTAAGCCTTTGAGAAAGCAATTTAGCCAGTAGATTTTCGCGGCTGCGGAAAGCTAGTCAAGATGAAGGTTTCTTCAATAATTACAAGCGCTGGCTTGTTAGGTGCAGCTTACGCCCAATCAACCGAGTCCCCAGTGCTCGCCACGAACGGGACGGTATTGGCAGTCTTCGTCTATCACAACAACTGCGAGAGAACATCGCTGTGGTTGCCGGATGGGACGCAAGGCGGCCAATTCGGTATGCCTGGCGCATATCAGTGCTTTAACGACGGTGTTTTCTATTTCAACAAATACCTAAGGGAGGCCAGTGATCTCAAAATTTATGGCACTTCGCAGATTTACAATGCCGATTACGTTGACGCTGAAACTCCTGATGTCAGCATCTCCTCTCAGTCAGGTAGGTAACAATTACAGTGTTAAATTTGGATATATAAGCGAAGGAACCGAATTTCTAATGGCGAGATTTGTAGCAATGGCTTTCTTGCAAGGCATTTTCCCCCCAGTGGATCTGGTGAGCACGGTCACAAGTAGCGACGGCGAGTCTCTACTCGACGCCGACAACTCGACCTTCATGAACGGTCCTCTTCAGGGTTACCAGTATGCTCCGGTCGTCACCTACCGGTCCTCAGACCCTCAGTCGATTTGGATCGCGGGAAATCTTCAACAATGCGATAACCAAAAGAATTCCATGAATCTCTACTTTGGTTCAGATGACTACAGGGCCGTGTTCCAAGAGGCGCAACCATTCTATAACTCACTATACGAGGAATACTTCAAGGGCGTCTTTGACCTCAATCTCATGGTTTTCTTCAACGCCTATGTTTTGTATGATTACGTTTATCAAAACCGTCTAGCTGGTAACGAAACTTTGCTGAAGATGTCAGACGAAGATTTCCAGCAATTGCGCGTATACGCTAATCACCTCGAATTCAACATGTACGCGAACACTACCACCTCCGCAGACCCCAACTGGAAGCAAGCAGACCCAACCCAAAACCTTCGCGAGATGGGTGGCCGTCTACTTGCTGGAAAAATTGCCCGAACGTTCCGCGATACACTGGCCTCTGGTGGATGGCAGAATAAACTCAATGTCATTGTCGGAAATTTCGACTTGATGCTCTCATGGTTTTCACTCGCAAACTTGCCATCTCGGTCTCAAGACTTCTATGGCCTGCCTGATTTGGGCGCCAGCATGGTCTTTGAGCTGTACACCGACGACCCGACTCTGTCTGTTGACGGCAAGATTGACCCAGAAAGCATCAAAGTTGCATTCGGCTTCAGAAACGGAACCAGCACTAATGATACACTCACTTACTGGCCACTCTTCAATGATCAACCTCAGGGTGACCCGGTTTCCATGGTCCTCAACAACTTTTTGACTCATCTCGATAGCATTGCCATAGACAACGTCGGACAATGGTGTTCTCTTTGCAACTCGCAAGAAGTTGCGTTCTGCTCGACTGCCGCCGCGAGCCCCAACGGAGCCCCAACACCAAGTCCCTCAAGCAGCAATAGCCAAGCTGTATCAAGTGGTAGTCACGGCATGTCTCCCGCTGTCGGTGGCGTGATTGGTGCAATAATTGCCCTCGCTATTGTCGGTATCGTTATCGCAGTTGGTGTTTGCTGTTTTGGATTCGGTGTCACAAGAGGACGTAGACGCAGCAGTGCACTGGGCAGCTTTAGCCTACGCCAACCCAAAGAGAAGGTCACAAGCGATATTGAGCTACCGCTGAGCCCCACTGCCGCACCGATGGCAGGGTACCCTGACGAACAGGAATTTGAATACAATACCGTGTCTACAGTGGTCGCTAGTCCTTTGGCTAGCCCGGAGGAAGCCCACTTCAAGAACTAGCCCAAGAGCTAGTTCGTTTTGTTTTGTTTCTTATTGTATTCAATCCTGTACGATTTGAGTTTTGATATACCCCACTCTGGTTCTCTACTCTCATTACATTGCATAGCTTGGAAAAACGGCTGCTGGGCTTTTACGGACTCTTTTTACTTGGTGTTTTTTGGTTATTTCCTTGGGTCGTCTTGTTGGATGGTGTTTGAATTTTGAGCGGCAAATATTACGATCATTAGCATTCATTTTGCGGCTTAATGTTATTGTTTAAAGGACTCCTTAAGAGAGTCTGATACTCCTACGGATGAATATCGTCTTTTATGTAGTAGCTGAATTGAATCGAATATAGAAATGTTCGAAATGATGTATCTTGAATTATGAACATATGTGGATATCTTCTTCATAGACGCTGAGAGTAGTTTGTTCTTGTGAAACCTTCCCGATCCAGCTGCATCGATCTCGATTTCGATCGCCCGCGCAACACGCCTGCAGCGACCGATCTGGAGGATGACGTCCGGCGCGGCCTCGATCGAGTTCGCATAGTCAATCCGATTAATCTCGCGACGCCTCCTTCGAAGATGTAATCAATCTCAGAGTGGCCAATCGTGCACTAGCACTTCGTTTTAATAACCAGGCCTTCAGTTATTTCAATTTCCCCTAAGTCTACCGAGCAAGTCCTTTTTCCTCTCATGACCATCTCTCTCTACGTAAATCTTCGAACATCAGCCATTTTAACACGTATTATTCCCTACATCTTTTCACAATCGGCCCGGTCGAGAAATTCTGTACTTTGTCGTATCCCCAGAATCTTGTCGGAGCGAACCTTCTCGTCAATAACTATGCCTCGCGGTCGTAAAAAGCTAGAAACTCTGCCTCCCACTACCGCGAATACCCAGGTACCTGCACCAATAAAAACGACTTTACGGCGACCAGTTAGAACTGCCTCTTCGAAAGCTGTCGATTATGCAGTAGATCAGCCTTCTCCGGATTCCGATATCCTAGACGGCGAGAACGCGCTGCGAGCTTCCCCTTCAGCTGTTGAGGATCGGGCATTCTCACCAGCTTCAGAAGAGGAAGACTTACCCATACTAAAGAAAACAACGCCAACAAAAAAGGCCAAAACAACTAAAATTAAAAAGCCGTTAAATGATACAGAGACTACGGTTTCCAAGGTCAAGAAACCGACGCCAAAGAAACGGAAAGTCGCAGAGGCGCTGTTATCTGACGAGGATTTTGATGGCGAAAACGGCGAAGATGAAGCAGTCGAGCGCCCACCAGCTGTCAACGACGACTATCGTCCGATTCCTTTCAAAGGTCGGCTTGGTTTTGTAAGCCACTTTCAGTGCGACTTGCGCTGACCTACGATGCTAACAAGTTATTTTACAGGCATGTTTAAACACCTACCTTCGATCCTGCACTACCCCGATATTTTGCTCCCGCACCTGCCGCATCGACACGATCCTCAAACATGACAAAGAATCCGGCCCAGGCGCCGGGCTAACCTACCTCAAATCCCTAGGCTTCGCTAACGCCACCGACCTCAGCACCCTCATCCGCTGGAACCACAAATACAACATCAAATTCCTTCGCATATCTTCCGAAATGTTCCCCTTTGCGAGTCACGCAGAGTATGGTTACGACCTAGCACACGCTGCCGCTCCGCTAAAAGAAGCCGGAAGGCTAGCGATGGAGTACGGACACCGGTTAACGATGCATCCGGGACAGTTTACGCAGTTGGGCAGTCCTAGGAAGGAAGTTGTAGAGAATGCGATCCGAGATTTAGAGTATCATTGCGAGCTGCTGGATCGGCTGCAATTGAAAGGACAGGCGGATAAAGATGCGGTTATGATTATTCACATGGGTGGTATCTTTGGTGATAAGGGCGCTACGTTGGATAGGTTCAGGGAGGTGTATACGAAGAGATTATCGGACGGGATAAAGAGACGACTGGTACTGGAGAACGACGACGTCTGTTATTCGGTGGAAGATTTGTTGCCTATTTGTCAGGAATTGGGGATCCCGCTGGTATTGGATTGGCATCACAATAACATTATCCACGGTGAGCTCCGGGAAGGAACATACGATGTGAAAAAGATATACGGCGATGCGATAAAAAAGACGTGGACGGATAAGGGGATCACGCAAAAGCAACACTACAGCGAACCTAGGGCCGGATCGGTCACGAATAGAGAACGGAGAAGGCATTCGCCACGGGTCATGGATCTGCCTCCGTGTGAAGATACGATGGATTTGATGATCGAGGCGAAAGATAAAGAGCAAGCAGTGTTTGAGCTTATGAGAAGGTTCAAGCTAGATGGATGGGAGAAAGTCGAAGACGTGGTACCGTACGAACGAAGCGATGAAAATAAAGCTGAACCAAAGAAAAAGAAAAAGGTGAAGGAAGAGCTAGAGGTTGTGATTGTGCCACCTGAGGAAATTGGAATGGGTGGGAGGGACAATCGAGTTTATTGGCCGGAAGGGATGGAAGAATACCTAAAACCGAAGAAGAAAATCAGGGTGAAGAAAGAAGAGGACATAGACCGCAAAGAAATGGTTGCTTCGAGACCAAGTCCCAAGAAGGCTGTGAAGTTAGAAGAGACGCCAAAGTCGAAAAAGGTTGTAAAGGGTGCCAACAAAGATATTGTGGAGAAGACTGCTGTCCTTCAGCCTGAGGTTCCTTTGAAAACGTCCAAAGTGTCAAAGGTGATAACCGAGAAAAAGATTATAGCTTTGAAAACAGACTCTGATAAAAAAGGGGACATCGATTTGCGGAACGGCCTTGGCCAGATCAACGGAGATATTGCGGAACAGATATCAACTCCCGCAAAGCGTGGTCGCAAAACGGGAGCTTTAAAAAAGCAGAAAGTGGAAGAAGTTGTCGAAACAACTAGTAGAAGGTCTACTCGGACTAGGAAATAACCCAAACATCACTTCAGCTCTTAACTAAAGTCTTGCTCCCGTTTTGGGGATATCTTGCTTGAATGAGTAAAAAAGTGTCCCAATGTATCCCGAGGTCTCAAATGCAACACGAAAGATCATGTTGTCTGGTCTTATCTGAAGCTTCGAAAGTTTACCCTAGCTTAGAGGCTGGCCTATGTACTTATACACTGTGTATTTATAAATAAGTATTAAATTAAAATATTAATATAAGATTCTGTTGGCGTGAGCTCTCGTTTTTCGAAGCTATGAGATAGTGGATTTTAGATAAGATAGTATCTAATATCTGAGGTCTGACATTGAGCCTTTGTGTCAGATGTCCAGATAACTCAATAAACGCCTAAAATCGTATTATATTTGTGTAGGTCCAAATAAGACCATATTCATTTCAGTATCTAAAGGCGCCAAAACGCGCTCTTCAATGGTCTTTGAAAATGCTAGGTCAGACAAGCGTGCACTGGGATTCATGAAGCACTGAAGACAATATGATATGGCTTCGATAAAAGCATAGGAGCATTCCCCTCTGTCTTGCTTCTCCATCACCCACCGGCGCGCGGCTTGTAGATGGGAAATTTCATTAGGTTGGTTATTAGGGCCTAGGTCGTCCGGACGCAGGAGGGTCTCAATCGGAACCCCGGAGCAGATCTCGAGGAGCATGATGCCAAGGGCTAGGATTTTGGAGGAGTCATTGGGTTCGCCAGTAGTCCGACGGATGAGCGCTGTTGCTTGTGTGTGTTCGCGAGTCAGGTACGGATGCTTGAGGTCGACGCCAACCTTATGTCCTGGATGTTGGTCCTTCGCTCTGAGAAAGAGAATATCGGCCTTGCTCCAAGATTCCTGAAGCCAGGGGGTATGGCTCAACTGGAGGATCGATGATGCGAGCGTAAGGGATAGATCGTACTGTTCTTTCCCACTGAGACCGCCCGGGACTGTTGTCAAAATTTCCTGGAGGCTGACTCCTCCGTCGACATACGCAACACTACGCTGAGCATCATATGCACCTCGGAGGCGGTCGTCGATATCGAGGCAGAAACCAATGCAAGGATGGCATGGGTTCTGGAGCATGGAGCAGAGATCCGTGACGATTTGGAGCTGAGAAGGGTTACTGTAGGGAAGTGAAGTAGGAGGGCTCGTGACAGACACGCTTGGAGGCGCGGATGTTCTAATTTGTACCGTGGAGCTGATAAATGTTCACTATAAGTTTTGAATTCGAATGAAGGTTTGTGTCCCGAACGATGGATTTATACCTATTATTCTGCCCGGAAACGTGGGCCTCCACGACTCGAACCTCCACGTCCAGCCATTTCTTCGAAGCTGAGGTCGATGATTGTAATAAAGATAAGCTGAAGCAATTTATATCAAAATGGCTCGGCGCAGGACGTCTCCGGTTTTGCCCAGGTCCTCCCTTCCGTTTTTTTGCGAGTCGCTGTTCAAGCAACAATCCGGCTGAATGTGACGAATGGGTTAAGCACCATGTGTTCGAAATAACATTATACAACCTCTTTGCATTCTCTCGAATAGTGTCAGCATGTAGCGTGAACGTGGACCGGCGATCTGACTTGTATGGCTCATCAATTGCAGTAATCTTCTCCGCCTTGATGTGAAACTTGTCAAGTAAATCATTGTAACTTTGGAGTTCCTGTAGGGATTGTTTGATATTTTTTTTCTTCATCGTAAATTTGACCCGCTTAGATATTTCGAACTTTTGTAGTTTTCCGTTCACTTTCGCTGCCACATGCTGGCTGATGATAGCTTCCAGCCCATCTCGATTGAGATTTTTTACGCCATCGACATTGTCCAGCTTCAAAGCGATCCCAATCATGGTCGTTTGGATATCCTGGACCGTCCTCAGGTACGGCTGGTATGCCCTGCCTAAATTCTCTTTCAGCCTACCCTCAATGTCTGGGTCTTTCCAGAGCCCACTGTTTGTATTGTCAATCATCTCATTCAGCTGCTGGCCATCAGTTACCGGCGCGAGCAGTAATTCTATGGACTGCTCGAAGAGGGCATGTTGGTTCCGAAGGTCTCGAATGGCTCGATCAAGTTCCCCTTTGTATTTGAAGAAGGCCTTTGTCGGACCGATAATATCCTCGTAATGCTCTAGCGCCGAAATCACCAAAGGAATAGCCCCAAGCAAAAGGCCCGCTATTTCAATCCCGGACATTTTTGTTGTAGGCGGATGTGCTGCCCGCCGCGGTCACCGGTTTGGAGTTGTTCAGTTCTTTTGATAGTTCTTTGGTCCAGAGTTTCTCGTCCTTTTTAGCTCTGGACACTAGGCAACCTGTCAGGCTCGGGCGACAAAGTCGGGAGACGAGAAAGATCGGCTTGGAGGCAGGAATAAAACCTCAACGTCGGCAAACAACACCACCCAAAGGCTTTTCCCGATGTTCATGCAGTCCAGCTCAGCCTTAAAACCCTCCCCTCGTGAAGGCGGGGTCGAAGGGTTTCCAGATTGATTCGATTGCATCTTTTCAGGACAACAAGCTCGTGGGACACCATTCAAGTCGGCACCGAGGCCGTCGCGTAAAAATGGAGTCCATTGCAGATATCGCGCGGATCTGTCTTAGCAGCTTTGGAAAGCTAACTAGTTCACTGACCAAAACTAGCGCGGAAAACCGCGAGTCGATGCCTCCAGGCAAGCTCGAGCGGGAGTTTGATAGGTTCAAGATTTGGTGCGGAAACTTGGGTGCGTTGCAGAGCGGCAATAGCTCGCTTGATTCGCGGCTGCGCGACTCAACGGTGGTCCGCAGCAACGTGCTGAAACACCTCGCCCGGCTGAACCAAACTCTCGTCGAGAGCACAGAGGTCACTTCCGGCGCACGATTGCCCTTTGAACAGCAGCCGAGACCAGAGGATTCGAGCAGTGAGTGTTCTTCGTCAGAGGAGAGCGAGAGCGATGATGAGCTGCCTAAGGAGCTTGTTCTGCACATGGGTGCGATCAACGAGATTCTGAGCGACTTGTACAAGCTTTCGTTCAAAATACGAAACAGCTCGACCCGTCCGACTTCAAACTTGAGGATAGAGCTCTATAGTGAGGTTGATGAAGAAACTGGCATCGACAAGTTTGCCGCCTACGAAGAATTTGATAAACGCTATATCGAGGACTCGCTACGGCAACTTCGTCAGGATGCTACGAAGGAAATGGAAACGATATCTCCGGAAATCACTGAAACCGATCAATATCTCATCCATCGGCTAGTAGCTACCATGAACAAGCGTCGGAAGACTCTCCGGTACTGGCAACGACATGCCAACAAATTGGCCGTAGTGCCAAAAGAGCCCAAGGAAATCGTAAAACCACCACGAGGGTTGGAGCTCAAGCCAGCATATACTGAGATTCGGAGCGTAGAAAAGCCAGGCAAGCAAATTCAGTTACTACCAAGTGTCGTCGCAAAGACCATATTGTCAAAAACCGAAGCTACTAAATTCGACAAGCGTCTTGACGACGTGCTAGAAACACAATCAGTTATCTCCTATGCTTCACGTGCGACTGATATTTACGAAAACGATGTTGAACTCCCAGCACCACCGGCTGCAGCATTCAACGGACCCGAATTCTTGTGCCCTTATTGTGGCATCGTTTGTCCAGCTCGCCATGGTGAACGTCGCGCCTGGAAAGCCCACATCCTTCGAGATCTCCAGCCATATATTTGCACGTACAAGGAATGCGAAAATGGACACCACATCTTCAGTAGCCAAACGACTTGGCTCGAGCACGAACGACTTGGTCATCGACAAATCTGGCAGTGCTATGAGCACGTAGAACCCAAGTTCTGGTCTAAGGAGGCACTGCAGCATCATTTGGAAGCTGAACACGGCGACGACCTCACTGAGGTGCAGATACAGAACTTAATACAAATTTCCGAATTAAGTGTAGAAGACACAAGGACTGCCTGTCCCTTTTGCCTTCTAGAGGGCCCTTTCCCGAAAGGGTTTGAGAATCATATGGCATTCCATATGCGAAAGCTTGCTACGTTTTCAGTGTCTCGATATATTTCGACGCGCGACGACGACGACGATGATGCCGGTGCGAGTGAGAAGCAATCTGGGCGTGCGCAGGGTCTTTGTTCCCAGGACTCATGGCTATCCGAGCCTCTACGGTTTGACAGCAGGCTTCCGTCTAATGCAGCTTCGGATACCGAAAATAACCCGATCTACACCATTGGATGGATTTGTGCGTTATCGATAGAGTACGTAGCAGCAATATGTTTCTTCGACGAAGAGCACGAAGGGCCCAAGTCTTTGGCCGTCAACGACAACAACCGTTACAAGCTAGGAAAAATCGGAGGACATGGTGTCGTCATCACCGTCCTGCCTGACGGGGAGTATGGCGTATATGCTACAGCAGTCGCTGCGACTAATATGCTACGTAGCTTTCCCAACATCAAAATCAGTTTCATAGTCGGAATTGGAGGCGGTGCACCAAGCGAAAGGCACGATATTCGTCTTGGTGATATCGTAGTCAGCACTCACGGCGTAGTCAAATACAATTTTTTGAAGAGTGTACAATATGGAAGTCTCCAAAATTTAACGCCCTCAAACCCGCTACCGTTTGTCTTGCGGAAAGCATTGTCCGGACTGGCCGGCCGGTACGAGAGTGACGGTCATCAAATTGAAGAGTCTATCAATAATACTCTCGATAAGAACCCAAAGCTGCGATATTATTATAAGCGACCAGATCCAAGTACTGATAGGCTATACCAATCTGAGGTAACCCATCTTGCAGGCAACGGAGACTGTGCGACTTTTTGTGGGGACGATGCGTCTCAACTAGTACGACGGTTCAAACGCGCTGAAGAAGACAATCCTAAGATTCACTACGGACTAATTTTATCAGCGCAAGAGATGGTTAAAGACGCCACTTTTCGTGATAGACTTGCAGCTGAAGAGGATGTTCTGTGCTTTGAGATTGAAGCGGCTGAGTTAATGGACGAATTCCCCTGTCTTCTTATCCGAGGTATATGCGACTACTCGGATTCTCATAAGAACAAGAAGTGGCAGGGATACGCGGCAATGGCAGCAGCCGCATATACTAAAGACTTTCTTTGCGAAATGGCTCCCATTAGAGAAGAGATTGAGCAGGAAATTGCTAAGATGCCTAGAATCCCATTCTCCGGTCAGTAACCTTATTGTACTCATAAGAACCCATTGGAATCATTCTGCTGACAAATTCGAGCTGAGAGAAAAGTGACAGAGAGACTCAATCTAGTTAAAAACGAGGACGGCAGTTTCGAAAGAACCCGAGTCAAGATAGCAGAGATGGATTCTTGGCTGTCGCCACCGAATGCTTCGAGAATTTACAGTAGATCGCTTGATCAACGCCACAAAGGCTCAGGCCGTTGGTTCCTGGAAAGCAATGAATTCGCTAGATGGAAGACTCAAACGAATTCTTTCCTGTGGCTTCACGGTATTCCCGGGTGTGGCAAAACGATCCTCAGTTCTACCATCATTCAAAAACTAGAAACTGAGTCGACTGATCGACCTCTCCTCTACTTTTACTTTGACATTAACAATGCGAGCCAGCAAACGCTCGAAAACATGGTCCGAGCCCTGATCAGCCAGCTTTTCCAACACGATGAAGAACCACCGCGACAATTAGATTCACTTTTCTACTCTTGCAAAAATGGCCGCGAACAACCGACATGTAGGCAACTCTGCGAAATCTTCTTACAGATGATAGAGCAGGCCAAGGAAGTCTGGATCATTTTAGACGCACTTGATGAGTGCCATACAAGGAGCGGTGCGCCCACTGAAGGACTATTAGCGTGGATGAAGGAAACCTTGAGCTCAGACCAAAGGAACGTCCACATGCTCGTTACTAGCCGGCCCGAAATGGACATCAAATCTGGAATCATGAGTTTCGCCAGTACCAGCAGCATTGTATCCATTCAGGACAGCGTCATATCTAACGACATTCGAGAATATGTGAGGGAGAGAGTCAGGGAGGGAATGGGTCTCCAAATGTGGGGGTCGCATCCCGAGGTCCAAACTGAAACCGAAAACTACCTTATAGAAAAGGCGAACGGAATGTAAGACCAAACCGAGATACTATCAGACTGTTACTCGCGAGGGATGCTAAAACTCACTAGGTTTATCTGGGTTTCATCTCAGCTTGATGCCTTGGAGAAATGTCGAGCCTTACGCAGTATTAGGGAGACTCTCCAAACTTTACCAGAAGTATTAGCTAAAATCTACACAAGAATGCTACGCAGCATCCCTAAAGATAACAGAAAAATCGCAACAAGAATTCTTCAATTTCTAGCATACTCCGAACGACCGCTAAGAATCGAGGAGGCCGTTGACATGATAGCGGTGGATACGGCTGGAGACGAATACTTTGATCCAGCGCAGAGGATACCTAATTCTGATGAGATCGTATTTTATTGCGCTGGTCTTGCAGTCGCGGCTTCTATTGAAAATGAAGGCAGCACATCCGTAGTGCTTCAACCCTCGCATTTCTCGGTCCTAGAATATTTGAGATCAGATCAAGTCGACGGTGATTTCGCACGGGATTTGAAGGAGGTTGTAGCTAAAGGGTCGATCGCAACAGTCTGCCTCGCGTACCTATTGCATTTAGATAGCAAGGTCTCGACCGAAGGACTCGCGAAGACCTATCCATTCGCGAGATATTGTGCGGAGTATTGGATGACGTTCGCTGCAGTTGCTGAAGGCACAGACAAAAGACTACGAGGGTTCATTGATCAGTTTTTCGGCCGTCGTGGAAGCTCTCACAGCTACAGAAATTGTTTAAATCTCTACCGTCCAGATTATCCATCGCAACAGCTAGTACCGCCATTATATTATGCATCGTACGGAGGTTTGCTATATGCAGTGGTGAACTTACTGGAAAATGGTGCCGACGTCAACGCCCAAGGCGGATACTACGGCAATGCGCTCCAGGCGGCATCTGCAACAGGTCACGCTGATGTAGTCGAACTACTATTAAACAAGGGTGCCGACATCAACGCCCAAGGCGGACACTACGGCAATGCGCTCCAGGCGGCATCTGCAACGGGTCACGCTGATGTAGTCGAACTACTATTAAACAAGGGTGCCGACGTCAACGCCCAAGGCGGACACTACGGCAATGCGCTCCATACGGCATGTCTAAGAGGTCTCACTGATATAGTCGAACTACTATTAAACAAGGGTGCCGACATCAACGCCCAAGGCGGACAATACGGCAATGCACTCAAGGCGGCATCTAAAAGAAGCCACTCCAGTGTAATTGAACTACTGTTGAGCCGGGGTGCCAAACCTAGTGCCTAAGGCAAATATGTCACAGATTTTGAAGCCCATGTTTCAGTCCGAGCAGCAGTTCCCTAACAAAAATATAATAATATACTGGATACGGCGTCTTGCAGCGCTTTACTTCTAGCTATTTTACAATTGTAAATATATGAACAACAAATTATCTCGTCGACAGGGCTAGTTTTGTTAGCATATCCTTCCTACCATGGAGGAAGAATCGGCCCGCGTAAATATGGCACTAATCAGGTATACTCTATGATGAGGACACAAAGATACCCACGCATCAACAACAAAGTAGTACCTCACATTTTATTTTCGAGTATTCTTCTCGACATCTGAATTAGTTAACTAAACCAAAACTCGAAGACTTCTCACTGGACTTGGGGTTTCCTTTCTCGTCGCAAAGAATATCTTGCCAAACTTCTTTCTTCTCTGATAGGCAGGACGTTCTTGAGTCCCCTGTTCGACCAAACTTTCATAAACAGCTGTAATCTGCTCCGTATTGACTTCAGGTCCGTCATTGGGAACCATAATTGGAATTTCGCCCGTTCCGGATTCTCTGGGACTATACACTGGCGGAGGCAGTGACACCACATCTGAATCCCTCCCTCCAGGACCAGAATCTGAGCCTACTTCTTCATCGACTTTCTCGTTATCTTCTCTCTTACGACGTTTGATGAGAAGTACGTGGATGAATGAGACAAATATCAAGACGAAAACGAGTATCCCAAGAACCAACCCGATAATAGCGCTCTGTGAAACAATAAACGCATTGGCGGTTATAGTGTTGCTAGGCAATGGGATGGACGGAGTCGGAGGGGTGCCGCTGTTATCTAGCTTTGGATTCGTGACCAGTGGATTTGCGGGAGCGGTGGCATCAGGGCTGGCGGATATCGGGTAGAGAGGAGCAATATCTACAGCGTTGATGAGTGGGGTTTTAGAAGGAGCTGGAGTAGGCCCGAAATCGAACGACATGGTGGAGGGCCAATAGAGGTTTTTGGAGTTGTATTTGGGGTTTCTTGGTGATTTATCTAGGTTGGCCTATAATTTCTGTCTATAAACAAAGTTAAATTCGATAAAATGAAAGACAATATTTAAATTTGTAATTAACTATGCGGATTAATGCAGGGTAATACGATGAGCTTTGAGGGAGCGTTCGAATGGAAATATTAAAGTAGTTGAGATAAGAAGCTCTGCTTCGTTATCTAAGGTTGGTTAAAGAGCGTATTTATTTTAAAGGTTTATAGCGTGATTTTGCATGGCCGGCAGGTGGGGCACATTGAGCTCTCCTGTTTCTGACAATTTCGTTACTAGAGCACAGTCAAGTTGAAATCATCTACAGATGGCACAGCGATACCGTGAGATATTCAAGTATTTAAATCGCTTAAAAATGTGCATCTCTCCACTCAGCTCCGAGTCTGTGCTCTTAGTGATCACCCTACCTTACCACCAATGTTATCCCCCTAACAATAGCGTAACAACATATTGAGCTACTGCATGACATTCTAGGTAAAATCAAATCAAATCAAGTGTTGTTAGAGTTTTTATAGTGTTGGTATTAGCCAGCCTAATTACAAGACCAAGCCAATCTTACCAGTAGAACATTTCATATAAATTTAAGCTTATGTTCTATTGAAATTTATATTACTCATCGCTTGAGCTTCTCTTCCCAGGTTGCGTTTCAAGACTCACTCGGAAGTGTTAGTGTGCCACACTCACTCTAAACATTCAAGTTGCATTCAGTCCTCCTCTAGTTCCCAACCTGAGGTTGGTGCCATATATACTTTTCTTATATGTGGCTCGGCACCTGAGTACATATTCGCCCGCTACACCCAAGCTCAGCCGATACGAGCGCTCAGAGAAAGCGTGAAAGATAAAACAAATAGTTGGTCGTTGGTTGTAGCATTTCGTTGCTTCAAGTCTGGTATCAGTTCCAGACGCTGTTGGGTTGAATGTTTGTATCGTTGGCGGCTAATTCTACCAAATATCGAACAAAGCAACGCTTTGCAAGGTTTATTTACTCTTTGCTTTGGTCTCGCAAACTACTGCGGCATTGCCTTTATGGTAGAACTTTAAAAACAACTTGATACGAGAATGCCACGCAGTAATAGGGTAGTGAAAGAACGAAACTATATTATTTTCTAATTTGGGAAGGTTCGACGAGTTACGCGCTTGCAATGGTAATTAAAGCAAGTGATGAACTTCCGAGATTATTGACCTAATAGTTGGGTCTAAATCCAATAGATTGGAGCGTTACCTGAGGCTCCGATTATTTACCGCATCTAACATCGAAGATTCTATAATAACTAATTATTAACTAACAACCCGAGGCGTGGTGGAAATATCAGCTAACTGTGTTATAGCAAGACATCCGGCTGGTTTATAAGAAGAAATTATCATGGGTGGAGGCCGAAGGTGGCGTTTGCTGGAAACATCATGTTGTGACACGACAAAAGGAACTAGTCTCATATATCAACATGAGGTCGAGGTTCCGACGCATCCTAGCGGCGAATCCTTGCTTACCTGAGAGAATACTAACATATTACATGAAAGCTAGGAAGGATTGGCTTACGGGCTGGTTCCAAAAATAATACAATAATAAGCAGAGAGAGTGTCGACGTCCAAGAAGCTGACGTAGAGGAGGTCCATATGCAGGCAGGAGACAATCCGGCAGTGCTCATAGCAACACCGGTTTCTAGTTGTTTTGACCTAGTACAGCACAGGTAGATGGTGGTATCTCATCACCTGAGAGGGGCTTGATTGAAAAAGTTTCTAGGTGAGAAAGTCAAGCACACCGCAATATCGCAGATGAATATTACGTAAAGGCTAGCAAGATTCAACTCAAAACGTCTTTATGTAGAAGCTCTTTACCCTCATTATCCTTTCATTGTTTGGCATTGGGCTTTATGCTACTATATATATTAGTTTATTTAATGTTGAATAAGGCCCTGAGAAGGCAGCCCAATATACGAATCATAATGGGACAATCAATATTCAGAATCTAACAGTTGTATTAAGCTCGAACATATAACTAGTAAACCTCTCTTGGGGGTCAGCTCTATTGAACCTTTCAATTGCCGAGATAATTGTTAACTAATTATACAAGCTGAACGTTCAAATGAAGATTTCATTCAAAAATCAGTGATATATACCATCAGAGTGGGGTATACGACTCTAAATATTTTACGAAATATATTATATTTAACATTAACTCTAATAATCCCCACATAGCTTCACAAGTTCGCTACCAGCCAAGAGAAATGCCCCAACTCCGAAGTCAGCGGTAGAGGTGGAGTTAACAGGCTGTTTACTCGAGGGTTTGAACCCAGGGCCTTGAACATACCCTAAAAAGCCGTTCGGAGCAAGAGCGGTGCTAACAACTGCCTTCCAAGCCCTGGATACGATGGGACCATATTTGGCAGCATCGAAAAACCCGTTGTTGATTCCCCAAGTAAGTCCGTAGATGAAGAGCGACGTTCCACTGGTTTCCGGCCCCGGGAAATCAGACGAATTACCAAGGTTAACGTACCAAAACCCGTCTCGTTGCTGCAGAGCCGCGATCGAAGAGCCCATTTGCTGGAGTGTCGTAGAATATTCGTCGTAATGCGGATCAGATTTTGGTAGTACATCCAGAACCTTCGCCAGCGCGGCGATAGCCCAGCCATTCCCTCGGGACCAGTAGACGTTCGTTCCAACGAAACCTCTATCCCTCCACCACAGCCCTTTGGAAGAATCCCAAAGTCCCAATCCGCCTTCCACGGTTTTCGTGTGATTAAACAATTCATACATCCTATCAAGGTATTGGGAGTCGTTTCTTATAACGCTCAAAAGAGTAAATTGAGGCATGGACATGTAAAGCGCGTCCACCCATGTCCAGAGATCGACCTTGGTAGAATTTACGATTTTAGAGATTTCGGTATCGATCGCGGTTATATAGTGCGGAGGGTGAGTCGGGTCAAGGAGATACAGAGTGATATAGGCGTTTCCTACGCTAAGGTAATCCGCAGGGTTTGTCGGATGTGCATCTAACGAAAAGTTATTAGAGATGGCCCAACGGAGCGCGTAATCACGATAGCGCTGCGAGGATGTTCCACCGGGCGCGACTAGATCGCCACTGAAATACGTCCCGTTGCCCCATGTCAGCGAATTCGGACCCGGCGGCGGGCTTGGGTAAAAATTTTGCCAGTAGTCGTTGGCTAGTTGGACAGATGCTGATATGCCCGCTGGGCAATAGCGAGGAAATGATGATGTTGAAGGTGGTGGGTGGTGAAATCCGAGAAAGTAAACTAGAAGGATGATTAGAATTGCCAATAAGACGCTGACGATACCGGCGAGAACCCAGCGCTTTCTCGGTTTCTTCCAAAAGCCGGCTTTTGTGGCTGGTTCGTCCGGATCGGTTGCGCTCGGGTTCGAGGGAGTGTGCATTGACAGCGGAGCCTACCTCCCGTCACCAATAACCACTGGTAAAGCGAATCGATCAGACCCAGTGGAGAAGAGATGAAAGAGCCATCCATTTGGGAAAAAGGGGTGCTGGAAGCAAGCCAAGCACAGGGCTACTTATAGGCGAGCAGTATAGCGAACCGGGGTCTATGGCAACCAAATTCTCCGTCTAGTTGCGAAAATAGTCAGCGAATTACCTAAGGAGCTGTCTCCAGCCTCCTCATGTTACATCGCACGCGAATGCGGAGACCATTTATATGGATTTGGGGTCTATGACTTGGAACCAAGACCTGCATCGAGGCGCAGAAATGATTTGCGGATATGGACTAGGCACCGTCAGCCCCTCCGCAAATTTGCAAGCATATTGGTTGAGTCCATACCTCGCAAACCCATCAGGTCGTATTAACTTGTCAAGATCTTACTATAAAGTTGATCTCTTAAAAATCTATGACAGGAGGGAATGCAAGGTCGGCGTAATAAAATATTATATCAAATTTAGCTTTTAAAGAACGTAAAGGCTGTTCCAAGTACAATCCCTCTCTAAAGAGAGAGATTACAATTCCCCGTCTGCGATTAAAAATCGAGACTACTAAATTGCTTGGACAGGGCCAACTGGTCCACCTTGAGTATTGATGTTTGCGTTCGAATCTGGGACATCCAAACGGGCATCCCAGAGCTGCAGAAGATATTCCAGATTTGGTCGCACGAGGTATTTGAACATCTTGGATTGGAATGTAAGTGCTGACGAGCGCCCCTGGAACATATATAGACGAAGAGCAAGGTTTTTGTTTAATCCCGAGATTAATATAGCCCATTGGAATGCGGAAAATATGCATACTAATCAGCACAGCTATTTCGGTTGGCTGGCTGGCAACACAGAAGTCGGCCTCGTCTTTGGCATTTCTGTTATACAGCCAGCTTTCGATAATACTAGTTCACCAATTTTCGCATTTAGTTTTTACTACAACTTAGAGCTTTTTAGAGAAAACGTATTATTACTAATGCGTGATACTATTTGTGAATATGACTTAAGACAAAGCTAGACTATATAGCTTCATAGAAAACATATGTACAGAAAACCCAACAGTCACGACACAGAAACCGTCTCTAGATATGGACTCAACAAGTCAACAGCCCCATTATTTATCTAATTTATCAAAGGATATAAGGCCATTGCCATATCTATACTTCGGTTTAGTTCCAGCCACCACGATAAAGGAGTCTCTAGCCAGACTATTCTTTTTATATCAGGCTAACTCCCAGGAAGCTCTGCAGCTTCAGGGCCGGGTAACTCGGCAGGTGCGGTAGTTGTCTTTTTGCTCGGGTTCCATTTGTATGCCTCCCGCCCATCCCATATCGACTGCGAGGCTTCTTCTATCTGGTATATATTTCGAGGCGGCGAAGACTTCAAAGGGGGTAGCGCCTTTATCCTGTCGCCTTTGTTCTTTTCCCGGAGAATTAACCATACCATGGCTAGTATCAACGCGGTACCACCAAATCCTCCTACTACACCTCCAACAATTGGGCCAATGGGAGTTGTCGAGCCATTCGATCCTGTTGAAGGAGATGTTCCAATAGGTGTATGGGCTTCAGTTTGGGTGGCGTCCGTAGGGTTTGGAGTATGAGGCGCAGAACTAGTTGTCGATATTGAGGTCAAAGGTAATGTGCTCTGTACTGCTACCGCGGAGTTTGAAGTTGAGGTAATAAAGGAAGTCGTACCCCCGGAGTTTGCACTTGTGCCTGCGCTAAGAGCATGACAGAGAGCACTGAAAGAGCCTGGCATTTGCGCTGCTTCCGTAGCATTGCAGTTGCTCACACAGGCCGTGAGGTTTTGAATGAGCGCTTGATTGCCGCAGACGCAGCTAAACTGGCCAAAGCTACACCCAGAACCGCCAAGGTTACTAATGAAGCATTGGCGAGAGCAGGTACTCATCCCGCCGGGGCCATTCTGCCATGGAAATTGTGCTATCGCAAAGGCGAAGACGGAAAACAAAAGAAGAGGACGCATAGAAGTTGCTAGGGCTTGGGCACCTTTTGTTACGCATCAAGCAGAGAAAGTCGGCTTCCTAGTAATTACATGAGAGAAATTGGATTCATGAAATTTTAAAAGTGGGTCATGGCACCTTTAAACTATAGATTTAATCTGTTTTAGCAAGGATACTTTGCATTTCTCTTTGATTGCAAAGAAAAAGACAAAGGGGATTCTCGAAGTCCCAGTTCTTTAGCATCTGGCTCTCGTACGACGATGACGGGAGCGACCGTAGTTCATCAGGAACCGATATAGGCAGGTGCTGGTGCTGCAAGCCAAGCGGATTCTTCACCTGTTCCTGACAAGGGTCCTTTCTGGCAGGTTGGGATTTGTTGCCATTCTGCCCCAAGTGTTGATAACGAAAAGCCTTTGATCAACTATAAATTATATTAATAAGTATAATCATTGTCGTAAATGCTCAACTATGTACGTGAAATGATGATTAGATCGTTACGAGCTCCAAACGCCCTAGATGCGCCTTAACTGATAGGAAATAGAAGAAATAGGTCATCTTTGCGTCGGCATTCCGCCCTGAATATCATGAGTATTCGTTTGGGGATTCCAACTATACGCATTGTCGCCTGTCCAAATGCCTTGATTGTTGGCATCTGCTACCACAGGTGGCTTCTGTGGAAGCCCACCTCCTGCCATTTCCATTTCCATCTTTTTCCGCTTTTCTCTCTTCATCAACCAAAATCCCAATATTCCTAGGGCGACTAGGGCGACAACGCCGCCGACCACCCCTCCTACAATGGGTGCCACGTTTGATGAACCGGAGCTTGATTTAGGAGTAGGACTGCTGCCTGGTCCTCCTGATCCCGAATTGTCGGCCCCTGAACCCCCACTTGGTGAAGTTTTACTATTCGAAGTTTCGGAACTCGAACTCGACGACGAGGTTTGCGAAGGGCTGTTGCCCGTTGGTGTTGCAGCCGAACTTGACGAACTTGATTGCGAGTCGCCATTACTGCCACCTGCTACGGCTGTGGCCGCGGTCGGTGTCGAACTAGGACTAGCACCACCACCACCAGGAACCGAAGTCTGACTGCCTGCAGGAGCCGTTGTCGAACTGACGGCAGGTATTGATACAGTGATGCCGACATCCAAACACTCTTGCCGACTGTAAAGTCCTGCATTTAAAGCATCATCCGCGCTGCAAACTCTCCTAATGCAGGCTGTGACATAATCTATCCATCCGGAAGACTGGCAAAGACATTTGATATCGGTTGAGGAACAATCGGTTTGTTGGAGGCCCCTAGACAGCTTGGATATCAGTTTATAATTCGTATGATAAGCACCATGTTTGCTTGATGCAATTGAATCATTCGGGATAGGCATCAACACAAGTTCGAGAAAGAATACTCACGCAGGAAGACAAGTATATGCACATGTTGGGAAAACTGCCTGCGCCATCACTCCACAAAGGAGAGCAAGGCCAAACCCAAGGCAGGCGTAGAAATGCCTCATCTTGGAACGTAAACCAGGCAAGACTATAAGGATAAAATTATTTAACGGTACAGAGAGATTCGATTCGAAGCCGCGAAGGCTGGTGCGGATAATGAGGGGCGATAATCGATACGGTGTCGCGCAATTCTCAAGCCGACTGGAGACGACGAACAAGAACAAGCTTTTCCAAGAAAAATAAGGGATCCCCTGGCTTCTTTAAACCCCCAATATGAATTTGATCCCACCGAGAGGCTGAAATTTCCGCGGGATCTGAAACTCGGCTGGAACCGCCGCAAAGCCAAGCCGGGATTGCCACAAGAATGAAGAGGGCAACCAACACTCGCCTGAATGGGAAGCCGGCACTCCTTGATCCAGCGCTCGAGCTAGCCAATCACTTTGAGCGTTTAGCGGATCAAAAAACAAGGGGGCCAAATATCGGCCATAGATACGAACAACCTTGGTTGGCTCACTGGCTTTCAAATGTTACTACGACGGCAAAATATTTTGCGATACGTAATTCCAATCATCGTAAATATACGCCGAGCGTAGCTCTTTTAAAATCTTAAGCTGCATTGAAAACACCCCAGGAAAAATTCTCAAGAAAATTGTCAGTTTTCGGGTTTCCGAAAGAATTTGAACCTTCGCCTATACTTGGTAAGATACAACAAAAATGAATATAGAGTCTAGTTTCGTGAGGCGTTTTGTGAGGCAAGGTACACATATAATATCTATTTTCACCTGAAGCATCTTGATTGTACAACGACTTCGAACCCAAATATTAAGTATAAATATAATAAATAATTAATAATGGAAAATTTGTGCTTCATAGCATCATCAATATACATTATTAGATAGCAATGTAAAACTATGGCTTTTTCCCGAGACCAGGCTTTTTTGGTTCTGGGAACATCTTCGTCTCTCTCGTGCAGTAGCTAACAGTGGAGCTCGGCAGAGTCCCGTTTTGAAAATAAGCGAGGACATGTTGATGTGCGCAGGTATTTCGTGTCGCATTTATACAATGCTATAAGGGCATTGTTAGTTGATAGTATCCAAAAAAAAACTCGACTAGGAGAACTTACGCCTAACTCATCCAACACTATCAGTTTGGAGCCTTTAAAAAGCTTGTTGGCTTTGATCGCGCTAGGGATAATGTTAGCCAGATACACAGAATTTCACAAGCCTGAGGAAGTATACATACTGCTCTGCTGGTGTCACAGGATCATATCTGTTGCCAACAAATAGTATTGGGGTTGCCGTAGAACTTCCGATAGGTCCACGCCACTCCCAAGATGGACGGATTTTCCACCGGGAACAGGTAAGCGCGGCATTCATCTCCGAGCCCGCAGCTAGTTTGGAAAGTCTATATCTTTCGATTTCTTTTGCGGGTCCCAGCTCTTGGAAGCGTAAATCACGGGCATCCGTGCATGTGACTTGGAGGAGACTACCTTTTCGCGAGTACATAGGTTCCTTCATTTTCTGATCGATTTCTTTCATTTTCGGAATCCACATCGAAGGTAAACCTTCAGCTGTCGCGTTTTCCATATCGGCCAAGTATTGCGCAACAAGGGGCCATCTCACCAAAGGTTGCATTAAAGCTGACGTGAGGAACTCTCGCATTTTTGGGAAGATTTTATCGACTGCTTCGACATCTTCAAGTCTTTGGTATTTTCTTCTATCCACTTTTGCTGATATTTTGTTGAAGCGACTACGGATAGCCTCAGCGCCACCTGGGGTGAAAAAGGCACACCTTGGACCAGCTTCATGGCAAGCCGGGAAAAATTGCGCCCATGCTGCATCTACGTTGGTTTGTCGAGTGCTTTCGAAAAACCCCGACTGGTTGGCGACGGAAGGATCCGAAACTCCATCCAGCAAGAATTTGCCGACATTTGAAGGATATAACGTAGCAAAGTATTGACCTAGAACGGTGCCGTAGCTACCACCGAAATAATTTACTAGAACGCTATCTTCTGGCTGACCTTTCTCTTTAGCGAGTGCCTTCCCCATCCATAGTAAGTCTGTAGCGACTACCGCAGTGTTCATGTGAGGGCCAATTTGATCGTATGCACCTGTTTTTTTGAAGCATGCCTCTACACGGGCATTGACGTCCGGCAACAATTTCTCGGCCCGCAAGTCCCAAGGGGCACCTTTGGGTAGAAGAATGCCAAAAGACATATCGGATTCCTCTCCTCCCCAACTACTATTGAAGCTGTGATGCCATAGTAGTCTCTTACTAAGTTCCCGCCTGCCAATCTTTCCTGGTTGTGGGGCCTTGTATGTGGCATTCTTTGGGTGGCTCTGGACAGGTTCGGATTTCGCGTCCCAATCGCCACAATCACCTGATGGTAAGGATGCGCCCATCCCTCGTGGATCGAAGCCGATTATATCCCATCCTGGCCCAACTTTATCTCGCCGGATGTTCTTGACAGTATTATTTCTAGCTATAACATGTACGCCGGGAATACCAGGTCCTCCGAAATTAGTTAAAACCCAGCCTTTGTACGTTGCATTATTTTCAGCAGGAGCCTTGATAATCGGTATAGTGGCACGCAGACCGTTTTCAGGCTTCTTATAGTCTAGCGGTACCTTGATATGACCAAATATAAAAAGTTAGTCGGGAGATCCTGGTACGAAACTCAGAGTCATGGACTTACGCTTAGCATAGCGCACTCAAACTTAATATCCGAGGTGATATTTTTGCATGGCACCCATTTTAAATTAGAATTTGCTTCGATCTAAAACGTGAAAATTTATTTGTCAGAAAACGCTTACTATCGGAAATAAAACAAGCTTCGTATCTTACGCCATCGAAATGCCCGTGATCGAAAGGGTCTTTTCTTGAGGGCTTGCCATTTGTAGTGGCACCCGTGGTATTTGTTGGTAGAGCAAGGATGTTGACTCCGGCGGCCAGGAAGTATAGGCCGAAATGTAGGATCCGTCCCATTATTATATTATAAGAATTAACTGGTTATTACAACACCTCTGAGATTTATATATGCATATGTGCGACCTGCGCACGGTTTGTTGATTGAAAATAAAAGTAGTCTCGCAATATTAATAGGCGTCCAGCGCTGCGAAGCTTTCTAAGGTGTTGGGGAAATGAATGAAGACAAGGAACAAAAGTAACGGACAATACAGCTTTATTTATGCCTATTTTATTTGGTATTTTATTGCAGGGCGAGTCGTAATCTGTTACTGTCAAATTCCACGAATCTAAGCTTAAGTTTAGATCAAGCGAGTGTCGATTCAAATCCCCTCTTAGGATCATGTTGTTACTAGTGTGTTGCGGTGTTGGAACGTCTGATCGTGCCCTCTCAATCGGGCGATTCCTTTTTTGGCACCGGGTTTTCTGGATTTTAGCTTACAAAATGTCGTTTCACACTACACGGCTACATCAAATAGTGGAATAGTGCCGGAGATATCTACTCATTCTAGATAAGGTTTTTTCTAGAAAGTAATAGCGTTGCCATTTGGCTATTCCCAAAGAGGAGTTTTTGATCTATTGTATCCTAACTCGGAGCTCGGTGGTATTCATTGGCAAGCTTGGTTCCTCTTCCACTGCAAAAAGGATGCAAGTTTACTGATTTTACACCCTTATTTGAACGTTACATTGTTTTGGAGGGGGGATGGCACGACTCCAATCAGTATGAGATCAGTGTTAGTTCTAGCTAGTAAGAACCTTGCGACGCCTTGACTCGTATGATCTCATAGCAGTTTATTTTAACATTTAATTCTAGAAGTATTTTCCGTAGAGCACTGTAGATTTCCATGTTCATTGGACGGTAGCTTAACATAAGAACATTAATCTACATTGCTAGTGAGTCTTGGAAGCATCGTGGCAATTCATATGGCATCTAACAGCCCCTGTCATGTCCTGTCCAGCGTGAAGAAATTTTACTCCTCGGTCCAAGGAATCAGTTGAATTGAGCCGATGGTGGTTGATTCTAGTTTGAGCCTTTTAAAGTTTTCAGTCCAGCTTGAGTGCCGCCAGCGCCTCCTGGTCTGAGAGCTCGAAATTATCTCCTCATCTTATCCATCATCAACATTTTGAACATCTTGCAACAACACAACCTACTTCAAAAATTTCAACTCGAGATTTGTGGCTGGTATCACTCTAAGCTCGTTCCTTCGAGTGACTAACTGATGTTGAAAAGACATGGCAAATCTAGTATCCGCAATTTTTGCCCATCTAATTGTATCAGACCATCCTTGGGTTTCACATAAGACATTTTAGATATCGAAGCATCGAATATATAATACTTACCCGAGAATCCTAGAACTCATTACTCTATTGTCAGATCTCAGAAAGCTTAGTACTAATTGGAAAGGCACCCCTTTAGAAGTTGGGATTGCACAAACATAAGCTTTACAATATCATTTTCAGCTCTGAGAGGTTGAGGATCCAGATTATATAATACCTTGCTACAGGTCATAAAATCTGATCCTCTGCTTAGCAGATGAAATATTAAAATTTCGATACCAGGTGATGACTACGGCCTTTTTCTCATTTTTCTGGAAGGGAACTGGTTAGAGTGTTTTATTTTTGCGAGGTGATAATATTTACTAACATTTTTATCATTATATTACTCCAATATCTGATCTCGAGCCGTAGGCCAGCAAAGTCAAGCTGGAAAAGAGACCAATCCCGAGGGCAATATTAGAGGCTTATGCTAAATAGGTATCTTTTCTGTAGCTGTATCCTGTTTGC
This sequence comes from Orbilia ellipsospora, assembly GCA_036971675.1. Lineage (NCBI taxonomy): Eukaryota > Fungi > Ascomycota > Orbiliomycetes > Orbiliales > Orbiliaceae > Orbilia > Orbilia ellipsospora. The sequence goes on from JAVHJO010000003.1 coordinate 276,215, forward strand.
AACTATATGTTAACTTTCCCGAAGGTGAATGGATAAAACCTCAACTTTCAGCCAGGCGCTCTTATCCAAACTTTCGCCTTTTCTTTTTTTTCTATTCTATGTATTTTTGGAAAAATTTTGAAGACCGCATTAGATCAGGTGAAATGGTGACCAATGCTTTGAAAGAAAGCTAGTCTGCAATCCTTCGCGTGAAGTGAAGTGAACTAACTAGACAATAACACAGTCAACACGATTAGGAGCAGATAATAATATGGCGGCGATATCCAAGAAGTCTATCCATGGATCTAGTTCGTATTGTTCTAGGTGGAAAAGGAAGGTCCTTTCAGTATCCAACGGTATGCGAGTATGCGAGTATATAAATATAATGAACAACTTTGTCGAATTTCGGCTTGCAGCGCATCATAACATGAATTTCTTGGCTGGTCCTTGAAATTTATAAATGCGATTGATCAATTTATAGTGAACTCGTATAGGTCTCTTAGGCAGCCCACGATCTGAAACATTCTCGCACATACTCCGCTCCCATACCCATTCTGTAAAAATTGTATATCCAGAGATATTGCAACGAGTTATGGAAAATTGTGTAGCAGCTTTTTAGCAATGCTACGTTGTATTTTTTGCGTCATTTTGTGGGGTCGGTTCGAGATATCCGATCCATGGTTCCCTAGAATGTTATATCTTTACCCATGCTGTATTAGAAGCCTGGTGTGGGGTTGAATCCTGAGAGATATAGATCAGCGAACCGAGCGCACTTGTAACTGGAAGGTTCCTATGGGCACCTGTGAACCCAGATTGGCGAAGCATGAATTAAAATAAGCTTTTTTGTTGAAATAATTATCTTATCGCCTTCAGATCTCTCGCTTTAGGTAGCCTTTCCTATTCTACCTATTCTCGCTTAACCTTATTATTCAATACGAACTATTTGGCCGGCAATCCATGTTTCTTGATCTATCAACAGCAATCAAAGCATATCTCCCCCTACACCCGAGCCTCAAAAGTTTGTCTAGGGTAGACAAATACACCATAGAGAATACGAAGAAGAGTAGTAGGTATCAAAAACTACGACATCAAGTATCAAAGGTTACATCAAGATCATCGATTGTTTTTCTTAGTGAAATCGTCAAGAGTAGATGATGACTTCAAAGATCCATGGAATCTGGTATTGAAAAGGCCTCTGACGCGAATATAAATAATGAAGTCTTTGTCGTGTATTCTTCTCATATTTCCTTCATCATCAGCATCAAACTCAGAACCAGCCTCCAATCCCAAATCTGCAAATCTCAAATCTATTGCGAAAGCTTAGAGACAATCAATTCTACTCTAAACCCTCCTTTTATTTACTCCAAACTACAAAATTCACGAAATACGTTTCTCTGCCCTCCTCGCCATTCCCTTCTTGGCCCTCCCAAGCATCTCTCTTGCTTGCCTTCAAATCAACGCGGAAGTCCATAGCGGTGCCACTACTGTTTGGGTCCAGATCATCGATAATGGTGTGCAAGTTTGCGAAGGCTGGGTGGACGGCTGCTCTGGAACGATTATTAGGATTTCTTCTTTTGGAGACACACCTACTATTAATAACATGCAAGCTTGGATCGCTACTACCGCATTTCACGGTCATAGATACCACGGTCATAGTTGCCCACAGTTTCAAGGTGATCCTCAGATGCGAGTATCTGGAGACATTCGGAAGTCTTTCCGGCCTCTGTGCAGTAACAAGAACTCGAAACACGCTCTGTAACCACGACTTCGCTAGGTTCCGTTCCACCTTTGCATGCGTGTTACCTTTGAGTAACCCTCGGGTTAGCGAACTCGAGTTTGAAATCGCATGCAATTTAACAATTAGACCACAGCATGGCGATCAAGTCGCAATGCAACCGAAGACTGGTACAAATTTCGGAAGTCTCGACGTCCCGCTCGAGGATCCCATGTTCAAAGCTTAAGAGATACCTCGTTAGAGCTTTCAAAATAGAAGCTCCCAAGTCCTTGAGGGGCTGGGGTAGTACAAGTAACCACAAATTCCGCTTCTATTCTATTCGTGTGCGGTCAAGCAAGTTTTACATCCGCACGGGCGCATACATGTCGGAGAGAGCTCGAGAAAATTGTCAAAATCCCTCGATTTCACAACATCAGTGTATCTCCTCAATCCTCCAATCGGATGGGGTTGAAGACTGTTCGACCAAAGCTAATGGGTGTACGTACCGGAGTTAACATCTCAGCAATAGTCTGAGGGGCGCACCCCTGTGAGTTTAGCTCAAGAAATCTCCATGCGCATATGCGCATATGTATTGCTTTTCACAGGCGAAATGCAGCAGCGGCCCGCGACTGGCTCGTACCTGAGCATCGGCGTACAATGCAAAGTAACAAGTGAAGCTTTGTAACCACCTGAAGCAGACCACAATACGATGTTTTGTCTTTGGTATCTCAAGACAGCTTAGGAAAAGTGCGGGGGAATTCAAGGAAATCTCTGATGGTCCACTCACTATATGCTGGTCCACCAAAGAGCTCACCAAATGATCGAACCTCTCAAGCAAACTAATTTTCAGGTGCAGAGAGTGCGAAGAACATGTATTGACCTCTGAGTGTGGAAATCTTGTAATATCAAAGTTTATAAATCCCAGAGGTCTGCTCTTCTACAAGCCTAGTCCCTCAAGACCAACAGCCCTCAATCCCATCTTTATCCTCTTATCAGCCTCCCTCAAATCTATTTGCCCTACTACAAAACCTCTCAATAAGCAAACTTTTATTCAAACAACATGGCCACACAAAGGACAGTTCCTATGACCCCAAAACACTCTCTTGAGGTAGTCAACATAGATCCAGGTCGCTACAAAGTGTCTTCACTTCTACCGGAAGGCCATGTCATCGGACGACGCCGGGCGGAGGATAAATCATACCGTCCCAAAGAGATCGTCCAGTTGCAAGAAGACGTTGAACTTCAAAGCCACCAGGTAAACCCCACCCTTAACCCATTCGATGCCTTTACTATTGCCGTCGGTCTTTGACCTACCTAGCTCCTCTTAATGTATATATGATTAATTGCCCGTGAAATTTCGAATAGATTTGGGAGATCGAAAAAGCATCTGAGGATATGGAGCTATACACCATCAAATGTGGTGGAGCTATAGTGGGAGCAATTGGCGACAAGCTGTTTGCATTCCTTCAACTGCAGGACGGTCAGAAGCCACCAATTTGGCAAATTAGAAAGGCACAAGCTCAAGAAGGATATATGTAAGTCCCACGCACCGCAATCTCATACCTATGATCCCTCCCCCCTTCCCCGTTTCAAAGCATCTCACTCGTATCTTGCGGTGCCTCGTGTAAATGCTTGCATTGTATTAATTGAGTTACTTTATTCGAATACAGCCTCGTCAACTTTTCCGATGATGCTCTCTACCGAGGCGAAGAAGGGTGGATGATTTGGCACAATGAGGTTGATGAACAAGTGAGTCAAGACTAATCGGACGATTTTGATATAATCATGATTTATCAATGTTTCTATCAAGAAAAATGGGCTAACCATGATGTTTGGATAGATAATTGTTCGACCTCTCGTTATAGTTCCCACGGAACCGCCACGATTCCCAGAAAACCAACTGTTCAGGTTTGATCCATTGGATTATTGAGCCCCTAGTATTCACGAAACTGGCCGCACCAATTGTGTGGAAGTAGAAAAACAAAAACGTATCCTGTACCGATTTGCTTTGCTGCTATTTTGTTCCCTTTTCGTCAAAAACACAAAAAGTGTACGTCGATTTGGAACATGAAATGATTTAGGACCCAAATAATTATCAAGGAGTGACGGAAGTTGACTATCTTTACAATGAAAATCTAATGAATCCATTTAATGCTCGAGATGTACACGCATATAATCGCAAATAAAGATGAAAAGTGTTCCTTGCAAACGATTAAACTAGAATACAGTATAGCTAAATGAAAGAAATGATTCCCGGAAGATAGAATCTAAAAGTATAGAAAAAATTCCCTGCCAATCTAGCCCAGTGGTATCCCGGTAGCCATCCAATTTATACCCCTCCAAAATATACGACGCCAACGAAATAGAGGAAACGCAAGTGGTAAAAAAACAGTAGAAATAACGATTCAACTCGAACTGCCCCATTATAATCAAACAAACTCTATCCCACAAACGTGAAAGATCCCTTCAACCCAAATGCCACAATTTCAAAATAATGAACGAAGATACGAACAAAAAAGTATATAAAAACACACAAGCCGATATAGACAAACCTTCAAAACCGGGTATCATGCAACCGACCGACCAACTCAAACACTGACGCCACGAGCAACCCACCCACCCTTGCCTCTCCAAGCCCACATCCAAAGTCCAATGGCAAGGAAACAACTCACTGCCATTCCTGCAAAACTATTCTGATAACACTTCAACCCGAAACAAAGTCCATCACCGATGCCATTCTCGCCGCTATTCTGCCTCCCCGCCTCGGTATCATATACCGATGCGAACAGGAGACCGAACGCCGATGCACCACCAGCTGGAAGCATGGCAATAATACCCCAATTCGTTGCTAGATTTTCAACACCCCAAACGACAGATACTATTGTTGGCGAAAGAGTGAAAACAGCGCCGTAACCAACACCGATGAGCGATGAGATGATGTAAAACTGGGAGGGGTGCACTTGGATGTAACCCGATGAAAGAAGGGCGTAGGATGCCATCATTAAAAATGTGAAAAACATAATCAAAGTGATTCTCGAGATTCGGAATCGTTTGCCATCCGTTTCTTCTTCATCATGAATAGGAGCAGGTTCGACGGGAGGACCGAGATAGTCTGACAGAAATCCGGAAAGAAGACGGGCGAAAGTCGACGTGATGGCAATAATACTGACATGAGTCGCGGTTTCGTCTCCGGTGGAACTGTTTGCAGAAGATGCAGGCTGAATGGTCTTAATCAAGGCTCCCATGTTGTTGATAAAACTCTCGCCGGGGCCCGCGGTCAGGAAAACACCAGCAGCGAACCACCACATGGTTTGATCGCCTAGGAAGTTTCGAGTATCGTCGTTGAGCAATCTTCGCTTAACCGTAGGCGGCATGACTTTTGGGTTGTTAGACATGACGGCCGCGCCATACTCCATATGCTCGACTGCGACAGGGGAGTCAGGAAGTAACGGCGCTGTCTCACCACGTAAGACAATCTCATCAAGATCCGGATCGGGATATATTTTGAGGAAAAAAGACCCAAGAAGACCGATGCAAAATAGGTATACCGCGAAGAATTTATATATTCCGCTAACATCCAACTCTTTCATTCCGTCACCTTCCTCGGTATCTTTCAAAAACACAGAATTGGCAACTTGGCTCATCCAGAAAGGACTGAGTCCGAAAGCACTAATCGGTACCGCCAGGGCCAACCCTCGCATTTTGGTAAAGTTCTTGGCACAAGTCGTGATCCCGGTCAAATACATGCAGACGGTTCCGGCACCGATAAGCAGAAAGGAGAAGAACATGCGCATGTGAGAGAGCCGGTGGTCATAGCAGTAAGCGGCCGAGACATATCCGGGAACGAAGAGAACTACCGATACGATGGAGAGGCGATCCGGGCCGTAGTTATCGCATATCCACCCGAAAAGGGGGACGAACAGGTACAGTCCAAGTTCGGCAGCTATCGCTATAGCGTTAATCTGCATTTGGGAATAGTGTAGCCGTCGTTGGAATAGAGGGGTATATAAGGAATAGAGAAGTAGCGAACCGGCCGATAAACTACATGGGTGAATTTACGATCAGTCTACAGCCTCTTTTGTACGCACGACATCTCTACTCCGGGGAAATGCGAAAGATGGGCCATACCAACTTATCAGAGCGCAGGCTCCGGCAGAGTAACGTAGCCATTGTAATTGTCTCCTCCGCTTAATCGAGAGAATTTCGCTGAGTTCGCTAGGTGCTATCGACAAGGGCGGTGTGATACTCCTAGAGGTTCCAGCGGATATGCTGATGTTTCTGATGTTCCGAAAACCGGTATTAAACTTGGAATCCTCCGCCGCCCCCGTGGGCTTCAAAAGTGGTGAACTCATATTCGAACAGATGGGAACCGATAATGGCCTCGCATGTGTACTATAGCATGTACGGAGGCAGGACGAGAAGACGATAAAGTATGGAATGCAAAGAAGGGCCGAAGGGAGGGAAGGCTTTAGGATCGAAACGATCGGAGATGCATGCACAAACAAAGGTACCTGGTGATTCACTCGATTCGGGGCGCACGCGGACAAACACGTCATGTTAGCCCCGTCCAATATCCCCGGTCCGGCGTGGGTCCTGATTGGTCAGCCGCCCGAGGCTTATTTCCCTTTCGGGGAGGCTGGAGCATAATACCACAAAGTCAACACTTGCCAGATGGAATCGGAGATAAAACAGATAGATAGGATGTATTATCACGAAGAAATTGGAGGAACCCAAAAGATAGAATTGAAACTACATACTAGCCTTTTGAACTATGAAAAAAACTCAAAGAACATATAATTGATACGCATCTAGAAATGACATGTTCTCAAACTGAATGTATGAAATAAAACAACGCCTATTTCGTGTGTTAGATCGTTCTAATAACTGTATAACGGGACTACCTACTAGAATTATGCTTTCAAGGCATCTCTTTTAGTCTCAAATACACTTGGAACCCTCGATACCTCCTCCAAATCCCGCTTCTCCTCTCCGTCGTCTCTCCTCTTCAACCCAGTCCCCAGCGGTGTCTCATACACATCAGCCTCAGCAGAATACCGATCCCCATAGCTGATATCCTTCAACGGATCGTAAATCTCAAACGAATAATGATTATCTGTCGACGTTGTAGCAGGCGATTTAGCCTCCCACGCCGGTTTCGGCATCAACCATTTCGCATCCGCTTCAGAGTCCGGAACGCACATACACCCTAACAAGATGCAGTTCATCACCAGTCGATCGGTACAGCCCCAGTCACTACGGGGGAACATTGACCATGTTCCCCGTTTTGCTTTGCAGCCGCATTTAAAGCAGGCGTTGCGGAATTCAGCCATACGGGCCTTGAAGTAGTCTGGATTGAAGAAGATGGAACCGCCGGAGTTCATTAGGCGGAGGGAGGGGCAGCCGATGTGTGGGTCAAAGTCTCGTTTTTTGAGATGGTGTTTTGGTGCGTCTTCATTATCTTCAGTATCGGGTAAAGTGGATTCTGCGTCGCGTTTGATGTGCTTCTTGTCTAGTGTGTCGTTGTCAGGTTCTTGGTCGGTAGCCGGGGTATTATATCCTAGTTCTTTTAGTCTAGCGTCTAGAATCGCACGTCTAACGGCGTGGGGTTCTCTTTGTTCGGGTTCAATCTGAGCTTTTCTCTTCGAGATGGAATGGGCGAAGGAACTGTCGTCGGCAGAGTAGGCTGCCGGTGGGAGAGTGTTATCATAGCCCTGTAGCGGATTCTTGTGTTGATAGGACCGTTTGAGATTTGCATTAGCTTGAGCTACGGCTTTTCGCTCGGATATTGCGGCTTTGATCTTTTCTTTAATATCCGGATGAATCTGATCCTTTCGGTGGATATGCTTAGACGCGGCGACAGGATCTCGTTTATCCACAGCTGCTTCCTTTACTACTTCTCGGTTTCTCACCTCACCGTGTGTTTTGACCGGCTTCGACGAAGATTCTTCATGATGATGCGAGACAATATCCGGGAATGATTCCGGCATCGCCCCTCTCTTTAAATTTTCAAAGTTTGCAAAGTTTGAGATCCCTTCATGTCGCTTTGAAAGATCGAGGTCGTTCAACCCACGGCTGATGAAAGTATCCGATTGTCGTTTACTAGGTCCGGTGACTGGGATGGCTTCAGAGACTCGAAGCTCTAACCTTTCGAATACCGGTCCAGCACGATTACCACTTGGAAGAGAATACACCACGAGAGCGTATAGGATAAGCGCCGATGTAGAATGCTTAACTGTAACCAGCCTCATGACTGGAGATAATCCAAAGTTTGATTGATTCGTGCTTGTTTCTATTCAATAAGTAAAGGGTGATATCGATTCTATAGATCTAAGGACATTCTAGGGACATATACTCGATGATTTCAAGCCATTTGCTATAGCAGAGGAAAGCTTTTCACTAAGACTTGATATATTACAGAAGAAACCAGTGAACTGAACCATAACAGGCGTTCCCTTCATTTTTGTTGCCTTCCCCCTTCCGTCAATAGAATCTGCGCCCATTCTAGAATTGCATGTCATGGCGGCACAGGTCGTTCATTGTTTCTAATGCTTGACATTCGCTTTCCAACAAGTTTACTGAACAGTAGCCTTAATGGATCAAGCGGAGCGATTCTGAATGGAAGGAGAAGCATTCTCCATTACCAACATGTTCTAACAGCTAAGCGAGACGGAAGAACTAACACTAGCATTGATTTCTTAGATTATTAACATGAATAAAATGGAATTATAAATAAATACCAAGCTGTCAAAGCTTTGAATTATCTGGTAAAGTGTTGAAGGTAAACTAAGACATGATGGTCCAATGCATTGGTATATATTCCGTGAATTCAGACTCTAAAATATCAATCCAATTCGCACAATTCCAATATTTTATGCCAGTAAAATGAGGCTGGAATCCCAAAAAAAAACATCTATGATTAGTAGTATCGATGAGGTGGCTATGTCATAACAAAAAGAACAAACTCAAACCACAAAGCTCAATAAGATGCTCAAAAAACAGGAAAAAAAGACTACGCCGCCCACTGAAATTACCAAATTACCATGCTGTCCAACATGTTTATAACCCAGATGTATCCATCCAAAACTACCTAAAAAAGAGAAGCAACGCCGTCGTCATATCCGAGAATTCTTCAAGATATTGATATCATCATTCAATCGGTGCTGTCTGTATCCCTTGCCCTCTCCTTCCCCTTCTTGCTAGGTTTCTTTCCCTTCTTCGCCGTCGTTACCACTACCACATTATTCCTGACAGCCTTCGTCGCTACAGCCTTCCCACCCTTCTTATTCTTCTTTTCATTCTCCTCACTGCGGTCTACCTTCTCTTGACCCTGTTCTTTCTCTTTACCTTGCCCCTGCAACTCAGCAATCTCAGTCCTCAAGAGGATAATCTGCTCAGCAACCTGCCTCTCCCATTGTTTCTCCTCACTCATCCGATGTAACGACTGTCTCAGATCCATCTTTTCGCGATGTTTATCTGTGACCTCACGTTTGAACTCGTCAAGTTGTTGTTTGTCGAGGACATAAGTCTTGGGGCTCCTCCACCTTTGCCGTAATAGTTCCGCACCCTTGCCCGTTGCCTCCTTTAGGCGTCCGAAAACACTATGTTCGGACGAGGAGGGGCAGTCGCATGTTTTCCAGGTTTTGCCGCAGAGGTAGCAAAAGTGGTGGCCGCAGCTATTTTTAATAAAACCAACATTAGCACCACTAACTAGAATCAGAAGCCACAAACCATAGCAGCGATCGCAATGATACTGATTTGTGATTATGGCTATTATTGGGAGATAACTCACCGACAAGTCATATGAAAACATCCAACAGTCAACTCGACCAGATGGTTGCACTTGTCACATTTACTCCACCCTTCCCTCCGCGCCGTATCCAACAGCATTTCCATCCCCTTATCCTCCTCGCATATTCCATCGTGCAACTCCAACCCGCAATGTGTACACGTAAACTCCTTACACTCAACACAATACGCCGAGGAATCCTTGATGTAACCTTGCAATATATCCCGTTTACATTTCGCACACGAAACCTGTTTGCTGGATTCATACGCGTCGCACCTGTCCATCAGAGTATCTAACTCCGTGGACATGAGGGCTTCTGCGGCATTTTTGAGGGGTAGCGACTCGCCGCAGCAACGCGGGGGCTGGTTGGAGGGTTGGGAGAGAGAGTGGAGGATGTGGTCACGGAGACAGTCGATGCAGTATCTGTGGGAGCACTTTAGGGGGAAGATGCGGTAGGATTGGGAGAGATCGCCGCAGATGGAACAGACCGCGGATTGTTCTTCGCGGTAGGGTTTTGAAGTTGCGTGGGCGGATGTGGAGGCGTAGTCGTCCTGCCAGTCTTGGGTCCAGCCAATTGTGGCGGCGAGGATTTGAAGGAGGTCTTGAAGTTGGGAGATTTCTTCTTCTACGGTTTGCCTGGGAGGGCTTTCCGATCGCGATGATGAAGTGGCAGTCCCGGCGGCGGCTTTGGATGAGGTTGACGAAGAGGAAGATGGCGAAGTTGGGCCAGATTTGGCCGTGGTTTTTGGGCCGTTTGATTTCTGGCCGCCTTGGTTTGTTTTCGCCTTTGATTTAGCTGCACAAATTCACCCATTAGCCTCATCTCCAGCTTTAGATTAGTACCACAGGAGATGGTAATTGCTACTTACGCGGCGGGGTTCCGAAGAGTACCCCTCGGGGAAGCTGGGCACGTTTTGTATTCGCGTGCCCCTTCGCAGGAGCCTTCGATGCGGATTTTGTCTTCGTCTCTAGCGACGAGGACGACGGAGCTTTGGTGGATTGTTTGGCACCACCAGCTTTCCCGCCACGCGAGAGCTTCTCAGCAAACTCGCGATCCGATTTTATCTGAGCTTCATCTTCTTGTCGCGTAGTTGTAGTAGCTACGGACCGTACAACAATAACGTCGTTATATTCTTCCGTCGTAGTGACGGGAACGGTGCGGGGAACGGTCGCATCTTGGTGGTTGTGCTGCTGTCGCAGCTGTAGGTCTTGGAGCTCCTCTTCGAGCAAGCGAAGCGCGTAATCATAATCAGAGTCGGCGCTGTTGCTGCTGCGACCGGCGTGGTGGTTGTTATGAGAGGATATCTCATGGATCTGAGCCTGAATAGCAGCGGAAAGAGGCGTATCGACCGTCATGTTGAAATTTCTGCGGTTGTTAAACATGATTCCTTAATAATCGGACGCCCTTTGCGGCCTTGGATATATATATATCTTCAGAGTAGCAGAGCTCACGATTGGGCTCGATGCAGCGATGGCCACGTTCGAATCAGCCAAAATTTTTCAGGGCGCCGTTGGCCAACACGTCGCCCACCGAATTTCTTGCGGCCTTGTTTGACAGGCGCTGGCTGGATGGAATGCGAGGGATGGTCCAATCAGAGGGCGATTGGTCAAACCTGCATGCAGAAGGGCGGGGAGTTTTTGACCTGGTTTGGCCTGGCTACTTGAGTAGCTTTGTAAGTCAGTGCTGGCAGGGACACTAGGTCCGTTATATAGGCTATTAGTTGCCTGAAGTCACTCCGCAGTGCGGTGATTGGTTTTGTGGAGACTGGTGATGAAGATGATTGCAATGCTGATTGAATTCGAAGTGTTGGAGAGACCAATGTCTTTATATACTTACCAGGCAGACTACAGTCGCGAGAGGAGGGAATAAATTGATATGTGTGATGGGTGACATGAATGAGAGGATAGAGGGGTATTGTATGGGGTCGTGCAGAAGCAAGCGCTCACATAAGTATCATGTAAGTTAGAGAGTGCAGCTAGCAATCATCTGAAGAATAAATAAAATATCAGAACAAGGGAGATTGTACATAAAAATCTTAGATTTTAACAATGCCATCCATAGACTCCACCCATACAAGAATAGACTCCACCCAGATGCTATGGTAATAACAATCAGTATATCAAAAGTCTATCAAACAAAATATATCAAGGAAAGAAATCTCGGAAATCCCAGTCGAGGTCAAAGTCCTGCTGTAAACCCCAAGGATCATCCTGAATTCCCATGTCCGTCTCGTCGTCGTCTCCAGTTAGATCCATAACCCCGATACTAGGATCTGGATATTTGTCGCTCTGGTTTGTTTCCAGTGCCACCTCTGTATTACTACTAATCTGAGGTGTCGCCGGTTCTTCTGCACTCGTGCTGTTGAATAATGCTGGGAATGACTTTCGGAACCTATCCATCAGAGTCGGCGCCTTCGATGCATCCTCAATAGCAGCAATGGCAGTCGGTTCAGACACTACCTCCTTCTTCTTCTCTTCCATCATCTTCATAAGCTCTGGGAACGCCTTTCTGAATCCCTCCATCCCAATCGAAGTCTTCGACTGGACCGGCGATACCATTGAAGCCGAAAAGCTCGACACCTTTGACGGCGATTCGTCATCATCACCCTTCTTCTTCTCAAGTTTGGCGCGAAGAGAAGCAATCTCGGACAGAACTTGATATTTCTCCAAATTCTTGGAATTCTCTTCCGACATTGCAACTCTCGCTTCCTGTAACGAGACTTCCGCCATCTGAGATCGCTGACGATACTCCTCTATCATTTTTGCCGTCGTCTGGACCGGTTTATGAACACCTTGATCCTTCCACATATTCGGCTGGAACTCAATCTGCTCACATCTGCCATTGCATTCACCTAACCTCCGTCCGCATTTATAGCAAAAATGCGCCCCGCAACTATCACTTACCATTAGCACACTCACGACTCTACTAAAGAACGATTTCTGATGAAACGAGTACGCATACTCACCGACACGACATATGATTACACCCCTGATTCCTCTCAACCATATTTGAACAACTGGGACATTTACTCCACTTCTTCCCCTTCGCGACCTGCAACAGCTTCTCCGTCTCCGGGTCCAGCATACACGCACCCTCATGCTGTGCCTTTGCACAATGCACGCAGGTGATACGATCGCATTTCGCACAAAACGCAGAACTTCCCCCGATGATATCAGTCCTCGGCACAAGTTCACCACACCCGTAGCAACTCGTAGACGACATACCCTCCTTCTCCTTCTTCACGTCCAGAAACTTGTTAAACTCTGCCGGTGGCAGTACCGCAGAAGCTAAATTGTGATCGAGCGGTTTACAGCACCTCGCCGGCCACGAGACCGGATTCTCGACTACCATTTGGAAGTTCTGTTGGAGGCAACTATTGCAGTGTCGATGCTTACAGTTCAGCTTTGTGGTTTCGTACAAGGGCATCTTGTCACCGCATATATCGCATTCGGCTTGTCGCTCTTCGATATACCTGTATGGTGTCGCCGTTGAGTTTTTCTTCACGGTTCGTTGATCTTGACGACGAGGCTGTGACCAACCAACACTCGCCGCGAGAGATTGTATCCTCTCACTGATTTCCTTCTCCTCGGCTTCCTTTTTACGTTTCAGTTTTTCTCGTGCGGTGAGGGGTGTCGGGATCGAGATTGGTTCGATGTCCTCGAATTCTATGCCGCTGGCACGCCATTTTTGGTACTTTTTTGACGGAGTTGGCGGCTTTTTTGTGTTGGTCTTCCGCGACTTCGGTTTTGTCACCTTGGACGGGGTTTTCAACAAAGACGAAGCTTGAGCCGGTGGTTTATCACTCGATGTTGAATTCGCAGCGATTGAAGAAGGCATGATAGGATGGGGAGTAGGGGTCGATAGAGCTTCGAATGCATCACCGTTGTCGTCAGAGTCGACAGAGAGACGTAAGTTGCCAGAGTCGTCCAATACAATCGCGGCTTCCCTCCTCTCGCGATCCGCACTTCGCAGCAGCTTGGTGTCCTGTTCAAACTCGTCGTCGGATGCAGTAAGGTCAATGATTCCGAAATCCATGTCCGTTATCGCAAGTTCATCCGACCGAGATTCTGAGATAGGATGAGATTAGATTGCGAGAAAAAGTTTGAAGGGTAGATTGATCGACCGATCGATAATCTAGGAATCCAACATCCGAGTTGAATGGGTTCTATTTTTCGGTCTGAAAGCGTGAGAGAAATTAATTTTAGAATTCGATGCGAATGCTCGGGATCCATTCGATCGTGTACGCCTGAGTGTTTCGAATGTTTCCGCGAGACTCTCTCTATCCTGGCGATAGTAGTCCTACCTCTCAGGGGAAATTACCAAGTTATTTGAGCACATCCAAGTTTTCTTTGCAAATTTGGTGTATATTCTATATATAAGGGTATACTGTAGCTACATGTACGCTGAGGTGTGCGTCTTCGCAAGTGGCCGTGAGTGGATAGGGTACGGGGTCGAATGTAGCACAAGCTTTCAAACCCTTGGCCTTGGGGTGTTCTATGATATATGATATAAATTGGAGCCTCACAGGATCCAATGTATCGTCCGCCATCCGTCCTCACAAATATGCGGCGCCATTGTGTTGGTGGTAACAAATGCCCCAAAAATTGAATCCTTGCGGCAACCTCGGGGTCCAAACGTGTTGCTGGTTTAGATTTGAGGTTGTTTCTACGCTAAATCTATATGGACATCCAAGAGCATCGCATCGAACTCATTTATTGATTCTTCTTTTATTCCAAAGCTTACACTTCTAGTGCTATCCGTTATCAAATATAGGAGGGAAAAAAAAACAAGATACAATGACGCTCACAACATGTATGTACAAGTTTTCTACCAAAAAAAACGCCGGAACCTCTCCTTTACCTTGGGCTGTCAGTAAAATTAAAGGACCCCAAACATTTCCATCTAAAAAGCAGAGAAAATTTAATGGGAGAACTGAGCCATAGGTGGAGACGGCATTGGCGATAATCCGTTTCTCGGCCTTCTTTTCTTGCATATTCTATATACATACGCAACAGATGGTAAGGATTAGTATCAGTGTCTGGTTTTGGATTGTGAAGGATAATAGCACGGTAACTTACATGAATAGTATTCCACCGCCTAGGAGGGCGAAAGGAACGAGAATACTAGGTGCCCATTTTGGGAACCCTGAATTTTATATTGGTTTATTGTCAGCGAATCTGGGTATGTCGAAACTATACTAGGATAGCTCAAGGGAAAGCAAAGCTACCATCATCTTGACAAAGGTTGGGGTTTATTTCTTACCTGTGGGTGTTTTACCGGCACCACCTGGTCCTGTGGTATTGGTAGCACTCGTTGACGGGGCCCCAGTTGGGCTGGCAGTTGCGGCGCCGGTGCTGCTGGGGATGACAGTCGCAAAAGGAGCAACACCATCCGGACCCAAGGTCTCAGGATTAGATTCGCTGGCGTTGAGTTTAGCTGGTGCGAAGCTGATTTGCCGATTTGTGAAATCAAGAACTAGGTAAGTCGCCCTGACGAATGGCACCCCAAACACAGCATCGTATCCGGCCTGAGTAGCCAGAGCATATTTATCTATCGAGTCGACTAGCACGAGGCAGGCTGGTGCGCCTCTGAGAGTGGTTTGGTATCCTGCGGTGGTATATGCTGGAACTATCCATTGGTTGGCCGGGACGGTGATATTCATGCCCTCAAAGTTGAAGAGTAAAGACTTGTTGCTCCATCTATACTTGCAGTCTGTGAGATATCCACCGTAGATGGTATCGAATTGAGCATCTACATTTCCAACGATCGATTGCAGAGGGCCTTCGGGGAGATAGAGGAAACTAAAAGAGAATGATTAGCGATTTATTTTATGCTTAAGATGAAAGATATAGAGACCCTATTGGGCAACAGCGGTTTTATCCCCCGCTGCTACCACCGGGTATCGAAAGCCTGAGAGCCGCATGGACAGAAGAGCGATGAAAAAGATGTGAGGGGTGCAATTTACCTGGTGCTGAATTCGACGTTTACATTCCAGTTCCGAGCAAGAACTTGGGGGCCGCCCCCGGTTGAATCGTCGTATTGGAGGCTTTGGAGCGGTACAACCGTTGTACTGCTAGACTCAAATGTGATCAGGTAACCGTCGTATTTCGCAGTGTCAATCGCGCCAAAGGTCAACTCGCTGCTGTTGAAATCTATCACAATAAGTTTATATCTTATCAGCTTTAGGTAATTACTAATCATAAACACCAAGCAGGAATGCCTCAGACACACCATAATCGTTCAGATAGATTCCATAAGAGAGTAGATTGATGATCTTCTCGTTGAGCATGGTTTGCAAAAACGTTGTCTCCGCCGAACTGGAAACACCCAACCCCAACTGCGGTGGGAGACTATACCGATTGGCGATCCCGAAATGAACATTGTCAATTGCTGTTTGACTGATTTGAAATCTGTCCTGTCCATAATATCCTAGCGTGTAATATCTTGCATCCGAAGAAGTCAAATTCAAAGCAGTAGTGAGATTTTTGAAGGTGCTCGAGCTCGCAGGGTCGACTGGAGGCAATAACAGGGTTAGCCTAAGCTTGAAAGTCGAATATTGTGAGAGGCTATCACTTACAAACACCAGAAAAATTTGCATTGATACAAAGATCAAAGTTTTCTTGTGTCGAGCCATTGCAGTAATTCTCGTCAGTTAGAGGACCCGCGACCCATGTATATGGATCTGAGCTCAATCGTAATCGGACAAGCTCAGAAGCGGAGCCTAAAACGAATCATTAGTTAATTAACCACCTAACGTTCTAGATTTAGTTCATCGTATTCGCTTCGGATCCAAACATCGCGTGGCATATGCATATCATATTGTGTTACACAACACATGTTTCAAGAAACCAATTTCTGGGATTCGAGTCTTCCGTTGAGGAGAAAATAAATTGCTCACCTATGAGAATATCAACATAATATGAGAACTGAGGAGCCTATATTTTGACTAGTTAGAAAACGAAATTATGGCGAGATAAATACACCAATATAGTCTGTGCTTACCGCAAAGTGAAAAGTGGTGCTAATCGTCAATGCTCTCTTTGTCAGGGCTCCATGGCCGCCAAAGAGGCCCACAGGTTGGCCAAGACTACTTTGCAGCTGCAATGTGAGTCCCTCTGCGATCGCCAAACCCACAAACAACACCAATAACCCCTTTGGAACTTTCATCTTCGCGAACCCCTCGCTCTTCTTTATGTGTTCACTGCTGTAGATTATACTCGATCCCCGAGGAACTCATACTATAGTACTAATATCGAAAACTGGGTTGGTCCTCTGTTGGAAAAAGATTATATATGCCGAATGGGAGACGCTACTACAAAGAAAACGGAACAAACCGATCGTATTTGTAGATTTTTTCGAAAAAACGAGGCTGATCAGTTATCAGTCTTTTCGAAACTGCAGGTCGCAGTCTTTGGACGGCTTTCTGCAGTTGAGACATCAAAGCCCGCATACCCAACATCTTTTTCTATACTACTCAACAGTCTGAAGAATAGGGGGATCGCATCGAATCTAGCCTTGGTCCATGCACTTGAAACCCCAAGATACGGCTGAGTATACATCTACATGCATGCCAAGCCTTATGTTGCTGATGAGGATTGTTGCCAATTCCCCACAGCCTGGAGTGGAGGGTAATAGGGCTGGCTAAAATATACAATTACATCCGAGAGGGGAAGGACTCGATGTTCTTCATAAATTATATTATATTTTGAGGGCTTGCGGTTTTGGCGTTGTCGTTTCTATCTCTTCTCACAAACAATATTGCTAAACGATTTACGACTGAGAGCCGTCTGGGACAAAGATGTCTGGATCCCGTCTGGTCAGTTGTTCGAAACTTAGTGACCGCACTAGTTTTGAAGACTACATCCTCAAACTAAGAAATTTCACGAGCGACGGAAAGAGTTTCGACCAGCTTGACGCGTGCAAACCCGAAGTGTGTACAGCATTATGGGGAACCGTTAATGCAGATATTGCGGGACCCGGAGTAAGTCGTATTGATCTGAAGCCTAAAAATTTTTACAGTATTCCACTCTAACCAGAAGACTGTTTTAAATAGGTAAACTCGAGCTATATAATCGGAAATGCACTTGGTTATCTATCCTTAGTGGGCCTTATCGTATACTGGGAAGTATCAAGATACCGTGGAAGAAGTAGCCTGAATAAAAAGGTGGAAGAACAAGTCGTCAAATGTATCGATGCATTGCACGTTTGTGTCTTATGGTTCTGCATTTCAATACAAATAGCTAGTATTGCCCTCCTTGTCAAAGTCGACTTTGGTCTTGATGCTACAGGAATGGAGTTTTCAACCATGGAGATAACCTGGTCCGTTTCGATTCTAGCCTTACTACCGTTAATATATTTGACCTTCCTCCCGACCGATATCTCATATCGTTCTTCAAGTCTCCCCAATAACGATTTTCAGAAGCCCGACTCGGTACATGATCCGGAGAAAGAGACGCCACCCTCTAGATTTGTCCTCTTCCGAATCAATACAATCGCACTCTGTTGGATACTCTCGATTTATCCATTCCTGAGTCGGATGTTGGAAACCTTTGGTCCAAGTAAAATTGGGGACGGTGGGAACAGTGTAATTACTACTGCCGAGTGGGAAAAGATTCAAGATCTGTGTTTAAGTGGAGTGTCTGGAATCAGCGATATTTCCTACAAAGTGTTCCTTGGGTTCGGAATCTTTGGTTGGATTTGGTTTACGCTTTTCACGACGGCTGGGTTGGTGATGGTATACTTGTGCAGACAGCGCCCAGATTCTAGGCTTATCCCGAAGTTCGAGAGTTATTTTTTAGTTACACAAGCGCAAAAGGGCAGCGAGTCTACGCCTTCGCGTCGGCCCATAGTTATGTGGATTGCACTTGCGGTGATAACTCCTATGGCAGCGGGAATTAACATCTGGTCCATTTTCGCCAATCAAAAATTCCAACAAGATATCTCCAAAACAACGGGCGCTATAAGTGCGACTCCTGAGTGGGGATTCGGGCAGATTGTTGCGATTATCATATATGGCCCAGTATGCTGGGAGGTCTTTAATCTCGGGAAAGTCTTTTATCAAACACAAATATAAACCGGCGATGGCGAACTTGCCGGAAATTAGGGGCGACTAAGACTGTGGCAACGCGAGTTATAGTCTAGTTTTAATGTAATGCTCGACTTAGAAGAAGAATGCAATAGACTCAATTCTAAATATTTACTATCCAGTATAAACCTGCAAAAGAGTATAATAAAATCAAGCTGATTAACGCTAAAATACTAATCAAGGGAATTAAATCAACTTCCTAGCATAACACATTTAGGAGTATTTGAGTATTATGGAGGGTCAATAGATTCAGTGCTTTGAGTTCTTTTTTGAGGTGATAGCGACGAGTTATGACTCAAGTCCGAAAATGCCACTTCCTCAGAGCCCAACGGGCCACTCTCGCGATCCGGTTTTGTGAGATGCATAGATCGTTCGTTCAGTGTAGTTGCTTCATCACCAGTTTCGAACGTTTCAGTGTATCCGGAACCACCGATTTT
This sequence comes from Orbilia ellipsospora, assembly GCA_036971675.1. NCBI lineage: Eukaryota > Fungi > Ascomycota > Orbiliomycetes > Orbiliales > Orbiliaceae > Orbilia > Orbilia ellipsospora. The sequence goes on from JAVHJO010000003.1 coordinate 295,217, forward strand.
CGGGAATAAGGGGCGAAGTGCTAGAGAAACAAGGTTATTAACAAAAAGCCGACTTTGGAGTGTTTCACGTAGGAGTGATATACGCACTAGGAATACAAGCACAAAGGATGCCTAATCCCATCTCAATAAATGACCAAATATTGATGGGTGTGGCGTCATAAATAGGATCATTAGATGTCGTAAATATCCTTATAGCGTATAGACGGACGCAGCTGACTGCAGCGGCAAGTCCGCCGATGAGAAAAATACCGAGCAGGACTACCTTTTGTGTTCCGGGCCGTTTAATTTTTAACAAGGTAGGAATAGGTAGGACGAGAACCCAGACGTCGAGTAATATATGGAGAACAGCTGTTGCTATATCGAGAAAATATAAACGTTAGTAGATATATTTCAATGCATTATAGGTTTCTATGCGCACAGTATAAGAAGGCTGTCATATTGATGCAGTCCCCGGTCACATTTAAGTCCCAGACGGATCGGAGGGGTCGGCACTGCAAAAAGACAACGATTTCGCAGATGGTCATGAACCCTACGAGTAGGTATATAGTGCTAACGATCAGGGCCCTGGTTGTCCGATAGGGTACGAACCGGAGGTAGAGAAGTAAAATCGATATTTTAACAGCTGTGATGATGCAGTAGCACACTGCTTCGATACCGACGCCAATCTATTTTATTCTCGTATCAACAAATTATACATCTTCATTTCATAGACATCAATAGTATTCTTACCATCAGAGCCGATCTGTACCACTCGGGATTGAAATACTCGCGTCGAATGCCCAGCCCATATTTTGTTAGAAAGCCGATTAGGCACAAGTATGTAGCCATCGAGATCTGCAACACCAAGAAAGGTATTATGACTTGTTAAATGCTTAAGTAAAAAAATGAACAAAATGAATCTCATTCTGGGGAGCTCACCCACGCAACAACCATAACCCAGTCATCCCAACTCGGCTGCTTCATGATATGCACTCTAACATAAAGCCGAAGTGTTATCCCGAATGCTATTATTGATTAGCAAAAATGTTAGCAACCATACTTTTAATAGTTCTTTGAGCAGTCCCAGGGATTCACTGACTTGCTATCGCGAAGGAGGCGCTGGCTATCGCTAACGTTGTCGTCCTTTGCGACATCTCCTCTGGAGGAGGAGGAGCTAACGAGCCCATCCCTGCCCTTTTAGCTGACTGTATATTTCCTTAGAGGCTTTCGCGGATCTGGGCAATGCCTAGTAACCATGGGCATTGTTTTCGTAAGTTGTAGAATACTACTCTCCGAATTGGACGACTGATACTGTGAAGATAAAACGGCTTTGCGAAAAGCTTGGTTATCTCAAGGAGAATTAATAGGGTCTATAAGAAGAACACAACAGGGACGGGGTTGACTGTTTTGCGAGATCCACGAACAGTGGTACAAGTTGCGACAGCTGAAAAAGGGTTTACGGGACATGCCATGGAGATCCGTGCGTTCGACTGTCCAACCAGGGTTGAGGTGGCGCTAAAGTGTGGGAGATTTTGTGAGACAATAATAGTTTGGCTTGATGAATTCCGGTAGCCGGTAGTTACATTGCGGGAACACCAGTCATGCCACACGAATGCTCCAGAATCGAATAGCAAGACCAATCTTAGCATCGCCTTCAGGCAGACTCGACTCGAGCAGTTTACACATTCCATTTTTATATAAAAACAGCTACCTAATCACGCATCCCCGGCATTAGAGTGGTTGCATTTCAAGCACAAGAAAGTCCGGTGCATATGAACCCGGATGCGGGGTGGTGATTCTTTCCCGTCTACGCCAGAGCCCGAAGGTATAAAGGCTAGCCGAATTCCTCACGGATCTTATTATTCCGGCATCCAAACCCTCTCAGATCTTCGCCGCGTGTCGATCGTGTCACTTCGGTGCGTCAAAGCGTCAAAGCTCGGTTAAAACCACGAGCTTAGACTGGAGCCAGGGGTCAAAGCCCGATGCATCGATGCATCCACGGAAACAATCTGACTTCTGTGTGACACAGTGGTTTGAGGATACTGATTAGATATGTATGACACAGCAAAGAGGGGAACTTGTGCAACTGCGAGGAACCAAAATTTGTTCCTCAGCTCAGTTTCTATCTAAATTATAAAATCCCTTAATTGGGATGAATAAAGTAAATCTCTCAAGCAGCGGTACGATGCAGATCTATAGATTTCCAAATCTAGATCCTTAGCTCGTCTCTGCAGCTAAGCTGAGAAATTTGAGGATGGGTTCCTTGAATGGGTTTCCGGGAACCGAAATTTGGGTAGTCGGGTACGAGATTCGGGTACCAAAGCCGGGAAATTTGTTGTTTGCTTGCGTTTTGGTAGCTCCATGGTCCAAGCGAATCACGCTAGTCAAAGTTTGTACCTATGAAAAGTTCAGACGACTGTTCAAGCCCGTTGACGATTTTCTCTGGTGTCCTATTAGTCCCAATTCCTCCAATCTTACACTAAGATAATAAGTTGCTCGCCTTAGGTCTCATAAGACTTCTCGCTCCGCAGTCTTGGGTGTTGGATTTTGAAATGAGAATCAAAAAGCTATTTTTGCGGTTTTCAGTTAGGCAACTCGAAACCTCCATGGCTTGTCACAAAGTGGTAAGTTCTGAGGCCCTGACTATTTAATGTTCCTATGGGTAGATATGCTCACGAGCCGGGTCTCGTTTTCTATCACTCAGATCCAGTAAGATTTATATATATAGATAGTATATAATTCCTATCTATTTTACAAACAGAAACGATACTCTAATATCCGACAAGAGTTGCTGTATGGCCTACACGGATGAACTGGTTCTTCTTGTTGGAAGAGCAGCTAATTCGGCCAACAATTAAGACTACCAACATATGCGTAGTAGTTATAGTTGTGCTGGAATGAGCCAGTTAACTGGTTGGTACATCCAGAACCTCCGTAGATTATACACCAGTTGTTGCCCGGGTTAACACCGGCAATGGTTTGACCGATGTTTTGACATTGAGTACTATCAGTGAAGGTGCGGGGATCATAGAGAGGATTACTGTTATTCAAGATGTACCTTAGTTAGCAAATATATAATCTAAGTAAATAAAACTACGAATCGCTCTTTGTTTTCTTTTTTTTCTTTTTTGCAATTATAGGACAGAAACATGTGAGCAATGTATTTAGGGGTTATCTTACGGTCCAGCACCAAAGTTAACTATGGCAACAGTTACAGTGAAGCTCCAGCGTTTGCTCAATGCCGGGTTCTGTCGTATTCCAAATGATAAGTTGGAATTTATTTGTCAGTCTCATAACGTTGCCAGAATTTCAGTAGATCTATAAAAGGTTGTGCACCCACAGGGGATTGGTCGACGGCTACTGGAGCCGGTGCCGCATCTGGCGCGGGTGCCGTTAAGGCTACTCCGGAGAGGAGAGAAATGGCTCCTATGACTGGAAGAGAGAACTTCATTCTTTCTGACGAAATATATATCAAGGCTTTGAGGCTTGATGTTTTGTGAGCTGAAGCTTCAAGATCCTTGTGTTTTGAATCTTTTTCGTAAAGGTTTCAAATAAATTTATCAGAGTGGGAGACGGATGAGGTATCGATCCTGTAGATCAAGATATAGTTTGGGGTTCCAGTGCTTCGAATTTATAGATGGCCTACAGGCCAGCAAAAGACGGATTGGAAACGAGAGTTGCTGGGATTCCCTCCATGCTACTTCGCGCTTAGCGAAAGATTCGGGGACGCTTCCGACGTGGTCGAGTGAAAAGCAGCGGCGCATCCAACGGTATGGAGTACATGAGCACCGGATAGCTGGCTTGAGTCGTTTGCACGTCGGAAGCGTCCCCCACACTAAAGAGATTCGTGATTGTGATATTTCTTGAAGAGTCTGATTACTCATATAGTTACTAGCTGCAGAATTTCCGTGCAAGGATACGAAAGATTGAGGGAAGAGTAAAAAACCGAAGATTTATAACCTTAATTTGGATTTAACCTGAGACCAGATTTAACCGAAATGTTGCTGTATAGTTTTCGCGATATAGGCGTTATCCTTTTAGAGCTTTGATTTGTTGAAACAATATATATTTTCGTTTTGCAGTAGCGCTGCAGCTTTCTTTTTATCCTAGCATATTTAAAAAACAACCGCGGGCACGGCACGGCAGCTAGCTTTTGATATATCCTAGCAAATAACGGCGAATATCCAGTGCATACCAAGAAACAAGCCCCCAGGATATGCAGAGAAAACATAAGCTGCAGCTTGAGCGCGAACTACTCTCGAGAGAAAGCGCGAACGTCGTCGCACAACAATCTGGAACACACCCATGCAAGGAACTAGGCTAGGACATCTTCGATCGTAGCATCTATGGGAATTTCGGATTACTGATCTATAACCCTAGCCTATAATAGGTAACAGAAACTCAAACCGCATTATCAGTTGCCAATCCGAACTGCGATTGTGCTCACAACCGTGCAAGGATGGTATAAAATAACATCTGTGATTCTGCACGTTCTCGCCAAGCGGTTTCGTTTGCCTCTGCGCTCGCCAAGTAACTCCAGAATGGAAAGAGCAATACGAAGCGCAATAGTTATTTCGTCACGCGGGAGCTATACATAAAAGCTAGAATTTTACCCGGACTATACCTCTTGTCCGCCCGGTCTTGAGGCTAATCGTCGTCTGCGAACACCCAATCCTCAAGCTCCTCACCTTTGCGCGAAACATAAGTTTCTTTAGATGGGCCATTTTTGTCAGATCAACGGCTATACATGAGTCCACCGTCTTCAAAATGCTAACGAGAATTTTGTGATAACCGACAGAGAGTAATTGATCTAGGGAGTCGACGAGAAACGGCGGATATATACACAAATGATCGAGAAACAACATATACATCTATTATGTGCCGTAGAGTATATGTCAACCAATCTCCTGCTCTGAATGCGGTTTAGGATATTTAAAAAATTAGCCGGCCAAAGAGTACTTGTCAAGCCACCAGCATCTAGGCCGCTAGGTCAAGAGAAAATAGAAAAAGAATGAAACCAATTTACAACCATCATCAATACGCGTTCCATTAATCTTCATCCTGCATTAAATCATTAGTTTCTTTACCCTCTTCCCTCAGTCTCATCAAAAGCTTCCTCAAATCCCCAATCTGTTGCACCACATTCGCTTGATAAACTTTCAATACACCTAAAAACTTCAACGCCTCGACGGTATCCGTCACCTTTTTCTCATTCTTCTCCGCCTGCAACGAATGGTTCTTCCTCAACAATTTAGTATACACCTGCCCAGAATCCTGTCCTTCTCCATCTCTTTTGATGTTCAACCCAGTTCGTGTACCCGTAGTCCGACAGGGACACTTGGGCCACTGCCCACCGCAATGGTAACAGAAACCTGCACCACACCTGCATATCATATGCGCACACCCGCTGGATTTCTCAACGACTAAACCGCATTTATAACATTGTGACCACTTCTTCTGGCTGATAATGTTGACCAGATCGCGTAGGTTTCCGACTTGACAATTGACACGTTCGAATTCGTGCCATTGAATACCGCATTTGACACAAGTTCGTTCCTCGCAAGCAACACAGAACGCGATATCACCCATAAGAGATCCGGCGTAGAGTTCTGTCTTGCAGTTATAACACTGTGTGATCGAGGAGCCTTGCTTGTCGGTGACTATCCAGCGGGCGAGTTTAGTTAGGTCGTCTGTGTTTTGAGAGGCGATGCTAGCGTAGATCTGTGGGAATCGGTGGCAACAACGAGGCGGAAAGAGACTGGTATCTTTCAAGCACATTTTGAAGTTTTGGGTGACACAATTGACGCAGCTGGCGTGTTGGCAGTGAACGCATGCCATTTTCCAAATGGGATAGGTATCGCAGCAGAAGAAACAAGTGGCGAGAGCTTCTTGATGGAAGGGGAGAATTTTATTATACTTTTCAACATCTTTAGAACGCTCTGGGGTCCAGCCAATGCTTTCGCCGAGTGTTGCGATTCTATTTTTTATTTGTTGAGGGGTTAGATTTTCAATCGGTTTTTGGAAGCTCATCGGTTCCCATTTATTGCTTGAGCCGAAAAAGGTGGATTCCACCGCCTTATTCCATGACGAAAGTCCGGTATTTTCTTCGATCCAGGTGAGCGCTAGATCTCCATATTTGTATGGCTTCTGGCGGGGATTTTCAGATTTGGTGGCTCGAAAGACGTCAAGCTTGCAATTACCCGCCGGCTGACAGGTCAACGAGTAATTCAGACTCTGCTGTCGTTGCCAATTGTATAGCGATTTTATAATGCCTTCAGAGTCAACACGAAGGTGTTGATGAACGGTATAGCCGGGTTCTGTTCTCTTCTGGCGATATCTCTTGAACGCCGTTTTGATGAAATTCTTAGTATCACCTTTCGGGTTGAGATGAAGACAGAGAGTCTGGGCCTCAGTGGATAAAAAGGAAACGGAAAGCTTTGGGAGACGCTCAAAGTGTTTTTTGAAGTCAGGACAGCTTTTCTCAAATCCAATCGATGGTTGTTGGATCGATCCCTTGGGCAGAGTCAACCAAAATATGAGCTGGGCTGTAGTTTTGAGGACGTTTGGACGTCCCTGATTTAGTGTTGAGAGGAACCTGGCGAAATTCTTTTCCACCTTTTCTCCATCAAGTTCTATTGATAATTTTACGTTGGCTCGATTGGAATTCGCCATGTTTTGAAACGAGATGAAATCCTCATAAGATTGGAAGGATGATACTCTTCTGATCTGATAGGTGCATGAAACAACGTTGATATCAAAGGATATGGTAAGTCGGCGATTGCAGCGGGGTATCGTTGTGATGTCAGTCAGTATGGGAGTTTGAACTCGTACCTAGTCAACTCAGGTTGGTCTCGCGGTACTTAAGTTGAGAGTGTTGGGGAGTGATTCCGGCTTGCTCTTTTGGCAGCGATATAAAAACCACACGTTGTCGAATTGCACGGTTGACACGTCAAAAATTAAAGCACAAAGATCACCAAGAGTGGAGCTATTCTAAGACTAAACTAGATGGACCAGAAATAACGAGGCTAAAAATATATATATAACGAAAACCTGCATTCAACTCGCTATCAGATAAATACAACGTGAAGGATAAGAACATTCGGACATAGGGGCGCATTTATAATCTACTATTCCCCATAACACCTCACCAGCACACCCTTCCCGCCGACAGCCATCGTCAAAGTCTGGTTGCACTTCACAAACTGATTCAACTCTGCATTTTCAAACCTCTTGAACCGTTGAAAAATTCTCACGATAGTATAAGACGCCTCCGTTAGCGCGAACTGCTGGCCAAGACATATCCTCGGCCCCGCGTTGAAGGGCAAGAACTCAAAATTATTGAACTCCTTGCTATTTCGCTTTTCACCCCAACGTTCGGGTCGGAACCTATCCAATCAATTCACAAGGTTGCCTTGTCAGTATAGGTATACAATATATGCTTTTCAACTTCAATAACGTGTCCTCTTGAACCAGCCTCGATCCCCAGGCTATCCATAAATACGTGACTCACTTGCACAACAACACGCAAAATAGGTGAACAAACAGGCAATATGCCATGAAATTTGAACTTACCAATTGGCATCAGGTCCCCAAATATCCTCCCGCCTGTGCATCGCATAAATCATATATTCCACAGAGGTGCCTTTAGGCACGAACACTGGACTCCTCTGATCCGGTCCTCCACCAAGTGGTAAAACAGTATCCACAACTGCCACGCGGCTGTTAATAGGAACGGTCGGATACATGCGCATCGTCTCATTGATAACCCAGACCAGATATTTGCAATTCTTCAGTGACTCAAATGTAATTGGTTTCTCGCCTTCTTTGCCAAAATGTTCCTGTATCGTTGCTCGTAGCTTTTGCTCAACGCTCGGGTGTCGGACGAGGAGGTAAAATACCCATCCTAGGAGGCTAGCTGTTGTATCCCTCCCCGCGAGGAGTATATTGAGTAAAGCATCCCGAAGGATGACTGGGTCTTGTGTTTCTTGTGCGATCGCTTCTAAGAAGACGTATTTTTCGGTGGTTGGCTTCTCCGAGTTGGGTTTTCGATCGCTTTGGGATTGTATGTCAAGTGCCTTTTGGACGTACCGGTCGACAAAGTTATGGATGAACTGGATTGCCTCTTTGAAATCCTTTGGGTTATGCAGGTTTGCGAGATCTCGCAGGAAGAATCGTGTGACAAGGTGGTCTTGCGCAGCGTTGAAATATTTAGTGAACCTAGGACCAAGGGTTTCCTCATCATTTTCCCCATTCCGAAGAGCGCTCAGCCGATGCTTTAGAGAGTTGCAGCTTCTATTTCGCCATGTTAACTGACCAGCCTTCAATTTAGTACCCCTGAATATTGACATACTCTCCAAACAGAAAATGCGTCGCGGTATCAATGGTAAGCTCAAAGAACAATTCCTGAAGATCGACACCTTCCCCGTTCGGAATACACTCCATCATGGTCTGCAAATGCTCCTCCAGATTCTCAAGCTGCGTAATCTGGCTGCGCGCAAACTGCGGTCTGAGTAAAGCTCTTGATACCTCCCATCCGGGACCGTCCACCGTGAATATTCCATCGCCGAGAAGTGGACTGAAAGGTTTATGCTTGCGAGGACCGAGGCCGAAGTCTTTGAATTGAGTAGCGAGAACGGCTTGGATGTTTAAAGGTTCGCGCGTGACGATGGTCGTGTCGCCTAACACGCTGGATGCGTAGGTGTGTCCGTATTCTTCGAAATTTTCTCTGTTAAATCGTTAGAAACAGGAATTCTAGGTACTAGGGTGGATTTGAGGGTGCTAACCGATATTCTTCGAGTAAATTTTGTCGTTTAACTTGCTACAAAATGCGAGATCTATTAGAATACATCTCCCCAACTTACAGATAAAGCTATGTAGAGGGTCGATCGTATACCATAAAAATAATTATCAAGTTGTCGAGTCCAAGGGGGAAATAACTCTTCTTTTGTACGGGCTCTTGAACGCCATGTGTATGAAGAAACTTCCTCTTCCTCACACGCAAGCTGAGGCTCGAGAAGATGATATATATGAATAGTACCCCTAGGGCTAGTCCACCGTATTGCAACATTTCTGAGTGGCTATACTATTTTTCTTACCAAAAAAGAAAATGTTCAAAGAAAAGATGAAGAACCGAATAGGATGGAATTGGTAGAATGAAATAGCGGGTTAAAGAGGGTATAAATATTCAAGTCCCAAATAGGCCCTTACGTTAACTACCCAACAGATGTCTACATCTGTAATGTCGACTGTCAGATATGCTGGCCAGAAATCGGATAGTTAGGTAGAGATCGATCCGACCTGTCACCTTGAATTCGGGAATTCGAATTCAGGTACAGCAGACAAAAGATCTTCAGAGAGACGATATCATCCCGCTGATATACACTGTAAGGATATGGCAGCCGAGGCTGTCCCCTGTTCATCTACAACCGGAGCATACTAAAGCGACTAGGCCAAGCTTGATGAAAGGCACTAGAAAAAATACCATTACTCAATCCAGAGGCGATAATTCCGGAATTGCGACGGGTTATCCAACTACCGCATAACCATGATGGACTTCCCTCAGCTTTCCCTGCTCTTGAAACCGAACAGTGACGTCCCTCCCGGTTAGCGTCCAAAATATCAGCCACAGAATGCAACACTATTGCGCACAACCGAAACGGCTGGCCGACGGAAAACTGTTTATTCAGTGGGCAAAGCGCGGCACTTCCAAAAATCACAAAACATGACGAAAAGAAAAGAGAACAAAGCCAGCGAAATGGGGAAGATGGGATAGGAATAGGAAAATGCAGCCAAAAAAAACCTCGGAGCTTCTGGCCACCGGAAAGTCTATCAATAAGGTTAGGTCCAAAGTTTCACCTTTTGCGAGTGCCTGTGGGTTCCTACCTTCGTACCCGTGGGTTCCTGGTCCTGCAGGCGTATTTCGACCCTGCAATCGCAGATATCAGGTCCAATTACATCCCTTCCACCATCGCCACACCATTCCTCATCGGTACAAGACTGCCATATAGAATCTAGCGCAACAACGCAGTGGCAAGGTTCCAAATTCTTTTCTTTAGACTCGGCTCGATTTTATGTCGCAGTGGATGTATCTCTGGAGCTCTTTTCTTTATCGGTGGGAACAAAAACGGGTCCACCAGCCAACCTCCACCGTGTACCGTCTGTCTCCCGCTAGCACCTCCCAAAATGTCACAAGTCCAGACGTTCTGGTCCCGCAGAGCGGCGGTGGGGCAGGAACGCTAGTCGCAGTCGCAATAGCGCTAGGAATATTTGGGCCTAGACCAGATCGCAAACAAACTCCTCACCAACAATGTCCATGATTTGACTTTCGACCCTGAATCGCGCTAGAAAATTGAGTGGTCGTGGGAAGTTTCAATTGATCAAAGTTTACTAGAACGTGCGGGGATGGATGGAGGCTCCTCGCGGGATCACATATTCTTATTTTATTCTCCATGCGGTGTATGTTTCTTTTGTTTCGTTCGCAGTCGCAGATTATCCATTCATTCAAAATTCGAATACACAATTTGTTCTTTTGTGTAGAGAGTACAGGTTTTCGCGAAAGGGTCAGAAACACCTAGCGCTACTTGGTATGTACGGAACGAATGGTAGAAAATAGAAGAAAAAGAAGTAGAAAAACATGAGGGATATCATATCATAAAGAGAAAAAAACGCCAAGTGTACAGTAAAATACGTATACAAGGCTAGCGAAAGAAAAGAAATAGAAAAAGTAAAAAAAGGATTCATAGTAATTCATAGTTGGAAGCGAAGGTAGGAAAAGCAGAATGAGTCCCTCTAGAACAATCAATCAGGATGAAAAGAAAGAAATAAATTGGGGAAATGTGTCTAGTCAGGCGCGATTCTTCAAAGGTAGAGAATACGAGCCCTCATAGACAATTAGTGAATAATACGCTCGTCTCTAGAAATTTCCAGCAGAGACAATATGGGGTAGAAGAGTAATCAGTGGTAATAAGAATCGTAGGTTGAAGGTGCCTTTGGGATGCCCGACTTAGCTCTGCCGACGTTCTTAACATAGTTGACTACAGGTGAGACATTTCCCGGGGGACTGAATTCGCACCAGACCATGTAGGATAGACTAGAAGTACGTTAGAATGTATTTATTTTCAATAGGAATTTAAACATAAACTCACTTTGGACAACCAGCAATCCAAGCGCAGCCCATTTCCTTGGTGCCCTTCCAAACTAGTTGGGTGAAGTGACCAGTGTCTAGGTAGTACTTTTGTCAGCAAAATAAAGATATAGAGCAAAAGACTTTGCAAAGGACTTACTCTCCGCGAAACCAGGGTTGTTCCAATTGTAGTTTCTAACTTCGGTATATAGACTGTCCCCATGCAACGTTTAAAGTTAGCCTATTACCTATTTTGTACAGCCCAACACGAAACAAATTGTTGCATTTTGGAAAGACAGCTACTTACTACCACTGGTACCAGACAGGATTGTTCATCGGACCACCTCCAGCGAGATTCTCACCATAAGGACCGCCAGAATGTTGGAACACACACTTTCTTCCGGCTCGAGATGCGTACGTTGCAAGGTTCTTATTCCATTTGATAGCCGGAGCACCGTGGATAGCACGAAGCTTATTCGTGATATTCACCATGTCCCTGGAGAACTTGCCTTCGCGAGAAGTGTACGCGGTTGGACCGGCAGCACGGGGACCGATCTTGGTTGGATTGCGGGCTTCGATGAGATTTGCATGGTGGGCATGTGCGCGTGGATCGGATGCATTGAAAGATGCATTCGTAACGAGCACTCTGCCAGACCAGATCGATTGACCGTTGACATGTTCAGCCGGAGCCGACAAGAAGACGCTGTCGGTTTGCGTGATGGGCATAGGAACAGACACCGCGATAACGGGGGCGATGCAGCTAGTCAAGAGAGACGCCGCAGCGACGAGACCTTGGACTCCCTTCATCTTGAGAGTGATATGGATCAGGATGAGTTGATCGATGATTACGATGAAAATGCTATCGAAAGAGGCGGTTGGTGAAGGATTGGTAGAGATGAGAGTATTCTGATCTTTCAAAAGAGAAGAGTGATGGAAATATGGGGGGTTGATAAAGAAAGAAGATGCGGGACGTTGCGATCGATCGCTGCGGGGTGGATTGTAGCTGTTATAAAATACCAGGTTGGGAGCAGTCCGCTCGCCGTCGGTCAGCGCGCCACCACCAAAGGGACGGCCCTGAATGAGTTTCCTCTTTCAACCTCACCTCAACACCAAAACCACCAAATGCCACGATTTCCAACGGTCTCGATCGCGTGCTAGCGTACCGTGGGGCGAAGAAGGTCAAAGTCGCTGGCTGCCGACCGTCCCGAAAGTTGCCTCCAATTCTGTCCGCAAATCTGCGCCCGTCAGTATACGTACGCCCACGGAGCGTTGAAGATATCATCGAAAACCACTCGGGCGGGCTTGGCGACATGTCAACTTGCCGTTCTGTGGGACTTAAAATTCCTCCACGGGTATTCTGTGATTATCACTTGGTCACCTCGTGGTAAGAATACCCCTTGGATCCTGCAGATGGGTTTATCTTTTGACGTAATAGACCTAGCTCCACACGCTCCAACGTCAGTTTTCTCAAGTCAAATATGATATCTTTCGAGTCTCCTCACCAAGACTATAAGTCGTACCAAAATCTATAAAGGAATGTAGATGACGAACTCGGCCGTCTCGCAGACCAACAGAATGTGATAGTTAGTATAGCCTCTAGCAGAGTAGCTACAAATATAAATCAAGAGAATTCTGACGATTTCTCTAGAGAAGGACAATACAAAATATCAACCTGTGGCGACACTGCGTGTTTATAAAGTTTATCCACCATATGTCAGCTCCTGTTGTACCACTACACAGTTCCAGACCACGCAGTGCAATATGAATCCTTGTCGTTTTTGCCGTCTCGCAGATGAACATGAACACGGAGATCGGTTCCCGATCAACGTCAGTATGTTGAACATTTTCATGTCGCGCGTACCTTCGGTATTCAGATCGTCGAGCCAAACTCACGGGGCAAATAAGGCTGACATTCGAAAGTTAAACCAGTGGACCGAACTTTACTAGAATGGATGTCCCAAACTTGCTTCTATTGAAGATGGCTAGATAAACGTAGTAATGGCATGGAAAATCCCACACTTTCTTTTACCAAATCCAACCAATGAGAGCCATTTGGAAGCGAGCCCGAATTGTTACGTTGAATTTTCGCCATCGATGCACATCCAAGATAAATATCACCAAGACGAGACGGGACAGTAAAATCATAGTATGACAAACCAAGAAACAAGTGAAGCCAAAGAGTCTTGGCTTCTGAGCTAACGAAAAAACAACCCGCGATGTTTCAGTGAACAAAAGCATTCAGGTTACCAGCGATGTTATCCATGGGAACAATTAAACTGTGAACGGAATCTGGAACTCTCTAGTTCTTGATGAGCTCAAGGATCTAGAAATTTTGGTTTCTCGATGAGAATGACATGATTTCGCGAATAAATGGTACTAAAGCTATTGGAAATAGATACAGCCACTTAATAAAGCATTTAGCTTCTGTACGTTTCGTAGCTTCATATGCACGTCTAGAGTACCGCTCGTAGATATCAATCAAACTCTACTAAAATTATAGGTTGATTGACAAACACGGGAACGAGACCAACAAACACCAACAAAGCGATATCGAGCCGAAATACCAAAGAATCAACTGGTCGTACACATTAAGGAGATGATTTGGTGTTATGAAACCGGGTTTCGGACAGCTCGAGGAGAAACACGCACTCCGGTTGGCTAGGCTCCATCAATTCGCTTATCCCCTTACATTAAAACATGCAACATGTCAACCAGAGTTTTGAATGTGGTGAGAATCGGGGCCATAAACTTGAGATTGATTCGGGCGAAGTTTCTGTGTTACCTCCAATAATTTTTAGCTGTCTCGATGAAATACTCTCTCACACGTAGAACTTTTGCGGTTTTCCGTTCTGGACCTACTAATTACGTATGATGAGTGGTTATACTCGGGATCGTGTTGAACTCTCTCAAGGCATTATAAGCATTAGATAATAATATCTAATGTTACCAAGCCGTCAATCATTGTAACATATACGGAGCTCTGAACAAGTGATGTTCGTTAGGCGACGAAAGCGTTCCATGGCCCATATATTTAGTCATAGGGAATACAAATCCATGCTAGCTATGTAGCAAAAGTCAGCTCCAGAGCAAAAGCCAATATGATAGCATTGTTAAATGAGATATGATGATATCACGCTACGATGCATCGATGTTCTCTATTAGACTTCCTCGGATACAACAATCAGCGCACTTCACCTAATCAAATAGATAAATAATACTTCTGACACATTATCCCGCTAGAGATCTCATTGGGTATTCGCTCATAAAATAGCACAGCTCCTTCAAGGACTGCCGAGTTAAGCAAAGCTTCATTAGAGCTTAGTTTTTCTGCTACCTTTGTTAACAAAGTCAATGATTCAAACAACAAACACAAAACAGATGCCATTTTGCTTAAAACTAAAAATACAGGAGATAGTGAAAATATCAAAAAGATGAAAGAGTCTTGTGCACCAAACAGAAAAAGAACGGGCATATGACGGTCAAGGCCAACCCGGAACTTGGATAGACAAGCCGCCAGATTTTGCTGTTAAGTTGTACCAGCCTTAAATGATGATCCCTCTAATCCCATGCACGGCAAATGAACAAATAAATAAAATGAACCGTGGTATCTTAAGTAAAAATCAACCGTGGGATGTTAGACTCCAACAAAAGGAAACGTGTTGCGCCTGCTTTGTGTGGAAGAATTCGAAAATGGATAATTACTGTTCTCGTATTCCAAACAATTTCCTGAGTTAGAAAAACCAAGATGGGATGCCTTAAAAAATCCCAGCACGCTACGATTTTACCATAGAAAGCTTCTAGAGCCCACATGCAATACCAATGGAGATAATTCCCAAGTTCGCTGAAATGAGATGCTATTGAGCAGTTTGGTTAGGGTACCCTGGCCTGGCGAAGTGTACCATGGTTTGGTGCGATCCACCCGTTGGCTCGCATGTGCTGTAAATAGCTAATGGCTGGCTTAGTGCGGGATCGATCCCGGGAACAGCGGGACTCGACTCCAGAAATCTCAATTTCTCTGACGTCTCAACTGCGCTCCACCAATTAGGAGAGACATGTCTGTTGAATCATGAAGAACGATCATGATCGCGTAAACGAAATTTTCGACTAAAAAGGCTTTCGCCTTGCATTCCCTTACATTCCCTTGCTTCTGGTGGAGCATTCCTGGATGCAGTGGAGATACAGATCCACGGTTGAGGTCTTTAGCTAAATTTAGGCTGAAGGATAAAATGAGACGAAACGACACGGCGAAATTATTCCCCAACTTCCATAAACCCCGCGGCCCGGCAAGCTTATGGATGCTTCTTGGCGATTTCGAATTCACAGGCACGAGAACTTTTCCACCTTGATGTTGGCGACTAAACGACGGCTTGGCGGGAACAGAAGCCCGACGGCAGAAGCTTGTTTTGACTTCCGATTGCCAATTAATAAAACTTGGCCCAAGATGCCCCAGGAGTAAGACTTCAATGGGCCGTCATGATACGATATATAAAGTAGCCCATCTCAGCCTGCGAGCCAGTCTGACTTGTGCTAACTTGCGACCACAATTGCAACAAACTTTGAGCACTGTTATTCAATACATTGGTAGTCTCGCGGCCCAATCACAATGTATCTTAGCGTTCCTTCCATCAAAGCCCTCGCGGCTGCAGCGGCCCTATCCTTTAGATTGGTTTCAGCACAGAATGCCTTCCCAGGCGCCGTCGGCTTCGGAGCCATTGCCACAGGAGGAAACTCCGGAACCACTGTTTATGTAACAAATCTCAATGACAGTGGTGCAGGATCTCTGAGAGAGGCAGTCAGCAAATCCAACAGCAATATCTTCTTCAGTGTCAGCGGATACATCGTGCTACAGTCGGCTTTATCACTATCAAGCAGTATCACCATCAATGGGCAATCGGCACCCGGTGCTGGTATTGGAGTGATGGGTCGTGAAGTATCTGCAAGTGGCAAGAGCAACATCATTATCCGCAACTTGAGGATGCGCCAAGGCAACCTAGATCCAGACTCAACCAAGAGTGCCTTCAATATGGGCCAAGCGACCAACATCATCTTGGATCACTGTTCATTCGAATATGGCGTATACGATACTGTCGATGCCGTCGGTGTCACAAATCTAACAATTTCGAACTCCATTATGGCATTCCCAATCGGTCAGCAATTCGGCGCACACGTCGAAGGTGGCCCCTCGACATTCTACCGAAACCTATGGATCAGCGGCCATAACCGACAGCCTCTTGCCAAATGTAACACGCAATACATCAACAATGTTGTTTATAACTACCAGGCCGCCTACACAGTCGCCGATACCAGCGGATACTTTACCCACGACTTGATCAACAACTACTTCATCGCCGGACCAAGCACAACTAGCGCTTCCAACTACTACTACCAGGTCAACAACAAACAAAGTGTCTATGCTAAGGGCAATTACGCTGATACAAACAAGGACGGTACCCTAAACGGCGTGCAAGAGAACTCCGTTCAGAGTGCGATCGTGTTGACTACTCCATGGGCTAGCACTTCAGCAGGATTAGCTACCCTCTCTGCAGCAGATGCTTATGCTGCTCTTATTGCTTCAAACGGAGCCGGTGCACTCCCTCGTGATGAAGTTGATAATTTTGCCATCCAGACTTTGCAATCCCTTGGAAAATCCGGTGTGATTTACACCAACCAAGCAAGCACTGGTCTCTCAAACGGCGGCTACGGCACTTTGTCACAAGTTGTTGTGTCTGTCTCCTCCTCCTCGACAACCAAATCAACGACTACATCAGCAAAAACAAGTACCACCACGACCAAGTCAACTACCACCACGACCAAGGCAGCTACCACATCAGCCACTCAGCCCGTTTCAGGTACAGTCCCACTATATGGACAATGTGGTGGTATCGGCTACACCGGATCTACAACATGTGCCAGCCCCGCAACTTGTGTTTATAGTAACGCCTATTATTCACAATGTTTGAATTCCTAATTATTTACAGTCAGATTTTACTCTCGCGGCTCCTGCAAGGCTCACCCGCGAAAATCGCTACGAACTCGTTTGCCTAGCGGTCAACGCGGTTTTAGTCTCAAAAGTGTGTTATTTCAGGTGATCGCACTATACTTTGATGTTAAAAATATATTGAATTGTACTCTATTTATGTCAGTAATGTACATATGTGTTCTTTTGGCTTTTGTATATACTGGGAATGGCTGCTTTGGAGCATTCTAATACAACTTTGTTATGATTTCTACGAGCACCTGGTTATTGCCCACGTTCATCATTCATGTTAACAGTAATCTTCTATTATCAAATCATGATCTCTGTAGTCCCTTCAAGCAAACAATACTTTGTATGATTGCACCATGCCTTTAGTAGTAATTTCCACCACCCTAGCGCTAGAGGTCCAAGGATGGAGACCAAGCTCTGTTCCCAATACCTTCGTCTTCAACTAATAGCCTTTCTGCGAACATTGGTGAATAATGTATATATCGACGAAGACCGCGTACAATTTCGTATCCACTCAAATTGTACATTGCAAGGATGCACGCCGGATCATCTTCGTTCCGACCGCACCGAGTGACGTCTCTCCTACGTGCGCTAAGCTGTACGTATGTACAACTACGAACAGAAACTCTCCTGAAAATAAGCACCGTCCAAACCAGGCACATCTGGCCGGCGGATCGACACTTCACCAGGAAGTTAAAAGAGCCCTACTCAAAATCCACCGGGGGGTTCGAGCCAGCTACGGCTTTTGTGAGGCCGCTGTGATGGGAGTAAGTCGGCCCTACGCCACCGTATATATGCGGCTCAATGCGGGACAAATCGATATCGAATGGCTTAAAAATTGGATAATCCGAAACGCATACGAGCAATATCAGTTTTCTAGGATTTTTTCTAGGACAACTAGATAGGTACTCCCTTGGCCATCTGACTGAACAAAGAAAAATATCAGAAACAAGGTCATTTCAAGAAAACCTTTTTCGATATAAAATTGGTTCGGTAGCAAAAAATCTTGGGCCGACGCTCATAACCTTTACAAGGCGTTCGCCCTCAATGAATTTTGTCTATTGTTCCATCATACTCATCCAGCTTCCGCCGCTGAGCCCTTTTCGTATTGCCAAACTTGTTCCCCAAATCTGTAATTCCCAGCTGTTGTGGGTAGTTATGAATATGATAAAAATATTACTGTAGAATTGTTTTTGATTTTATAAGCATTCAGAGCATCAAAGCATAGTCCGAAGAGAAATCTTGCCTCGTTTATAACGTTTACCAACCCCAACCCTGGTCAACAGCGACCGCGCGCCGGTATTAAATCTTTCCCATCAAGCTCAGTTCGTGCATGACTTGGTCAAACACGAGGAGAGGCTGGAAACGAGACCAGGCAAACACGCTTTCTATAGAAATAGCCAAGTGTCAGATTCTAACTAATCGCCATGAAACATCAGCATGAAGAAGTTGAGAGCTATAGCAATATCAATATGGGAAATGGGGAATCAGGCCCTATCGCTTAACCAAGAATATGGTAATGCGAGTCCCGTATGCCTCCCAGTCGTTCCCGTGGCTTGACAGTCTGAGAATCTCAAATTAGTTGCCACTAAGGTCAGCGCTAGACCGTAGATGGTGTCCCGAGCCTCTTGGACGTTAGACAAGACCCTCTCTTGGCACGTTCAGCCCTCCCCTTGGCCCCTTGGCTGCTCCAGCTCAACTTGGTGCTGTAAAGCTCAGTTTCTTCAGCTTTCGTATAAGACCACGAGCTGACCGATTTTTCTCGATTCTCAAATCATTTCAATCAAGATCTTCGTTCTACTCACAAGGATTCCAGGAGGCAGAAGCTATCACCGACAGTCGACGTGAACGTCAACGCGTTCGGCTCCGAATCGGAAAGTCGCGATCCGAAACCCAAACTACCACAATGTCAACACATTTACTCCTCGCCGTGCGGCTGTTAGCCGTTCTGTCCCTCGCCACGACCACTCTCTCAGCCGGTACAACCTACAAATGCAACTCCCAAACTGCATCGATGTTTCATCAGGATTGCGTCACGGCGGCGAACCAGCTAGTTCTTTCACTTACGAGAGACGACAGCCTAACCCACATCCCAAACGACGATATCATGCACTCGTATATGAACTGCCAGGCGACCTTGCAAGCAACCGGAGGCGAGAAGACGATCGAAGGCCCCTCTTTACTACTTTCATTCGCTCAGATCGGTGCCAGATGCCAAGATGGGACGTTCGCTACCCAGGGTGGCACGATAGACGGAACATTGAAGGGAGTGGCGAATTGGAAACGTGAAAGTTCCACGATAAAACCAAGATCGAAGCCTGACAAAGGATCAATATGGGCCCCTTCACGACTCTTTCGACGGAATCAACCCGATTTAATGACACCCTCTCAGGAACTAAACAAGAGGGCAGATATGATGTCCGCAAAGAAAGGAGCTAACGGCGACATATATCGCTTGATGGTGGGGTCTTCCGCTGGAGTCGCAGACATCGCCCCAAGTTCGTCGAAAGTGAGCAGCACATTTGTTCAGCGATCGAGAGAATTCCTACAGCACAATTTCAAACGGACAGACGCGTCGGATCTTGTATTCGGAAACGCCTACCCTATATCTGGGTCACACGTCAGTGTTATTTCTTTGGGGGTGAAGCTTCGAGGAGGGCAGAAAAGCTGGAGTGAATTTATTCAAGGTCAAAAGGATAACGGAGAAACTGTCCAGTCGCTAATCGCAGATGGATTGACAATGTTTGCTACCAACAAATATGTGGCAGCCTACTTTATTGTGCTGAACAACTCTGGGCAACAAGTATTTGACTTTTTGATATACGGCTACGATTCTGTGGATACACCAGTTCCATCCAGTTAAATCACAAAAAGGAAGAATCAGATTCATTTTGGAGTTTGTGGGTTATGAATAGCTTTCCTTATCGTTCATATTATCTTTGTTTTGTTTTTTTTTCTTAGTTGTTCCAATTCCTATTAGTTCCCCAAAATTAAAATTCCGCGCTCGTTATGATACCAACAACGTTGAAAATCTCTGTCTAGAGTTCTTCACCTTCTAGCTTATTTACCAGTGGCAAGATTTCCTTCCCGTTCAGCGAGTTCTTCTCTTCTAGATCTACTATTAGGATCAAAATATGGTGCCTCTCCGATACCCACAGCACGGTTACCAAACCGATTCCCTAATCCGTCATAGTCATTCGTAGCGGTGTGGAAAACACTTCTATTGTCCCAGATTGCAATGTCATTCGGATTCCTCCATTTGAATCGAATTTGAAGGTCGTGGTTCTTATAGATCAAATCATGGAACCAAGCCAGAAGCGCATCGCTTTCGTCAAGTGTAACATCGTTGATTCGCTTTGGAAACACGCCTATGGGAAATAAACTCTTCCAGCCAGTGACCGGGTTGGTTCGAATAACCTATTTAATTGGAAATCAGATGAGTTTTTGTCGAGTAAAGTGAACTTGCACCGCGATTCTTAGGGGGTTCTTACCGGATGGGTAGCTTCTAAATCCAAGCCCACATTACCCGGGTTACCTCGCTGCTTCTCGTACAACTTCAAGCCCTCTGCTTTTGCAATTTCGTGGAAGCCTGATCCAATGTGCGTTGCTGTTAAACCTTCCAGAAATTTCTGATAAGAAGTCGACAATCTATCATATAGCTCGTATCCTGATGCCCATAGAGTATCGCCACCTGTCGTCGGGAGCTCTACCAGCCTAAGGGATGTGTAGTCTGCGGGAAAGGGTTCGAATGATATATCAGAGTGCCACGTAGCAGCTCTGTTTCGATATGTCTCGGCAGCTTTCTTGTAGATTTGTTTGCGCTGTACGGAGGAAATGGTAGAGATTTCAGGATCCGTGCCTCCGAGCTCACGCTCATCGTTGAGCACCGGGTGGATGTGGAGCGTGGATTCAGCTGGCTTGCCAGTTAACTAAGACAGATGCGGTCAGATTAGTGCTGGAATAATGTGATGAGGAGCTGAAGATTGAGGTACCTCGCCAAGTCGCTGAATGAATTTCTTCTGAATATCATTTGTCAAATTATTCTGGGCACGGAAGAATACAACTCCTCGCTCAGAAACTATATTGCAAAAAAGGTTTTAGTTTACGATCATTAGAATGAGAATGGTGGGCACCAACTAGTGACGGCTAAGTCCCTCAAAAGCTCGTCGGCATTTGGAGCATTCAGGATATCATTGACAATATTAGCTTCTGGGAACTCAGTTCCGATCACGGGCGTAATATCCTCAGATTTGAACTTTTTGAGATTCCCTTTCGCCCTGATAGGCTCCGGATAGCTCTTTTTGCCGGTGAGCACCTCCTTCACAGCTTCGCCAGCGACTGCAGATGGAGCCATTGTATGCTAATAAGTCTTGATATTCGTCGGATAGAATTGTATCTAGATGGAATAGAAAACACTAGAAGAGTAGATAAAGGACAATTGGCTTGTAAAGGTATTTCTGTAGAGTCCGAGGGACCTGAATGGCGCCCATATATACATTCCACCGTATCTAAACCATTGAGTCAGAGGACATAACATTCACGCCCAATTGAACGTTGTACGGATAGTCGGCACGTTAGGTTTTTGTGATGCAATTTTCGCTTCAAATGACAAGCTCGATGATATGTAAGCATCGCAGTTCTCCGATATTTCCGTCAACTGCAAAATAATTGTTTGCAATACAAGTTATCCGATGTCCTCTGCATTCGCGAGACTATAGCCGACAATCTTATCAGCAACACAAATCGAATGTTGTAGAATTTCAACGGCTGTCACGTCAACGCAATATTGGCGTATATTTCGCCATAGCGGGGTGCAAGGGTCGAGTTGGAGCTTCGCCGTGGACTCTGGAAATATCAAGCATGCGATTGGATAAGCGTGGAGATGAGGGGTCCTTGTTGATATCTCATGCATTGTGGGGGTCGTTTTCTCGGGTTTGACATGTGGAGCAATGCATCCAACATCCAACATGGGCAGACGCGGTATCATATCATCGTGGAGGGAGTGGGCGTTGATTTGAGGTGAAGGGAAATAATGAAGATATTGCATCGATACTCACCGCTTACATAGTCTCATATTCGCTTTAGTTTATGTCTGCTGTATTTCTTCTCTTGGCTCGCAAGCTAGACCAGTCATCCTATCCCGCACAAGGTTTCATCACAAGAATCTTGTCAATATAGATTCTAATCCGCGTCTTAACCTGGGTACGAGGTCAATCTCAACCGTTCATTACATAATCAAACAGAATAATAATTCAGTTTCCGGTACAATTTGTTAGCGGCATGGTGCGGTTGCGCCGCGCATTTCCTCCCTCTTTATATAGCACCTCATAAGTCTCCTATGTTTTTCAATTCGAAGATTGCTTTTTTTAAGTCTGGAATAATTCTCAATAAAATACATGCTAACCCGGAAGTAAAACATAAGCAGTCCTCACAAGTACTCACGATCGCCACTTATCTATCTGGGATTCCTGTACTCAGGATCGCACCATCAAGATCAAGTTGCTTTCCCTGTTCGCAGCGGCCTGCTTTACATCCTTCACACAACTCCGCTTCATGAGGTCCTGTGCTCTTTTTAAACTTCTCATCCATATCAGGAATAAACTCCCCCCTCCACATTTTTATTCGCCGGGCTACTCTTTCAACATAAATCTCCACATCTAATTCCATAGTTCCCAATTTCTTGCACCTTTTGCACCTCTGATTATACACTCTCGCGTTATAGCTCAGTTTTCCAGCGACATTAGGATACCTTCGGATTTCGACGTGAATCAGGCCGCTTGTCCATCGCTTCCGGCAACTATTGTTAGAGCACACAAAAGCTCCACAGAGAGACGTGTCCCCCCGGCCAATGCCGTCTTGATCAATTGGGTGGAAGGTAACGTCATCAACTTCCTGACAAACTCTATCATGGTACTTTTCAAATAAATGGTACTTCTTAGGTGATCCTTTCGCTCGGCCAGGTGTTTTTCGATTCGAATGGCCAGGATTTGGATTTATGTTAGCTGGTGGCGGCTGGGGTTCACTAACGACAGGATCGCTCAGAACGAGGTGCTGTAGCAGCTGATCAATAGAGTTGTTGGTGGTGGGTGTCGGCTCAGGCCCCGTATTCCTTCGTCGACACCGCTCTTCATCAATGAGGCGTCTCTGTTTTCGCGTGTAGTTTGCCATGTTCAAAGTGTTCAAAATTGGTCTAGACATGGCCATGAGCTCTCGGCGAAAGTTGTCGTCGGCAAGAGACATGTTGGCTACTGTTTCAAAGAAGCGGCAAACATTCAAATTCGAAGTAGCAGATAACGCGAGAGGTGGTATCGTATCGTGCTGTTGGGGGTATATGTTGGTGTTTCTATTTCGTTCTGCTAGTTAGCGGTACCTGAACGTGTCGTGCGTTCACAAGCTATGGGTGCCAAATACCCAGGAGAGAATATAGTATGAGGGCGAACGAAGGGACCGGTCAAAAGGATAAGTTTCTGAGATGACTTACCTCTTTGCTTTAATAGTTTGGTGCAGTCGTGAATGGTACGAAGCAGCCAGCACGAAGAGTTTGGGTTTTGTCAACCCTACAGCCCATACGCGCATCGTATGAAGGATCGGTGATTTTTTCTTGTCGCGAGAATCAATCAAATATTTGAGCAGTACGGCAGAGAAATGTTGCCTGAAATCGGTTTCCTTAACGTCAAATGCACGAATCGTGTGGTTCAAATCAGTGTAACGCACTTTTGGCAATCTCTGTGCCACAATCGTGCGGAACTGCCATTGAATCCTTAGCATCAGCCTTCTCGCCTCTTTCAACGATATGATACCTTAGAGGAAACAAAATGACCAATTGAATTTCAAATTCAGCTTCCCAAAGACTATTCTACATGATCCCCGGACTAATTAAATGCGGGGAACCGAATGTTTATAAATTTGAGGGTAGGCTAAGCTGGTGAATATGTCACACAACCTGCCCGCAGGAGACTTCCAACATGCAACATGATTCGCGTGTTGTGCATGGTCCTAAACGTTCCTGCAGAGTGTAACAATGCCAGCTTCGACGCTAGCGACAATGCGAGAGCGAGAGATGGATAGCTGATTCTATGTGGGACGAATTCTGGAGTTAGCTTCTCGAATTCACTGCCCTATGATATTTCATTTCCAGTTTTTATCTCGAGTATATACGTAACCTTACCCAGATATATTATTTTCAATTATTCATTCAGTTCGTCTTGTCTTCACAATTATCTTATAATTACATGCAGTATCTCTTTGTATAATAGCTCCCAGGCTAAATTTTTTCCGAATTTTCAAAGTTTCAGATCCATCAAAGCCGAAACTAGGACGGCTATAGCAATGGATGTAATACAAGCCCAAAACATT
Source organism: Orbilia ellipsospora (assembly GCA_036971675.1). NCBI lineage: Eukaryota > Fungi > Ascomycota > Orbiliomycetes > Orbiliales > Orbiliaceae > Orbilia > Orbilia ellipsospora. Next base: position 319,660 of record JAVHJO010000003.1, read on the forward strand.
GGCGAAGCCTCCGATGGCTCTACTGCGAACTTTATCATGGATTTGATCGGCTACTCTCCGGCGCTTCTCGACGTTCCTGATGATACAGACGATTTCATCAATCTCCAAATGCAGAGACCCAAATGCATAATGCCTTCAAATACGCCTAAAAAGAGAAATCGTCCCTCAGACAACATCAATGATGATATTCAAATAGGGGTATCAAAGCGTCATTGCAACTACAACTCAGCCATCAGTGCTTCCGAGTTCTCTGACCCGAAAGATTTATTTCTCAATGCACCTTCGGATAAGGATAGAGAATATGGCGAAGGTTTATTTCCTATTCACAGAACGAAAGAGGGCGATACGCTAGAGACATCATCCCGTCCGCAACCGAACCTAGTGTCCTCCGACCATAAAAACAACCAAGATATTGAATTTATCGAAATGCCCGACTCTCTTCATACGCCTAATGGTCCTACATCTTCGAATTCCTTTCCTCAGATATCTCAAATGCATTCAGGTCTATCTTACAACGAAAAAATATCTCTTTTCAATAGACTACTCGATGGATTGGCTGAGGATTCGGATAGCATAATCGAAAACGGAGAACGTATCACAAAGTACGCCGAATCCATGAAGGGAATTTTGACCAAAAATAAGGGGAAATTGGAGTTAGAAATGAACTGTCCATGCAGCTCGACTCACGAGAACGGAAAAGCTTGTATATGCTCTGCAAATACCCCCAACTCGGTTGCAAACAGCCCAATGTTCTCAAAGTTCCTTGAACTGAACGGGGGTGCCAAAGACAATGCCAAAATCAACTCAAAGTGCGCAGCTGTTATCAAATGTGATAGCTTTGATGCTAAAAGGGGAAGGAGTGATCTGATACCGCGTGCACAATCACTTCGCCCGGAACGACAGGCGTGCTCGCCGTTAAGTCCTCAGGACTTCAAGATCCATACCCAAGAGCGAAAAATAAAAGTACCCAGGAGAGAGGTTAGTTAATATAAACGCATGGTTTTACCGCTTTGTAAGTACTAAGATATCTATCTGAAAATAGGAGAAACTACTCAAACAAGCTATACGCGAAATCTTACTTCCTGTTGATGAACTAGCTGTTCTAGTAAGTAAGAGGTATGAGAATCTGAAGGAAGATAAACCGCTGTGCCCGATGGAACCTAAGACCGTTGAGTTGATTCTACGCCAATATGGATATGTGATTTGTGAAGATTGACACAAAGAACTAGTGAAGACTCAACAAATTCTATTTTGTCCGAATTGAAGCATTTGATCAGCTCTCAAATTGGCTATTTTCTCGTTGAGTGCAACTTTTCATCAATTATCGCCATTTTTTCAGAGCATACAGTACCACCGTCAATATCAAATTTCAAATAATTTTTATGGTTTAAGTGTATTTACTTTATATCACTGTCCATATTCTAGAAGCATTCTAGAACGTTGCGTACGGCTTCCAAATCGAGAAATCATCATAATTTGTGTAACCCCGTTCGCGTTCCAGTCCACATTAGGTAATCTCCAAAAAATGTCACCGAGGTACGATCTTCAGCCAGAGTTGTATGTCAATCGAAAGCGATCCGGTGAACTATTCAACGCCAACCAGTTTCGGGGACGTTACCCCAGAGCCCCGTAATCAAGCTCGATATAGATCATCAGTTTTCACCAGTTCGATGCTCGAAGCTACCCTTGCAATCATCCCAGCTCTCCAGTTGAGTCAGACCCTACCATGTCACAATGAGGTAGTTTCAGCCTTGGAATGGAGAATTGGGCCCGACTGCTCGTATTCGGTACAGGCCCGAAAGCAATCCAGTAATTCCGTCAGCAGCGGCTAAGTGCTCCTGAAATACGAAGCCTTGATCCTAACAACAGCAAACAAAACAGCAAAATTGTGATCCTTGGAAGGCCATGCCGGTTCTTCTCCCCAGAAATCTTCCCCCCAAGATGTTGGTTCGATGTTTTGGATAGCATCCATGAATGGATCCAATCAGCGCAACCACGACATCGGTTTCAGTTCCAAAAATATGGTTGTATCAACTAGTTCGGACGAGTTATCAACCCTAGTCGCAATTAAATTTCGTACGCGATACCGGCTCCGGCTCCGACGACGCCGAATCGAGAGTTAATTAAAACTTCGGGTTAGATGGTCACGCCATGGCATAATAACCGAGAAAATAATAACTCTAAAGGGTTCAATATCGCAATGTAAGCAGGCTTCCAATTAGCTAGTTCGCTTTGCGATGATAGATCGGTATTCCCGATATTTTTCTAGCCATAATTTAGGACCATTGCGTCGGCATCCGCGTAGGATTATACGATCCTACCAGTGCTCCTTCTCGAATAAAACTTTCGATCAACGAAAGCATAATACAGCGGCCGGCCACGCACATAAAGATATTCGAATACGATTTAAACCTGGTTAATCGACAAAAACAGATTCGACTTACCAGCTGTCGTCAAATTTTCGAGAAAATCGTTAACCATCTTGCATTCCCATCCGTGTTCGCGGAGCATTGAAACTTCCACGTTCATGCCGATGAAACCTACTAAATACAGCAATGGAAGATTAGGATCCCATGCTTACATCAAAGAATCGCGCTAGATCTTGACGTGCAAATCTTTATAAAAAAATTTTTTCTCCAGAGCCACCAAGTCTTATTCCAAATTAAGCTCTGAAATGCGTCGACCATATTTACATATGACACCTGTACAAATTCTTCGCATATTTTACTTCCATATTTCAACACATTCCGCGACTCTAACGAGGTGAAAACCTTAGATCCCTGCGAAAAGAGCTCTGCTTCGTATTATAAAAAGGAAGAATGTGCGGTACGCGAATGGCCTTGTGACCTCTTGACGTAGCAACTCGCACGTTTTTGGATGCCTGTTCGAGCTATATGTAACGAATTCGAGAAGTTAGAACGAAACCCATCGAACCATTCCAAAGCCGGCCCTTGTCGCAGCAATTCGACAAGCCCTATCCCAAAAGCAAGCGCAACTAGACGGAATTGAACTGGAATATAAAGAAAAAGAATCACTCAAGAGAAGTTTCAAGTCATTCAAGCGACTCACAAACAACGACTCATGAGTGACGTATGTATGTCGCAGGCGCAAATTAGGTACCCGAAACATCAAATTTAAACTCAACGTTCGCTTTGTGGCGCATAAGCTGGAATGCAACCTCGGTTGACGCCCAGCTGCCCAGCCACGAGCCCTTTTGCCGATATGACAGGACTTGACAATATTACGTCAGGTCAACAAAAATCGAATGACAAGAAAAGGCTCTTAAGGCTGAATTGAAAGGATTGCGAACATGCATGGAAGATCGATTATTCCCCAGAGTGTGGGTCAGAAAAATCCGCCCTGGCAGATGCGTTTCAGATATCCCTTGCTTTGAGCCTGTTGTGCCTTCGGATTGGTCTTTACGTAACTTGAACGAATAATCATTTTCACCCAGCCGGGCTCCTATCTGTCCGATCCTACACAATTATTTGTCCGTATCAACACTCCGTCATCATAACATTGCTGACGGCGCAGACATGGCAGGAGTTTAGGGCTGAAACAAGCAACAGAAAAACCACAGGGCAACGCAGGAACCATACCTTTTTCTCGCTATCGATATCTTTAGATATCTCTCGAACCGACGAGCCGACCGCGATTCCTAATGATCGTCTGAGATTCGGGAAGTTTCTCTAAAAATAATTAAAACATTAGCCTTCTTCGTTTTGAATCTCGGGATCGGGCCCGAGAAGTGCAAGGCGAAAGTTTAAGACATGTCGACACGTTGACCTACAGTGTTCAACAACTCATGATTCCCACCTTTGTACCATGAACATGAATGAAACCTCCATTTAGAGACCTGAATTTTAGAGATTCCTAGCAAGGATGATACGCTTCCATAGACTCGCCCTCGGGTGACTTTGCACTGTGTACCAGCGTGTCAATATGTTCAATCCCGAACCCGACGTGCCGAGTGCGATCAACTAGATTACTCGCCTTTCGTTAACTCATATTGGTATCTAATTACCTTACCGGCGTTCCCGGTGGGCATCGATATCCAACACCCCGGCTATAGCATATGTTATACTAATCCGGTACCAAAATCTTGAGATGTCGCGAGAAGGTTACCTCTTCTATACTTCGAGTTGTACCTACCCCAGCAATAAATCTGCCTGCCCATACCTTGAACCGTCCAATTAGCTATTCAGCTGGCCTCAGATATAGCTCCTTGATATTTAGAGCTACCCAGTCGTGAGCTCTTTCTTTGATACCTATGGGTCTCGCGAGCTTGCATATCTTGACCGGGATATCTATGTTAATTGGGGTCAAATTTATGATAGAACCCTGTTTCTTGTCCCAAGATTCACAGTACGATTTATTTTTCCGCTTGTATTGTACGCGTATGTAGCGCTACTTAGTCATAAGTACCTTCAACGTCCATGGAGGCGTACTGCATCGCTCCTTAACTAAATTATATCTATAGATCTACATGAGCTATGAGGAGCGTTGAGAGCAGGAGATGAACGAAGATATTGAATTTGATGTCATCGCGCGCGCAATCACCAGTGATCACGCATATATGAGCCTAAAATTTTAAAAGTTCAATCTCAAAGGCGTCCCCCAAAAAGCGCCACCGAATCATCGATCATGCTCGAGCGCTCCTTAATATGCACAACCAGTTTTTAAAACTCGAGCGAAGTGGAGACACGAGAACGGTCAACTCCGCCGCCAGAGGGGATATTTACAATCCTAAACTCCCCCCCAAAAAATCAGCATCGTATGCTCGCAGAACAATCCATTTTCGTACCCCCTGCAATTATTTGTCGACCATTCAACCATCAACCCCGAACGCGAAAGGGAAATACATGCCTCTTTCTCATGACATTACCCTCGCGCGACCGAAATTCGGGAAAAGATACATCTCGATTAGAACAATCTGGCAGATGCTCGACCAATCGCGTCCGCATCGGTATTTATTGTGTCTCATTATCATATGACTCCATCGGTTGTTAAGAGCTCCCAAAGAAAAGAGGACGCCACAGGGGCACCTGACGAGACGGGTGTTCTCCACCCATTTAGTGCACCTTCCATCCTCACATCGTGCGTTTTTCGCGTTGAAATGATGAAGATGTGTGGATTCTGTCCTTGCGCCACAAGGGTTCGAAGGCATCAAAATGAGTTTAGCGTTGAAATCTGAGGAGATGGGGTTCCCCGCAGTCAAACGGGAGTAATTACATCAGAACCAGCAGGTTCGGAGACGACTTTCAAACGCTCGTTCTAGACCCAACCTCGCTGAAAAGAATTGGCTTTGAAGAGAAAATTGCTTCAGACGCGGAGCTGAATTTTTTTTTTTTGGCTAGCGGTTTGAAAGTACCATGGAAACGTAGTGAGTAGCGTCGCACTCAAAACCTTCAAAGATCAACAGGCTCCAGATGTTTACAAGTCCGAGATCGATCATGTCGAAAATAGAAAACGTTTCTCTAGCATTGTTCTTTTTTTTTCTTTTAAAGTTGGGGGGGCTGAGTTGGCAATGGATTTTGAATTTAGAAGAATCGGAAACGAAGAGAATTTGTGGTTAGCTATAGTTGGGTAACATTTCGAAGATTGCATCGATTCCATGCAATGTTTGCCAGCTGCTCGAGCGGAGCGTCTATGAGTACCCTTTTTTTGCTTCGGAATTCTCCTAGCCTCGGTTGGTTGGAGGGAGGGAGCATGATACTATGGTGGAGGTCTTACGGTTACTGATACGGTCATGTCAGAATGAGACAACGAGCTAAGGTTGGCTCGGGCTAAGCAGAATTAGTATCGAATTATCTCGTCTTCACCCGGCGCTTTGCAAACAGTTGGTTTCTCATAATATTATTTACGGATGCATGGAGATTGTTATGTGAAAGATTCCAAAAAAAGGATAATGATATCCTTTGTCTTTGATTTGATTTGTCCTCCTCCAAAGAAAAAAAAAAAGGCCCTTTGTCAAGATGAGCAGATATGCTTCATCGGACCTCAACCCCAATCCACCCCTGATAGAAAGAGTACAAAGTAAAAGAAATGAAGCTATAGTACAAGAAAAGACGGGCCATTAAAAGGTCATTAAAAAGCTATATAATTATTATTAGTAGTAGAGTGATCGCAACAAAGGAAACTCGTCGAGGGTGTTGTGTCTATGATGCATGATGCAAAGGAAAATATCTATGATGCTTGAGATGAAATGCGACCCGAACCGATATAAGGAAATGTATGAAAAACGCCTGTATGATGCTTTCCGATGAAAAACGAAAAAGAAAATGAGTCCCAAGTTTATGCAATCGCTAAAGAAACTGTCCGCACTGGAATATGTTCAAAGAAAAGAAGAAAGGAAAAAAGTATTAAAAGGAAATAAAGTAATCGTAGCTCTAGCATGTCGTGATAGCCTGTTTAACAGAAAAGTCCACGTTGAACTTCTCCTTCGTTCATGCGACCACTGATGCTGAAGCCGGAAGAGTTTGAAGAAAGAGAGTCGCAGCTGCCGACTTTCTTGATGGCTTTGCGGGTGCTGATGCCGAGTCCCTCAAGGGAGTCGATGAGCTCGGGGTATTTCTTGACAGCCATGCCAATGACTTTAGTATCGATCTTCTTGATGGCGTCCGAAGGGAGCTGGGACGAGTAGCTGGTGGCAAGGAAGATGATATCGGCGCAGTCATTTGGCTTTGATCGGGAAGCACAGGCAGCGAGCTTTCCACGGAATAGAGATGGGGTGTCGATAACAGGCACAGCGTGTACCATATCGACTTGGAGCATGACGGTTGGTGGGATCTTTGTCTTTGGGCCGATGAAGAGCTCAACGAGAACCATTTCGGTCGATGCCGGCGATGGTTTCCAGAAGAAGGCAACGTAGTCGTTTCGCGCCTGGGGGATGACCATCCAGGTGCCAACGTCTTCGCCTTTGAGTCCCTTGATGTCGTTGGTCAATAGATTCACAACGTCATCTTTATCGGCCTTGACCAAAACGTCGAGGTCCTTGCTTTCTCGGTCGGCGCCCTTTGCGATGACTGCCCAACCGCCAAAGAAGGCGTGTGTGACTCTGTGAGATGTGAGAACTGTGGAGAGGGCGACAGCGGCCGACGTTAATGTTGATTGACGCATTTTATATGTGTATATGTATTTGTGTGCTAACAAGCAAAGAGGATCGCAAAGAAAAGGATTGTAGAAGACAAGCTCGTATAATCCCGTAGTATAATAGTCGTTGAAGTTCTAGTTCTATATGTGCATGTATATGAGTAGTTATCGTGAATGTGGATGACCTCGTGAGAGTTTGTTTGATAGTGGTTATATTTTTATTTAGCTGGATTCCAGAAATCTAAATTTGAAGACTCGGAGGGTGGGACGTCAAGATAAATACAAAATCGCAGGCCCGTTAATTCTTCATACATTGCTTGCAAGGCTGGTCTGGTTTGGACTGGTGTTTGGCCTTGCCCGATGGAACAATGCCCAGCGATTGCAAATTGGTTCAGCTCCTCCCACGAGAAAAAGAAATTTGACCGAACGAACGAAAAAGAAACGCCCGGGGTTACTCTCAAAATTAAAAAATTTGGGGGGCAGCGAGCAGCAGCAGCATCATTTTCCATTGACCTATCCTGGCGGGCCCTTGTGCCTGACCCTTGGCTGGGCTTAACCCGCAGGGGTTGTCGCAGAAAAAAAGAAAGAAACAGACTAAGGCAGGTTTGCTGCTGGGCTGGTGTGATGATGTGGTTCTGTCTCTCCTCTGATATTTTGTCTCCGAGGCCCTGTCCTTTTCATGTCTGGTCGGTTTCAGGCACAGAAAACTGCTGGCCCTTTTGGCCCTTCCATTCGAATCCTCCTCACCAAGCAGCAGAAGCAGACCACTCTGTTGCTGCGGGAAAAAATAGCATGCGTTTGCCCCGTGGCAGCTCATCTGGCAGCGTTACAGTTGGGGGATTATAATATTAGCTTTGGGGGGAATTGACTTCTTCCTATCAGTGATGGCCACGCGCGGCCAGGCCTGAGACGCCCCTCACTTCCCTCCAGATGAGAGTGTGAGAGATGCACCAATAGCCTAACTGCCCCCGTTCGACCCCATCGACCGATCTTCACAAAGCAGCAGGCAGCAAAAACTATTATTACCATTATGATGCTGCCTCTCAACTGCCGCATCATAACTATATCATCCATCTATCGTCTGATGGATAGCTGCTGGTGGATACGCAACCCGTGATGCACCGTGGGACATTCGAGCGTGGGTTCTTATTAAAATGCCCCTTGCTTACCCAAGAATGCTACCGTCTTTGCCCAAGTGACTCCGTTTCACTCATCCCCTTCGTCCAAAGTAATGTCGAACTCGACGAAGCCGGAAAACTGCGCGAGACTCTCAACTGATAGTGAAAGGGGACGGATTCTCCGACCCAACTGATAAGTTTTTTTCTTCTTTTATTTCGAAGGAACTCCGGGGGGTTCTCTTCGGCAGTTCATTTTCTTTATTCCCGGAGCCAAAACCCATTCTCCCTTGCATCATCACGAAAAAGAAGCGACCGGTTTGTACCGAAAATTGAAGGAACAGTGCGCAGAAACCGAAATTGTTCTTTTTTTTTCTGTTTCTTTCTTTCTCGAACGTTTCTTAGCGCATGAACTTCGTCGCGCTGGCAGCCCTCCATGAGGCACAGAAGTTAAATCGTGATTGGCTGCCAAACGAAATAGTCTGGTACCTGCGCAGCTCCGAAGCTTGGCTTCCAATCAGAGCACTTCAGAGTCTCTCAACGTAATTTTAACAATTCACAGCTCATTCAGGCGATACCTTGCTTGATGTTTGCAAAAGCAGCACCCCGGTAATGAGTCGACACGAAGACTTCGTTTGCTTCTGGAATGCGAATTTCGAGCTTCAGAAGTGTTTGAGACTGGGGGGATCCTTCCGGGCGCGCTCGTAGGACCATACGTTCACCAGTGGTGTCACACGGGCGTGTCTGCGAATGGTTCTCCGTCATTCGCATTCCTCGTATCATTGAGCTCCCACCACGCAGATCGGATGATGAAGCTCCACAAGGCGCCAACCTTATCAATTCATAGTTTTAGCGCCCAGGATTCGGCCCCGAGTGCTCGGTACCAGACGTCGCTGAAATGCCTTCGGAGAGAAATGAATGGTCAGTCGGGGCATCATCATCTCGTCATGGTGGTTTAGGTAAAACTTCTTGACACCCTCAAACAAACATTCCCATTGTCGAGTCTTCATACTCATGGGTGGTCAGATGGTGCATCATGTTCAGCTAGCTCTAGATCTGGAGTTCCTCACCGGAAGGTTGTATTGTATGAAGTCTGTATGTCACGACGTCAGAATCGGACATATTCCGCATGTCGCATGTTGCACGGTGATGGACAGAATGTCTGACTCTGTATGTCCCCATTCCGAATGCCGAAACGACGTCTCGTGAGCATCGGAACAATTCGTTTCCCAGCTTCGAAGCTTCAAAGCTTCCTAAATTGCTGCCTTCCTAGGTTCAGCTATCATCCACCCAAACTCGCCAAGAACTCAGATATCTCAACAATAGGGAAATTGCTTCGTGCATCTGAATTAGTGAGCTCTCCATACTAAGAGCTGGCTGCTTCTCCACAGCCCAAATTGAACAAACATCACCAACGTCAACCCTGCTTGAGAAACCCTGTACATTATAATTTCCCACAAAATCCAACATCTTGAGTGATTGACAAAGGTTTATTTCTGGAAGGACCCTTTTTCGTTATAATCGGCCTTGTCAACGGTCGCACAAATGTAAAAATAAAATAGCGAAGCGGCCTTTTTCAAAAATCTTTCCATTGATTTACGTTGCATTAATATTGCTAGTCAAACATTAATAGACTATTCAAAGTCAAAGAACCCGTCGGTGGGAATACGGCATAAACATACCGACAAAGCGCACGGGTACCTGACTGACCGCAGTCTTAGACCTTCCAAACAAGTTTCTCAAAACTCTGGAAAGCCGAGACGAGAAATTGTCCATGTTTAGCAAGAATTCTCGCCGCACATAAAAGGGGGACGCAGACAGAGACACCTCAACGCACAGCTTTCTTTTAAGTTTTCTGTAACAGCAAAGCGTTGATCGACCGTCAAACAACGGTTTGAAGTTGACATTTGCAGTTTCCAGGTTGTTGTGGTTCAAGCCATTGGGCCCCTGCGCACAATATAATGGTGGCTCTCGCCTCTTTGGGCAGACCATGAAGTTTACAATGGGGAACACTTTCCATCTTGAGCAATAGATGGCAAGCGAAAATGTGCCTTGTGTCGAATTGTCCGAATTCTGCATATATGAAATCTGCAGGTCGAAATATATCCATTTACCGGTTTTTGCTTGTGATATTCTGCTTGGAATGGGTTTGAAGAGTGCCGCGTCTAGCTATCTGTACCTAGTCAGGCCTTCATACCGTCATCGGTCGAAATTAGTTATAAATCCATTACGATGTGCAAGCAACCCCGTTGCGCCTATGCGCTAAAGAGTTGCATTGCCCTGATTTAGGGTATCAATATATATATATCATCTCCCTTCACCTCAAATATTGCTTGTTTTGGAAACAATCCTCGGCGCCACATGGCCATGGTTTGAACACTTTCGACGAACGATCCGATTATCCAGATTCAAGCAAATCCTAGTGCACGTTAATTTTCACCCTCTGCAAGCAGGACCCTGATCGACAATACTTTAAGTGACTACATCTCTTCTGGCAGTTGGTGAAGATAGAGGTGCAAAACGGTATACTCGCTAGACAGGGGTCGAAGCCCAAGGTTCGCACTGATATGCGATTGATTCTTCGAAAATACCAAGTGGCAAAAATTTTCTGCATCCTTCAAAGAGCGCACGCACGAAGGATTGCGAATATGCTAAATTATCGTATATTGCTTACCACTATCGTCGCCACTAATTAGAGAAACATATAAACCCTATCTCTGGGTAAATTCGATAGAAGTTTTCGTCGGAAGGAAATTTTAATTTTTTAGCGTTATCAATTGATCGTTTGTCGGAGCTCAGTGTTCACTCAACGTATGCACATTGCAGCTCGGGCCTTGCTCACTTCATCCATAATTTCCGCGTGGGGTCTCTCGATCGAGCTACCCTTGTATTGGATTTTTTAGCTTTAGCTTTGGCGACAACTATTTGAATTCAACAACGATGCGCGGGCACTTGCGGAAAAGGAGGCCCCTGTTATTTTGAAGATTAGCCTACCAATATATTTCTTTGGTGTGAGTCGTAGCCAGTTTCATCTTTTCTCTAGCGTCTTTCAACGACTGTGGCGAGGTGAGCTAGTGCTAATATGCACATTTGTGAAACGACGGTTGTTCATCCAAATTGGACAGCCAACACAAGCCAATGATTCCGTGGCGTTGAATGACGGGCATGAGGCTCAATCAATAACGTTTCGGATAACGGGACTACGGAAAGTTCTAGATATTGATACTGATTATGTATATTTGATACTAAATGCTTAGATATGTCAAATCGACCGTTTTTGTTCGCTTTTGTAAATTACCGTACATAGACACCGCAAGCAGCTAGTAGAATTCCTGCGGGGTTGATATATGCCAATTGTGTCACCGCATGCAAACATCATGTTATCGGGCCCGCGATACTTAATACACTGCATTGCTTTGAGCATCGATCATCTGACCGATATATCTTCTTGCTTCATCGCATATTAATATCTGTTCTCCTCTTTCTTAAGAACCGACCCCCACTCCTTTTTCTTTATCATGGAAGCACGATTTCTCACCATTACTGTTGGGGCTGGCTACCTACCAATTCATCCATTTTGCCTGAGAGCGTGAGTTGAGCTCCCACAGTTTCAGCTAACGTAGTTAATCCACCACCAACACCACCATGGTGCCACCACTACGCTAGAAAACCTGGCAGGACAAGACATCCATCTGGTTGAATATGACGCCAGAGAGACCTCACTTAGGCTCATCGATATATGGCAATAATCACGATGGAGATGGGTTTTGAATTCCAATTAACCAGGCCGCTCCAACCCACACGATCAACCTCAAGAGCTGACCCCCAACCCACACGCGACGACGCACCCGGGCCGATATAAACCCAAATAGACACACTTCAAGATGCATCGATGAATAATCCACCCACGTTTCCCCTCTTTCTCGATCCATTGAGCGGCTCAAGCATATTCTACCCCATGTTTGATATCCCATTTCGCAGACTCTGATGCAAATGCGAGATGCCGACAAGCTCGTCGGTTAAAACAAAGTCCAACTCGTGGGTCTCCACCCTGCCAATCTGATGGAGATAGTGGGCCCTTATATTAACCGGTAAGCTGGGTCGATATCATGAATCCCACTCCAGCAAGTCAGCTTACCATTAATTTAACAAGTGCGAAAACGTGCACACAGCATTGCATGTCCTATTCTTGTCCTTTTACCCCCCACGAAAGTCGAAAAGCTAGGGCCACGAGAACAGTGAGTGGGATGTTACAAGTTGATTTTCGTGGACCTTGTTCTCGACTATGCCGGTTGTAACAAAGATGTATTGTATAAGATACCATCTATAGATTTACCAGCATCCCGTAATATAAAACCAATGTGCCGGAATGCCGCATTGCACCATTCTCTCGCAGTAACAACTAATTGCGGCCGTGTTGTTTCGATTTTCATAGCAGCATGAATGCAGCACGGCATCTTGCAGTGCACCGTTGACGATGATTGCGTCGGCGTCTGTCCACGTGCACTGGGCCAAACAACGGGAAGGTTTCGGGAACGTTTATCAATGACAGCACGATAATATCAGGGCACCACAGAGCAATGCATGGGAACGCGCCCGTGTTTCGATCAAAACGCACCTGTGAGTCGAATCTGTGAATTCGCTAGAGAAGAGGTCTAGAACTCGGCGAAAATAACCTGAAATTCTCTGGGCGTCTAATGGGCACTCACCTGCCACACTTCCAAAAGGAGAGTTTTCAGGCGAGAGTGCATATTGTGGCTTGCTGCACTCCGACATTCGATTGAAGAAAGGGACCCGAACAGTCGGTCGGTCTAGATGGCGTGCGCACTGACGAGCGAGATACTCCGAGGAACACGCTGCGATTTGTGGAAAATCGCTGACTCGTGGACCCTGAAAAGTCCTCGTGGTCGACATGGTTTTTGCGTGCGCCATCGACCAGAAGCACTCTAGTTTTCGACCTCGCATTCGCATTTGATTGGATTGACCAACCGCACGGCGCTCACCGCGCACTTCGCAAAAGCATATCTCCGAGATCCAATCTTGAGCGCTATTATTCAAAGCTAACCCTCTCATCGGCGTCGCCGTTGATTCGTGAAAGACCCGATATCGACATCCGAGAAGCCTTCTTTTGCGACTTTTGTCTGAGATTTCGTCCCACGGATTTGGGACCATGCAACCATTTTCTCCACGACTAAGCCTCTAGTCTCCTCTAGGAGATATTCTTTTAAAATTTCTTCCCTCATCTATCCCTCTTTGTGGCTGCTCGAATCACGCCATGTCGAGAACTTCAACCATTCTAGACTGCAATTCGACGATGCTATTGGATGGCAGATGAAGATGAAATCTCCGATCAGGCCTCCCGAGCTGAGGGATCGAGATTATCTGATCGGTACAAGCCACTTTAGGGCTGATGAGATATTATTTTGAATATTTCACGTATAGGACGCACAGAGAGTATGGGCAACTGTCCTGGCTCTGATAGACCGGAAATTGGACATCTTCAGCTGCACTCCTCAGCCCGTTGACAAGACCCTGACATGCGCCCCATAACTTGCAGCCACAGGTAGGCCAGGCTTCTCTGAACAATCCAATTGTCATGTCAACAACGGGCTGGGGAGATGTATAATTCCCGAATTTAACGAGATGAGCATCTCGTCCCCTCATGATATGACACTGCACTGAATTTCTCAAGCGAACGACCTTACCCTCCAGGAACCGTGCAGGACTGGTTGACAGACAGATTGGCTGCCTAGTTTTCATAACCGTCGATATCTCGGGGTCTCACTGCCACCGCCATTTCCTCAATTCGCTTCGCTCCTCGCCTAAGCGAACGCAGTTTGAGGACCTGCAAAATAGGGGCGTACCTGCATCGGGGTTTCGAATCGTTCGTTAACAACATTAATTGTTTTGATTAGGTTGTGCGATTCTAATTTCTCAGCCTTCAACGATTTATAATAGTTTTAAGTAATTATTGAAGTTGAGACAATAGCTACACAGCTGCATTGGACGAATAGGGCGAGTCGTTCCGGTTCTCGCAAAATCGTATGATTATTCTGAATGGCGTCGTCGCCAGCTACTGAGATCTTGCGTCTTTAGCACAGTAGCAGTCAGCATCCGCTTACCCTGGTGAATCGAAAAGAATTAGCGCTTTCTACTCGGAACGGAACGGTGAAACGACTGTTAGTAATTTTTTTTTTCGGCAGAGCCGTATATATCCTTTCTTACCAAACTACGAAGTAAGATGTGGACCATGGATGACAAGTTCATACCGAAAAGTGTTGTTTACGAATCGAGCTGGTGACACAAAATGTAATGCAATAACCTTCTCGTTGTGATCCCCGGCTTTGAGGTTTCGAGACAGCTAGCGCCGAATGCAGCATAGAAACACGGATACCGAAAATACATGTGGGAGGCCTGATAATCCCCTTCCCATCCGGATTCGAGCTCCTGATTGTTGTCGCTTGTTATCGGCTCGGGGTTTCCATATCACATTGCACATGAAACCGACGTCGGTATCGTGGATTCAGAAAGCGCCACATCAAAATATCGTGCAACATACGTAACGATAGTATCCCAAGATAATGACAAAACGGCACTAGCCAGAGCCTGTCAGTGAAAGTTTATGCGACCTCCTGTTAAGGTTGGCCAACTGCCGCGATTGGTACCTGAAGATCAGTGCGAGATAAATGGTATTTTCTGCAGTCATCCGAATGTCGAGCAATCTGGATCCAATTCAGCCGGAAATGCTGAGGCAGCATCTGATTGTGTGTTTTTTGCGGACCTTGCTCAGGTAGCGATGCCTACCCCTTGTTTTAAATTATTTTGGGGGTTCTGAATGGGGAAATCCAGTTAATCTATTTGAATATTTCGGAAAATACCATCGACATTCTAGCGCCCTTCTTTCGAGCTTCGGACCGGAAAAAGTCGAATGAGGAGGCGGTCAAAGAGCTGTTCAGATGTTTGAAGTATGCCATCTGTCCCCGTCTGGCAGATTTTGGGGTTCTTTTGGCGTAACGCAAATTCATGCAGATGCTCGGTCGCATGCTGTAGACAGCTGTCTATAGCCGCGCCGCTTGGGGAATTTCGGTCGGGAAATTCGGATTATTCGAGGCAGCAAAGGAGAGGTTATATTAAAAAAAGAATGCTTCGAAACCTTCGAAACATGCTTGGACCTTTATCCAGATTTCTATATCTTTTCTATAGATGTGACTAAATTGGAGATACTCTGGCTTGTTTAAGCGTGTCTTGGGAGACCTTTGAGTCGCGGTCGATAATTTGGACCGTAAATTACAGGCGATGTCGTGTTCGCCGTGAGAAACCTCAAAAGTCAGAACCACCCAGCGCGGTTTGACGTTTGGTGAAGGATGTTCCTCGTTGGAATGGCTCATAGGCTGGGCAATAACTTCCTGCCTGGAGAACCAGGCCGCAACAGCTGCAGCCGCGGCGGGCGACGAAGAGGCCGATGCAAGAATACTCGTTACCTAGTGAGCCGCCTTTTCGGAGGGCTCAAAGGAGCACAACTTTTTTCGAAACCATAATATAATAGATCGGTAATAAATGAACGTGCATTCAGCTTCCCGTCTTTTAGCCTTATTGGAGTGAGCTGGAGAAGGAGGCTTGTACGATATCACGGCGTTCTCTCAAATCTTGGGTGAGTGTGTGTGGCACACACCCCTTCAGGATCTCACAGCAGCACGGAGAACCCATCTTCGCATTGCGATACTGTCGTTCGGTGGTGACGCTGGTTCTAGGTCTCCCATGTCAAGTTAGAAACAATTGCGAACATCTTTTTTAGGTTGACCCATGTTCAAGCGAACCTGCCCCAGCAGCGACCCTAGGCCGGAATGAGGTCCTGGCTCATACCCACAGTATGCAGTGATTTACGCAGAATTTTCCTAGAATAAGATACCTTCTAAATTAAAAGAACAGCGAATTTCCCCAAGGAAGGATTTATATATATCATGATGATGTCCTTCCCTGGTTAACCGTTTATGAGAGTTCCATTCGCAACCTCCGCTTTCAAACGTAGACAACCTTAGGCTTCAAACTAGAAATTTTTCTATCGTTAACGTATCAGTCATTCATTTTATTATCATTGCACAACAACCCTTTTTTATTGCTCCACCCAACCTTACGAACATAAATATTTTGGAACGCCTTTCTATGAATTAAATTTAAAATCCAAAAGCTCTCACCTGGTCATACGAAAACTTTATTTCTATATATCTATAGCTATCGACGCTGGTCATCGATTTTTCAGGAACCTTGCAACTTTCCTTAATTTTATCCCGACGGTCGTCGTACCTTATTCGCTTCATTATAGATTTTTCTCGCGAGTAGCATCGGACAGCAACAGAAAATGGCCCACACGAAGACATATACAGAAATGGACTCCGTTAGACAGCAACTTGAGTCTTTTCGATTTCCTTCGCCGACACCGACCATAAGATCGCACAAGATCTGGTCCGGACAACATCTGGAACCCTATCTCCCATCTCCACGAAGCTTGTCTCCCTCTCCCTCGGCCAAAATGTACTTTGATTCGAATTATATTGATTCAGCATATGCTTCTCCTTCAATGGAAGATGCTCCACTGAGTCCTACGACTAGCGAAGCAATGACGCTGCAAGATACACTATCTGAGCTTGAGTCAATTGTTCGGAAATACGAAGTCGATGAAACCGAGTCTGGAAAGCCTGAAGGCACAGAAGAACCAAAAAGCTTCTGGTATCCCGATAGCGACGACGAAGACGAAGATTACGAATTTGTGGACGAGGCATATGATAGCGGTTGTTTCACTGAGGTAAGGGCTCCAGCTCACATGCATGCATTCAGCTCTTCAACCCCAATTCTTTTGAATATCGAAAGCATCCTCGCAATATGCGTTCTGCATCCACAGATCGCCATCGAGGTTAGCTGAGATTGGGTAGTCATAATACCGTCAACGTTCTTTGATTGGAACGTCCGCCTGACTGTCTGGGAAATGGGCCAGCAGAGCGAGGAATGCAGTGTGTTGTCTGCAAGGGTCTCGGAAATATCACGGCTAACCAATCATGCTTCATTTTTACACAGGACGACGAAGGCTTTGAGACGAGACTTGCCTCTCTCCAGCCTCCTACGAAGAAACCTCGCCTGAGTGAGCAGGAGCCGAATGATACCTCAGCATCAGCTCTTCCCGGGGTCACCATCGTCAAGCCTTCCGCCAGCATGCGTCTCTCCAAGAGGATGCGCATGAAACGCAGACAGCTCTCCATCCCACGCAGCATGCCCGCAGGAATCGCACCTAATGGCGCAGCTCCGAGTGGTTGGTGGTCACCCAAGAAAAAGCCCACTCCAGCCTTTATCGATGTGTTTCAATTTTGATGGCACAATTAAACATCGTCGACGAGTGATCTATTCTCAAGCTGGGGCTTAGCTTGCTGTCCCTGACAGATCTCACTCGTCTGTAAATATACCGCCCTGTTTTCGGAGACTACCCGACACTTTGGTTAAAAAATCTCCTTACATTCTTACGACTTTCCTTTTTCTCTCCTTCGAGTTTCTTTAGCGGCCCTTCTTTTCTTCTGATATTCTCTCCATGCTTATTGTTTTGATCTTACGATATCTCTTTTTTTTTTTTAACTGCCAAGCATCAACCTTTCCGCTCACATACGACAACTAATAATTTCCTAATATTCATTTCTCGGTGACATATCTTTTTTTAGAGCACCCGACACCGGACCTTTTGTTTTCTTCTTGTTTCACTAAAGCCTCATTAGCGGTCATTTCCTTTTATCTCTGTCTTTCAAAAAGCCCAGGCGTTTCTTTATTCTCGCAATCTTTGTTTCTGCTCTTCATGAGTTTTCTAGAAGGTTTCTCGATTTGGTCCACTCACCCATTTTCCCTCCTTCCCCATGGCGTTAATCTGTTTGATCTGAAACACACCGGGCGTAACCTTATCCTTTTAGGCATTTTGCAAATGTGTAACAGTCGGACAAACAGCTTCACATTTGCTGTATTGCTGTCATTTCGCTTGCAAGCGCCGATGTCTCCTGCATATTCAATCTTTCTAGGCTCATTTTATTATGTCTTTTTTAATAATAAAACAAAACCAAAAAAAAAAGTCCGACGAATATATGTCTTGTCTTTTTTTTTTTTAGTGTTCAATTTCCTGTACATATGTTACTGTCCGTTTCGACGAGAGAGCGTTCAAAAAATAAAAAAAGAGAGGGGTTGGAGTTTGAAGTCTGTTTCCCAGCATTATCGCTATCTGATACAAGTGCCATCCAAGGCAGGTACCCGGGTATACTGGGGCTCCAAGGACCCTATTCTCAACATTGAATTCTTTGATAACCTTGCGTCAAATCGAAGTACGGCGAAGCAGCAGTAATCGTACAACCCCACAACATTGTTGTTTGGAAAATGCTCAATATGTTAACTAGGCTGCCATTAAGAAGAACTGCGGTATTTTGAAGCATCGTGCGTTGAAGTACGACGCGTTCTGGCTAGGCTGTTGAGCTGCTTCACTTCACTTACCGCTACAATAACAGCTCCATCGCCGGTGAAGCTTCCCCTGGTGGCCTGGTGGAACTTCGAGGCCCCATTTTCCCAAGTTTTTTTTCTCAATGTTGTTACCAAATTCATGCGTCGCCGCAAACCAACCCAGCAGTTAAACTTGGCTAGCGTCCCCACTCACATTTTAAAACTATAACGAATCGGGAACACCCACCGTTCGTCTCGAAGTACGAATCTATTTTAATCACCAGGTCAGTCTGCAGGCTTTCGATGCAGGCTCTCAAGAGATCTGGGCTCTCGTTAACAGCGTTTCAGGTTGAGCATCTGTCAAATGGTAGGCGACCAAATTTCTGCGTTTTGGGTGGGCTCGAGGGAGAACCTCGACCTCGATCTCGGCATTGAACGACTAACGGTATTCCCCGCACTGCTGGTCTCACATTTGCATGCAGATAAAAAATGGAATTGGCTTCTAAAATACTTCCAAGCAAAAAAGTTGATAGTAGCACCACCACTAATCCTTATCTTCTTTCTTGCATAAGCTGTGCCTATGATCCATCGCCATTCATTTCCCCATCCAGGGTCGCTTCGAAGAGGGGGCTCGAGCTGCTGTTTGCTCTTCCATCGGTCTGAACAACGCCGTAATTAGAACCCTGGGACTAACGCACACCTCGAGATTTTTATTCCCAAAATAAGATTCTTAATGTCAGTTTCGCTTATGTCTATAGTTATCTCTTAATAGAACATGCCACGAGGAGGTATTTTCCGTATCTACAGGGTCGGACGAGGACCCTGACCGTTAAATGTCGTGCGCATGAATAGCACTAGTCTATAGCAAACTTGTACTAAGAGCTAGCCTAGAACAGCTCATTTAAATGTCGAATCATAATATGCATATACGCATCTATAATGATCAAGAAAAGGAATCAACGAGCCTCCCTTGGGGTCGTGGGGAGGTTTAGATTCACCAATTTGTTTGCTAATTGCATATATTAAATTGGGCGCGACGCCGGAGAGATGGTTTCGACGAGGTGCATTTGAATATGCAGGAGGCAATATCGGGCCCAATTGGCTCCCTTGAGCGCAGAACCCTTTTTTGATTCGCCGCAACTCAAAGTCGTCCTATCATGATTACTTGAGATGCACACCTACGAGCACGCGATCCCACAAGATTGGATACGCTAGCCTCGTCTGGAACCATTGAAGCCATTCAATTGAACCTTGAGATAGTTGCTTCTGAGAACGAGTGTGTCTTTTAGTGACATTATGCGCATACCGGGACTGAAGGGATGACATGTGAAAATTTACGACCCCAGAGCACGCTTGGTCTCGGGATTCAAGAGACAATTTTGTGATAAAGCAGAGCAACCCGGCGTATCGACCCCTTCGGACTTGCTTTATTTGTATCTACAAATGACATTGAAGGATACTTCATTTTGAAAACAATACAAATCAATCCGTAGATCGTATGCGCCATTGATTCGCAAATGGCCTGGTGGCCTGCTCTCAGCCCTTAGCAATTGCGTGCATTAACGGGGACCGTTGGCCTTGTCTTATTCGGTGGAGTTGGAAACCTGGGGAATTACCTTCGGGCTTCAACTCTGGACGCCCCTCTGCATGCAGTTTTGCACTTAGTCTTGCATTCATGCAACTTGTTAACTTCAGCTATCCCTTTCAAGAAGTTGATTCAAGTAGCACATATGTACATATGTTTTGTTGACAAGTTCGATATTTCAATGGTCGCAATTCCGGCATCCGAACTATGCGTTCGGTATTTTCACTTGATTGAGAATTTATGGGAGATCTCCCTGTAATCTGCGGTCTATTATCTCGTATCAATCGCCAATTGGACCTCCCGGTGACCTTGCTCATGAGGGGAGAGCTATCATAGTGCTTTTTCGGGTGCCGTAGATCCAAGCGAAGCAATGAGAGATATCTGCAGGTAGATACTCAATGTTCAAAAATAATACAAGATGAATTGTACTATTTCTTCAAATACTCAATTCACCTAAGTTAGTATGATAGAATAAGTCCAAAGATCATCATAGTAGTATGTGTACCCTCCTATACCTTTCTAAAGTATCAATAAGTAACTCTTTTCGGGTGAGACAGTCCAGCTATTGAACACCTCTCGATACTGAGCTACATATCGTCCTCTTGTATCAATATGCAAGCCAAGCGTTAGGCAAAGCCAGGGGTCTTCCCCGATCATTTAAACTCTCCAATGGCAAGAGACTCGTCTACTGCTCACTTGCAGCTGCAACAAGCAGTGAACCCCTTCGAATGATATCTGGTATAGCTCCGGGGGAATGATCGTTCGAGGTTGCCACATGTGATGCCGATATCCCCATGATGATAACGAAATCTAGCGACTCTTAATTTCGCTAAGAGACTAGACAGATAACCCCTTTGTTACTGAACCTTGTTTGATTCAGCTAAGCCTGGAGTCGGGCGCCAATAGATATCGACAGTATCTCCGAAGCTATGTCATCAACGTAATACATTCCTGGGGGAGAGACAAGTCGTCGTGAAATGGCGCAAGAAGGAAAGGGAACGGTCCAAAGGAGGAAACAAACAGTGCAGATGTTCTACTTGTGCTGGCCAATGAAGACTGTGGATTCGAAAGGAGAGGGTTAGTCGTCAAAATGGGAAAAGGGTTGGCGAATCAACTCCCTTGATGCGTTGATACAAGGATGTCGAAACGGATACCTCCGCATTCGCGGAATCTGGGAGGCTTTTTTCTCGAGATATCACAACCACAAAACCTCAGCACAGTATCATTGATGAAGGGAATTTTGAAAAAGGGTGGTGAGGAAATAGTATGAAGCGACAAGGTATTACGCGCCGTTGAGAATCGGAGCATAACTTGGAGTCCTTTGGCTGTTGGCTGTCCGAGCGCTGCATCTGCGTATTGTGGATGATTCTCGAGGTGGGCCTGGTAACGGTCCGAGGGCGGGTTATCAGGTTGGTAACCGTGAGATGTAGATCCGGGTTTTCCGAGAGAAGGGAGTATCAGCTACTCCGCAATCCGAATTCAATTGTTAGCATGAGCTGCAAGTCTCAGTCCACAATCGTCATCCCTTGATTTGAAAATACAGATACACATAATATTAACTCATTGATGATATTTGTTGCCGCTCATTACTCCTTCAAGGCAGGCTCCACAATCTCACCAAGTCATCTTTCTTGATCATTTGAGACAGGAATTCAATCTCAGGGCAAAGGAGCCTGCTTATCTCCGACTCGAACAGGAGGAGGAGGCTCAGCCAAAAAATAAGTTCCCGCTCGAGAAATCTTGAAGGCCAGAGAGTGAAGCCTCAAAACGGGATGGCGAGCGCATTGACATTTCGAATCTCCGGACACTTGCGGAACGAAATTTGAGAAAAAACCTCTCCCGCGGCCACACGGATCTCCATATGGTCCCTGAATTTCTCTCGATATCTCATTCGATACGCGAAATGAGGCTTCCTGACGATCGCAAAACTAGGCGAGTTTGCGGGTTAGCTTGAAGCCTAGTTTGCGGGTCTTCCTCGCCATGTGCGGAACTAGGCATGCGCCAGAACGGAGAGCTTTAAGATTTGGTGATATAATCGATCGGAATAATATTATAGAGTATGATGAAGATCACATCTACTGTGCAGGCTTCAGGAGAGAAGAGAAGACCTGGTTGTTATTGAATGCAACATGGTCTGGAACCTTGCATCTTTCAGTCATCGAAATTATGGCTTTGAAAAGGGGCACGCGCGCTGGAGTATGACGCTGCGAGACCAAGTATGACCCAAATGGGAAACATGTGAAATGCAACACTATCAACGCGTTGATGAATGTGTTGTCGGCGCATATCTTGTCTATCCTTGAGATACGAAGACACCCTGTGACGCTAAATTAGACTTCGTATTTACATGGATATTGAAATTGAACTGTCGAATCATATTTTTAGCAGATATTAAACTAGGCGGGCTAGAGAGAGGAGATATCGTGCTTTTCGAAAAACGCTAACAGACGAGTAACAGAGCCGGATTCTAAGTGCGACAGGAAACTCAGGCACCCCCATCTACTCTCGCTCTATATTGTGATGTTAAAGGATACACGTCGAACCGAAAGACCGAGGTAAGTTAATGCCGCCGTTCATCCTGAGGGATTGCTCGAATGCCAATCGGCTCCTCGAATTTAATCGCTGGATCTAACATGACTGGAAAGGCACCGCTTAAAAAGAGATTTAAATACTCCAACGCTCCTTCACCATTCTCGGCTTGTAATCCTATTCCAACCGTCTAGAACTAGTCATAAAAGTACCACAAAGCTTCAATATTGTCAAATTCATCGTCGCTCACTATCGGTCCTCAAAGCCAAATAGATCGAATAGCAGAGACATCTACAACTTGCTCGCATGGATTGCACACCAACCCTTATCATTTTCTCACCATTCATCGCCATCGCCTGCCTTGCTGCCGTTTGCACCATTGTTAGCATGACTTCTTCGTTCGCAAGCGGACTTTCGAATCGCAGGGAAAGAAAGAAACTCGAAATACTGCATTTTGGCCGACGGTTGACAAGAGCTGAGAGAAAGGCCCTGTTGAGACACTATGGTAACGATCCCTTTGCTTTGGATGATATGCTGCAGGACCAGTCACCAGATCGATCGCCAGATCTAGCGCCGATTCTTGATGGCGGTTTGGTGATTGGTAAGACTGGATGAGGTATTCGGACACTTATAGTTCGAGCGTTTCAAGTCATAAAGCTAGCCTTTTAGGATTTGAGCCGGGTGGATGGGAGTTGAGCTATCGGTGTTTTAAGCATTCCCTGTTGTTACTTTGCGTTTCTCTTGCGATTAGAATTAATATATTCAATCAAACGTGCTCTTTTCTACGACATGGCCACGAGGTAATTGGGCAATGGAAAAAATGAAACCATAAGTCTAGTAATAAGAGTAAATGTTCAAAACACAGCTTGCTACTTTTGAATATGTACAAATAACAAGAGGGGCTAGATAAGTTCCCTTGATTGTAGAATGAAACGAAGACGTGTGTTATCTGGACATATCAGCTGCAGGGATAGCTTTACAGAACGAAAGCATGAGCATTGGGAGTATCAAACTTCCAGATTGTAGCGATCGGGTATGTTGTGTATTACAGCTATAACTGCATTCATTGCTAGAATGCTGGGATGCCCAATGAACTGAGGTCAAATCGGAGTAGCGGGCAATGAGGCGGCATTGTTTGCGACTGGTGGGGATGGCCTGGGTACCAGAGCGGGCGGAGAAGTGACAGGTAAGTTCCCAACAGTAGCAGCCGGTGATGTAACAAAATTTGAGGCAGCGTTGTTAGCTCCGGTGACCACTGAAGGCTTCCCTAGCAAATCGTCGGGCCCGAGTACTACTGGAATCGGCTGAACCGTGCCCTGAACGACACCTTCAGCGTCAGCGCCAATATCTCCTACAGTGACCTTCGGTATCTCCACGACCAGCGTATTCAAAAATTTCACCGTCCCCAGCACTACCTTCAACGGCAACTCCTTGACCTTCTTCCGGATTCGATCTTTGATTACCTTTTGCAACTCCTTCTTCCTGATTTTCTCTTCTGCTTTTAGAGCGACCTTTTCGGCCTTTTCGTCGGCTTTGGCACGAGCTTTGGCGGCTTTGTATTGTGGTGCGAGATCTTTGCGTTCAACGCGATTGAGGACTTTGCCAAACACTGATTTCTCAAGTGCCCTGCGAGAGGCGCGACGGTCTTTGATGTATACAATTATAGTGCCGACTAAAGTCACGACTACTCCGATACCAGATATGATTGGGAGACCAATCGTGGGGTCCGGGCCGATAGCTGAGATAATTCCGCTGATAATGCCTGGAAGTGCAGCGGTGCTAAGGACGCCGGCGCCAGTCGTTAAAAGACCTCGAGTCGAGGGCATGACTCGAAGATTATGCCTTATCCTCTATGGGTTTTGATAGGACCAAGAAGGGGATATTCACATGTGCTGTGAGCAATATAATTATATAGCAAGTTTGAGAACGAGTGTGTACGCTTAGATACGGGATGATTGGAATTTCCGAAGGAGAGAGTAGAGTAACTTGATAACCTGCGATTCTAGCCTGAGTTATCTAGCATAGCATGGTAACTGACGTAACGAATATTATAAAACGACAACATGATAACCGCTGATTTGCGTGTCGAGGATGTAGGTGTTGCTGACTGGGGAAACGACCGAAATAAACAATAATTTTATTTAGAGGAAATGGGTTAGAATTCGTTTTGAAAAGGGCTTCGGGTTATCAAAAGGGTAATTACAAGGCCACTTCAGGTACCGACGCAACAGGATAGAAACATCTAGTAATCAAAAGAGGTTTATACACGGCTTTCGAAGAACAATGGCTGGGTTTGCGTGCAATAGCCTGCTTAGCAGACTGGTCGAACCAACCCTGATATATGCCCTAACGATTCTAGTGCCACCTAATTTAATGATAATAACAATAGAAAGGGAACAGGAAATAACCTCCGATGATACCGTAATCACTTTCGAAACAAAAGGAACTTTCAGCTTCTTAGAAGGAAAACTAAAATGACACCAATTCAATAGTTACCCCACCACCCAAAACCGAGGAACAACCCTAACTTCCTGGAATTCTTCAAGTTCCGATTATACTTTCCTTTCATTTTGTTTATGAATCGTCGATAGGAAGAAGATGCAGCGGGTTGGACAGATTGTCGCTTGAGGGTGTCGTTATCGGAAGAGATATCAGCTGTGTTATCCATTTGGGCGAATGGGTCCTGTCCTTCGTGCTTCGCGGCTGGTTCACGAGACAAGTCCAGTCCCCTCTTTCTGAGCTTCCGTGCTTGTTCCTTCTTCATCTTTCGCATCAATGCCCTCTCCTTTCGCAAGTGTTCGCGTTCGATTTTCGCAGCATCTTTTCGAACCTCGAATAGAGCTTTCATTTCTGCCTTTCGGGCTTTTTCCTCCTGCTTGCTGAGACCGATACCGGAATTGGGATCATAGTTTCCATCGACAGAAGTAGAGCGGTGAGTATGGTTGAGGAGCTCATGGTCCATTTTATATTTAATAATCCTGGACCCGATAAGACATATCGCATGAGAGATTATGGGAGTTGACAATCCAAGAGCAATGATTGGGATGATGACGTTATCGGAGATTGCTTTGAGGATCGGGTTCTTGGTGGATGTCTTGGAGGTACCCGAACCCTCAGAGGAGGTAGCTGGTGGCGTTAGGATAGCTGGTGGCGTTAGGATAGCCGGAGCCTTTTTCGATGCTGATTTGTTCTTCATGGTATTAAGCTCTGATGATATTCAAGTATTCTGGAAATATATAGAGAGCTGGTCGTGAAGCCTCTTTGTTGATCTGTGGATTGGTTGTATATAGTTTGAAGCTGCTTTAGGCTTGGGAAGGACAGCGATGATTATATTTATAAGGGAGAATACTGTGATCAAGGGGGGAATGGCAAAGATGAGGTCACAGTTGACGAGGGATCTTTATAGATAATTGGGGGAATGGTGAGGTGTAAAGACCCGAGTTTATGGTAATATCAGTCCTTTCGTCATTCATCGGCATCATCGACAGCATCGACACTGAGCTCAACAACAACACTTCACATTCATGTGGAGGTAGCCGGTATATTGACCATCTTACAATCCTTCATGAAGAACTATGTAATTTATAATTCAAAATTCAATTGTTCTTAATGCTAAGAAACGGCACCCGATAGCCGGTGCTGGTTTTGTAGAATGTAGAGTTCATCACTCTGGACATCAAATCCTCTCTAGACTTTCCTCAGGCTAACGAATTCGGAACCCCAATACAACTTCCTTGCAAGTTCGAAGCGAATCAATTCCAAGACTTTCATCGCTCGTGGGCTCTACGCAATCAAAATCATGCAGTCTGTGTATGATTAGATCCGAATTCATGGTAATTCCCTTGCCCTTGCGCCTATTTCGGCTTCAGAATAAATTTTGGAAGATGGTAACGAGTATTTTTGTTTGGCTCATTCTCCCCTGACCAGCGATATACTCCGTCGTTGCAGATTTTGACTTTTGAAATTTTGTTTGAAAGTCTTCTGGGCTTCCTTAATCATTTTTCTTTCCTTCCTTGTTAGCGGTCGGCCAAACAATCGGCGTTCGATTTCGATTCGTTGCCTGCGTTCTTCCCACATTGAATTAAGGGATTTGATGCAATCGGCTGCGACTAGACCGGTCAAAAAGGCTACAGTTCCTGTCCCAGCAATAATAATCTCCATTACTCCAACCATACTTGGTAGCTTTGAATAAGGTGATGGAAACCTGTGGCACTGTTTGTTATGTCGTGAGCAGTGGCTGTAGGATTTCGTTCACCGCTCCGTACGTCGAAGGCGAGGTCGTCGTAGTCTTTGAGTGAAAGATGCGAGTTGGATTTGAAACCAGGCGCAGTATCGTACTCAGTATAGGTGCTAATAATAGCATGTATATTGTAACTTCGAAAAAGAGCGTGTGGATAGCTGTGGATAGCTGTGGATATGAATGTTCGTAGTTTTAAACTGTAGCGGGATAGTCCAAATTTAGTCTTTTACGCTATGAGTGAGATGGAAACTGTAAGACTTCTTCCAGTAGCAAGCAATAGGCATTCATATATGATATGTCCCTGAGGAACGTCTTGGCTGGAGGTTTGCACCTCAGTAGCGTCCCCTAGGCTATGGCTGGAGAACCGAATAATACACAATTTTTATTGTACTCGCCAAATCGGTTGTTATGCTGTATTTTGTGTGTTGTCTTTAACTTCAAATGAGCGTGTCACATCAACACGCCTCTCTCGCACATGAGAAAAACGTTCCCTGACGAAGGTCCAAGTGAGCGCTTTTGAGCTCTGAAGTCACGTTGAAACTAAAAGTATTGTTCTCGATCAATCTCAAAGGAGTCACACCTATCAAAATGTCATCTATCTCTACGGTCGGGCTTTCCTCTAAACGTCGTTATACGAGGCGAACTGATTTGAATCTGGGCTCGGTCCGGATCAACGCGCCAATATCGACATATCTAGATCTAGGCCAATCCATCAAACATGGCACCGGGCTTCAAACCATGGCTCCATCTCGCGATCGCAATCACCATTCAATGTTTATTCTTTAGATCTCTTGTAGAGGCTTATAGTATAACATGGTTCATTGATTCGATAGATGAACACGGCGATCTAGTACAGGAGGAAACAACATCTTATATTCCTCTTGGCCCGCAAGAATGCTGGAATGTGCCCTTCAGACGCACGGAGGACTTCTCTGGTAACGTGGCACTATGGACGCCGGTCGGGTTCAGTCTCACCGCATCTCTAAACCCCGACCGATTCCCATATCAAGGCTCTTCGCTAAGGGGATATCCTCCACGTGCTTTAGCTTTGTACGACCGACCGGGCTGCTGGAGCTCGACTGGCTCCCCGATTGCTATTGTTAGATTATGGGATGAGACGGGTACTCAAAATCTCGACTCTTTCGAAGACTTGTTTCCCCCTTCTCTGGATAATTATCATCGGAGAATTTACAGCCTGGGTATTTGTTCGTTCAGAGAGCTTGGAGAAGGTTTATCCGTAATATCAGAAGATATTTGGAATAGAGTAGTTGTGGGTGAAGGATTGATGCCTGGTGATGTCTTCCAGCTGGAGACGATATTCGGGAATGAAGTAGTTGGAACAATATTCGAGGACCAAGTTACACCGCCCGTGGGATCCGATATCCTCGAAGAAATTCCCGAGGAGGAGATTTTGCCTTACGTCTTTGATGAGAACGGGCTACCCGTTGTGGACTATGAGGATAGCACGGCGTACTCTGGAGAACCAGAAAACTCTCAACAGTTACCAACTGCCGAATTTTTGACCGATGCAGTTTATGGTCAATTTAATCACATGCTCGATCACAATACGTATGAAGAGCGGAGTTTTGGAGACATCATGGATTCTAATTTTGAGGATGTGAGGAACTCGAGAGTCCCTCCTATGGATGAAGAAGAGTTTTATGAAGAAAATGATTCAATGGGATTGCATTTCCCAAAAAAGAGTCTTGGATAGCGACAGTAGATATGATTTTACTCAGTTATATTTAACTTAAACCTACGAGCCGCATAGGCAGCGGCATGCATGCATGTCTGGCACGGGGATATCTGCGTTGAATGGAGTATCCTCGAATTGAGAGGACTGCTGTACATGGCTAATGTTAATTATTCCTCGAGGACTCGGAAGGTTATATTCAATATTATGGGGGCAATCTGTATATATCTCCAAGCTATTCAATCAACATACTATCCGCATTCGACCATTTTGGCATTGAAAGATCCGGCACTGACCCCATCAGGTTTGTAGTTGTGTCAATAATATTGAAAACTGGTCCCATCCAGCAACCAAACCACTCCCATATATCCAAAATGACATCCCTATATGTTACAATGTTCTTTGACTTTGATTCACCACTAGGATTGACGGCTTTTTTGTTTAGAAACTCAGTGGCAGCGTCTGTGCTCATCCACAAAGCCAAAAAATTATAGGTATCCCGAGAAAATTTAACGCCGGATGCTGTTGACCGATAAACGTCAAGCCATTTCGCTAGGAATCGTTCCCTTCCATCACTCGGAACTTTGACGATATCGTTGTCAGCGTCTACAAGCGCAGAGTTCACTGTCAACGAGAGCGCGAGCAAATTTTGAGCGACCGTGTTTCCGACCGGGTACCTCTTCCCAGTTGTCTTAAATGCCATATCTTCATACTCCTCGAATTCATTCTTCAGAGATTCGATGTCTTTGATAATGTCACCTAGATCGAGGTATACATCTTTCGCGGCCTGGCTGTTCTCAAAGCCGTATTTTGCGAGTTGGGCCCGGCCTTTGATGGTCGAGCCCTTCATTGAAGCGAGAGCTGATTTGAACTTTATTTGCCCGTCCCGCAGAATGTCAATATAATAGCCGAGAGAGTTTTTGTAGCTATCAGACTGGAGTCCAGCACTGCCTATTGGGCATTGAGAAGTTATTCTGTCGCGGAGGTCGTCGATTTGCATGCCGATGCCGTTAAATACCGTGATCTCATGAGTAAGATAGTCTACCCAAAATGGTCTGAAAGGAATGTCGGCGTATGTTCGCAGGGGCTGTGCGTTTGGGGCATAGACACCTGTGATATAAAAGAGTGAAATAAGAGAGAAGGTTTTTGGATGCCTCCAGGCCCTCATCTCGGTCGGCTAGTACGAAGGTACTGCATGGTCTCCCGACCGATACTGCACAGGTAAAGGGATTATGATTCTGACGAAGTGTCACTGGCTAATAATCTATGTGCTTGAATTGATAACAATTTGTTCTGTGAGGGTATTTTGCGGAATTAGAGTGGATTTAAACTATGCATCTTCCATAAATTCCTAGTTGATGGCTTCCGTGTGATATCTATTCGAGATCAACCTTCTATCTAATTACCGAGAGATTTCGTCTTGAGAATCAATAGAGAACACATAATCGATACATCTTTTATTATTTTACGATGAGGTACTCTATTGCATTTGTGGCATCAAATTTGGTAGCCTCGATAGAAGCTTACACTATTGCATTCAACGTTCTTGGCTACGATCATTCTCAGGACCCCGTTGAACGAATCCCTGAGGTAATAGCATACGACATACCCGGGAGACCAGGTAGAGAAAGGTGCCTCAATATCATCCCCCCGATATTCAGGGAGGCGACTCCAGCAATCACACAAGATGACTTGTACAAAGCAAACAATATGAGAGACTGGGTTTCGGAGTATTTTTATCCGGATACCCTACGGCCTCCAGGCGATCGTAAACTTACACTTTACGAAAAAATTCCTTACCTTAATCAGGGGATTGAGGGCGAATACCCAAGAATACACATCACAGAGTTTGCAGTAGAAGCAATCTTGGATCCTGCGTTTTCAATGGTTGTAGGGCCTGTGGGACCGCTTCCTCGTGCGATAGCCTTCTATACCTCCCGTGATTGCCTTTCAAGATCTGGATTTCACAATCCAATTGCGGTGGTACGACTACACGAAGGAGAGGGGGTAGAAGTTGTGGAAATTAGTAGTCTTTTTGATAGCGGCGAGATGGAGGCTCAATCTTGGGAAGAATTGGACGAAAATAGCACGATGTGGAAGAGGTTCATAGGCGGATTACCGATCAGGCCCATGGAGCGAACGTATCCGAATTATAACTCGGATTCCGAGGGAACGACTTACAGCGATGAGCCCGAGGAAGGAATAAGACGTTCGGATCGAATGGCACCGGGGGATGCCCGCGTGGATGGTGTGAACCCATGGAAGCGAAATGTTGTGATACTTGAAGACTTTGTAGGCAATGAGATGATTGATGATTTGCAGGATTCCCTTGAAACGGCAAACTCGGAATGGCCAGGAATTGAGGACTGGGGCTATTATGGGGATAAAGATAAACCTCAGGTTCGTCCTACAGGTGGCGAGTATCTTGAACAGGATTGGGTTTCGGATCCAAAGTTCTCTGAAGCCTACGATGCTATGATGGTGGAAGCAAATCTTGAAGAAGATACTGGGTCTCGGTGGAGTATCCCGCCACCAAATCCTAATGCCGCGAAATTTGATTTTATCCCTGAGGGCTCGAAAACCCCGTTACCAGCTTATAATCCCAATCCACTATTTGAAGAAGCTTATGAGACCTATTTGGAAGAAGATTCGGATAATGAGGGAAGCCAAGCAGATGTTAGCAGCTTTGGGACTTCAAAGTAGGAGAGGTTTAGGTTGTTTCAAGCACAGTCTGTTACGTTTGGAGCATTATGGGTTACTGTATGTAGAATGTTGTAAATACTAGAATTTGAGGTGAAGATTCTTATCTTACGTACGGCCTTCGCCTTTGTTTTTGGACTGTGGTATTTCCCACATCTTTGTAGAAATTCCCCAGTAAAAATAAATCTAGAATGCTTAATAGCACCATAACTTTGTAGCAACTGGAACCCAGTTTTGTTTGTTGAAATCTTCTTCGCGAAATGCACGAGTTTAAATTGAAACATCTCATTGTTAGAAGGGTTGCAAGTTGTCGATTTTCTTGTTTGACTTGGGTTGTAACAAATAGCTGATGGCTCTCCATGGTTGCTGGTTGTTAGTATCCATTTTTAAAAGCTTAGAAAAACCGATAGTCTTTAAACCCTGCGCCACAAGTGGCTATATTGGTATTTATTTGTATCTATTGGAGCAATCGAAATGGTAGATTCCCAGAATCTCGATTTTTAAAATGCTAAAAATTTATTGGTAACGGAGTAGTGGTAAGAAGTGGTGAACGAATCTAGTGTTAAGGGCCATTGCATCAAGATATATGATACCGTAATATATTATTACGTGACAAAATTTCTCAAGGAGTAGTAAGGCAGCCGACCATCTGGAGAGCTTTAACTATATTCTTGTTGCTTGAATAAACATGACGCTTAAAAGATCGACAAAGCATGGTATCGCTCTGTTCTTCATTGTTGTAGCACAAGTAAGTAGCCAATTTCACCATTGACAGCGGATTTTTAAAAGATATGACTTTTTTTGATAAACTGACTGCCGAAGCTAGGTTTTGATATTATCTTTTTTAATAACCTCTGGGATCCAAGTATGGCGAAACATTGATCTACATATATCAACAAAGATGTCCAATAATCTTATTCAGAAGCGCGTTCCAGTCACAATTTTATCTACGGATGACTCGGATAAGGAAGATACCTGGCTTGGCCAGATGGTATCAGACAGATGTAGTGATGGCCAGAAAAACGCATATAGACTCGGGTGGCTGGAATCTGGATATATGGCTAAAGTTTTCTCTGTTTCTTTAGAAGAACTGAGATTTCAACGAGCCTTGGGGGACTATTTTGGCGACGATTGGAAGAGTAGCTCGGTTTCACAGAGAATTATTGGTATGAAGACAATATAATTTATCTCCCAGGTTATGGAGCGGTCTGTTACTAATATCTAATTTTTTGCTAGATAACTATAATCGACTAGCAAATCTGCACCGAGGTGGAAGTTATTTTGCTGACCAGAAGTTATACATTTATTGTGACGAACATGATACCCCAAAGGATACTCTAGATCATTGTGGAACCGGTGGATGCTGTCAGGACGAAGCTACCGCGGGAGCTGGGACTTACGTTTATGTTGAACAAGGAGAAACATCGGTAAGTAAATATTCACCAATATAATTTCTCCTGAAGTTTAGACTAATATTCGATACGCCATTTGACTCGATCCATCAGACAAATTACTCCATAGTGCTTTGTCCAAATTACTTCCAGACGAAAGGATGGCGTGAAATTTTTGCAACAATCGATAAAAATAATACGAGTTTGGTGGGAGATATCTGGACGTTCTATCCTAGCCAAGGAACAATGCTTCTGCGGGAACAGTAAGAGAACTAGAATTAAATACTTCTTTTATAATTAAAACCGAACTAAGGGAACATTTATACACACAGAATTCGTCTCCCATTTCTCTCTAATTCTTATATCGGCGATCTCTTCGGCAAGGTTGATATTGATCCTTACTATGCCGCTGTACTCGCCCTTCAATATCCAGAGTATGCTTCGCGAATAGCGCAGAATTACGCGATAGCGGCGCTTGCAGTTAGTAAGTTGAAAGTGCCGATCTTAATTTCATATTTATCTACTTTGCGGCCGGCTTACGGTATACCGCAGCTCAAGCCTTTGTCTTCAACCTGCCCGAGCCACCTCGTTGGGCGAATAGACCGGTACCACCACCGCAATTCAATTCAATATCTAATGCCCGCCTGGCCAATATTTCAACGGAAGGAGGCGGTGGGTCCCCGAAACCTTCGTTCAAAAAGCCAAAAGCCTCCGGGCTGCCTTCGACATTTACGCCGGTCCCAGTTGGAATGCCTCTAGATATCGCAAATTTGCCAGGTAAGCTGGCCGAAAGAGTCTCTATGTGTTCCTTTTAGTTGATGTTGACTCTTAAACATAGGATATGGGTGGTTGAACTCGAGCCTTCCAAAATTGCCAGGTGCAAAGTCGCTGCCGAAGGCGCTCAATAGAGCAAATTTGGGGACGAAGGGAGACCCAAGACTGAAGAAGAAAAACGCGAATTGAGTATGCTTGAATTTGGACAGATGTTTGGATTTTTTACTTGAAATGGACTCTTTGGTTTTGTTTAGGTATTCTCTTCGCTTCGAGAATTTGGTTTACGAGATAAGATACGCTTATGTAACATTAGCTCATATTAAGCATCCGTTTTTTAGACACAAGCCTTATACATGATTATTTTGTGGTTTTATTTCTATAGAGTGTATAAAAAACATTTTGCTATAAAATATTTATTGTACAAACTAAGCATGTTAGGTTCAGAAGAGAAGGAAGGAAGAAGCCCAATATCGGCAATTCTAGACAATTTAGAATACACATCTTCTACTACTGTGTATACATTCTAATTCATGCCCACAGAACCATTAGAAACGATCAAAGATCAGAAGCGGCATCCCCAGGCTGGACGATATCGCTATCCAAATAATAAGGCGCGTGTCTACTATCCTGCTGCGTCCCGCTGACAATGGCATTCAAAATGTTACCATTGTTGTCCAAAGCTATGAAATTTGGTTGAAACATCCACAGAGATGGAGAGCACCCCACTTCTGTTAATAGAGTGAATCCATCATCCTTCGTAGTGGCTTGCCAATTCGGCCGCATGAGTCCCCGATTGAAAGGGTAATTGGGTCGGCAGTTTGTATGATCTGTACCGTCGCACCAATCTTTGTCTTGAGGCGATCTACAAGTCCCTGGAGGGTAGGATTTGGGCCGTATCCTAGAGGCAGTGATCATTAGCAAAACTTTATCTCTTTCTATAAAAATGTTAAATGCGGGGAGCACGATTCGAGTTTTATAACGCATGGGATAGATTAACCTCAAGCAGAGAGAGAGCTTACCAAGTCCATTTATCCGGTGCATTAGGCAGATTTGACTTCCCGAGCCCGATATGCCACACTTGGTTGGGGTTGTTGATATTGCAGGTATCGAGATACGCAGGACCCCAATGTGTAATAAAGTTGCGATACTGCAAGACCTTCGCGCCCCAGGCTGTATTCTCAGGGATATCCTGAGCATCCACATACGCATTATAAGTGGGATTAAGGCCGGGTGCTTGCTGTATATCTTTATGAGCAGTAAGACACAATTGTTCATTCTCCCACGTCTTCATGTTGCTTCGAATATATCCTTCGAAAACGGGTTGATCGCCATAAATGAACTCAATGGTACCCTTGACGAACCAGCGCTGCTCTGTTGGTGCTGCATCACGCGAATCTGGGCAATGGTTAACGACTGCTCTGGCATATTGATGCGGTCTACCGAAGTTTTGATTTCTCATGTCGACGGTTAGACATCTGTTCTTGTCATCGAAGAACATGCTTTTAATGACGCCGCTCCATTGGTAAAAGTTATCCACACCCTTAACAAGACTGGACAGTATCGTGATGGCTTTGTTTCTGTTCCAGTCCGAATCATCATCCAGAGGTCGAGGCGCGCTGTTAGTAAACGTGGAATAGATTAGTATCAGAATATAGGTCTTTAACCACATAATGATTCGAGAATTTTTGTTATAACAGTTAGAATAAATGGACTGAATGAGGTGTGTATAAATAATAGGCGAAATTGATCCTGAGCTTGAAAGGTTACGAATATCGAATGAGACTTTGTTTTGCTGGTGATTATTATCAGTATACTAGATGTGTGCTAGGTGTCAAATTGAAGAATGAAAAGCAGTACGACGGATTGGATGAAGTTGAAACTACAACTGGAGATCGGCTAGCATAGGTACAAATCACCGGAAAATGAAGCACCTCAATTGGAGGATTAAGTCGAAATCTAAGAGTGCTGCTTGAAAATCATGCGCTAAGACTATAACACACGGTTCTGATGCCGCCAGATCTAGGGTGAAGTGAATTTCTGGGAAAGATAGTGCGCGCAATCTATAACTAGTTGCAACATTGTAAAGATATCTTGTTGTTATTTTGGGCGAAGTAGTGATAGTGGATATATTGTATAAAAGCGGACTAATCGTACAAACAAAGTTGGATATTTAGCATGTATGTGTAAGGGAAGTTTCGACGTTTCAGAGA
The DNA here is from genome assembly GCA_036971675.1 of Orbilia ellipsospora. Classification (NCBI taxonomy): domain Eukaryota; kingdom Fungi; phylum Ascomycota; class Orbiliomycetes; order Orbiliales; family Orbiliaceae; genus Orbilia; species Orbilia ellipsospora. The sequence goes on from JAVHJO010000003.1 coordinate 355,450, forward strand.
TAATTGCTAGTATTTATTTATGCTCATTCGTTAGTCATAACAACATTACTATCCAACGATTAAAGTTTGATGTCTCTATCGTGGCACATGTGGGCTAAAAAAGCTCCTCAGTCATAACCGGCAACCCCATTATTCACCACAACCACCAACTTCCACTTCCCTGATACAAGCAGTGCCGTTAATCCACTCAATCGCAAATTTTACAACCCTCTCCTCCTCGTTAGGTTCCAACATGTACCTCCACTTAACATCCTGTAAATAACCAAGGCGGTGCACGCAAGTGAGATGCCTGGTCTGTTTCATCATGCACGTTTTGAGTCTGTTGTCCTTAACTTCTGCTGGCGATTTTGCGTGAACTACTTCCTTGGCCTTTTCCTTCGCTTTGCTGTAGATTCCTAGTAAGCTGGTTTCGTGGTAGGTGGCGGTTTCGTAGGCCCACGGAAGGTCGACAGATGTGAGAAATTTGAGGCGCCCGACCGAATTGACCTCAATCTGCGATGATCAGAAATTAATCTTGATCATTAAATACAAGAAGCTTGAAAACACTTACGGCATTGCGGTCAGTGGTGAAACCAACAATTGTTACCTTGAGTGTCTTGACTCGTGGAAAGAAAGTGTTGATATCGACATAAGGTTTCTGAACTGCTTTATCGAAGGTGATATCAAGATGTTGTATGGTCGAAGCCCCCACCAGTTTGATATAATCCAAATAGCAAGAAATATTCGGATACCACCCGGACCCGCTATACGGCGTTGTTCGCACATCGATTTTCAAGCTTCGCATAGAAATCATAAGGAGTCGCCAAAAATCTCGATTTTCTATAGCACAAAGCCCATCGTTGCTTATGCCTCGGTTTTTGATCACAAAGTTGAGTTTTGTGAGGCTTCGCACAAAGTTATGAAACGCTCCTGCGTGAATATGCTTCCAAGATCTGTAGAACTTTTGACCAAAGTCGTCAATGGATCGGTCCTTCGTGTTACAATCCAGATCTAATGTGAGTTCCTCAAGATTGTTTTGTTCCACGAGATAAAGTAGAAGAGACCCGAGGATGGCGTCGCTGGCAAATACTGTTGACTTACGGATGATCAAGTGCTTCAGATGTTGGAAATTATGTAGAGTTTGGCGAGTTTTCACGTCGCCCGGGAAGTTGGTGACATAGAACACTGGGTCCGAGAGGTCAATAATCGCGGTTCTTAACAAATTAGACATCTACGTGTAAGCATGCAACCTGCCAAGGAGATATATCTGTGCGACTGGAATTACCTAACGTAATGACTGATGTCCGTTGCCAGAGCCGTATTGATATCATTTTCTGCTTCGGGCAAGGGCAAGATGACACAACGGGCAAGAATTGGAAGAGCAGTGATGTAGCTAGTCTTCGAAGTAGCGGCGAAGTTACGAAGATCTGATTCCGATAAATATTCAAGAATACGGCGGCTCAATATATCAGGGAGAGGAATCGGAGAGTCATAGCGTGTGGATGACGTTCCAGTGTCAGAATCAGAGTAATATGGTGGACATGGTGGCAATTCGGCTATCCCATCTTTGCTATATTCGCATGGTGGCTGTTTAGGCAAGTCTTTAGGAAGACTAGGATCGCTGCGGTCTCCTGTACGTTCGAGCTTGTTATCAATTCCATCTGTATCATCACTGTCGGTGCTTTCGGTTTCAACTTTGTTCTCGTCAGCGGCAAGAATAGCTCTTTTTTCGCAATTATCATCGACGTTGTCCCTGGGCACTTTGCTGGTTCCCTTAATGAAAGTGGAATCGAGATTGTGTTCGATTGTTAATCCTTCGTTCATCAAGATATCGGGGGAGTTGAGTAAGACTCTAGGTTTGGTCAAGCTCGCATCTTGCACGTCATTTAATCCATCGAGATCCATCATTTCTTTGGACTGGGCTTCTGGTGGTTCTGGAGAGCGACGTAAAATTGGAATGTTTTCTTTTGACTTAGTCGTTCCTTTGATCGTATATTGGTCTGATTCCGTGCTGCGAGCGGGCTTGCCAACCATAAGAAGCGCTGCATCATCTCTTATATCTTGATACTCGACCACATCATAAAGAATACTCGAGGGCAAAGGGATTTGGCTTTCCTCTTCTACCGCTTTGTGGTTTCTTTGAGAGTCCATATCGATAGAATTATATTGATTAGTAAGGTGCGATGAGAGGTAGTATGTCTGAGGAAGATCCAGGCGATCTCTCGGACACGGTAAGGTGGCGATCGGAGATTGAGAGACAGATCTTTTTGGACCACTCTGAAAGTATCGATGGATGTGTCGAATACAAGCTGAAAAAAATTAGGAGATAACGTTGCAAAGAATGGAGAGAGGATGTAGCTAGGAAGATTTTAGAAGGCCAATGACGTTGCTGATTATTCTAGGGGCGCTCAATTTCTCAGCAGGTTGCCGTACATACTCTCACATACAGTTGGTTTTATGGTGCTGAGTTAAGGAATATTGCGCATAGATGCTTCATGAATTCGCTCCACTGCTCCTACAGAATAATCTTGATAATAAAATTTCCACAATTATCTCGGCTTCTCCTAGGGTCATGGACTATCACAGTAGCGCGTCGCAAGCTTTGTCGGTCTAGACCTTGACAGCAGTCTTACATTTAAGTTACCTATGATCGTGAAGCTTTAGAACGTCCATTTTACAGTATGGCACCTAGTTAGCCAGCTAAAGATCTAGTGCTAAATCTATAGAGCCTAACTCTACTATAAAGTTATAGTACTGAAATTTTATATGTCGTGGCTTTCTACTTAGTATTTGGCCATTGCCTAGGAGGCTTCTTATCTGAAGATGGGTTTACACATCTTTAATTCTTTTCGAAATTTTCAATATCAATTGCTATGGTGTTGTGACGCTATCCGTACAGTAGCTTTTTGATTGCAAGCTCGAAATACTATATATCTCTATCGTTGGATCTATGAGGATATCAATATCGTGGTGCATTGGTAACATATTGATGCGTAGTGTGGTCGACATGATCCCGGCTAGGCTGTTCGCGAATCGCTGGTGCATGGGAATTGACTCGATGTTTTGAGGCCCGGCATTAATTCGCGAGCGAATTTTGCGAAATGAATCACCAATCCACCTGACTAGGTGATAAAAGATCAATTCAGTCCAAAATTGATCGATCTCAAGACCAATTTGCTCTTGAAGGTTGACTGTTTTGCAGTTGCCATTCGCGCAGCGAGCTTAGTCATCGCGGATGACTCCTCTAACCCCTGCCGAAAAGGCCATTTTGACCAATAATATCGATCCTTGGCGTGGGCCGAGGCTGAAAAGGATGTCACCGGCAACACAGCACAGGAGAGACCTGGAAGGCACTCATCGACTTGGCGCACGGACAGTAGCATTGATGCCGCGAACGACCTGGCGGGGAGGAAATATATATAATCTCGAAGTTCCCCGGCTGATTTAGCTCGAGCTTTCGACTCTCTATCTCTTGCATTACCCCTAATCGCGATTTATTCCGAGATAACAATAATAACAATAATGGGTCGAGCTTCGAGCAAACGTAAAGCAAATGTCAACGATGCCATCAGCTCCCCCGAGCCGTCCAAAAAGCGTGTCAAAACGCTTCGCGCGAGCAAGAAGAATGCGCCCCATCCCTTCTCCGAGCTGCCGCATGAGCTTCAACTTAGAATTCTCTCCTTTTGCGATAAAAAGTCGCTAGCTGCCATGTCAATGGTTTCGCAGCATTGGCGCGAAATGTCGCTTCTCGTTATCTGGGAGACCCAACCCGTCGGGGCCATTATGAAGAACTTTACGCAATTGGATAAACACGAAGATTTGCGTCTCGCAATCAGGCACCTCAAAGTATCTACCGACTGTGCGCCGAATGCGACTCGAATGAGGACAGTGGCCAGCCGTCTCGCCGCTAGACTTCCAAAAAACCGATTCCCAGGACTCAGAGAGTTCACCATTGACTACCACAAATCCAGCACCGACCCATATATCCAAATAATCAACTTGCTAGCCGCACACAAGCCGAAGAATTTGAAATCTTTAAACATCAACACGATAGTAAAATGGACCAGATCAGGTATAACCATGGATCCTGAACAGAAGAATATCGTATATCCCACTGGCCTTACCACAATCCGTATCAGCTGTGGGTACTGGAATCATCAAGTCGAATGGGATCCATTACTAGCGTTCGATGCGAATAAAGATACGCTCACCACGGCAAAGCTAGATGTTCGCGGTTTTCTCGACCATTTCAGTCTCAAGCCTTGTCCCAACGTCCGAAGCTTAACTATCCGCCAGGATTATCATGACCAAAAGATGGCTGAGCGAACTCCAATCAAGTTTCCAAATGTGGAGGAACTTTTCTTGGATGCTCCTCAATTTGGGGGTATGTTGCCTCACAATAGCAAAGAAAGAATATTGGTAAGTAAAGGCCTTGAATGACCCCCTCCACGCTATCGGAGTATTTTGCTTATGCAATAGTTTGTAAATATCAACAGCAAGCATTTTTGCCTTGGAGAGCTCTTTCGAAAGTCAGGTATATTAAAATCACCTATTTGGAACTCATGCGTGGTCTCTCACGGGCCCCATTCAAACCAAAAAACGCAATCATGGATACCACGAAATTCCTCGTCGAAAAATGGATTGAGAATGGCATGATGCCTCAACTGGAAAAGGTAGAATGTTTTTCTACCAGACGCATATACACTCCAGTGAGGCCTTCTCGCCCTAGAGGTGCGAAGATCATCACTCTCGAAACCAACCACTCGTTTGATATGTCGATTCAAGTTGATCCATCCGAACCGGGGAAGAGAGTCGTCAACTTTGGGAAGATTTTGAACCTGGCGACTTGAAAATAGAACTGCAGGAAACGATAATTACTTCTGAGGACTATCAATTCTTAAGTAAGAATTGCTTGTCAGAACGCATTTGGAAACCGTCTGGGAATTTGAGCTAGTCTTCTATTTGATCTTGGGGCAAGCTGCAAATCAGCTTCTTTGTTTTCCACTTTATTCTTTGCTTCTCTATCTTGTTTTCTCGTTAGGGCATGGAGTTTGGTGTATTTTGATATCACGGCAAGGTCATAGAACCGGGGCGTTTTGGTGTAACTTCTTTATTTTTCTTGTTCCTTCCAGCATTGGCAGTTTCTCTTTCTTTTAGGAAACCACGGAGCTTTAAAGCTTTGATCAATTGAAATTTAAATATTTAACAGTGGAAAGAGTCTTCTTTGATAAGACGGCATAGTGAACAAATTGATGATCATTTGCTGCAGGTATGCTGCAGCATCAGAAGTCGCTTTAATGATGTCTTCTCCCGAAGACAAAATTTCTGATGAATTCAGTAGCTAAGATTGTATACCATTGCGCATTTTTTGATGCCAAGATACCCTTTTGTAGTCAGGGACTGGATTTATCCCCAAGTGGCTTTGGTTAGCTTTTCGCCCGTACCGCAAACCTACTATTGTTTGAGTATTGAGTGGGCAGCTAGCGTCGCTATAGAAACACTGCGTAGCGGTGGCCATGCGGCCATAATAAACTAAGTAATATATTGATCTCGGCGTCTTTGGTTCCTGATCAAGTATTTATAAATCTTTCGTCCGCGTCTCTATTCTCGTTCCTTTCCTTCTTCCATTCTTTTCACTCTACTTATATTCTCTATCCCTTCTACGCATCCGATAAATTCTAAGAGATCATTCAAGCTGTCATATTAGCGGTCAAACTATTTAAGTAATACATATGAGAAATATTCATCCCAACTCCTTTGCATCGCTACATCCGAACACGGTCAATATTGGTTAACGTTGCTAAAAACTATGAACAATCTGTTCGTAAGTAGTTTATCCTCAGCAACGATAGTGGTCGTTGTTAACGCTGCAGAGGTGATAGGGTTCTTGTGGCTGCTTCGCATGAATATACCGTGGAAACTTCATATAGGAAAATATCGCCCGTAATGCCAAGACAAACACCTTTCAAAGGTCTAGATTCTTGCTAACAGTTAACTATGAATAAATACCAAACGGGGTGGTGTCAAAAGAAGAAACTAGAAGATCCCAACATTGATATTCGGTTCTTGGGTTCCAAGATTAGTTCGTTTCTAATCTCGTACTCGTTGATTCCGAAGTAAAAAGTCCGTCACTTAAAGATACCCACAATTATATCGTAAGTATTACCTTATATACGAAGATATAATGAGAGAATATCAGCGCTAGGAAGATTGATCGTTGAACAAATGTCACTAATCGGCCTGTCAAACTACTGCCGCATTTTTAAAAACTCACAATCATTGAACGATAACATGGAAGAAAACTGAGCCCGTGCGTACCAGAAATAGGAATTCATTCTATATTTTCTCTTCGCAAGGATTGCGTCCACTATTTTGTATGCAGTTATATAAGACGGGAGCTCTAGGTTCAGTTCCTTTTCGGTCAATAGAATCGTCTAGCAGCTTCCCCTACTTGTAATAAAATAATTGTTCAGTCATATCAACAATAGCGGAAAGAATATTCTAAATATGGTTCTATTGTCTATATTTAACTTCTCTAATAAAATACAACGAGTTCACTTCTATAACCTTCTACATACACACCAACTTGTCCTAGTTCCAGTTTCTAGAATTTCAATGATTATAGGGTAGAGCCTACCGTGTTTAAAATCCATTCCCCTGACACCACCCTTTATACCTCACCAAAGCTCCAGGCATATCGGGTCCGCACAGTGTGAAAGGCGTTTTGAACTCTCCCGTAGTGATCTTCTTACCTTTATACTGACCCATAAAATTGCGGGCGGTCATCCGCTGACCGCTAACAAAAACCACAAAATTCCCATTCTCGATCTTCATATTAACATCCGGTACGCCGCCTGGCACATTAACTTTAGGTCCAGGTGCTGGCCCAGGCGCGGGGGCAGGCTTATTGGCAGGTTGCACCTGTATCCCCGCAGCCGCCTGCTGCTGAGCTTTGGCTCCCTGTAATGTAGCCCTGTTGGAATTCATAAACTGTTGCATATGGTTTATATCATCCGGTGTCAGATTCTGTCGCCCATTACCGTGATACTCTGGTGCCATCACAGCATTTGCATCCCGGGAATGACCCAATCCCAATACGTGCCCGAACTCATGTAAGAAGGTATTGTGGATACTTGTGTCATCCCACTCGGTGTATCCGTTGGCGGTGTTGTTGAAGGTGACTTTACCATACAACTCGCCCTGCTCGTATGGGTTATCGAGAATGGGACCTCGGATACCCACTGCCAGGATCTTTGCATCCGGATCACCGGTTTCATAACTTTTGGCATCGTTTTTTTCGATTAGTATGTCGAGGTTAGGGCTTTGTTGGACTTTTGTGAATCTGTAGCCCGTTACAGCCGCCCATTTTTGAAAAGCACTTTCAAAAATGGGTTCCAGAGTGGCTTTATCGAAAGTTTTAAAGTCGCCAGCGTTGTTGCGGAGGCTGCCTGTGACCATCCATTTGAATTCAAAATTCGCGGGCCATTTCCAGGAGCCATCTTTCATATCCCATGGGATTTCTTGGCGCTTTGGGTGGGTTTTCTTGGAGCCGGCGGGTGGTACCTTGATCTTGAACTTGCAAAGATTAGATGGGGTTGGCTTCTTTGGTTGAATCGCGGGCATGCTGGATATTGGATTGGTATGCCCAGTTAAAGTGTATGTGAAAGGGGGCCTATTTGATACCCGAAGGTTCTGCTTGTGTTTTCGTATTAGGTATAGCTATTTCAATGAAGTGAATTGATCTTTTGTAGGAATAGCTAAATAAATGCAATAAATATTATTAATAAATATAATGAATGGCTTGTTCAAGAGAAGTGAAGATAAAGTAGAAGACCAGCTTCTACTAAACGAGAGGGAAGTTTAATGTTGGAATACGCGATGGCGATATGGAATAGAATAGATTTTGGATTACATTCGACGTGCGCTGTCTAATCCTTATTTATACAAAAAGCCTGCAATATATATTCAATTTGACAATTTGCTCGACAATCTGGGATACAGAGATTTGTAGTTCTAGCCGAGACTAAAAATATTCTAAACATCCATGTTATGCGCGCCGGTGAGGGGAACTGACATGACATCGTGCATGAGGGATTAACTATTCAGTATAAGCCAAGATATCTGTATTCTCTCCAGCTCCTCGAAGTGTCTAACATGGCTTACTGCCAGTAAAAAGTCCAAGTCTTCAAAACACGAGCCACATACTGATGCACTGGAAACGAGATTCGAAGGGTCATTTGAGATTGTGGCGGTGCCAGAATGTTATGGTAAATTCAGGATCAGGATATTGAATGCTTGTTTCGAACGTTTTGACTCAGAATTTTTTTGAATGCGTTACATAGTTGACCCATTCGTATTCGGTATTTTATGCAAAGCAGGCAAATTCCGTAAGACCACCTTTGGCTCCGAGATCTTGCGTAGTCACGGGGAAAGGCAAAATTCCGTGTATCACGTAGTTGTAAGCCCTGTAACGGGCTCTTGTAAAGCTACGGCCACAGTTGTATTCTATCCAGTCATGATCGGAACATCGGTCACTCATGATCGTGCTAGAGAAATTGAACTTAGCCTTGATCAAGTAGGCAAAGAGCGTCAAATTGAATTGATGACGGAGTTCGTGCTAATTTTCCCCGAGAAAAACTATATAAATAAATTTTAAATATTCGAGTTAATATCCTTGGTAGTCTCTCTTTTTATTAGTATGGGCTTCATTACAAGATTCCCGTGTTGCAAATGTGGTGCTTTACGTAAAGTTGCGTTGTCGACGGAGTCAAGGGATGCTTGCTGTAACGCGCAACCTCTTTCGGTCCATTCGGGGCTCAAGATGTTAGTCATGCCGGGCAGCTGGACCTGCCGACGCCGTTCAGACTTTTCTTCTCCGAATAAGAGTTCGAACTCCGAAGAAAAGACCGTGTCTACACCTCACTATATCAGTCGCGACTCTTATTCCCAGCCTCTTATCTATAATCAAAACATCCAGGCGCGCCCAGAAAAGCTTCGAAAGGAGCCAAGCTAATTAAAGTTATTTTTAAGTTTGGGCCCGAGCCTCCAGCGATCACAGCGCTGTGTGCTGACGTACTCGCTGCCTGAACCGATTAGCCCTGGCAGGTCAACGCCTTGCGCGGGACCGATCGTTCCTGCGTTCGTTGCAGCTACGGTGCCCGCCATGTCCGAATCAGTCGAGCTTCGGGTTTTGACAAAACCCGCGGGGCCCGACCTCGATATTCCAACGTTTAAACATCACGAAAATAAGCGTTTGGAGCTTCGGGCACTGAATGACTCTAAGCGTATATAAGAATAGCCTTGGAATCAACTTTTGCAAAAAATATTCAACTGCATCAACATTATTATCAAAAAATCTCATTACCAATCACCTTTAAGTCCCCAATTCAAACCCACACATTTCGCATTATAGTAATAATTCTCCATCAAGTACTTAAATTTTCCAAAAAATATTTCTGATTGCTTTATATCAAAGAAATAACAATAATGACCTCAAATACAAACAACGGCGTTCTCATAATCGGTGCCGGCGTAGCAGGCCTAGCCCTAGCTCAAGGCCTCAAAAACTCCACGCCCCCAATCCCGTTTCGCATCTTCGAACGAGACCAAAACCTCACCTACCGCGCCCAAGGCTACCGTCTGCGAATCGCAGAAGGAAGCGTCCCACTTCGTCGTCTCCTCCCCGCCTCGCTCTTCGCCTCCTTCGAAGCAGCATGCCCCGAACCGGATCAGGGTATGAAAAGACTCTCTGCTGAAACAAATGAAGTACAAACCTCGGGCGGCGGTAGACCACCTGGTAAAACCTATGAAGGGAAACTATATAGCGCTGATCGCACAGTTTTAAGATCAGTGTTAATGAGTGGTCTGGAGGAGTATATTTCCTACGGCAAGGTGTTTTCCCACTACGAAGTGGATGATGAAGGGGTCGTCACCGCCTATTTCACCGATGGGAGCTCCGAGAAGGGCACAATACTAGTGGGAGCGGATGGCATCAGATCCCTTGTCCGTAAGAGTTTCCTACCTGAATTGGTACCGCTTGATAGCGAGGGGCGGGCAATATTTGGCAAGACGTTACTCGAAACCCCTGGAGTTTTGGAAGAAGCCTCAAAGGTTGTTTTGGATGGCGGTATCGTGGTCGCCGATGCGGCTGGGGACGATGTGACGAGATTATTCTCTGAAACTATTCGTTTCAACCGTGGACTTGAAGCTGCGAAGGACTTTGTCCTCCCACCAGATTATATCTACTGGGTTCTGTGCTTCCGAGCGGATAATAAAATTCTAGGCGATAAAATCCAAGATCTCACGGCTGGGTTGAACTCAGAGCAATCTGTCCAACTGTCAAAGGACATAAGTGCCACATGGCATGAGTCGCTGCGTACGATATTCGAAAAGCAGACAGTTGAAGCTACTTCGACATTAGGCTTTTATATCTGCGAAGGTGCTAATTTCAAATCTAGCTGGGAGAGCTCCCGTAGCGAAACCAGAGCACAGGCAAAGCAACCAGTTACTCTCCTCGGCGACTCGGCCCATCCAATGCCGCCAGTTGGTGCTGTAGGTGCTAATACGGCATTATGCGAGGCAGAAGATTTGTATGATGCTTTGGTCGCCATGTATCATTCCTCTGCTGATAAAATCGAGCAACTCGGGGGCTATGAGAAGAAGATCGTAGATAGAGCTGCCCTTGCTATTGAGAGAAGTTCCATGGGTGCTGCGGGCTTTTGGGGGATGAGGCCTATCCATCAACTTAAGCCTGCGCTGATGTGGCGCTGAAGGACAGTTGCTGATAGTTGAATAGGATAGAAGTACATGTATATATTATATATTCTCCGCACTAATCCGAGTTCCTCTGGTTTGTACCTAGGGCAGGATCTTTGGCGCTATTCTGCAGAATTGACTCCTAGGTACCGTCTCTCTGTGGGTACTTTCGAATTTCTTTATTATTATTACTATAAGTCTATAAATATATATATATATTAAATTTTGGTAGATAGAAGAAAGCACAAGTCTCATCTCATTTACACCTTCCATTCATAAACTCTATATTCCACTTATATCGTAAAAAGAATGTTTTAATCGCCAGCTACACCCTTCCAACACCTTGCGGCTATCGGGTTGATATTATGAGATACAATAGCCTTGATTGAAGAAATCTTCGCTTGATAAATTTGGAAGACTATCCCGACAGTGAGTTCTATTTCAAATATTGTAGCGGTATACAAGATGTACAGTCTGTTGGGTATATTCATAAATAAAAAATACAGAAGAAGATAGGGAGAAGAAGACAAGGGTAAATAAATTGAGGAAGGCCACGCGTAGATTAAAGGAACGGGAGAAGAAGGACGCCGCCGCTCCTGCAGACTGACTCGCTCGTCCTTGTTAGAATATACCCGGAATTCTGATCATCAATGTAGTTTTAACAGGTAGTATGACTGACTTATGATTATACGACTTGTACTATATAGGCACATATTTTTTATACCATCATGATACCCCTCAAAAATTAATATTACAGCCTTCTAACCAGTACCGAATATCCGTGATGTGTTTTGCGAGTAATCCCGTAGGATCTGTGATCACATAGATTGAGAAACTCAATAAATACTTTCTTCAACTTAGACTCCTAAATCCACTTGCGAGCCTACTGATCGATCAGTTATAGCTCTTCATTGTAGAACAATATCATACTACGATGTGTCAGTATATGGGCATACCCAATCCCTGTTATATGCAAAATTCATGTACTTGAGTCTACAATCTAGTCCTTTCCATTTCTCTCTTCGCACCACCGTTTCTACGTCATAGATCTAATTCAATGCAATTCCACAGGTACCAAATAAATTGTCCAATTATATCGCTAGCCCCACCCCGACCCCCTACCCCAAAAAAATTAACCCGAAGGAAGCGTATAAAGCATCATCGCCCTCCATCATCCAGCCATCCAATAAGATATACATACATATATCACTAGATACATATCTAACCAAGTCATCATCAATCCTAAGACCGAAGACCCAGATCGTATTATATCAGTCCCAAAACCTCTTTTTCGGCTTTGGCTTTGTAGCTTCGGAAATAGCTATCCCCGTGGCCACCCCGAGCAGCACACCCGCCCCCGTCATCATCATGGCTTTCTCACCCCGAACTCCGTTATTGATGTTACGTTGCTCGTGGACGGGTTTGTAGCTCAACATTGAGGAGCTGGGTTGAGAGCGAGAGCCGGTACTGTAGGATGTTGCGTCTAGGTTGACTGGGACGGAGGGATTGTTGCCCATTGTGGTTTATATATATATATATATATACACTTGGGTAGTATAATTGTAATCAGATATTTTATAGAGGAGATGTGTGCAATATAGAATTCTGACAACTTTGTTATTGACTATATTAGTTCGATCCTGATACGATAGCTAGGTATATTATTGTGATATTCGAAAACTATGGATTGGATTGATAAGATATACCTCTAAGAAACACGTCTTCCAGCCCGGTAATTTGGTCCCCAGAGCTAGTTCCTATCTATAGCTATCTGAACGGCGAAGATTGTGCAAACTGGCAGGCAGATAGTATGCAAAGTTAAAGAAAAGCATTCCTTTCTCAAAAATCGGACGGAGTGAAAACTGGCGCTTTAAATACACTTTTTGCACCAGGTGAGGCTGAAGAAATGAGTGTTACATTTTATTCTTTTTCACTTTCACTTTCACTTTCACTTAATTTTTCTTTCACACGGCTGATTGAAAGTTGGGTGCCTCGTTATCTATTGTTTCTATGCTTTGCGCCGTGAGTGTATATGCAGGGTCGTGCAGGAGGCGTTCGGGTGGGGTGGCAAAGGATGAAGATGTGGTTGAGATGTGTGTTGTTTATTGTTTCTTTTTGTTGAAATGATTGGGTGGTAATGTAAAAGTTGTCTGGTGACGAGACTGGGTAATGCAGTGGGATGTATCGTAGCGCCAACTAATTGTGTAAGCAGTTCCTGTTCTGGTCTGGGGAGTGGGCTGGGAACGGGGATAGACTGCTAGGAGCGATCATTTTGTATTAAGAAGGTTCAGTTCAATTTTTAACCAATAAAATAATCTTTTAAAAACTCCAAACATTAAGCCATATTAAGTAAGGGCGGGGGGAAATAAAAGAACAGAAAGCTCGTCGGAAAAGATCCACTATTGCTGTTGAACTGTGTAGCTTGGACAAGCTGAAGCATCGATATGAGATACAGAAAACCCTTGGTAGTAGAGAACTGACAAGTAAGAAATACAAAGTTGCATCTCTTGTAGCAAAATGACAACCTCAAACCCACCAGAAAAGAAGAAAACGCCAAGAAAGAAAAAAAGAAAGCTCACTGTCGTGCTAGAATCCATCATCGCTATGAATGAGAAAGGAAGATATCGAAAATGAAGAGGAGAATTGCCCCATTATGAAAGAGAATAACCGGAAACCCTAGACTTTCAAACACCAACCGAAAGAGATCCCACACATTAAACCCATTCGTAAGAAATATATCCCATTACACTGACCACCGCAAGATTACTACATATCGATTACCAGGACTAAAGATGTCCTGCTGCTCCTACCCTCATCGTACTCTCCCTCCCAGTGCCCAAGACCCCGAATATATCGGTAGGTAAGTTGACCCTGCGAACCTCACGTGTGCTGTCTCCGGCTGTGAAACTTCGACAAGATTACCCCTTGTCCGGTCACGATATAAATCCCCGGACATATCTCTCAAATCGTCTCTCCGGCGTGCCGGGCGTCTTCCGTTCCTCATGTGATTTCGTCTCTGCTGCCTCCAGTATCTCTCAGCTACGATGTGAAATCTCTCAGCGATCAGCAATTGGCGAGTTTCTTCGTCCATTGGTGCGGGGTCGTTGGTGTGTTCCGAATCTATTTGGGCTGATATTCGTTCTAGCAGACGTTTTCGGAGTCTCTGGCGGCGGCGGAAGCGGTAGAGTGCAAGACCTAGTGCGAATAGAGCGCCCTATTTGCGTGATACCATTTGTTAGCACAACTTGATCCTTTTACTTTGAGGACGAGATTTTGGAGTCTCCGGAAGGGCAGGGAGCGTACAGCTAACGCAGCGCCGAGAATGCACCCGATAACAGCAGAGGTAACGTGAGCAACTTGAGACGCATCGCTGTTGTCTAGTGGTGTCGTGGAAGGAGATGGTGTCGCAGCCGGGTCATAGCCCAGATTCCTCGCAAAGATTCCCAATATCATGTCGAAGTTGGTGTGTCTTGGCGCTTTGTGTTGAAATTGTGGTATTTTCACCGGCCACAGGTGGCTTAGCTGCGGGGGTTGGAGAGAAACGAGAGCGGACCGACTTTTTACCAAGCGAGGTTCAAGGATGGTCGGTTGGAATGCATCGATTCTGGCAAGGCGAGGCGGCGATATCGATATGACGGTATTTGAATATTCCTCTAACCGCGAGTCGAAGATGATGTGAGAATGGTGATTTTCGTGGACTGAGAGGGCGATTTGGAGAGAAAGAATCACAGCAAGAGTTGGAAGAAGAGGTGAGGAATCGAAAGGAGAGGTTGGAATTGGCCCAGTTGCCCGCCACCAACCAGTCGTCTGCAGTCAACCACCCAGCGCAAGCCAAGAATGCGAATAGAAGCCCTTCACTTTTGTACTGTAACTTGAAGATAGCTATATCGGAAGTTCCGGGAGAACGGTCGACAGAGTCCCAAGGACGAAAAAGGATACACAAATTTAACTGCTGTGAAACAGATACCAAAGAGAGTCGCGATAGAATTTGCGATTACAACGATCGAGCAAGACTGTTTTCAACAGCCCACAGCACTGGCAATCAAGGTTTTCGGCTTCTTCGTCGCCAAGCCTGTCGAATAAAAGGAGATGAATGCATCCGAGTCGCCCGCCACGAACGAACCAAAAGGCTAAAAAAAATAACAAGCTAAAAACCGGGTCATTGAAACTCAAAATGAAATGATATTCACACGATAAGCTCGATGGGGTACACAGTACATCATACTATGAGGTTTCTTGTATGTAAAAGGCTGTATCAATACCGTCCTGCTGCTTGTCAGTCGAGTGCAGATTGAAGGAAACTTGGCCATGTGCCCACTCCCTTGCTCGCTCGCTTTGCAGATTCCGTCAGCTCGCGGGGGTCCCACCAGCCCTTCCTCAGTCGACCCTGGTTCGCTGTCTCCACATGATGATCAGGGGGTTCACTAACCGAGTTCGGTTCACGAATCGTAACAAAACGAAATCTTATCATTGATGAATCTAAAATTTGGCTTCAGAGATCCTGTAGACGATTGTGCGGATATGTAGTCATTGGGGCATGCGGTTCGGTGGTCGGCAATGCGAAGTCTCCAACTGACAGCAAGACAGGTGCAAAAAACAGGCACCACCGATAATTTGAAAGGCCCACCGATGGGTTCTTTATCGTCGCAATGTGCCTGGACTCGGATCTGTGCATTTCATAGTGTTAAAAAGTATTTCAGCCTCATGAAGATTGAAACACTCCTGCGCTCAATATCAAGCTAGAGAGCACACGGTTAGGCCCAATCTTCCAACGACCAGTCTGCGGTCCAAAGACTCCACCTCGACTTCTTTGCCCCTTGATTTACGAGAACTTGCGGACACTTCGTCATTACACACCGAAATCTTATCATCGACATGACACTTTGGTTACCAAATGATACCATAGTCCGATACATCGAGGCTAAATGGTAACTCGATTTTTAGTTTTGGAGCCGCCTTCAGCGCCGTCTTTTCGCTTGGATGTCAACAATGAAGTTTATCTAGAGATTGGCGAATCAACTCTCGCTTATTAATTAGTCTTTGAGCGAAGCCTAAGCCAATAGCAAGATTAATAAGAAAATGGTGTTTCAACAAGCTTTTTAGAAAATTCAATACAATACAAATAGATTCCAACCTTCTTCTTAGGTTTCTATTTAGCGCGACTCAATGATGATCACTCTAAAATCGAACTATGAATCACTTATGAATAAAAGCTACGATTTGGGCGCGAATTGGTACCCCAGATTAAACGCAAAGAAGTGATTTTACGTGCACCCGTTCTGGTCGCGTTAACTTCGTATTGTTCAGAGAAATCCAAATTTCATGTAGAAACCATAAAACCAAACCTTGCTATCTATTATCTCAAGTCTCAACCCGCGGCAAGTCCCGCCAATACGCTAGTACAATCAATTATCGCAACAATTTCTATGTGACGCTAGTAACCTTAAAAGCATGGACTATGTCATGAACTTACCGTCGACTGCGCCTGTCGCAACAATGGTCGGCTGGGGGCGAAGGGAGCATCGACTGCCTGCCTCTTCACTAAAAACGGCATACATTCATGCACAAAAATAAAGTACCTCCTCCCAGCCGCCTCTCTTCCGCCACCCATATGCCAGAGAGCAGAGCTCATCGCTATGATAATACCGCTCGAATGGGCGCTAGAAAGAAATCAATAACTCTATGAATGGCTACATAAGGGACCGCTGTATCTTGTCGTCGCGATATCGTCGGATTCGAGGTATGCTATCAAGCGCATGTCGAATTGGATAAACAATTAGATTTGGGATGGGCGGTTGAATTCTATAGGCCAACCTGTTATGAACATTGATTTGATCAAACGAGCAAGAGAGTTGGAAGATGAGATGGCAGATACTAGGAAGTTTGAGTATTCTTGGATTAATCGTAGGATGAATAAGGTCGCGGATAGGGGTGTAATCATGCGCTTGACGGGGTGGAGCGCAATCCGATCCTCGAGAACCAGGCCTATTTTAAAGACATTTGCGAACAGATAAGGGGAGACCATAAAAATATATTCGCTGGCTTTGAGCTTCTATAGAAGATGCTAGAGGATATAAGGAAAGGAAAATCATAGCTTCAAGAAGATTTAGATATCCATGACGGTTTCTGTGACCCATGTTTGACTTTCTATGCAGATAGCTTGAATGGCTATATTGCTAGCTCGCGACCCTTTTTTGTGATGGTCAGAACAATCCTAATGCAATAGTTAGATATTCTTTTGGTTACTAAGTATATGTAGGTCTATATTCGCTCTACGAGCTCGCTAGTCGCGTTTTATTTTTTCTTTTCTTTTCTTTATTTTTAA
The DNA here is from genome assembly GCA_036971675.1 of Orbilia ellipsospora. Taxonomy (NCBI): domain Eukaryota; kingdom Fungi; phylum Ascomycota; class Orbiliomycetes; order Orbiliales; family Orbiliaceae; genus Orbilia; species Orbilia ellipsospora. The sequence continues at coordinate 372,509 of JAVHJO010000003.1, forward strand.
TTTTTTATATCAACATACATGCAGCATACGCGTATGTGCAGGGGTGCACGCGCACTTTCGCAACTAGCCGATATTTTTGTTGACTATGTTTCCTTTGAACAAGCTCCGAATTGCTCCGTGTATCAGGATCCTTCATGCAAGTGAGTAAGTAGTATGATTGACTCGATATCTTCACAATGCGAATAGGGGCTATGTAGATCACGGGATATTTCGAAGGATTATGATACCCTTGTGTCGGTGGCGCTTTCAACAACAACCATACCCGAAAAGATCTCAGCCGCGGAGGTGAATAGAACGGAACACAGAAATATCGCAGCCTCGCCAACATGAGTCGGGTACGAGTCGTGGGAGAAAGGTATAAGTACCTGCCAAGTGTCTCTCTGTCGTTCATCCCTAGGCACGCCTTGGTAAAAACGTCAAGAGATTCGTCTCGCAAGAGAATCCAATCGGCATGACTCGCACTTCAACTCTCCTTGGCATCCTGTCAACCATCCTCTCTTCAACGCTTTTCTCAAGTCCTTCTTACGCAAACTTCGATTGGACTTATCCGACAAAAGAATGCACAACCACTAGCGCTCTGGGCCAAGCTCAGGCTTGTTGCGATCAAACATGCAGCGACGGAACCAATGTCGGATTTCCTGGGGCATGCCTGAACTTTCAAGATTACTGCAAAGACCCCAAGACTGTGCCCACTTGCAAATCGAATCAAGTGTTTTCAGGTAGGGCCGATAAATTGGTAGACACTGGGGGTAAATGCTTCCCTACTTGCAACTGGGCCAACTGGCAATACGCCTTCAATTGTTGCGACTGCCCAGCGGGATACGTATCAGCTTTTACCAACTGCAAATCACTTGAAGGTGTCAATTTGGCGACGATGATGCCGTGCGTCGGGTGTCTTGACAAAACCAAGACTTTAACTTTCGACAAATCCACGGGCCAATATAGCTGTGTGGCCTCAGGCTCGAGCTCGGGCTCCGATGCGGAACTTTGTGCAAAGTTACTGAAATATAAACAGTGGGCCAGAGCTGTTGGAAATCTGAACGCCTGGGCGGGTGTACTGTGTCCCGCAAATCTGAAAAAGGCGTTTATTGCTTTCAAACCTGGGGGTGCGCTATACGCCTGGATATCCGCCCTCAATCACCCCACTCGTGGTTTGACCGGTACCGAGTTTACTGCGACCACAGCGGTTCTAAACGCTTTCAACACTCTCACAATTGCATATGGATTCGCAGCGGCAGGGATAGTGGCCGCTGATATCGCGCCCTACTATGCTTCTGTGTGTGCTTTCTCAGGCGGTTTAGGAATTGTTTCTGCAGGGACATCCATTGTTTTGGGGGCAATTAGAAGGCATAATGATTGTCCGACAGACATGAAAAGATCGATTTCCGACTTTGCAAATTTCATGGAATTGGAAATTTCACCATCATATTCTCTTACGCGACGAGATGGGGATTATAATCCTTGTAGCGATTTTCTAAGTTACTTTCCAACAAATTTTACACTTGCGGCTGATCTAGATTCCGAGTGCAATTCAATCGAGGGTGTCGATGCCTCTGGTATCGAGGATAGTGATATCGCAACAGGGATCATGAATACTCAAACATTTTGCAGAGATTATCAGAACTCTGGAAATAGTACGAGGATAATCGAATTTCAGACCTTTTTGAGCGCTCTCCAAGGTGCCGTCCCGTATTGCACTATAAATGCTACTGAGTTAGCCTCGCTATCCAGCTCCTATACCACGCCGTCGACCATTCCCCTGCCGACAACATTTCCCAATACTTCTATAGCTATTATGTCTCCTTCAAGTATCGTAACTGATACAGGTATGCCAACATCGAAACTTTCTTATAAAATTTCTACAGCTAACAAGGTGTTAGGATTGTCATCTGGTGGTACTCCGATATCTAATGGAGGTGGCGTATCAACTGGCTCGCAGAATTCACAATCTAGCTCACAAGGAAGTTCCACCGCTGCCGCTACTACGGTTCCAAGCGGTGCTAATACTCACTTGAGTTTACCTTTATACTTTTATGCTTGGGTGATATCTGTTTTGGCTTTTACGATTTGTTGGTTTTGATCATGATATAGAGACTATAGAAAGTAAACGTAGATGTAAATTAGGTTGTATGCAAAGGCTGTTAGAAACAAGTATGTTCACATTTGTCTAACCATCGGTGAAAGGGATTGGAGGACCCTTTGAATCAAATTGAATGGCGCCAACATAACCAGAATTGCAGCCGAAATATAGCCGATCTCCACGAATGCTCAGAGCGTTTGGACGATACTGCTCTGGAAACCATAAGATCTTCTCGCCATTCCGACTCAACCACCCACCTTGAAGATAGTACATGTTCTGTGGTTCGACAGCACCCGAGGAACATGTGCTTAGGTCCCTAATATCCAAATGTCCTGTCTCAGTTTCAAGAAATTCACCACCTTTCGAAAAGTAGATATCATGAGTTGAAGCTTCCATCTCTTTTACCAACGTTCCGGATTCTGCATCCCAGATTTTCACACATTTTTCCGAGAAGCCACATGTTGCAAGCCATTTGCTATTTGGTGAAAATGCGATGATGAATATTGGAGATCCAGTTTCTATCATGCGTATCAACTTACCAGACTCAACGTCCCAGACCCTTATCTTTCGATCCTCATGTGCGGAAGCTAGCGTAAGACCATCCCAAGAAAAGGTCAATGTCTTTACCAGGGCTTTATCAGCCTCTAGCTTCCTTGTTGGAATATATAGTCTGGGATCCTGATCTCTACTGGGATTTAGTGTCCACAAAATGATGGTACAGTCATCGAAGGAAACTGCAAAACGCTTGTCATCGTAGGACCATGCTCCGGGCTTTAGAAAAGGTGGGCTTGTATCGACCTTGGTGTTTTCTTCTTCGAGAGATTGCAATAAAGCACCGGTTTCTAGATCTCGCACAGTCAAAGCTGCATACGCGTTGTCGGATGATATTCCGAGCAATTTGCCGTCAGCTGCCTTCGAAATGAAGCTAGACCGTACCGATAAGCTTGATGTTCTCAGCAGCTGCGGCACAACGGAAGATATATCCCAGATCTTCATTCCATCAAGTGTCGAGTCTGATGCTAACCACCTTTCGTCTCCGGAGACCTTTATGAAATTGACGTGCGCCTGATGTTTTGGATAAGTGTGTGTTCTTTTCTGAGATAGCTTCGATCCAACTGCCCACAATCGCACGGTTCGGTCCATTGATCCCGATGCGAGGTAATTTCCGTCTGGCGAAAAGTCCAAAGACTCTATTCCATGACTGTGACCTTCTAGTACCTCCAACAATCTTCCCGATGTTAAATCCCAAAGTCGAATCCTCTTTCCTGATATATCTGCTAACAAGTCGCCCGCTGGTGAGACAACCGCGTTGTCGATTCGACCATGACCGGTTCCCACAAGCTTCAGAGCAACCGTCAGTTTCGAAAGTTCTGAATCAAAAATTCCAATACTTTCCTGTTTCTCGATTAATGGCAAGGATGTTTCCTTTTCACCAAAATTTGAACTCGGTCCGCCAAGATAATTGACATTACTTTTTACTCTAGATATTAAATTCAAGGATTTTGCGTCCCACGTTTGAATCTCCCCATCTTTCTTCATAAGCGCCACGATCTTGTCGTCAGACGAGAAGACAACAAACTTAAAAAATGCATCGTCGCCACGACTTGGTGCAAATTCCTTTAGTACTGCCCCTGATATTGAATCCCAGATCTTTATTGCTAGAATGCTGTTTATTGTCGCTATTCGTCTGCAGTCCGAAGAACATCTAACGAGGAAATAACCCAGTTCTTCCTTATCTTCCAATATCTGAACCGGTTTAACACCAACAGGATCGTATATATAGACTGTACAGTCTACACCCCATACTAGCAGCTCGCTATCCCGCGAAAATACCAAAAGTTTTGAAATTGAAGATAGGGTAGTCTCAGATCTTTCATACTGTAAAATACCTGATTGTGCATCCCAGATTCTGATGGTATCATCTGATGCTGAAGCCAGGTACTTGCCATCCGGGGAGAACGCCAAAAGACTAACTTCTTGGCCTCCACAATCCAGTGTTTGTTTTAGCATCCCAGAAACTACATCCCAGATTTTAATAGTTGAGTCGGATGACGCTGATGCCAATCGTTTCTTATCCGGTGAGAATGCGACAGAATTCACCCAAGAACTATGACCCTCCAATGTCTGTCTTAAGGCGCTCCAGTTTTCCGCCACAGATGGGGCCGTTTTGATCCATCCCCGGTATTTAGATGAAAATATAGTCTTGACGATACTTTCTTCAGGTGAGAAGAGAAGAGCTGAACAATAAACTTGCAACGGTGCTTCGGTGATTACAGCTTGATTATAAGCTATGAACCGTGAAATGTCCTGTAGAAATTGAGATACAGAATCAGGTTTTTGATCGTCCTGTAGTTTTTTTTATATTAGCAAATTTATCAAGAAAATCATCAAAACAAGATGTAGAGTTTACCGAAGCCAAGGACTGAAGATCGTTGATAACGGTGATATTGTTCGAAGATATTCCTAGAATACTAGTGGCTTCTAACCAATGGAGCAAATGTTCCCGAAGAAATTTGTCAACGATGCCACCTTTTTCAAGGCCATTTTTGCTCTTCGTGAAATGGTGAGCCCAGTACTGGCAGGCGTATGCGAGCTCTGGTGAGAAGTATTGTTGTACGGTGATCGCGTTTATATCCGATGCAAATGTTCCTGGTGATACCAATCCACAAATATTTGTTTTCAAGAACTTTGATAGTAGTTCGATGCACTGTTCTGCTATCCTTCCATGGACCTCTTTCTCGTTTACCGAAAACTCACTTTTATTTTGCGAATCAACAAGGAAATCTCGAAACGAGAGATGGAAAGTCTGTACTGGGAGATCAGGGTCCGTAGGAATTCTGAGAATGGATTGAAGAGGCTTCAATCTATAGTGAACTACCTCATCTTCCATACCGATAAGTTCTGAAAGGGATACACGAGGAATCGGGGCCTCAAGCATAACAATTGTGCTGACGATGATGTTAGTTTCCTCGAGCACAATTTCCTTATCTTCGTGATCCATTTCTTCCAAGCCAGCGACAATCTGAGAAAATACAGTCAGATAAATTTGATAGACACTTGATGCTGCCTTATGCGGAGACTTTAAGATAGTGTCAAGCCGTTTGGCTGGCGAAAAGTGCTTATCATCCACAAAACGACATATAGTAGCCGCAGATATGAATAATGGTTCTGCAAGCTTGACTAACTGTTGGATAATGTCCTGCCCTGGCCAGGACCCTGGAAGCTTGCTCGAATGATTGCTTTGTATTTCTGCGAACCGTAGCTTTAAGAAAATAGATATGTCTCGATTCACAGTGTCCTGTGCAACTTCATGTAACACTAAATCGTGGGTGCGGATGCCATCCTTCTCTAATTGCTGGAAGCCGGAGACTAGGCCAAACTCTGGCCGACTGGTGAGAAATAGACGTAAATCTACGGATCGCAGATCTTTTAAACGCCCAAGGCAACTGATAATCAGGATTATGTCTTCTTCTTTCTCACATTCGTCCAAAGCGTCCATTACTATAACCACTGTTGAAGCATGCTTAGTTTCCATGCGCGAGAATGGCTGGTAGATCAGTTTTTCAAATTGTTCCTTGTAGGCTTTCCCAAATACATCAGGGTCTTCGTCAATCGCAGCATTCATGTAGGGAGCCAGATTCGGGACATGTTGCGCAAGACTATAAGCGAAGGTAGGAATGACCTTTGACCCGCTGTTTCGCTGGGCTAAGGACTTCTTGAAGAAGAAACTCGCACCCAAGTGGTCCTTTCCTTTGAGATGTGACGCGACAGAACGTGCAATGGTAGACTTTCCGGTTCCCGCTATCCCGCGCAGCCAAAATATGCCTGTATCCTGGCCCTTGGGTCGTGTTGTCCACTCTTCGATACTTTTAAGGACTTCAGTTCTCGTATCAGGGAGACAAAGCGGCTCATGTTGGTCTTCCAACGATCCAAATATTGCTGCTCTCACGATTGGAAGCTTTTCGAGGTTGATCCTTTGGTCCCTCACGGCTACCATTGAGAAATTATCGATTTGTAGAGCCAAAGTTATCGTCGACTGGAGGGCCCTAAGGTTGCCTAAGATCTTTTCTACATCCTTCTTTTTGAATGGCCACTTCAATGATCCGCTTTTGAAACCTTTTGTCACGCTTTTGAAAAAGCTCGGCCTTTTCGATTTCTCGTTGTCTGGCTGCAGCAAGCCTTGCTCCAACTCGCTCTGGAGCCTTTCGAGAACATTTTTGCTATCGCGAAGCGCCTCGTTCAAAGACTGAGATGCCCTCAGTTTTGCCGCAAAAGGACCGTTAAGAAGATCTTCTACTTCGTTGAGCAGAGTATTGAATATTTGCGTCTCTTTCTGAATCCTCTCCGCGTCTTGTTTTGCATCTCGGACCTCGCTAATGTATTTCGCGCATAGTAGACCGATTTTGCCTCCGATTTCGACAATCGCCAGGATGCTTGAGGCAGCCCCAACAGCTTCCATATCTGAAATGTTTATCGATATTAAGATGTGTAATTTTGAGGGTAAAAAAAAAATTATTCTATGTAACAGCTTGGTAGAGAACTTGTAGAGAGAATTCTTTCTAAGGTAATTTGTGCATTGAATGGTCAATTCTATGACCCCGCAATTCGTCTGATATATATTATATGCTGTGCCGCATCTCTCCAAGAAACCTATATTGATTGATCACAAAACCGCACAGCATGAGGCCCGGCGCTTAAGTTTCAGGAGCAGCAAACCTCTCACGCGTTCCACACTCAACACGTTCTATATTTATCTTCATCTAAACGTCTGCTAAATACCTCAGTACGGGGTGGACAAAATAAATGTTCCAGTTTTAATTTCGGTACTTTTGGGGTAATTGATTCTTGTGGTATTTTCGGTTGCGAGAAAAGTACCATCAAATTTACTTCTGAATATTTGAATTATTTATTTTGTCACCTCCGTGCTTAGTTAGTGGCACACGATGAAAATACATATGCGCCATCACACCCTCAACCTCTAAAACAATATGCTTCGGTCCCCATATACTAGAACAACACTTAAAAAGTTTTCTGTATAATATGTGTACATATCTCAGAGATCAAACGGTCGGGTTTAGTGGTAATACCAATACAATAGGCCCAGAGGATGCAAATTTATCGATCTCGCGAAGATATAGTCGTACGATATAAGTGATGAGAACTGGCTCCAAATGCTAGGTTCGCGATGCTTCAAATACTTGAAAATAGTATTAGCTTCTTGAACATTGCGTCAAACCCGTGGGCCGGCGCTTCGCATTCCGGGAACGGAGACTAGTAAAGTGATATAAATGAATAATCGATCCCGCATTTCAATTCATTGAGAAATAAATACAACAACGTGAATATGAACATGAGAGTATTAAAATATAGATCAGATATCCCCGTGACATGTGCTGACGATAGCTGACTTTATATCGCGACAACTTCAAGGTCAATAGGTTCGCCAAAATTACTCGCAGTGGACGCAACGCCGATGGACAATGCCGGCCCCTGTGGAAATCCGGAGGTAGTTATGGTAAACTTAGTGCCTTGCACAAGAGTACAACTGAGATTAGCACCAGAGAGGGAACAGTCAAGAGGGTGGACGTCTGAAAACGCCGCAAGCGTGGCAGGCGTGAAAAGAAGAACGAATTCACTATCGAATTGTGGTAGTGCTTGTCCAGCAAATATATTTCTCTCAACTTGTGTTAAAATTTCACCGGTTATAGCGTTGAAAATAAACTTGGTTGCTTGGGAAACATCGCTTGTGTATCTTTGGTAATATGCATCTAGCCCTGGGCTCACCGGTTCGGTTGTCCCATATATGTACTGGCCAGCCTTGGACCCGGCTTTAACTCGAATATAAAACGAGGTCCATGTTTCTGTTGCGCCAACAACTGTTTGTGTAGATGTAGCTACGGTTTGCGTGCTCGTCACAGTTTGATCCGTGGTGATGAGAGTTGTGGTATCGAGAGTCGGCGAGACAGTCGAGAACTCTGTAACTGTGGTTGATAGTGTAATTGTCGTCGACGGAGCGGCGACTGTTATCGTGGTTGCACTAACACCAATGCAGTTACAAGCGCTGGTATAGCGAGCTACACCAGAACATGCCGAGGCATAAGCGGGGATTGCAGATGGCTGAACCGTTTGCTGGCGCTTTTTAATAGTAGCGGCGCCGAAATTCCGAATATATGTTGATGTAACTGTAACGGATACAGTATGCGTAGTCTGGACGATAGACGTGAACGTTTTATGGACAGTGTTTGTAAGCGTTTGGGCATCCGTTTCCGTTGTAGTATATGTTGAAGTTATGGTGTTATAGAATGTCCTGCAAGTTAAGAGAGCAATATGAGAAATGTACGACGATAATCCACGGTAGTAACATTCGCAGCACTTACGATGTAGCAGGTGTGACGGTTGCCCGTAAGTATGAAGAACAATCCGCAGTCCCTTGTCTCGTGGGAAAGGCTGTAGCTCGCACAGCTATATAACAAATGAAACAAGACTTTCGTTAGCATTTTGTTCAACTCCCGGTTGTGTGTCTGAATTTGATCTGAAGATTTTTAACTAAATACCTCTCAGACAATTATCTGCGGCGCAACCCCGTTGCTCGAGTTTAGCCCCTACAGCTAGAGAGACAAGTGTGAAGATTGAGAGAAATTTGAGATGTCCCCAAGCCATTTTCGTGTTTTCTTAGAAAAATAATAGGGAGTGCAATGTAGAAAGTGAATGTTGTTTTGCTACTTTTTCATTACAAAAAGTTTAGATTGAAGTGTTAATTACAACTGATCATCCAGTATAAAAGTTATAAGCATGCCATCATTTTATCAAATCGGCTTGGTTCTTACCTTGAATATTTATAGTTAGGTAGTGTCTATACTAAAAATTTGAATTCTGAGGGCTTCCACTTCCTCCTCGGTGACGGCGATACCTCGTGGAGAGTCAGTTGGTCCAAGATTTAGCCAAGAGGCTCTTGAATGCATGGGCTGAAATTTGCGCCGTTAATTAGGCCCTGCATGACAGTTTTGTGGCTTGCATGCAGGAGGTTTGACAGTCCGCCTACTGGGCTTGGCATGGCCCAATCCACTGACTCGTTTGCTGTGCGAGCGACTTTTATCAGCCCAAACAAGAAGACGTTTTGTCGCATTTTCGGTACTGTAAATTCACGAAGGAGTTTTTCTCTTTGCCCTTTCCCCTCAATCTGTCTTCTTATCCTAATATCGAGATACACCCGCAAAGAATTGTAGCCATCTCCTAGGAGTAGAATTAATTCCCAAATCGTCACGATCTAGAGACATCGAGAAACTGGCTCAAATATGGCCCTTCCAGAATTTTTTCAAGGCCGTCTCGGAGACGCTACCATGCGAGCTTGGTTTCTCCCGAGGACCCTGAGTAGTGCATGTCTTGTAAGGCTGAAGATGAAATTAAAATTAATCTACCAAGCCAGAAACATGTCACCTGCAACGGTTGATAGAACTTCGCCCTCGCAGGGACTCCCTAGAACAAAATAGACTCCACAATATGACATGGGTGACAAAAGAGGGTTCGGTTAGAAGCACCTTTCGTCAGCCTAGCACTCTCCAGTATAGGGGATGCCGACGCTTTTTGATATCGTGATTATCATTCCATGTGAGAATCTCAACCTATCAGGAAGAAGGGAGGAACTAAAACGCGCTTCTCAGCAAAGCCCAGCAATGAACATTTCCTTGTTGGTAAACCGTAGTTTGGAAGACTCTTCCCTGCAACGGACAGCCGTACTTGTAATGCGATCCGCCGAGAATAGATCTATATTTTGTACACGTGCCGATTGATTGGTTGGTTGAAGATTCCAGACATCCGGATATCCTTGCATGATAATAGCTTAAATTCAACTATTATAGCTCCCCGTAATTGTGAATTTTACGGAAAACTCACTACCCAACCGAAGCGGGGCATCTGAATTCGGATCAATACATCCCCGTTCTTTGAGAAATTTCGTGCGCGGCTGGGGATTTCCAATAAACTCCAAAATAAGCTCAAGAGTTAAACCAAGTCCCCACCTTGCTCCACAAAATTTGATGATTTCGCGCGAATTTGTGGGATCAAACAGTCCTATCAGCCTAGCTGAAAGGATCCTATAGGCCTATAATATGCAGAAAATATAGTTTGCATACCATCTTTAAGCGAACTTGTGCCCAAGTGCCAGGAAAGTGCTGGTCATCAGCCGTGGAGACCCGAAGTTTCTCAGACAATCGGCGATTTAATTGTCGTGAGTAATGATTACCAAGCTTTTTGAATTGGGAATCGTGATATACATATGGAATTTTGACTAATCCTCGATTATGAGCCTTGAAAAGTTGAGTTCAATGAATGTCTTATCCGGTCATTACACCAGTATGCATAGCTCTTGAGATGCCTTGATATTTAGCAAATAGTATCTCACTAAATTCCACACTGGAGTTAGCGTGTTTTGATATAGCACGTCGTAACAACCTTGTGCGACCCTAGACTACTTTGTGTAATATCTAGAGTGGCAATTTTTTCCAAATGGGTCCTGAACCTGTTGAGAGTAGTTAAATTGGAGTCTGTTGAATACTAAACTTATATAAGTTCTAGAAGTCAAGTCATTCGATTGGACCTTTGGCGATTTTGGCGCCGGTTCGGATCTCTAAAAAGACCCTGTCCATTTGCGAGATCTGACGTGACGATTTAGAAGCATGTATGCTTCGCGATATTTGAATTTATTCTATTATAGAGTCTGAGTCTAAATTCGGTTATTCGTATCGAAGAGTATAGTATAGCCCTTGATGTTGACTTTAGCTTTATACGCGGTTAGCTCTAGATCTGTTTCGCGAGACCAGGACGGCATCCGGCTCGCGAGACAATCTGGATCTATTCTCTGGATCTTTTATTACATTTGCTCGCTAAATAGATCAAAAGATTTCGGGTTCATGTCGCTACATATATCTACCGGATTCATGGACACAACCAATAGAGGGATAGCGCCAAATTATAAAGATCGGGATGATCAATGATATTATGAACTAAATACTAAGTCACTATGGGAGAAAACTCTGGGTTTTCTGAGTTTCTAGTATTGAGATTATTGGTATAAAGTACCGCGGTAACCAACAAGGTGCAAGGTTGCTGCGGTGCTGCGGCGTAGTAGAGTGTTTCTAGGTCTAGACCAGTCTGTGTTGTTTTACGTCTGCGTTGCATTGCCTGTATACGAAATTCAGGCAACAATTCCTCGAATGATATCCAACCTCTCGATAGGCATCCACAAGAAATCTCCTATATCTTAAGGTTCATTTTAAGTGGCTATTGTATTACATTTACTTACCGTGATCGATCTAGTTCCGGAACCTGTACATTTGGAGAGAGCTTTCGGTAAGACTTCAAATTTTTGTAAGTTTAAAGGTTCAGCGCCACTTGTGGATAAGGATCCACTCAACTAACAATGGTCTAGCAGGAGCCTCAATATAGTGTCGAGCGCTAAAACTCCAGCCTTACCACCAAGAGACATATATAGAAGTCGTCAGAAAAAATTCCCCGTAGATATAATCTCGCCACGTAGGGCACTAAAACGTATGTTTGCTGAAAATGCCGTCGGATAGATTTCATTATGGCTTCGTGCATGCTTGCTCATGATTCTAACTTGACTCCGGCACGAGGAACCGAACCGAATAGATTTCCAGAAGCCTCTGTATATCCCTACCTCCAGCCAAAATGGTATATCGAATGGACTTCAAGGTTGACGGCGCATGTCGTGGGAACGGTCGGCCTGGTGCCATCGCAGCAGCAGCTGCATGTTTATACACTCGAGGAAACACGTACTATTCTAGGACCGAACAGCTCCCGTACGACGACCCTGTTGCTACCAACGACAGAGCTGAACTCCAAGCTATCATCATGGCGTTGGAGTGGGCATTAGAAAAGTATCAATCGCTCGACTCCTGCCCTCGTCTCAAAGTCACGATCAGTGGGGACTCTGAACATGCCATTAATAGTATTACCAAATGGGTGTACAAGTGGCAGGAAAACGGGTGGTACACTACTGCTGGGACTCCTGTTAAGAATCGAGATCTCATACAAGAAGCTTGTAGGCTCGAGAATGAAATAGAGGAAATAGGGGAAGTTCACTATGAATGGATTCCACGGGAGAAGAACATGGACGCGGATGAAAAGTGTAATGAGGCGTTAGACGATTTCGAATATCCGTATTGGGCATGATATTTCTTGATGCTCATGACCCTTAGCCGTTAAGATTTGTATTTCGATGAAGAATTAATACCTGAGTGTCTTTGGGGGTGAAACAACATGATGGATAACCATACCACAGAACGGCACTGTATGGAGCAAATATTTAGCATTCACGGAGATGCGATCAACCGAAAATACCATTTATGATGTTTTTTGATCATCCGGTTCTTCTCCATGCTACGTTTGCAATTTTTCTTTACAATAACATCTTTTGAGATACTATGATCAAAATTAAATGATCTAATTTACGGCAAATGCGAGGCGTCTCGTCAACCGTTTAGGCTTCTCGTCTCCTGAGGTCATCGCGTGTGAGTTTAATCTTGAAGCGTTTAGGAAGGTCTTTAGTTTGTACGACCGAACGGTTGGTCCCGTGGACTCCGCCTTGTGTTGCACCCGACCATCCAACGTGGTTATGGGCACCAGCCTAGCGAGAACAAGCCTCAGGGCTGACGGGCAAGACATACATCCGAGAAGAACAATTTTCCTAGGGCTGGATCTTATTATATGCGGGTCAGATTTGGGGGCCAAGTAAAAGGCTTTGGTATCGAGATGAAAGAATTAAAGATATATATTTTTATATTACGCCAATAGGAATGCAAAGTATGCTAAAAATAAAACACTACTCTAGTAACACAATAACTTGAATACCGCCCGGTAAATCCTGAACTAACACAGCATAGGGATGCTCTCCCCTTCCTCGGAATGGGTGCGTTTGCCAAACCTAGATCACTGTGACTTTTCTTAGGTCAACATCTGGGAGTATGCCGAACCAACTTTAGGTCTTAGTCTATATTGACAAGAAGATAACAACTAAAACTGAGCTTATGATTGACGCGAACGTTGCGTACGAAACTCTTGTCAAACTTGCTCCGGAGTGGGTTGTAGTAGCCGTATTGTTAGCCGTCGTCGTCGTCGAGGGTACCGGTTTATTCTGCGTGGGTGTAACCCCGTTCAGTTTATTCGCGGTATCTATAGCTGGTCCCTGATCGTAGAAATCGACAAGGATAAAAATGGGCTTCTGCCCCCACTGCGCCAGACAGTTCGCTGCATGCAATCCTAAGGCTCCTGTCTTCGTGGTACTTGGGCTATTGGTGGTCTTGATATCGAGGAGATTTGGGATGGCTATATTAAGCGCTATTTCCGTATCCGCGAAATGGTTCATGAGTGGCATCATGCCAGCAGATAGAGCGGCGGTAAAGGACGGAAAGCCCGAGGGACGGTCAAGCGTGCAGTTGAATCCTGTGAGGCTGAGGACGGTGAAGGGAGTCTCGAAGATGTGAGTAAACTCGTTCAGGAGGTAAGGATACGTTGTCGTGTACGTAATACCGGTAACAAAGGCGACCAGGCGTTTGTTGGTGGTAATCATGGTTCGTAGAGTCGGCCAATTTGTCGATGACCCGGTAGGCGACTGAGGCGTGTAGCCGTAGTTGGAGAGCCCCGAGGCCGTAAAGGCTGCTCCGAACTGAGAAGTGTCCACATTATCGGAGTTTACGAGTAAGATTGTGATGACTTCGTTTGGGTTCTGGTCCAGCCAGTACCTGATCTTGGTGAGCCAGGCCGTCAAGGTGCCGGCATCTAGAAGGAAGCAACTGGTATGGCACAGCTCGAGAGTGCCCTCTTGGTTGTGAACCTGAGCTTGGAGGAATCGGATGCCGCTGTCAAGAGCGATGGTTGCGTTGAAGTTCTGGTTACCGGCAAGACTTTCGCCTGTGCTGGCATCATGGAGGAAAGCGCTATCATGGGCGCCCATGTAAGTGATGTTGTTGTACTTGCGGTCGCAGAGCAAAGGGGAGCCGTTGCATGAGAGTTCCGGCGATGCTGAGGCTGCGAGATCTGTCGTCGCGGAGGCGACCGTGGGGGTGACCTCGGTCCATGTCGAAGACGGTGGTGAGGATGGCGATGACTGGGCGGATGAGGTTGCGAGCAAGGCTGCGAAAAGGAGTGACGGGAAGATCGGGAAGATCATCGTGTTGGTCTGGGCGTGTTGTTGTTTTCTGGTCGACGTCGGCGCGGCGTTGCACAGGGCAGCAGGGATTCAACGAGCGCTGTGGTGTTCTTCAGGGGCTGCCTTATTAAGTATTTCGATCTGTGGAACTTGGCAGGATATCTGGCTGTAAACTTGAATCGAATGGATCCCTTTGCAGACTCGTTCGAAATCTCGGAGATTTAATCTCTTCTCTTGTGCCGCTTCAGGGTCCTTAAATACAAGTTCAGCCAGCCATAATCGCACTTCTACAAATAGATTTTGCGACTGCGAGACCATCAGCCAACCACATGGAACCCCGTCACGGGAAGCCGCACTCCTCACTCGCCGGCATCATGACAGACAAATCTGTCGCAGCTATCAGCCCCTCAAACCGCACTAGCGACCCCTCGAAATCAATCGCGGCTGACCTTCCAACTGAGATTTTGATCAATATCTTCTCCTACACCTCCCTCATCGACCAGATACAAGCAAGCCAGGTCTGCCTTCGTTGGCGAGATATTCTGGTTTCCGATCAAAGCCTCAAAAGGTGTAGATACCTGACCTCCGTTGTTGGGGACTCTGTCTTTGGCCTCCACCGGTTTTTTGGTTTTTACGACTCGTCTTGCGAAGTTGGCTTGGAGTTATTCAGCTGCCTTCTTCAGCATGGGTTCGTGACCAAATACGAACTCTCTCCATTCATCACGCCTCAAATATCGCCGACACCAAATGGACCGGAAGATGCCATATTTTCGGTCTCGGGAAACAGCTTTGACCTTACCAAATGTGGATTCATCGAAGACCCTCTATTCATTTCCTATCCGGTAGCGAGTGGAGGGGTACCCCGGGGCACGCTCGTCGGCAGCCCGCGACGCTGGGATTTTGACAACGACTCGAAAACAAACGTCTTTCTTGATATCACAATTTTGACACCTCGTATCAGCAATTCGAGAAACTGGCACTTCGTCTCAGGTGTCAAAAATTTGCCGATGCATAAACTGATTCCAAAAGCGGAGGTTATCAACCTCAATTTAAGAGGTTTTACTGATCTGGCAGCAATTTTGATTTTTGGAGAAATGGACCGATTGTCAATTGATCGTCGGAGACCGTGCCGTGTAGATTTTGCACTTCGGCGAGTTAAAAAGGGATGGAGTGTTGATACCTTTGTCTATCATCCGGACAGGCGAGCATGAAGGGCATTTGCCTTATTTCAAACGTTTCTTGACTTTTTACATCCTGGATGATTTTTGGGGAGTTATGACAGTTAGTCCCAAGTTGAAGACTGACGACAGTTGGCCAGTTCTTGGGTGGGTCAGCAAGGATCTGGTTCATTCCAATGTTCTTTCACACCGCCTCTGCACGGAGAGTTCCAGTGAGATGGCTCTGCCAACAGCAAAGAAATAAATATCGGAAGAACCACAAACTCTTCGATCATTAGATGTGTATGCTACCCCTCATGGAAACATCAGAAAAGCATTCCACCGTAAAAGGCTCGCCTGGATTCGATGGCGATACACGTGCTCGGACTTCTACCGATCTTGTGGGCTTCCCACTTGAACTCCAAGTTCTTATCCTCTCCTACCTACACCCTATAGATCAAATAATTGCGAGCACAGTTTGTCAAACCTGGCATGATCTGATCACAAATTCCAATTCTTCTCTGAACACTAGATATCTACCACATCGTGATGGTCCTACATACCCGGACGTACATGGTCTCATTTGCAATGGACCATACGTATTACGATACACCATCGACGAAAAGAGCGGCACCCGGAAATTCAGTCTCCGGATGTGTGTCAGTGACTCGGGATTTCTATTACGAGAAGATTTCCCGTGGACAAATTGGCTTTTTAGGCGCGGCGGCATGCCGCGCGTTCCTTCCAAAACTGCGAGAAAAACTTTGAAACTCAGATCTCCGATTACACGACCTGGAGCTAGAATAGTATTCCAGGATGTCTCCCATTCGAAATTGTTGAAAGAAAACTTCTTAGATGCACCGAAAGATATACCAACACGAATTCCTTACTTCAACCTTCAAAGTTTTCTTTTTCTCGAACGGTATAGCATTGCTCTCAATATATGGTTTGGAGAGGACTTCTACGCGCAGGATAGGGAAATGTATTTCCACACTAAAGGCGATCCGTCCTTAACAGTTGAAGGTTTTCTAGACCTAGTAGCAAATAAAATGAGAAGATCTTGGATAGAAGAAATGGGCATTGATACCAACTTGCCTTATCATCTGGAGATTGCTTGGGACCATGGAATTCTGGGATTATGGACAGTCTGGCTAGGGATACGGGTCTGTGTGTAGTCTCTACCTTAGAATTCAAATGCAGAATCCGAACAAAACACTAATTTGTTGTCGCCAAAAATTTCTTTATTCGCCTAAATCTATCTCCATGTTTTATGTGTGACTAGGGCAAATATATCTCTGAATCGCTCATCATCATCGTCTCAAATCGCACCGAACCCCTCCAAGGGAATGGATTATTCGCATTTATACCCTCCTCCATAACTTTTTCCGCTGAGATTTTCCTAATTGCATCTCTTAATTGTGTTTCTGGGACTGGCCACGCCTCTATCATGTACCTGTTGTTTGCCCATTCTGGCCAATTTTTCAAAGTCGCTTCATCCATCCCCTGGGCGTCATCGGCGTCCGGTAATCCCCAGTAATAAACTGGATTGCTGATGGTACCCCAATTTAAATCGGCCTGAAGCTGTATGTTGAGATACTGAGTTTCAATGTTTGCATTCTCCCTCGCCATATCATTCGCCTTAGTCGCAATATCCGCAAACATCTCCAGCATCAGCGGGAGTATACCGTGGCAGACAGTAGTAACAATAACACCGTACAAAGCGAACGGGTCTGACGTATCATGGAGTCGTTTCTCATATCTATCGACCACCCTCGCCATCCAATTCGGATCTGCTACTAGATCTGATGTCCAGGTCGCCATCCCACCGTACTTTCCGTCAAAATACTCTTCATATCCGATCACCTCACGTTCAAAAAGTCGGGTTTGACGGCGTCGTACATCGACGTTTGGATCGAAGTTTAGTTCCCATATTTCTGTATCTGGCATATACTGTGTATACTCCACGATTTCAGGCACGAAAGCGGATAAGCTGGTGAAGACCGTTCTGACTGTTTTCCAGGCCGCGAGGAATCCGGTTTGAGATAGTTCGACGACCGGGTTGCCATCCTTGATAGTATATCTGGCGCTGAATAAGTTTTCGAGAATTTTTCGGACAGCAATTTTATCTAGTGAAAAGTCTCCTGAGCGAGGATTATCTCGTTTGGCGGAAGTATCGAGCGGCCCGCCACAGTCCATTATCCCAGGTTCCTTATCGGTGAAGGGATGATATTTCACCCTCTCTCTGTATGTATTCACCTGCTCTTCTCCGTCAACAATACACGGAACCTTCTTTGCTAGTCCTAGTTTTTTATTTATTTCTTTTCCACCACTCACATACCACTCCGTCGTGAGTGGAGAGATTTTTCTGAAATAATCTTTGTTGTAATATCCCCATATGCTGGTACTTGTTAAATCTCCTAGCAGGATTGCCATATTTTCTTCCATTCGTGAGAATTCTCGTAGGAGGTAGCCACTGTAGAGAAGATACCATGTTGGGTCTTCGAGCATGCCACCCTGGGGAGGTTTTATGAAGTTCTCCCAGGACGTTGCATTTACTATTAGATCTGGAGGATATCGCCAATGCGGCGGTTCTACGATTGGGTCGGCTTGGGGGTATTCATAGTTCCTGGCTGGTGGACTTCGTACAGCAATGACATTCTGTGATAAAAATAAAAAGAGTAAAACGATGACTCGAATCATATTTTGCATCGTCCTTCAACAATTGAGACGTCAAGATGTTGTCCGGCCGAAATTTGGCCAAATATTGTTATTTCCGAAATATGTTAGTAAGAGTCTCATGGTGTCCTTGATGAAATCTTATCCTAAAGGCTCTGGATTTTAAATTATTGGACGAGATATTTTGAGAGATATCAACAAGGTTGGTATACGACGAGTTCAGTTTCTGGTCTAGCTTTGCACTCAACACAATTAGGTGTTGGATTTTCCTTTTGCGTCAACATCCCTCCTTTGACACTGAGTTTTGAAAAGCAAGCTGAAATATATGCTCACACTACTAGAATTGAGTGGAATGAATATATCACTATTACAATGACAATAAGTATATTGGTTTACTCTCGAGCGATGAATTGCAAAGAAATCTTTATTTTAGCGTTGATTCTGCCCGTTTCGTTAGCTAAGCCCCGACTGAAGATAGGATCAATAGAACCAAGACGAGTACCGACCTGCAGTGGCATGAACTTGTTCTGTTAAAATTTTGTTTCTATTTTATTTGTGAATTTTTATTTTATTTATTTATCCATTTATTTATTTAAGAAAAAGGCTCGCAATTATATCCACATTTGAACCATCGGTCAATTGCGTACGGTCTCGGGGCCAAACCAGACTACGTTGTTGGTTTTCATTTCAAAGAGTTGTGGGTTTTCTGTAGCTTGTATCTTATAAACTACAGGGAAGAAGAAGTTAGAGCTAAAATAAGTAGCGAAGTCGGGAACAACCTTTGTTACGTTTGTGAATGTCTTCAGCCAAATAAAACTTATTTTAATAAGTATTTATTGAAGTAAGGGTTCGATAGCTACAAAGAATATAAATTGGCGCCATCACGCAAATGTTTAGATATAGAGTCTATATTTTCAATGCATAGCCTCGTCTTTAGAGCCATTTATACAACTTCGGGCGCGTTTACATGGGCGCAACGCCTCAAAAAGCATCGAGAACCCATTTAGGCTGCCCATCCTCATCATATAACCGATCACAATCGATATATCTTCGAATCCTTTTGTCTGTTGTAGAACGTGCGGGGAACGTTCCAAGAATACTAATCAAGATGGCGAGATCCTCTGGACAACACTTTCCGTCTACGGTCTCCTTCGCCGTCACTGCTAATCCCAACCCTTTCAGCCAGTCGTTAAAGTCGAGCTCTTTTTTCGGTTGGAATTGTAGTCCCATAGTGCATTCAAATATGATGGTTTCAGTCTTCGAACAATCATGGGCGATATATTTGATTCCCACTTCAGGCAAAAAGTGAACTTCTTCATTTAACGCTCTGGCCAGAAATTCAGCTTCGCCCTTCATATCGTTGCGATGGCGACGACGGTCCCAACCAAGGTATGAGAATGTTACGTGTAGTTTCTTGAGGCTTTTTAGTGCTTCTAGGGGTGAATAG
This sequence comes from Orbilia ellipsospora, assembly GCA_036971675.1. Classification (NCBI taxonomy): domain Eukaryota; kingdom Fungi; phylum Ascomycota; class Orbiliomycetes; order Orbiliales; family Orbiliaceae; genus Orbilia; species Orbilia ellipsospora. Next base: position 392,035 of record JAVHJO010000003.1, read on the forward strand.
TGCTGCTATAAGAGATGACAGGAGGATTTTAGCATGTGGAGCTTGAAACAAACTCGGTGGAAGGATCATATCTTGTAAACGTACCGCGTCAGAACCGCTCATGATCCCCAAATCGAGTTCTAGACTTTGCAAATTTTTCCAATTATTGGCAACACTTTGGCATAATTGTAACCCGTCATTTTGAAATTTATCTTCAATAACCAAATGTTTTACTTTGTCTGATACCCGACCGGCGAGATAATCTAGGCGGGCGTCCGGAACCCATTGATAAGTTCCCATTGCTTCTGGATCCTTGGCTTTGTCGCGACACCTGATTTCAAGCGATTCGACGTTTGAGAAATATTTCCAGGTTGCGGAGGCAAAATTGTCCATTGCTTGCCTTGGGGATAGCGCTGTCATCCATATTTTCGCGGTTTTCAATTTAAGTTCTTGAATTGTATCACTATTGAGGGTGTCCTTCAAGGCAGCAAAAGTACCATCCAGTTGCGGACGAGTTCGCTTTGGGATGTCGAATTCGAGAAATAAAATTGAGAGTTTTGGTAACAAATCTGTAAAAATGTATTGAAGTATTTTTAAAACTGGTGCGTACCCGAAAGAGCCCTTTTCTCCCCGCAGCGGTACAAATGACCCGCCTGGTGCGCAGATGATGTGGAGTTCTTCTATACGTGAGAACCGGCCAAGGTGGTGGATGACTGCCTCTGTCGCTTTGTTGGTTTCAGCCCAGAACTCTGGATTGGGGAAACCAACATGAAGTTCGACAACCCTGCACACGGAAAGGACCAGTCAGCGATCATAACTCATAACGCCCTTGGAGTGTTGGTAGTCATGTTGGATACTTACCGAACATGGCTGTGAATGGCGAACTCGGCAAGCCGACCGTCAAAAGCCCCGGTTGCGATGAGGGGAACAAGATTTATCTGTTGATAGAGCAACGGGACGGAGATATCACAGCTGTAAGCCGAGGTTCTCGCAAAATTGCTGATTTCGCTGTGAGTGCAATATTTGAGTACCGAAAGGATGAGTTCTGGGGGTAAAGGAATAGTCGCATTGGCCATGATAGCGGCTACTGACATGTATTACAGGCAAGTGCACGTTGGCGGTGGGTGCCGGTACATGTAGGCACTGCGAAGGAGGGTCGCGTGTCTAGGCGAAAGGAACAAAGTCTCCCCGAAACTACAAAGACTCGAGGAATTTAGCGGTACCGCCACCAACAGTTACCAAGTTGTGCTGGTTTCGCAACAGCTGTTCGGGTACCCAAGAGACTATGACGCCAGCTGACGGAGAGATCGGTCTAAAGACAGAGATTCGAAAATCAGGGTTCAAAAGCCCGACGATTCGCTCCCTGTGATGATTAAAGAGTTAGATTAGACAGATAAAGTTTTCAACTTCCTTCCTCGCCTTTATATCACGAGAGATCAAATTCGGAATACGATTTTGTGTACAGTCGTCCAAAAACTCAAAGCTTGTTCACACAAAAAGCCCATTCGAAGGATCCTGGTTCAGTTTGACGGCAAGCCCGCTTGAGTAATTATCCAGCCGCATACTGCCGGACTGAGTCGAGTCCCAGGGGAGGTCGCGCAACACAGAAAATACAACAGCAACGATATATTATAAGCATTGCTGAAACACATATTCGCCTGGTGAAGGTATTTCACCAGATATAGAAAGGAAGTCGGATTCAATGATGAATACCCAAGTTCAAACTAGTCAAACAAAAATGGAGCGCATTCAAATTTTGGAGACCCCCAAACATGGGGTCTCCACAGACCATGGTTCCTCCCAATCAGATCTGGAAAACCAGGTATTTCTCTCAACCACCTTCGAATCCTGGTCCGATTCATCAAGAGATTCAAGAAACAAAACGGCCATGGATTACTTATTATCCTTCATGCCGAGTTCGCGCGAGAAACCTCGAATGCCAGAACTTAGAGAATTGAGTGGCGTATCGCGGCTGCTTGACATGTCTGTGGATCTTAACCCTAATAGCACGGCAGGTAGCAGTTTAGCCACAAGGTTCCTCTCAATGTTTACAAGCAAAGGGTGGAACGAGTTATTCGCTAGCCTCGCGAGTAGCCGCAGGAGTACCGATGGCTCCATGGACTTCGCACGTCCGGCCCAGTATAGAAGAGGAGCTGGCTCAATCGGTCCGACATTGTTCGACTTGCCAAACGAATTAATCACTATGATAATCGACCAGCCTATTCTCACCGATCTCGACAGGATTAGATTTGGGAGTACTTGTGCTCACCTAATGAGGAATACCATCCCGGTGTTGTACAAGTATGCCCTGCTACGATATCCAATTAAGAATATGGAGATGTACCAGAATATGAAGTTGGTCGGACATCTTGTCCAGTAAGTACCCATATATAGCATTTATGAACGTTGCCAAAACCGGGGAAATCATATAATGAAGATTTGGAATATTGAATCGTGATTGTGAAAACATGACTAATTCTGAGCTAGAGAATTGATCATCCACGTGCCGTCAAACGTGGAACCAGTAATCGAAGAGAGAGACTATATTGCACCCTACGAAATTCTCAACAGAATGACGGGATTACAATCTGTGACAATATACTTTGACGCAAGGGTCGGACCTCACGAGGTGACCTGTCTGCTCAAGTATCTTCTCTCCACTAAAGAGCGCTTGAGACGAATAACTCTCGATATCATAGAACTGCGTAATCCAATGGCGGCCTATGAGTCGAGAACGGTGTATGATATGAAAAGAGCCATCGCGGACTTAACTCCACCAGGTTCGACACTCCCCGGCGCCGAGCTAAGAAATTTGAGTATATGTATCAAGTCGAGTCCAAACCTCATCACAGCAGATGGCTTAAGGCAGCTATTTGTTGGGCATTGTGAAAAACTCGAGTCTTTACGAATGGTTCCGCAGATTCGAAATGGAGATGTACTGGATTTGAGGCCGTTTCGTTCTTCCCGAATGATTCGCGTGCATTGGATTATCCGTGAAGGCACTCCGGATATCTTTATCCCAGCTCAACAATCTGCGTCGAATCCTAATACAGTCCAATGCGCGAAGATTCATACACTTGTAGCACCGCGATTTCTCTTAGTAAGCATCTCATACATGAACGATATATAGACTGAGGGGTTGAGGTATCTAATTTTGGTTTGCCATAGGATCATCTTTATCCGGAGGACTATGAATTCCCTTTCCCAAATCTAACAATCTTAAATGTGACGATGCATCAGTTAGGAGGCGCACGAGAGTCCTTTGCTTCTGATGACACATTACAAGACGAGTTACGCACCATTGCACAAAGGCTTTTTCGAGATATAAAAATGTTGCAGATTTTTATTCTAGTCGAGGAAAAGGACGGAATGTTCCTCGAAATGTCCTTTAGGCGAGGAGGTGATGGCTCGCCTCAACTTAATAAACTGATATATTAGAAAAGGAAGTGCTCTACCTAAAGATCCAAACCTCTAGCTAGGTTTATAAGATTGAAGAGCTAAGATTAAGAAGCTTTGGGAGTATAGTATAGGAATTATACAGAATCTAGGATCAGGTTGTTGACATTTCTTGGAGGATATACATATTTGTAGCGTGCTACTGGAGCGCCTCATTCAATAAGATCTATCCCGGGTGGCTACTTGGTTGAGCTCGGGGATCTGTAAGAGTTATATCTGCAAAAAAATCTGGTTCAATATATCCTTCTTCGTCAATATGCATGGCACTTTCTTTGGCCCATCGTTTGATATCACCTTCTTCCATCTCCAACCATTTATTTTCAACCAAATACTGTACCTCGTTATCTAAGAGAAAGGGCCATTTCTGCCTCAAAAGACGAGATTGGGTCTTGAAAAAATATTCGTTAATGATTTCAAAATCTCGAGCTCGGTATTTAGCGAATTCTGGCTCATCTTTGGTTCGCTGTGTTGTGCTAGGGAGAGTGATAGAGTCCTTGTCTAGGGTGAATACCTCCACGTCTTCGGTCACAGGCGTCAAAGGCGTTGGAGATGAGAGCTTCATTCTTTCGAATTTATGCTGCTGTTTGAGTGATCGTGCTGGGTTCAGGTCTAGAAATCGTGCTGTATTCAAGGTTAGAGATCGTGGTACCGTTTCAATCGTATCTTGTTGTGGTTCGTCATAGTAAGAACCACGTTTCCAGGTGAATTTCTGGTCGTTGGAAAAAGAGCGCCGCATTCGGCTTTGGTTGGGTGGAGAAGCGTCGGAAAATCGTTTAACGTATTCCATGAAGCTCATTTCGTCTTCGCTAGAATCGTCGGGGTGCTTTGATGCAGTGTCCACGGTCTCTTTATATGTTCTCTTTGCCTCAGACTCAGGAAGAATTGCTTTGATGTTGATTGGGCTGTGCGCTGTTTCAGAATTGGTAGATTTCGTTAGAGTTAATGTCGGAGACTCTCCTTTGGTCATTGTAACTAGGTTCAAGAGAGTCGACGCTATGCCTTGAGTGATGTCAGCGATCGAGGCTGACTCCCTCCTTAGGGTTCCCTTTCCTTTTTCTTCGTTATGAGTCTGGTCAGATGCTGGTTCATCAATGCGAACGTGCTTGGTAGAATCTTGGTTCCCCCTGTCAGGCTCGATTCCGGTATCCGCCGTGAAACTTGATTCTGGAGCGTCTGGAACGCTTTTACGGTTTGTAGTTGACGACTTAAGTATACTAGTAACTGTAGAAGCCTTTTGCTGTGTTTTCCTACTCGTTGGATTGAGAGAAGGATGAGAACTGCCTCCAGGGTCTGATGATCTTCTTTGAGACGGTATATTGGGAACTCGATTTGACTTTTGCGGTCTTCCTGGCGATCTTGACGATTTTCGGCTCGGGGTCGAAGCTTCGCTATTCGATCTGCTAGAACTTTGTCCGCTGTTGTGGATTTCCGCGATTTTACCAGTTAACTTCTGAATCAAGAACCATGGCTTATCACTGCATCTTGTTCGCAAACTGGGTCGGGAAATCTTGGGGTAAGACTCGAATGGCGGGAAGGAGACGTATTTAGATTTGTAATCCGAGCTGGAGGGTTTCATATGGACGGGTTCTGGGACCTCGTCAGTTGGGGGTTCCCAAATGTGAGTAGTGATGCTTTGAACCGGTTGGCTCTGCCTGATGGTGATAGATGACAGATTGATGGACCAAGAAGGTGGATCTGTTAGTTTTAGACTGCTGCTTCGACTCGAAGGCGCTGATTGATTCCTTGAAGGGGCTTTAGAATAACTTTCGAGCTGCCTCCTGATATCGGCAGCATTAAATTTGCGACTCTCCTGTTGATCTGCTAAGGATGTTGTTGGTGATGTTAATATAGAGTCAAATAGGGGCGTCTCTGATGCTAATATTCGAGCCCCTGGTTCTCCAATTGCATGTTGCGTATCGACTTGAGGTTTTGCATACGATGAACCAGCCGAGACTCTTCTGGTAGGAGGAGTATTTGCGTCATAGGTACCGGGTGATAGAGCAGGCCTTCGAGGAGTGTTGAATGATCTTCTAGATAGAATGGATCTGACAGACTGTAGGGAGCTTGCTGCTAGGCCGAAGATAGAGCTATGCTCTTCAACATTCTGAACAGCGGTCGCATCTTTGGTAGGGGCAGTAAAGGTAGAATTGAGCTCGATGTTTTCCACTTTAGGTTTGCTGTTGGCAATGGAAGCTCGTTCCGCCATTGCTAACGCTGTGCATAGGATGGGATGGTGATGACAGTACAGAAGGGGGAGAGCTGATGTTGAAGCTGTCCCCTGCTGAAGTGATTGCTGAGATAAAACGTTGACAGAATAGGCTACACCGAGTCTGTCCTCATATAACGCCAGAAATTCTTCGCAGCCGCCAATAATCATGTCATAAGAGCAATCTTCAAGCAAGAAGCTAATTGATCAATTGAGTACACCAAATTAATGCAATAACAGATACTATTGGTTACAAATAATCCTTAACTACCAATAGCTCTTAACCTGTTATAGGCACTAAAAAACTCTAGAAAAAGCCATGTTCTTCCCATACCTATCATGCCACCAAGTTTCTACTTGTTTCAGTTTTAGACGTTTAGGGATAGACCGCGACTAGAACACTCTACGTAGATCTACAGTGATCTAGATATCCATATAAGTATATTCTCGACTATATAAGCAGATATTCTAGGGTTGTCAGGAACGAAAATATTATGCGCTTATAAGTCTAGATAAATCATAGTGCTGTAACAACTCAGACCTATACTCAGATCTCTTCTTCCATCAAGTTTATGAACACATCTCAAGCTATCACGTTATACTATCTTCCTAGTTGAGCTCTCATCTCAAAAATGTCTTTTAAAGCTGGTAATAAGAGACCCCTCGGGGAATCTTCTTTTGGTGGGGGGAATATCTCAAACAAACACAGACGCAAAGAAGATACAACTATAGAACCTACTTGCCCCACAGCTCCTCGTCTCAAGCTATCGGGCATGATGCCTGATAGCTTACAAATCATCACGGTAGATGATGATGAGGATAATGAAGCAGCATCAAACAGTCGCAGTAGAGATTTTGGAGGAGTTTTGAAACCCTTTCCAGATATTAAGTCGCTCTCCCAATTTGCCTTGAGCTCGAACCCTTGGAATGAAGATAGAATCAACGTAAGATTAGCTCTTATTCGTCCTAGCTCTGCTTAGTGTTATTCTTTTGTCCGAGATATACGATATCTACACGGATATTCCCTGGATACGGGTGATAAACTCCTCAACTAACCAGAAGTCATAATATTTATTTTAGAAATTTGAAAAATCCCCTATTCGACTTCCAAATCTTCTTCAAAGAAAAGAGTTTGAAGAACTTAACAAAAGTTCTGGGGACGCTCACAATGACTCGCAGATGGCAGCGCTATGCCTGTGCTATAGTCCACTATAACATCGAAGATCAGTCCCAGATAAGAGAAACGGAAAATGGACTCCTTTATCTTTTAGCCTTGGAATATGTCGATAATGCAGATTTATTGGACCGAAGTGTTTACCAGTTCGGCACCTTCGATGAAGTGCCAACCGTATTCTACGCTGTGTATTCCAGAGATGTTCGTAAAGTCGAAAAGTGGTTGCGTGAGGGAGCTGACCCAAATAGTGTCGCAAAGCTACCCGACACTTTTAAGAACCCGAGCGAGGCGCCAATCTCAACAAATCTGCCGGTGCTTGCCTACGCAATCCTACTCGAGGAACCTAAGATTGTCCGAGTACTCCTCAGCTTCGGCGCTAAGCCAAACATCATCCCAGATGCTCTTCGACTTCCATATGTCAAACCTCACTGTTATAAATTCAAAACTAAGACCCAAGCAAAGCAACACTTTATGGATCACATTCACCAAAATGAAGAAACAGAGTGGTGTAAAGATATCATTTTTGCACAGCTTCGACAAAAATTAAACCTCACCATGAGGTACGATCTCCACCGTGGAGACAACTTTAATCTCACAAAGCGTCGGGTGCAGTTCGCCAAAAGTCCTATATGGGATTGTTCTCCTTTATTCAGAGCTCATTTTGATCTCGTTGGACAAGAATATGCTCTGAAGAAGTTATTAAACCACATTTTGATGCTGACTGAGAAGTCTGGTCAGACCTCAAAACCAGCCGTTTTTCTCTTCGCAGGTAAGTTCATACTGAGTCTAATTCCTAAGACTGATGCAAGCCATTAACCTAATTGTCAATCACTTTTGATTGTTGCTAACCCAAGCTGTTTTAGGCCCCAGCGGACACGGAAAAACAGAGCTAGCTCGACAGATGGAAAGGTATCTAGGATTGCCTTTCCATTCAGAAAATATGGCTGCTGTCAAGCGAGAGGACGAATTCTTCGGGCCACATTCGCCATACAGAGGGTACGAACAAGGCTCTCCTTTAAACAACTTCCTGGTAGCGAACAACGGGAAGCGGGCTATAGTGTTTCTAGACGAAATTGAGAAGACCTCCCAGGCGATTCTGAACGCTTTGTTAGTTATTTTCGAGCGAGGAGCATCCATAATCGATAGAAGAGGAGGAAATAGAAAAGCCGACATCTCTAAAGTGATATGGATTTTGGCTACCAATGCATTGGATAATAATATCAAAACTTTCTTCACAATGGAAAAGCATATTACACCGGAACTTATGCTGAAAGAAGGTAGAGCACTGGTATCAGGGATGCGGAAAACTCTTCATGGGAGGTTCGGGGTGAGTATCACACCAGTAAATATTCAGCAAAAACTAGAATTAGCTAATTTCGTAATTCAGGCGGCGTTCACGAGCAGAATTGATTTAATCCTCCCATTCTTTCCATTTTCGTACGACGAACAAGCGGTGTTGGCACACCTGGAGATATGGGAGCGAAGAGAGGAGCTCCAACGATCGATTTGTCTAGATCCCAAGGCGAGACGCTTGGTGGGTAACATCAAACTATCTATGGAGAAAGATTATAAATCATGCAGAATTATTAGCAAATCATACATGACTGAAGAAGGCGTTCACTCAATCAAACGAGCTGTGGACAGCATTGAGACGGACATCTTTGAGCACTATTTAGATGCGTCTAATGATTCGATCACGGAGGAAGATCAGAAGATTGAAAGAGAATATATCTTGCTAGCGGATAAATTGAATGACATGGTCACTTTAAGTGTGGGAGAAACCATAGTGAGAGAAGAGGCCTGAATCAGATCTATATTACCCTCGGTCGCTAAGCATCACATTTCATAATATTCTTAAATTATCCCCTGTGGTAGTTCTTTCTCTCGTATTTGTCTTTCTTGAATATCTAGGCTATCATTTTGGAGAGTACACAATCATTTCTAGCCCGTTATGATACGGAAGCGTCAAATTTGTGAATCCGCTGTCTGGTGCCCTAACATGTTCAAACATATCTTTGTATCCGGCTGCACTGTTGATCGTGTTATCGGCGATAATGACAGCTCCTGATTTCATCTTGGGTTGCACCAGCTTTAGGGTTGGAAGTATCATTGGGGTCCATACTGTAGATTCATATCATTAGTACTTGTATGCAGATCTGATAACTTGATGTTTAAAAATGACTTACTGTCCAACAGCAAAAAGTCAACGGTATCCAATTCCTCCTTCAAAGTTTCCCTCAAATCCCCTTCCCGCAGCTCAATTATATTGGTGATTATATCACCACACTCACTCCAGTACTTTCTCGCTTCTTTAGCTTTCTCTGGTTCATGCTCGGTCGCGATAACCTTTCCTTTCCCTCCGGTAGCTCGACAATTCGCAGCAACTGCTAGGGCCATATATATCGTACTAACACCGAACGAAGTTCCTGCCTCAACCACAAATTTGGCATTTGTGGCTCTGATGAGCTGGTATACGAAATGGCATTTATCTTGCTCTAGAGCAATAAATTTGTCTTTCATGTTGGAATGCACGACATCTTCGGCAAAGTCTGCTCTGGTGAGGGTGGATTCCTGTTTGAGAGAGGCGGCATGGAGACGATCCAAGAGAGTGAGAATATGAGATGGGACATTGTCGCCAATTAGAGGATTTGGAGAAGACATTTTGATCTTGATAATGATAAAAATGATTTCAAGCATGAATCTCGGACTATACCGAGGCCAATTTATAGAATTCGACTGAGTCCTCGACTTGGAAACCACAGTTAACAAGTTCGGCTCAATTAGTCATATTGTTGCATTTTCGAATCCGGTACCGGACGGCAACTACGGCAACCGGGGAAGCTAAGGAGGCTCCGGGCGAGGGGTGGGGTCGTGCGTGTCCCGACCGTAGCCGAGGCCCGGGAAGCTTCCCCGCAAAACCGCGACTTATCAAAGCCGATATAACGATATATCCGAGCCGGTGATATAAGTGACCGATATCAGGAAGGTGACTGAAATGTCGCCGTGAATTCCGTTATACAATTGTATTACACTTGCAATCACTTGCAAGCAGCAAATGTCATCTCATTGTGCGGTATTTTCCTGTCAATTCGCAGAGCGAGTGGCCGTGAATGGCGTTTGGCGGATGGCGGGGTATCCTAACGACCTCCCTTCTTGAGGCTTCTTATCGTCCCATCTCAATTGTACGCAGGTGCACAATTTGCAATTCTCGCAGCCTGCCTAGATTGAATGAACATCCCACGCAGAAGCCATCCTATTAGATAAGTATATATCACGGGATAACTCAATTGATCCTATAAGATATCCCCTTCACCTCTTCTGTTCGTTCTTTGATGTTCCGCGGTCTTCGGTCTTTGCCGAGTTTGTCGTGTGCCAAAACAACAACACCAAAGAGGCTCCGTGCAACGTCACTTGCCCAACGTCCTCTCAACTGCAGCCTTCAAGCCAGCTTCTTCTCTCTCGTCAGACCCACCCTTCAGCCGATACGCAGACCATACCGACCCTTGTTTTTGAAATCGAGGTGGATCCTTGACTATCCGCTCAAACGGTTCTACGCGGCCGTTCCAGAATTCAAAATGGTCGGCACTACTGAAAAGCTCGCCGCCCTGAGGGCTCTGATGAAGAAGCATCAGATTGATATCTACAGTCAGTTCTATACCACCAGCTGCCCTCTCCATTCTGGAAAATAATATGGCCTTTACTTATCTTTCATTGGTTTATAGTCGTTCCTAGCGAAGATGCACATCAGTCGGAATACACATGTCCTTGTGACGCCCGAAGAGGTTAGCTCTCAATTCAGAATCGACGGTTTATGCTATCGATTGTTAATGTGCAGATACTGTCTCTTAGCATTCATTTCTGGCTTCACTGGCTCCGCTGGATGGGCACTGGTTACCCATGACAAGGCTGCCCTTTCTACCGACGGTAGATACTTCAATCAAGCCGGACAGCAGCTCGATGAAAACTGGACTTTATTGAAACAAGGAATGGCAGATGTGCCAACTTGGAGCGAATGGTATTTAAAACTTAAGATAAAAACTATGGCACGAAAAATTGTCTAATATCATCTATGACAGGGTTGCACAAGAGTCGGCTGGAGGCAAAACAGTTGGTGTCGATGCTTCTCTGCTGTCCTTTAGTAAGTGAAAATGGCATTCATACATGAAACTGTGCCTAACTTTTAATAGGCGACTCAAAATCTCTACGAAACAAGATTAAGAAGAAGGGCGGTAATGATCTGGTTGGCATGACTGAGAACCTCGTCGATCAAGTTTGGGGCGCCGAACGACCGGCAAGACCCAGCGAACCGGTCATTATTCTCGACAAGAAGTTCGCCGGAAAAGATTTTGTTGAAAAGATTGATGATTTAAGGAAAGAATTGGCAAAGCAAAAGAGCCATGGTTTGATACTCACCGGCCTAGACGAAATCATGTGGCTTTTTAATATCAGAGGTAAGCTCTCGTCTTTCTCAATAATTCGGACTGCTCACTTACAAACCTATTCACCCATCTAGGCAGCGAGTAAGTTCTCAGAGAACTGGTTATGGAACCTCCAATCGGGAAGATCGTCCAAAGCTAATGAAGCCATTTCAAATTGATAGCATCCCTTACAACCCTGTCTTCTTCTCATACGCCCTTATCACTCCGACCAAAGCCACCCTCTATGTCAATCCAAAACAAAGAAGCAAAGCGCTCGAACAACACCTCGGCTCGCACGTTGAAATCGTCGACTACGAAGAAACGATAAACAGCCTCACAACTTTCAGCGAGAAAACCGTCGATGAGAACGCCGCTGAGCCTCAAAAGTTCCTTTTCCCCGCAAATGCAAGCTGGGCGCTTGCCAAGGCTCTTGGAGAAAAACGACTTGATGAAACTCGATCGCCAGTTACTGTCGCGAAGGCTGTCAAGAATGAAACTGAGCTGAACGGCATGAGACAGTGCCACATTCGTGATGGCGCCGCCTTGATTGAGTAAGCAGTATATTCATGAGGTCGAAAACTTAACAATGGAAGAAGCTAAGACGGAAATTAGGTATTTCGCTTGGCTTGAAGAACAGCTCTTGACTGGCAAGGAACTCGACGAGGTGGATGCAGCTGATCAATTGGAGAAGTTCAGAAGGTAAAAGGCTCATATCTCCTATCTATCCGATACGTTACATATTCTAAACAAAATCGCAGTACCAAGGAACACTTCGTAGGTCTCTCCTTCGATACAATCTCCTCGACAGGTGCGAACGCGGCTATAATACACTACAAACCCGAACGTCCTACAGCCGGTAAAATCGACAAAAATGCCATCTACCTTTGTGTAATGCCCACCAAACCTTCCAATATTCACTCTTCAGGCACTCTCTAACAATCATAATATGATAGGACTCCGGTGCCCAATTCTACGACGGCACAACCGACACAACCCGTACTCTCCACTTCGGCACCCCCACCGAAATGGAAATCAAAGCCTACACTTTAGTCCTCAAGGGCATGATCGCCCTCGCGCGCGCCACCTTCCCTAAGGGTATCAGCGGTTACCAATTAGACCCCATCGCCCGTCAATTCCTATGGGCTGAAGGACTGGACTACCGTCACGGCACCGGCCACGGTGTCGGCTCCTTCCTCAATGTCCACGAAGGTCCTCAGGGAATCGGTACTAGGATTCAACTCTCCGAGGTCGCATTGGAGCTAGGAAATGTGCTGTCCAACGAACCTGGATATTACGAAGACGGTAAATTTGGAATCAGAATCGAAAGTCAGTTTGCTCCAAATCCACGCTTTCAAAATCTTTAATAAAATCAAAGCTAATATATTTGGCTGGTATAGATATAATCATGGTAGTGCCCAAAGAGACAAAACACTCCTTTGGCGAAAAGCCATACTGGGGCTTCGAAACCGTCACGATGGTACCACTTTGTCGCAAACTAGTGGATCTCAAGTTGCTCACGCCAGAAGAGAAGAATTATATCAACGATTACCACAAGCAAGTGTGGGAGAATACTCATACATTGCTTAAGGATGATGAAAGAGCTTTGAAATGGTTGAAGAGAGAAATCGAAGAGTATTAAACATTTGATATCTTATCAATTAGGGATACACTTACGTTTGAAATATTCCACTCTTCATAGATTAGCTGTCAATGGTAGGAACCTAGGGTGATAGACGGCGAGAAGTCTATCACTTTTGAATTATGTCATTTTATATCCGTTCCATTTGAAGGATACCCTCATATCTTGTGAATTGACACTCCGGATGTGACGTAACTACCAATAATTAGAAGTAGCACTATTGCCTGTGTTGTCCAGGTTCCGTGATTCGAATTGACCTTCATTCCTCATCGCAAGATCCGCCTTTCAGTCGCTGGTAAAAAAACGAACAAAACTTCACCCCCCATAACCACCATCGTAAAGTAGACAATAAGAGGTACATACATGCTAATAAAAATGGTTAGCTGAAGAGGAGTAGAGCTAAACATCGTCACAACAAGCCACAACCAGCCAACACATCAAAAGAAATAAAAAATGAGGTAGAGAATATACAGGATATAGAAAGATAGCGACATCACATATGATACAGAGAAAATCCTTATTCAACTTATTGGTCCCACATCAACTCGCTCAACTGGATCAAATGATCGTTCAAGCTTCTTCTTGCTGCCAATGTTGATTCTCGTCTGTTACCTCCAACCTTGAAATGCTCGGTATACCATAACGTCACCAAATCCTTCAACTCATCGTAAGTGTAGGACAACTGTCCGTCCTTTGCCTTCTGTAGTATTTCCTATAACCCGCAAAATATAGTCAGTATTGGTTTTACTTAACCACAGACACTTTCAATCAGGGGATGAATCTTACGTCCGGTCCGGTATTGAAGAGTCTCCAAAATTCATCACTCCTTCTTAATGTCACCACCTGTCTATCTGTTTCAGCTCTTCCATCTCCCACAACACCATCCTCCAAGACCAAATTCCTGAGATTCTGCTGTAACACCAAAATGTCCAAAAGCATCTTATCCATTCCCTTCCGGTTCATCTCTTTGATCATGCCGCAACTCCTGATGAGTAAATGATCGAAATAAGCTCCCAAACCAGCTTTGATGAACCTCTGCTCTTCGTATCGAAGTAGTGCCGTAACATCCTGGTCGAACCAAACCAACTCGCTGTTGAGAGTCAATATCTGTGGATCTGCTTCGAGCGCTTCATTCTCTAATAACCACGAAGTCTTAGTCACCGCTAAATCGATGTAATGCGCGGCGTGGCTGCGCGCCTCGGCACGTAGAGTAAATAGAATCGTGTTCGCTAGTTCGGCGTATGTGTTTACAACGCCGTCAAAAGCTTCTGCCAGATCTTTCGTGAGCGGTAAGAAAACTGGCGACGACGAGTCTCGTGAAAGCTTAGAATTGATGTTATTCCATCGCTGGTTTCGGCTTCCTTCGTCTTTGCTAGGATCTTCGATATCCGCAGCCTGCCGTAATTTTTTGAGTTTTCGAGAGAACCATTCCTACATCCATTAATCAATATTATATCTAGTTTTCAGATTAGTGGTATAAATACTTACCATACTGTTATATAAAACACACATATTATAAATGGTCTTTCGATCTGAGATGATGTCGTCGATGGAGAGGCCTTCTTTACCCTTCAACTTGGCATAGACCAATGTCTCCTTATAGATGAAGTCGTGAAAGCAAGTCGGATCCACCCACATCTGTCTCATAGTCTGCTCCAATTCACCAGGTTGAACCCACACGGCACTCTTTTTGAGCCCAGAGTCCTTTTGAACCAATGCTGTGGCAAAAATCAGACTTGAGTTCATGAGCAGGGTAAATGTAACAGCACTTACATCTGAAAAACGCATGGCACTTCTCGTAATAGTCCGTGAGTAAATCAACGATCAACTGGCTGAAGGCCTGGTCGTGCGGTAAATTGTCCAGCATTTTGCAAATGGCAGTTATCAAACTGAGGAACCCAGCCGTACCCTTCATTACGGGGCGTTGGGCAATATGTTTCCAATTCGGGTCTTGTTGGAACGCATCGAGTTCTCCGGTAGTCTGGGCGGTAAGTTCTCGGAGTGTGTCCTCAAGCTGAGGCAAGAATACGTTGACTAAAAAGTCGTCCAAGAAGGATGTGAATGTGCTAGGGGCCACGCCGAGTCTATCACTGTTGTTAGAAGCTTCACAAACACCCAATGTGTAATATAGGCAACCTACCCGGGTGGAACAATATCTTTGACATGATTCAAAAACTGTAGAGAGGGCGAAAGCAGATGGCCCATATTGAAAACGGTGGATTCTACCAACAGCTTTCTGCCAGTTGCGGATCCGTCGCTTATTTGTGTTTCTTCGGTTTCTCTTATCGCTGTACTGACAGAATCCTGAACCAAGCCGGGAACATTCGCTTTCAGTATCGCTTCGAGATCCTCTTGATTCAATTTTGTCACCGCATCAGAGCCTTCAGAGCCAGTAAATTTGTACAATTTCTATACTTTAATTAGCTCAGGCGCCTCAGAACCTTAAAAATAGAAGCGTAACTTACTCTCTTTTTTTGTGTAGCAGAACTGGCTACCAAAATTGCATTCACAGAATTCTGGGCCGATTTTGGTGTATTACTTGTCGTAGTAACTCGATTGTCGTTTGCGGTGATATAGTCGTGCAAAAGCGCTCTAGTCTCGCTCTGTAGCAACTTCCAGATTTCCATAAAACCACCAGCAGAGAGGGTTGACGGTGTAGCACCTTCCCTTTGTCGCTCGCGTTTGCTAATACCCTTAACGACATCGTGGACAACGCGATGGCCCTCTAATATCGCTTCAAACTTCGAGAATAGTGTGTACAACAAATCGTTCAAGACTTCCACGCGCTCGTCCTTATCTGATAGCACTGAGTCAATCGCTTTGCCATCCTTTAGAGCCTTTGATAACCCGAAGGAGCTCGGGTGCCGCGAGTCAACTTCTAAATTCGTCTTCTCGACAACCTTGTTCAACTCCACAGGTAATCTCTGCGAAATCTGTTCTAAAGCGGCAGGAAGGCGACCGAGCTTATGTAGCGATTCAATTAGGAGTCGAATGTAATGCAAGCTCTCCGCTTCGATGTTTTTGGATGCGTCTTCCACCATTTCTTTTGTGAGGTCCTCCGTCTCCAAAAAGCTATCCAAAGCCCGTTTTGTTGCTACTGCTTGCGGAATGACATCGCCCCCAAGCAATTGATCGGTCGTCTTATTCTCCTTTTGATTCGAATATGAATTCCAACGCCCATCCGTATATGGTGATTTGAGATAAAGATGTGAGTGTAGTTCCTCAACCAGAATCTCTGCCAGCGATGATTCTTGGTCTTTTAGGCCGCGTTGTAGATCGTGGAGAGCGCCAATACCTTTCAACTCCGGTCTGTTGCTGTTCTTTAGTCCCTCCATAAGAATATCGACAGCTGTCAGGAAGTGTTTCTCGCCCATTCGCAAATCTAATCTCTCGGGCACGTCGCGGAGATGTTCACTGTTGCAGAATTAGCTATTAGCTGTTTTAAACGGGCCTTTTTTAGGACATACATTTGAGACAGAGTCTGCAACATGCTCTCATAAACTTGACTCTCCACAACCAAATTCTTAACCTCAACTTTGTCGGAAGTTAAATCTTTTTTCGCGCTCATCGCCCTTTGCTTCAGATCGTGTACTTTTGCCGCCGATGTGCCAATGTGTCGCATGATGCTATGATAGGTACCGATGGAGCTATTAAATCCCTGGTGGTATTCTAGACGAAAACGAAATCAGCCATCATATTTCGTCCTATCTGAGAAACTGAAAAGGCCCACCATTGACGACGGCCTGTAAGGCTCCCTCAAGTTGCTTCTTGATGACTCTAAAATCGCGAAGGCGGTTGGCTTTGCCCAGGGAGCTAGGATCGTTCAGCTGAAGAGCTACTTGAACAGGAATACAGTCTTCGCGGATCATAAAATCCCAGTCGCGGCGTATTGTATCGAGAACATCTAGACCAAACAAGCTATACGTCAGCCTGCCAATCTCCTAACTCCAGATCTCGCTCCTCCTATAGTACAAATACCCAAAAGACCTTGAGGGGACCTTTAGGTCTGTCCATTTTCCTAGATAGTGTAACGTACCCCGTAGTCCAGCGAGTCTAATCCTCCCTTCAGCTGATCCATTCATATCCTCGTATGCCGGCTCGCCTCTCCTCCTCGATTTCGACCTATCTTGGGGATGCTGTTGTCTTCTCTCCTGTTGTCGCGGATCCTGTTGCTCATTCGAATATCCACCTCTCCGTGGTTGTTGTCCATACCCAGCGGGCGTGGGTGGTACCCGTCTCGGTCCTGAAGGGATGCCATTGGGAGCACCACCGGGACCTCGTTGGTAAGGGTCTCGGCCACGACGGGGATCTCGGTCTGGCAGGCCATTTGGGATTGAGGCCATTATCGGCGGCGGCGGCCGGCTGGTCGCCAGCTAAAAAGTGGTGGTTGATTAAGGTTCTAGTATCTCAAATCCGGGGATCTGGTGTAAACGGGGCGCTTAGGTGTCAAAGCTTCGTCAGGGTCCACACCAATTCCAGAAGCCAGCTGTATTGTTCCAATGCTGCCAAAAGAGTGTGAACGCACACCGGCGATGGTAACAACCAGGAATACTAAAGAGAGCGGAGGAGGAGATGGTTGATTGAAACGGTGATGGAGTTCGATGATATGATGGTGGGAGACGTGAATAGAAGCTGGGGCCAGATTGGCTGGCTGGCTGGTGTGGATCGACGGAGGCTGGAGAGCCGCTCGTGGAAACGGAGCTTGTTTTGACCACACACTCAACACAAAACCTTTGATTTGAGCTTTCATCGATACTCAAGCCTATAGCGCTTATATTTCTAGAAATCATAAATGGAAATTTAAACGTTTCTCACTAAGGAAGTCACAGTCCAAAAGTTGCTCTCATGTGAGAATCTCACCGATATATATTTATTGCTCTTTGGTCTACATTGTTACCTACAAAATAGAGTAGAGTGTGTTGAGAATCTATTGGGCTATCATTGGAAAGTAATAAATTGCTTTATTGCCAAACAAAGTGTTCCACTGGTTCTGCTCAATATCATCCACCATCTCACTTCTCATGGCAGCCTTATAATTGTACTTTCTCGTATCCTCCGTACACCAGGCATAATTTCGTTATTGTAGGATGGCACACTGCTTTCCAGTTCGTCGTAGACGAGTATGCCTCCTCCTTAATATTGAACCGAAGAAAGACCAGTACAACCTGTACTATCCTAAAAAGAGTCTTGAACTCATCTATGAAGTATGTCTTTCAAGTTTCTGTATTACCTGGAGGTAAAAGCTTTCAGACAAACTTTTGTCCGAATCGACCAACAGGCTTCCGTCGAGACATGACTTCGCAGCTTCATAATAAGCCTTCCCAGCCCTAGGACCGAGTTGGGGTACGATATGATCGAGGAGCCAGAGTCGAAACGCAGAAGCTGAATGGGACTGATAATTCGGATCTCTTATAGCTCGTTGATACATATCCCAGACCGGTTCCATCAAAGCAATCTCCAGTAGTACAACCCCAAAGCTATATATGTCGTATATTGCACTAAATGGGATTCTTCCTCCCTTCTTTGGCGTTATCACCGACTCACCCTCCGCGTCGGACTTTCCCTTTTCCACAGGGACCCCTTGGACATCGGGGTGTCTGTAAAGATTCCACTCCAGGTCATCGATAACATCCTCGGTTTGAGCATTTGGAGCGTTTTCCCGGCTGTAATCGAATCCCACAAGATAGGGCTTAGCGTAATCAATCCCATTTGTTCCTGGATCTTGAAAGAAGAGAATATTCCCACCGCGTATACCTTTGTGTAACCAGCCAGCAAGATGTAAATATAATATCGCTTTGGATATTATCAATGCAGAAGAATATCGATCGTCTAGCCAAAATTTATCGGTAGAGTTCTTTAGAAGCTCAAGGAGGGAAAAACAAATTTTGCTCGGCGTTTTATACAATAGCCCGTATAGCGTTTCACTATCAGATTTCCCAGACCGAGTGATCATACCAAGACATGGCAGTGTCCTTAATTCCTCGGGTTTTCCATCCGACATGAGTAATCGAGCCCCATTCTTGATACGCACTTCCATGTAGCCCCGGAAAATAGAGCCAAGACCGATAGTTTCTGCTTTCCTACTATCAACCATTTTCCACTCCGACAGGACGTCATCGCCACGGAATGTACCGAATTCGCGGTTATTCTTTTCCTCCAGTTTTACGGGTTTAAAGTCTCGTTGATTTTTATTAATGTTAATCTTGCTCAAAATATTATTCCTTAGCTCAAGCTGTAGAGTCGCGGATCGTATCAGTGCAAGGCCGCATAGTAGAGGATTATTCGGTATCTGCTGCGGGACAGTGTTTAAGAGCGCTATATTGTTAGATGGCAGCGTCTTATTTAACAAGACAGTGAGCGCTGGGTCCGGATTTGGCGGGGGCAGAAGAACATATATGTCATTGATCAACCTTTCGATATTCTCCAGAGTATCGGAAGCCTTTCCATTCTCAAGGGCCCAGGCGAGGCGCTCATTTAAATTTGCTGCTCCACGAAGATCTCTCATTTTTCTTTCCCACTCGTCGAGATTTGAAACAAAATTCCAAGGTTGTGGCTCTCGGACCTTGGAGAGGTTCTCGAGCGAGCTGCCGGCGATATTAGATTGGACCGCAGCCTTGTGTAGTATGGGAAGTTCATCGTTCATATCCTTCAGAGCATCGAGCAGAGAGGATACCATAAGAACAGAATTCACCGCCTGTGTCCCGTACTCGTTGAATTTTAGGTCAGTAAAATATCTCCCATACTGTCCCTCCTCCACCCCCCACTGCTGAGCCCAAGCTTTCAGCTTAGCCGCTTGATTATTGAGACGGACTTCGAAAATGAGGGCCTCAGAACCGACAGCCTCTGCTTGTTGCCAAAGCGAAAAGCCGGCAACGCAACCTTGGATAAGCTGGATGAAAAAGCTGGCAGCGCCGATGCCAGTTCCAAGGGCTCCAACAGGGTCAATACTGGTCGACATTGTCGTTGTTTACTAGAATATCAAGTGAAACCCGATCATCATGCAACAGATAAAGTTAATTAACGACGAGGCTTCAATTTTTCGCTTGTTTAGTATTGGAAACCAAATCAACAAACCGAGATGCATTGCCTTGGCGAAGGATCTGAATATTTGCCCTGAGCGGCTGAGTTACCTTAAAATATCTGGACCCGAAAGCCAGTCGCAAAGATTCTCAACAATATATCTCTTAGTCTTGGAATCTCAGACTCTTCCTTGCAAATCCTTGTATACAAACGGATAGGCATTTGTCTAAGGTTACATACACAGATTAAAGATTTCGAATCCGGACTCGCCTTATCTCTAGCGTCCAGGCCAAAATTAATCCCAGCAGCGCTCATTGATCAAACAAGCCAAATATGACAGACAGTGAAAACTCCCAACGATCTAGCAGGCAGCATGATGAGTATCTGCTGGACCCTAGTAGATCACCAGGAGACCACGATCTTCTCTCCTTCGCCTCTTTATTCCTACGAAGATACAACGGACTCAGTGTGGGGTTGACGCTGCTTGGGGTATTACTTGATGAGCGTGGCCCGGACCTTCGAATCGTATCTACAGCAGGAAACTTTTTCAACGTTGCTACAATAGATTCGAGCGACCTCCTGCAGCATAGATTTCTTCCGCTGGCCTACAGTGACCGTGATCCTACAATACCGAAGATCGTGGCCCTCAAGATCCCTATCATTACCGACAATCTAGACAGTCCTAAGAGTAAAAAACTCTGGACCTCAATGGCTAAAGAGATGGAAATACTTAAAAACGACCATCTCTCGAAACACAAGAACATTGTCGATATGCTTGGGATCTGTTGGACTTCTACTAATGGCCCTGAGGGTTCTATTATGCCAGTACTGGTACTAGAAGGAGCAGAACTTGGTGATATGGTCACATTCCTCAAGCGTCAAGGCGAAATTCATCCCCAAAAACTCTTGGGCCTGGGTCTCGACATCGCGGAAGGAGTTAAAGCGATTCATCAGCTAGGAATTATTCATGGCGATATAAAACCTCGAAATATTCTTATTTTCAAAGATGATCAATTTGGTCAGGTTGCCAAAATTGGCGATTTTGGCTCTGCGATTATATTGGAGGAAGTTAGAGGTCAGGTTAATTTGACGGAGGGAACTCCATCGTGGCAAGCGCCTGAATGTGACAATGCCATTAATAAGGAGGATCTTCCTCAAGTCGACTTTTACTCCCTAGGCTTAACATTGGCGAATCTCCTCTCTCGGAACAAAGTTTACGAAATTTTCGAAAGTGCGGCTGCCAATAATCCCGAGAACCTAAGATTTGAAGATCACTTTGCGTTCAGCCTTGCTATGCTGGTGAAAGGATCTTTCCAGATACCTCTCGATGATTGTAGAGATAGAAATTCTCAGAATGACACGGAAGAGTTCAACTGGACCCAAGTTTCGGATATTGGCGAGGGTGATATAATTGAGATAGATTTGTTCTTCATGATATTCTGCTCGCTACAAAACCCCGATTTACGTATAGATACGACTGAAATAATAAAGATATTACGACGCAATCTTCATAAAGTTCTTGATAAAAGGCTTATGGACAATCCAGGAGATCTCTGGAAAATGAACCCTCAGGAAGAAGACGTTTGGCTCCGACCCAGTATGGTCCCTGCTTCAACAACCAATTTATCTTGTCGCTCTAACAGACTCATAAAGACCCAGCCGAAGTTTCAGAGGAAGATGAGCAAAGAATCTTGCAATTCGCTTTATCGAAGCTAGCGGTCGAGATTATTCAGCAGGCAGCATCGCAAGATAAGACAGTAGAAGGCGGAATAGCCCGCATGCAAGGAATTCTTGAAAGATTGTAAGTATATGTCAAAATAATGTACACGACTACAAAAACTATCTGCTAGCAGATATATAAGCAGGCCTAACATTGGCGCAGTCAGCAGCAAGAGGAACTAGCTCCCGCAATATTAACCCGTTTACCGAATCCCAAAGCAGTAGTAGAGGTCAGTAACCTTATACGCTATATAAGCAATATTTATTCAACTCTGGCTCACATGCTAACAATTGTGGATAATGGGTCCAACTATATTTTTATAGGTCGATCGGTGTTTCGGCACGTTTCGAATGCTTCCACTGCCAGTAATAGAACAATTTGAGAGACAGCTTGCGCACATAGCCTGCGATACAGATGAAGATTTATCTCGAAGACAACGAGCTGGGTTCCAATGCGGGTTTCTGGTAATCTCTCGCCTCCAACTTCATTCTGAAGTTGGATGTCGGATAACTAGAGGCTTAGATATGCTCCAACTGTCAGCCAACCTCGGCGATAAAGAAGCGAGAGGAATAGTAGGCTGGTTAAACAGAGCACTTCAAAGATATTTACCAGAGAGAGTTGAGAAGGAAACGCAAATCTCTTGGCTGGAGGAAGCTGCGCTCGATGGAAGTAGCACGGCGATGCGGCATCTCCACAACATTGACCCAGAGCTGTGCGAGAAGGCCATACAAAAATTTCGAGATACTGGAACAGGTATTGGCGCAAAATTTGCTGGGTTACCATCGTTTTGGTTCACATTCGATGATTCGGGCTTCCTCGCCGCAATCAAAAACATAAGCGAAAAGAATGAGATCCTACATTTTCTACAATGCTTCTCAGTGAAAGGCAGTGTCCATCTGATGAAAGAATTAATCAACCTCACTGTAGACAGCAACGTCAACATGACCAATGCATGGGGGGAATCGCCTCTCTTCTGGGCCTGCCGTTGCGGCCAAACGGAAATGGTACAATTTCTACTAAGCGAAGGCGCAGATCCATCCCAGAGCACTACTGAAGGGCTCACACCTCTTCATTTTTTAAGTGCCTTTAGGGAAACTGACATCTCAGATGTTGCAAAACTACTGTTAGAACACGGTGCTCCTTTGGAAGCAAGAGCGACCTCAGAAGCTTCGATTTACCATTTTCTAGTCGATTCTCCTTACGGGAGAACCGGGACACCTTTATTATGGGCGGTAGCTGCCAACAATATCGCCGCCACAAGGACTTTGGTAGACCTAGGAGCAGATCCATTTGATCGATGCAGTATCGATGTTCCCGTCGACAACTCTTGGTCAGGCATCATTCATACTAGTCCCATCATGCATGCAGCAAGCAAACATCAGTGGCAACTTCTTGAAGTCTTACTTCCCCAAACCCCAGATGACCCAGATACTACTGCTTGGGCACTTAATCGCAACTTGCGCGCTTTGGGGCCGTTAGGGTTCATAGATGCAACCACCCCACTTGATTGCTGTATCAGATACTCAGCTGAAGGGCTACTATGGAGGTTACTCTTGCACGGCGCAGACCACGAAGTTGCTTTCAAGAAGACATTTGAGCTACTCGTAGATAGAGGGTGCAACCCTTTGGAGAATTCTAGTAGTGAGCGCTCAACTATACAGAACGGTGTAGAGTTCGGTCAACCATTTGCGGTACGACACCTTATGGAATGGAAGGATGGTTTTCTGAAGCCATCTCCCAAAGATTGGTTAATCTTAGTCGTTGTTTCTATACGATTCTCCGATAAGGTCATGTTTAGAACTCTTATGGAATATGAGCAGATCGAAGGAGTTCCAAAAACGATGTGGGAAAAGTTTTTCGGTAATTGCACAGAGACAGCTGATGTCGAGTTTCTTGACCCCTTCAAGCAGTGTTTAGATCCAAATTTCGATTATATTGGATATCTTGAAAAAGCTTTCATGCTAGGGAATTTCCAGACTGCGAAATGGTTTCACAAGTTTTCGTTCTGTAGTCTCGGTCAATTTCAACCTAGCCGGCAAAGAACACTTTTAGGCGACTTGTTGCTCAAATCCAAGTACTCTACGAGATATTGGAACGGAGTCAAAGCTTTTTTCGAGTTGTCAATTGACCCTGAAGAGGTATTCGATCAGGTGTCTTTTATTGAAAGCCCAGATGAAGGGTTTACGGCACTGCACTTGGCTTCCTACTTTCCAGAGTACCGTGGGGACGCGGGTATGGCGACAAAAGTCATTGAGACCGTGCTTGAAGTATACCATGAGCCAAAACATCTCAACCGTCAAATCGAAAGTGGCATATTCAAGGGCTATACGGCTCTACACTTGGCAGTCACGTCTTGTAATGTCGGGGCTGTGCGTGAATTATTGAATGAAACGGACATCGATATCTCTTTACTCACTAGCAAGGGAAATAGTGTGATGGACTTGGCCCTCATGAATTACGGCAACCAAACAACTATCATGCAATTTTGGGATGTTCCGGATGAGGTCCTAGAGGCTGAAGACTTGAAACATTGGATGAAGGCGCACGAGGTATTGGCATTACTTCAGGATAAAGATGTTCCCCCGCACAAACTTCTTTACGCAGTCGCAAGAGCGGAAGTAGAGGATATCTGGTGTATCCCAGCCAAAAAAGATGATCCTTTCGTTAAACTTCCATGTAAGTATCCTAGGACTAAAGCGGGCTTACTTTTGTCAATATCTTTTCATCTTCGAGATCGCTAACAGATATATGTGCAACCAAACAGACACACAGAAACCGCTACCACAGTATATGCATGATAATTTCTTTTGCGTTGCTATTAGCGAGCTAAAGCTTGGAGACTGCTTTTATATTTCAAACCTGGATTATCAAGCTCCAGACCAGGCATCACTTCAAATTCTTGAGACCATCCGTCGACATTCTTAATCTAAGGAGGAATTCAGGGAGGTATCCAGGCTCAAAGAGCTGATATTTCTAAATTGCAGGTTAGGTTTCCGCGGTATTTTTGGTACCTGGGTACCACATAGATAGTGTTCACTTGACTGTTACAGTTGTTTATTAGTTGGAGGTTGGATGAAGCCAGCACCCATTCAATTTTATAGAATTTGCTGATAAGTTTATTGCGATACTGCCCATAAGTAAGCATCAACTGGATTTATTCTATGAATTCAACTTAACAATTCTTCGTGACTATACTAAAATATCTAACCTCATGATTTAACGATCATTAATACCAAGCAAATCATTCCACTGCTCCCGTTCAATATCGCTCACCATCCCACGCCTTTCAGCAACTTCATAATCATGTTGTCCCATGTCCGCCGACCCATTTCCCTCTAGATCAAGCCCCTCATCATTCACTTCTTCTTATTCTTCCTAAACAAGTGCGTTGCGCCAATATTCCCGGAAGTAATTCTCGTTATCGTAGGATGGAACGCCGCCTTCCGGTTCATCGTATACGGGTGCATCTTCTTCCTCTTGGTATTTGGGTGGAGAATCAGGCATCTTATATAAATTTGTGATGTTAATGTAATTAC
Organism: Orbilia ellipsospora; assembly: GCA_036971675.1. Taxonomy (NCBI): domain Eukaryota; kingdom Fungi; phylum Ascomycota; class Orbiliomycetes; order Orbiliales; family Orbiliaceae; genus Orbilia; species Orbilia ellipsospora. The sequence continues at coordinate 417,183 of JAVHJO010000003.1, forward strand.
TTTCGATGAAAATTATCCTTTTTAGAAGACAATATTTAGCTCCAGCGCTCGAAATTCTTTTTTACCTAGATCGACCTTGTATGGATATATGGTTTTGGTGGTGTCTCTTTTTTGTCAATTACTTCGGGCTTCTCTGCAAGAGAATCGCGCAGTATATGAGAAGGCGATACTTTGAATGTAACCTTCAAAGGAAAAATTTAAAATCAGTTACGCCAAATACAATGATAGCTGCTCGGTAGATGTCTATATATACGAAATTTTTCTCGAACCTGTTATTGTAATCCGCTATGAGGCCTCGAATGCGTTTTTAATTGATCTTGCAAATATGAAAGGACACCAGGCAGGTTTTTATACCCCGAAAGCTTCGGTATTCGGTGATATTCTAAATGAATATAAGCACATTTGTTTTTCGAATTCGACAACTATGATGGGTATCTTGGGAAGTTTTATTCCCTTCGAAATTTACAACGTCTGGGCCTTTCGCGTTATTTCGCCTTTTTTATTCCCAGTTCTTTTGTCTGAAATTTAAGTGAGTCGCGGAGGACGTCTACAACCAGGTTGGCTGTCCGAGGTTGCACAACACCAACAAAGAGTCGAAATTCGAGACGCTGCATCGGCTATCCCGCGGTGGATACTCACTACATACCTTGCACGTCATAAGCATATTATAATTGTTACTAGGGGTTCTCATGTGCCATTAAGAACTGACATCGTGATTGTTGTTAGTATAAAGCTATAGAGAAGTTCACTATAGTATGTTTTGTTATATTTATCTAATCAGGGTTACGACTAGCATTGCTCTATCGATATTACTAGCAAAAAAATGAAAGAAACCCGTCAAGATCAGCTCGCATTTTGTATCCTATATTCCATAGATGGCGTCGTCGAATTATCAACCCTTTAGTCCGCCGTAGCTAATGCGCCAAACCATTCGACGTTCCTGAATATTCAAGTATTTGGATCACTAAATTGGATTTATATGATCGATATCGGTGTTGCGAGAGCTTTGGGTTTTGTGTAACCAGCCCAACCGGGATAATCCGTCAACACGGGAGGGTTTGCCGATGCGGCTCATGCAAGGATCCTAATCGTTGTAGACGACGGGCCTCAAAACAACCATCGGATCCTAAAGAGCCAAACCGTCGGGCTCGCTATTTAATCGCTAGTATACTATCGATACATCGGCACTACTCTTGTAGGTATATGCAAATACACTAGGAAGCTTTACGGAATTCTATTCTAGAATTCTAGAATACTACCGAATCAGCAACATCGAAAAGAAGCAAGAGTAGACTTCGGGCAATACATGTACAATGGCGCTCGACAGCCTTCCCCCAGAACTCACCTCCATAATCATCTCCCACCTCCTCCCCATAGAAATCAAATCATTCGCCAGCTGCTCTAGGTCATGCCGTTCCGTAGCTTCAAGATATCTCTTCAGCAGATTGCGATTCCCACTACACTTCCAAAACCCCCCGTTACCTCTCCAGCCCGGCAGTCTACACCATACCGTCCAACATGTAACCCTCGACTGTCGGAAAGAAATCAAAGACCCAGAGGCGATAGCCACCTACCTCCGGGTAGGCACCACGACCCTCTCATGCTTCCCCAAGCTAACTAGTCTACGGGTCACATTGACCCGCCCTTATATCAAAAGATGGGATGAAACAACCTATCTCGACCGCCTGATATACGGCATCTTCACGACAATCAAGCAAACCGCACCGCAAATTCACGAAAACATCACAGACTTCACACTCGAAATATTTGAAAGGGGTTCCGTTCCAGAATCTCACTACACCCCAACGGACCCTAAAAACGCCGAGTTCCTTGATCTATTCCCGCAACTGAAGTCACCCATCACGGATCCAAATCATTCCGACAAAGGAGATGTACGGTACTCTCAGATTCTCAACGTGCACCTCCCCTCCCTCACTTCAGCTACAATCCATCATCGCCGCCACCATGCTACCAGTCAAATGTTCAGACCCCTCGTGATCCTCTCCCACTCCCCGCAAACTCTGCAGAGACTCGTATTATGGGTCACAGGTCCGGAGCGCAAGGAGAAGCGGGGATTCACCAGGCAAAACTCCCATCTAACAGGCACCTGTGTCCTCTCAAATTCAATCGATCGAAGGATCACGCAGCTGCCAACAATATACCCAAACCTCAAAACACTAGAGATAAGCGACGAACTCCTCGAGTCAGGCTACCACCTCCAGAGAATGGCGGCCGAATTTCCAAATGTTGAAGATTTGGTGATATACATCCCACATTACAACTTTTCCTTCTTTTCTACCCCGTTGTCAATGTTTTTGAGGTTCTTTGAATCAATGCCTAAACTGAGAAACATCAGATCGCCGTGGGTGAACCATGCTAATCCGAGGAAGACTCTCAAAACCGGAAAGTTGGAGGAATTGAGGCCGTATCTACAGGGCTGGTTGGAGAGGATTGGGAATGACGTCGTGCCAGGCTTGGAGACGATTATGATGGTGAGAAAGTTTACCCCAGGGTATGATGACGAAGTAGAGGATAGCACAGAATATGGCAAGGCTGTCACTTTTAAGGTGTCTTTTGATTACAAGGGTACCAGAGCGTTGGATGAGGGTGTGATTTCAAGAGAGAGATTCTTGGAGATGGATCACGCAGGCAAAGAGCCGGAGGACGAAATTTGATAATATTTTGGTAACTACTATTATGTTCATGAAAAGAAAGCACTATGGGGCATATGATTTATATCAGAATGCGTTATCGATTTTCACGATATACATACTACACAATATTCAGTATATTATTTACGAAGAATTCTATGAACTTAAGACCACCCAATTCATTAATACATGACATGGCTAGGTAGTTATACCGCCGATCAAGTTATGTAGTCATCTCGAATCGAGCGTGCCTCCTCTAGGGGAGATATTATACGCTTCTATCTGTAGCTCAGCTAATCAATACCAGAAGTCTCGTAAAGATGGTATATTCGTAGGTATATGTTTATTACTATTACACGCTCCCGACGCTATTTCAACGCCATTGTGAAATCCCAAACATGCAAAAGGTAGACATAAAGAGAAAGTTTGAATGGAACAAAAAGACCCGCCTCTTAAATATACATTTCTCAGTCGCATGACCCCAATTCAAATCATCAACTTAAGCTCTCTACACCAACGAAGGTAAGGTATAACCATATCTTTGAGGAACCGAAAAAAAAGGGAATGGATTAAAAATCATGCACGCTCTTTCAAGGGAGTCAATCCATCTTCTCTATCCATCTCAACCCCAACTCGAGTCCCACTACTCAAAGCGCTATCCGGAACCGCCCTCGCATCTTCATCATCACTCATCAAGCCTTCCAGTTCAAACTCCTCAGCGTCTCTAGTCCTCGCCAGCGTCTCTATTGGTGCCAACTCTGGTCTCCTCCTCCCTGCTGCGCCACCTGCGCCGCTTCTGACCCCTAGATTTCCAATACCCCCGTTTTCTCTTTTCGGAGTTGATGTGTTTGAGGCGTAGATGTACACGAGGATCTGAACGAAAAGGTATAGAAGGAAGGCGACCGAGTATAGTACCAGAAGGTAGGAGACATGGTCGACGCCAGAGTCGTGGAGAAGGTGTAGTTGTTCTTCGGTAGCGCCCATAAAGATGAAACCGGAGGCGATGAGAAGCTATGTATCCAAAACAAACAATCAGCACTCGGGGAATTTTATCAGCTTAGGTGGCTGTGAGAATTATCGTACATAAGGTGGTAAATGTTGGAATGTAGACGGCTCGCCGTTTGGACGGGCGCTTCGGTCGCGGAGGATGAATGCAATTTCGATCATGCGGGATAAACCGGCTGCCATGAGTGTATATCCGAACACCGCATGGACCTTTGTGGAGAATTCAAGGTGCTGGACGTGGGATGCCTATGATTGATCGATGGATGTCAGAACTCATAACTCGAAATAGCTATGAAATTTAGCAATTATGGAGTGTACCATTGCCCAACCAGTGAGGAATATAACAATCCCTGGTATGAGGTTACGCCTAGCTTCGCCGTGTTTACCGCGGGACAACCATAGACCGAGAAGACCAGCGCACCACCATACGATGCCCATTGAGGTGTGCTGGTAGTCACCATGGCTCCACGGTGATCCCCATCTCTATAAATTATACCGTTAGTCTTTTGATAGAGGGAGCAGTATCGATAAGTACTATTTCTTACGTGTTCGGTGACTAGATATCAAATCAGTTAGCTATCTTAATTTCAGTATCAGCACAGCAACATGAATGAAACTTACAAGTATTGACAAACCCCCAAACAGCGATGATGAGGGAATCCCAGAATTCGGGTGCTCTGCCTTGTCGTCTCAACCAAGCTTGGCCCACCAACGTCATCAAGGTCATCACGATAGCATATCCGATGAACGAGCTGCCCATAATCTTAACCATAACACCATCATATTAGCAAAACGCCCACCATCAAGATATACACCTAGCATAAGATATATGATAAAGACGGAAAAGGAGACTCACGAAATGTGCCAGACACTGTCCCAAATGGTCATCATGGCAGAACCCCAAAGCAGTGATACCCCCAAACAACATCTGCACCCAACTAGCAACCGGTAAAACCACACCGACGATTCCATGCGCCCTGACAATCAACGGTCGAATCCTCCCGTGCCACCCCCTCTCCAAATGCAACTTCAAATAAATCCCCATCCCGACCTGTGAGGCGACTCCGAATCCCAAGAACGGCGCATATCTCTCATGCACATTCCCATCCTCGAACTCCCTCCCTTCGTGACTGTGGCCCAAAAACCACCCCATGATCGCGATACAAGAGGCGGCTATCTGAACGGGCACGTGGAATCTGTTGCGAACGAGACCGAGAACCATGCCTAGCGGGTAGAGGATCCCAAAGGCGGTAATCATGGAGAGAATGTGAACCCAAAGGATCGCATCGATTGGATCATCGGAGACGTGAGAGCCTTCGGGGATTCGTTCGTCGCCATGGTGGTCGTGGGCGAGGGACAAAGGGAGGAAAGGTATGGCGAGCAGAGGGAGCATCGAATGGCGTATTCGTGTCATGTTGTCGGGTTCGTAGATGGTTGAAGGTGGGAGAGATGGATCCGAGCCAACCCGGTTTGGAGGGCTTTTGTTGATGTTATGTAGCTTATAGGAGAACCCTGGCCAATCACAATATATCGACAACGGGATACGATCGGGGTTAGTGTAGAGAAAGAAAAGAAAGGTCGCCCGAATAATCCGAGCGAGAATAAGAATCGCGAGAGCCCTAATATCTCGTAGACTCCCTCCCTGCGTTCATCGCGGAAGAATGAAATTCCTTTCGTTCGTTCGGTCGATGTTGTTTATTGTTATGCTTACGGCATGGGTATGCACCTGCCGTGGATGGATCCAGTAGTAACCGAACCAGCCGGAACGCCAGGTCGAACCTTTTTCCCCATTCTACAACTTTTAGCTCCCGACACCATGCCCTTTTCATACTGTTAACATGAATCGAACTATGTAGTCTGGGCGGACCATGAGCTGGAAATCCACAATAGATGTCATTATCGCGGGGTTGATCTTTACATTAAAAGTCGGTGGGAGGAGGGGTACACAGAACCCCCTCCAAAAAGACCAACAGTTCCTCCTTCGTTCCAACTTCAACCAACTCCTTGCATTCCAGACCACTCCGCTCCAAGACCACCTGCTCCACTCCGTCCAGGATGTCCTGGTACTTTTGTCGGATCTGTGCACTGGGGAAGTACTTGACCAATCGCAGTCGGTAGTCGTAGGTAACAAAATAAACCCGTGGTTCGTCTGTATCCGGGAGGGCATCAACAGCATCTTGTGGGGTACTGTAACAGTGACCCGGATCTTGTCTCGTTCCAACTGGAGGCTCATTCGGTGGCCTGACGAGATTCGAATTGTCGTCTACGGTGAACGTTATGACTCGAAATCTCGGAACGGCGATTGCACCTGGTATGGCAAAGATGCGCAACTGGAATAGTGCAATTTCAGTGGATATTTCGAGCGGCATTGTCAGACGATGATTGAAAATTGAAATGATTGATCAGGCATATATGAAAGAATGAGGTCTCTTGTTTGATGTGGAGGAGTAGTTCGGCTATGCATGGAATCGCAGCACCGGTAGATGAATACAAAAGTTACAAGGCTACCTGCTATTACCTGGGTATAGACTGAGCTAGGAATACCTGCATATTGTTGATGCAATTTATAGGGTATAGCTTTTATATCATCTTGGCTCCTCTTGTACGTAGCTACAAGCTGGTTCGAATGCCAACTTGAGCATGATTCCAGTTTCAGCTATTCGTTCACAAGACGGCTACTGTTACACACAAAGAATGTTGTTTTCATCACGACATCGCCTCATTATACCGAGGTCTCAGTCCCATTCGATTCAAAGTAAAAATAAACCGGTGTCATAAATACAACGAAGTTATAAAAACGGAGTAATGATAACATAAAAGAACACCTCTGACACCTCCAACTCTCCCTTCTCATTCGGTATCGCTATTTTCACTCTTTCGTTCCGTTTATTCACCGCCTTTGAAGGAGTATATATCAGGGAAAGATTCGAGGGAATTTGAGAAGAAAAAAGGTCGGATTGTATTATTGAGTGTTTCTTTATATCGACGGATGGTAGAAGTTGTCGGCCGAATAAAGGTCGGAAAATAAGCGGGCTCAAGTGAGAGAGGGAGAGCAAAATGACAAAGCAGAAGCAATCGAAATCGTTTAGATTCCGATACGGGTCTTTCTCCAGTGTCGACGTTTGGCGTTATACCTGTATAGAACATAGGTTAACGTCTCATCCCCCTCAATATATGTATCGAGACACATTTATATATGCATCGATTGAAGTCATCTAACCTGATGGTATTGCCTGTTCTTAATCTGATCCATTGTGGGATAGGTCTGTTCTGCTTCTTGGCCTTGGCCAACTTGACCTTTGTGCGGAATGATTTTTGGCTCTATTTTCGATATTTGATTAGTACTTCCATTCTCTATTGATTTAAATGTTGGAGAAAATATCGGATATATTTCATCGGATAATGCTCGGAATCAGTGGCGATGATTTCGTCTCTCGGTAGGTCGTATTGCTTCGTTCGCAGAATGCTGAATATTCAGGTTGAATCAACTCCATCCAGCAGAAACCACCAGTATCGACCCGGGTCCTTTCTTTGAGATTCCTCTAGCAAAATCATCCTCCACCAATTCCGAGCAGCTCTCCATGAAATATATCGAGACGGCGTAAAAACATACTGGCATTGTGACGTGAGTTTTATCGTTATCGAATGAGGATGATGTCGTCGATGGGATAGAATCTTTGAGTGAGAGTTTTGAACGTCTAACGCAACCCAACCAGCAAAGATTTGGTGGCAGCTGCTAAGCGAGCAACACACGACAAACAAAACCATCAACTAGGTCTCGAGCCCTCGTCCGAAAAGAGCATCTACAGAATTGGCAAACCATAAAGAATGCACGTGCAACACCTTCGTATCCGCTGCTCGAATTCGGAAACCTCACGATTCAGATGGAGCGGCGAGCAGCACTTGCAGCCCGATCGCTGGAGCCAATACGATCCCGATCCCTTGTATCATCCTGATATCACAAGTATGAAAACTCTGGGGATCATTTATCCAGATTGTATCGTTGAATTTTGTGGAGGCTACAATATGCACGAAAGTTATCACAGGATTAAAACTCTCGGCGCCCGCGGGGCCCTCTGTCCACGCTGGAGCTGAGAGACTGAAGCCCAGAAATTAAATCTGGAGCTATAAGGCCCGTGACACGACGACTTTAATTCAACAATGAAGTGGGAAAGGGTCATGCTATACCGTGCATAACGTTGCCCAAGAATTCTGAGGAAGGATAAAAGACGCATCTGGCATCATCGTTCGTGATCCCTCCGCGAATCAGTGGCACCCCAGACGAAAGAAGAGTCATTCGGGTTCCTTCTCGCGATCCACGGAAACCCGAAATAAAAGTGCTTCGGGTCCGAAGAAAGATGCGATAGGGCAGAGAAAGGGTCTCAAAATGTTTAAAACAAGGCTTGAGTGGCTCGGGTTTCTGGAATTCCCGCCAAGAGGATCCATGTTTGTGACCAGGCTGAAAAGGCCCAGGGGTGGAAAGCAGGAAGCCGCTCGAAAAGCAATTGAAGCGCATGTTGAACAATATGGCAGACGCATGCCGTACCGCGAAAATAAGTATTACTGATAACACAGTTGCGTCTATCGGTATTTGAGAAAAAAAGTCACCCGCTGGAGATGTATACGAAGCATCGACAAGGTCGCGGTGTGGTGGATTCGTATTAATAGCACATCGACCGGGTTGCATATTCCTGTTCCGGCAAAATAATCAAATAGGTCTCCGTCCTGATAGATGTTTTAGTTTGCAGAAAGTGAATCATCCACTATCATCCCATATCGAGCTCTGCAGGTGTTTCTCCTTCGAGGTTGCAAAAGTTTTGTTATGATGTACACCGTATGCAGCACGGGAAGCTTTCTTTCCGGAGAGTTGAATCAGCCGAAGTCCGATGGGTTGGCTTTGGGCCAGTGGGACGGTGCCCCTTTGTCATCTCATCTGGCGCAACAGAACCTTTCGTTTGGTTGATATCCGACTATCCCATGTCTAGTTAGCGGCGGGCAAAATTAAACGTTTCTGCCCCGGCGGCGAGCGAAATTTATTCCCCCTTTGCAGCGTGGGAAACGAGGGAGTGAACCTTTCGTTCGGCCATCCAGAGATCCGATTTGATAACAAGCTGGGGGGTGTGGCCCATGCAGGTTGGCACGTTCGCACATGCCCTTCTCTCAGCGGGAGATCTCTCTTTGCTCCCCAACTAACTATATTTTGACGTGCGCCATGCGGAGGGGAACTTGTTATACCTCGTCTTCTGCCTCTTCTCTTGCTCCCTTTTATTCTCTTCTCTCTTCTATTCTTTATCGCCATCATCTTTCTTGTTGGGGTGCTTAATCAGCCGTAGACGTAAGCTGTCCTCTGGTTGTGCTTTGGACGTTGTTATATTCAGTTGGTAACGGTTCCCGGCATCTCGTTATATTTGCACGGGCGTCGTCATTTCCTTGGAGCCTCGTCACCCCATCAATTATTCCTCTTCGATCCTCCTAATATCCTAATATCCTAAATCACTTAAAAAGAAGTCAAATTACTTTCTTCCTAATTCCTAATTGTTCTTCAACTTTAAATATCTTCTCTCTCGACACTATTCCATTGTTTGTCGTTCGTTGACACTCATTTCGCCTACGGCCTTAACGTTACTCTCTTAATTCCGCCAATCGCATTGAGTGTGGCTCCCCCGTTGCGAAACAAAACTGCATCTTTCCCTTCTGCTATGAATTAGGTTCGTGATAAATATCGTCAACTACTCTCCTGAATACTTCTGCGTCCTTCGAGAGCCTTTAAATACTCCTCTCTTTCTTACCAATGATAAACTAACCCAATTCGTAAATGCGACTGTAGTTTTTGTGTTGCTTCTTCACTTGAAATTCACACCCATTTCCATATTTATATTCAATTTCCATTGCGAACACACCCATTTGGTAGCCGGAAGACATGTCTTCCTCGAACGAGAAGCCCAATACGGCGGGCAGTGAGGGCTCGTCGAGAGCTCCCACCGTCGGTGGAGAGGTTGAGAAGCAACCTCCTCCATCCCCTCCATCAGAAAACGAAGTCTCCGAGAAATTGGAGAAGCTCGACTCCAAATATCAAGTCAAAGGAGAGGAGCAAGTCGACCCTCTGTCCCATCTACCAGAACACGAGGCTGCAATTCTCAGAAAACAGATCGAAATTCCGGATTCCAAAATAGGCTATTTCTCTCTGTACAGATATGCCACCCGATTCGACCTGATGATGCTCTTCTTTTGCCATCTAACTTCAATCTGCGCCGGTGCCGTTCTCCCATTGATGACCGTCGTCTTTGGTAACCTCGCTGGTGAATTCGCGCACTTTTTCGTCAGTGTCCCTGGAGCCGACCCTAACGCCCCCGAGGCTCTCATGCAAACTGTCCGACGGTTGACTCTCTACTTCGTCTATATGGGTATCGGTGAATTCGTTCTCGTTTACTTTGCCACCGTTACTTCCATCCATATTGGTGAAAGGATCTCAGGTCGTATCCGCGAGCAGTTCCTCGCTGCCATCTTGCGTCAGAATATAGGTTACTTTGACAAGCTTGGTGCCGGAGAAGTCACCACTCGAATCACCGCTGATGTCGCCCTCATCAACACTGGTATTTCCGAGAAGGTCTCACTCACATTGTATTCTCTGTCGACCTTCGTTTCTGCTTTCGTCATTGCTTTCATCCGAAGCTGGAAACTCACTCTTATCCTTTTCTCCGCTGTCGTTGCCATCAACCTTGTAATGGGTGTCACCGGCAAATTCATGGTCAAATACAACAAACTTGCCATTGAATCGTACGCCAAGGGTGGTACCGTCGCTGAAGAAGTCTTCTCTTCCATCAGAAATGCAGTTGCCTTTGGTACCCAAGCCAAGCTCGCTTCCCAGTACGAAGGATTCCTTCTTAGCGCTGAAAGATACGGAAAATTGCACAAGACAATCCTCGCATTCATGTTGGGCGCTCTCATGACAATCATCTACCTCAACTACGGTCTCGCTTTCTGGCAAGGCTCTCGCTTTTTCATCGATGGCTCTGCTGGTTTGAATGATGTTATCAACGTCCTGATGGCTATCATCATTGGTGCCTTTAGTTTGGGTGGTGTTGCTCCTCACATTCAGGCTATGACTACAGCTATTGCTGCTGCTGCCAAAATCTTCAGCACCATTGATCGAGTATCACCGTTGGATCCTAGCTCTGATGAGGGTGACAAGATTGAGGACCTCAAGGGCGATATCGAGCTCATTGGCGTCAAGCACATCTATCCGTCTCGCCCTGAAGTTGTTGTCATCGAAGACATGAATCTCGTCATCCCAGCTGGAAAGACAACCGCATTGGTGGGTGCCTCTGGTAGCGGTAAGAGTACAATCGTCGGTCTTGTCGAACGTTTCTACGACCCAGTCGGCGGAACGATCCTCCTCGATGGCCGTGATATCAAGGAACTTAACCTTCGATGGCTCAGAGAAAATGTTTCGCTCGTCCAACAAGAACCCGTGCTCTTCAACGCCTCTATCTACGCAAACGTCGCATTTGGCCTCATCGGTACTTCCTACGAAAACGCGAGCGATGAAGTGAAGCGTCAGCTTATCGAGACTGCCTGTGAAATGTCCAACGCCGCTCAATTCATCAATTCTCTTCCAGATGGCTACGAGACTAATGTCGGAGAACGTGGTTTCTCTCTTTCTGGTGGCCAAAAACAACGTATCGCCATTGCCCGTGCTGTTGTCAGCGATCCCAAGATTCTCCTGTTGGACGAAGCTACCAGCGCTTTGGACACCCGAAGTGAAGGAATCGTCCAAGCTGCTCTCGACAAGGCTGCCTTGAACCGTACTTCCATCATCATCGCCCATCGTCTCTCCACCATCAAGAACGCCGACAATATCGTGGTTATGTCCAATGGTAAAATTGTTGAGCAAGGCAAGCACGACGACTTGCTCGAAGCCAAGGGCGCTTACTACAATCTCGTTGAAGCCCAACAGTTCCAGGAAACCAAAGAGCGACCATCCGAAGATGAAGCCGATGAAAAATTGGCTGAGGCCGCCGAAGATATCAAACTGCAACGCACTCGTACCCGGGCCAGCCAAGGTGGAGAGGTTGATCCTGAGGATCTTGAAATGGCGAACCGCTTGAACCGTTTGGATACCACTAAGTCTGTTGCCTCTGCTGTTCTCGCCGGTAAAGCCAAGGAAGAAGAAGTACAATATCCATTGTGGACTTTGATCAGACTTATCGCCTCTTACAACAAGACCGAAAAGTTGCTCATGTTTGTTGGTATCATCTTGTGTATTGTCGCTGGTGGTGGTTATCCTACTCAGTCCGTCCTTTTCGCCAAATCTATTGAAGCTTTGTCCCTGGATCCTCATACTCAACGCGCTAAGATCGAAAGCCAAGTCAACTTTTGGTCAGCCATGTACATCATGCTTGCCGGAACCCAGCTCATTTCCTACACCGGTCAAGGTTGGGCATTTGCTATCTGTTCCGAGAAACTCATCCGTCGCGTTCGTTTCCAGGCCTTCAAGACTCTTCTTCGTCAGGATATCTCGTATTTCGATGACGAAAGACACACATCTGGCGCATTGACTGCATTGCTTTCCACGGAGACAACTTATATCGCTGGTCTTTCAGGTGCTACACTCGGTACTATCAGTATCGTGCTCACCACACTGATTGCCGCTTTCGTTTTGTCTCTCGCTATCGCATGGAAACTCGCCCTTGTCGTCATCTCTACTGTTCCAATCTTGCTTGCCTGCGGTTACTTCCGATTCCTCATCCTAGCCCGCTTCCAAGCCAGCGCCAAAGAGGCATACGAGAAGAGCGCCAGCTACGCCTGTGAAGCTACCTCTAGCATTCGAACCGTCGCTACTTTGACTCGTGAACAGGATGTTCTAACCAACTACCGTGGCCAACTCGCAGCTCAAGAAAAGCGCAGCTTGAGAAACACTCTCAAGTCGTCCTCTCTCTATGCCATGTCTCAATCCTTCGTTTTCCTTTGCGTCGCCCTCGGTTTCTGGTGGGGAGGTACCCTCATTTCCCGATACGAACTCAACATTTTCCAATTCTTCGTCTGTTTCACCTCTGTCATTTTCGGTGCTCAATCCGCGGGTACCATCTTCTCCTTCGCCCCAGATATGGGTAAAGCCAAGTCTGCCGCTCAAGCCCTCAAGACCCTCTTTGATCGCAAGCCAGAGATCGACAGTTGGTCGGAAGAAGGTGAAAAGCTACCGAACGTCAAGGGAACCATTGAGTTTAAGGATGTCCATTTCCGATACCCGACTCGTCCTACTCAGCCTGTTCTCCGCGGGTTGAGTCTCACCGTCAAACCCGGCCAGTATGTTGCCCTTGTAGGTCCTAGCGGCTGCGGAAAATCCACAACCATCAGTTTAATCGAACGTTTCTACAACCCACTAGCCGGAGAAATCACACTCGACGGACAAGAGATCTCGGATATCAACATCAACGAGTTGCGATCACACATGGCTTTGGTCTCTCAGGAGCCGACATTGTATCAGGGAACTATCAAGCAGAATATCATCCTAGGAGCGCTGAGAGACGATGTTTCAGACGACGAGATCCATCAAGCTTGCAAGGACGCCAATATCTTCGATTTCATCATGACTTTACCCGAAGGTTTTGAAACTGTTTGTGGATCCCGTGGTGTTTTACTTTCCGGTGGTCAGAAGCAACGTATTGCCATCGCGAGAGCGTTGATCCGTAACCCCAAGATTCTGTAAGTTGCTACAGCCAAGAAAAATATGGATATCAGATACTAATACTTTTGATAGTCTCCTCGATGAAGCTACTTCAGCTCTGGACAGTGAATCCGAAAAGGTGGTACAAGCTGCTCTCGACACGGCTCGCGCGGGAAGAACAACGATCTGCGTAGCCCACAGATTGAGTACCATTCAAAACGCGGATGTCATTTATGTGTTCGATCAGGGTAAGATTGTCGAGTCTGGAACGCATCAAGAACTGATGGCGCTTAAGAGGCGTTATGCAGAGTTGGTGAAATTGCAGGGCTTGGGCAAGACACATTAGAATTCTCGTCCTTCTGTGTGATTGTTGATTTTAGCGTGTGCTTTTGGGCGGGAGGTTTAAAAAGTTTGAATGTCGTCTGCAGCGGCTAGCTTCTGTTTTTTTCAGTCAGCCTTTTTTTCGAACTTTCGCTCGTTTGGTTAGAGGTCTTTGACTCTCCTCCATACGATCATGGATACCATTTCTCTTTTCTTTATCATTACGGATGCATTCTCCGCACATTGTTTTACTGTTGCTGACGACATTCAACCACACTGTCGTTCGACTATCATTATACCATTTTAATGTCTTTTTTTTATTATCTAAGAAGCCATATCTATCTTACTACCACCCATTGCATTGGAAGGGTTTACAAGCATGTATATAAAACTCCTCTCCATGGAGAATTCAGAAACGCTTATAGAATGTTTACAACCATATGACGCCTTGATCCGTAATATAATACAGTAAAATCCGATGAATTACTCTTCATCTTCCTCGTCGTCATTATCATCCTCATCAGTGCTAACCTCATCCTTCCTCCCCTTCACATCCTTGCTATCCCTCCCCTTCTTCAACTGCTTTGTATCATTCTTGGGTTTCCTTTTCTTATCAGCAACCTCAAAGATAAACGACCTCGCTCCCCGCTCTTCACCCTTCCAATCCCCATCCCTATCTCTAGCCCCGATAGTCCTCATATGTTTATAACCCACATAAACACTCCCATCGAATTTGAAACTCCTACTGCAAGCCAACCCACAGCTTTTAGCCAACTCGCGTGTATTCCACTGGCTATACGGCAACCCTTCAAATAATGTGACAATTATACTCCCAGTATCAGATAACAATGGCACGGAATTTTTGAAAAACGAGAGCAGGAGTTCCTGGTTCCCTCTGATCTGACGGTCCAGATGGGTCGATAACCCGCCTATATGCGGAAAATTGAATATAATCCCATCGTACCGTTTTGAAGTTATCGCCTTTGGATACTTTTTCGTGACATCAATGTTGAAGAGGAGCTTATGGTGGGATGATTTTAGGGTTGTGATGGTGGGTTCGGAGTGTGGGTATTTCTGTAAAGTTGAGGGTTCGGATTCATTTGTGGTGGTGGTTAGGATTGCGGTGGGGGATATGTGTGGGGTGTTTATCAGGGAGTTTGTGAACGAGAAGTCGCCTTCGCCGATGAGGAGGAGGGAGGAAGTCGGGGTGAATGGGATGATTGGTTTGGTGTTTTGGGTGTGGATTTGTTTGGATTTCGGCTTCGGTTTCGATTGGGACTTGGTGATTTTGGAGCGGTGGTGGGGTTTGAGAGGGGCGGAGGGCTTGGAGCGCCTCTTGTCGGGCTTTTTGTGTTTCATGGCATGTTTATTTTGGTTTTGTATTCTCTTGAGACTCCGATTGGGACGAGCCGATGTCGTCGAGCGCGGTGATGGCGGGGTGAGGTGGTGATGTTGCGAAGAGGAAATTTGGGTAGGAAGGATTACCACACCAACAACACGAGTCGCGAACGGACTCAACTTCATTTCTTGACCTCAATTACGATCTTTTTATCTTCATTCTTATTTTAAAGATTAATTTCAATACATCGCTATATTGAAATTTTATTTCGTGCTTCTACCAAAGACATAAAATACACTGTCATACTCCCGCTAGCTTAGGTAAATTCAAAAAGTTATTAGGGAAAGCTGAGGGCCAAATGAGGGCTCTGTATGTATGCTTCACGATCGTGTTGAACAAAGCTGGTGTAATCTATTATTTCAGCCAGCCGTGCATGTCTGTCGATGGATTTAGATTTTCACACTGATATACAGCTCGATCGAGAGCTCTTCAAAACAGCATCCCCGACCGTTCTCCTTTGAACTCATCTTGTCCTTTCATTACAACTTCGGGGGTAAATATCTATAATTTACTCGTGAGATAGATACACACCGTTAACCGGACTAAATAACCTCAGAGCATGTATATATCCACGAGTCTGGTCCATGTCGTATTTGTGCTTCGATTTACGTACCTTCAAGTATCAGGATTCGCAGGAATTTAGTCCGCTCCTCGTTGGAATATATTCTTAATAATCACCCATGAGACAGAAATTTCGAAAGGACAGTGCAAATTCCACTTTTGAGAACCTACAATGAAGTAAGGAAGGTGTGATAAAAAGAATGGGGAATCGAAAATTGCATCCGGGGTCTCTGGTGTCATAGGGAGGAAGGTGTTGTCTTCTGGAAACCGACAGTTGATCAATTGAGCAAGTGCTAAAGACCGGCATTTGCCGTTTGAACCCGCAAAGCCGCAATGTTACACAACTCTATTGGCAGTTCAAGCCATAAACATACCGCCAGTTCTCAATTGTAAGAAAGAGACATTTGCACAAGCCGGAGTGCGCTATACTGTTCCTATACATGCATATGCGAGTTTTGGAAACCTGAGACAGAGGTTAACGTTGTATTTTGATTATGGCAAAACACATTGCCCTTCTAGGTTGTATAGTTATATGCTCAATCTAGCCCGATTCTCACAATCACATGAGATATTGATCTAAAAAGGACCTTGATTAGTGGGAAATAGGATGAAAATATGGAAGGAGCCACAATTGCGCAATATACTGGCCCATGGGAAAAGAACGAAATTTTGAGGCTCGAAAGAACAGCATGGATTCGATATCTTGGTATGAAAAGAGTTTCTTTATACGACAAATCATATGCAAGAGCCGCACGGTCTTTCGCAAATCATGCTTGATACCACCGAGGAAGGCATTTCAATACGAACACCCCCAAACTAGTGTATTTATATAAAATGAATCGACCGCTATGGGACATTTACAACGAGCATCTCGCTTTCAATCTCTTACGCAGCCTCTGAATAGAATCGGCACCAAACTAATAGTTTGGTCGCAAGTCTGAATCATGGCGGTCCAATCTTTACAGTTTCTTTCACTGGCCGGTCTTACGCTGCAACTTCTAGCCCAAGGCGTTGACGCACAGCAAGTTTACATACTCGCCAATAGTGCTGCCGCTCGACCGCAATGCTCTAGCATTCCGGCTACGCCGACATACAGATTTTCGAGCTTCTCATTCACTCAGACGGAAACATACCGCTATGCGACGTCCGTCCCCGCTCCAACTACCACCAAGAAATACGCACCGGCATACTCAAGTTTGAGCGCGTTACTGCCATCCTTGGAAACTACAACATGGGGAAACTGGCATCCCAATGATCCCGCTGCCACAGACTCGGCCAATCCGTACGGACGAGCCGCCTGGTCGTCTCTTTGGCAATTTGCGAACCCGACCGGTTTCCGAACCGGTATCTACAGTACCACCGTAGCCCCAACACCGCTACCTTCCTCGGAATTGGTACTCCCACCAAAGGATTATTTCGGTCCCAAGGACTGCTACAACTTCCCGTCCGATTTCATATTCGGTGTTGCAGGATCCGCATCACAGATCGAAGGTGCGGCGGCAATGGAAGGCAAGGGCCCGAATCTGCTCGATATCTTTTCTCCCTTCGGCAAGCGATCGGATAACTATGTGACCAACGAGAACTACTATCTATACAAGCAAGATATCGAGCGTCTCGCTTCCATGGGTGTGAAATATTACAGCTTCTCGGTCTCTTGGACCCGTATTCTACCCTTCGCATTGCCCGGAACCCCTGTGAACAAGGCTGGTATCGATCACTATAACGATCTGATCAACTTTGTTATTTCTAAGGGTATGATCCCGACGGTTACCATGATTCATTTCGATACACCGTTGCAGTTCTTCGCGGGTAATCTGACCGCGAGATACAAGCGTGCCGGCTTGGGCTTCTTCAACGGTGGATATCAGAACGCGACTTTCGAGGATGCCATGGTGAACTATGGCAAGATCCTACTCACCCACTATGCTGACCGTGTACCGGTGTGGTTCACCTTCAACGAGCCCTTCCTGTTCAGCGATAATGGCCACAGCGTTAACTCCGTCATCAAGGCTCACGGTCGTCTCGCGCATTTCTACAAGGACACCATCAAGGGAACCGGTAAGATCGGACTGAAACTTCACGATAATTTCGGTATCCCTCTCAACCCAGCCAACAGCAGTGACGTGGCAGCCGCGAACCACTTCAACACCCTGCACTTGAACACATTCTGGAATCCTCTAGTATTGGGAATCGACTACCCGGACTCCTTCAAGAAAACCGCTCACGACTACGTCCCCCTAACGAAATCTGATCTCGAGTACCTCAAGAACACCTGTGATTTCGTCGCCGTGGATCCATACACCATCACTGTAGTCTCCGCACCACCCCAAGGTATCGACGACTGTGCTAAAAAGTCCGATCCCAACTCCCCTTACTACCCATACTGTGTGACTCAGCAAGAGTACAACAAGTTCGGATGGAATATCGGATACCGAAGCCAGAGCTACGTATACATCACCCCGGAATACCTACGCACATACCTAAACTACCTGTGGAACACCTTCCGCAAACCCGTTCTCATCAGCGAATTTGGGTTCCCGGTGTTTGGAGAAGCGTTGAAGGAGCCTCGTGACCAAGTGTTCGATACCCCACGAAGTCTTTACTACCAATCCTTCTTGTCGGAGACGTTGAAGGCTATATGGGAGGATGGAGTGCATATGATGGGTGCGTTGGCTTGGAGTTTTGCGGATAACTGGGAGTTTGGAGATTATGACCAGAGGTTTGGGTTGCAGACTGTTGATCGAGATACGCAGAAACGGTCGTTTAAGAAGAGCTTTTTCGATCTAGTGTCGTTTGTGAGAGATAGGCACCCAAATTATGAGTCTAGTTAGATTAATTTTAGGGGATATGTGTGTATATAGTTAATAGCCTTATTCATCTTGCAGGTCCTCGTTTGTTAGGATTCGATTTGTAACTATTATAGTTGGTCTCTATGGCAAGAAAATACAATATAATATAGATAATATTCCAAGAGGAATTCCAATATGTCACGTACTAGTTGGAGACACATTTGCATTGTTTATTAAATTATAGGTGAACGGCAGGGTTCTATGTATTGATATACCTGCTTATTGCTTTCTTGCAGACCGCGAGCCGCGGTAAACGGCTGAAGTAAAAATTGTGGATTTGGCTGTACGAGTTTAAGCCATAAGCGCATAACATTATTGATATGATCAATTTAGTACAAAATATAAACCGATACTAACCCAGAAGCTTAATTATAAATGGAATATCAATCTGGTTTTAACCGAAAATAATAAAATTCCAATCTTATGAATTCGGATAGGAACAAAATAACAAAGGTATAAACTAGAGATAACTTGAAAAAGGGGAAGGATCTAAACAGTTAAACAGACGGCCCTCTTAAGATCTTCCTCGAGCATAAAGATAGATGTTGTTATAGTCGTCTCCAAGACTATAAGCTTGGCTCTCGTTTCATGACTAGCGTTCAACCCGGCCAAACGTTGCAAACTCTGTTTAACCCGTAAGACACGGGAAAACGATGCTGATGCGATTGGCTGGGAGGTGGGTTTGTACAGGGGAGTGATATCGTGCGGTCAAGCAATATACGCAATAACGTTACCGAGCCTCCTGAAATTTGGATACGAATGCTTGAAAAAGGAGGACAAAGAGCCTCTTAAAGGTAGATGGGTTTACCATTTTTAGACAACAATTGTCGTTCTGCATCAAATCACCATCTCATCTTAGATACATAAATATTTTTTTACAAAATTCAGAGCAGCTCTCTGCTGTTGTGTCCTATTCGACGCCGGTTCAGCGCCAAGACCTCGAGAAAATTGCAAAACAACGCAAAATGGCCGACGACGCGACGACGACGACGAGTCAAAAGCCCACAAAAACAACATTCTACCCGCTCACAACCCAGTTCAAGCCGGCAGCATCATGCTCTTCAGAATACTGGCTAGGCACAATTCTTCCTGATTTCACTCCGGATGCTGTGCTCGTAAACGGTCCACCGCCGGCTTACACCTCAGTCTTTTCAAATTGCTGGCCACCTGGGTTTTCCCAGGGCGCGCTGTCAACATGGTACAGCCCAGGAATATGTCCATCCGGCTGGACCACGGCCTCACAGTCATATATCAGTCGGACAATGTACGGTTACTGTTGTCTGGACGGTTACAAGTTGATCGCCGACCAACTGCCACAATCATTACTCCCAAAAAGTATCTCGCAGGACGACTTTACGAGAGATGATAACGATGCCCCAGTCTGTTTCCAAGCGTTAACAGCAGCGATTGCGGTTGACTTTACCGATCTGAATGGCGAAATATTGACAACCGACCTGAGACAAGGTCACTCGGTGATCCATTATCCGGTGCGAGTCAAGTACATGGCGTCAGACTTTTCGAAATTCCCGCTTGATGCGCAACCGACCGTTTTGGCGGCGGAACTCCAAAAGGACCTGGCGCCGTATATAAGAAGCGGCCTGGTTACTATCGCCTCGGAAACTGGGACACAAACTACATCGGAGACCGGAACGACGAGCACAGGAAGTAGCGCGGTGTCGTCCAACACTACAGACGACAATAACGGCCCTGACAACACACTATCCCAGCCAAAGAAGGGAAACACCACCGCTATTGCTATCGGTGTAGTAGTCGGAGTCGTGGTTATACTAGCCGTTGCTGGCTTCTTATTTTTCTGGAGAAGGAAGAAGAGAAGACAGCAAACAGGAGCTTATCCAGGAGCGGATGGGCCGTACAAACAGCATCAAAATAATGACAGCCATATAGGGGGAATACAGGATTGGTCCGATGCGCCGGGCGGTATTGCGCTTGCAGAGACTGGAAATTGGTCGAAAGCGCATCAGTAAGAGTGGTCCTTGGAGTTAAAGATAAATGAATGCAACGGTACGATAGAGGGTTTATCTATTCTATATTCTCGGCGTTACAAAACGGTGCAAGTTATATAATACTGTAAATTCATAAGCTGCTTGATCAATCCTGGTGGTTGTTATTCCTTAGATAGGAGTCATTCTTCTGTAAATAGTCTTGACACAATGTTTTATGATACGGTTTAATTGTATTTATAGAAGCATACTCTTTATATTTGAGCACGCAGGCGGGGAGTCGACCTGGGCTCGACAATAAGCATAACTGTGCCCCTCATGCAATTGTGATTGTTGTTTCTGGTTGGGTACGCATCGCACAAAATATTAAGAGGCACCTCCAAAATATCCAACACAATCCCTTCCGCCATCGAATGAACATCAAATCATCATATCATCATATCAACGAGAGCAGAGCTGTATCAACCATGGCCTCGAAAGATCCACCCTCTTCACCACCTTCAAAAGAAGACTCCAAGCTGTCAGCCAAAGAAATCAAGCATCGCGTACGTGTTCTAGAGAATCCAAAAAGCATGGTGTAACACACGCTAACCGTTATATCAAATCCACGTGATTTGCTCGACGCATCCGGATACACAGGACTTTCTCCTTGCCGAAATATCCACTCTCGAAGCCAAATTAGCGGATATAAACGCTCAAGTCTCAGATATTAACCAAAAATTAGAGTATGCTCCCATTCTATTTTCTGATCAAAGCCTTCCCTGGATGTTTTCTTATGCTAATGTCTGATCTAAACCATTGTAAAGTAATCCGGCGAAAGCAACGATCCAACGACATATCAAACTCTTACATGACTTTAATGAGATTAGAGACGTGGGATTGCACCTTATCGGGATGATTGCTGATGAGAGAGGAGTCGGATTGAAACAAGTCCTAGGCGGTGAGCTTCTTCATATAAATCATCTTTTATCATGAGTATCTTTGATTGATGAGAATTGTTAGAATTTGGGGTTACGGAGAAGGATTGATATATATTCAAGTAATGGTGTTTAAATTCTTGCCTAATTTGTTCTTCGTAGCGATATTTGAGCCGGCGCCTTTCACTTAGGTTTCAAGGCGACCTTTCTGGAGCATATCGCCAGCTACTCTATCGTGTTTATACCCAAGACTAATATAGCGAATACAAGTGAAAGGGTTCAACTCCCCTATTAAACTTTTAGATATATTATAAGGCTACGGACTCCGGCAGATCGAGTATGTATTCATCATCACTCCTTCCTGATCAGCCACTCCAATTCCTCGGCCTGTTTTTGTCCGACCAACGCCACCAACCTATCCCACGTCAAATAATCATGATCCGTAAATTCAAACCCTTAAATCATTAACATCTCTTTTATATAAAAAAAAAAAACTGCTCGAAAAGGGAAAAACACTCACCAGGCACAACAACCTCACTAATCAAACATCCCTCCACTCCTTCTCCATCCATCTTCGCATCTCCCTCTCCCTCTGCAGGAAGTAAATAACTAGCTTTATACTTCCCCCCTTCAACCATCCACTGTAACCTCTCGCCACCGGCTATATCCGCACCTACAACCCAATCCTCTATCCTACAACTACCGGGTGTACCATCCCACTCATCCACGTGAAGTATGATATACCGCGCCCTCCCACGATGATGAAGATGCATTGTCCGGGCTTTATTCCTGTGGAAATGTCCTTGCGGTGATTTACTCGTCAGGAGGTAGAATATAGTCGTGCTGGCTGTTCTCGTCGCATCTCCGTCGGTTGCTGTTGCGGTGGGTGTGGTGGAGTCGACGAAGGGATCACGGGGCGGGGATGTGAGGAATGGGTTTGGGATTACATGGTTGTATGATTTGTCCGTTTGGATGTAGTATCCGCCTTCCGGGTGTGATGATAAGGAGAGGGCGTTAATCACAGCTTGGGTTTGTGGTGATTCGGTGGGGGTTGGGGTGAACGGTTGGGTGTATTTTAGTTGAGTTGCCATGGTTTTTGGATCCGATCGTGCTGGGTATTTTGATTATATTTGAGATTTAAATTTCAGATGCTTTCGATATAAAAAGTGGAGTGGTGGTTATTTGATGTAAGGTACTTCAAGAAACTTTCGTTATCGATAGTGCCTGCATGAAGTAATGTGGGGGAATGAATACGAGTTTAGAGCAAAATCTGTATGCGATGTCAAGCGAGACGGATCCGAACATTTATATACCCAACTTGTTAGATTCGCATTTGTAATGCAGCTTCTCGGCGTACGTATAGCGAGTCGGAGCCCTGGCGGAAGCTAAAGCAAGGTAAGCTGACGACAATCTCGGCTGTTCGTTATATCGTTACACCGCTCCACCAACGCGAGCTATGCAGGGGTTCACCATATCCACGTGGAGATGCATGCGGACTCGCGAATTCAATAATCTCATGAGAGCAAAATATAAAGCTACTTTGAAAATGTATTATTCTATAAAACATAGACCCATCGAGGACCCAGTTCATCAATCAATCAATCGATCAATCAATCAATCACCCCTAGATAAATAAATACATACACATATTTTTCTCCTTCTCCCATCGTTCGGTCCTTTCGTAGGTTCTCCGTATAGCTGGCTTCTTCATACATAAACATCTTTATGTACCATAGTTTTTATCAAATAAAAAAAAAGTAAGAATGAGAGAATTGTAATTCCCATGAAACAAAAGAAATCCACTTGGAAGGGTCAATAATCGAACACATAGAAGAAATACATTTATAAAAAAAAGACCGTTAAACTCCGGGTAGATGTTTGTAAAAAGTTGAACGAGCACTCAAAGGCTAGTGAATAGGGAAAAGATGCTGGTTTGAAAGACAACTTTTCCGACCAAGTTAGGCGTCACTTGATAGAGGGGTAAATAGCATCACTAGTAGGAAAATTAAAAAGAACTAGTTGCCGGTGTGATAAAAGAAAAACCAGGCGACATGCCGTGAGAATTTTATTCAGAGTGAAGAATTTTATTAAAAAGGGTAATTAGAATGAAGGAAAAGTAAAAAGAGATCCACTCATGATTAATATTGTTTTCGCTCACAAGACAATGGCAAGAACATCGCCAGCAGCGAAAGGGCGACCGCAATTCGGACACTTTCTGTTGCGAGAGGTGATGCGCTCCTCAATGCAGTCTTTACAGAACAAATGCCCGCACGTCTTGACAACTCGAGATTTCTGGCCGGTTTTGCAGATACCACAGCGAACCATTGACTATGAAAACGTTAGCAAGTTCAAACGCATAAACATATGATTGGAAATCTTACTCTGAATCCTTCGAGTGTGCTCTCCTCATTCTCTTCGCTGGTGAACGTCTTAAGCGATTGCTCCAACGAGTTAAGTCGAACCAATGTCCTCTCTAGCTCATTTTCAGCATTCCGCCTCTTGTTGTTCTCTGTCCTGCTAACTTCTTCCGCTTTCTTGACGTTCTCTTTCATCGAATTGAGTTGTCGTTGAAGCGCTTCGACAGTGTTTTTCAGTTCCGCGGCGGATGTCTGGGAAGACTTTTGAGAGAGTAAGGCTTGATTGTTAATCAATCGTAACTCCGCAATTTGCTTTTCCAGATTGGCAATTAGAGACGTCTGTTTCTTATCTGAATTTTTCAAATTCATGATGATTTCAGATGCCTTTTCGTGTTGAGTTTGGAACATCCGTGCTTTATCCATAGCACCCTCTTTCGACTTGACGGCTTCAAAGACTTTTTGTTCGTTTCGGATTTTCTGTACTTCAATTAGTATGCGAACTTGGAGATTAGATGTTGGTAATCTTACGTCTTGTTTCATTTTGATAATTGTGTCTTGAAGAGATTTTAAATCATCAAATTTTGCCCTTCCAACATCGTGCGCCTTTTTGTATGCGGACTCGATGGATTTAAATTCGGTCTCCAGAATGCTATGAGAAGCCCGTAATTTGGCCATACCGTCAATCAACTCTTCGTGGGTGAGCTTTCTAATGTCTTCGTCCGAAACAACCGGCTCTTGACCAGCTTCCAGTCGTAGTCGTTGAACTTCCCCTTCTAAAGACGCTATCTTTTCAACTTGGGATTCAACAAGCCGCTTTAGCTGCTCGTGGTGGTCGTTTGTCGAAAACTTCTCTTGGGCGATTCTGGACTGATGTAATTCGCCATGTAGTTGGTCGCGATAGGCTCTAATGCGAGCCAAGTCCGCCTCGTGCTTTGCTATTGTCGTATTGGCTTGGCCGACAGCAATGTCGCGCTCCTCCATGACGGTCTTCTTAAACGACATTCGCTCTGCTAATAGCGTTTCGTTCTCTCGCGATATATTGGCATTCAAGGCTTCAAGGTGGTTCAATTTAGCAACCACCTCATCCAGCCGTAGCCTGGCATTCTTGTAGGTGTCGCAATTCGCAATATCCTCCTCAGATAACCTGCCGAGCTGTTTAACCACCAATTTCACACGTCAGAACCCAATTCTTCATTCCAATGGCATCTTGATCGGTCTTTTTGCAGCAACAACAAAAACAACTTTCTATCGCGCGAAGGGGTGGTCTTCGGTTCCGGAAAGTGTCTGTGTTTGAGTGTAAAGGGAAGGACTTGGTTTTTCTTTGGCTGACCTTGAGGGTGTGATTGTGTACTTGCTCTTGCAGGCGAGAAATTTCGGCTTGGAACTGTTTGATTTCCTTCTCTTGTTTACTGGCAATAGCTTCGGCTTCCTTTCGAGCAAGCTCGGCGTCGGCAAGTTGTCCGTCGGTAAATTTCGCTTTCGAGTTCGAATTTGCATCTTTTTTAGGAGCGCCGTTCGATGAAGATGAAGCATTGGCTTGCTGTTCGATTTTAGCGACGGTTTGACTCTTCAGGCGGTCTAGCCGCTTTTCGGCCGTTAAATATCGAATCGCGGCGAGAGTAAGTTGCTGTTCGGCGTCTTCCTTTTCTTGTGAAATGCGTTCCAGCTCAACTCGATGAGTCTTTTCAGCAGACAACAGCTCAGACATTCGCTTTTGAAGCTTCGGTATCACTTTTTCGGATGCATCATTGCGATTGCTGAATTGTTTGAAGAGTGTAATGAGATTATCTTTGATCGTTTCTCTCTTTGACGACAAGTGTTCCGAAAATGTTTCCGCGTCGGCAAAAAGTAATGTTTGAGGGACTTTGTGATGCACATCTATTCTTCGATTAGAATTATATGCTAACAATTTCAGAACTGCGACCTTTCCTTACCTCCATTCTGCTGGGGCGACTTTTCAACGAGATCGCTGTCTACTAACACACGAACCTCATCCAGGAGCTGTGGGCATGTTGGTCAGCAGCTGGCCGAGATGTAAAGATTCCGCGAAATTGACTACGTACCTGATCGAACCAAGCATCAATGATACGAATGTGATCGTCATGATATGTACATCGTTTCTGCAATTCGTCCAGTCGCACTTCGGTGAGCTCTTTCTCCCGTTTGTAAGCTTTCATCTGCCGATAAATGGCTTCTTTTTGGAAATTCTAGAAAGGAGAATGCCAAAATTAGCTTTAGCTAGAACCTCGAAGAGCGTGAAGACACATATTTCGAGGATATAAGGAGACCATATGACAGTCAAACACTATATGAGGGAGAGAAAGGACTTACGATGACATCTTCTTGGTTTTGGGGCTCTTCGGAGGTCGTCATGGCTTGTCGTTTACTTGGAGGAGTTTCGTCGGAGGAACCATCAATGAGAGGTCTCTTCCGGTCCTCCATCACGGGCTGCTTCCGTAAAGGAGGGGCCAAAGAGGATTTGGAATCGGCGATAGCCGCCGTCATGAGCTCCTAAAGAAGGACAATATGCTGGTGGGTTTAAGGGAGAAGTTGAGAAGACGGTCCAGGAGGGACCCTACGCAGTATAGCACCGACAAAAGGATGGAGATGACGCGAATTCGATAAATATCAAGATGGAGGACAAGAGATAGAGGGAATTGGATGAGTTTGAAAGAGGTCGGGAGACAAGAACGAAAGGTTGAGTGGTGAAAAAAGACGTGATATGTGGCGAGAACGGAAGTCGGGAGAGCCGAGATGAGAGGAGAATTTGCAGCGTTGAGATCGAAAGTATGAGTTCAAACACCCGAGGTGGCAGGTTACGTAGCAAAGCAAGAGTTCTGGGAGATAATTAGGAGGAAAGAAAGAGACGGGAGAAGGGAAGAAAAAGGGACGATGGAAAGGTGTCGGGAGAACAGGAGAAGAGGAGGAGGATCGATGTAGCCTGGGATGACGGTGGCAGTGAGGAGAAGGAGGATCCGTGCAACCAGATGTGTGCGTTCAATCAAGAAAGGGGCCTGGGCCTGCAAACGGGTAAAAAGAGAATCAGATAGAGGCTATCAGGTCGTGAACAATGAGAATAAAAGTCGTGTCCGGGTCGTGTTTACGTTTCCAAGAAGAGTCGTCTGGCGTGAAGTCGTGGCGATGATGTTGAAGAACGGAGAAGAAGAAGTGAAGGATGAGGTTGGAAAGTAAGAAATAAGAGGAAGGCCGGAGGAAGAAGAAGAGGCAGCAGAGAAAAGAAGAGGTTGAAACGTAACAAACGGAGAAGCAACGAAAAGACTCCGCTTTCTTGGTCTCAATCGAATTGATTTGAACGGGTTTTTTCGAGAGAGAGACCGTTAAAACCTTCTCCTTCTAATTGCCATGTTTAATTGCTATTGTTATTACTATTATTATGACTAAGCTCGTTGGCTTTTAGATTCTAAGAGTTTGCTAATATTAGTAGTCACATGACCTTTAAATTTAGTGCCCACGTGATCTTGATTGAGACTCAACGGCCAACCTCATCCCATCTTCTGTCCTTCCATCAACCTCAATCATCAACTATCGGCCTCGACCTCGACCTCGACCTCGACTTCACCACTCTATCCAGTAAAACTCAGAACTTGATGCCCTCCTGAACTCATCGAATACCCTGCTATGCAGTTTCTCACATTCATTCTCCAAACGAAACCTTCCAAGATCGCAAACAGACCTGACCGGTAGCCATGAGCTTCATCAGTATGTTCCTTCTCTTCCTTCTCTTCCTTCTGTTATAACCACACATCTCCTCCTCCAAACCAACCTCATAGCCCGACAAGGCACTAACCATCCTCTCTGAAGATAAATCAAGCAAAAAAATTGCTCCCAAGAAACCCCAAAACAGAGGTGCCAGCGTCCTCCATGTCGGTTCGACTCCATCATCAGACCACACCGCCTCTCCGGCCCCTCCATCCCTCGCAACTGGATCAGAATCAAGAGGTTCCTCCGTCCCACCTCCCATAGGCATCGTTACCAAACCCCTTCGAGAAACACCAGGACGGGACGATACAACTGCTGCTTCTCACAACACCACTCTTCCACCGGACGCTACAACAAGCTCACATCGCTCACCGCCCCTCTCCCGCTCCGTCTCTCCAACTGCAACAAGGAGAGATCCATCTACAACACCACGAAAGCCAGTTGTAAGACGAAATCCGGCTTCAAGCAGCAATGCCGCCGGTGGAATCCCAATCTCTATGCCCGGTGCATCCCGTGCAACACCAATAGCAACACCAACAACCCGTCCTCGCTCTCCCGAGTCTCATAGAATTCAGCCTCCACGCCGAGATCCCTCTGAGGATAGAACCAAACGACCAAGACTAAGCACCGACCGCGAAACCCCAATCCCATCGATCACAGTCACAGAAACAAGCGTCGCCCCTTCACCATCTCGAATACTCAGCGCTTCAGGCACTCCTGCCCCGACTGATACCCCTACTGCAGCGGATACAGCAGTACTAGATGCACCGGATACTAGCATAGATCAAAATGCGACCAAGCCCCCTACAAAACGGAAACGGAAACGTGCAGCCAAAGATACTAATACAGCCGAGGGAGAATCAACAGAAGATCTGAGTCAAGCCGTCCCCAAAGAAAAGGCTAAAAGGGGCCGAAAACCAAAGGCTGCTCCTCAAAACGCTGAAAACTTAGAAATAGAACCAACTGTCGTCCGCATGACCGATCTGTGCCGCGACACCTTTATAGGCAAGAAATCAAAACTTTACGAAGAGATCGAAAAGATTGATTGGCTGGATGTGGTTAAGAAGCAGAGAGCGAGGAAAGCAGAGATCGAAGCGCGAAAAGCGGCAGGAGAGGATGTTCAGATCGAGACCGTAGAACAGAGGTTGGAACGTTTAGGCAGGGAAAATGCAGTCGCGAGGGGAAGCGGCGCTGGTGGTATGGCGCCGCAGATGAGAATTGTGAACGGTCAATTGGTTTTGGATGAGACATCGGTGCAAGTTGACCGAAGGGAACGAGACGTGGGCGCCGACGGACCGCTGGAGGTTATCGAGGAGTCAAACCTGACGCGACGGGTCAACAGTGCGACTTGGAGTAAGCGCGAGAAGACGGAGAGATGGGATGACGATGAAACAGAGCGGTTTTATCAGGCTCTGGGGATGTTTGGGACAGATTTTGAGATGATGAGTAAGATGTTTGTGGGAAGGAGTAGGAGAATGCTGAAGAACAAGTTTGTAGTAGAGGAGAGGAGACATCCGAAGCACATCACGGCAGCATTGAAGAGAAAGATTCCGGTTAATATGATGGAGTATTCCAAGCTTGCTTCAAGGGAGTTTGGAGAGGTGGAAGAGGTGGAAAGTGAATTGAGACGGATCAGAGAAGAACACGAGAAAGGGTTGGAAGCCGTTGCCGCAGAGAACACCGCGCTGAGCAGGGAGAGAAATGAAGCCGCCATGGCAGAGTTGGCGAAGGAGGTCAACGGCGAAGCTACGGCAGATGATAAGGGTGCAGATAAAGCTTCAAAGAGACAGAAGAAGGGGAAACAGAAGTTTGTCTCCAAGCAAGGTGGTGGCGATGAGGCTGTAGTTCTGGGCAGTGTTGAAGATTTCAGACATCTAAGGGCATAACAGCTGTCCCTTAATTGAAAATCGGAATAAATGGAAGTGCTCTAAACATTCTTCTTTTCAATATGATTATATGTATTCATAAAACACTGGTACGAATAAGATTATCAACATATTTTTTTCAATTTTAGATAAATTCTGACTCCGGTGGCTCAATGTCGTGACTCGAGACTGTACACGAAAGCCACGAGAATCCTAAATATACATTATATCATCAAACTATGGGGTACAAGCACTTGCGCACAATACGCCTGACCACATTCTATCAATCAAATGCTAAGATCGTGTTTGTCGACTATAAATGAAATCAATTCCATCTAGTAGCGCCCAATTAAATCAACTAAACTTATAAACATGACCCAAAACGAAAGAGCCCCCCCACATCTCTTCTCGGTTATACTAATACAAACATAATTGAATTGCCAGTACGCCAGCTTCTTACTTGGAAAGAATGAAAGCTGTGGATTTCTTGGCGATGTTAGGGATGTCTGGTGACGACGTCTGGGTAAAAGCTTGTGGATACAAAGGTAAGCCTATCTCAAAGCAGACGGCGGTTAACGGATCTTCAGATTGGAACCAAAGCCCCGAATGCGATCCAATCCTAGAGCTCCCGAAGACCAAGCCGGACCGTATCACCTTCTTGGCTGTCTGACGGTTCAGAAAAATCCTTTTCAGGTCATATTTAGTCAAAAACTGGGTAGCCTGAGTGACGCTGCCCTGCAGGCTTGGAAAAACTTGGTTAATAAATTTCAAAAATATTTCCTATAAAAGCATGTCGCTCCTTTGGCCATGACGATTTGAAAGATCGGTATCCCTAGGTCGCAAATTTCCTTGTTAACTTGCGTGCATATCGACGTTGCATGGGCAGACCTAGCGGCTCTTAGTCTCGAGTCAGCGTCGTAAGTTATACAATTCCCATATCGAAAAGGTTATGTGCACTGAAAGCAGATTAGGAGCGAGTTCTTGGCCGTAACCTTGGAAAACCTTATAGACAAACTTTATAAGTAAAACGTTGAAGGTATCTAGCCTCGCCGCGAGCAAAACCCTTGTCTAGCATGGTAAACTACAAGTCATACGACATCTTTGAAAGAGTCAATCACGTTGGATCGCAGTCGAAACCCAGATCTCGACATCGCTGGCGAGTAGCGAGCAAATTCTCGGATATGCACTCCAGCAAATACTGCAACTACCATAGTCGGTTAACGTGAATCTTCAGAGGTTACATCGATGCTATAGGCGAGTGTTTTAAAGACGGAAATGTCACGGCAAAAGGTTGAGGCTAGCTGAATGTGGCAATTCCTGCCCGACTTGGATTCGATCGACGACATCGAAACCCCACAACAACACATTTCGTTGATTCGATGAGAACTGTAGTCAACTCCATCTAACTCCATGCGCACGCATGACAATGAAATCACGATGGGATTGGAAAGAACGGTTAACCGGGTAAGCCAGGTAAGAGAACTTGATACTTTTCAAATTCAGCTCTTTCACAATGGAATAGGGTAGTTATCTATATAAACCATCCAACTTCCTCTGTTATCCTACTCTTTTTTACTCATCATCACATTTCACTGTGGTTACGAGACTAGCACACGCAGCTATCATTCCTTTGTAGCTTCTATACACGCTCCTTTGCGATAACTCTCGCTTACAATCATTTAAATACTTACTTACATACACTTAAGTATTTATATAACTTTGATATCAACAAATCAACATGAAGATCTCCACTCTTTTCGCTGCTGCGTATGTGATCAATCTCCCTTCCCCTCTCAAGCCGATACTTTATATCAAAACGAGAAGTATAACTAACAAAAGATTCACGCATACAGTGCTATCGCCCTCGATGGAGTTTCCGGCTTCGCTCTCCCTGATCTTGAAGTTCGCAAGAACAACTTGATATGCAAGCCAATCGTCGTGAATGTAACCCGACGAACAATTAAAACCATCATCAACAGAGAAATTAGAACTCTCTGCGCTCCGGCACCACCCAAGCCATACGGCCGCCCCCAGACCACCTCCGAGTTAGTCACCACCGGAAGTTTCGGAACCTGCCACTACTTTGTCGCCAAGTCCGGCTCCCACATCATCTCCACCGTTTCCGCATGGTGTGTCGACAACCCAGTTATATTCACCAGCTCTGCTCCTCCAACTTCAATCACCATCACCGTGCCCACCTCCACTGACCCCACCACGGGACCGTCTCCAACGAGCACCGACACCACCTGCACATCCACCACCACCGCCGCTAACTCCCAGATCACCGACGCCCCGGGTCCATCGGCCGCATCTGCTGATGCCGTCTCGACCGTGGTCATAACCTCCATGGACCCCAAGAACAACGGATACTGCGACTACTGGGTCGCCATGTCCGGCGCCAGCACTCTCTCCACCGTCTCTGCGATTTGCGTTGGCGGTTCCGACCCCGTCACCCCTACAACCATCACAAGCACTACATCAAAGGCTGGTTACGGGCAATGCACGTACTGGATCTTGGAGGCTAATGGTACCCCATATTCCACTGTATCGGCTGCGTGCTCCGGAGAAACCCCTCAGGTTGGCTAAATTAATGAAATATATAGCCAAAGTGCTGACTGGCGATCAAGGTTGGGGATGTTGAAATATGCCATCTTTCCGATTAACTACCGTGTATGATTGCAAATATTTCAAATCTCAACACCCGACTTCGCTCTTGTTTCGCTTACTACTCATGGAACGAAGAAATTCAACTTCGAGTATAAGCGAAACATCCTGAAATCGTGTATGACTTTCTAAGTCTTATGTACTTTAAAATTTATGAGTTACGAGTTACGAGTTACGAATCACACATTTTATATATTTCATGAGATGGTTATGCACATGCTGAGATGGGGCCGGATTCGTTTTCGGTATACCACAGTCTGTATATATCCAAAATTATTCAAATATTTACTATATAACATATATCGTGCATATCGTGCATAGATCCATAACGCATACGAATACAATTGATACGGCTAAGAAACCAGGCTAGAATTGCAAGAAGTGATAGATCAGTTCCTTTTCTCATATTTCTAGTTTTATTTAACTTTATTTTATCCTCGTCCTAATCTAACCTACAATAGTGCATAGGTCAAGAGTAGCCGACCGGTCTATAAGAGATATACCGATCCCCTGTTGCCATCTCTCGCGTCTCCTTATCACCTTAAAATTTTATTTCAACCATCCTCGCCGTTTATCCCATATGAAACAAAAAAAATATCTTATAAACATATTCTACCCTATAAAGATTCTCCTTCCCAAAATATATATGAGAACCAAGCACAAAATATGTAAACGACGTCCGTGGTTTCGTTTTCCTAGACTCTTTCTCTTGTCTTATATTCTATCAAGTGCGAGACGAGTAACTTATGAAGCATAGCTAAACTCCGTCCCCCGACACGCCAGCCAAAATTCCTTCACTAGCTGGTTCGTCCCCCTCCCACCCCTCAATAAGAACAACTTTTTCAAAAACATGGATTTATCCTCCACACTAACCTTCTGCGAGGGAAACCCCTCCCCGTTGGAAAAGAGAACTTGTTCTAACCATTTTCGTGCGTTGAATTGCTTGAATACCATCTTCTTGAGGGGTTCCGCCACATTATCGAGTTCGCTGCGAGCCGCACCGCCGCCGATTTGCTATTTCAAACAAAACCATCGTTAATGAAATACCGCAGAATTATAAAGAGGTGAATGGGGACTCACAATGACGAGATTCTTCGCTAACGCCTCCCCGGTCTGTTGAATAATCATCTCAATCATCCGCTGCTCGTTCGCTTGACCGGTCGTCGTTATCAAGTTTGTCCAAAACGCGCATGCTGTCTTTTTCGGGAACTGTTCCTTCGAAACCAAACTCGCCAGAGCCAGTGTTAACACTCTAGTCAACACGGTTTCTTGGACCTCTAAAAATAAGTGCAGATGCTTCGATAATAATCGGTTCGCGTATTCGAGAATGTTGTGTGCGAGTTCAGGATCAGATTCCGGGCCTGTCAAAGCATCATTAGTCTTCTGCATTGTTTTGGGCAGTCCGAGCGAAAGAGTAACGTACCATCAAGTCCTTGTATCAACCCGAATACATAAGCTGTGAGCCGTCTACACTCGTTATATCCATCCGGACTGATACAATTTACAAATGCGCTCGCCGTTCCAATCGTTATGTCATAAAACGGCGACCGAGATCCGCAAGATAATAGGAAATCGACAACAAGTCGTGGCGGGAAGACGAGTAATCCGGGTACGGTCTCGGTGAACCCACACCTAAATACATCACATGCTTCCTTTGTGATTTCTCTATCTTTTGGAAACTGTGCCGCAATATCTTCGATGGCTTGCGCTAGTAGGATTTGTAACTGATGTCCCATCCCATCGTCCCATATCGTTCTACGCTTGCGGGTTCCGTTGGTCTCATCGATAATTATAGGGCCATCTTCGGGTGCTTGCAGTGATTTTCCTAAACTGACTAGACATTTCAGTGCCAGAGATGCTCGGTCTTTTGCTTCTTCTTCGTAACGGGCGGATAGTAGTTGCTTGCAGGCTACGAAATCGGCGGATACGGATGCGAGGAGAGGTTCTAAGGCGCCGGCTTTGTCTTCTTCTCGGTCAAGGGCTTGGATGAGACAACCTAGAGCACCGAGCACTCGTTCACGGCCAAGGCTTTCCGACGGATGGCGGGAGGCGAATAGTTGATAGTGTTGGATAAAGGCGGGGAGCTCGGTGACGAGTTTTGTGCGACAGGATGAACAGAGAGAAAGGATCGATTTTGAAGCTTGATTGATTAGTTTGGGAATCGTAAGTGAGGAGAAGAGAAAATTGAGGGCGCCAGGTAACAGTTCCGTGTGTTTTTCAAAGTACTCAGAATAGCTCCCTATGGCGTGTTAGCGAATCCTCTTTCTGAAGACAATTAAAATGAGCCTTTACCTATGACACTGATAGCGGAAAGTTTTGTGCGCGAAAGCTCCGGAGACTCCGGATTGGCGAGGATAGAGAACAGCGGCGACTGAAAGAGCGCAGATAGATATGTATATTCCTTCGGATCTGTTGTCAGAGTATCTGCCAGAGCATTGATACAAAACAAACAAGACTCCACCTCCTGCCAATCAGGATGCGGTGTATTGACCTGATTCAACGCGTGCTGAACCAACTCCCCAAATAGCTCCGACTGTAACACGGGATATGCAGTTTCCACCAGATCGGCAAAGTCTTTTCTGTAGGATTGAAACCCGTCTTTATCATCCTTAAACCACTCGGCCAGAATATCCGGCGGTGGTATCCTAATCTTGATCCAGTATTCCTGTACAGCTCGCAAGAGATGGCCCCGACATATATCCCACCAATGCGGTTTTGGAACGCCTTCTTCATACGGATGGTCGGTCATAAACTCGGTAAGCGACGACCAAAATTCGAATTCGAGGTTGGAAACTTCTTCATCTGCGATCGGGTATCCCTGAAGCCGTAATAATCCGTGGAGCATCTCAAAGATAGTTTGTGAGGTTTGCGCGTCAACAGTCAGAACCAGTCCCTTAAGATTCGATTCGGCGAACGCGACCAGCATGTGGGCAAAGGCATCCGTCTCTTCACTGTCGTAGTCGTCGTGTTCCTTCGGTACGACCTGCGAAAACTTGTTTTGGCCCCATACACCTGTTATCCGCTCGGCGAGAAAATGGTTGTCCTCCGCGGTGTAGAAATAGAAACCATTAGTGAGCATTTCCGTGACCGTTTCTGCAGCGATTCGGTATATCTGAGGACTTTCCAGCCATTCAAAAGTGACTCTGGTTATCGGTTGGAAGAGTTGTAAAGCTTGGCTGGCTTCGCGAGTAGAATATGTAGCCCAAGCCTAACACTGTATTAGTTCTCGTCCGGACGTTATATTGAATGGTATGGAGAGTACCAGATAGCATTTTAAAGCTTCTTCGATGAGGGTGACCTGTTCAACACTAAGCTGGTTCATCGGGCTACCTGGGCGGATGGAGATCTTAGCATAAGTACCGCGGCGGAATCATGATAACTCCACATACCGTGTTCCATGAGAATAGCCATGACGACACTAGCGGCATCTGGTGTATTCATGTTCATTCCTTCAAAGTACTGATGCCTATTCCAGTTCGTCAGCCAACCAACCCGCAAAATATAATCGTCTGGAGTAAATCATTACCCCTTGCTGTTCTTCGAATCGATTTTGCCGACTTCTTCAATCAAAGTACGGGTGAAACCGACAATAACGGTCTTAGAGATATTGTTCAGTCCGGCGAGTAAGGTTTCCGTCGGTGGAAGAGCTGGCAATCCATCTTGTAGAACGCCGGTGGTGACACCAGCGAATCGACAAACTAGATGTCGGACGCAGTGCTGCCATAGATTGTGAAAGCGAATGTAGTAGTTTACAAGCGTGACGCAAATCTTTCGCCATATAAACGGTTTGAAGCCGACGTTGACGACCCGTATTAGCCATGTTATTAGTGTATCGAGAAGTCCCAGCGCGTCATGTTCCGATAGGCCTTGCCTGCCATTTCCCAAAGAAAATCAGAGAAAACAAGTCGTTAGCTTGAACAAGAGCCAGGATTAAGAAATAGAGAAAGAAGCAAGGAAGGTTGCAAGGTACCAATCAGTATTCAGCTTGACCATCCAGGTCGAAGCAGCGAAGAACTGGACGTGCTCATTGGCGCTGGAGCTGAGGGATGTTGCCAAGAGCCATCCTTCGGGCGACCGTTGGAGCTTCTGCAAAACTCGGTTTATTCGGTGAACATCGGACGGAGTGGTGGAGGTGTTGTAGAGGGTATTTATCAGGCCTTCGACCTCCTGCATCGAGCTCGGAGGTGGAGCATCTTCGTCCGCAATAACGGGCACCATCGTATGAGAAAAAGGTATATACGATTTCGACCCTGAGCTGAAGAAAAGGAAAAATGACGGAATGTAGCGGGGTGGTCCGTGTTTTTTTTTCGCGGTCCAAAGAATGTCTCTGAAGCTCAAGGTGTGTGTGCGAAATGAATTCCGATTAGCGAGAGCGTTTCGCCCAGGAACAGACCCGCTAGTTAGAGTTGATAAGTCGTGAGTTGGGGGTCGTGTGTAATGGAAGCTTGTTGTTACTCCCTTCCTCCCGCTAGGAAAGTAGTACTGAAGGATGTTGATGTTGAATTAGGATTACTATTACTATAAAGAAGAATAACGGACGGGGTAGTCGTTGGGAACGAGGTGGAGAGGTTTAAGCCGGTGGGCAGGGAAGGTGGAGACGGCGAGGGAGGGAAAGGCCTGGGCTTTTGAATATAACTTTAAATTTTGGCTGGAGAGAGCCGCCGCAGGTGTGCTGGGGGAAGAGGTAATGTCAAAGGGCAAAGCAAATATATAAAACCTGCCCAGCTGCAAGGAAAACCGAGCTCATAATTTGAACAAGGCTGAGTGGCCGTCCCATTATATCCCATTCCGAGTTCTATTCTTGCTCTCCTCCTTCCTTCTTATAGTCATCCCACTCGGACAAAGAGGGAGCATGTCATGATGATACCAAGAAGCGCCAAGACCAATGCCAAGACTTCCGTTTGGCTATTCCTGCAGCCGGCTGGCAATTGCAGACACATGTCCTCCCAGCTGCTGTTCTCTGGGAAAAAACTATTTCATTTTCTTCTCTCTCTGGTGGAAAAGGAGAGTAAGTCCATCTGGTTTTTGGAAATCTTGTCTTCTATCGTACAAGGCTGGAGGCGGCCAGGTGTTTTGCTTGTTCACGGGATGGGTGTCCATTCATCAACGCGATTCCCTGTTGCATTTTGAGAAAGAGAGCCAACATGGGCAGAAGCTCCCTCAAATCATGCATCAACCTCCCTCGAACTAGCTCTATCTAGGCGGTCTTGGTATCTGGCACAAATCTGTTATGTCATCGCGAAGCTATCAGCTTATCACGTGCGCACACGATCAATCTTTTTGAGAAATTTTGCTAGATGAGCCAATCTTCAAGACACAATTGATTTTCGCGAATACATGCTTTTCTTATTCATGTAAACCTCCAAACTTTTTATGCAAAGGAATAATGGTAACATGCCAAACATTAGGTAAAAAACGAAAGCATTTTAGGTTGATTTGTAAAGGAGAAGATGATAAAGAAGAAACATTTAAACACTAAACCACGTTCCGTAAACAACAGCATCCTAATAACAATTATGTGCACGATGAAGAAAAAGAAGAGAATAAAAACACAAAGAGAAGGATGAATAGAGGATACAGAGAAAAGGAGGTTAAAAAGAAACCAATAAAGTGTTTTTAAAAATTTAATTTACAAACCAAAATAAAATAAATATATTTTTGTCAAAAAGAAGGGGTAAATATTTATTTGTCCGTAACCGTCACTCCTTTTTCTCCTTTCCTTGCAAGTATTTTTTTATTTCTCATCTCTTCAACTTTAAAAAGGTTCAATCCCGAGATTTCATTTAGGCGTAAAACAAGATGACATTGTCGTTTCCCTGAAAAACCCCAAGTCTACTGATGTATTTCGATCTCCTACACCCTGAATCATAGAATTTTATGGCCAAGTAATTTTAACCAATCATTTGACCAAGCTGGCCACCCATTTCACCCTCCTTAGCGGCGATTTCAAAATAACCGTAGATGATACTACAAATCTCAATGTTAGCAACTCTTCAACGTTAGATAAAGGTACTCTGGTATAAACTTACGTGACAGCCAACAGGATACCGGTACCGCTTCCCAAAGCTCCCAAGAGATCAGACGCAACAGACAGAGCACCGATGCAAGCGCCACCGAAAGCAGCAGCGGTTGGGATGACCCTCTTGAGTTCCTTGTACATGCTCTGCTCACGGTGACCAGCCATGACGAGTCCTTGTTCCTTCAATTGCTTGGCAACGTCACGTGGGCTGGAGCCGGAAACCTCAATCCAGGTCTTGGAGAAAACAGCGCAGGCGGTGAGCATGAAGATAATGTAGATGAGAGTGTGGATGGGGTCCAAGAGAGCCTCGGTAATGTTAAGAGGTGGAGACATGTAGTAGGTGATACCGGAGGTGGCGAAAAGTTGGGCCGATCCTTCCTTTGGCTCCCAGACACCGAGAAGGCGGACGAGAAGATTGTCAGAGAAGCGAGAGTAGAGAACCTGGGACAAGAGGAAAACATTGGAGCAGAGGGCGGATTGCAGCATGATTGGCATGTTGCTAGTGTAGAAGAGACGAACTGGGTAGGTTCCACGAGCGCCACGGTTTCGGGATGATTTGACTGGGATTTCGACACGGAAACCCTGGAGGTAGATGACGGAGGCAAAGACAACGAGAGTAGCGAGGAGGTTCATGATATTTGGCAAGCTCTGGCGGTAGAAGGCTTCCTGGAGAGCGCGCTGTTTGTTTGGCCAGGTGAGGAGCAAGTGGAAGAGGGCAATGATGGCACCTTCGAACTCGGGTCCACGGCCGGTGTTGATGGTAGTAGGGCTGAATGCCTTCCAGATGATGCTTTCGCAAATGTTGGTGGCAATGAACAGGGAGATACCAGATCCAAGACCGTAACCCTTCTGGAGCAACTCGTCGAGGAGAATGACGATAAGACCAGCGATAACAAGTTGGACGACCAAGAGGATACAGATACCGGCACCGAGATCGCTTGGCTGTCCATAGAGACCGGTCAAGACGTAGACAGTGGCTTGTCCGAGAGAGAGGATAATAGCGAACACTATAGAAACTTGTTAGCAAATATTGTAAAAGGCCACAGAGCACATCATTGGGCAAATTTCGTTTGAGACTGACATTTCTGGGCGGTTTGGTAGAGTTCACGGTCAGACTTCAAGTCGAGGTTGACGTCAATCATATGGGTACCAGCCAAAAGCTAAATATCTCGATTAGAAGCGGTTTTCTAGAAAGACACTGGAACGGGAGCGTACTTGGAAGATCATGCCGGACGAGATAATGGGTGTAATACCCAATTCCATTAGTGTACCTCTGTTACTAGCCAACATCATACGCAGCCAGTAAAGGGGATCGGATGTCTAAAGCGCCGTTAGAACTTGATGATCGAGATTATTCCGGTTAATGCATTATCGATTGTACTAACATCTGACGACACGATACCGTAAAGCCTATATATCACAAATTAGTGTCTTTTCTCACTCTTGTACATGCGGGTATCCGCGACTTGACTTACGGCATCTGGCTCATGACCAAGAAGATGAGCAGTGTTAACTAGACGGCAGAATCGCTGTTAGCACCTCCTGAACGAACATTGAACATCCAAAACCTTCGCATTGGCGAAAAGGGAACGTGTCTACTTACGCCTGTCCACATCAGGCGCTGCTCAAACTTGATTTTCCGTTCCGGCGCAGCCACCTCCGGTAGGAGGGGCAGGAAGGGTTTGATTAAATCGAGAAACCGTACTACAGCGATAAGTTCATCGTCAGTCGGAATACCACGAGATTTTCGTCCCAATCGATGAATGGGAGTCCCGGAACAACATACAACTACTCATGGCGAACTATATAGGAGTTGGAGGCGGGACGAGGGATACGAGGGCGAGAATAGTCGGCTCCTGCACCTCAATTGCAGTGAAGCCTTGCGAAAAGAAACTGTCGGCGGAGAGGAGAGTCGACAATTGCCTGGTGCTTTTGTCGGAAATGGCAGATTTAGAGGGAGAGGATTGAAGTCTGGGGGGGAGAGGTGTCGGACGAGGAGGATGAATGATATTAATGAAGTTGAGGCGGCGTGTGTTGGAGTTGAGTACACGGTAACTCATTTGGCCTCTGGACGGACACACACAAAATAAAATAATGTAAAATTATATTATTGACATCTTCAGACGCTTCCAGAACGAACACCCTTCCGAGTCAGGGGACTACTCGACGGGGGCTGGCTCCCGAGCCACCTGTTCTCTCCTCTCGCCTTCCTTTCAACCTTCGAGACGCAAAGGACGACCGTCAGCGGCGATATATTTCCACTTCGCCCGGGTCGCGGTCGCTCTCTTCACGATTGATCGCGGCGCCTCCTTTTCGGTGATATCATGATACTGTGGCCCGAGACCCCTGCTCACCACACGACAACACGACCAGGCATTTGCCCTTTGCGCTTTCGCGGTTATGCATGTGCGAACACTGAGAATTGCAAGTGATCTTGTGCTAAAAGATATGCGGCTCTGCACTCTCAGTGCGATATCAACCCTCTCAGTTCGTTTGGAGCCGCTGTCACATCCTTTTTGGACCTCAGAACGGTGTCCATTATCGCGCCAGGAGACTCGCGCGACTCTGTATGCAAGTTCAACTGCCACAGGGAACCAAGGCACAATATTAGTGCGTAACTTCATCGCCGCAAGATATTGACACAATATATTACATATCATGCATGCGATCGCGCGAAGATTCGACAACTGGCGAATATTATAGTTGTATCTATAATGGCTAGGTCTTTAAGTCTTCAATGCGCGTTTTGTCGTATCTTCGTCGATTGATCGCGCCGGCAACTACGCCGCTAAGAGTCCGCATTGTGGCGGTCGTATATTTGTTGTAGCTCGCCAGGCAAGCAAACCGAACCTAAGCATCTCAAATACCTTCACCACTGTTCGTGGAAATACTACCCGCTTCCTAAAATACCTTTAGTTAAGGGAGTTGTGGCAAT
The DNA here is from genome assembly GCA_036971675.1 of Orbilia ellipsospora. NCBI lineage: Eukaryota > Fungi > Ascomycota > Orbiliomycetes > Orbiliales > Orbiliaceae > Orbilia > Orbilia ellipsospora. Next base: position 458,074 of record JAVHJO010000003.1, read on the forward strand.
CTCTTTTTCTCTCAGACTATCAAGCATTGAAAATTATGGCAGGTGTTCATATCCGCTTGGCAGAGGTCGCTTGTTAGATCCTTGATAAATCGAACTTCTGAAATATAAGACGGTGCTACAACCCCTATAGAGAAGCATATTGCTTTGACTTTGACTTGGCTGATTCTTCCATGCCACGATTGGATTTTTCCGTTCGCCTTTCAGGGTTTGGTATTTCTTCGATAAGGAGAAACAATTGTTTGGCCAGATATAGTTTTGAAACGGTCCACACTGCCTTCAGCTGTAATATCATTGCAAAGTCCTCAAATGTTTAAGTACTGAAAGCCTCTTTATTCGCGTGATTCAGTTATAGATGCTGTTGTCCCCAGACCCGCACGGAGCATTGTGGTAGAGAATTATGTCTATGCTGTCGTGGTGGTTGTTGGCATGTTGTGGCGGCAGAAGCATCAAAATGTCCATGAGAGCATACCCTTTGGGCCAGAGCCCATGAACGGCTAGACCCTAGACCAATTCAGACGAGAGTTTCCAACACCAGATTAATTTTTTGTTAATGGAAACCATAAAGGCGAAGCTTAAATTTGAAGGCAAGACAGTTGAGCCTCATTGTCACAATTTTGGCATCTCTCGCTACACAATAGATAAAACGAGACCTGCATCTTGCAAATATCTTATACCTGTCGCAGAATATGATAGTGCTATTCGAAAGCGGTCTCGTATCCAGATTAGAAAGTTCAAGTTTAAACCCAAAATAAACGGTCCCGTGAATGACGATTCATATCCACCGATTTACCCGGTGACCGGCCCCGTGGATCCTGGAAGCTAAAGCCCTCCTATAGACGTGCCGATTGATATTCCTGTAAACTATAAGATGGACTCCGCAAATTGCTATAACTCCAGGATTTGGGCGAAAAATGATCAATTCGGATCCATTCAAAATCAATTTTGTCAAGATTTGTTGAACTGGTCAGGAGGAGGTCTTGTGACAGTTGTTGTATTTTTTCAGATTCCTAATAACAGCATCACTGTGAATCTACTAAGAGACAAAAGCGGAACCCCGTACACATTGAAGCAGGATTCTTGGCAGATAAAACGATTTTCACTTCTGGCATGAATCCGGGGGGGTATTGCAGAGGGATGATTTATCCAAAGTATGTCAAAGTGCGACTAACCAACTGATATTCAACTCTTGTTAAGGGAAAAACAACGATCAACAGGGTGGTACTATTGACGTAATATATGATCAAAATGGAGCTAATATCAAATTGGGGTTTAGAATGGATCCCAATTCTGGACCCCAAGGATTCTGATAGTAGATGGCCTCGCAGGGTTGAACAAAGCGTTTGAAATTTAGAATCTTGTAATATGGTTGTTTTTTATACCTCGCAGTCTTCATATATTTGCTAGTCGACGCCCCTAGGAAAGTCTGCATGGACATATTCGAAGTCCCAAATTGCTAAAGTAAAAGCAGCTTTCTTTTGAAGGTTAACAAAGCGTTCTTCATCGAGAGTACGATTCCTTGCTTTGATCATAGTTGAACCCGAATCGCCTGTCATTGATTTAGCGACAGATTATAAACTCTCGATGTCGGAAATACTAGTCAGAATAGAAAATACTAAAGGAACCACACTATTTTCTTTCCTTTTTTTAGCATAGATATATATTGGTCACTTTTGAGGCCCGCGAGGCATAGATGATTTGCGGCTTTCTCGTTTCCAGACTAGGCTTTCTCTGTGGACAAGGGTCTTGGCGCTAAGTGGTGATAAAGATGCGCACAGAAGTGGCACGGAAAACCCAAAATTAGCCTCCAGAACAAAAACACCCAATCATACATGCAGCTCGATTGGAAAATCAATACTTAATATTTGAACGCATTGAATAAAAGCCTGGACCCCGCCCTGCGGCTCGGTACCTGATATCATATTGGTTTGGCTCCATTGAATTGATCGAGTGGCTGGGCCGTCCGCCTTTACGTTGGCACTCGTTCTATGCTGGATAAGCTATATAAGATCAAGGAGTCCAAAACCTAAATATTTAAATTGAATCCTTTGGTTGGATCAAGACGGCATTTTGTTTATGAAACAAAACCGAATCCGCTATTTTCCCCTAGTAAGGCGTGTTCAAAGGCCCCCCAAATCTTTTGTATGTCTTTGAGCCCCGTATCCGAGCATCCGGCTGCTGTATTTTCTTCCGTAGTTCGCAATATACTGCAACGTAACCAAGGAGCAGATGAGTGATTGATATCACGTTCGAATCGTTCGTTCGAATCCTGATCAAACTTGATGAGTACTGATTGATCGGCCACGATCCAATTGAGCACCGGCGCTGCTGCGACGTCTCTGAATAAGAACATGCAGGGAAATCGAACCTACGAGACCCCTTCAGTTAAGCTCAACCAAATTCATACATGTTTAATATGGAATCAAGGAAGTAAGTTGAGTCCTAGTAGCTATCCTAACATATGGAGGAGATAGACCTTCTTTTAGGCTAGATTCTCTGCCACAAGGTAGAACAAAGACAGCTCACGGAATCTAATTTATCATTGATCTAGGCGCGATCGTTGGGGCAGCAGTGTACTCCGGAATGGGCAAATACACCTTCAGCCCATATGATGCAAGCGATCCGGGAGAACAATGTCGGTGGAACCTGAAATTACTTTTGCCTCATTCATAAGTAATAATGCCGAGACCGGAAAGCAACAGAAGCAATTAACCAAATTTATTCATAGTATGAACAGTCGATACAATATTTTTGACGAACCTCTTAGACTTCTACAGCCCAGGGTTTTCTATTGATTTTAGTTCAACATCGAATACCTTAGCCGACTTTCCGGATGGGATCAGCCAGTTTCCCTATCAGTCGACACATGGTATACTTATGAGCACAAACACCTCTTTATACTTCTTAAACTCTGACGAGGGAGTATACGTTTACGATATTTTGAATAATAAAGGGGAGTTTGATGTCGTACCGATGAATCATAGTCATCCTGCAGGGAGCTCAAAGGGTGGATATGCAAGTGATCCAGTTACAGGGAGGATGTTTTACGCTGGCACGTACGATGGGACGACAGAAGAAATGGACAATAAGGGTAGAGGGTGGTTAGAAATTCTGGAAACTGACCATCGTACACCAAAGGAGACAAGCGGGGAGAATATCACACCTAGATGGGTAAATAGGGTAGACAATGGTCCAAGTCTTGTAGGCTCTGCGCTGAATTACCTGCGATATGGGAAGCAAGGAGTGCTGGTGGCTTTCGGAGGGAGCGATGTAAGTGCTACGGTTCGGACACCCGATGAGATTGCTTATTATAATAACAATTTTGGATGGTCAATTTAGTACAATGTCACTACCAATAGCTATAATGAGTACATGAATAATATAAAAGTATTTGATATAGACAGTTCTAAATGGTGAGTCTACGACATTTTGCTCCCTTTCTATGAACTCATTGGTCCTGATGACAAGGACTTAGGTATACGGTGCAGGCCACTGGAGGAAGTAGCGAAAAAGACATACCACCTTCAGGTCAAATATTCTATAGTGGAGTATCCGCCGCTCCAGATGATTCCTCTTTCCAAATCACCATCTACTATCAGGGCAGAGTTTTTGTCCTCACAATCCCGACATTTCAATGGCTTGACGTAACGCCTGGTGATCAATCGAACGGTGATGGAAACGGTAACCCAGGGCGGGAACTCGGTACAGCAGTGGTGTGGAATGAGGCTCAGATGATTATAGTGGGAGGCTTGGTTAAAAATGGTGCCAACTCTACCAGGAACGGTTGTAGTTCTGGTTCCCCATATTTGTTTTTAGATCTTACTGTTTTTGAGTGGAAGACAGCTCAAGAGTTCAACTTTGATCAAGCTTATACACAGCCAAAGTATGTGTATAGTTTAATCGGCGGCGAGTAAGTTCTGGCCTAAGCCAAATTTTTCCGTCTTTTTGTGTCCTTCGAATGAAAGCTAACAAAGGTTGTCTTTGACCATAGCTACAGCGGGGGCAACAAGCAAAAAGGACCCCCTGGAGGCTTCAACAATTCTAGTCTCGATTCGATTTTCGCCACAACATTACCAAAGGTACCAGCAAACCTAACTGATATATCTTTGGAGGGCATTTTCCCAAAAATCAACGTTACACCGAAGAAATCGAAGATTCCAATCATCGTAGGTGCAACTGTGGGAGGCGTGGTAGGTGTCATGTTGATTCTTGGAATCATATGGTACTTTTGGTGGAGAAGAAGAGGACAGCAGATACCTGAAGTACCAAAAGCTACCGTTCTAGAGCTAGAGTAGCCTACGACGGAGCCTGATGTGGAATCACAAACTTTTGGTGGGATCAGAAATTGATCGAATGATTTCAGAAATTAGTCATCGCGGCGAGAGCCTCAGGAACGATTGAATTTTTAGTACCTTTGATGCGGTTTGAATTTTGTTTCGAGGAGCCAGTGAACGAACGCCAATCGGGGTTAGGCGTTTTGGAAGACTCATAGTGTTCCCGTTTAGTCAGCCTCGCACACACTGGCATGGCACAGCCGACCTCGAAATCGAGTCACTCGAATGTTGAATTAATCATCCACTCTTTAGTATATAATCAAAGCAGAAAACCTCAAAAATATGGAAAAGAGTATCAATTGTAAAATAATAATCATTCACGGACTTCCGGCAAGTCGAGTAACATAATAATTTTTAATTTCAAAAATGGGCATCAAGGGCAAAAAGCGGCAGCTTCAACGCCGCCAGCAACTCCAACAAGAACAACAACAACAACACCTCGGTGAAGAATCTTCAACCTCATCCGAACCTTCTCTCGAATCTGTGTCTACAACATCACCGTCGCTTTCCACCACAACATCACCCTCTTCCTCACCCCACTCTCTCGCCCAAGTGGAGGAACAGCCCGACATGTCTCTCCCCAAAATACGGAGCATCCTACTCTGCTCCATTGGGAATCCAGGCGCCTATCTTTCCACTCGCCACAGCGCCGGCCACATCCTCCTCCCACACCTCTCAACAACCGGCCCTCTCTCGAACTTTAGACCCTATGGCGGCCCAACGGGCCCCGGTCCTTCGGGTGACACTTACACCACCACTTTATTCCAGTCCACCGTCTACATGAATGTCTCCGGACCAGCTGTCTCAAAAGCATGGAAATCATTCAAAACATCAAATCCGAATCCCATACTCGTCATCCTTCACGATGAGTTGGAAAAGCCGGTGGGCAAAGTAAAATACAAGAAGGACGGGTCGGCCGGTGGTCACAATGGATTATCGAGCATTAAGGCCAGTTTACCTGGAGAAACACTACACAAGATAGGATTGGGGGTTGGGAGGCCAGAGAGTCGTGATAAGAATGTGGTGGGAGATTATGTGTTGAAAAAGATGACAAGAGGAGATCAGGAGCGGATGGTGGAAGAGGGATTGCCCATTGTTATGCAAATGTTGGAGGATATTGGAATGGGAAAGTTGAAGTAACAAACGGCGTTTTGCTAGGATGCACATATATGGTGTATATTGGATTGTATTTTTATTTTGGGTTTACTTTGGGGATTAGAACTGGTTAGAACTGGCGTTTGGTTGTGGATTTTTAATACCCTGGGTTAGACATATACCTTGAGATCTGTATAATTAGTTTCCTACCGTTATTAGATGTAATAAAAGCTTTGTGTTTTGGTTCAGGAAAATTCTTAACAGAAAAGTATTAGGCTGGATGTTCTATTAGATTTGTATTTATACTATTCAAGCTACTCCTCTCTTTCTAAATATAACTGAGCAATAGTTTCTCTTTAGTTTCTTTGTGACACCCGGATGTAAAAAAAACCAGTAGAGTCATCCGTGTGTCTATTGAGACGAAATGCCCAAATTTTTTCTTCGTAGCAGACCCTCAACTCAATCCTTCGGTGCAGCCGGTTTCATGCTTCGACTACTCCTTCGAGTTGCAAACCTAACTGATTTCTTCTTTTTGGGTTGTTTATATGGTGTTTCAGGTTTGATAGACTGGTTCGAGTCGGGGTTTGTACTCTCCTGGCTATTTTCTTGGGTAGATTTTTCCGCCTTTGCCGAGATTGATTTTGGAGCCTCCTTCCGTCGGGAGAGCCAAAGGTAGAACCCACCTGTCGTAAATTTGGTGACCACTGCAGCAATAGTTACTCCAAGTACTAGTGGGATCAGAAAGGAAGCAATGAATCGGAGCACACCGAAAAATCTCTCCGAAAGAGTGGGTTCTGTCTTTGCTCCGAACATTTTAGTTGGTGAAATTCGTTGGCTGTGATTTTAGCAGTTCAACAAGAGGGGGGTGTGCCGTGATCAATTTTTCATGCATAGAATCGATCGATACCGAAATTCTTAAAAACTATTATATTGGCATTAGAGGCATGATTGGCGGTTCGGAAGCTTAAATCGGATATATTCACGCATGAATCGCGAAAGTTCTCCTATACTTTATCTCAATTCACGGTTCTCAACATGCAATTTCGATATTAGAGATACAAGTCATCATATAAGCATATTACTATAATATATTCTAATTATCTACAGCAAAGTGCGTCAAGTTTAGATTTGAGTAACACGAATAAAGTTCCCGATGTTGCACACTTCAAGGAGTGAACTCTAGGACATTGGTCATGGTTGCTGCCAAGAATAATGCAAATACATTCGTGCCCATAATGATGTTCCAATGTTGCATTAAAGCATTAAAAGCAAAGGATAGAGGCAAAGTTTTGTTCGAAGGACATAACATGCCATTCTCAGAGTTATACTGTCATTAGTTGGCGTCTGTGGTTCGGTCTTTTCATGTTGGATGTTATAGCTTACACAGCAGCGCCTAGTATTAACCTGATGCCAGTGATTATTTGATGTAATGAGCAAGTTATTACGTCTTTCTAGCAACCTGTAGAAAGACCAGTTCTGGTATAGTCCTAACCTCTTACTGTAGAAATGATCTTAGTGCCGAAAACTACGAATATCCAAATGCTCACAAATTTGAAACGTATGAGCCACAGAGGAATGCGTATTTTGTTTAGTGTTGTGAACTCATGTGGTGACTTCCTGCGGTATATACCGGTATTGTCGGTACCAAAGTCCTAGCTCGTGGAACCAATTCCGACCACATCGTCGCACAAGGAGGCACGACTAATAAGGCTAATGTTGAATGTTTAGGAGGGTGTATTAAGAATACCCCTCTATGTATCGTACAAATGTATCGTATATTAGGTCATCAACAGCTCAAATTTTAACAATTTCGTGGCTTGAGGCTTACCCGTGAAATAAATTTTATGGGCCAACACTGAGCTCGTATGACTAGATTCTCATAAAAGTACTCGTGAAGGCCTAAATTTTCTGTGCTTAGAAGGAGATCTAGAATTTTTAGGACTAGCCAAAATTTGGGGCTTAAAATTTAAGTCTGCAATCTAACGGGACGGCCAATATCATATTGCAAACGATATCTTATGCATACGGACTTGATGCGAAGGATTCCCAACTACCCAATAGTTGGAATCCAGGCGAAGTTAAAGCAAGTTAATATAGAATCCCTGGAAGAACTATTGGAAACATGCGATAGCTCCGACATACGGGACGAGATTTGTTCGCAATAAAAAAGCTATATAAGCTGTGGTTTTAGAACCATTAGAATCAAAGTATATTGTTTGAAACCATCGATATACTGTTCCCCAAGGGAAATATATAGTACTCTAAGACTCAATCTCTAAAATACTATATATATACTATTAACAGACCAGTTTCGCCCATATTCTGGTCGTCTACAGCTTAAAGTTTTATTCCAAAAGCGGCTTCCTAAACCGTTAGCTTTCAAGTTGCTTATTGTTCCTCTTATACCTGATGGACAAGTACATGCAGGTGTTGCAATTAAAAAACTAAGAATGCCAAAACAAACCAAGCTCTCGTTGATACTGCTCTGGTATCTCCTTACCAGTGTCATCGCGACAAGCCTCCCAGAGGCTGAAAATGCCCTCGATCGTACTCATTACGGTTTGAGAGCCAGAGATATCCTGGATTACATCTATGGTGAACGTGGTCCCCACAAACGTGGTGTTGGTGACAATGAATCCCCTTGTCACTACTACACGGATGAAACTGAGCCATCGCTCTGTAAATACGGTGTCCCCGTCTCTGAATACAATAACGCGATTCGAAAGCTGCACAAGAAGCACAAAAGACGCGATATCCAGGATATCGGCCCATTGGTCTATAGTCATGCACCCGCTTTAACAACTCGGAGCAACTTGTTCAGCGAAAAACGAGATGAATCTGGGTTGAATCTTCCAGCAAATTTCACCTACGTTGCTACACACTGTTACAATTCGGGGGTCTGGGCGAAGGATTCGGAATTTATATCGATTCAGGGAAAATTTTGTAATAGCTTGAACGATTGGCAAAATTCAGGACTCATTGGGGTGATGGTATTTTTCAAGGGTGTGAATAATACAGCTAGCACAGATGGAATCAATCCCGAAGACGGAATACTTCGAGACGAGAAAGGCAACCCTATCGAAATTGAAGCCGAATTTTTTGCGGATAAATCACCATTTGCTTCCAGCTTGGCTTCAAATAACGCTAATAGTTTAACAGCAGCATGTATGGAGGCAACTACCAAGTTGATCAGAAACTCTTGCCAGGGACACAATGACGACATGCAGGGAGGTTTCATTCAACTGATTTACGATAAAGGAGGAGATAATGTTCATCTAGGTTTTAGAATGGATCCTAATGCGCAATGGTCTTTCCAATACCAAACCGGGAATTAATGACTAGGCGAACTCCATATCATTGACTTCCTGCTCCGTATACCTACCGTTTTTAATGAGCCCGTAGATTGCAATACTGTATAGATTTTTAAGTTTGTGTAAAGGCCATGTTCGCATCGCTCACAAATTCTGATTCTTCGAAAATATTGAAACATTGGAGGGGCGGGAAAAGACAAGAAAAGAATACATCCGTCGAAATTTGTGCCTGCAACGATTAGAAAATATGTTGAATAACACTAAAAAGAGTTTATGATTAAATTAAATCGTAGTATATGCTAACCCTATAAATTTCCAATTCTAATCTTTTTAGTTTCTCCAATTATACATATCTAAAGTTATGACGAAGATACGCGCACCGCGGTTAATGTGATTTTCGTGTGGCTTTCCTGTTGCGAGTGAGTTAAAAGATTCAAATACTTGCTAACTAGTACACCAGTGCTACAATTACAAGAAATACTTATCATACATAGCTTCGTACAGGATGGCTGCTAGTGATAGTATACTGTAAACCTTTCTTTAAGCCTAAAAAGCGGGAATGAAACCTCATGCACAGCGTTAGAGAGCCTAAGAGTAATGATAGCTATAACACTAGGTAAAGTAAGCTACAAGCTTTTTCCAGCTGGCCCTCTGTCTAATAGTGCCTCTTTTCTTTTTCACATTTAGGATGTGTGGTTGTTCAATTTCCCATTCTTGACCAAAATCATGCCGCAATACTGAGGACCCAGTCTTTAAACCCAGGCCAACTCGAAAGCATATTGATGTATTGTTGTTCAAATGCGCTGCGGGGTGTTCATGCTTCACATGTCTTACGAAAATCAAGTTGAATGATTGAATCCGGCTCTCTGCACGTGCAATCCCCTCTAGCCGCCAAAGGTTATAGATAGTATCATCTGTCGTCTCAATCAAAAGGCTTTGAGAGCTAACAGACACTTCTTTATCTAGAACTAGAACTTCAATGGTTACCTTCAGACCCTTCCGAGTAATTTCCGCCATATCATCGTCGTAATCTAACCATTCGTCCTTGCCAAAGCTAATCCAGGTAGAAGGTGCCCAGGTGAAAGGCGAAGTTTGCATTTTCGGCCGCCGATCAAAGACGATAGTCCATGGAATCTTCTGCAGGCTGTAGTAAAACGCTCGCCATTTCTCTTCCCCTTCGAGCTCGAGTAAGTGGTCAATTGGCACATCTAGTAGAAGCCCAATGACAAGAATTTGGTCGTCTGGTCTGCTAGAACGACGACGGGTTAAAGCGTTGAATGTATCTACCAGGCGTCTTGACCAGGGCCGTTCGTGGTTCCAGCGATCTACAGGTCTGGCCTTCTGAAGGAGTCCGAGCAACCCATCTATAAAAACGGAAGGGAATGGGTTACTGGAAGGGAGTGGATTGGTTTCTATCTTTCGATGGTCTTTGTAAAGATCTTGTATTACGCTATACAAGTTCGCGAGACCATCCTTCAGGTCGAGATATACCCACGGGGGTAGAAATCCTTCCTGATATGTCCAAAGTCGACCATACCAGCCAGAGGCGATGATTGACCAACCGATCTCAAGGGCCGGGTCCTTAACCGAAAGTAGTTTAAGCCCTTTGTCAATGACTATAACACCCACTGCGTTTTTATACGTGAGTTTCATTAACTGTATCGCCTTGCCCCGATAAGGCTCAAACTTAGGTACACAGAGGGCATCGATCCAGAACCACGCTTCATGGGTTTTCTGTTTACTCAATTCGTGGAGTCTCCTCACTTGACAAGCTGGTAGTCCGACTTCGGTTGTGCTACCGAGACCATCTGCCCATACATGGGAGATTGCTATATAATCCACTAACGTTTGGTCTGGGGGAGCTGCAGAGATTTCCAATGAATTCATATCTTCTGCTAGACGAACGAGCGGAATATATCCATGATCCAAGATATCTAAGACAGTGGCGTGATCGGGTTTGAGGAAATGGCATCTACATTTGGATGGCCAGTGCTGCTGAGTGTAGGTTGAAATTTGAATATTGTTACGCCCGCATTGCTCTGGGGTGCATTGTTCGTGGCCTGTGGTTGTTTTCGTAAACCCGGCAATGTCAATATATCTTAGCATCGAGGCTGACATTGCACTTTCTGCGCTTGAGATGACAAAGGGGCACCAGCCCTTCCTGATCAGATTCTCAGAGTAGCTTTTTGGCAGTAGACCGTAGGGGTTTATGGAAGTCCATATGGTCGACATCAAACGAAGTTCACAGAACCGAATTATGGCTTCATGAAGAGAAGAAAGTGCTGGTTCAGTAGTCAATAACATAGCTTTCAATTCCTTGAAAGGTTGCTTCCTATCAAGCTTAGATATTTCTTCTATAATATGGCAGAGAATTGAGCTTGCGTTGGTGGCGCATTCTCTCGCTAATTGAAAGCCAGCTTGCTGATAATCCGGCTCCATGGTGCGAAATCTCCTGCTCTGGACGTCTAGAAGAATGGGAAGTGTACGGCTGTAAATATATGCGGAACCGTCATCATCGGTTCGAACCAGATAGGAGATGGCGATAGGTAGCGCTAGGATCGATTCTAAAAGTCCTAGATAGAGCCAGGCCTGAATAAATGCGGCTGTTCGTTTTACAGCTTCCGATACGGCAAGCTTTTTTAGACTTCCATGTGCAACCCTAACATCACCATGTCGTAACATTTTATCAATGTCCCATCCTACGCCGTAGCATTCCTGAAACGCGTGTAACATTGGTATGGCCTCATATTCGGGTCGATGGTAGTAAGAAGAAACTTCATGGTCGTGGCCTAGCCAAGGGACGCGAGGATCTGTTGGAGGGTGAGCACCGTGAATTTTTTCGTACTCTCCCCAATCCGAAACTTCTAGGGGACCGTCAAAAGCCGCTCGAATTTCGCATCGGTAGCTGCGAGGTAAAGGGCGATAAGTCAAATGCTCCATTTTGGACGTGTACATACAAGATATATGTATATAGATTTGCAGATAATATTGTGGTATTTGTCGACTGCAAACACGCATGGCCCGAACTGTGATGCAGGTGTAAGAAGCTGGTGCGAGTCTGGTCAGCCATTTTTAACCAATAGTGAAACGGTTCTGCCAGCTTGCTATTGAAGTGTTTTGTTGCAGCTCAAGGCTGACGAATTTTATCACCTGTTAAACGGGTTGCAGGTCTTGTGCACTTGCGCTCTTCGAACAATGAAATACAACGGTAGCTGTATTTCCCAATATAAAATCAAGTGTAGAAGTTTGAATGTTGAAAACGCTTAATCGGAGATACCAAACAACAGCTCTTATAAGTTATGATTTGATATCAACTTTTGTTTGCTATTCTATATACCACGGTGCATGTAAACAACCTGATATAAGGATGGACCCGGAGATACTGCGGCTGGCGGGCGGAGCGCACGGTAATATGCATCCAATATATACTTACGATGGGTTCATGCAATGGAAGGAGAGCCGGCTAGTAACGATATAACATTACACACCACTTTAATAGTTTAAAAAGATTGTACCTGCAGCATTCCACAGACACAGATCAAAATACATGCGCACATACCCTCCGAGTGGTACACCTGGCTATACGTAGTAGAGGTTTTAAACCCAAAGCACAGCGGCACGATATCTTGAAATACATCCTACCCCCACAATAAATCACACTTGATACGAGTCATACCCCCGATAATGGGTGCGCAAGTGTTTAGACGCGACTCCTTCGAGACGATCTCTGTATATTCTGAGTCGAAGCAACCTCTGCTTCTTTTAAACTCCTTAATTCGGTTTGCGTTGTTGCGCTGTGGGCTGGTGGAGACGAGTTTGTACCACCGAAATACAAGGCTTTGCCGTTTCGGGTTTGTTATTGATAATCAGTCCATTAAGGGTCATAGCTAGGACGCACCGGCGCCAGCCACCCCTGCGAGTAATATTTTCGACATACGCTATTGCCTATGTTTCGACACTATACTCGACTTTGTGGCTCCAGATCATTCCGTGCAGTTATGGTCGGCTTCGGAAACTTACTATTCATCTTAGGGCCTTGCCCCCGCGCATTCCAGGAATTGTTGCGCACATACTTGAAGTTACTCTCAAGATGCACCTGATAGTCGAGGCGTATATATGTGCTCATATGCCAGCATCAAAGGTTTAAAAAGGTCAATAGGTAGGAGACATTGATAAATGCATCCCGTACCTTTTTAATTTTTCGTACGTATTCATCCTGCAAGTGATCATGAATTTCATCAGTATATCTAACAATCTCACTACATTTACAAACTTGGTTTGATAAATTGACTAAGCACTTAAATTTATCGCAGAGTACACATGGCATTATGTGACCCAAAGTTATCGATAGCTTGCTAATTAATAGGCGATGATAAATTTATCGAACATGATGTCAGAGTTTTCCATATCTAGCACCACGATACCATTTTGTTGCTCCTTATGACCTTTGTGCTTTTCTTGTATGTTTTTGAGGTTTGTATCCGGTGTAGCAATTGGGTGCTCTTGTAGAATATTAACAGTGGTTGCTGCTCCATTTTGGCGTATTTCTAGCCTTGCGCCTCGAGTAAATCCCTGGAGGAAAAACTTAGGTGCGAATGATTCCGGGTCATCCCATTCCGCTACCGCCAATGTCCGCTCCAGTTGCTGTCGGCAGTAACTTCTAGCCACTCCCTGCTGGCCTTGAAGCAAAGTCATTGCCGCAAGGTCGCCGAGTACTGCCCTTGACTCAGGATGCGTCGGGCCTAGTGTAAAATCGCACACTGCAGATGCTACGCCATATATCTTATGCGCATTTTGGATCATGCCTGATAGGCGATACGCCCTCGCGAGGCTAAATAGGCTACGCCTAGTATCGACATGGCAAGGTCCCAGCAATTCCTTCCTTCGTCTTAGCAGATTCCAGTAGAGTTGCTGAGCTTCTGCGAAACGTCCCTGTTTCTCGAATATGAGAGCCCTTTCTTCAGTACTTTTCATAACCACTGGCTCTTCACATTTCCAAACGCTTTGATCGAGCCTTTGAAGGAAAGACCTTCTTAGCCCATTCCGGACGACTACTTGCTCCACGTTCTCAGTGGAGGTGATGGTCTGGTGGCCCCCCAGCTGTAACAGGCTATTCTCGAGTGGTTGTGATTTCCATCTATGGTATAATTTGAATTTCATGTCTTGTTGTCTGAGAGCTACCAGCTTCGCGCTAAGCTTGTCGGATTGGCCGAATCGGTTTATGTGTTGCCAGCATTGGATTGATGCCTGGTCATACTGTTCTTGGTGCTCCAAGTTGAGAGAAAGATCATGAATAGTAACAGGGTCTTCACAGATCACGACAGCCCGCCGGTGCAAAATCTCTGCTATACGGTAGTCCCCAGCCTTGTCGTATTCTCTCGCAATCTCTCCGATGCCCGCATTGTCAAAACTCTCATCCGCTCGCTGCTGTGCTCTTGCTAACCGCGTCCCATAATCTCCTGCAATCCGAATATCCGAAGCAGATTCTTCGGTGGGTAGCGGATTGAACTGGAAGATTACGGTTCCATTTAACTTGAGAGTCCCTCGTTCCTTGTCAATTTCTACCCCCGCTTCCTGATGAGTGCACGATCGCACTGCCGCGTTGTCGATTGCATCGAGGATCTGCCGTCTTGTATGGATGCTTGGAACGGCCTTGCGGAGGGCTATGAGAATCTCGAGCGAATTAATCACCCACTCACGATCACTCTTGTTGGTGCATTTGTATTGATACTTGTCAAGAATGAGTCTGACACCATCTGCCCTCATCTGTTGCAGATGATTTTGGAAAGTATCTGTACACGGCAGTCCAACAGGCTCAGCTCGGTTGAAAGTAAATGCGGCAACCTCAAAAAGGACCCAAAGACGGGGCTGGAATTCGGAAAATTGTGCAACGAATGCGCAATCCCGAACAAGTTTGGGGATGCTCCATAGAGCCCGCGAAAAGTATTGCTGTTGTGGCGCAGTCCGCTCCCACTGTGGAAGACAAGTCCAATCTATCCACACTAAGCTAGCCTTGCTCCAGAACCCTTCCGTGAGCAACTGTTGCAGTTGCCGTAAATCTTTACCATCAGGATCTGGATGTGGTTGCGTTTGCCAAAAATGACTGATAAATATGCAGTCCTCCGAGTTCGCCACTCCGCCTTCCATGGGAAGAAGAACGTATCTCTCTAGTAAATTTGGATCCCATCTTTGGAAGATAGTTTGCTGCATGAAGGATTCTCGACTCTGAAAGAACCATACTGGGTTATCTTTAGCAATGAGGAGTTCGTCAATAGATTTCAGATTCTTAAGGAACGCGATATGTTTATCGATGGCCTGCTTAGTTGTGGGGGATCCAACTCCAAGCTGCGGCAGTATTGCAACGCTGCGGTCTATTAACGATTCGAATGAATTGCCTGGGTGAGGTTTAATCTGTGAGCGCTCTAGAGTAATTTTGTTAGTATCTTCATAGTAGGGAGGTATATGTGCAACCGGTGTCGGCTTAGTATTTCCATTGATAGGTCCCATTCGTAGCGACAGTGCAATTGAAGCTTCATAACTAACTGTCATCAAAGGAGATATCCTTTTCCCAGCGAATATATCTCGCCAGGTAGCTGATTTAAAATTGGGGAACGGGTTGCTAGATACTGGTAGACCGTTCTGGCGCAGCAGGGCTTCTATTCCATTGATATCCGGTGGCAAAGGCCCACCCAAATTGCGCTGGTCATTCATGATAGCTAAAGTGAGAGCGTGCCCTTCACCCAACCCTTTTTTTCCTCGGTCGAGTGCTAGAGAAAATGTTGCAGACGCATCTTCCGTCTTCCCCAGTAGCTTAAACAAATTCGCAATGTCGACCAGGACAAGTATCGTACGCTCATGTTCGAGCCCCAAAGTCCGTTCACAAAGTTGCCTCTGCTCGATAAGGTGCGTAAGTGAAAGCTCGTATTTTCCCATATTACAGAGTTCTTCGCAAATGGCATCTAGAGTCGCAAGCGTGTCGGCGTGGCCGGGCCCGAGCACTTTTTTATTCAAGGGTAATAGTTCTTGAAATACTTGAAGTGCTTTTTCAATCCTTCTATCGCCATGAAGTGCCATCCCGAGTTTTAACATGCTTGACAATGTATGCGGGTGTTCCAGACCAAACTGGCTTTTGTTTTGCTCTACTACTCGCCTGGTCGATTCGACGGTGGCTGCGGATTCCTGGGAAATGCTGCAGCTTTTCTTGCGCGACCGTTTCGAAGGAGCGGTGATTGGCAATTCTTGCGTAGTCGCAGGTGGGCTTGATACCTTTTGTCCCATGTTTAAATAAATTTTATATATGCCCTTAGGTATATCTTGTCCGTAGTTTATATGAAGGCTAACGAGCTGACCACGCTAACGAAGGGTATACCGATGGCCATCTTATGAGAGGATCTAAAGGCAGAAACAAACCGTACAATCCAGTTGAGATCGCATTTATCTTTCCTTTACCCCGCATCTAACAACTTGTAACTTCTGCTTCTGACATAATTTTGCTAATTTTGCAGTAGACTTTTGGGCAGCCTCAAATGCAGCATTGCCAAATGCCTGGGCGCTCAGCC
Organism: Orbilia ellipsospora; assembly: GCA_036971675.1. Classification (NCBI taxonomy): domain Eukaryota; kingdom Fungi; phylum Ascomycota; class Orbiliomycetes; order Orbiliales; family Orbiliaceae; genus Orbilia; species Orbilia ellipsospora. Next base: position 474,370 of record JAVHJO010000003.1, read on the forward strand.
TGATCCCAACACATTCAACGCGCTGACTTGATAGAAAGATAACGCCCGCTCTAAGTACCAAAGTGCAAACAGGACTTTTGTTGCAGGGTAGTCGCTATAGTCGAGGGGACGCACCACTGCGAGCTTGGTTGCAGGGACAGCTCGACTGGTTGGTCAGACTAAAAGCCGCCTGGTCCTGTTTGTACGGAAAAGCGCCTCGGCATGCAACACAGCGAAGTTGCCCCCCTCCACTCCGTCATCTGGAAGGCCAAGGATTTGTCGTTTGTGTGTGCATTTTTACCCTATTAAAGCTGCGCATCGATGCCAGGCGCAATCATTGGCTGACTCAAGGAATATCCGGGATTGCCCCTCAGCTTCGCTAGCTCACACTGCGCGACATCGTCATGCATGGCTAAATTTCGATTTCTTCCTGTAGATATTATACGGGAAATTTTAAAGTCAATAGAGCGTAACTTCGCTGCAACGGTGATCGATAGTCCCGATATAAAACCTGGCGACTTCGCTGTCCCTGTTTACCTTGAACTTTGATAGAACAGTAGCTTACTTGAGAATACATTCTATATATACACACCACTGCGCGTTTAAATGAAAATGGCGCCGCATCTCTACCCGGCCTTAAGATATCTATATCAGCGGTCCATAAATATCACATCGCCTACAACTACAATAGACTACATTGGTTCTCAATGGATCAATCCATCCGACATCTTTTCCATTTTATTACTTCTTGGACCGGAAATCGTTCAACATGCCGTGGCACAACTTGCCGGACATTGTGTGACGCCGGTAGCGTTTTCATTCGGCTGGGTTGCCTACTCTGCGAAGGCGCTTCTAGCGGTTTTTGGGGGTATACATTCTCCAAGCCCCCGATGCGTCAAATACCCTATTTGATGGATAAATTTGATGAGACATGCGTAGAAGAAGCTAACAAAAGGCGAATAGATGGGCTGTTGATGCCTGAGGTTGGTGTGTCCAACGTGACGGTCATTGGTGTAGAAAGCGGTCATATTCGGATAACTGGATCCTGGGTTCTAGGTAAACTGCTTAGTTTCTTGAACGATACAGTCGACGAGGATATGAGCATCGAGCAGTCGCACATTCCTCCAGATGCGTCGTCTAGCGAACGCAAAATAAAAGACACAGAACACGGCCGCCCCTGGGAGGCTTTGCGCATATCGGTATTTGAGACGATTGATGACCCGAAATATACACACGGAGTTCCTATTAGAGATGCGGTCTGGTACTCTGGGTATGCTGTGATCATCCTCCAGTTGATCATCGCTGTTATTCCGATAATTCTCCACCGGGAATGGGGGACACTCTTCATCACTGTATACGGGAATACCTTAGCTCTATTAGAAGGGTCTCTTACCCAGTGGAAAGAAGAAAAGTGGCCCTGCCCAAGATCAGGCGGTTCCTCTGTCATCTTAACCCAGGGTAATGGGACGCGTCACGCATGTCTAATCCTCGGAGCAAAGGGGGTAGGATTAGATCTCGAAATCCTCGCTGTTGGGACTAGAAGGGTTTCACCATCATTGTTAACTCGGCTCGGTGTCGCGATTTTGACCGTAAACTGGATTATCCTGTTGATAACGGCGGCTGGATTACAGCTGAATACGTGGTGTAAGTGAAAAGCGGGGAACCGAATTTATCCGATTTTGTTAAACATGAAGTGCTAAAGGGATTTCACCAACAGATCTTTTCGGCATCGGGGTTATCGGCAGTATACAAAATCTTGTTGCAGCAGGACTTTCGAGAAGTCCCAGCGCCCTCGGTGTCCACATTAGAGATACTCAACGCCCTATTCGTGGACCCTCCGTCAAACAAGTTTTAAAAGAAGCAGAGGAGCTGTATCCAGGTGTTGGCGTCCAAATGGCCCAGATATTCTATCCAGGATCGATGCGCGTTCAAGAATCTGAATTCCCCTTCTGGAGAGAGGCCCAGGATCGACTTTTGGGACCCAATAAGTGGGGAACGAGAATTGACAGACTACCACCGCCGGTTGCTGGTGTTAGTCATGGGGCGGCAGACGAAATTATGGGGCCGGGTGAGAAAACGAGCCTGCTGCTGTGGTGAAATTTTAATCGATAATAGCTTTCATGAGGCGTTCTAATTCATGTTTTCACTTAGTTTAGGAAGTAGTAGACCCCAAAAGTAACCAGAGCGCTAAACCGCTGTAAAAGTAGAAGCATTTCTAGATGTATTATAAGCCGAATCAAATAAAAGAAACAGCTATACAATGTATGTAAATCCCGACTTACTTTTATTGTTGGAACGAATGCAACTAGGGCTCCAGACCTTAAATCCCAAAATATCGGATGATTAAATTTTTTCTTTGGCATGTTATGACTAGCTACATAATACCACATATAGCATCATTTGTCAAACAATACCATATGGTTATTCTATATGTGCAACAAGAATAATTAATTATCGTCAAGAGAGAGTAGTTCCATATAGAGGCGATAATATACATTGAAAATGCATATTATTGGGCTATAGAAGCGATAAATGAACTGGCTACGTTCGAAGTAGGACTCGGGCTTCCACCCGCAGAGAAGAACATAATATTTGTTTCTCCATAAAGGTGTGCCCATTCACAAAAGGACCTAGTCTTGAGTCTTATTAGATGATAAAGAAGGAGAGGGCAATATATTATCACTCCTTCAAAACTGGAGCGAAGAGAATGTGCGTGAGTTCTTGAAGCCTTAGCTTCGATACAGCCCAACAAAATATCTGCAGTTTGTGTAACATTGGGGAAAAAGATAAGTAGAGTTTAAAATAATTAGCTTGAGAGTTTAATGTAGGTTGCTTACCCCAGGTCAGACGATAAAATTAAGGGCTGGAAACAAAACCCTCCAGAAGGCATGCAACATACTCTAATCTAGGAAATGTGGAAACAGACATCGGGTTGCTTTTCGTCTGTTCTCAGGGCTAATACGTGTCGGTGCGCTTGGCCAAGCCAGAGGTAAAATGCTCGGGCCAATCGAAAATCTTGATCAACTAGGCTTTTGCCAAGACACGGCTTCGATATGCACATATGCACCACCGATCCGACATCTTATATTCTATCAGCTCGCACTCTTCAACTGGTTTTTAATATTAGGACGAAAAAACTTACAGTGAATTGCGGCTGAAATTGGTGAAGATATGATAGTATCAGAATCAGATCCCCTTCAGCTCGCCCCGCATCCGTGTTGGGTAAGTTAGGGAGAGAGTATAGTTAGAAATGAGGCTGAATCAATGTCCTATTAAGCTATTAGAGTAGTCTGGCCAGATCTGGACGCACTTATTTTGTCGCGTCAACCACCCGCAAGGCACAAATGTAAGCGCCAAGATTATCTTACCGGCTCCTTCCGTTTAGATATTTGATTTGCCCATTGCTGCTTGAAAGATGCGAAATATAGTTTCAAAACTTGTAGACAAGATGATATTCCAACAATTTAGTGACAAGCCAGAATTTGCGTTTTGCTCATAGAGCTCTAGGTGCTTCAAGTGCCTTGGAACTTTAGGAAGAGTGGTTCTACATATCAAGAGCACAACATATTGAGAGGTGAATGAGCGGCTGAGAATAGATGACAAGATTTGGCAAAATCTAGAGAGTATGATTCAAAAGATGATGCATTATAAAAACCCCGTTACCCATGCCTGTATGCTCTCCTTTGACATTAAGATATCCATTCTGAAAACCAAAGCAAGCCTGAAAAGTAATCTCCCAGAAAGCTTTTCCACTATACTTTACTTTATCAATTCCAATCTTCTTCTTCTTCTGTATTTCCACGATGTCTTTCCCTACCCAGCCATGTTTTTCCGTCGAATGTGACGGTTGGACTGAGGAACTTCTCCAACATCCGGCCATGAAATTCATGTTCGAATTCGAAAACTCCTTCACGTCAGGGAAAATGTACACTGACGCTGAGCCATTCGGCACCTGGCACACTACCGACTTTACCTACACTGGTGAGACCGGCGCAACTAGCACCGGTCTCGATGCGTTCGAGAAATCTCGCCAGCTGTACATCACCCTTCTTAGCAAGTTCTGCCACCGTCCCCATTTCGGTATCATCAAGGAGACCGACGATGGGTACGAATGTCTGGGGTTGGCTGATCTCTATGGAAACTATAAAGTCGACACTGGTGTTAAGAAAGTGACTGATTCAGATGGTCAACAGTGGGATTTCAAGGTAAGATCCAACCCATATAGCCATACTTGATCGAAGGTAGACAGTGTAATAACATTTCATTCTCCTAGGCGCCCGCTTCACACCGCTTGAAATTTCGCAAAGACTCCAAGAGCCCAACCGGATTGAAACTATCTGGGATGACTGTTTACGCAAATGCTCTTCCCATATTCGCCGGCGCGGTCCACAGGAAGATGCTGCCTCAAGAACTCATGCTCGACAATGCTTACTAAAGCGGTTATGAGACCCAACAGCCCATTGAATACATAGAATGTCTAGGTACAAGAGTGAGCATAATTGCGTGTGCTTTTCTCGCTCAAATATTCCCCTCTTCCTAAGCATTCGCTTCAGTTCCAATCCCACATCACCGTATCAAAGCGCAAGTTAACGACAACTTGTCCATTCATTTTACAAATTCGTCCTTATCCAAATTATTTTAAGCATATCCTGTGTTTCATTTCTCTACGCTCCCTTCTTAGGATTTTTGTCTTTTTAAATTCATCAATATTTGTTTACCCTGTGTATTTAATGTGCTCCAGTTCGTTCTAGCTCTTTCGCGACTGGGGTTAACGTTAACAAAGAAATACAGTAGCGTAACAAGCCTCTAAAAATTTGAAGCTTGAAGCCAAATCCACGATATTTGTCTCTTTAGATCTTTAAGCTAGTAGAAGTCCATAGTGATAGCCCACCGACACTCTTGCCTATAAAGACCTACCATTTTTGCCTGTTTGCCTATTTCGGCTATCAACCTAATACGGCGAGCTGGTGGCACAAAAGTTGAATTGTGTTGTTTCTGTTGTGCAACCAGCCCACCAGGGGGATCCGATGTAGCCTTGACCAATTGCGGGAAGCAGACAGACGTCTAAGCGGAACTAGATGGATCGATATCATCTCGGTGTCGCGAGATATTGATTTTACTGCCTATGGCTTACAAAGCGTGGTCGAAGCTAACTTCTATTCCTTATTATGGGCAATTCAAGTGAGCCCACTTATTACCATAGCTCCATGTTTTAGATTTGCACTCGATCGGTCTTTAATCGATGAACTCTGCGCTATATTCGCTAAACGTGTTCGGAAGCTGTCGTCTTACAGTTTGTAGATGCTAAAATTTAGATTCAAAAGCGTTTGCTCGCTAACCTTTCAACCGAAAGCACCAATCTGTCAGGAACGTAATTCTTGAAGAGTTTGTTAATGATATTTAATACCATGGACGTAATTGGGTAGATATTCCGAACCCCATAGCCCACCCCTGAAAATCAATGTGCGATAACTTGCGCGAATTAAATTAGTGCTGATGCAGGGGTACTTACCGGGGGAGCATAGAGAAACATTTGAATTCTGCGTCGATTGACTGGGCCGAGGTCGGAATATTCCACCCCCCTCCAACAAATCTGCTGATATGCGGGGGCAGAGTCGCATCGATCTTGTTAGGAAAATACTAACTTTACCAGCCTGCACCCATCTCCCCCAACGAGTTCCGGTCAAATTTTGATTGTTGAGTATCATTCAGCCGAATCGATGACGAAGGCAGATGGTTCGAAAGTAGACAAGTGCTGCCATATCAGCGGTGTTGCCAGTCTTAGTTTATTTGGCTTTTATGCTCCTTCTTTGCAATGTAGTTAGCTTGCCATAACTGTAGAGGTTTTTTTTTGACTAAAGCCGACACAAGCGCGGTCATCAATATCAAAAAGTACATTTACCGCATGCAACCTTGATTTATTGTATCGCTGAAACACTACCTCAATATTTCAAGTCGATATCCGACACCCCGCTTTCAGAGCCTCAACTCGCAAAATGAGGCCCTCTATCGTTATAAACGGCCTTGGCGCCTTACGAATAGCTGGACCGAATTCGAGAATTATATATTTCCAAGCGCGAAGAATAACAACAGGGACGATATCTAAACAGGCTGTCCAACCGGCGGAGCAGTTTGATTCACACTCTAACGTCGAGATTCTTGGTTCTTTTTCACCAGAAGCAAACGCGAAAAAGATATTTCAAGATGCCGTCGCTGCAACGGCGCCCAGACAAAACTGGACAAGGAAAGAGATAGCAACTATATATTATCAACCATTATTAGAATTGACGCACCAAGCTGTGAGTATGCAACCAAATCTAACCTGATAATAGATTCCGGGTGTAACGAACCATGAGCGTATGGCTAATGCGATAGAATTGTAGAATAACATCCACCGTCGATTCCACAGTCCCGGCGAAGTCCAACTCTGTACTTTAATGAACATCAAAACCGGTGGCTGCACAGAAGACTGCTCCTATTGCGCTCAAGCAACTCGCTATCAAAAAGGCACAGGTTTAGAAGCTAAAAGAGTGGAAACCGTCGAATCGGTCCTCGCTGCTGCTCGAATCGCAAAAGAAAATGGTAGCACACGGTTCTGTATGGGTGCAGCATGGCGCGACATGCGTGGCCGCAAGAACAGTCTTAAAAATATTACAGACATGGTGAAGGGTGTTAAAGATATGGGGATGGAAGTGTGTGTTACCCTTGGTATGATCGACGCAGAACAGGCCAAACAGCTCAAGGAAGCAGGGTTGACAGCTTATAACCATAACGTCGACACGAGTCGGGAGTTCTATCCGAATGTTATCACGACGAGGACATACGATGAGCGTCTCAAAACATTGAGTCACGTTCGTGACGCTGGGATTAATGTTTGTTCTGGGGGTATCTTGGGGCTAGGAGAATCATCCGAGGATCGAATTGGCCTCCTCCATACGGTTTCCACGCTACCCTCTCATCCTGAGAGTTTCCCCGTCAATGCACTTGTCCCGATTCCAGGAACACCACTAGGAGACACACCGCCGATTCCATTTACGAGCATGTTGAGGACCATCGCGACGGCAAGAATTATAATGCCAGCCACAATTATTCGAATTGCAGCGGGAAGAAAGACAATGTCTGAAGAGAAACAAGCACTATGCTTCATGGCGGGTGCTAACGCCATATTTACGGGAGAGAAGATGTTGACCACTGATTGTAATGGATGGGATGAGGATAGCGCTATGTTTGGTCGGTGGGGCTTAGTTCCAATGAAAAGCTTTGATAAGAAGCCGGTCGATGCAGCTGGTGATATTGATGCTATTTTAGCATAGTTTATAGAATATACAGTTTATTTTGGGAGTTATTCTCCTTGTTTTATTTAATAATTGATATTTACAATAACTAAAGTTTGCTTAGCTGGCCAATTGATGAAGCGCCAAACGAAATGTTTGGTTGTGGCGATCGAGATATACCCGACTCTGATGGTATGCCTTTGGTTGTCTGTTCTTGAAGCCAGTCCTCTATCGCCGCGCACAATCCCTTGACTTCAGCTAATGCGTTCGAAGCATGCAGACAGAGTCTCAATCTATCGGTCCCCTTTGGGACAGTGGGTGCAACAATCGGTCTTATCATATAACCTCTTTCCTGACAATACCGAGCCAAACTTCTCGCTTTCCCTGAGAATAATGGGATGATTGGCGATGCTGGCGGCTGAGCGTTGACACGAAAAAGTTCAGGTGACGACTTATATCTTTCACAAATTGATAATAGGAGGGCGTGCGCCTCAGCCATCAGAGAAAGAAGGTTTCCGAAAAGACTCTCAGCTTGGCTTGATTCCAAAAATTCGTAAGCAGTTTGGATGGCCGCGAGCATAGGATACCCCATAGCAGTAGTGTATATTAAACTACGAGCGTAATTGATCAAGTAGGATCTGGTGGTAGGCGTGCATAGCACGATTGCTAAAGCCGTGACATATATTAATACAAGCTGTCCAAGACATAAGAACATAGGCTAAGGAACTTTAATCTTACCTCCAGAACACCCCATTGCTTTCCCAAATGTATGCACACGAGCCCATATTCGACTTTCTAGACCCAATTGACAAACCAAACCCCGCCCTTGATTCCCTAGCCAGCCCGTTGAATGAGCCTCGTCGACAATAATGTAGCCATTCCCTCGAGGTAGTGATTTCTCTACACATTCGACAATTTCTTTCAGCGGAGCAATATCGCCATCCATACTATACACTCCTTCCACTGCGACGAACACATTTTTCACGCCGCTCATAATCTTGTTGCCATTTTCGCCTTGTAGTAAATTAGACAAAGTGCCCTCTAAACTTTTTGATTTCGAATCAATCGAATCGTTTTTGCCTGAAACAAGATTATGCGCAAAGGCAATCGTCTTTGCTCTGCTCAATCTCATGCCATCATGAACACTAGCGTGTATCAACTCGTCGTAGACCACATAATCTCCTGGCTGTGGCGCGCAACTGAAAAGTCCCGTATTCGCTTCAAATCCGGAGACAAATAGTAAACCTGCCGGTGCTCCATGAAAAGCTGCAATATCAACCTCTAACTTCTCAGCTAACACCGAATTACCGTCTAATAGACGTGAACCGCCCGATCCGAGTGCGAAATCTTCGGAACTTTGAAGACGAGAATTGTAAAGATTTTTGATATCGGGGTGTGTTGAGAGGGACAAATATCCGTTAGACGAAAAGTCAACGGTACCGGGATCCCGAAGGGTTAAACGGCGAAGTCGGTTGTTGGCTTCCCGCTTGACGAGGAGATTTTTGAATATCTCGTCGAGATGCATTTTGGATTTTTCGATTGAAGTCCCTTGTGACCTGTAGTCATGTTGTTAATTAATCCGTCTTTTCTCCATTATTTTATTTATTTTATTTTTAATATAACGCTCCGATATTCCGTGCATGCAGAAGAGAGCTAGGTCTCGAGCACCAGACGTGGGATCTTGCTTTGATCTGGATGCCACACTTATCTCGCAGCTTGGGACATGGGCCCTGGTTAACTGTGTGGGCACCTTTGCTTACAGCCCAGCTCAACAATTTATCTTCTACACCAACTTTTGGTGTTTTTAGGAAGTTGTTGCGTTACGTTACGCCGGCCTCGGCAGGGTTATGCATGTGGATCTTTCGATGGGCAGGGTACGGAACGTGAGCTACGCCTCTGAGATGGAAAGTTCCGCGTCGCTATGTTTTAATTATTTTGAATTGTCACTGGCGAAATCTTCCTATACATTAACCGAAAAATTCGTCGTCAATACTAGAGCAGTTATCCTGTCGGATAATTTAACAAGTATTAATACGATGCAATGAAGTCGCCAGTGGCCTCACTGCTCTGGCGCTCGCTTAGAATATATCAAATATTCGGAGCCAATACAGACGTCGGCAAAACCATTTTCACCACATTACTCGCGCGGACGGCGAAAAGATTATGGCGTGATGAGGAAATTACTTATTTGAAACCGGTTTCAACAGGGGCAGAAGATGAAGCCGACGATAGGTGTAAGATTCTTTTCTCCGAATTTCAAAATCGTAATTGCTGAAGTTAATTTGTCGTTAAACCACAGATGAACAATATATTCATCTATTTTTTTTTTTTAACTTTGGAGCATTAGAAACGAAAAACGAAATCTATTCTGACTATTTCGTAAGAGTAGACATATTAGTCGGTTTGCACCAGGAGTATCTCGCCATACTTTGTACCAATACGACATTCCGTGTAGCCCACATAAAGCGGCGATTGCTTCAGGAAAGGTAAAGTTCGAAAAGATAAATATGACTATACCGATAATTGGAAGGTACTAACTCACGAGTAGTCTATTCCAGCAGATGAAGAATTCTTGTCCAAATGCCGGGATTTTGCAGCGCTCTGTGCTGCTAAAGACAAAGGATGGCTGTTCATGGAAACAGCTGGGGGTGTTCACTCTCCGGGACCATCTGGCAAGACCCAAGCTGATTTATATATACCACTCCGGACACCTTCAGTTCTTATCGGAGACTCTCGTCTCGGAGGCATCTCGCAGACCATTTCTGCATTTGAATCCCTCCGAATCCGTGGGTATGATGTCGACCATGTTCTTCTCTTCAACGATGATGTGTATGAGAATTACAAGTATCTGGGAGAATATTTCGATAAGAACTATAGCATTCCGGTTAGTAGCTTACTAGAGCCGCCGAAGCGACATGATAATCCCAGAAGAGATGCAGAAGCATTGGAGGAATACTACAGTAGGGAGGACTCTGGAGAAGTTGTGAGCGGTGTACTAGAAGCTCTGAAACAAAGTCACTGTGCCCGACTGTCGAATTTGGATTCAATGGCTACGAGGGCTAGCCAACATATTTGGTATCCTTTTACACAGCAAAGTCTCGTTGGGCCAAGAGACATCACGACAATTGATTCTGCCTATGGCGACTTTTTTCAAACTCTTACACCTAAGTCTGCAGATGGTCCAATACACGACTCAGCTGTTTTGAAATCGTCTTTTGACGCCTCTGCATCATGGTGGACCCAAGGCCTGGGCCATGCTAACTCTAAACTAACTCTTGCAGCCGCATACGCTGCAGGTCGCTACGGCCACGTAATATTTGCTTCCACGATCCATCAGCCGGCTATGTTACTGGCTGAGACTCTGCTCAAAGGTATGAAGAATCCTCGCCTCAACCGGGTCTTTTACTCCGACAATGGCAGCACCGGAATGGAAGTTGCTATCAAGATGGGTTTACGTGCGACTCGGAAGCGCTATGGTTGGGAAGTTAACCAGAATCTGAAGATCCTGGGTCTCAAAGGTGCTTATCATGGTGATACTATTGGCGCTATGGATTGTGCGGATCCTGGCATCTACAACGAGAAGGTTGAATGGTATGAGGGCAAAGGCTATTGGCTCGATTATCCAACTGTTCTGTGTAAGCATGGCAAATGGAGTGTCACCGTCGCAGATGGGCTCCAAGAAACGTTTGGCCAAGGGAAATCTTATAAGTCCCTTGATGATATATTTGATGTGGAAGCTCGAGAGGAACGTGGCGAGCATAAGCTCTATGAAGAACATATAATATCAACTCTACAAAAGTGTAGGGAGCGAGGAGTTAAATTTGGTGTACTCATCTTGGAACCTATCGTCCTAGGGGCTGGAGGGATGGAGTTTGTGTAAGTTGTTTTCACTCTCGGAAGCCAGGAAACATTATTAACAACGATCCTTTTTCTAGCGATCCCTTGTTCCAGCGCACTTTGGTCAATGTGGTCCGAAGCTCGCCACATTTATTTGGGGAACCCGTCCAAAGGGCATCAGAGCCTGCTAATGACCTGAACGAGTGGACCGGTCTCCCTGTGGTATTTGACGAAGTTTTCACTGGGCTATATCGGTTGGGGCGTATAACACCATCCACATTCCTAGGGGTCTATCCAGACATTTCCGTCCATGCCAAGTTATTAACTGGTGGCCTTGTTCCGCTTTGCGCTACAATCGCATCTGAGAATATCTACAAGACATTTCTTAGCCCAGACAAGACGGATGCTCTGCTTCACGGTCACAGCTACACCGCCCATCCTATCGGTTGCCAGGTTGCTCTTGAATCCATACAAGAGATGCAGGCTATGGACAAGCAAGGAGAATGGGATTGGGCGAGATTTCAGGGTTGGGGAGGCGAGCAAAAGCGTACGAAAACGGTCGAGGTGTGGTCAATTTGGTCTCATGAGTTTATTAAAAATTTGTCAAAACAGACTGATCGGGTCGTTGGTGCCTGGGCGTTGGGAACTGTCTTAGCGATTCATTTGAGAGACAACGCAGGTGCGGGTTACAGTAGTAATGTGGCAATTGGTCTTCGCGATGCTTTGAGTCTCGAAAGGGAAGGTGAATCTGGGGGACCGTGGAATGTTCATTGTCGTGTTTTAGGAAACGTATTGTATATTATGGGTAGTCAAGTTTCGAGCGAGACAAGTGTGAAGAGGATTTCGGAATTGCTGACAGAGAATCTCGCTAATCATTAGCAGGCGCCGTAGACACTAATTTATCCGATAGACGAAAGGCAATAGATATTCGCAGTATATAGAAGATTGAACGAGAAATAATTAAAGGCTCGCAAGGATATTTTTATTCTCCAGACAAATGACAAAACGCGGTGTGGGTTAACGTTAAGGTTATAAGGGTTGTCCGGCAGCCTGGTGTTTCGTATTTCCGGCTAGCGTCCCGCCTGCCCAGAAAAAAGTTTAAAGTTTGTCGCGCACTACCCCTGGCCAAAGGCGCACTTCTGCACTTTGACGAGTAATTTGATTCTGCGATCTTCGGTGGCAATTTCCAAGTCTGAGGCGAATTCGTCTAAAACCGCTTGATTGATCGAGGGGAAATCTGTGCCAAGCCCCTAGTCCAACTACATCGCAGGAACTATAAGGGATTTGATCCTTCGGTTTTCAGCCCCAAGTTAATTAACGATAGATTGATAAGGGATGCGTTTTTATTTCCTGGGCTTTCCGCCCAGTCAACTGGTATTTCAAGAGCTTGGAGCCCCAGTTCTTGGAAAATTCAATTTGTATTTAATCAATTTTTCGTTCCTCAACTTACTTTGTCAATAGCTTCGCGAAGAGCATACTTTGGAAACAGTCAATACCCTCTTAATTTCATAAAATCATAATGTTGTTCAGAATCATTACTATCGCCGCACTTTGCAGTCTGGCCTTGGGCCAAAACGCCCCATCCGGAGCGAAATTCACAGATCCTCAGATTCAAGATTGCAACCAAGAGTGCTTGAATACGCTGAAATCCAGTCTCGGTTGCGATCCCTCCCTTCTGGCTTGTGTTTGTCCCGATCTTGCCAATGTCGCTGGAAACACAGATTATGTCAACTGTTTGGTTGACAAATGCGGTGCCACCGAAGTTGGAAGTAAGTCTTAGCTTTGAAGAACCCAATGAAGAACTTGAAGAACTGCGCGAGAGATTTTTTTTTTTTTTTTTTTTTTTTTTATTTTCCGACATGCAGCTAACTCAATTTAACCGTAGACGATGGATACGTTTTGGGCGCAAACTGCGGTAAATACACATGGAACTTCGCTTCATACACAGGCGGAGGCGGAGTTGGGGGCTCGCCTACCACTGACGCAATGCCGGCCGCAACTTCGAATGCTGGTTCACCAGCTTCCAACGCTGGTAGCCAAACTACCGCTGGCTCATCGTCAACCAATACCCCTAATGCTGCTGCACGGTCAGAAGTTAAAGTGGCCGCCATGGGTCTTGCCATTGCCGCCGCTTTCGCCCTTTAAATTTCGAAATCAATATGGCACAAAGTAATTATCATACGACATCTGGAACAAAACGGAATGCAGTACGGTCGTATGGGATCAGTTTGCAGATATTCGAATGTAATGCGTTGGGAGATGATCATATATCCTAGTCGGATTTCTTATATCTCGTATCTTGCATATAGTTTCATTTAAGATACCCAATGTAAAAAATTGTTAGGATCGTGTGGAGATAAAAAGAGGGCCTCCTGTTACTATTACTTTCTAATTATCAATACAAGCGCATGTGGTCGACTTTTGTTTGATATTTCTGCTAAGCAATATTTTAAAGGAGTTGATCACATCTAATTTCGGTCGTGAAGAGATATGCTGGCTTGAATTGAAGGTCTTAAATAGCACACGCCGCACTTTTACCTTTACAAGAAGGCGTTCCTCGGAAATGACATACCTGTGGTACTCCTAAGCTAACGACACCTATCGATGAAAACAATAGAGAAAAAAAATTGTGACAGATGATTGAAAAAATAAAATTCTTCATCTCTGTACCAAAGCAGTACTATCCAGAATACTGCATATGGTTGTACACTTGTGCCGCCGTGAAGTTTATTTGTTATGTTTGCTTCATCAAAACACCAGCTGTGAAAATGTTTGATAAAGCGGCAATTTGAAGCCTATTCTGATCTCATTTGTTTTGTATATTCAAGGGATATTTGGGGCGCAAGATCCTCTTCAAGTTTGTATCGGGTTTGTATCGGGTCCGATTGTAAGAGTTTAAAATCGGTCCGGCGAGACCCAGCTAGAAGGATGGGTATAGATATAGACAAAATACAACAGTGAAATTGCGTTGGTATCGGGTTTTGGGTTTGTGTACGACGAGAATGGCCGAACGGCACAAGACCCCGGATTATCAAATCCCGGCACCGCACCCGCCCCGAACATCACTGTCATCGGATCAGACTCCACACGATATCACGATATCATGATACTGCTATAACTCGACATCAACATTCGTCGTCCCGGCTGTTGAGCACTCGATTCTATCATGATGGCCACTAAGACTTCGGCGACTCTCAATCCTGAGACGCACCTCCTGCTGGTCTGCGACTCCCACCTCCCAACCAGAGAACGAGAACTGTCGGCTAACCTGGGGATTCATTCACACAGGACCAACCTCTCCTCCGCCTCCCACACGAAGTCCTCCGCAAAATCTTTAAAACCTCGCAGAAATATGTGGAGCAAGACGCTAAGAGAATCACCGACCTCGCTAAAGATGCTGCTTCAAAGTCGGACTCCCCGGAAGCCTCATTGGCGACTCTTAACACCATGATCACGCGGATACAAGGGCTCAAGCGCAAGATGGAGACTCTCCACGAAGACGAAAAGGCGGTGCACTTGCAGTCGAGAAAACGCACAACGCACCTCAATGATCTATATTCTCTATCCTCGCTACTCGAAGACGGCTACGGGCGATGGAGTAAAGTGCGCCTGGATCGGCTGCTGGTGGACTATATGCTGCGGAACGGATATAGTGAAAGCGCCAAGAAGCTGGCACAAGAAAAGGATATTGAAGGTCTAGTAGATGTAGATGTGTTTTTACAATGCTGGAGTATTGAGGAAAGCCTGAGGAAGAAGAGCACAGTCGAGTGTCTTGCTTGGTGTCAGGACAACAAGAATGCGCTCAAGAAAATAAAAGTGTGTATCCGGTTAAAAGTCTTAGCGATAAGTGCTTATACTAACATGCAGAGCAGAGCACGCTGGAATTCGAGCTACGATTGCAACAGTACATCGAACTGGTGAGAGCGCGAAAATTGAGCGACGCGGTATCGTATGCTAGGAAGCATCTCTCAGGGAACTTTGATACCCATAAAGATGATTTCCATAGAGCATCGTGTATGCTCGCATTTCCTCCTGAACGCCCGGGTCCCTATAAGGTTAAAGATCTTTCAATTTCATGAAATTTGACTGCGCCTAACAGTTGGGTTATCTACAGGACCTTTACGCCGAGTCACGCTGGGATCACCTCGTTAAAACATTTGTCGCCACCCACCATAATCTTTACAATATTCCCCAGGGACCCTTACTCCATGTAGCTTTGTCTGCGGGTCTCTCAGCTCTGAAAACACCGAGCTGCCATTCCGCATTACAGTCGCGATCAAACACTGCTAGTACTGTCACGAGTCTGTGTCCAATATGTTCCATGGAATTAAATAATCTAGCAATACATGTTCCCTATGGACACCATACCACCAGCTGGGTTGAGCACGATCTAGTAGTGTTACCGAACGGCCGAGTGTATGGCACTAAGCGGTTGGAAGATCTGGCGAGCAAGCTTGGACTCGAAGCTGGAAGGATCAAAGATCCGATTACGGGTGAAGAGTGGGATTCGATAGAAGTGAGGAAGGTTTTCATTTCCTGAATAGAACTTTCTTGGGACGATTTCACTCGAATAGGGTAGACGGGGCCATCATCTTGCGTATTCCGGCGTTACGGACATCCGGAGCTGTGGAGTATTCAATTGTATAATATAACTTGGTGCAGGATAACTTCGTCTTTTACTGTTTCAGCAGCGATTTTTTGGTATCATTCTCGCCACTCATGAATAATAGTCTTTTGTTCCGTAGCCTCGATTCATCTTGTTTCTACTCCCTAGCCTTACACTGGCCTTGTCTCCTAAGCTTCTGGCCATGAGATATTGAAGACTGTAGGCGGATCCTATGTGTGGCGGTGTGTTGTGTGGCGTGGAAGCTTGACGCGACTTTTGGGTGGCAGGGGCTGGGCGCATGTTCAACCTCGAAACCACACGACATTCCTCTGCTACACATCCATCGCAAAGCCATTCACCTCAAAATTCAAAGCCGAATATTTCCTGATACATCCCGCCTCGCATACTATATCCTCCTACATACTCCTAACTGCATGTCCCGACGTTTATAGCAACGGCAACATAGCTGGGGATCACCTCGGTGCGTTCGCCTCAATCATCGAAATATACGTCCAGCCCTTGATCGCCCACGGCACACTTTTTTGCCCATTGGATCTTTCGACTCTGGTCTGATCAGAGTGAAAACATTGCCATGAGGGAAAGCGACGATGACTGGCCCATTGGCGCCCACCAGCGAGAGGTCTTTGGCCTAAGGAACGCTGACTTTACGACTCTCGTCCCAACCCGAGTGTTCCAAGTTGTCCCTGCACAGCAACGCCGCGAAATCGAGCTTTCCCGACCAGCTAAACCGCCCGTTAATCTATCCACTCTCCGTCATGAGTTAATTCACCCAAGCATATCTGAAGAAGATATGTTCAAGGATGTAAGATAAATACAATCACACCTTTCCAAAAGCAAGCATTTATCACCCACTGCGAATACACACCCTCGATCTCGAAGCACCTACTTGAGAAAATAAAGAAGGATTATTAACTCGACGTTTGTCTCTCTTCTTGCGATGGATATTCGAAGGCAGTTCAAGTGCGTAAACGAAGAGTTGAGGAATACGAACGGGAGAGGGAACGAAAACGATACACCTCGAAAATCTCGCTCCAGGGCCCGAAAGAACTAGTCGGAATATGTATCCAAATGTGCCCCAAGTGGGATCGCCTACGCCGCGCCAACAACAAATCAGCAATCAGTACCTACGAAGTCGACGAAAATGGATACTTTGGCGAAGCTCGAGCTGTCAAATCGTGGCATAGGCCCGCGGCTGGCGATGCTGAAGACTTGCCTGAAGATCTTCGAACGGAGGAAACCCTCATGAAGACGATGGACTACTTGGTCCACGACATCATCAGCAACTGGCTATTTGCAAATTGTCAGAATTTTATCTGGGATAGAACGAGATCGATACGGCAAGACTGTTCTATTCAAGGCTTGAACTCGGATGCTGTGATTGAGTGCTATGAAAGAATAGCAAGATTTCATATTTTCTCGCTCCAGCAGCTATCACACAACGAAAATTTCCAGAGGGGACAAGAATTGGAGCAGCTTTCTAAAACGCTAATCTCATTGAACGAGCTTTATGACGACCGAAGACGTTTAATAAAACAAGGGAAACGAAAGTACAACCAGGAGACTGACTTTGAGACCGAATTTCGAGCCTATACTTTGGTCTCGAATATTTACAGTCCATTGCAGATAGCCCGAGCTATTCAACTCCCCTCTAGAATAACCGAGACTCCGATATTCAGACTTGCTCTTTTGCTCTACAAATTTGCACAAAGGGCGAACCACGATGATAAGAATCTTTTCGGAAACACCTCCAGATCAGAAGCGACACTCAATTGGTCCACAAATTTCTTCGATCTAGTTTACGATCCATCGACTCCATATCTTCTTGCTTGCTTGGCCGCAATCGAGTTTTTGAATATCAAGAAGGGAGCGATTAAAACGATTGAGAGGGGCTTTCCTCCTCAAAAGCAGGCTAGCAGCCTCAATCGTTTGAGGGAATTAGTTGATGCTTCTTCAGAATTTGAGGTCAAAAATGCAGTCGAAAGATACGGCTTGAAAACTCAAGAGCACAACGGGGCACTCTATATAGACACTCCGCGGCGTAGTCAGAAGTCAACATGGATCGGTAAGATCACAGATTATCTATCTTTACACATTCTACGCAGCTCATCACTTACATGTCTTACATCCAGCACAACCCCCTCCTATTTCACCACCTTTTCAATTAAACGTTGAAGCGAAAAGAGGACAAGAGCCCAATGGTGAATTTGTGGCGGCAAGATTCTTCATTGACGAACCAGGATGCTACCGCCGAGTTGTCAGCCAGCTTTGCAAAGAGGAGGTTGACGTTCGGTATCATGACCCGATAAGTCACGAACAAAGTGATGGACCGGTGCACGTGATGCAATTTTCATCAAGCTGGGAATCTGCTGGAACTTTTGTTTACGATTCCATTGAAAAGGTGGATGGGGATTCGACAAGTGATGGCCTATTTGATCTGATCCAAAACACACGAAACGGCAGAGTCCCGAAAGTCCAAGCAGACAATTTAGTCACTTATGTAGGGCAGCGAAAGAAACGTGGAGTAACGACAATTCCGCAAGGTAAATACCCCATTAAGTAAATTTGGAAGGACTCTCTAATCAGTTTCTTTTATAGCATCTGTAAAAACCATTGGAACACCCACGCCACTGGCTCCACAGCCACATTTCCCATCCTCTGCATTTCGAGGCTTTGGAAAACCGGGAACACCAGCTAGCACAGCTTCGACCCCACCACCACAACCTCAAAACCAATTTTTGCCAGTGGTTGCAGCATCGTCCGCATTTCCTTCTGCAGTTCCAACCCGCGAAACCACACCATTATTGTCCCAGGAAGCTGCCGCAACACCGCCTGTAGGAGGTGCATTTGGGGCGCGCCCTCCAGTGGTTTCTGCCTTTGGCGCTCCAGTGTCAGCTTTTGGCACGCGACCGACCCAAGTCTCTGCGTTTGGTACGAAAGTTAATTCTGGGGCGGCAGCTCCAGCTTTCGGAGCAAGGGCTGGAACACCACCTGTCTCTGCATTTGGACAGAAACCCACAGAGAACGCATCAGCATTTGCCCCAGCTTTTGGTGAGAAACCAAACACTGTTCCGGCATTTGGAGTTGGATCTCCTGCTCCTTCTGGGACGCCGCCACCATCTGTATTTCCTTCTGCCCCTAGCGTGTTCCCTCAAACTACACCACTGCCAACAACGACATTTGGACAGCAGAAACCCGCTGAAGTCCCAGTTCCACCTGCTGAGACCGTGCAGCCTATTTCAGTATTTGACGCCAAGCCATCAGCAACAACCTCAATCTTCAGCCAGCAACCTTCGGGACCAGTATTGGCTCCTGCAACCAAGCCAACTCCTGTGTCTCTTTTCAATCAGAAGCTACGGAGTGAGGCCCAAGCTAGTATACAAACTCAACAGCCGACTGTCCCACAATTTCAAAGCACTCAACCTGCTCTCAATCCTGCAGTGTCGTCATTTATTCCCTCCCAGGCTCCAATTTCACAGCTTCCAACTTCAATTTTCGACAAACCGAAAACTGAATTTGCCCAAGCATCCGACAAATCCATATTTGACCTTGAGCATCCCAGACAACCGCTCATCAGCTTTTTCCCAGTTGAACAAAAACCGGCCCCGCCTATCCCTGGGCCCTCAACATCAGTTCTTGAATCGGAGGCCAACCAAAAACCTGTGACGAGTTTCTTTCCTAGCTTTACTCCAGCCTCTAAACCGCCAGTTCCCCTTTTCCCATCAACTTCAATAACGCCACAGGTTCCGCCACCACCACCATTATTCCCGTCCTCTTCAACTACGCCTCAAGTCTATCCGCCATCATTATTTCCATCTACTTCGACTACGCCTAAAGTTCCTCCCCCTCAATTACCCATTCTTGACTTTGGAGCTCCGAAGCCTACGGCGACGCATGAACAAGCTTCAATACCGAATAATGAAGTATTCTCTACTATCAAACCAATTACACAACAAGTGCCAGAACCAGAGACTAAAAGTCCCGATGAAGTCGAAGCAATCGAAGAAGATAAACCAGAATCGCCCAAGCCGCGGCTGGCCCCTTCGGGTCTTCCACTGGTAGAAGACGTTCCGGATAGCCATGACCTTCCACCCCCTCAAAGTTTTACGTATCGCGATGTCGTCCAACCTATCGCCCCCGAATTTTTCCGCAAATTGGACAAGTCCAGAGATCAAGAACCTTGGTATCCAGGAATAGATTCCCTAGACAAACTCAAGTTCTTAGATATCCTTGATCTTGCAAGACATCGGCAGAATCTAAAGGGGGTCGCCTGGCATCCTCTCAAGCTATCAGAATGTAACCCTGAAGGCCTTCCGGCCCTTCTCGAACAGTCAGCGCCAGACACCTGGCAATTGCAAATTGTGTGCGCTGATGAAGGACAGAAATCATTGGATTGGTTCATGCACAAATTTGAACATTTAGTGGAACGGGATGGTGAGCCCACGTATCGGGATGTTCATGTTGCCAGCAGTCATCGGAGAGGAGAGGATGGGAGCATTGGTGGGTTGATATTCGGATGTACCGCTTCCTTAGGCAAGGATGCAAAGGAACACAAGAAGAACATCAAACACGACAAAGGTGTCTTGCAACGGACAATAATCAACGCGTTAAGACTTGCACCTAAAGGCAAACTTCAAGTTTTGGTGCTAGCTTATTGGGGTATAGGGAAAAATAGAAAGGCCCAGCTGGAATATTTAAGAAAGAATCTCGGAGTTGATGAGTTTGAAGAAGGAGGGAAGATTGCGGTTAATGTCTTATTGCTGGAAACACTAAAGGATATGGAGGATCTAAATAAGACAGTCAAGTCATTTGGAGTAGGGCTGGTGGAGGAGAAGAAAGAAGTGAAGGACCTTCAGAATGGTGAAAACCATCTTGCCCAATCTATAACTGCAATGAAAAGTCCGGAAACGAACGGGAATTCAAAGAAACGGAGAGAATTGGATGAGCTGGAAGCTCAAACTGCGAAACTATTGTTGGATTCTGATTCCAACGCAATGAAGCGACGGAGATTCGTGGATAACGCTAAACCGGTGTACATCTACGGGTTGCCAGCATTCGAAACACCATTAAAAAAAACAAAGCCGCAACCACAGCCACAGCAGCAACCGAAACCGCAACCGCAACCGCAGAAAAGGAAACCGGTGGAGAACATCTCAGATTCGAAGAAGAGGAAGGTGAAAGCCACGTCAGATAATGTCACTAAGGCACTCAACTCTGTGTCTGCGAAGTTCGATGCTTGGGCTTTGCCTGATGGTGAGGATGATCTAAAAATTGGAGGAGTGTCACTTGAAGAGTTTATGAATGACTGGGAGAAGAGAGGGTTTTAGTTTACCAACGGCGTCAGAGGCGCATATCGCTGTTCTTTTTTTGTATCATATTTTTGATTGCCACCCTGGGGCTGCTTTTTATATTGTTCGTTCTTTTAGCGAAGTGTTATGATCTCTTGATGGGACAGTTTATCAAGATTTTATAGACGATGGATTTGGTAGTTCCATCCCTTACCGAAGGATATACGATAGCATGAACAAATATATAAGGTGCCATAATGACGGAACCCAATATTTTAATTATACTTCGCTCTTGATGCTTTGGTGATTTAACGATATCACGAACCTAACGATTCCGTTGCCCGAATGTGTTTTAGCATATGTGTTTACTACAGGTTTCTAGTTATTAGTATGTTCTTGCGCACTAGCAGCTCAAATCAGTCTTACGTCCACACCACGCTTCCTCTCCGTCTTACAAACCATCGAGGAATCAGCGCAACATTGACAACTCAAATGCATCAACCAAACCCTCAATTGCATCAATGGGAGTAATCTCTTAAGCATTTCTTCTCTTTTCCCTTCTTCTTTCTCTCTGATCCATTCTACAAATTGGGCACGACTCTTCGGTTCACCCTGTTTCGTAACTTGAGCTATATTCATCATGATCTTCCTCAATCGTGGATCTTCGGTGCAATCAGCTCTGATTTTGAAGGCTTCAGATA
This sequence comes from Orbilia ellipsospora, assembly GCA_036971675.1. NCBI lineage: Eukaryota > Fungi > Ascomycota > Orbiliomycetes > Orbiliales > Orbiliaceae > Orbilia > Orbilia ellipsospora. Next base: position 496,073 of record JAVHJO010000003.1, read on the forward strand.
CCGGATGCTCTGGTGAATCTTTAGCCTCATATCCATCCATCAGCGGAGTACACATAGTCTCATCAGCAACCCAGACGTTCATTATATCAACAAATGTATCCTGTAAGTCGGCTGTATCACCGACCCCATCGCTTCGAGTACAGATTTCAAGCCAAAGAGACAAAAAATCGACCAACGTTGCGGAAGGATGGAACCTCACTTCATTGATGATTTGAGCCTGCTCCTCTGGCGTCAAATCTTTCGCGGTATAAAACCCAGACAAAGGACCAAAATCCGCACCCTCGATTTCACACCACAAACTTTGCATTCGAGCGTCGGCGAGCATAAGAGTTAGATAAATCGTGCTTTCGACCGTATAACAACCAATACCAGCTTCTGATGTATAGTTCATCAGCTCGGTACGGACTTGAGACATATTGTCTCCATTGAGCAGTCTGATAACGGAACTCGGTACTGGCAAGGGAGCTTTAAAGTTCAACGCCTTCTTGACGACTTCTTCACCGTCAGGCCAAAATCTTAGAACTGGGACGTTAGGCTCTGAGATCCAAGTTCTCGAACCATTAGGTGGTGTTCCGATGTCTCTGCTGAGGAGAAATTCAGAATCGGGTCGGAGAAAAGGGATACTTTGGAAGGCAAGCGCGTGTTCAATGATGGGATGACGTTCGAAGATGGGTATAAAATCTAGGCCGATGTTACTCATAAAGCTGCCGCGGGTGCGATTTAAGTAATCCGAGTATGCTGAAAAGTACATCTCAATTGGCTGTGCGCACCAGATGGGTAAAAAGGGTAGAAAAGCTAAATATTTGATGATGGTTGGTGTAGCACTACCAATAGTTTCTTTCCAGAAGGGGGCCCAAGATACGGTATTTTCCCATCCGCTTTGTTTGTAAATAGTAGCTTGCGTGGTGGGCGATATTACTTTGCCGTAGTCGAAGTTTGAGCCTTGGAGCACGTATCTTGAGGTGAGAAATATACGGTATGCATTCCACATTTCTTGATTCCAACGGTTTGACAGCGCATAGAGTGCTCCCTTTTCTTCTAGGAAGTGAATTGATAGTTGAAGCGAGCCCATGCACATGTTCCCAGTGGCTGCCATCAGCAATGCTCTTAGCTCATCGGAGTTGGCAAGGTGCACTTGCTTCCGTAGACTCTCGAAATCTCCATCCATCGCAATCACCTGTCCTACTCCTGGTATGTCTAGAGTTTGGACTCTCATCAGCGCGCTCTGAGCATTGATCGATCCTGTTGTTTCATCAATCTGGATGTTTCTAAGACCAAGCATGAAACATAGTAAACCTAGTGTATTCAAATCGGTGCTTTGGAATGGAACGTCGACGGCGGAAGGGATAACATCTGCATCCTGGTATCCCACAATGAGTGTTTCATCAGGACAGATATGCAGAGTGGTGAGTATATTCGCCCATCCGGCTCTCGCGAATCGAGGACATGCTCTGCGTTTCGTCAACACGAACCAAATCCAAGAAAATTTCTGGCGTAGAGTTAATACCCAGAAACTCAATGCGTGGGGTGGGCCGTGATTGGTGAACATGACCGAAGAACCGTGGTGTATATCAAGTTTCCCAATAGGAAAGTATCCGTATGTCGTTCGAGGATGCTTCAAACCCTGGCGGTCAGTCCAGTCTAGTAGCTCTCGTTCCTGTAGCTGTCGAACTCGGACTAGCTCCCAGGGTGAGAGGTTGAGTCTAGTGTATTTGACTCTAATTCTCCATTTGGAGATATCCCAGCGGGTCTTTGTAAATTTAGACCACCCGCTAATGGCTCCATTTTGACATTTGTCCCGTTGGATGGACGTGAGATATTGCTGAAAGACTTGGAGAAAAGCCACGATCAAGGCGATACAGGCGATCAGAAGAGCAGATAGAGCTGTGGTATCTTGAAGATTGCCTAAATCAGCCATTGCTGATGCAGAACTACCGCTTGGAGCGCTCATGTTGAAACTCTGAAAATGGTGAAAAGTGGATTCTTGGAGCTGGGATATTTTCGAGCTTGGTGAGCCCAATATAGCTTGATGATGAGGGTCTGATGGAGCTCGTCGACGGGTTGACCTCACACGCTCTGAGCTTCAACGGTACACTCCATGCTCCCGCATTATTCGCAGCAAGAACAACCATCACTAAAGCAATTCCTAATAAAAGAGCCATTTCTCATTCACTTAGAAGATTTTAATTCTAAGAAAAATATTGTATCTAAATCTAATTTGCTCTGTATCTATAATATATTCAATTTTCGGTCGTTGAGCGTGCGCATGAGATGAAATGAACTAGTGTTGTAGTTAGTGCATTTGGCCAACCTGGATTTTGGAGCACGGCACCGCCATATAGGCAAACCATTGAATGATATTTACATTTTCTGAGAACCTATTTCAGAAACTGAGATTAATTTCCGGAAACTTTAGTATTTCTTCAGAATAAAGTAACTTTAACCTATCAGAAACAGTTGCTTAAATTCTGTGTGAAATTCCGGAAACTGGAGAGGTGTCGTGTTGACTATATACTACATCTAGCCATCAAATCCGAAGCCATAGTCATTCAAGCCGACGGCAAAGTAAGTCAAAAAAATTGAGCCCCGTATCAATAGAGAGTTAAATATATACCGGCTAGTTCTCTATCCAGAGAATTTTCGTTTGTCCTTGTATAATTAATTGTCCGCATTCAAAAAATCGTTAGTAAGTTGTCCCGATATCGCACAGGGTTCGAGGTTATAATTTGTATACTTCGAAGAATGTCTATTCTCGGGTATACATATCTTTTGTTAGCTTTTATAAGCAATGTACACTATTCCTATGCAAAGCCTGGATATGAAACCTTCGATAAACTCGATGATACCGCTTCGACCTGGGCTCAACTTCCAGATACAGTGGATCCATCGACTCCGATCGAGCTTACCGTTTACCTATCCCAGCCTAAAGAGAAAATAAAAGCCTTCGAGAAAGCCTTGATCGATATGAGTACCCCGGGAAACCCTTCCTACGGAAAACATATGGCTCAGAGCCAAATTGATGCCGTGTTGCAACCACTTACAAATGCAACTGACATGGTTCAAAGTTGGTTGAAAGGCGAGGGTTTGAGTAACTTTGTCTTTGGAAACGATTGGATAGCTTTCAACAGTACAATCGAAAAGACGGAGTCACTCCTCCAGACAACCTATAAACAGTTCAAAAGTTCAGCAACAAACGAGACTGTTATTCGAACTCTTTCTTATAGTCTACCTGTTGACCTGCATTGGGCCGTCGATTTGATCGAGCCGACAACCGACTTTCCTTTTAGAAAGAGGAAACTACTACAGCAGCGGGCTGACGCGAGCAATTCTGACAGCCACAATCCAAAACATGCACATTTAAACCAGGACCCATCTAGTACCTCAGATGTCACGCCAGCCCGTCTTGCTGAGCTGTACGGCTACGATAACTTCAAGCCACCAGAAGCAAAGAGTAATAAAATTGGAGTTCTCGGTTTCCAGAAACAAATAGCCCAAGAAAGTGATCTAGCTCTGTTTTTGACAACTTATGCTCCTGACAAGACCAACGCCTCCTTCACTTGTGTCGGAGCTGCGTCTAAGGGCATATGCCATCAAAGAAATAAATACACCGGAAACCCAAAGGACATTAAATCCGGAGAAGCGAATTTGGATATCCAATACACTGTCACTGGGACTTATCCATACGAGAATATATTCTACCAGTTTGGACGCCTTTCAGATATGAAAACTCTCAACTACCTACTCTCTTTGGATACTCTCCCACAAACTCTCTCGATATCATGGGGAATGGAAGAGCGTTTCATGAGTAAACGCCTGGCAAACAAAATTTGCAACAAATATGCACAACTTGGTGCGAGGGGTGTTAGCGTTCTCGTTGCTTCTGGCGACGACGGAGTTGGTGATGAATCTGATACACGATGTAAAAAGAAGAAGGGTAAAGCTCGGGTGATTAAATTCTTGCCCGAATTCCCTTCTACCTGTCCATTTGTGACCTCTGTTGGTGCTACGGATCTGACCGATCACGAAGAGGCATCTTCCTTTAGCGGAGGTGGGTTCTCGTGGTACTTTGATCGTCCAGAATACCAAAATGCTACTGTTAATCGGTATGTGACGGAGCTTGGAGCCTCTGATATAAAGCGGAATAATGGTTATTTCAAGCCTTCAGGTAGAGCATACCCGGACGTTACAGCTGTGGGCAGTGATTACTGTATCATCAACAAGGGTGTTAAGAAGTGCGATGTTCTAGGGACGTCTGCATCCGCACCTGTCTTCGCCTCCATTGTCACATTATTGAATGGTGAAAGGCTTAGTAATGGTAGGAGTTCTCTAGGGTTCTTAAATCCTTGGTTGTATAAGAACCTTTACAACGCCGGGGGATTGAAGGATATCGTCCAAGGAAAGATGGAAGGATGCCTTAAGACTAAGCCAGAGGGGTCATTGGGGTTTTCCGCCGTAGAGGGGTGGGACCCCGCCAGTGGTTTGGGCTCTCCTATATTTAAAACCATGAGAGCAAATATGTCATAGGAGGAATTGCAAGCAAAAACAGTCTTCTAAGAGGAGGGGTGACTACCCAACGGCGGCTAAATAAAAATCCAAATTAAGCAGAATTCTCACCTACAAGCTAGTTCCTAATTCTCAAGACCGGATAATAATATATATCTGAATATACATAGATGGAATATAGATACAACCATCTCATGGCAACACTGTTAAGATATCATGCACATAGCTTCAAATTAAATCAAAAACACATATCACATCTAACATGTAACCTTAAACGTCAACCAATGTTGGGTTCTTCCTCTCCCAAGCCTCCTTCGCCATCTTCTCCAATGTCTCCATCTCCCCACTATTCAAACACATATCCCGGAACAACCCGTCCTCCTTCTGCAACAGTGTCCAAGGATGATCGTACTCCTTAACTCTGCCATGATCTAATACCAACACTCTATCATAATCAACAATAGTGTTCAATCTATGCGCAATAGTCATAACCGAACTGCTGTTCCAACCCCGTATCGTTTCCTGGATCTTGGCGTCTGTAGCGTAATCAATAGACGCGGTGGCTTCATCCATGAGAATGATCTTTGGCTTTCTGAGCAACGCTCGAGCAAGGCACAGAAGTTGCCGCTGTCCTTGTGAGAGGTTATTGCCAGACTCAGTAACTTTGGAGGTCAGATCAAGGAAGACATTCTTGTTGACTGGTTGTGTTGTGGTAGCAGCGGTGGCAGAAGTTGAAACTGGCGAAGAGTCAACGGCAGTGCTGGATGTCGAAATAGGTTCTTCGTTTTGAGTGGCTGGTTCCGACTGTGACTCTGATACAATAATTTTGACTTGTGTAGGCGTTTCATGCTCTCCGATCAACTGAACTTCACGAAGTGCAGCAAATATTTCATCGTCTGTATGAATACCAAAGGGGTCGAGATTGCTCCGAATGGTTCCACTGAACAATGTCGGATCCTGCGGTACCATGGTAATACCCTCTCTTAGATCTTTCAACCCAATCTTGCTTATGTCAATGTCATCAATCACTATGCTACCTGCTTCCGCTTCCAAGGCGCGGAACAGCGCCAGTGCCAAAGATGATTTACCAGCTCCAGTTCTACCGACGATGCCAACCTTTTCGCAAGGCTTCACATCGAAGCTAACCTCTTTCAAGACCAGATCGAGATCTGATCGATAACGAGTAGAATACTCATTGAAACTGAGGGCACCCTTCTTTGGCCAATCTTGAGGAGGCCGGCTATCTGGTATGATATCTACCGCTTCCTGTTCGATTTCCAAGTATTCTTTGAGACGCTCAACCCTATATTACAATTAGTACATACTCAACTCTCCAAAGGGACCTAGGTACTCACGAGTTCATGTTTTGTTCATTCATAGCATAAAGCCTCACCACCCACAGAACATTGTCGTTGAAGCTGATTGCATAAGTTAAGGACAAACCGGCTAAACCAGCATCAATCTTGCCAACACTTAGAATGACAAATACACCAGCGAAGAATGACACCAAGCTGCCAGCAACATCACATCGCCATGCGAGCCAGCGATTCGCGACCCACAAGTAAAAGAAAGGTCGGTTGTGCTTATCGATCTTTTCGAGGTTATCTCTGACGAATCTTCTTTCGTCACCGTATGCTCGGATGGTAGTGATACCCGCTAAAGTTTCACCAAAGTGCTGATACAACGGACTGCGCTGAACGGATTCCAGACGTTTTAGATCGCGAGACGCCCGGAGGTAGAACGAACCGATCAAATAATAGATTGTCGTGATGGCAATTCCAGCAATCAGGAAACCAGGCGTGATGGCGGTAATCAAGACTATAATCGTCATGACGTAGGCAAGAGAATGGATGGTGCCAAGTGCAACGGGAGCAACTTCTTGGTCTACAGCTTCAAGGTCTTTGGAGAATCGGTTTATAATCCGCCCCAATGGTGTTGAGTCGAAGAACCTAAACTTGGCTCTCAGGACGCTGTGCAAGAGCCGATCATGCATTCGCCTTGAAGCTTTCAAGCTACCGGCGAATACAACACCCTCTCTCAATAACGAAGTGAACGAGTAGAGAAGACCAAAAAGAGCGTATACCGTAAGATAGTACATAACATCAACCTTTGAAGGATTTTCAGGCTCCTCACCAAGAATACTCACGTTGGATGGTTGAGACATGACCGGGAAATTCCAAGCGCAGACGCCTGAAGCCGAACAGAAGTTGCTGGAACCAAGCGAACCTAATCTGCTACCATGGGCGTGATGAGTCGAGACAGTCATCTTGGTATCTTCTTTTTGATATTGAAGCGCCCATTGACGGATCCAAAGCGAAGTAGCTAGTGAGCCAAGTTGTTGGAGTACAAGAGCCAAAACGACGACTAGCCAGAAAAACCAGCCACCCATCATCATCAGATACAACTTGTAAACTCTCCAATCCACAGAACCCTCGGATTTGCTTTCTTCATTACTGGAAGATTCATCCAGTTTCTTTTGCTTAACGTCATCGGCTTTCGCTGTGCCATTTGTAGTAGTCAATGACTTGACTTGGCCGTCAGCATCGATTGCTCCGTTTTCTCCGACGGCAACATCTTTAGCAAGGTTGATAGAGGAACCGGTGCGAGAGACATCTGCGGATTGATTTCGAGAGTTTAGTCCTTTCAGAATACCCTCTTTACCAAGTGCACCAGATGCCACAACCTCTTCAGGAGTGCCTTGATTAGTAATCTCCCCGCCCTTCATGACGACTACCAGTTTGGCTCGTGGAATGCAGAGAGCGACATTGTGCGTGACCAGAATACAGGTACGGTACTGCATCAACGGACCCATAATACAATTATCGTATATCCATTTCGCAGTGTGAGAATCGACAGCGCTTAGACAATCGTCAAGTAGAACGTGCTTAGCATTCGAGTACAACGCTCTGGCAAGAGATATTCTTTGTTTTTGACCGCCAGAGAGTGAGATACCCTTTTCGCCGACTTCAGTAGCATCGCCTTTGTCCAAAATTTCAAGGTCCCGTTCCAGAGAACAAGCAAAGAGAACCGCTCTATAGCGCTCTTCATCGTATTTGCTAGCGAATAGGATGTTATTCTTGATGGTGTCGTTGACTAACCAGGCTTGTTGAGCGCAGTAAGCAACACTTTGAGTATGTCCGTTAGCATCCGGGTAAAGATCGTCTCTTGAGTGATAACCAGGCAAGTAGACACTTCCTTTAACGTGCGTCATCTCTCCAAGCAAAGCCATGAGAAGGGATGTCTTCCCAGACCCGGTTGGTCCGGCGATAACGTTTAGATGCCCAGGAACGAATTCGACGTTAAGATTCACCAGACGGAATGAAGATGCAGCTTCGGCTTTATCTAAAGTACTCTTGCCACCCCATGTGAAGTTCCCATCCTTGAAACCGATTAGGGGAGCGAGTGGGTCGTCGGCGTTTTCGGTAGGCTTTAGCTGTTCGTATTTTTCCGTCTCTTCTTCGTCTAAGAATTCTTGCACACGATCAATCGATACTATATATTGTCTTGTTAGTCAACTAACACCCCCAATTAGAGAGAATTCAACATACCTTTGCTCTGCAAAACATTAGTTAGCATATCGGTGAACTGGTCCAGAGGTGTTCGCAAGACAGCGAAGAGCGAAAGGGCAGTGAAAGCCACTGGAGCTCGCAGTTCTTTCTTTTCAACTGTAGTGTAAAGCAAGAACGAAACGAACGTGATGACCACCGGTGTGGCGTACCACAAACTCGCGGCGAATCCCCAGAGGATATATCTGTTTCGTAGTTGCCGCAACTCCAGAGCTCGAGGTTCCGAGATGACTCCTGCGTATCGTTGTTCCCACGCAAAGTACTTGATGATACGAACATTCTGTAGTACCTCATTGGTAGTCTGGATGCGCTTGTCGGTTATAGCCATGATTTTATTTGAGATAACGCCAAATTGGCGAGAGACCATGTAGTTGATAGGGAAGAGAGCGATCAAAACACCGATTCCAGCAATTGAACTCCATCCCATGACTTGGTAAAGCAGACTGATAGCAATGAATAGTTGTATCGGGGTTGCCGCGACCAGAAAATGGAGATAGGCACAGATTTCGGCCACCTTGAAAGAGTCAACAGCCATCAAATTGATAATGGCGCCGACGTTTGCCTGAGTGTCATCTTTGGCTTCTTCCTTCTTTGGTACTGCCTCTTCTTCATCACTTCCCTTCTTTTTCTTTTTCTTGTCTTGGTCTGCCTTCTTCTTATCATTTTTTTGGCCCAAGGTACGCTCCGCAGCAGAAGCCTTTCGGCGAAGTGCTTTCGCGTAGATTTCACCGATTATAACAGCTCTGAGCCTGATACAAATTCGACGCCCGATATAAAGAGATGCGCCAAAACCGGATGTTTGAATGACGCCAGTTACGAAGAGAAGTACGACGTAAAGCCAGGCTACATTACGAGGGTATCTTTCCGGGTTATCGGTGTATTCAAGAATAACTCTGAGTAATACAGTCGGTGCAAATACCAGGGTCGAATAGAAAATAGTCCAGGCGAACTGGGCTACCAGCTGCATTTTGAAAAACTTGACTAATCTCCACCATAATTTGACAGTTTTCCTATAAACGAATGTCAGTCTTGTTTTTGCTAGTTGACAAAGCGATTGCCACTTACGCTGTCTGCCTATAGCTATTGAGGACGGTGATGGCAAAGTCATCTCTACGGAGATTCCATACTCGCTTCATGTCCAGTGGAGCTCTATATCCATCCCAAATCAAGGGATCAATCCAGCTATAGCACGCAAGAGATAAGAGACTGGCAAGAGGTTCATGCGAAGGCTCCAGGCCGTCAATAATTTCCTGCTTTACTGCCTTATTACCCCGTCTCGTGGTCACGGCAATCATTGTGAGAAACGAAACGATTGAGAATTCCGCGATGACAACGGCGCGATTAAGTGACGGTCGATCGTATATAAGAACAGTCCGGAAGATAACGGTATAGAGAACGAATTGTGATAGGTATATAGCCGCGGTATGGTCCCACAGAGCTGGCAGAGGATATCTCTTTGCTCTGGGCATGGTGACTCGAAGGGTAGTTAGGATTAATGTGTAGCCCTGTTTCTCAACGTTAGTTTTATGGGCCTCTCGAAGCATTATCAATCATAGCCTATGGCACTAACCCAAACAATAACCCCGACAAGCGCCGGGAGCTTACCAAATCTCCAATTGTCGGTAGTGGGATTCAGGAATGTAGTCATATGAAGGCCAACCTGCGCCATCACCGCGATCTCTTCCAACGCAACCCACCAGACTTCTCCAACCGGCCTGTCAATTTTTGTTTCCTGAACTGAAGCCCGGCTCATTGTCCTAGTTAAAGCCAGGTGGTCTTCCGTGTCACCCTCGAATTCATTCTCAGAATCGGATCCGAGAAGCTCTTCACTACTATCTGAAGCATCAGAGCTGGAACTGCTGTCGGAGTCAATCTCGTCGCGATATGACGGCCGCCGTCTCCCAAGCGGCCTCTTGAGGTATTCTTTCCATGTTTGATAGTATACGGCGGCGGATCCGAGAACCAAGATCAGAAGCGAAGTACCAACGATGATTATCGGCAAGAGAACTTGCAGGTAGCTAGGATGAAGAGAAAAGCAAAAGATCAGTTTACACATCTTCTTGAATCCCAGACTGACTGGCTAGAAATCTAATCCGGGGGATTCTTACTCTTTTCTGAAGCAAGTCGTGAAATTGTCGATTTCCCAGAGCGGAGTGCTGCATCTGAGGAAACGATCGTTATTGTTGTCGGCAGATGCCGATGCAACGAATATCTGGCTGTCGTATGATCGTTGCATCGCGAAGCCGTTGTCTCTCGAGGAGACGAGGCGGGTGAGAGACTTCAATGAGCCGTCGTGGTGATTTGAATCTTGCGATGGGTAGGAAGGGTATTGATTGCACGATGTTTTGGAAATTGCAGGTGACCCAAGAAAAAAACGCTTAAAATATCTGAGGCGTCGTTTCACGTCCGGAGCAAATTATATCAACATGCGGAATGACCTCATCCGCAGACGAACTAACACGGCCACGAGAATTCCTCGAGCGAAGAGAATGCCGGATTGAAAGAATTGATATGAATCAATGATATATTTTATAGAGTAGCTGTGATGGTTTTTCGATTTCTCGGCGGAGAGGCTGGTGTTCCAGATGCGCCCGTGGTTTCGTTCTTATACCGCCGCGCTCCTCGAAACGGTCTGCCCAAAACGAGCCCTCAAAACGGGCGATTTTTGCAGGCCGCTGGGCATTCGATGAATCAGAAAGTCGTCAATTTTGAGCAGGTCCCAGCGGGGGGTAGCCTCGAAACGGTCAAGATTCCCGTTGGTAGCCCTGCAGCGTGCTTTCGACACAAGTACCTTGACATGCCTTTGCTGCATCATCCGGATGCCAAGCGGCGCTCGTCTGTGGAAAGAGCGGGTCCTTCGACAGGCTCCGGCTGCATGGCCCCATGGCCAGCCCAATGACAAGAATTCGATCGATAACGGTTGTTGGTTGACGTGAGATTCTCGCAGCCTTATCCAAGATGTCTCGAATCTGACAGATGGCCAACCGGAATGCTATCGAAAACAAAAACGCGATTCGCAAACATTGAAGGCCTTCTTGCAAGGGACTACGTTCCGCCATGACGTCCGGCTTAGGATCGGGCGCGGTACCGAACACGTGCGCGAATACTTTCAGTGGTTTATCACGAGGGGCCCCGGTCGGCTTCCCGACTCCCCTTGGCCGATTTATCTTTCCCCTCATCTTTTCGACCGTGCACACGACCGTCGATTTCCAATCTAGCCCCAATGCTCTCTAGATATATGCAACATCCTATCCATTGACTCACAGAGGATCTGAGAATTGTAACGATACTTTTGTAAGCCCAAGGCCCAGCTTACTAATTAAGCATTCAATTTGGTGCCTCTCATTTCTTCAAATGCCGCGGCGGTTTGCACCACCTTCTTGATTCGAACAACTTCTCCCCATAATGGGCCAATCCTCCAGGTTAAATATTTTGTGCATTTCCCCAGGTTGAGTCAGAAATTCATGGTCGAAATGCTTTAGTGTGGTGGAGCTTCACGTTATATTTTGGATATTTACTTAATTAGTGGCCTCCAGGGTTTTCTGAAGATTGGAGATCTACACCTACCTGTGCTGCCATGGTTTTAAATAGGCAGGTTCAAATTCAATAAACCTTGAACAGTTATCGCCCATATGCACCACGGTCTTTAGGATTTGGCCGACGCACAGTCCTAGATGACTCTTTCTATATCCCCACGATCAATCTCTAAATATCTCCAATCTAAATTTAAAAAAGAGCCTTAGATATCAAGTCGAGATATTGTTGACCATATCATATCTGGAAGGTGGTTGTCCTCCAGCCAGCGGCATATATGCATATTGTGAGGCCCCACAAAACTAGGATACGCGTTATACAAGCGTCGAGTTATCGGGTTCTAACTTTGTTAGACTCAAAGCCAGAAATCCATACGTCTGCCCAAACTCAACTTGACATCCATCGTGTAGAAGAACCTCGGTTCCAACTTGTGAGTACATTGTTGTGCAAACAACTCCGTATCTCATCTATGTCATGATCGTATTCGTAAAGAGACTCAAGAGCTCCCGTTCAACTTTTTAGATTAGTTATTTCACAACGCAAAACTTCAATTAAACTATACAAAAGATAAAATTCATTCTTGCTAATAATTGACTTACGTTAGTCAGCTACAGCGGGGCGGATCAATAATCCTGAAATGATTGTATCCTCGACTGTGCCTATGCCTATTTTAGATTTTCAATCTTCGTTTTTTTTTTTTTTTTTTTTTTTTTTTGGCAATCATAAGTCCTCTAAAGACCCTGGCATACTTAAATCAATAGAATATGCGGGTATGCCATTAAAAAAAAGACATCTATGCTCGAAACAGAAGAAAAACAATACCGTAGCTTCGACAATGTAAGAAACTTGAAAGGCTAGAGGCTTCCAAAATAGTGAGCATGAGCACTTTGTGTGTGTTGTGCTATCTTTTCCAGGCCAGAGTCAAGTTTAAAGATGCGCTCAGAGAGTAACCAATCAGCCGATAATGCGATATAATATATTCAATTATCAGAATTTAGCTCAAATTATGTGCAGATAGGGACCTCAGGAGTTTGATAGAAAATTTAAACCCGGAAATCCAGCCCAGTCTAGTACGCTCTAACTGGAGTGCACGGATGGCCCTCGCTTTAGGTAGACTAGGCCTATGTGTGACATCATGATCGCGATTGTTGATGAGACGGACAATCATTATTGTCCTCAAGTTCCGTTACTCTGTAGCATGTAGCTCTATACCTAGTTGTCTTGTCACCAACTTCAAGATTGTCAAAGACTATCTCAAGATAAGTCGGGTGGCTATGATGGATAAACTCATATGCAACCGTATGAATTCGGTATTGTATAGTATGCAAGCCAACAGATGCATCTTCTAACAGCTCAAATTAAAATTTTCTTTCAGTGTTCATGGCCTAGATGCGAAAACGATGATACATCTTTCGTAGGGGAAACCATCCGCCCCACTGCTGCTACACCTCTGAACGCGGACGACACAATCTATATCACCTCAGACCTCTACTCTAACTCCAAAAAGCTGGAGAGTCTAGCTGATAAGCTCTAGCATGTAGGCGAGATCATTGGCCATAAAATCTCAGAAGGAGCGTAGAAAGTTAGTACTTCAAAATAGTTCGTTCATGCCTGCCTACATTTTACTAATTTATATGCTATATATGAATCTATGTTCAGATAGGATATGACCGAACGAACGAAAGTCGTTCGAAAGAAACTTGATGATGCAACCTATTGTGCCAGAGAGCCGTCTAGTCACTATAGGAGCCGAAAGGCGCGCGATGAAATACTTGCAGTGCGTGCGCCCTATTATCCTTCAATTTAGATATTTATCTATTAAAGACAATAAAGCCCTTTACTTTGGTCAAAAATAGCGGAAACTATCCAAGACAACATTTTTGCATATCACGGGCGCTATTCCTTTCAGCTACTATCTACTTTGCTCTTTGAATTTGAGTAGTTCCGTTTCTATGAGCTTTCTTTCTTCTTCTTTTTTTTTAGGAAACCCCAGTGGCTTCAGCATGCAATGCAATTAACATGAGGATATAGCATTTCAAAAAAAAGAGATTGCTTATGAGTTTAAGGGAAAGGCTTCACGTGGTAAACCAATAGATAGGGGGAAATTTGGGTCGATGCACTTCAGAGAGCTGCCATCGCATATCCGCTGTCTAGCTTATATTCTAAACTTCCGTTAATAGCATATACCAAGTTCTCGGTCGATATGGCTCTAGATCGGACAATTGAACTAGAGACCCTTCTAAACATCATTGATCGGGCCTTAAATTAGCGCTTTACAAAAAGAGACCGGCGACGATTTCGATCGGTGGTCTCAGTATACTTAGACAAGTATAGTCGGCCAATAAGTTTTGCTCAGGAAAATCAAAAAGAGGGACCCCCAGACACCAAGAAAAAGGACTTTCCGTTATTTAGGAGACACGCATTTGCGAAATCAGATTTTTTGTAGTTTTAGATCTCGATGGCCAGCGGGTAAGTTTTCCATATAAGGTATTTTTAGATGTTTCCTTCGTGCCATGGCGGATAATCAATTGGCGGTGTTAGAAAATGGGGGAATCAAGTCTACTCGGGGTGTCCGAAAGCGACGCTAGACGGTTTTCGGCATAACTCGCTACCCTTTCTTTCGATTTTTTGGACAACGAGGTTACAATAAATCGCATTCATAATGCATCCTTCGTTTAGCGCTAATCTAAGGTGTTTAAGCTATCTACTGGGTTCAATCGGTGTGATAAATAGCCAGCTCTCTGCTTCATAAATCAAATATCAACAAATATCACAGTATTTGCACTCTATACAATAAACGTATATCGATACACGCTCCTCTCGAAAGCACCATCAAAGTAAACTTTACAAATACGACTTAAATTCCAACAAAAAGAAGAAAGATGTCGGATAGCAAACCCGTCGAAGAAGTACCCGTCGAAAATGTTGAAGGGGAAAATGTAGATGAGGACCCAGATTGGGTGGTAAGTACCATGATTTACTGCATACTCAAGTAGCTAAATCGCTATCTTATTATACCATGTAAAGCTAATACAGAACCTCCTTTGTCAATATTAGACATTGTTTTTCGGTACTATTGAACCTACCTCCAGTATCCCATTTGACCATATACTGATAAGCCATTTTGTTCAGTCGCAATGTTGGGTGACGACGGTGTCGGAAAAACCGCAATCAAAAATTCTATCGCTCGTCACATATACGAGCCCAAAAACCCAACCACCAGCCTCCAGTACGCTATCAAAAACGGCGAAAAGAATCTCCCTCCTGATTCAACTATTTCCTACCTAAAACTCGATTCAGAAAAATGGATTCGATTAGAGGTCTGGGAACAGCCGAAGGATACACCGATAAAAGAATATGACGTTTTGAGAACATCCAGCGCCATGTTCATCTACGATGTCACCAATCCGAAGAGTTTTGAGAGTATTCCAGCGTTGGTAGAGCGAGTTAGAGCTGATGCAACGAGGATCTTGCCTAGTTGGAATCATCAACTGATGTTGGTGGGGAATAAATGGGATTTGAAAAGCCAGGGTGGAGAGATGGTGTGTAGTGATAAGGCAAAGGCTTTTGCAGGTGAGTCAACTTTTTTTTCTGAGTATTACTATATATGGGAGTGAAAGTTTATTAATATAATCTCGTAGATGAGAATGGTATGTTGTTTAGGGAAGTTTCTGCTGTTGATGGGACGGGTATAAAAGAGTCTTTCAAGGCGCTTATTGAAAGTATATACGAAAATATGTAGATTATGGACACGCTGTATCTCCTCTCTTTTCTGTAACTAGCCTAATACAATAAAACCACCGATCGACATCTCCATAAAGCATTGAGCCAAGTATAAAGAGTGTACGAACTAATAGTGATTGGGAAGCGGTGATCCCGACGCCCGTGCGGATTTATCTTGTATTTATATCACTTGCGCACGCTATTACTCATGAGGAAATGTAGATCTAACCGAGATATCCCCATAGGCGAAGGCGCGAAGATCTCTGTCCGTAGTTTCGATCTTAGGTTTATCCGGGTGTTCGAAGTTTTTAACTTGGATACAGTTTTACCAATTGGCCCTTCAATCTCAGAGAGCAAGTTACTCCTGGAAAAATTGAAGGCCCCATTATCTGTAGAGCTACAGCGCCGTTAGATTTAACAATATAAGACGCTCGAATAGCCAAGAGAATAGATGACTATTTGTACAATTATCTGGCTCCTCATAAGTTGTAATAGTGCATGTACCCCACGCAGGGATGAGGCAGCCGAATGCATAACTCAGGCCCTCTAGCAGCTACTAAAAGTGGGCCTCGAAGACCAGGCGCTGCTTACGCAGGCTAAAAGTCATCACGGCGAGGCCAAGTCGAACTAAAATACAACAAAGTGAGTTCAACAATGTGTTGTTATGGGCATTCAAGCAGCACGGTAAACGATTAGTCCGTGGAGAAAACTTGAGAAAAGGGCGAAAAGAGCCTAGCTTAGTAGCTAGCACTGCCTTTATTTGATGTACGGCAACCGTGCTTATATGTGGAGAGTTTATTTCCGGTATAGGCTATAAGATCTTCATTTTGTTGACTAGATTGCAGTGATTTAATGAGCTGAATCGGAAACTCCGCGCAGAGGGAAGGGAGCGAAAAATATTGAACTTCTTTCTCCTCCATTTGAAAATGACCAATCAGGTAATTTTCTTGAATTCCTACAACTTGATCCTTACCAGATTTGATTTCGAGGAGGCAAGTAAACTTGCGTGATTCCTCGAACATATTTGCATCCACCATAAATCCTGCATGATTTGTTCTAACCGTTTTATCTTTTTTTTTCGAGAGGCTGAAATGCACATTTGGAAGAATCATCTGCAGCTTGATCATTTGTCGCATTTTCGCACGGTGGAGCTATATGTGAGCCCATGGTGGGGTTTTGGCGTGCAGACGCCTCTTTCAAATGCGGAAACAAACGGGAGGAGCTTGAACCCGCACGACCAATAATTAAGCGATAACAGCCGTGCGCCGCATTTCAATTGAATTCAATTGCAGGATACACTACAAAAATCCATGCTTTGCCAGTTATTATCCTTAAAAATTCGGTGGCGAAAGTGATAGATGGTGACTGGGACTCGATAACTCGCTGGCCTAGCCAGCTCTCAGAAGAGAGCTCGCCGCTAGTGGATTGCGTGCAGCTAATTTTTGAAACCGAGAGAAATATTTTACATCGATTGTGTTATTATTATTATTATTTTACACGGCCATGCACGCTAACGATTGGCCAAAACCAAAAAAGAAGGCAAAGTTAAAAGCTAAAAATCCAATTAAGCGTTCGAGAAACCAGGTTGCGCTCTTTGAAGGTGCAACTTTCCGTCAACAACCGCCAGGCCGACGCGTGTACTCCGGTAGGCATCATCCTCACCAGGGCCGCTTCCCGTTGCAGCACCAGGTTCATATCTATACCCATGTGGCTTTCTCGCCGCTTCCAGCATACCTCCCGTAAGAGCACCCTCAACCACATTGGCAATTGCTAACCAAGTATCTCCCAACCGTGAGTACTTGGATTTAGTAGCAAAAAGCCAACATACGAACAAGAAAACAACTGTATGGAAAGCAACAACCAAGATGGTGATTGTGAACCCAACCGGTACTTCTGTTCTCGTGCTCCCATGCGGACCGCCCGGGTGGAAGCCAGGCACGAAAGAGGTCGTATTTATCACTTGCCAACTATCGTATTGAGGCAACTGATCGTAATAGGCGATACCAGCTATCGAAAATAGAACGGTTTGTAAGGCGGTGGCAACGGTATCTTCTCCGTAAACGATGTGTTCAAACAAATTTATGATCCACAGAGGTGCTCCAATTTCTGTTCTGAAGGATGCATATTGGGTAGACCATCCCCAAAAGTTAGAATCGAGAATTGCGCTGAAATTACCGTAGCCAAAATTCGGGTAACCATCGGCGCCACCACCGAGCATATGCACAGCTTCGTTGAGATAAGGCCAAACACTCTGGTAGATGCTGCCCGATGTTAAAGCACCAATTGGGCCATCAGTTCCAGCGGTATTGTTCTCCGGTGTGGCTAATGTATCGATTATTTGCATGTTCAGGACACCTCGTTCTTCAGCTGTCTTGTTGCTAATAGATCCGGGTCGGATTTGTCTGTAAACGTCCGTCCAGTTGAAATTTTGGATAGCCGGGCTCCAAGAAAGGCTAGGCTCGGTTCTATTCGTGGAACTGTATAGGCTGACGTCCCGGATGACAGTGTCTAAAGCTGAATAACAGAGAGTCGCATTTCCGCGGTGGGTGTAGGTACCGTTGCCAGATGCATCCGCGGTAGTAATCTCCCATTCCACCCACTCGCCGTTACCGGGAGGCAGAATATCGTTACTGATGGTTAAAATAAGGTAGGCCGCTCCCGATGAATTTTGTTTCAGAGAGGTGATAGGCCACTCTCGAAACTCGCTGACTATCGTTCCTGGGTAGTGCTTATCGATATTGTGCTCCCATTCTGGGTATCTTGATTGAGTATTTTTAAGCTCGCAGATCGAAAATACGTGTGGAGATTTCTCAGAGAAGGGACAATCGAATATCGTGGGGATGTCTGATGCATTAAAGCGTGGAGTATTGGTGAATGATGGACTCGCAGAACCATGCAGAGCAGGCTGTGGTACAGCGCCAAACTTGCCATTAGGATCGGTTGTGTAAACGACTAGATCTTCTAAAATTGGGCGTTGACAGGTAACGCGAGTATCTACTAGGACTGCCTTTCCGTCATATTGCCGAATGCTCTGTCGAGTGTCTGCCGTCAGGTATGGGAGAAATGCACGCAGGTTTTTTCCGGTATCAGAAACTCCGTCTTGTACAATAGGCGGCTCACTGATCTCTCCGAAGGCCGGCCAAAATGGAGGCTTTCCGGAACTCCAGTAACTGTTCTGTCGAGGTGGAGCTGTCCAGTTATATTTCTGACCATTGAAAAACCAGTCGATTGTCAAGTTGGTGCTCAAGGGAGATCCCGGGATTACGTCTGTCCTTAGGTCAGAGAGAAGAACAGTGGAGGAGAATTGGATCAGAGTCATCGTTGATAATAGTAGCAGGATCGGAATCACTGTCCGAACTAATATACCGGGAGCGCCAAATCGGAATAACGGCCAGCAGACATTTTTTAAAGTTGCGAGGAGCGAGCCGCCACTGCTAGCTCGCATCAAAGAGATGTCTGCTATAGTCACAAGAGGAACATCGAAACTCTCCAAGGTGACAGCAGCAATCATTGCCAAACCTAAGGCGGCTTGCGTCGAAATGGCCCATCGTAGAGCTGTAGAGGTAAGGGATATAGACCGTGGCATCCAGTTTGCCATGACAATAGAATGCCAGGTATCATTTTCCCAGTTGCTGTACCAGAGGAAAGCAAGAAAGCCGATAGCGCTGAAAGCGACCAAGAATGAGAGTACGATTAAAGCTGCTGTAATGTAACCGATTCGACGGAGAAGATTCTGAGAAGGGGTTTCCTCAGAAGCTTGTGGTTCTGTTGAAACAACAGGATCCACAGCCTGAGTATTTGCGGAAATATGCTTTTCTGAACTCATGTCGCACTTCTTCTACTTCTTCGAATCGCTCTTTTGCTGACAGCTGCGTGTGCCTAGAGTAAGGTAAAAACATCTGCAAAAGAAGGAGGCATCAGGTCGCTCTTTATACATCACACTATCCAATAGTACTATCGCGTGAGCTGAACCACTGTTCTCCACTTCTACTTATCAAGCGACTGCAATCGGAGGGGCACCTGCAAATTAATGTCGGCCCATGCATTTTTTGAGGAAGCAATATGCAGGATATAGATACATGTATGCATATGTGATAATTGTAAGAATTAGTAAGAGCGACATTAGTATAAAAGCGAGATCCTTTTTGGGATTTGGAGTAAATGAGGATTGCCATTGGGTTAGCGTTGTTTTTAAGCCTTGCAAAATATTTGGCAACGGCATTCAAGCTCGCGATTGTCCAGCTACAATTGGCTGAAGTGGGTCTTATAGGAGAGGCTTGCATGATGCAGGATACCTGAACCGTTTCTCGCTTCAAAGAGCGGACAAGTCGCACTCTTTTGCAGAATCATGCCACCACTCAAAGGCAATAATCCGTGGCGATTTGTGTTGCTTTCCTGAGGCTCGTTCGATTTGTGCTGTGGGCAATTGCGGCACATGCACCTCAGCCAATTTTGAGTGGCGAGGCGAGCTTTGCAGTGATAATAAATTAATATAAAATCATCAAGGAGAAATGGAAATTTAAGACGTTGGTAGTATCACAATTAGGTACCGAATTCGGAGTCTATACTTAAGAAAGTTGTCGTAAAAGCGATGCAATTTATTTAGATCCATGCCTCCTGTTCGCCTGGTCTGGTTCTCGAGGCTAGTAAGAGGTTGCTTCGTCACAATATCGCCCCTCTCCCCCAACTTTATTAAACAAATTGCCTCAGCTTGAATATTTCATTTTACCGTGTTAAGTGATTTCGAAATCCAATCGCTAGGCTAATGATAAATGACTTTTAGCTACGCTGCTACTTCTTGGTACTTCCCCGGCAATTAGCCCAGCATAATGTCTTCTAAGATACTTTCCAACTCCTCCTTACGAAACGGTGCCCACAATACCTCGCTCCCTTGCAAATCTTTCCTTGACATGACCATCTGATGGTCATAAAACCTGTTTCATGAATTAGCAATCTCTCTCGAAAAGAAGAAGATACAGTTCTCTTTGTGAAAAAAGGGGATGGATACAACACCTACTCTTTCAACAAAGTCTTCAGCACCAACTCGCTCGAGCAAATAAACTCCTCCAACCCCTTCTGATACAATGTTCTATACGCCACACCGTAAGCCTCCGTGCCCATCTTATCCTTCCCAACCCCATCATCCTCCATAGACCCCAGCTGCGTCGCCACCAAGATTCTGTATAAACTCTTCGCATTGCCCGTCAAACTAGCCAATACATATTTAACACCCTTCGCACCGCTCTTCCCGCTCCTTCCCGCTGTGCCACCGCTGATAATATCCACAATTCCTTCGGCTTCATCCGTAGCAGATATCTCAAGATCAAACGGTACAAAAGTCGTAGCATCGTGAAAAACGAAATTGAAAAGTGTGAGTGTGGATGAATCCCACAGCATGGACGAGAGAATATGATCCGATGAAGCTATGAGGCGGATAGCAGGGTGCGCCGAAAGTTGCGCGAGCAGGGCTTGAGGCTGTGACATTCTCAACGCGGCAGCATCGATGGAATGGATCAGTAATGTGACCGACTTGTCGCTTTTTGTTCTGTGTTCGTCAAGGATTTGTAATACGCCATCTAGCATCTCGTTTACATTTACGCCGAATCTTATGCCGTGGTTCATGCCCAATACCGCGTTGATTACCATGTTGAATATATCCCGTATCGTCAGACCGCCGACGTATCCGTTCACTACGACCACATGGTTTCCAACTTCTGCTTCACTTCTGATGTATTCCATCAATAACTTTCGCTTTGAGCCGTATCCGTAGAGTAGGATGTTGAAGCCTTGTGACAGTTCGAAGAACCACTGTTCATAGTTAGCTTGATGGAGTGAGTTAAGATGTTCGATGTCCGCCGCATGAGCGTCTTTATGGTTTTCGAGGAGACGAAAGTATGTTTTAGGAGACAGAGGGGGCAGTGTTGCTGTCGTAGTGGAAGGTTTCGCTCGACCTCTAGCTTGCTCAAAGTATGCTATAGGACCTTCAATCGTGACGATAGGCGGAGGCGACTTCTCCTTCTTTTTCCTGCCCCTCCCACGAGGCTTCTTGCCAGGTGTGGTGGTGACCGCCTTCTCCTCATTAGAGTCACTCTCCGAGCTGCCCGCATCTTCGTCGTCAAAAATCTGTTGCGCCAAGTCGTCTTCCTCGTCAAATCCATCTTCTTCGTCGAGCATGTTTTCACGGATACTCCGCTGTATCATATTCCTAACACTCTTCCGTCTAGCCGAGCGATTCGCGTTATGCACAATTGGGGGATCAGCTGCTTCCCCGCCAGCATCGGTCGTGTCATCGTTTGGATCTATCAGCTTGTGTCGCGGTGTACGCGGTGAGCGGCCCAGCTGTCCCTCTGAGGGATCAGCGAGGAAGGCAACTTTGCGGGAAGTGCCATTGGTTTTGGATGGAGTATTAGGTGCGGATGTTAGGTCTTTTACTCGCGATCGACGGGATGGAGTGGCGCTGGTAGCTGCTGGTGGAGGTGGGACGTCTTCGCGTTTTCGTTTCATTGTGATGCGGGTAGCGTGGTGTTTGGTGGGTGTATAACTTACCGCGCGAGCTGGTTGAGCTGTTGATACTCGGCCCCCGACACGAGACCAAGCAACCCCGGTATAATCCGTGCCCCTTCCGTGCTCCGGGCCGGAACCGGGGCCTGTCAGGAGCCGTCGCAGGGATTGAGTTCCTCGATATCGGTCCCTGAGCGGCTCCAATCGAACAGAATAAACTATGACTGATTTCGCATTACGGAACTACACAAGTCTATAAAAAGCGCATCGAGTTCACTCGGCACTATCAATTGGCTTTAATTGTGAGTCAGTTTCCGCCGCTGGTGCAATCATTTTTCAATTCAGTCTACCTATAGCTCTCTATCCAATTGGCATCCTCAGTTGTGTCAACCTCGATATCTGTACTTCGCTCCAGATTCATAACCAACTTCAGGCCTCAAGAGTCCAATATACCACAGAAACAACGCAATAATGACATCCCTAATATCAACATCAATATCAAAATCTCGCCCTATCTACCGCTTCTTAACCCTCAAACCACTCAGTTACGCCCCTCAAAGAGCCTACGCCGCCACGGTACTCTCTGAATCAAATCCTAAATGGAAATATGTCCCAAAGTCAGGCACATACCCCCTCGGCTTCTCCGTCACGGGTATCCACTGCGGCGTCAAAAAAGACCAAAAGTCACTCGACCTTGCTCTACTCACTTCCTCATCGCCCGCATCAGGCGCGGCAGTATTCACTAAAAATGTATTCAAAGCTGCCCCTGTCGTCTTATCGCGCCAGATGCTAGATACCCGAAAGGGAGCTGGTGTTCGCGCGATAGTAGCCAACAGCGGTTGTGCCAATGCCGTAACCGGAAAGGGCGGTCTAGCGGATGGAGAAGCTATGGGGAAAGCGGTAGACGACAAGCTCGGCGAAAGCGAACCGAGCACAGTCATCATGTCCACCGGTGTGATTGGGCAGAGACTTCCAATGGCTAAAATCCTAGACGGCATCCCAAAAGCATTTGAAACGCTAGGCCAAGATCATGAGAGTTGGTTGAATATCGCAAAGGCGATATGTACAACTGATACGTTCCCAAAGCTGTCGTCACGGAGTTTTAAGATAGCAGGGGATGAAACGGAGTATAGGATCGCGGGGATGGCGAAGGGTGCCGGGATGATACATCCCAACATGGCCACGTTGTTGGGTTTTATGGCTACAGACGCACCAGTCACGCCTGCTGCGTTGCAAGAGATCCTGACATACGCCGTGGACAGGAGTTTCAATGCTATCAGCGTTGATGGAGATATGAGCACCAATGATACGGTAGCTATCTTAGCCAATGGCGCTGCTTCGAAAAGTGGAAATAAGATCGATGTTGGAGCTAGCGGGTTTGAAGAGCTGAGGGATATCGTGACGGAATTCGCAGAGGAGTTGGCAAAGTTGGTCGTGAGGGATGGCGAAGGTGCTACCAAGTTTGTCACAGTGAGAGTGGTAGACGCTCAAAGCTTCGAAGATGCGGTAAGTTGTACGCCTTGATCATACCGGATCTCATCTAAGACTTGATCCTTGGGGTAGAAACAAGTCGCATCGACTATCGCGAGGTCACCATTAGTCAAAACTGCTCTCTACGGACGTAAGCCCCCAATTTCCCTAATAATACAAGCAAGTCTTAAACTAAAAAATCCACAGGTGACGCGAATTGGGGCCGTATCCTCTGCGCGACGGGCTACGCGGGCGTTACATCAGTAGAACCCGCTAAAACCAACGTCTCCTTCATCCCAACTGACGGCAGCCAAGAATTGAAGCTTCTCGTCAACGGCGAACCCGAAAACGTGAATGAAAAGAGAGCCGTGAGTACATAGCATCCTAGCAACATCAAATTTAGCGTTGAATAAAAGGCTAAACGATGCTGTTTAAATAAGAGTGAGATTCTTGATATGGAAGATCTAGAAATCAGAGTTAGCTTAGGTACAGGCGCCGGCCAAGAAGCCGTCTACTACTTTTGCGATTTTTCACACGAGTATGTTATCTTAATCCATCTCCCATAAGAATAGTTGCTAACTTTATATATTTAGATATGTGACCATTGTAAGTCAACGACTTCTGCACTTCATGAGAACTTACTAACGAAATATAGAACGGCGACTATCGTACTTAAATAACGGTAATACATACTAGTGAGTCACAGGATAGATAACAGGAAAAGTTAGTAGTGATTGAGTTTTATCGAGTCATGCATGTATTTATTCAGCGTAGAGTAGCAATAGACCCAAAAGTTCCATGCACGCTAGCATTAATGCTAAAATTGATCGAGAATACATGGTATCATTTATGCAAAATATACGACGCTATAAATCTACAAAAATCAACCACACTCAAACAGCCCATTCAGTCTTATCATCTGATTCTGTGACAAATGGCTCCGAAATCTGCTTGATCGCAAAATCACTACAGAGGATACTACACCGCAAGAGTTCACAGTCAGTACCAACCCGCCAAAATTCGCCATAGAGAATAGAACTCACCAAGCAGCAGCAACAATCCCATCAAACTCCTCAACCATCTTATCTCGCCCCGCACCCGCAGCGACATTCCCAATATCCGACTGCAAATCCGTAATTCTCCGGCTCATCGTCAACCCACCGCTCTTAACTAGCACCCCAGCCAAACAATCCGTATGGAAAGCGTGCTGACAAGGGAAGACAAAAAATTGCCTCGAGAGCAATGGATACTGACATATGAAACACCGTTCCCCAGGTTCGATGATCGCATACCGTCTATCCAGCAACTCGATATCGTGACGGATATTTTCCGCCGTCCGCGCCGAGTCATCCATCTCCTTCTTTAACCGGTCGATCTTGAAACTGTAATCCTCCAACGCAGCGCAGATCTGCTCCTTGAAATCATCAATAACGACAAAGTCTGGGAAAAAGGGGATCAAATCTTCAATCTTCAGCAGCTTGCATTCATTCAACACTTCCAGCGCCGGTTTGATAGCTCCGCCATTTTGCTTTATCACTGTTTTCGCGATCGATAACCACAGCTGCTTTGTCAATACAGGGTCATCTTCGGTTCTGTTGGCGATGATGGATGCAAGTTCAGTATCACCGTGGCGAAGCGCGAGATTTACAGCTTCTTGGTACTTTTCCATCAAGGTGTAGATATGTACAGCGCTTTGTACGCGTTGATGCTTGATGCAAATACGCAGTGCAAAGTCAACGGAGTAATGAGGGTTTGCTTCGTGAGCTCGTAGAAAAGCGAGCAGCTGGCTCTCATCTTTAGATTTCGAGACGGCTAACAGACTGAGTAGGGTGTTATGAATGGCGGTCTGGGTGTTCCCCAAACGGTCGATTGCGTAAAGGAGGTATCGTATCGCCTGGTTATCGGAGATCGGAACGGTGTCGGCTTTCTCGCTATATGTTAACAACGCGGGTATCAACTTGACGGTATCCAAGTTTGATTGGCGCGTCAGTATGTCCACTGTCTCCATGGGCGCGTTTGAAATAAGAACGGATGCATATTTGTAAAATATGTCCGGATCAGACTGCTTCTTTAGGACTTCGAGTGCCTCTTTCCAGTTTCCTCGTTGCACCCAGTAATTTAAGACGTAATTCCAGTCTTTGACCGCTGAGGCAAAGTAAAGCAACTCTGTCTCACGCCCGTGACTGCTAATCACATCGTATACCGTCTTCTTATCCAGTTCGTTTTTATACTTTGACACAAAGTTGTAGTACTCGTCACGAACGGCATCGAGTTGGTTGGCGGTGTTATTAACCTGTTCACCACTCGTCTCTGTTTTCGCGGAGAGCTTGTCGTCAAGAGTGTTCAAAGCAGCCATGAAGACTTCAACGAGCCACGTGGCAACCATCATTCGTTGCATTATGGACGTTTTGGGGAGGGAGTTGAGTTTGGTGAGGAGGTATTTTCGAAGGGCATTATGCTCGCCAGCTTCTAGGAATGTCAAACAGACTTCTTCGAACGGTTTCGTACTTTTACCCCAGATACCAGCTGCTTCGTTGTATTTCTTCTGAGAGACCAAATGATCTCCAGATGCTATCGACACTTGGTCTTTTTGTCGTGGGTTCTAAATCTTGTCAGCTAGGTTAGGAGATGGTATGAGGTGGTTGCGTACCGAAGCAAATCGCATTGCAGCATCAAATAAGTTTTGCTTTAACATTATCTTCCAAACGTCTCGGTTCTCATCTTTCAATACAACCTCAAAGATACTATCAGCGGTGAAGACCCAAAATGTATTGCACTTGGGATCCGCCCTGATTCCTAATATTTTGGCATCATCTGTTGCCTACGTTACAGATTAGCACGTCTCACCATATAGGTACTTGGGATTTGTCTTAC
Organism: Orbilia ellipsospora; assembly: GCA_036971675.1. Classification (NCBI taxonomy): domain Eukaryota; kingdom Fungi; phylum Ascomycota; class Orbiliomycetes; order Orbiliales; family Orbiliaceae; genus Orbilia; species Orbilia ellipsospora. The sequence continues at coordinate 522,244 of JAVHJO010000003.1, forward strand.
TATCACGTCCTGGAAAACAATAGACTCATCGAATCTATTGATGGCGTAGAGTACCCCTTTACACATAACAAGGAGGTGATAGTGAGTAAGTGCGACGGAAGTGATTTCCTTCCCACCATGCGGCAGGGCAGTGATAGGTAGGATCTTCGATTCTCTGAACACCAGATCCCCAAGTTCAGACGTAATCGGGGCCGAGAATAATCTACCAAATGACAATCCGGCTCCATGCGACCAAGCATATATCCGCTCAGGATCTAAGTCGTCTTCCGGCTCAGGTGATATCGAGAGCATGCTATACACGCTACCACTAAATTCCTGGAATGCTTCTCGAGGTTAGTTTCAAAAGACCCCACACTTAGACCGCGCGGCAGACAGAAGACCAACGTACTCGGCGTCTCAGCCTCAAAATATCGTGAAAATATTGGCGTTAGATCCGAAGGCCCATGTTTTACGACTCGTCCGATAAAATGTAACATCTTCGTTTGGGTCGTTAACACTACCCTTCTCATATCCGATGAACCAGGTACTAGCTCCACGAACAATCCCGATATCGGTTGCCCATCGGGCATCCTGTAAACTTGTTTTATATATTTTTCATCCCTCTTATACGACTCTTCAGTAGGTTCGATGTATATTTCGTAAACCGCTCCACTCTGTGTGCCTAGGAGGATTTCCCTTGTGGAAGCGGACGGTAACGCAGGATTCCATGCCACAGATTCGATATAGATACCCTTTAATTTTGCGAGTTGTTTTACTTTTTGGGAGGATTGGTGGAGGTAAAAGTTCTCGCCTTGGGTGGTGCTGATGAGGAGGTGGTTGGCGGTTGGGTCTAGGAAAAGTTTACGGATCGATCCTACTTCGCTCGACTTCTTTGGTAAGTCGATGTCTATTCTAGTTTCAAATAGCCTACAGCATTAGCTTCAATATTCGCAAGTTCGGGAAATCGAATATAGTTGGGATGGGAATAGTCCACCATCGATATCTGCCGGATTGTAGAGGTCTATCCGGAGCAATCTCCCGGATGCGAGAGCGAGCACGATGACATTGTTGGCGACCTGAGCAGCGACAAAGTCTGAAGCGATGGGAAACTGGAGTTGGACATGCTCCACGCGGAATATGGGCAAGTTTTGGTCTTCGATGTCTTCGATGCCCGCTGTTGCCGATGTTTGTGCGACGAAACCCGAGCCGTAGGCTGCGGTCGGGCTAAATGCCGCGCTGGCCCTGAAATCCTCGGGGTTGAAGGCCATATTTGGGAGTGCGAAGCTCGGATTAAACCGCGATTAGGGGTTGCGATCAGGTTATTGGCATATTCGTATATGTGGGAGGTTCTTGAGTGCTCGCGGGGGTCGGGTTGGAGAGCTTGGTTGCGAGAGCTCGAACAGCTTGGTGACGCGCCGTCGTCAGTCCTGCGACTTGGGGTACCACAATACGTCGCCATCTCAACACAACGCAGCCAAAATACCACAAAGCCTCGACATCGATGCAGACGCGCGGTTCGTCAAGTTGACTAAAGCTCTTAAAATCTGCTCAAGGTAACAATCACGAAATTAACACAATCATAATCTCCTTTCTATCTTTGCATTATTTGTATAATACTTCAGAAGAACTCAATATATTACCTGTAGCTATCGGAAGAAATATGTGTTCAAACTTGCGAATATATTCGAATATCAATCGCGATTAATTGGTGGACCGACAAGCCTCAAAATCCAGACGCTCACCCCAAGCTAGATCCGGCGCAACCAACATGAACATGTAGCGGCTAACCTCCAAAAGAAACTCCCGAGTTTCATGTGTTCCCACTTTTTGATTTCCGCAATTAAGTTCGGGTACCTGACAACTTTTACCGTGACACCGACAGTCTTTGAATATCATATAGTTCTAAACCTTTAGTATCTGCCCGAGATTCAAAACGAAACAACAGAGCAGCCATGGCTTGTATCCCAAAAATATATTAGATTAGATTCACTTCGTTATTCAGGGACTCTCGATTTCTATTTTACACTATTATAAAATACAGTGGGATTTGGGCCTCGTAATGCAGAATGTCTTATTGATAACGGTATCCTATAAACCTCCAAACCACAATCAGAGTAGTGAAACCTCAGCCGTTTAGCTAGTGTCTAAAACTTAATACCCCAAAATACACGTTTAAATCAGTCGAAATTTCAAATTTCGTTTCCATGATTCCTACAATTAAAATCTGGTGCGTTTATATATATAAATCACTTTAGGCTTCTTCGGTACAGCTTATCCTCAAAACAGCGGAACAAACGCAACGGCTGACTCAGATACCCAGAATAAATCCTACTCCAACGAGCCTCTCCACTCACATGCCAAATTTAATAGCTGAGTAGCATTATAATTAATTATCATCAACGATAAAATCACATATTATAGGATGTTTAGTTATGAAATGTTTGTATTCGGTGTCTAACAGAAGTGGTTTGGAAAAGTACTGAGGTAAATATCCCAAAAAACAAACGTTCTAAATTAAGAGCATTTCTTTGGTTATCAATGCCAGCCGGTGCCAAGATTCGGATAGTTGATGTCACGGAGGGATAGTCTGCCTCGCTCGCCTATGTCAGGGGCATTTCCTTCCAACAGACGGCTAAAAAAAAAAAAAAAAAAAGAACAGGATATGCATTGGATAACAAAGCATATATTGTGCAAAATGATTGAGAGATTCCTCAGCTTGAAAACGGTGAACCCGTAGTTGACACAGCCGTGAGGCTTTCATTAGGTAGAAGCTTAAACCCTCTAAATTATGAATATGAGCCACAGCAATTCATGCATGCACAAATGACAGCTCGATCGAGAAGATCACGCCTGAAAAGAGCCTCAGGAACCCACAAAGATAATTATTACGAACATCCTCAATGGTAACCTTAGTCGAAGCAAACGCCAGCTTTGGTCGCCAACTCTAGCTCTGTCCGGGCAAAATAGACTTGGATTTTAAAACGTGGTGGCTTCGCCGCCAAACCTATAGGAGAATTTCTTCGAAAAGCCAAAAGTCGCTGGAGCCAAAAGGAAAAAAAGGAAGGGAGAATGCGAGGACAATACTTTGGAGTGCTGCTAACATTTCATTCGTTCAGCCGCCACTTTTGCTTGTTTGTCGCGATCTGAGGCAAGGGGTACAGCCCAATGGTGAAACCGAAACGCCCTAACCGTTCGATTTTTACCCAACATGACATGTTAGACCCGACGATAGACAATTACAACGGAGAGAATTTCAATGAAAAGGAGTAATTCAGTACAAAAATGGTGAAAGATATTCACAAATTACTCGAATTGTAGGTAGCTATTATTTTAGTTATTATCTTTGGTAGAATCACTCGATTATGGAGGTTAATCGAGCCGCCATTCAAATTTGCATGGAATGTTTGTCTTGATGTGAAGGTCGTCTATTCCTCAGGATTGACCCACGATCGGATGGAAGAGAATAAAAAAGGTAAACAAGATCTTCGACTTGATATTGATATCTTTCCGAAAGTTATATCCCCGAGCGATCAACCTGTGAATCCAGTGACTTCTTAATTTCGGTGTTGATATATTTCATTTCAATCAGTTTCATCGATTAGGAAGCCATTTTATTTTGTTGTTGAAGGATGATTAGGCCCGCCGGCGGCGGGAACTGTTACAAACAAAGAATGAGTTGCAAGTTACATATATTTTCAAGCGGGTAATTGAGTCCTTCCGATCGAAACAACTGTTTGTTAGAAGGTTTAGAGAGGAATCGTCATCATCTCGCTGTATTATTCTTTCGTGACAAAAGAGTATGGATTTGTGAAGTGGAGCGTGTGTGCGTAGGTGTATGTATTTAACCGTCATTGAAGCAACGGCCCGACGCAGCATGTAAACGGTTCATGCAGAGAAGACGCCCCCCTTTGTCAAAAGGATTCCTGTCAGGTACCCGTTCACTATTGTGCCTTTTCGTCATGTGTATGTGGCTCTTCTTCGGCTGATTGTTCGTTCATGTTTATCTGTGCTCGTGTTCTCAAGGGTACCAGTGTCTCATGTTGTTTTTTCTCGAGGGATTTGACCTGAATTTTAATTAATTAAAGCGGGCATATCGGATTGAAGGGAAAAGATTCGCAGCTAAGTGCCGTAACATCGCCGTAACGTTCAACAGGACCGTGGGTCTCGCAAGGAGGAAACCAACCAACAGGGTTCCGTCGGGTCTTTGAGGTTGGCAGGGAGAGATTCATTGGCGATTTCAAAACATAGGCTTCAAGACGAAAGGTTTCTTTGATTCGTACTGTGAATAAGTGATTGCTTGCGCTTGCTTCGCTGATTATAATTTCGTCTAGGAAAGTGAGGAATAGCCCTTGAACAGCTGCAATAATGAGGCAACGAGCCAGTGAGAGGAAGCGCCTAGAGTACCTTTCTGACTGGCTGAGATTGCGCTATCCCGAGGCAAGGCATCCTAACATGGGTAGAGTTATGGAGGGTGAGGCCAAGGATGTCCAGCAGCCAACGTCTGGACAAACCGAAGCAAAATAGAAAGCTGAGACCCTTTTCGTTTTTTTTCTTCTTCAGTTAGCGTCGGGGGTTTCGAATTCTGCTCTTTTCTTCTTCCTCCCTCTTTGTCTTTCTGGTTGGGCTTACTCGCCTCCCGCATCCGTATTAGTGAGGACGGTTTCAAGACAGGCGTGCCCCAGGGGAGGGGTACCATACCACAGACTCCATTCGAAAGAGACCTCGTGCAAGTGCCAAAAAATATATATAGATAATCGTGGGTCATCGTATTATTTAAATTGTTTGTGCTAACTTGTTCTCCCATTCGACGACGACGACTGGTTCATGTCAAGGAGTTTAAACAAGGCCGGGGCCTTTCAGTAATAATCTTCCTTTCATCTCTCGACGAAGTATAATATATATACACTCTCAGGAGGAAGAGTACTAGAAAAGGATACATCTATATATTATCATTTGCGCTTTGCAACTCGTTCGGAATTGATTTCTGCAGGGAGGGCCCAATATCGAATCGAATCGACTATAAATACATTTTAGTCGACAAGACAAATTCGACAATTAATTAATACGTAGACGACGGGGGGAACAACTAACTAACCTTTTCGTTCTTTATATTCCTTCCTTCCTGTTTTGAATTTCTCCTTCTTTCTTTTTGGGGTTTCCTCTTTTTTTTGATATAATCGGATCGAAATATATCAACTAGCAAGCACGCTCGCCGAAGTTGAACCAGCTGGGCCGGTGACAAGTTAGCCAACTCTTTCCGACGAACCTCACCTCGTTGCCTTTCTTTCTTCCTCCTTCATCCTCACCACCACTGTCCATCGACTGGATACCAAAAAGATGGCTCTTCTCGCCGCCAAGTCGCAGTACACTCATAATCCCACTTATTCCTCCATTCCATATCATCCAGCCGGTCCATCTCCAACAAACTCTGAGTTCTCCGAGCACTTCCACAACCCGGACGACGTCAGGTAGATACCACCGGACTTTGCCGACTTTTTTTCCAATAAACGAACACTAACGAATGTTGACGCATATAGGAACTGGGACGAGCACCGAGTTGGTGAATGGCTAGGAACCATCAACTGCGCTCAGTACGAGGCCATCTTTCGACGTAAGTTTTCTCATATTACCATCCTTTCCATGCCGTTTTGGAGCGGGGTGTCGAGGTGAAAATGAGAGTTGTGTTGCTGACTTTTGGATCACCATCCTGATCAACAGGGAACAACATCACTGGCGATACTCTTCTCGACGTCGATCAGGCCATTCTTAAGCAGCTTGGAATCACAAAGGTCGGAGACCGAGTTCGTATATACGCTGCCATCAAGGCTCTCCGAAATAAAATCACCGCCTCTTCCGTTAAGAGTCGCAATAGAGTAAGCTCGTGTTAGCCGCTCGCTACCCTAACTCCGCTAACGGTCCCCTCATCACAGAAAACCCTTCTCGCCCTTGATAGCATTGCCACTCTTCCATCCGTTAGCCCGTCCTCCTACGAAGCCCCACGGCAAGGAAGCTTTTCCAGTAGTCAGTCCCCAGGCATCGCTAGATATCCATACGGAGCCGAAGATAGCCCTAAGGACGATAAATTCCGGACCTCGAGATCGAAACCGCAGGAAACATCCCGAAGCAATACATATAAGTATGCTCCTGGTAGCGCGAGCTCGACGCCCGCTACTGCTCGTCCCACAACTGCTGCCTCCGATGGTTCTAAATCTGCCGGTCTCGCCACGGCGACTCAGTCCAGCGGCTTTGTTCCCAAGCATGGCGCTAAACCCAGCATTGACGGCGGAATTATGAAAATGCCCAACGTCCAACCGGTACTACTCTCTTTCTAACTTCTATTTCTTCTTCTTCCTTCTTTCTTTATAAAAAATAATTTATATATCTTTTGATACTCTCAGTTCGCACGCGGTTGCTAACTTTTGGCGACTGTAGAACTACGTCAAATTCATCGGCTCCGAAGGTTCCACTAGAGTTGTAGCCATCAGCGGCGCAAAGGCCGCCGACCTGATATTACAGCGAGCCTTGAAGAAGTTTGGCCTGACGGACGAAAATCCCGTAAATTGGTCGGTATTCGTTACCGCGGATAAGAGTACGCGATATCTTTCAGATGCCGAACTCGTAAAGATTTGCCACGATGTCAGCCGACCGGAGCGAGAGCGGCTCATTCTCCGTCCCAGGAAGAATGGTTACCCATCCGCTCCCACAATTGCCGAATATCAACGGGCGCAAGAAATCGCCAAAGAACAGGCAGAATTTGCAAAACAACAACTGATAATGCAGCAGCAACTTCAAGATTTCGAGCAGCAGCAGCAACAGCAAGCGATGAACGATGTGCCACAGATGTTGAAATCCGAACCCTCGAAATCAAACTTGCTGGAGCCTCCCACCGGTGTCTCACGTCCGATATCCCCGGCCCTCTCCTATACTTCGCGGGAAAGCGGTGTACCCAAGCCTCTCAAGGACTTCTTTGGTCAGAGACCTCCCAGTGAACTCATCAGCTCCAACCTGGCCGAATACTTTCCGGATCAGGATTCGAAGGTACTAAAGAAGACTATTCGCAACTCGATGAGACATTCTCGCCATATGAGTAGGATGAGCAGGATGAGTACCGCTAGCAGGATGAGCACCGCGACGACTATGAGCTTCGCAGACTCAATCGGTGGAGCGCCGCCAGTTCCGAGTATCGGAGATGCTTGGCTCAATGCCTCGAAGGTCGGGGCGGGTATTGACGTTGGATCAAAGAAACAACGTCGGCCGATGTCGAGAAGGCCGATGTCCAACTATTCGATGGATAACAGCAGCCTTTCCAGGTTGGATGAGGAGGTTGTCACTCCTCGATTACCAAAGAGCCAGACGCTTCGCCCTAGATTCAGTTCGACGCTCTCCGAAGCCGATACTGAGGACGATTCAAAATCGTATTTGGGCGAAAGTGATAACACCAGCACTACTGATATGGATACCGATGCCGAAGAGACCCAATCGAATTTGTCCGTTGCCGCGGCTCCACCCGTCATCAAGACTTCGCCAATGCAACATCACAATCTCCTAATGCAGCTCCTTAACTATGACGATGAGAAAGAAAAGGATGATGATGAAGAGGATGACGAGGAGACTGCCAGCCCAGACACATTTAAGAAACTTACCGCTAAGTCTGCAGATGTGCCTGATGCGGCTAGCGAACGTATCAGTGTTTCTAGCGCCCACGATAACTATGACGACGATGAAGAGGAAGAGGAGGAAGAGGAAGAAGACTCCGATGATGACGATGAAGATGAAGATGGCGAAGAAGGAGGTGATGATAACATGCACACTAGCTCAAACGGTATGCGCTGGATCCGAGGTGCTTTGATCGGTCAGGGTTCCTTTGGTAGCGTTTATCTCGCCCTCGACGCGATGAGCGGCGCTCTCATGGCCGTCAAGCAAGTTCCTTCCAACGCTGTTCATGGCGAAGCCCGCAAAAAGTCAATGATGGAATCTCTTGAACGTGAAATTGCCCTCCTCAAGGACCTTCAGCACGAAAATATTGTGCAATATCTGGGCTCTGATTCCGAACCCGACTGCCTTAACATCTTCCTCGAGTACGTTCCCGGTGGCTCTGTCGCGGCGATGCTCAACCAATACGGCCCACTTCCCGAACCACTTATTCGCAACTTTGTCCGACAAATCCTTACTGGATTGAACTATCTTCACAACAAGGAGATCATCCACCGTGACATCAAGGGAGCTAATGTCCTCGTCGATAACCGCGGCGGTATTAAAATTTCCGACTTTGGTATCAGCAAAAAGGTGGAAGCCGGCTTGATGTCGCAAGCCATGTCGCATCGTGCGTCTATGCAGGGATCTGTATTTTGGATGGCACCTGAAGTCGTCAAACAAACCGCTTATACTCGCAAAGCCGACATTTGGTCGCTGGGTTGCTTGATCGTGGAGATGTTTACAGGCGACCACCCTTTCCCTGATTGTTCGCAATTCCAGGCCATCTTCAAAATCGGAAGCTTGACGGCGACACCAACGATTCCTGCCAAGTGCTCAGCTGAGGCCAGAGCCTTCCTCGAGAAGACGTTCGAGATTGACCATCATAAGAGACCGACCGCTGAAGAACTGTTGGCGTTCCCGTTCATGAAGATGGTGGTTGGTTAGAAATGCGAAATGGCGTTTAGATGCGGACGGTGGCTTGGTTTACAATGCTTAATGTGTAAGGAATATGGACGATTGTACTGTTTATTTGCGATTTTATATATAATGTTCTGGTAGCCAATGTTTTTTTATCTCATTCCTTTTATGAAAAGATTTTATGATTGTCTTGCATATCTCACTGGAGCCATCTCTTTCTCTTGTCATATTAGCATTTGACTATTTTTTTTTTGTTTTTACGGGTTTAATTATTGAGTTTGAGAAGTTTCAGTGTAGAGCTCGCTGGATTAGCCTCGCGGCTTGTGTCAATGGTTAGTGCAGGTCATCAGGAAAGAAGAATCGATTGATGGAGCCTTGTTGAAGGCTTTAGTTTAACTTTTTGAGTAGTAGTTCTTCACTTGAGGGTTGATGTGACTATATGTTGCCGTCATATATTTATAAACCTGGTCCCATCGATTTGAATGATACCTGTACACCATTGTATTATATACATATCAAGTTTACCGGTTTCTGAAAACAACTGAGCCTATTCAGAATACCTCAAAGTTCTACCCATACTTACATACACACCTATCCTCTCCAGTTCTCTTGTCAACCACTGGTTATTAATATTAATATAATCCCATGAAACTACATAATTGTACTTTCCCCGACTCTCAAGGCTCCTCATACGCTGCAATCTATCCTCATGGAGCGCTGGCCCAAAATACTATTTAATAAGCTATGAAAATGTTTAAAATGGTTTCTTTCATAGTAGGAATGCACCGTTCGCTGCCGTTGTCTGTATTGATCGGCGTGCAGCTGCACACCAGAAGAATCAACAGGGTTCAAAGCGACATGGTAGCGCTTTCAGCTTGCTTTTCGGAGTCGCAACGACAGCTGCTCGTAGATGCTCGAGATTGTATACACCAGTGGCTTGGTATCATTGCTAACGCCGGCAGACCAGGCACTTCGAATATTAGTTCAAACCCTTTCAGATTCAAGGATGGAGGCAAGAAGTCGATTTGTAGGTCTTCAATCGTAGCTACCCCTCTTTTTGGGTTAGATTTGAAGAGAAAATCAGACAAATTACAGAAAATTATAACCTTAAAATTGAAAATGCCAATCTCTATTACACAATCATGCATCTTTATATATTATACGAAATATTCTAATCCAAGTTCAAATTGCTCTCAACTCGACCTTTTCGTGAACTTAGAAAGCATATCAATACCGCGATAACTTCGAATTTTGGAAATTTTGACCGTGAGTCTATCCATGTAGCATTGATCCGTCTCGTAAATGTTATGAACCGGCCGCGCAGCACGTAGGCATCAAGTTGATATAGGTGTGATATAGGCGTTCTCACTCGGAACTTCCGGAGCCGTTTTACTACAGCTCCTCCAGATAAAATGCAGGGATTTTCTATGCGCGGGCAGGCTGCAACTATAGCTAGTTTCTGCGCCTTCACTGTTGCCCCGCACTCGACAAGTTATTGTGCGATATATAATGCGTGGCCGGGTCGCTACATACACCCGTAAGCCTGTCTACTATTTCTCATTTCCTCGAAAAGTCAAAGTCAAGAGCTACTGAATAGCTTTATAATAAATTTCATTTCAAAGAAACGCATTGGTACTTATTTTCTATATCTTTTAAAAAATGGATAAATGCTGGTTTGTCCTACGACAGACCCACTACGCGCCCCCCGAAAACGGTAGCGGTTTGATACAACTCGGTCACCTAATCCCAGACCTCGAACAGCTCGACCAGGTCATAAATGTCGAATCAGGACCCCACAAATTCCTGCGCGGCATGGTAGTCTCCAAAACATGTCAGGAGAAGTTCCAGTGGAAGATAAACACGGACAATGAAACATCCGTCGACATCAACACCACGGTTCCCATCGCCGCCGCGGCGGGTGCGGTGAGCGCAGGTGGGAAGTTGGGCGTGCTGTTCAAAAGCTCGGTCGGAAAGTTTTGGGAATTCGATAGATTGGATACAGAGATTTTCAATCCGACGTATCCTTATGTTTCCGCGAGTTTGAAGGACCAAGCTGTGCTGGATTATATTCAAAGAGCGAAGAAGATGAATAGGTGGACCATGTTCATGATTAGCGGGTTGGCTATCGCGCGTGGTGGAGCTAAACATACAGGAACGGAGTCCTCGGGGAGAAATATACACGGTGGCCCGGAAGTGTGAGTATTTCATTTTATAAATTTTGATAAAATCTGCTAAACATGATTATACTGATTTGAATTATTTTTTGAAGTTCTGCAGCAGGGATAGTAGATGTAGGTCTCGACGTCGGGTTCAAGAGGGATAGTACCGTCACTGCGAATTTCAATACCACTTCGGATTTTATCTGGGCGATCAGGTTGACGCGGCTGCATAAAGGCATATTTAGTGAGCTTTTAGAAGTTGCAACTTTCAGCAAAGGTGCTACGTATAGTAAAGAGGACGGGGTCGACGTGGAGAAGGAGTTGGCGGACGAAGGCATGGGAGACCTGAAAGTTGTTCAAGTTCCAACAGCGGACGACGACTCCGGAGATGGGGATATATTCGTTTTGCCAGGAGATGCCGATATAAGTGGTTAGAGGTAGACAATTGCAATATTTAGCTCCAAGGAGAAGCATATATTTAATGTTGAATACGTTCTCTGAATCTCAAATAACTAGCAATTAAACGGATTTTACAACTTCAACTAGGATGATTCAAAAGAATGCAGTAGATGATCTTTGATGGTCTGTAGTCAGCACATCCAAATGGGTATACTGTGCTTCGGCCATCGTACAATGGCAAATATTATAATTCAACCTGCAAGTACTGAGTCGATCACTCATGTGCCAAAAACAAGTCCGTTTAGGATTCGATATTGGTGATTGCCAGTGTTGAGCAGGACGAATTGCGAAGAACCCTGTAAGCCGAGCGAATTCACCAATGCCACAACAAGATCGAGATATCCCAGTTCCTAACCAGGAGAGTATGTGAGTGGTCAAAAGGTGTATCTCCGATGCTTTTCCGTGGTTAATTACGTTAATTAGAACTATGCCGCCGATTGCCGCTAACCACGAATTGACAGTGGTTGAAATGACGTCCTCGATTTGGCCTCACAAAATGAATCTGTGCGGCATATGACGTCGACTTATTTGGCTCAACCGAGAACTATAAAAGCAAGTGATGGCCTATGAAATAAATGATCAAGCAGGCGTATACATAATATAATAAAAATAATATAAAATTTAAATTTAGCCTTGATCACGAAACGCTGCGCAATATTCACAAGCTGCAAACCCTAAAACAATGTCTAAACGAACGGAATCCGACCTTCTTGACTTTGGGAAGGATGGTAAGATCTTGTGCTACCAGTACTCTCAGGCAAACATCAATTGAATTAACGCATACCTTTGTCTTAGTCAAGCGCATATCGGTTGACAATCTTACTCCACCCGACACCGCCCAGGCGAAATCCCGCGATGAAGAGACAACAGCCAAGCAACCGGTCAACAAAGAACAGTCGAACCGGCCGACGGCAAACCAGTCATCTTCTTCAGTAGAGCACAGCGACAGCGCCGACCGGGGCTCTGATAATTCCTGGTTCTCCCAGAAAGACTAAGGGATTTCTTCCAGAATAGAATAAAATCCACATCATGAAACGTTTCTCTTTGTTGTTCAATGTATTCTAAAGTCGATACCCGTGAAATTGATCCAAACCTCCATATTTCCCAGTAATGGGTGAGATATTCTAGTATATTCTTTCACTCCTCGTAAAAGCCGATATCGTCAAATCATATTCAAAGTGATAGCTGTGCTTCCTAGAAATTGGTCAAATAGGGTAAAAGGATCTTCAGCCAAACAAGTCTCTCCCTTCGCCACCCGCTATACCCATCAGAAACTCCGCGCTTTTCAAAACCCGGAATCCTACGGTTCTCCCTTCAATGTCTTCGCCCCAGCCCGTGATACCGGCCATGAATCTGGGAGCATCCTCTCTAGGAATTCGCAAATATACCTCGGATACATCCGAGTGTAAGAAATCAATAGGTATAGCAGTGCCGGAGATACCCAGAAACTGGTTCAACGCGGTCGAGAGGTGCGTTTTCCAGGTGAGAAGATCCGGTGGATAGGATGGCGACGTGTGATCCGGTGGATGCGGTGGGTCGAACGTCCTGCACGTGAAAATACCCTGTCAATATCGAAATCTTCGTTTTAGACGCGACGTTGCTGCACTGCTATTGAAGAACGTACATTCGAAGATGGAGGTATTGCCACTCGGGTTTGCGAATGGTGAAGCGCTGCTCCGGCGAGCGAGGCTGAAGCTTCCGCTGGGGCTTCGAAGGGCCATCGACGTCCATGGGAGTGCAATGGGAATGGAAGGAATAGAAGGGGGGAGGTTATTGGCTGGCCTGGCTGTGAGCTGCGACGAGGTCCACGCAAGCTGCCAAGCCAGAGACCGAACATCTTCGCCACACGTCCAACAAACAAATAAAAACACGGCCAACTACGCAGCTGCGCTTTCTTTTCTTTTCATCTGCTCCATTATTCCTTTCCCCGCTGTGGATATTTGAGATACAAAGAAGCTGTAACATACAAAAGTGCTGTCAATATGACCAAGAACGTCGTCGCCCAGTATTCTACCGATGATGAGGATTTCGACCTCATCGACGACGCCACCGAGGTCCAGCTGCCGCCACCAACAGCTCCAACACAATCCTCTCCTTCCAGCGGCAGCGGTAGAGCCTCCGGCAAGACCCCCGTCGGCCGACTTCCTCTCTCTCCAACCTCAGATATCACCGCTTCGGGGTCCATGGATGATTCAAATAAAGGTGGAATCTCGTTAGGACCACCTCTCCCTCCGAAACCTTCGACCTATGCCTCCCCTGTCGACGTCATGGCTCAAAAACTATCAGATTCTAGCCTCGAGGACTCGTACATATCTACTGGAAATGTTAGCGAATCCGCTGATAGCACCTACGGGCTCTATTCCGGCAGCAAGCGTGTCTACAAAGCTCTCAAGAGCCATATGGACTGGGGCAAGGAAAAGGAAGTCCTAATCGCTGTCATGGGGTAAAGACTTTCATCGTTAAGATAATTATAAACTTGAGTAACGATGCTAATGTAAATGATCTAGAATGACTGGTGCTGGAAAGACAACATTCATCTCCAAAGCCACCGGCAAAACTGATCTATTGATTGGCCACTCACTCGAATCATGCACCCGCGAGATCTCTGTCCATGAAACCAAAATCGACGATACCACGGTTCGGTTTGTCGACACTCCCGGTTTCAGTGATACTTACCTCTCCGACACTGAGGTTCTCGAGATGATCGCCGATTATCTCGCCGCAGCATACACCAAAGACGTCAAATTGAATGGGATAATCTATATACATCCGATCTCCGAGAACAGAATGACAAACCCTGCCACCAAGAATTTAGAAATGTTCCGAAAGCTCACCGGTGAGAAGAATTTGAAGAATGTAGTGTTGACTACCAGCATGTGGGATAAAGTTACCGCCGAAGAAGGAGCTAAGCGAGAGAAAGAACTCCGAGAAAAGTTCTGGAAAGTCTTGCTGACATTCGAAGCCAAGACTATCAAGTATCGCGGTACCCCCGAATCGGCTCGGGAAATCGCAGCTCTGCTGATGGAAAATAAACCTTTCTACCTGCAACTCCAAGAAGAGATGGGTAAGGGCAATAAAGCTCTGAAGGACACCGCAGCCGGAAGAGAAATCATGCAAGAGCTAGTGAGAATGAAGGAACAACACGAAAGGGAGCTGGTTGAGATGAAGGATATGATCATGCGTACGCAAAAGGAGAATAACGATGCCGCTGTTAAGGCTTTGGAGGAACATTATCAGGGCTTGCTGAGAGATATGGAGAGAACGCTGGTGGATGAGAGGAGGATGAACGATGAGGCCGTCAAGTCGCTGAACGAGAGGATTAGTGCGCTCGAACGTCGTGGGATGTGTCACATTATGTAGTCGTTCCTTATCTTGTCTTCACTTCACGTTCTTTGATTACCCTGTCACCGTTTTTGCGTGGCTTTGAACGCTGGCGTCTTTCGGAGAGTGTTGTATTCATTCATTTGGAAGGTTAACATTGCGAGATCGGAATAATTTTTGGTATATCTGGTAGCTTCCATGCTATATTTTAGTCTCTAAGGCTAAGCGTATCTTGGTAATAAGAAAATATGAATGAACATCCAATATGGATGACCTGACGCTTTAATTCCAACTAATTCTATGTAAATGTGCTAGAAAATGCTGTTGAATGCTGCTAGTTAGAGAAGCTTCCACAGGTAGAATATACAAACAAAAGAGTTAGTCCCAGAACTCCAAACTCACTATCTTCCTTACACCTCACTTCTTCCAACTTGACCACTCGCTCTTACGGCTGAGGGTGCTTCCCGTGCGGTATTATATATATCAAATATAATTAAAAATTTACCAAGAAAGCCACATCTTCGTCATACTATACACAACCAAGGTTTAATAGATTTACAAAGAGTCTCGGCAAATTCGAAAGTACGTCGACTTTCTCTCAGCGGGACCAAAAGTGTCGGCGGTCAGACGAGAACGGCAGGTGTGGTTGTCTTCAAGAATAAATGTTTGAGAAACAGAAAACCATATGCAGCTACGTGCATAGGAGTTTGTAGTGCACCAGTATCAGACATATGCTAGAAATATCCCATCACCGTTAAGAATGAGATACAAAATAAGACATATTCTGGACCAAATCTACAGTATGCTCATAAAGGTGGTGATTCCTTTCATGAGACGCAGATCCTAAGAGGAAAAGGTTATTAAGAACATGTCTATTAAAGTTCTCGATGAGCTATCTGTTATAGAGAGATTTTTATCCCGATGATGGGAAGGAAGTTATTTCTAAATAATGTCTTCCAACAAGTTGCAATGCTGAGTTCTTAGAAACTGAACGCACAGAATTTCCGAAGTTCATGAGCCGGGTACGAGACAGCCTCCATGGCGAAGGTAACTGACTGAAATATCATCGACTCGACGAGACCGGATGTACCCAGCATACCTTGAACAGGAACGAACTTAGTTAACTTATTGTAACCATCCGACATGATATTATAGTCAATTGCCATAATCCTCGGACAAGTCAAGATTCTAGCATCTTAGGATGCAATAACAAAAAATACGACTATTAAAATAATATAATGAACCATAGATATCTATGTTGAATCAAAATTTACATAGTGTCTTAACTCTGCAATACCTACAATGAAAACCAAATTTTTCCTTCGAAGAGAAGAATTCTATAATTAAGCAATTGATATTTAAGATCGTGGTTGCGATAGAGAATCCACGGTCCATATCCCTTAATTGAAAGCCATAAGAATTCTCAGCATCCCTATTCGACATACCCCGCCCTCGCTCTGCTTTTTATAATATCCTTTACAATATCGAATCTCATAGTCATGGCCTCCTTGACTAGGTGTTTACAGAATTCTCTGTATTGCAGAAGGTTATATTCTCCTGCCAGAATCATCCTCGAAACGGTTTCATTAATCCCGATATCCTTCAGACACGCTTCCCAATCATCGGTAGAATTAGTTTTCGGATCAGCATGTGCGTAATCGATTACAAAGCAAGCATAAGTGAGAAGATCCATATCTAATTCTGGGTCGGGCGGTGGTCCGGAAAAAAGAGTCCACAGGTGCTCAGCCTTTTCGGCATTGAAACCCATGAATTCTAGAGTTTCTTGGCTTTCGAGTTTTATGGGTATTTTTGGTTTCCTTTCCAGCTTGTCTTTGGGTGTTTCCAAATTTGCTTTTGACGGTCGGAAGATTCTTTTGACTTTGCGAGCCAGGCTAGTGAAGAGTTTGTTAGCCATATTGGGTGGTGTTAGCAGATTTGTTAGTGATAATATTTGCTGATAATAGAAAGGAGGTTGAATTGTGGCTGCAAGGATGATTAGGATAGTTTGAGTAACTACGTGTACTATATAGAGCAACCCTTATATCAGCAAGATCAGCGAGCCTGATATCTGAGCTTTCACGACGACAATTGATGTTTATCAATGTAACCACGCATGTGACTCTGCTCGAAACATGGGTTGGACCTTGAGAAGGACAAGGAAATGTTTACCGTAAAATCAATCAATTTACTGGTAGCCTGGGGTAGTAAATAATAACCTGGCCGTAGCGTAACATAAGTTCACCAAAGCAAAATCACACAAGAAACCGAAGCGCAGAAGCCCTCAGTGCCAAATATGTGTTGTGATGCGAAAATGCAACAATTTCCTAAAGGAGAGGCCGAACAATCCAGAGCGGACCCACTCGTCGCAACCTCAGCCTTTCCAGAGAATCCCTGCGCGTGCATACTCGTGCTTCCGACTCCGACTCTGGAGAAGATCTTTCCTTCCAATCCATACCCTTTTGGAGGAGTGCATCGTTTGGCCCTGCTGTTGCGAGTTAGCAATCTGCAGGTTGGTGCTTCGCGGCGCTGGCCACTTTTGGATCCTTAGCTCCACTTTGCGCCGTGAAGCCGATTATCCATTGGTTTTTCCAGGATAGCAATATTTGCGACCTCCGTATATTCACGGAGTCTGGTTAATTTTAACGCTCCCAAATGGTTGACTTTGTACGGGTTCACGAGGTTGCTTGACAACGGAGACCGCGATCCAGCGGCATGCTAATCACAATGCATGGACCAACCATGATAAATTATGTAATTGCGATTGCGAGCCAGCTCACAAGCTACTTTTTCTGAGGTTTATAACAATGCCTCTTGTGCCGCCGACATGATCGTTTTTTAGATCTCTTGCTTTCCAGCCCCTCCACATTATTCTCATCTTATTTTCGAGAGAAGCAACAGCCAAAAATGTTGTACTTTCGTGCATTACATGTCGCAGTATGGGCGACCAGCCTACTGGCTGTTCTCTCGAATCCCACTGGTGCGGAACTCTCATTGCGGGGTCCTCCAGGAGTTTCTGCCTCAGATATCATGAGAGAAGTTCGCCGTAGCTTGTCACAGCACAGTCTCGAAAAAAGAGCGCCGACGACTGTGAAAAACAGTACCTCTATGGCTAAGCGCTGGAACAGCGCTACCCTTTTAAAATTCGCTAGGTATGCCCAACCACTTGATAAATATCAAATTCTATTTGGCCATGTCTAATAGGCAGGTAAAATAATTTCCAGATCAGAAGAGGCAAAAAATGATACTACAGAATTCAGCGGTTCGGTCGACGTGGTTTGCACAACATGTTATCTACACGCCTCCATGACGGCCTCCGCTACAGTCAACGGCGTATTCAATCTCACCCAGGATATTGACTCCGTACGAGGCGCAGTTAATAATGTCACAAACGCAACTCTCAGCTTTATCCAGAAATATGCCACCAGTCTGTCGACCTCGTTCGACAAGAACAACTTTGACCTCGCTGATCTAGAGTTGCCACCGATCCCGGTAGACTACGACATAACCACACCACAGCTGCCGGGTGCCTATCTAACATTCGAGTTTGATGGATTCGAGATCTATCTTGCTATGAATACGATCTTCTCGGCGGGTGTCACCTATGTTATCAACTTATACTCCCTCCCCAGCCCAATTGGTCTCCAACTAACTCAAGACCTATTCATCGGTGTTGTTCCTTCTATTGATTTGATATTGAGTGCCGACTCGGAAATCAATATCAGCAGTGGGTTCCATATCAAATTCGATGACGGTTTCATCTTGGAAACGGGATTGTTCGGTAACAACGTCACCCAGACTGCCAAGTAAGCCCTTTCAAGTAAAATTTAGAGCGGCAAATCGCAGAGACTGACGAATTTTCTTTACTCTAGGAATGGCGGGGCCTTTGAATTTTTACCAGTAACCGTCGAAAGCGCAGGTGTGGTGCTCAAAGCTGTTATTCGCTTAGAAGTCCGCGCCGGTTACGAAATCTCCACAGCCCCGTTTTTCCTCCTTGCTGGAGGTATAGCCGACGGTCTAGAGCTCACAGCAAGCTCCGGCATCGAAGTCAGCGTATGGGCCAACATTGCAGAGTTGGCCACCAACGTCACTCTTTATCCTAACAGCAATGGCGACAATAATTGCAAACTTGAGGTCCAAGAATCGTATCAAAACGCCGTGGGTGGTGCCGCGGGTGCCACTGTTGCCGTAGCTGGCTACGAGTGGGGTCCCTCGCCGGAAACTAGTATTCCAATATGGGGCGTAACGTTCACTCAATGCGCCATTCAAGGGTCCTCTACCTCATCCGCTGCCGTGCAAGCTGCAAGTGGATCGACCACGACGACTTTAAGCACAGCAGCTACGTATATCGCTACCCAATGTGTATCGACGGGGCTCATCGACTGTCCAGTCTCGCTTCAATCGACTACAAAAGTCGTAGCGGAGGAAACACTAGTCACTGCTGTCGCTTCTGGATCTAAAGCGACGTACCCACCCACCACTGAATCAACTGTCGGTTCCACTAGTACCTTTGGTACCGGCGCACAGAGCCTTTTCGTTACATCTGGTCCATCAGCCACTGGCTCGAACGGTTCCGGGTCTGGTTCGGGCTCCGGAGGCTCCGACTCTGGTGGTAATGATGACAACAAGAACAGGAAAATTATTCTTGGTGTTTGTATTGGACTCGGTGTGCCAATTTTAATTGCTATTGTAGCTGCATTTCTGTAAGTCAATCCTTATTTAATTTTTGACATCGAATATGTCATTCGGCAAGGCTAACATGATGATAGATTATGGCAAAAACGGAGAAATCAAACTGCTGAAGCAGGAGCAGCGGGAGATGCAGCCTCCGATACCCCGGATAAGACACCGCAGGCAACGGTCGAGCCCAAGACAATTTGAGCAGAGTAATCCGAGCCAGAAGATTGATAATATAATGATAATTAGGGATGATACTATGATCCGTTTGCGTAATGTACCACTCGATTAATATTTCGATTATTTTACGATATTTAATATTCAAAATATCCCATTTAATCTATAAAATTATCTCCCAATCTCAGATACCATGTCGAGAGGAATCCGAAATTGCAGGCGTTAAAATATATACATGAACAAAGCTCTTAGAGCACCCTCCCATTTACCAAACTCCAATCTATCGATATAATGTCCTTCTATAACCCTGAGCAAAGAAAATGTAGTCCGATTTGAACATCCCCTACCCCCACGGCGCTCATTTATTTGTAATTGAACGTTTAGTTCCAGCTTTCAACCTTAACATCAAGGTATTGACCCTGGGCTGGCTCATAAAACTCCTGCGCGCCGCAGGTATACTTGAAGTAAAGCTGAGTGGCATTTTCCGCATATGCTAAATAACACATACAAGTTAGTAACCTCATCACTATAATGCAATGAGTTTGAGTGAACTTACTTCTAAACGCGAATGGCGCGTTGAATTCTTGCCAAGCGGCTTCTTTCCTCTGAAGTTCAACGGATTGCCAAGTGCTGCCCTGAGACCAGAAAGCTTCGAACTTTGGAAGCGAACGGCCGCAGTCCAAGCCCTTGGGGTTGAGCTTGGCTTGTCCGTTCAACCAGAGACCGTCGTAGTCATAGTATTGGACGTGGATTTCTTGGGTTGGCTTGGCGATGGCGGCGGCGTTAGTAGCCGCGATGGAGAGGGCTCCAATGATGGCAGTGGTGAACTTCATTTTGAATTATGGAGAGATACGAAAATGAATATAATCGAATTTGGGAGTGTTTGTAATAGTGGATAGGGATGATTATGATATTGAGTATTGATCTGGTAACATAATGGTTATAAACGGCGAACACATCTCCCTTATATACCTTTTGAAGCTATGAGTATAGGAGCAATTTTATACATTAACACAGCCCATAGGGAGCATATTGAGAGCTCCAACGGTTGTGCCGATGGCATCATTTGCCGTATGGCTGAACCGTCGGCGTTCTCAATGCCATCATTGTGAGACCGGCGCGAATCTAATCAGGAAGCTTGGCCTATTACTATCTAACGAGAAGAGGCTTCTAGACCGTTATATCGGAGAGTAAATTTTTCTGATCCATTTAATAATAGACCCATATGGTGAGGCGATAACGAAAAGAACCCCTGACAGAAAGACGCTATATTATACCGCATGTTTTTATCCAACAGCTGTGTTGGGATACATGTGGATAGCGAAACGGCTCAGATATCCCCTTGCAGCTCAAGCGCATGGAAGAAACAAAAATTGCCATAAGAATGGCAAGCAAAACCCGTTCAATACCAGGTAAGGTATTTTCTGTTGGGAACAATAATGTACCTGCGGCATCCTCGCGCTAACGCTATTGTGGCATCACAATCCCGAAACGGAAACTGACGATATACCGGTTCGCCGTCCACATTCCGGCCGCCATTGTATGCAGAAATATTTTGTCTCGCTTCGATCCGAGCGATCCCGAATTGAACTTGCCGACCTTCCCCCGCGCGTTTAAATTATCCATGAAGGGCGATTCACATGCATGGGAATTTTGGAACGTTGCCCATGGTAGCTTTCCTCGCCGAAATTGAAAATTCCATACATGTTGTAATAGGCTGAGGCTAATTACGTTAAGGCTGATAGAAAACTCTAGAAGAGAGCTCGATTGGTTTGTTTCGAGTAGCTACTGGGAATGTAGTAAATTTTTGGCGATAAGAGAGTTTTTGTTTTCGGAAGCCCGGCGCCCCTAGCGAGCTATTGAGTATTTTTGAACTCTCTCAGATACCTATAGTAGCCCCATGAGCTCAAAGCCGGTACGATTCTCGGTCTTTGAAGATTTGGTTGCTTGCCTATGTGATATTATATCTTCTGGAACTCGCTGGATATAGTGGCTCAGTATTCTGAAGCCAACACAATATACTCAGGTTCTTTATCCTTGGCTCTATCGCCGAATTTGAATGCACTATTATTAGTATTTTCAGAAGTATATTCATCGGGTTAGTAACGACTGTAAAAGGATAACGGTTTCTATTTCTAGTATTTCTGATCTAATTGTCGAGGGATTTAATTGGATGTATTGTTGCCGTATATGCATAAGGTGTCTTGAAATTCGTAACCTAGTTTACCTGCTCCAAAGCCGAGACTGTGAGTACTACCACATCTGTTGAAATCACGATAAATTCTTTAGGCATGCATGGTTGACTTGCGGATCAAGATATCTGAGCAATCCCCACAGTTTAGTTACAGAATTCAAAATTCCATTAGTTAACTGCTGACCGACATTGTAGTTAAATACTGCTCTCCACGCTATCTACAGCATTGCATATCCTGAATTTAGCAAATAGCACGCACTCAAAGTCACAAATGATGTCTCCACCAATTAACATCGATAAATCACGTCTACGAACGTGCCACCAACACTCACAATCTTATCAACATCATGCCATCAAGCCATCATGTCACCTCCATCACCCTGCAACCAAACATCTCAATCACCTTCATCCGAAAATGAGCTCCTCAACCTCCACTCTTATGGCTATCCCTCCTTGGATCTTCCTCCTTCCTCCACCATCACAGATGTCCCCCTCCCACCCCACCTCCTCGAACAAATCGCCCTCTTCCCTGCAGACTCCCCAGAACGTCTCTTCATCGATCGTCTTTCAGGCTACCACCGCGACCGAGCCTGTCGTCGCGAGCAAATAGATCGGCAAGAAGAAAGAATCAAGCTCCTCCTGGCAGAATACTACCGGCGCCTCCATGGTACGGACGGAATACAAGCATGGGACGACACAGATCAGAGGATGGTATTGCTACGAACGAAGATTGATACGTTGCGGATCTTGCGGAGGTTGAATTTCATGACGGAGATGATTTTTGGGAGGTTGGATAGTTTGGAGATTGGGATTGATTTGTTTGCGGTATGTTATGATTTCGTTGATCTCATATGTTAGAGATATGTTTATGCATTGCTAATTCCAGGGATTTTGTGTTTGGGCATCGGTAGAAGGATGAGCCAGAAGCTACTATACGAGATGGAGAAGAGGGCAGGGAAGAAGGAGGTTGATAATGAGAACTTTCTTGGTTGTCATCTTTCATTGAGATATCGAGAAAGACAAACGAAAATCTCTAGTGATGTCTGATCTCGAGACCATGCGGATAAGAGGACAGGGATAACGATAGCCTCGAAACCGAACTCTCTCGAAGGCGGTCTTCTCGAAGGCACGATAGTCTCATATTTTAGCAACAAGTTATCCCATACAATACACATGATGGAGTCCAGGATGAGTTGGTCTCAGGACCAGATCCACATAGTCCACGGATAAGCCAAAGGAGATAATATGAAAACTTACGTGTATTATATATATCGCTAAACACACTCACTTCCACATATACAATACATCATGCAATGTATAATGAATCACTTTGTAAAAATAGAAACCACATCCCCCTCCATAACCTGATGATTCAACCCAGTCCTCTGAGGCGAATGCTTCGCGCTAGCCCCCCAAACAAGCGCATACCGAAATCTCTCCTTAATACTCCGATGAATCTGATCGCACACATCTTCAATCGTACTCCCGCCCCGCACTATAAGTGCCTCTGAGAAATCCGGCGCATTTCCCTTTCTATTCACCCCAGCATCGCCATCTATTAGTAAAGTATTTCATAGCTATGATATCTTCTAAGAGATAGGAAGGGTAGGACGTACTTCTTGGTATATATCCTCAGCAGCCTCAGATCCTCCCAAATCCGATCCACAACCTCTTTCATCCCCAAGCCCAACTCGCAGCTCATAACAACGGTATGCGGCTCTCTCGCCAATTGATCCAAATACGTTTTCGAAATACAATCGATCTTGTTGTACACGTATAAACTAAAACAGCCCACTGTCAGCCTCCAATTCAAAACCATTCGGTCTTCCAGATATATTTGTATCGAGGGACATATTACTAACCAGCGAATATACTTCCTATGCGGCGCCATAATAACATCGATAAAATCATCCACTGTAGCATTCTCATCCCTCACCAAAACCTCAGCATTCAGCATTTTATAATCCCTCAAAATATTATAAATCATCTTCTCATCTAGATTCTTCGGCGGTGACATGAAATTTATCTTCATCCCTCCTGTTTTTTTAGGTTTGAGGTATATATTCGGCGGCTCGCGGTTAAGTCTGATCCCCACGGCCTCTAATTCTTTCTCCAACAACGTCCTCTGCTCTAATTTCTTGGTCGCATCGAGAACCATCACTATCAGATCGGATGTTTTGGCCGCGGAGATGACTTGTCGGCCTCGTCCTTTGCCTTCCGCTGCACCTTCGATGATTCCTGGTAAATCGAGAATTTGGATTTCTGCGCCTTCGTATTCCAGGACACCGGGGATGGCCGTGAGGGTTGTGAAAGCGTATGCGGCGACTTCGGAGCGGGTTTTAGTGATTTTTCCGAGGAGGGTAGATTTGCCCTGTACTTGTCAGCGTATGATACATACACATGGCAGACTATACGACGGGTGCAGGACATACCACAGACGGGAATCCAACAAGCGACACTCGAGCATCTATCCATCAATTAACTCCAGCTCATTCCACACTCGAACTTAAAATATCAATATGTAAGATGAATACCTCCACTCTTGCTCACATCGAATCCACTACCGCCACCACCACCGGCCCCAGCAGCGGGTTCCAATAACTGCGCTCGTAACCGTGCTAACTTTCTGTTCTTCCGCAAAAGAAGATTATCAGGTACTTGATTCTTTCAAGGTGGTATTATATCGATGGTTGATAAGAAAATAGGTGCTTACTCACCCTTTGAGTAAACCCAGATGATATTCTACACATCCTCCCAGTTAGCCTCTCCGTGTAAACTGTGGTATAAAAGAAATAAACGAACCTGTGGCTTTATTCTATACGCCCCAATTGATCGATCTATTAGCCCAAGAGTCCACCTCCCCGAATAAGACGTAATTGGCTGGGGGGACTCTATACCTTCTGCGTCCTCTTCATCTCATCTTCAATCCTATAAAATACAAACACACAATCAAATCAGCCGCATTATTCCCTCCCGATATTCCCGCCCATTCAATATAGAAAGCGGGGTGTTTCGTGTAGTATCGCATGGTTTCTCGTCGGGTTTATAAACGCACTCTTTAATCTTCTCCGAGATACCCATCTTGTCGGTTCGCTTGGTTCTGCTAGCGGGCTATTTAGTCTCGATGCTCTGGTGAATAAGAGGTGGTATTATTTGGTTGTCTTCGATCGAAGCGGCGGTGTTTTTGTTAGCGGGGTGGTGGTGGGTAGGTTGGTTGAGTTGGTGTCGCGCGAATAAATGGCGGGGCAACCTTTTTTTTACTTTTCGCGAAGTCGCTTGCTTGATTAGCTCACATCGCACAACTATTCTGTCTACAAAAAAAAGTATCTCACGTATCCACATACTAGGTTTAAGAATTACACGACAATGACATTTCACCAGGCAGAAGGCACCAATCCCGTAATATCAAAATTAAAAATACCATTCAATTCCTCACTCACCAATATCTACCAAACTAAGCACATGAGTTATAATCCCATACTGAACAGCAAAAACCAAATTCGCACAAAAGAAACAAACGACACAAGAATTTTATAAAACTAAATGTGCTACTTAATTTTTTAATATAAAAAAAGACCAGCAATGAATAAAAACAAAAACCTTGAATCCGTAGATCAAGTATCGAGTATAGCTGAACCTTAAGAAAACCGATTGCACTGATATCGGGTGTTGATAAGTTCAACAAATAAATATAGACAAGTCAAACGCCACGCCCACTAGCAATACAAAAAAAGAACAGATGCAAAAAATGCAGTAATAAGCTGTAAGTGGATATTAACACTTGTAGTTCCCATAAACTGAGTAGGGTGGGTAATCGAGGGGAGAGGAAAGAAAGTAAGGAACACATCCGAGAGGAGAGAGCCAAAAGAAAAGAAAAGGATTTAGAGTCTTTTGATCATTAAACATGTAATCGTGTCGATATTGAGGGTAAGAAATAAAAAATATTTTAAGAGCAAAGACGATTCAAGAAAGAAATGAAATGTTAATACGGCTTCTCCTCATCTGATGCGCGAGTGACTTTCGTGGGATCAATAAAGAAAAGGAAATATCATGCTCTAATCTTCATCGTCGTCATCGTCATCGCTTCCTCCGTCTATTGTTGCTTCCTGTTCATCCACGGGAGGTGTAACAGGCTTCTTCCCGACGTTAAACTTGAGTTTGATATTCGGCGTTGTAATTGGAAGGACAGGTGTGGATGCCGCAGCAGGTGTGTCACCAGCAGATCCGCTAGGTGCAGCGGATCCATCCTTTACTTCGCCAGCGAGACCGAGGAGGGCGCTATCGATCGTGGGGACATCCGCTGGCTCCGAAAGATCGAGAGGTAAATCTCGTTTCGTAGCTTCTTCTGTAATTCGAGCGCGGAATTCCTCCTAAAAGAATCATTAATATCAAAGCTTTCAAGTAAATATGATCGGTGATCTTACCTCCATAGCGACAGCGTCTTCATAAACCATGCTTCCCTCCTCGTTGTACAACTTAGCGTTCGCAAACATAGTCAAGAAATCATCCTTGAACTCATTCAGCGTCAGGTACTCTTCCTTGTCGATCTTCTTTCTGATCATATCAAACGATATCGGACGAGCAATAATCTTATAATAGTCCGGATAAAATTTCTTGCTCGGGAGAACGACAAAGTGTTCAGAGCACTTGCGTTCCGACTCCTCATCCTCGGGAAGGTCTATACAACATTGGTGGACCCGAGTCATCGCCTCTTGCAGGTGCTGTCGTTCCTTATTCGTTAGCGGGTCTGCATTGCTGTTCTTGCCTTTGGCGCGTTTGCGTTTTGGCGCTTCCTCAACCGGCTCCTCTTCACGCTTTCGCTTTTCGGCTTTTGGTTGTCTGCCACGCTTCTTCTTGCTTTGTGGTGTCGCAACAGGAATTTCTTCAGGAGTCTCGGGCTCTTCGTCATCCTCCTCGATAACACCATTAACATTGGCGAGTTTCTTAGCCTTGTTGGCAGCGCGCTTGGCTCGGGCTTCCTGTTTTCGCATGATCGCATCTTCGATGGTGTCATTGTCATCGTCGATGGCATCCAACCATTGCTCTTCCGTAAGTCCATCATCATATTTAACTTGTGTCCTCTCACGAGCGCCACGGCCGGCGGGGGTATTATCCTCGATTTCCTCGCCGATATCTTCCTGTAGATATACAGCGGGTAGCTCGGATTCATCCATTAGTCTCCCAAGCTCTTTTCCTTCTCCATACATGGAGTTCGTTTCTCGATCCTTATCCATCTGTCTAAAGAGCTCGAGTTCGCCTTCATTTCTAGCGATAACTTCATTCAACTCGTCATCATCCAGTTGCTCATCGCCGTCATCCTTTTCGGCATCGTCGGCTTCGAGGAGTGATCGCAGCAGAGCGTCACGATCTTCATCTTTAGACTTGTTATCGAATTTACCAGCCTGAATGACCTTGCCGTCAATGTCAAGCTTGTATTGCGCTCTCGACAGAATCTTCTCTTCAACAGAGTTGCTAGTGATAAGACGTAGAATCCTGACTTCATTCTTTTGGCCAATTCTGTGAGCACGATCCTGGGCCTGAAGATCCTGATGAGGATTCCAATCGGAATCGTAAATGATGACAGTGTCGGCAGTTTGAAGATTGAGACCAAGACCACCAGCACGCGTAGATAGCAAGAAGATCAAATAGTCCGATCCGGGCGCATTGAAGTCTTTCAACATTATACTACGGTCGTCAGCTTTTGTCGACCCGTCCAGACGCATAAACTTCCAGCCTCTGTATGCCAAGAAATCCTCCATAATATTCATAATTTGTGTCATTTGGAAGAACATGAGAACCTATAAAACGTTAGTGCTGTATCTATCAAGAAGGTAGATGTCGTCTTACTCTGTGACCCGAAGCGAAGAACTTTGGAAGTAGTCGATCCAAAAGTTCGAATTTACCAGCCGAACGCCAGAGCAAGTCGTTAGCTAGCGGACCAGGACTGATGGCATTTTCGACATCTTCAAACACAAATGGATGGTTGCAAATCTTCCGCAATTGCATAAGCATATTGCTCAAACCCTTGACACTGACACGACTGTTGGAGAAAATTAGTCAAGATATCGAAAAATGGATAAGCAGTATACATACCCGGACTTCTGGTTTTCACTAGCAACATAGATAGCCCCGTTCTGCTTCATCTGGTTGTAAAGCTTGGCTTGCAACGCTGAGAACTTGCACTTGACGACCTTTTCAACCTTGTCTGGAAGTTCGGCCTCCACATCTTTCTTGAGACGTCTGAGCAAGAAGGGCCTCAAAACCTTATGCAGACGACGAATGATGAGCAATGCCTCTTCTTCAGTAAGTTCCATCTTGTCTTGACCACCCGTGTTGGCAAAGGGGGTATTGAACCACTCGTCAAAGCTCTTAACGGATTTGAAAATGTTGGGTAAGGCGAAGTTAAGAAGGGCCCAAAGTTCGGGAAGGTTATTCTGGAGAGGTGTACCCGTAAGGATGAGACGGTAGCGGACGGTATAGTAAGTTGTAAGTGTGAAACTAAGTTTAGATTCACTGTTCTTCATTCTGTGACCTTCGTCGATAATCAAGTACGCCCACTTAATCTTAGATAATACTGGTCTGTCTTTTATGACGTATTCGTAAGTGGTGAGGAGTGCTTGGAAGTCGCCGGAGCGGACCTGCGCTTGATGAGCCTTTCTGGCTAGCGGAGGTCCTTTGTATACGATCTTTTTGATCGATGGTGCCCACTTCTCGAATTCCAGAGTCCAGTTAGTAAGCGTACTCAAAGGAACGACGACCAAGAAAGGTCCCGGGACATTCTTCTTTTCTATCAGGTGAGTAACCAAAGAGATAGTTTGAATGGTCTTTCCGAGACCCATCTCGTCGGCAAGAATACCGTTGAGATTGTTGTTGAACAAAGAAACCATCCACTGCAAACCCTTGAGCTGGTAATCTTTGAGCTTGCCACCAACGAGAATCGAAGGTTGTTCTGAGACAGTTTCCTTGATTCTGTGAGCGACAGCATAGTAATCGATCTTCTTGCTCGATTCCTCGTCCTCTTCTTCTTCGCTCTCCTCGTCTTCGGAAACGTAGCCTTCGGGTCGTCCGTACTTCTCGTGAGCGTCTTGTTGCTGCGACCTGACAGCTTGGGCGAGGTTCTTGAGGAAACCATCTGTCTGCTTAAGCAAATGGGTGATACGGGTATCCTTGGCCTGGTCGAGCAGCTTGAGATAGGCCTCCTCATCGTTAGCTTTAAGAGCCTGGAGACGCTGCTTGGCTGTTCTTTCGATTCTCTTCTGTTCTTCCTTCTCCATAAAGGAGTGATGTTGTTGCATCATCCTTCCGAACTTCTGAGCCTTGGTGCCCAGAACAACACTGCCAACCACATCTTTGGCGTGAGTGAGAACAGCTCTGAGGTACTCGTCTCTCTTCTGTTTCTCTCTGTTGGCACGCTGTTCTTTCTGTTGCTTCTCGAGTTTCTCAGTGATGCGAGCCTCTCTAAGGCTCTGCTTCTTCATTCTGCGGAACATTGAGCGATTCGTCGTCATGGCAAGGCTGTCATAGTGAACCATATTTTGAACCATCTGTCTTCGCAATTCACGTTGTCGTTCCAGCAGACCCAATTGTTTGTACTCAATCACACGCTTCAGCTTAACGTCATCGTAGACTTCTCCGGTAGAGGGATTGTATACTGCAACATTCAAATCCATATCTTCCAGTTCAGCCTTTCTGGCTTGTATACGACTGGCGATAGCTCTGTCTCGGTCTTCTTTTATCCTGCCCAACTCGATACCGGTTGGCATGATACTGGGAATTAGGGGACGATTTGCTCGAATTCCGTGATCAGAGTGAGATATCGGAGGAAAGAATAGCGTATAAGGTGAGGTAAAAGTATCGTAGCCAGTTTTAACAGGAAGCTCTTCAATCTTCTCGGCGATGGCAGCCTTGGCAGTGGTGTCCGATCCAGCGGTTGGAGTCGGAGGCGTTGACGCCGTGGCTTTGGTACCAGTGGACGAAGAGTTTATTACACTCAGAATCTGAGCCGGTACTGCCTGGCCTCTCGTCATCATTTTGAACGCCATGATCTGATGTTTCAGAGTGTTCAATTGTTCTCCAGTGAAATAAGGACTAGGAGTCGCCGATCCAGCCGCCTTGGCAGTGACGGGAGTCGGTGGAGCATTCGGTTGACCATTCATGTTACCCGAAGCGTCCAATTTTGACGGTGTAGCCGGAGGATGTGGTGATTGTTGAGGTTTGGAGAGGTTGTTCGGAGAAGTTTGAGGCATCTGAGGACCCATGCCGTTGGGTTTTGGCTGCATGCTACCGTTCATGGCCTGGGATGCCATAGCTTGCTGCTGCATTTGATGCTGAAGTTGTTGCATACTAGCCTGTTGTTGTTGCTGCTGCTGCTGATGCTGCTGCTGCTGCTGATGCTGCTGCTGTTGATGCTGCTGCTGTTGATGATGCTGCTGCTGTTGCTGTTGCTGCTGTTGGAATTTCTGTGCCTGCTGCTGCTTCATGGCATTTTGCTGTTCCTTCAACGCTCTGAGATAAGCAGACATCTGGGCGTACTCTACGGATGACGATTCGGTGGCACCCTGTGCCTTCATAGCCTGCCATCTCTGTTGCAAGAATCAACATGGTTAGTCTCATCACGGATAAGGAAGAGAACAAATGCGATTTCGTCGTGAACATAAAGGCAGAGGATGATTGGGTAAAGGTGTTTGTGATGGTGTAAGAATAGAAAGGATGTGGAGAGAAGGTTGGGATACAGGATTGTCGCGTAAGTTAAAAGAATTGGTGGGGTGGAGAGAAAGTGAGAAACGTGAGAAAAGTGAGAAACGTACTTGATAGATTTGTGTGACCTGTTCTCGCGACGGCTGTTGCATCATGCCGGCCATTGGATGAGGCGGCGCGCCGCCATTGGCGTGCAGCTGGTGAGGCTGCGGATGAACCTGGGTAGGCATGACCTGCGCGGTATTCATCACCCTCCTGAGATGATGAGAAGGTCAAATAACGCGGTGGAGGGGCAGGAAGGGAAACGTCAACCAACAAACTCAACCCCGTGGGAGGGAAGGGAAGGGAGAGGGAGACTGTCGGGTTGAGTTTGGTCGATCTAAGTCTCGGGTGGTGGTGATTATTGGATTATCGATTATTATCAGATTGCCTGGGTGGGTGGATGTTTGTTATGTGGGCGTGTACATGGGATGAGACGTGACCAGACAAAGTAAGAAAGATATAAAATGGAAATAAGGGAGAGAGCGAAAGGGAAGGGAAGGAGGATGGCGGTGGCGTTGAGGTTTGTCGCGAGACGAACAATCAACAGACGGCGGTGTTGATGTTGTTGATGGCGAATGTGTTGGAGGTGAGGTTGGTGATGGACTGTCGGTCTGTCGTTCAGTCTGGAGCGCGACGATGATGGGTGCTGGGCGTGCAGAGCTGGTTAGCGACAAGATGCGTCGTATTAAAAAATAAAAAACAGGAGTTAAGCGGGCGCTCCTTGATGGCCTCCTCGCTCAGGACAAGACGGTGGTAGCAGCAATAGTAATTTAAGGTGTGGGTAGGTTGATTATCCGCGTAGAAGGGAAGAAAGGGAAGGGGTTCCTTCTCGTTCGTTCGTTTCGCAGGCCACCCCCCAAAATTGCAACAGAACAACAACAAAAAAAAAAAAACTGAAATAGGAGGCCGCTTGCTGCACAACGGCCGTGCTCACAGTTGCGCGCGTCCTCCCAACACGCAGCGCGTAGTTTGCGTCCCCGGGTCCCAAACAACACACCTCGAGTGAAGAACAATAACACGCTGACTCAGCCGTAGTTATCATGTACGTTGAAATCAACAATTATATTCTCCAAAGGTGATATTGATGGGATATAGGGGATGCGTGGAGGGGTGATTGATGGTGTAGATGCAAAAGAGACATCGCACAGCGTTTATGGCAGTACCTGGAAGCGACCAGGGATGCCAGAGAATCCGGCGAATGCGATTGGGGAGATCAGATCATCACACCGGTCATGCAGCTGTGCACCAAAGAAGACGACAGAGCGCTCGCTCGCTCGCGCGACACGCGCCATTTCATCCCATCCCAATCTTCAATCCATTCATCCCTCCATCCATAGGGCTGGATGGCTGGCTGGATGGCTGGTAGTTTGGGCTGGCGGGTCCGGGCTTGGTTGGCCGCTTCCATGCTTCTTCATCACCTTGGTGCTCCTCGCGACCACTCGTCATGCTCGCCTGCCCGATCTCGCAAAAATGTATAATCATGTACGTACACATTTACACATTTTTCTGGGGATGAAAAAAAAAGGAACCAACCAAGCGAGTCGATAACCTAGCTCCCCACCGACACCGAGCAATCAAGCAAGCAATCAAGCAAGCCCAAGCACGCTATGATTACACGGTGGGGGCGGCATTCCAGTAGCTTTCACCCAATTACGGGAAGCATTAAGCTTAAAATCATGGGGAAATTCAAACAAAAGAATACTTGATGTTTTAAAATCTTTTCTTCTTTCGTCGGTGGTAGTGCGACAACTAGGAACTGGGGTAGAATCAAATTGCAATAATTGAAATCGACATGGAACCATAATAAATCCAGTAACTTTAAAAAAAGATATGCATAAAAAGAAGACAAGAAAAAGAAAAGGGGAAAAACTCACCGAGAAGGAATGACGTATATGAGATAGCACTATTGTACTATATAATAGTACGGTTCGGGCCGATATTAAGGGAAAGAGGCTTCACAAAATGCCGGAGTCTTTCTTCGTCTACGCCTGCCCTGGACAGGAATGGGATGGTATGGGGTAATGTGGGATCACCAGGTGTACCGCCGCTAGGAAGCTAAAATGCCTCGATGGCGAGATTCACCAGAAAGTCTGCGGCCAGGAGGGAAGGGAAGGGCTGGGCTGGACCGGCGTGTCTGGATGGAACGGAGACAGACAGAAGCCGATGGTCAGAGGACAAGCAAGATCAGAACCGCAGGCAGGCAAGCAAAGAGCTAGCGTGTGTGTGTGGCACTTTCTATCTTCTGTGTCTCTTCTTTTTCACACGTTCCCGAAGCCCGATGTTGCTTGCGTGTGTGTCAGTTTCCGTGCTGGCTCGTTCCGAAGTCAGAGGGAGAGGCTCTGTCGGCGGGGAGGCAGTTTTTCCAGATCACACGCGGATAACTTTAAAATGAATTTTTAAAAAAGGTGTGGGAAATAAAATTTAAAAAACGACGAGAATTCGGAGCCAAATTCTCGATCGTTTTAGGGGGAGGAAGGTGTGTGAGAAACCGGAGCGGTTAAACAGGTTGGCGATGAAAAGAACAACAGCAGAACAGCCAGCAGGAAAGAAAGGAGAACGGCCTCAGCTCGCCCGCCAAACGAATCCTTCCGTCACATAAACGGAAGGTCCATCCTCGCCAAACTATCAAACACGACAAACAGAACACACCTGCACAACCCGGCAACACAGACTCAACTTTGCTTCGTCCGATCTATCTCTGCCATCCATCATCACCGTTTCTTTGTGTAACAGTACCCCCTCCCGGAGCCCGGTCGAGAATCGTTTGCCCGATGATTTCACCGGGATTGAAGATGCTTCGTCTCACATGACACAATCCATACCCCGCAATCCTAGCGTCGCAGTTCCACCAGCCACGTTTAACAATCAGATAGACAAGATACCATCTCGCCGCTCTAACATTAAACCTGGAACTAATTCCAATTAATTCTGCAAGAATGCCGCATTCGCGACTTATAATTATTGCGGTTAGTTTACTAGCATTTGCTATCAATCTATTGGCGCTGTATTGAATGAGATAATGATCAATTCTTATGATATTATATATGATAGACGTGATGAAGCATTGACACCTCAGAGAGCGACCAGAATTCGGATTCAGAATGCGAGAGTGCTACAAAGGAAACCAACGCCGGCATCTAGGGTGATGTTTGTTAATTTCCAGCAGTGACTCGACGAATCTACTGGTAGCTGCCTCCGAGATTGCATCCCTTTAATCGCAACATCATTTAAAGATCACGTGCATCGAAACCTGTTCGTCCATCCTCTTGAATGCGTTGATGTGTTGCAAATCGATCAAAGGACTGCCCCTACCCGAAACGGAATGGCGTCCTTTTTCCACCGTCAAACGCAACCATTTCGATAGGGCTAGCCAACAAATTCGACATTTGATGCTATCCGACCCTCCACTCCAACACTTTGTCCAAACTATCACGAGAATAACCGACACCATCATCATCATCACCATCACCACACACAGCCGACGCCATGGGTAGAGTTATCAGATCTCAGAGAAAGGGTGCCGGAAGCATCTGTACGTCTTTTTCCCATCTCTCGACAACCCAGAGCCATTGTAATAGCTCTTCATTTGAATAAGTTTTACTGACATGATTTTTTTCAACATATAGTCACCGCGCACACCAGACTTCGAAAAGTACGTATTCATACACTTCTCTCCGAATATGCCGTCTCGACGATTCCTCGATATATCGATCATAATGTGGCAATTGGGATATTTGACGATATACTTTTGAACGACAATTATATCGAGATAGCGACAAGATGGAAAAGGAACAATAGCTGATTGGAGTTTTGCGAATCGAAATAGAACCCAGCACAATTCAGAACTCTCGATTACTCTGAGCGTCATGGTTATATCAGGGGTATTGTCAAGGACATAATCCACGACTCCGGTCGTGGTGCTCCCCTCGCCACCGTTGAATTCAGAGATCCCTACAGATTCAAGACCCACAAGGAGACGTATGTCCAAAATTCTACCCGTCAGAAAGGAAAACCAAGGAAGACGAAGAAGGGTTCTAATTAGACGGGATATATAGCTTCATTGCCAACGAAGGAATGTACTCCGGCCAATTCATCTACGCCGGAAAGAAGGCTTCCCTCACCATCGGCAACGTCCTCCCACTCTCCAGCTGCCCAGAAGGTACCGTCGTCACCAACGTTGAAGAACGCACCGGAGACCGTGGAACCCTCGGCCGTACTTCTGGCAACTATGTTACCATCATTGGCCACAACCCAGATGACGGCAAGACCCGTGTCAAGCTCCCATCTGGTGCCAAGAAGATCGTCCCATCCAGCGCTCGTGGTATGGTTGGTATCGTCGCTGGCGGTGGTCGTACCGACAAGCCCATGCTCAAGGCTTCCCGAGCGATGTGGAAGGCAAGAACCAAGAGAAACAACTGGCCAAGAACTCGTGGTGTTGCCATGAATCCCGTCGACCATCCTCACGGTGGTGGTAACCATCAGCATATCGGTAAAGCCTCGACTATCTCGAGGTACGCCGCTCGTGGACAAAAGGCTGGTCTCATTGCCGCCAGAAGAACAGGTATGTTACTATTTCATTTAAATAGGAACACAGAGTACATGCTAATAGGGAAATTCTTCAGGTCTGTTACGTGGTACCCAAAAGGTCAAGGACTCGTAAATGTAGATTCTACTGTTCTTTTGTTTGTCGGCTCCCTTTTACATCTTTTTCATCGCATCCAGCTCTTTCTGTCGTGTACCTTTTTTATTCCAGGTATATTTTTTCATTCTTACACCTTCAATTATAATCTTCCCTGTCTCTGGTGTCACATACTATCATCACCAACCCGATTCAAAACCCTCTCATCCTCACAGGCCACAGTGAAGGAAATAACACAAAGTCGTTTTTATTGTACGAACTCGATCCGGCGAGACTTTGGAGCTAGTGGGGGTTCTTGTTCTTTTTTACAAACCTATATACTACCTTAACGAACTTGTCATATCAATGGAAGGCGTTAGATTTGCCCGGATTAACTCAAATTTCTCCTATCATGCTAAAATGTGATGTAGAAGTTCGATGCAGCGAAAGAGTAGAATGATCGTAGCATTTCATAGATTTCATAATTCGTATATATCATCCCGTTCACTTATAAACCAAAATACTTATATATCATACAAACCCCATCAACAGCTCAATTTTTTGAAAATCCACTCCCGCCACCACCCCGTCTCC
Source organism: Orbilia ellipsospora (assembly GCA_036971675.1). NCBI lineage: Eukaryota > Fungi > Ascomycota > Orbiliomycetes > Orbiliales > Orbiliaceae > Orbilia > Orbilia ellipsospora. The sequence goes on from JAVHJO010000003.1 coordinate 557,771, forward strand.
CAAATCGAACCACGCTGGGTGGTACAAACCTCACAGCACCCATCCTTGCCGTCAAATCCATCATCTCCGCATCCTCCTCTTCCTTTGTATTTAGATTTCCATTTGTATCACCGCCCTTCATATCAACATCAGTTGCGGCTTCAACCTTCACCTCCTTTCCACTCCCCACCTGCGATTCCGACGCCGAACGCATGTGTTTTCTATACGGGTTTGAATTTCCTGCTTGTCTATTCGACCGTCGAGCGGTGGGTGATGACGGTGTAGGGGTATCGATATCCATATTTCCGCTAGCGACCTTCACACCGTCGGTTCCAACTTCACCCGAGGCAGAAGCAGCGGCTGTAAAAGAAGACTCGCTAACTCTTCTGACACGGGTTCTGCTTTTTCGTGGAGGAGATGTGGTGAGAAGAGTTGTCGCGCGGTCGATACCGTCGTTTACAATGTAGAAGTTAAAGTTCTATATTTTACTTCCCTTAATTAGAAATATGTATAAATTATAGGAACGAGACCGGGAAAGGACGAACTTTATGGTAATAGTGCTTATCTACCAGATGTGCTCTCCGTTTACCAAACGAGACACATATCTTATCACAATCTTCCACGAAACAAGCATACTATATCATATATCAGCAAGCCAATCGAACGATATAAATCAGAGAATATCAAAGCATCAATTGGAGACTTACAATCTTCTCCCCCTTCTCCTGTGCTAAAACCGCAAACATGTCATGATTCTCTCTGATATGACATTCCAATATCCTCGCCGTCGGGAAATTCTTCAAACAATCATGACACCGGTTCGTGTGATGTTTACTATAATGCGTCTCGAAACTTTCAATGCTGTTGTGTTCCCGATGGGGGCAATTTGGGAGCGTGCAAGTTATCGTTTGGGTTTGTGTTTGTGTGGACATGGTGGTATTGGTACCGGTGGGGGAATGCGAGGAACGGGTGTATTTTGCCGGAGGGAGTGGGAGTGATGGTGGTGGGGGCGGTGTGGGTGACGGGGATGGGTAGTCTGTTATTGTTGGTGGTTCGACGGTGTCTGAGTCTCGACGGGGGCGTTTCGACATTGTGATACAGAGTTCGAGTATGGGATGGAATGTTTATTTGTATTAATTTGATGTTTTTTTTTAGCTCAGAGCTAGCCAGCGCAGAGGGTTGGATGGTTGTGGGATATTTCGTGCAGCTGGTAGAGCTGTGCGAGGCAGCTTGGCCTGTCACACCGGACAGGGTTTGGGCTTGTTGGAAAATGCAAGTGGTGTCGCAGAATTTTGTGTTGGGTTGTCGTCGCGGTTAGTGTTTCGGGACGCTATAGCAGGTTTAAGCTGGGCTTAGGTAGAGAGTAACATTTGTATTCGACCTTGCTCCGGAGTGTGAGATTTTGACATATGAGCGAGGAGGTACTTAAAGAGTCGGCAAAGAAGTTAGTAAGCGGTTGGAGCCTGTGATTAATAGTATGGTATCATAAATCTTCATCGATCTATAGATATCGATATCTGCGCCTTTAATGAAAGTTTAATTTTGAAATTAATGGGATGCTGAAATCAATTTTGTAGCATGCTAATTATCCCTTTATTATATCAAGAAAAAGAGCGATAATTATAGTCAAGAATCCTACTTCTGGTTCGAAACTGACTGTCTATCAGGTGGTCTGGGAGGGCCCTAGTAGTTAACAGATCTCGATAATATTATAATTGTAACCGGAGGGTAGACATGTTTCATTTAAAGGTGCATATATCCTCTGTTGGCACTAACCACGCCACGTCACAAAGTCCACGAGTCGGAACATGTTTTAAGGTCAATTATTTGCGAGATGACATATTCGAATGTCATAGAGTTGTAGAGATTGCTTCTTTCTCCCATTGTCGTATATATAGCCACAATCTATGTGGGAGCAGAGCTGGCGGATGTGGTCTAGTCCCAATAAATTAACAGCATTGCTCTTTCTTTGTGTCAATACAATGCATTCGATCAATTCTTTCAAGATAACCTTCCATATTTTCTATACAATTCAATAATGTCAATTTATTAGCTCTACTCGAATAGCTTAGACTTATACTCAAGTGTACTCCACCAATACCGGATTCCGCACGAAGTCTTACGTTCAAATGATGCTCAGAACCCTCCTACCCCTCTTAGGGATCATTCAATTAATCAAATGTGATACTGGCTTTGCTAGCGGGTTGGTGGCAAACGATTCACCGGAATCAGGAAACTACGAGCCCTTTCACGTGGAAAGAGGCACTGCAACACCAATACACGCCCTCGAAGACAGAAACGGTTCCCATATCCAAATTACAACCTTCTACAGAGAATCCTGGATTCATCCATCAACTATGGCCCGCATCTCTTTCGTAAATAGCACGCATGACCAGGATAACATACCCCTTAGCATCGGCTGGGGTGCCAAAAAAAGTGGTCTTAGGATAACATCTAAGGTCAATGGAACATGGTTGAACGGCAATGACACGCAGAAAGATAACGCGCTAGAGCCATATCCTAGCGATTCAGAACCGTCAGATGGTGGTAGAATCGCTAAATTTATAACGGGCTTTGACCTCGAAGAAGTAGCTTACAATGAAAACAACGGGTATCGTAAGATTCGCTTTCGTGTCATATATCACAGAGGGAATTCGACGGATCCGAGTTACTATTGGATTCGGTTTCATGTTGGGGAGGAGGACGAAGGCTACTTTGGCCTAATTGATTATGCATATTACGTTCCGGAGGAAGTCGAGAAGGCAGGAATCCGATCACGGGGGATTTATTTTGACTGTGGGGTTTTCGGACCGCTTTCCGCAGAGCCTCAGGCTGGCTATCTGGATACGCCGACTTCCTAACTATGTCGATAGCTGATATATCCGTAAGCAATGGGAAATTGTACATAATCTCGCGTATAGAGAGGGTTTGGGGTACGGTTTCGATCAAATCCTCTTTTCACGACTTTTATAAATCTAAATCTTCCTCATGTATTTTATTAATCGTAACATATTATGGATTTCATAGAACTAGTATTGGTATACTTACTGTATGCGCAATAGCTCTAGCTAAGCATACATAAGCGCATTTCATTGGATTGCAAAACTAAGTTGAATTATGTTATAAACTGTGCTACAAGAATCACATAGGCATTACTATTTGATAACACGATCTCTTAATGCATTACACGTAATGCTCTTATCGGATTCAAGTTGGAGTTTTAGCCATCTATGCCTTTAGAAAATCCTGCGCTACCCTTAATGAGGGATTCGCTACGACGAAGGAATGCTACTTACTGCCGGTACGTGCGGATGTATATTTAAAATGCACGTAGTCACTTTCGCCTTTGAGTGCGATCTTGAAACTAGCTATTGGATCACGGCCACACGCCCAACCGTTCAATTTGATACAAAACCCCACAAACCCAACATTCCGAACTGGAAACGGAGATAGAGCACTACTGTTACAAATACTAAGATCAGATACTGCAATGAACAGCCCAAAACCGTTCTCGGTTGGGTCCCTTGTCGGAGTAAATGCCCTAGAGTGGTACCAAAATACATTAACCGAGTTTGGATAATAGGATCTAGGAAATATTTATATTTAGATGAATATGTTTCGTGAGCTAAATTGAGTTATTGAAGAAGAAGACCGGTATATCATATATATGCTCGATCTTCCTTTACAAACTTGGCTTGGGATTATACGTGGTACAATTGCTTGCAATGATGAATGTGGAGGCCGTTCTCGTTACTAATGAGTATCGCTAGGCTATGGATCTTCTTATGTACCTTGCAGATGATTAGATATCTATATCGATATTTGCCTCCTTAGAATAACAGCATCTAGTAAACCGCATTTTCGAAATTTCAGGTGAACTCGTGGATGTTGGTTACGTTCTTGTCTCGCATTCTGCAATCCAGTTCACTGCCCAGTCTGAAACCTTCGTTGGGCTAAGCCGCAAAGATTTGATAGAATGACAAGATGAAGCATCACTGTCTCGCCGCAATCTCTTTTGGTTTTCAATCCCAGGAGTAGATATTAGCCCGTGTGCGCGGTTCCATATACCGATAAAGCGACAACTTCTTTTTTCTCCGGCTCCCGTATATATAGCTTGGAAGTCCGACAGAAAGCTCGATAGTAGCTACTGAGGGCATGTAATTTAATCATAGTGGATTGAGCGATTCTTTTTATTCGATTCTTTATCAAGACATCACAACTATTTATTTACTTAATATATTTCTTCCAAAATAAATAGACAGAGATATATCGATCGACCAAGCAAAGATTCACTCGCGAGAGCTCTTTCGCTACCATATAATCAAATCATAGATTTAGAGACCGAAAATGATATTTCGAATCCTTTTGCCTCTTATGGGGATTATCAATTTCATAAGTTGTGCTATCGACGCAACAGCCATATTTAGGAACGATACACTTGAAGGAAATAATTTTGAGCCCTTCCATGTAGAAAGATCCAATATGGTGCGTATCCACGCTCTCGAAGATGGTAGAGGCGCACACATTTTGTTCTCGACTTTTTATAAGGAATCTTGGCACAATGCGTCTGAAACTGCCCGTATCTCCTTCACCAATGGCACGAACGACACGAACAACATACCACTTAGTATCTTGTTTGGTTCCCTAGACTCGGGTATTAAAATCCAATCTAGAGTGAGCGGAGAATGGTTAAACCTTAGCGACACACTTTACAATCCGTCCTTTCCGCCAAATGTTTCAACTGATAATGGCACTGAAGACGACGGTGACAGTGACGGGGGAGACGACGGGGGGAAAGACAAATCCGAACATGGCGTTGGCGGATTCACCATCAGAGATGCGAGTTATCCTCCGTATGCCGGCTATCGGAAGATACGTATTCGGTTGGAGTTTTTCAAGGTGGACAAGAAGCTTAACAGGAAGCAAGCCTATTATTGGATTCGATTTTATATCGGGGAGAGTGAATCTAACAAAGGCGGGTACGCTGCGGATGACTCCGCATGGGATTATGCATATTACGTTCCCAAGGAAGTGAGTGAGAGTGGGATTAGATCCCATACTATGTTTTACGATAGCACTGTCCTAGGGCCACTTTCTGAGATTCAAGCAGTGTATCTGGACGTATAATAATGAGGTTAAGACCTCTATTGTTGTTGTTGACGATGAATAAAACTAAAAGTAGGTACTTAGGTGTTTTTCATGTTAGAGACGGATATCCGGTTTTTCCACTTTGGTTTCCGTCAAATTGGTTACGATAGTTTCTGTATCTTTCCTTTTTCTTTTTGATTTATCAATCGCACATTCTTATTGAATTTTGTAGGATAATGGCATCATGTCTAGACTTGGATTTCTAAACAGTGTAATGTTATTCTAGATATTGCTGCCCTAGCGTTATAACATTACACTATCCGTGACATACGAAGAGGCTACCTCGATCGAGCTCAAACCCGTGGCTCAAAAAACACTCACATAGACCAATACCAACGTTTTGTTTGTACAACCATTGCTATGCCTATCTGGGTTGAATCACCTCCGAGACGGATACAATTTAAAAGTGATCTGAAACCCTACTGGCATACATTAGAAGCTTATCACGAGTTAGTATTTCTTCAAACGCATATTCTGTTAGCTTTCTCGCAACGCCTTAATATTAACGCTTTCTTAGTGGAGTTATACGGTTCAAATGTACACCAGATTTACAACAATATAACAAGGCAATTTTACGAAACCCAACCTGCATATACAAACCAATGGTATCTACTGCGCCGCAAATGATATATCTCTCTGGCTTACAAGTAACAAGGCCAAGTTGATACTCAAGATTTGGCGACGGGTTAAATTTAAATATCCCGTTGAAAGACTGACATGATAAACGCCAGAATCGCTACTAGATCAAAATTATCTAATATCACGATTGAAGTATCAAAATATTTACCTTTTCTTTTCAATATTTGCAACTGATTTGCGAGACAATTTAGCTTCGGTTAGCTATCTATTTTTGTTACCAATCTCAAGACCTATCTATACGCTCCGCGCCACTGAAACCGGATTTCGGACAGCTAAAATGACTCTTTTCGTCAGCTATTTTCTGTTTTTGATGGGTTTCATCCATATCATATCATCTGCTCCTGCAAATTCCGACTTGGCGCCCACGACAAATGGAACAGTGGGAAGCCACGACCCTTTCAAGGTGCCAAGGGGATCTATAGTACCAATGCAAGCCCTCGAAGCAGGAGCAGTGGTAGAGATATCAGTCCGTTACAAGCACCCCGACTTGGTCAACGGTGTCCCCGCAATACACGGCGGCCCCCTCTCCACCATCTCTTTCACCAACAGTGTAAATGATAAAGGAAATATCCCTCTAAGCATCAGCTTCGCCACCCTTGACTCCCCGCTCTGGATCACTTCAGTCATCAACGGTGCGAGAGGGATAGGACCTCTCAACTCGACGGAAATACCGATCCAGAATCTGACTTATATTCTGCCGAATGATACTTCGGGATGGCGTCAGGTACGGTTTACAGTGAGATATACCGGGATTTCGACTCCGAATTTTGGAGCCGTTGGCTACGAGATCACTTTTTATACGCAGGACGCTGTGTCGGACAAGGGAATTGATGCGTCGCGGGGGGTTCATAGTGGGGGTGAAGGAAGGTATGTTGTGGAAGGGGTCGATTTCGGTTATGTTACTCCTTCAAATGCGCCGGAAAAGGATTTCGGGGCGAATGCATTGTTCTTTGATGCTGATGCTGATGGCCCGCTTGATGCGGAGCTATCGGTCGTGTATTTGAATAATTAACGGGGGTGAATAAGGAGAGCCATATCTAAACGTCGTAGAGAGCGTGGCTACATAACGTTATATAACGACAATACGAAGCCTGTAGTTCATCCCTTTGTCGCGGGGTATATGGACCCCTCCTTGATGTCTCTAGGATCGGTGTGTAATATTTGAATATGAAAGTTTGGGAACAAATGAATAAACTGACCCCGATCAGTATTTAGATGAAGGATCGAAAAGTGCGAAACGTATGATTACTATCACCAAAAATGACTCTTACTATTCTAGTATATCTAATAAATTTATGATTGATTCATTGATTTGAAAACTTTTTTTTGATATATATAAGCCCCTAACATTTATATTTCGTAGACTATAATTGTCATGTTGGGCGACTGCCTTTTCCTTCTAACTGGTCTTATAGGGAACAAGTAATAAACACGAAATCAGCGGGACATAGATCCGGACGCCCTCGCCCATGAAATCGAAGAACCTTTAGTAACTATGGAGGAGGTCATACAGATACGTGGAAACGACAACGGGGCCTGGTGCAAGATTCGCTTTTGTATCGCTTCTCTGGGTTTTAACCGATCTTGGCGGTGGCTAGACGGGTTCAGACCCTGTTCACAACTTACCTCGAAATCTTTTTATATTTGTGTGTATTCAAAGCAAACCCACTATAATCTTCAACTCGGCGACTTAGCAAAGCTATTTGTAACCTTTGAATAAACATCAAAGACATGTAAAGATTCATATTAGTGATCGAGTTGAGTTGAGCATGTTGTAAAATAGGTAAGACCAATCGGGTTGTGCATTGTGCATGCCGTTTGGACCAACCGATAGCAGACGGAGCGCGGAGAGGAGGTTGGGGTCTCGAAAAATTTAGCGGCGGCGGCCAGAACCCGGGACCAACCTTGATCAGGCTGGTTTCTGCTGTTGGCACGGCTGTGATTGATGGTGCATGGCATCCAGCAGGGCATCATTGCATCGAACAGGGGAGCTTGCTGGCAATATAGCCATGCAATGCAAGACGAGACGGATAGCTCTATTTCACGGTCCGAACGGCGTCTCAGACAGACACGGACGGACAATGGGAATACGAGAAGTAGCGTATACCGTGTTCTCCGCGTAGGAATCGAGGGACTGCGTATTCCGACGAGGGAAGTTCCTTATAATATATATCCAACGTCTACGGGCGGGGAAGTCCTCGAAGTTTGAAACCAGCCAACCAGCACATCAGACCAGGCGCCCTGCCAACCAAACCTTCGACCGTTGTCCGAGTTGCATGGAGTGGACATGCAAGTCGAAAAAAATAGGTTGGACATGTGGCTAGCTGCTGTGCTAACGAGGAGAGAGAAAAATAGAAGAGAGGGAGGACTAGGTCTCCACTCGGAACGATATCTGCGTATCAAATCAAGATCGAGAGCGAATGCTATTAGTTCGCTAGTGTCGAACGACGATATCACAGTGCATACGTAGCTGATGGATGACCTTGCTGCAGGAAAGCACATGCGAAAAATACGGGGGCCAGCAGAGAATCAAGAGAAGAGGAGATGCCCCCGAAAAAGAATATTCGAATCCAAGGGGGGATTTTTACTTGCCATGCTATGGTTCCGTTGGCTGGTGGGACTACTGACACTGCATATAGTCTATTCTTTTCTTTCATAACTCCGTCTTGTCGTTATCTTTTCTTCTTTGTTATAACCTTCTCAAACTAACTTCAGTGCCCTTTCTACTACTCTATGTTTTTTCTATATTTTTATTTTTCATTCTATCTTCCGAGTGGCTTCTAGAATTCAGAGCGGTTAATTATAGAGAGTAGTCTGTCCTTCTCGGTTGCCATGCCCCCAGCGTTTTACCAGCAAAGTTAAACTGGGAGTTATCACGATTCGATATCCTCCTCTCCCCTTATTCTTCCTCTCTTATCCTTTCCCAATTCCCGCCACCGGCCGTTTCTGTTATTTCAGGCCCTTCATCGCTGGATCATGAAGGGGAAATGCTCTCACGCGTGGCTTCTCCAGCTCCTTCTCTCCTTCTTCTTCCTGGCCACTCGTCCCGACTACTCTCTCGCCGTTATAATCACCGGAACAAGCGAGTCCAGACCGACCGCCGTTACCATTGGTGGTAGCAACAGTCCCATCATCAACACTTCAACCTGCCCCTTCCGGACCGCAAACTACATCACCCACGGCCTACCCCAACAATGCCTTCGAACCTCCAGAGCCGGTCCCATCGGCGCCGATTCCACAAATGCCACGGGTAGACACATGGTCTCTAGCGATGGTCACTTGGAAGATGACCCATCCCTGAGAATCGAGGTCGGATTGGCCACCACCACCACCATCGACTTTGGAACCAAGTTTGAGCGATCCCACTCCTCGTCTCCCAATTCACCTTCCGAGGATCTGCAATCCCAGCAGCCACCGTCGACAGAAGATGCCGAGACCCCTCTCGACACTGCCAACTTTTTATCCTTTGAGGAATGGAAGGCACAGAATCTCGCTAAGGCTGGTCAATCGGCCGAGAATTTTGGAGAACGACCGGCGAAAGAAGCCAGACGGCGGCCGTCCATATCCAGTGCTCTCGACGCCCTCGGCGAAGACGCAGAAATTGATCTAGGGTTCGGCGAGGGAGAGGAAAAAGAGGATGGTGTCAACATTCGAAACGACCCGAAACCGAGCGAGACTATCCAGCCAACTCAACACGTTCGATCCAAGGATGCTGGTAAAACGTGCAAGGAGAGATTCAATTACGCTTCCTTCGACTGTGCTGCCACTGTCCACAAGACAAACCCGGAGTGCAAAGGCTCCTCTTCAATCCTAGTGGAGAACAAAGATAGCTACATGCTAAACAAATGTGGAGCGAAAAACAAGTTTGTCATTGTCGAACTATGTGACGATATCCTCGTCGACACGATCGTGCTGGCCAATTACGAATTCTTCTCGAGCATGTTTCGGACTTTTAGGGTCAGTGTTAGCGATAGGTATCCCGTCAAAAGCGCCGGTTGGAAGGATTTGGGTGTGTTTGAAGCGAAGAATTCGCGAGAAATCCAGGCTTTCTTGGTTGAGAATCCATTGATCTGGGCGAGGTACATCCGTATCGAATTTCTTACTCATTACGGAAAAGAGTTTTATTGTCCAATCAGTTTGTTCAGGGTGCACGGCACGACCATGATGGAGGAGTTTCGGCATCAGGAAGAGCTGGCGAGGGGCTATAACGAGGACGAGAATGAAGAAATGGAACCTGAGGCTGTGGCTGGATCCATTGAGGAGGCATCCAAGATGGAGCAGGCGAGCCGAGAGGCAGCCGCTGGATTTCATTCGAGCGCTGAGGAAGGCGGTGCGCCCACACGAGAAATCGTACCTGCCGCCAAGTCGACGCTGTCGCATCCTCCAGATTCCGTCGGCCCAGCCCTCGCGGATCCAACTAATGTTGGGGATTTTGCAGTAGATTCATCACTTGAAGCACCTGCTACCGGATCTGAGAACCAAGAAAGAGAAGTCAAGTCGAGTTCACAGAAGCCATCTTCAACATCTTCATCTCCAATCTCGAAGGCCGTTTCCTCAGTTGAAGACCGGGGGATAACGAGTACACCTGTCTCTGATAGAGTATCTTCGAAGCCTGTGACCAGAAATCCAAAGCCCACTCCCAATGAGAACTCCCACATATCTCATACAGAGGGCACGGCGCCCCGCAACTCTGGGAATGCAGACTCTCGCTCTCCTTCTGCCGTTTCACCTGCAACACCCGCTCCCACTACCCAGGAAAGTTTCTTCAAAACTATCCACAAGCGACTTCAGCTCCTCGAAGCGAATGCTACCCTCTCACTACAATATATCGAGGAACAAAGTCGTTTAATGCGCGACACTTTTAGCAAGATGGAGAAACGACAGTTCAACAAATCTGCCTTGTATCTAGATGCACTCAACTCCACCGTGTTTAGAGAACTGCGTGAATTTGTAAGTACAATCCACCATGATATAAATAAATTCCTACTAATCACGTCTACAGAGAGTACAATACGATCAACTATGGCAATCGACTGTCATCGCGCTTGACACCCAACGCGAACTATCAGAGCGAGAAATTCTCGCAATTAGCACCCGCCTCACCCTCCTCGCGGACGAGATTGTCTTTCAAAAGCGCATGACGATAGCTCAATCTTTTCTCATGATTTTAGTAGTCTGTCTAGTCGTATTTAGTAAAACTAATAACCTCGAAGTTGGGATCGCCCGCACCGTATTTTCCGGAAGAAGCCAAGACCATCTCGGATTGGAATCTCCGCCGACATCACCCTCACCACCGCGAGTACGGCCGAAATCCGGTAGAGGAGCGAGCCACAAAAAGCGGTTGAGAGAGTATATCCACCAACGGCGGGATTCCAGCGATATGGACGTCCCCATGGCACACTTAAAACGGACACCTATTCCCGCGCGATTCTATGGTGAAGCAGCGGGTAATATTTCCGTTGACAGCATTTCTGAGGGCATGTTGGATGATAGCCAGGCGGTGGGATATCAACCAATCTCACCACCGTTGGAAGCACAATTGACGCAGAGTTCACCGGCAACACCGAGTGGATTGAACAGTTTGAAAGTAAAGACTTGGGTTTCGTCTGCTAGTGATGGGGAGTACGCCACCCCCAACACCGCTGCCACGATGGATTCACGATGGCGGCCGACAAGTCCATTGTCAAGGGAAGTAGTTGGGAGAGAGGACTTGAGTGACGATGAGGAAGAGGAAGAAGAAGAGGAGGAACTTCCCGATACACCTGGGAGTCCAGTTAGTAGAGCTAGGAGGGCTGGGAGACAAGAGACGTTTTTAGAGAATCAGTATAATGATTCAGATGGGGCTGTTGATTTTTATTTCCTTTGATTTTTGATATCTGATGAGAAGGAGGAAAAGTTTTTCAGATTTCTTGCTTATTAGCGAAATTTGTTTAGCATACAATTAATCTTCTGACAGCGATGTTTTTGTTGATTTCTTTTTCAAGTTTTGGGCATTATGAGGAGTTATCTCTTTCCAAAGATTTCTTTTATGCATAGTTTTGTATCTAGCATATATTCCCGGGCGTTTGGCTACTTATTTTATTTCAAGCTTTTCCTCCTTGAAACGAAGATTCTTCGAGTTAGAAATGCAGTGCATGAATCCGTGACGACGAAGTTAAAAGTATTGGTGCTGGTAAATCCCTGTTGCTGGGTTGCGGGTCGTACCGCGTTTACCTCGCCAATCAACCGGGATCCCTAACATCGCGTCTTCCTCCAACTATACCTCAACTTTCCACGAATTCCACCTCCCTCAGGTATACATCCAAAACAACCTCCACCTCACAATCCCGGATATTTCACTCAGAGATTACGACCTCGTTTTACAAGATGAGCAGGACGATAGAAAGAACGCTGACAATGCTGCTCCCGACGGCTACCAACGGGATTCCCCGCGAGTTAATCGATACAACAGCATCACTGATAGCTCAATCGCGTCACAAGATTTCAAATCTCAATCCGACGGAAGAAGCTGGGAGAGAGATGATATGTGCGCATTTGGCTTGTATCAAGTATGTTTCCCCTCTAACAATTCAGTCGTATCTACCAATCGATCCACGCTCCCCAACCTAGGTTATAGTATAGTGTTATTGAATGTTTCATAGCGAAAATGATGCTGATGGGATGTTTTTAATAGCATAGTTTGAGGACTAAACTCGATTTACCGCATGTATCGGATAAACCACCCGCTCCTGTTCCACCGAGGTTATACAAGACTTTGTTCAGACAGTTTTCGGAAACGTTGGTTATGAGCTCTAAGTCTGCGAGCGTGGCGAATACACCTTCGAAACAACGGCAACGGCGGGAGGTATCCGCCACTGATACCACTGCCCCTACTAGTAGCACAAAGAGTAAACCATCGTTACGTGCGAAAACATCAACATCGCGACTTCCCTCATCTTCCACATTCTCAGCTACAACGGGAAAGGAAAAGGTGGATGAGAAGTTGCAGCCTTATATTTCTGTTGTACCTGATCTCTGCGCCGCCAGTCCTGAGGCGATACATCATGTGACGGCAGGGGTGAAATATATCTTCTCGTCTGTGAAGTATAGAAATTTGACGGAGGATGGGTACGCTCTTCTCGCAGCAGTGTATGTTGTCGTCGTGAAGGAATTGGCGGAGGAAGGTGAATTTGCGGGGTTGAATGAACGGGGGCAGATGAAGTGGTATGAAGGGCGGATTAAGGCTGTTTATCAGTTTTTGAAGGGTAGAGGTGTGGCTTTGGAGGGTGGGCTTGGGGAGTGGAGGGGTAAGGTGGATGGTGTGCTTGAAGAGGTTGCGGGGGATGATATGAGGGAGACTAAGTGGTTTATGGATATTCCCAGGAGTGGTAATAATGTGGATATGGAAGAGGAGGAGGATGAGCAGGGAGGAGACGAGGAAGGGGATGACGAAGCGGAGACGGGGAAGGGGAAGAGGAACGCTGGGGAAGCAGGGATGGAGAGTGGGATAGGGTCAATGGTACGATTTATTCCTTCTTTTTATTGATATACATGAGTGGATTTTGCTGATATTATATCTGATGGTGTGCAGATGCAGGATAGATTGGATTTCTTGAGCGATAAGCGGAGAAAAGCATTTAGTGAGTGGAAAGCAGATGCGCTGCGTCGGATTGCCCAGCTGGAAGCTTGATATACTTTGGTCTGCACTCAAGTATGCCAGCTATAGTTATTGCATATAACATGCTGGTTACCCCGTATGCAGGGGGTGGTGCTGCAGGGGGTGGACGAGCGCTTGGTTTAGTAGCCGATCTGACCAATTGCGTATACCGAAGGATGGGGCTTCACGAACAGACGGAGAATATAATTCTAAATTCTCAATACAAATTATAAGAATTGAAATGGACCAAATATGTCCGTTAAATATAAGACGTTTATAAAAGCTCTCCGCCCAGTCCTTCACCATCGTAGCATATTCCTTCCCCGCAAATCCAACACGACTCGAAGTAATGTTTGCGTTGTCGTCAAATCAATCCACCATCGTCATCGATATCAACATCGATATCAACATCGACATTCTTCCCACCGATTCAATCGATTCAAAACTTTCATCAATTGATATTTATATACATCATTGGTCATCATGAAGGATCTACTCACTCTGCCTCCCGAGTTATACCTCGAAATCGCCTCCTACCTCTCTCCCCAAGATATCTGCTCTCTATCACAATGTTCAAAGACCTACCGCGAATTTCTCGCGCCTCAGATGTTCGATTCTCTCCGGGTAACACACTGCAGGTTGAAACAGTTACAGAAATTCCAACACATCAGTAATTTGTGTCGATATGTTCGGTATGTAATATTCAAATATTCAGTTACACATGCACCACTCTCTTTGCTTGACCTCGCTCGCACCAGTCTACTAGACCACTCTATATTGTATCAATATAAATCAAGAAACTGATATATCATATTTTACAAATCACAGCCACTTAAAATTCACCGACTCCCAAACCCCAAAACAACTCTCAAAAAGCGCAGTCACACCCTACCGCCTCTACTTCTCCACCATATCGCACTTCACAAACCTCACCTCCCTCGCTTTCACCTATAAAATCATCCCACGAATCGAACATGCCCTCTTCAACGCCATCCTCTCCACACTCACAGACTGCAAATTCCACACAAACATCAAAACTCTGAAATTCACCACAAAACTCGCGACTAACACTCTCGGACAATGTCCACCTTCCGCCGGAGACCTACATTACCTTGGTGTTGACAGCGTCTGGGAAGGTAGCGGAAACATTAACGTTATAGATCTTACGCCTGAGAAAGCTACCATCACGACAGGATGTTGGGCGTGGGATTCCGATTGCTGTTCGCGCATACAATCTTCCACCGGGACGTGTATTTACACCTTCTCCTCACGGGCGGCTAAAAGTTTACGAATTTTACATTTGAAAGTCAAGGAAGTGATCGGAAAGACTAGAATGTCAATGTTTGGCACTGGCTCACGAAAGGATGTGACACCGATGATGTATGAGAATGTCACCGAGGTACAGATTACGATGCACGGATTCACCAGGTCTCATCTTTGGGATATCGCTCGCAGATTCCCTAAACTTCAAAAGTTGAGGATTAATGAGCAACGTTGGGGGAAGGCGTTTGAAGGTACCGAGGATTATCTTTACACTGATATCGTGGGGATGAAACACCTCAGGGAGGTTACATTGCCGTGGACTACTGTTGTGGGAGACGCGCATAAATATGAGAGTTGGAAGACATTGGAGAGAGATATCGGGTGGTGGGTTAAAGCTGGGTGTGATAATTTGAAGAAGGTGGTGTTTCGCAAGGATGTTAGCTTTTTGCAGGAGTTGGAGAATAGAGAGGTCGTGGAGTGGAAGATTTTGAGGGGGGTTAGGCAAGCGGGGGATGTGGTTCTAAGCAGGGTTGGGTCCACTAGTTTGGAGACAATGTGAATAGGCGCTGTCGATACCAAAGGTATATATTATAACTTCCGGAGTAAAGAAAAGAACGGAAACAGAATTATGTTAATTAACAGTTATGAATCAAGTTAATTTAACCTATTCCTCGGAGTGCCTACGCGTGTAATGATGTGTCAATGTATTCTACCTCTTCCTAAGATGTCCGTATTCGTCTCGTCTCCGCATCGGAATGGTCGAATAGATTAAATCTTATATTTTTATGTTTGGAGTAAACTGACGCAAACCCACATTGACCTCCCAGCCTTAAGTTACATTCGAGTGGACCTCAATTTTAGAACGGCGTGGTCTCGTACACCTGATATTGATCTCAAAAGTCTCATCTCGACAATACAGTCAGAATTGAATACCAATATAATCAAAGCCTCAGTCGCATCAGACTCATGTCATTTCATCAATTTCTTTAAAGCCTTCCTATTTTGGCTCAATCGTAAAAGTTTATAATATTCAGAAGTTTACGAGGTGAAATAACTCTCCTTCCTATTTGTAGATATAGAAATAACTACTAACGGCAACTAAAGCCTAAAAATGCAACTCAACCTGAAAAACAGAATCGCATTGTTCAGCTTCATAGCGATTCCAGTCGGCATCGCATCACTAGTAGTTCCCTTCAGTATTAGCAAAAAAAAAAAAAAAAGCGGGTTCTTGGAAAGTCGCCTCGTAAAACGAATCTGTTGTAACCTGGCTTGGTTTCTGCGTCGGATTGGGGTTTGTAGGACTAGTTTTGGGCATTGGTTTTAGGAAGGTTTATTAATGTAAGTCGTATTTTGATTGTTGGAGTCAAGTCGACGTATGTAAGGCATGCCTGGGTTGTATCTGGTTGGCCGCCTGGCGCCTGGTTGTCTCGTAAACTGGGCACCCAACGCAGAGGCGCCTGGCAGAGATGCTACAGGGCAAATGGAATTAACACATTTTCCAAACATTTTCCAACAAGCCTCCCCTGCCTCCAAAACACATATAAACCCACACAAATGGCACCCTCCGTCCGGATGGATGTTCAACTGACGCAGTCGGTCCTTCGACTCCCCAAAAATGGCCAGTCTCGCGACCTTGCCGGTGGAGATGCAGCTCGAAATCGCATCTCTATTAACACCACCAGATATCCGCTCTCTGTCGGGATGCTCTAAGCGCCTCCGTCAAGTGTTATTTTCATCGGCATTTGAATTCGTTAAAGTTTCACTCAGGTCGTTGAAGGAACTTAGAGATAACACTCGATTTCATCATATTTGCGGAGCCGTTCGGTATGAGAATTTTAAGTATTTAAACTTTATAGGTGTAAAATTAATAACATTTTTGAACAAATATAGCCGTCTATGCTTCTTTCACCACAAGAATTGGCATGCTTCGGAATACAAATATGTCTCAGAGCTCGGCAGATTCATCAACGTTACGACCCTAGAGATAAACTACATTCTAGAAACGATGAACTGGTTCAACAGGGACTCTAAAAATGATATGATTATCGTCGAGCGACGTAAATTCCTCGCTGTATTTTCAGCATTGAAGGCTTGTTCTTTCTTCAACAATGTCAAGCACCTGGAGCTCAACAGCTACACTTTGGGTGACGAATGGATAGAACAGACGGACTGGAAACAAGAACTGACAGAGACGGAGATTCTTGGGCCGAGTATTGAAGATATAGGCTCATACTGGAGTAACACCTTGGAATTTACGCCGGAAACGGCGGTTATAGATTTTACCGCCGAACAATCGTTTAGTATCGATGTACTACCATTAAAAACCAGCAACGAAAAACCCTCGACAAAATATTCTTTTTCTAATGCCACCGCTGCCTCACTAAAACGGCTGCGACTGATCACCGGCAACTGGCTTTTCTTGTCATCTCGCTGGGGTTCCATGGGACAACCGCGGTCTCCGTTTACAACATACGAAAATATGATAGACTTGGACGTCACGATTAAAGACTTTTGTGGATGGGAGTTAACAGCGATATGTGATAGGTGCTGGAATCTGGAGAGATTAAGAATATCAAAAAGCGATCCCTCTCCGGAGTTATCTTATAGAGAGGAAACATTGCACCAGATTGCGATCGAGATGAAAAATCTGAGGTGGATATCGTTGCCTGCAGGAATTGTGAGACCTGATGAAGAAATTTCGGTGGATAAGTTGCAGAAAGTGGTGGAGTGGTGGGCGCGTAATGGATTGGGGATACTGGAGGCCGCGGAGTTCCGCCAGTCGGTGTTTCATTCAGAAGATCTCGTGGCTGGTTGGAAGATCTCACAAGGAACCTTGACGAGAGTTTATGAAGATATACACCCGCCCCGGTTGATTCCTGGGTGTATTCCCATCCGGGAAAACATTGGGGGAATCTTGGGCTCGAAACCGGACCCTATCCTGCCAATAATACCTATTGATCAAACAGAAAATCTAGAGTGGTAGAAACTTTCACACATTCTCGCTTAAATAACCTTAAATATGGCCATGTTTTCTGAATCTAATACCCACCGTTACCATTCTACCTTTGCTCGTATTCGAATCAGTCCCCCACAAACGTCTATGAATTCAATCTTGATGTCGTATTGCACGATTGTTCTTCCTATTCTATCGTCGCCTTCAGCCTTCCTCGGCACAAAGCTAACGTAGGCTATCTACGACGGTAAACAACGGAGGAGCCGGTTCGCATACAGCGTCTGCGACGAAATCATGACCACAGATCGTGAGCGGGAGCGCCATGAAGAGAAAATGATATCTCTCGAATATAAAAAGATATTTATACAAGGCCTCGAAAAAACAAAAGTGGATATATACGTCAAAGGGGACCGATTCGCCGATTTGGAGGGCTCGGCGAAAATTAGTCCTAGGAGGAAGGGATTTGATATTTGTCGAGATTGCCCGTACAATCTCGCGTGGGACGTGAGAATGTATTTCGGCGATGCCGTTGCTCTATTCGGCCCCAAAGGCCAGGTTGAGGCAAATAGTCAAATCCCTGGCCGAATTTTCTATCTATCCGGCCTCAATATTGATACCGCAGGTGCTCTCATAGGCAATCTCAATACCGATTGGATGTTAGTCTATCGTAGGCCGAAAGGTTGGCCAGGATTTTTGGGGACTCTTGCATATCTCCCTGTGAGGGTTCTCTCCAAAATTCCTTTAATTAGATTGTTTCTGGATCCTCTAATACACCTGGAAGATTTAAAGGACGGGTATTATTTGCCAAGATGGAGGGATAGAATTTGGGCGCGGCTTAGACGGGCAGTATTATAGCTTATTTATATAAAAAAAATAAAAAATAAAATGCGAATGAGAAGCAAGATAAATACATATTAAGATGCCGAAGTCTGTGTTGGTGAATCAGACCGGGTGGCTATCAGTATAAGCTTGACATAGATGGTAACGGCAGCATTTCGATATATTGCATGTAGCAAGTGTCAAAACAAAGACTACGAAGTACACAAGCCCTAATTGCAAGGGTAGGGTCTTAAGCTTGAATGGGAATCAGTGCGCTATCAATCTAGCTATACCTTTTGCGTTAACTAATCATTACATGTGGCGACCGCTGATGTTTTGCGGTTGCACATCACTCCCCAATCTCCTTGACAATAACTTCAATGTTTATTATGACTATTATAATCTAAGATTCTAGGTGTATTATATTTTGAACCCAGTAGCCTATTTTATCTTTATTTTCTTCTTCATCTCTCTCAATCAAGAATCAATAAAGTATGCAGAGTCACCGCTTCAGTATTCAGCAACCCACCCCGCAAGACGAATGTTGCAACGTTGCCCGAGTTGAGTTTTGCACGTCCACACTTATAGTCACATTATTTCCATATATATATTGAAGTCCTAGCCAAGTATGTCGAAATAGGGCAGCGATTCAAGAAGTCGCTTACTTAAAGACAAGTCGATGCGAGCTTCTTCAAGTCTCGCATTCACCGCCCTGCGGCCACCTACTTTCAGCCTTTCAGGTTCTTTCACCGAAATTTTTTCAAACTGTTTCCCGTTATTTCTAAAAACAAGGTTAGTGCTCATCTCCGTGTTCGTTACACTCTGGCATTTACAGCGTCTGCTATTTCATATCCGGCGAGTAGCAAAGCTCGCAAGATTGAAAGAAAGAAGCTACAAAAACACGGTAAATGTACCAACTTAGCTACTTTATATCTATTTTTGTAGTTGTTATACTGAATTTTCTTTTTTCTTTTTCTACAAAAATAGGAAGCCAAAGAAAAGATGAAATCTCTTAAGAAGCTAGCAGATATTGAAACACGAGAATACGGGAGCGCCGTGAACAATCTTGACGGGCAGTACCTTAGTATGAGAAGGACTGTATCCGAAATTTCGGATAACTTAACAGAAATAATAGATATAATAGATTCTGGTTAATGATTTGGTTACGGGCTACCAATTATATCACTTCTACCCAAAATTAATGCTTACTTTATAAGTTATCTATATTGGGAACCGCTTCCTATCTCACTGGATGAGTGGTGTGAGGTCGATTCCTTTTTTTTGGTTTTCATATCCTTTTTTAACTATACGCTCTTCTGTCTTTTGCTTTCTTCTCCTTCCTCTATTGCGTCTGCCTTTGTTTATATAACCGTGGAAGTGAACGGAGAGTGGCATAGATGTTAACCTAAATTGAAGCCTTCGGTGGTCTTTCTAAAGATAAGAAACAAAGCTTATTATTGAGAATATAAGACAAGATATAACGTGTGAATACTAATAGTCACGATATTGCATCGATGCAATTCAAAGAAAAATGATCTTGTGGTGAAAGGGGGGTATACGTGTAGACTTAGTAAGGAGACAAAGAGCTTCATTTACGATCAGAAGCCAGCTTCTATTTGTTTTAAATATCTTATAATTTATATAAATACAAAATCCGAACCTTTACGCCAAAAATATCAAAATATCCGAACACCATACCATCATGAATATTTACCGTGAAATTAAAAGTAGCATGGATATTTAGGTGCTTTACATGACACCCATCATAGCAGTCTGGAGAGATTTAACAATGCTATCAATGATACCTGGCTCCGCTTTCCCCTTTTGAAGATATGCCTTGGTTTCAGCGACTGGATCCTTTGCATTCTGGGAAGTCTTTACGGCCTCCGTGATGAAGTCCTTGGGGTCTTTCTTGCATTCTGGGATGTGGTCACAGGCTTTGCTGACTGCAGATTGGACTGTTTGTCCGATGTTATCTCTGTTGCCCCGTCTTCTTAGGACTGCGGCATCGACATCGACGCTTCGAGGGCTGGGAAGAGTGATTGGCCTTTTCTTTTCATTGTCGAGACTACGAGGACCTGGAAGAGTTATCGGCCGCTTTTTCTCATTGTCCAGACTACGGGGGCCTGGAAGAGTAATGGGACGCTTCTTTTCGTTATCGAGGCTACGAGGGCCGGGCAGAGTGATTGGTCGCTTCTTCTCGCTATCGAGGCTACGAGGGCCTGGTAGAGTTATTGGTCTCTTCTTCTCTGTATCTAGACTGCGTGGCCCCGGAAGGGTGATCGGTCTCTTCTTTTCACTGTCGAGGCTGCGAGGGCCCGGAAGAGTGATCGGTCTCTTCTCCTGGTTATCCAGGCTGCGAGGACCAGGAAGGGTGATGGGTCGCTTTTTCTCATTGTCGAGACTACGGGGACCAGGGAGCGTGATAGGACGCTTTTTCTCAACATCGACGCTGCGAGGACTGGGAAGGGTGATTGGTCTCTTCTTCTCATTGTCCAGACTGCGAGGCCCTGGAAGAGTAATGGGACGCTTCTTTTCGTTATCGAGGCTACGAGGGCCGGGCAGAGTGATTGGTCGCTTCTTCTCGTTATCGAGGCTACGAGGGCCGGGCAGAGTGATTGGTCGCTTCTTCTCGTTATCGAGGCTACGAGGGCTAGGAAGAGTAATTGGTCGCTTTTTGGGAGTCTCGTCTCGTTTTTCAGATTGCGGACCTTTACCTTCGCGGGTATACTGATCCTTGACCGCATCTTGCATGTGGGAAGTGACCGAAGCCATTGGAAGGATGCGACGTTCAAGGTCGTGGGTTTCGGGCTTTGGTCCCATACCCTTTCTGGTGTAGGTATCTTTGACAGCTTCTTGGAAATGAGATGTGACGGAAGCCATGGGGAGGATGCGGCGTTCGAGGTCTTGAGAGGTAGATTCTACGCTTCTCGGGCTGGCGTTCATGAGGGGGAGAGCCGCAGAGGAGGAAGCGAGGAGGCCGGTGAGGATGATGCCTTGGGTCTTCATGATTATGTTACTTTTACTTTTATAGTTCTAGGTATTGCTTAAGGGAGTAGTAGTATTAAATGGGTTATAATGTATAAGTTGGGATGCTTGGTGTGAATGAAGGTGTTAAATCTACTGGCTGACCTGCAGAGTAGTTAGAGTTTGAATAAATGATAAATGCGATTGATTGATAGATCTCTGAGTGAATGAATGCTGGTGATAATGAGAAGTAACTTCCAATAGTCGGGACCTTCGGTCCTCTATATATACAAAAATATGCTATCGTGAATGAAATCTAATAGAAGGCTTCTCGAAGGTTTGGAATTCGATAACTTGAATGAACGCTAAGCAGAATGGTGTAGCGTCGAGATGTGTTGTCTGATGTTGGAGCGTGTCGGGTTGGGTGGTGTCTCACCATGGCGGTCTGAGACGACCGGACGATCGATCGAGGCACGCTAACTACCAAAGTTCACCACCTGGGGAATATTACAAAACAGCTAAGGGCATTTCTACATTGCTAGCGTCCGTCGGATCCAGACATTTGGGTGGGATCGATTTCAGAATATTGACATCGTTAGAACGAAGGGGAGACTTTGGACGAACGCCTTGTCCAAAGAGGCATCTGTGAGCGTCCCAAATCGCTATAGCAGACTCAAAATTCTAACCCCCTTGCTTGATGACAGGTACATATCTCGATATCTCGATATCTCATGACCAACTGACTCCCATCTTTCTATTTTTCCCACGGCCATGGATACGGTGCCGGGAGGGCCTTGCTTGGTCTTGTCCCGCCAAAGATAATCCGTTTGCGCCGCACCCAAAAAACTCTCCGCCACAAAACTGCATCATGTTCACCACGTTACCATTACAATCTCTCCAGCCATCTCTCCATCCACCACCATCCTCCTCACCAGCCATCTCCCCACCCGGAACTCTGGTTCGAAGCTAGCTCGGTGCCCTCTCAAAGAAAACACCCCTAATCTACCCCGATCCGAAGCATACATCGACAATATGAACCCATCCGGTCACGACAACCTCGACCCTCGTTCTCACCATGGTGGTGCCAACGGCGGCCGGCCAAAACTGGAACACCTCCAGTCTCACTTCTCGCACATCGCCCCCCACCTGAAAGCCCACCTGACGGACCGCGAGGCCAACGCCATTCTTTCAACCTCCGAACCTACATCCGACTATCTCGGGCCTCTCTCCCATGCATTCATCAACGCGTACGAGACTGGTTCGCGGATGGGACTCGGCACGCCTGTTAGGGTCACCCTGTCTACAACGGAATCGTCGCTGGTGGTATTGCAGTCGGCACCTTCCAACCAGCCTGCGGACGCGCCTGTCACTGCTGCTCGGTCGACACCTTCGAGTCCTGTTTTGAATCCCGAGGCAGGACCGGATACTTCCAAGATGCTAGTGAGCACAGTTATCGCGCCGGCTGGAGAGTTGGCTGAGGCTAGGGTGGCTATCTGGGCTATTGAGGATGTTGCGAGGAGACTTCAGACTAGCCTTGAGAAATGAATCTGTGCGAGTTGAAATCAAGCCCTCATTTCACGGTATTTTTTAAATACACGGCGCCAGTATCGGGTTTTGGGGGGGTACTGGCATTGTTATTCTAAGGAATTCCACCAGCTCGACAGTTTGGCTGCTGCCGAGGTCCCGGACGAGCCGGAATTTGGTCATTCCGGAGTATTTTACCGACAGGCAGTTCTTTCTTTCGGAGATATGCGATCCACAATCGACCATTCCTTCTTTGGATGCCTTTTATCTTCCTTGTCGATTGAAACTCGGAGCACGGTACCAATTATATCCTTTTTTTCTAACATTTATCCTTTGGGAGTAGCATAGCGACAGGCGTTTCCTTAGTTTATTACTATATCCTATATCCTTTCCTGTCAAGATGTTCATTATTGATTGTTTGATGAATATAGACATTATCATTTTATTTGAAGATAATCTTTTTGCTTAGTAATATTCATACCTACAATTAGCATTATTCATTCGTAAATACTTAGCTTCTGTAGACTCACGCCCAACTGGACTACATGATAATATTGCAATGCTAGTTGGATGATTACATTTAAATGGTGTAAATTTAGAGAGACTTGAACGGGATGCCAGTTTGTCTCGTAAACCAGCTGCGAAGCACGAAGATGAAGGTAGTTAGAGACTAATTGTAGGTATTCTCTAAACATATTAAATAATCCACGAAGATTCCAAAATTTTGCTCCTACAATGCAAAGCTTTTCTATTCGATTTATCATAGTGTCACCATGTAGGATCCTTCAACTAAATAACGGGTCTTTGTTAGATATATATCGAGAAATATATATTGATTCTAGCTTCATGGTGCATTCATTGTATTCTCCGACAGGACTGAAATGATATCTTGATGGTATCACTTTTCTTTTCTACTTAAATTATTGGAAGTACCTTTACTCAAATCTATGAATCCATGAAGTTATGGATCTGGATAACATGAAGTCTGTCATAGGCCTGTAGACGTCCCAGCATGAGGAATGTGTTGCCGGATGGCGTCGGCAAATATTTCCCAGTGTGGGCAAGGCGCTCGGCGCCTGGAGCGTATAAAAGAGTGGTCTTCATCCGCCACAGCTGCTCGGCTCTTCTTTCCGTCTACATCATTATCTTTCGCATCATCATTGTCACAAGCTTCGCCACAGCTCGCTTAACCATCCAGGCAGCTATAGCCGAAGATTCGCTTGGCTTATCTGATCTGATCTCTCTCTCTTATCTCCCCACAATGACGAGCTCCGACCAAACTCAAGCTCGTGTCGCTCATTCTGAAGACGAACAGGCCTTTCAGATATACCTGGATTCCGATGAAGCTCCTCGAAACCATCCTCCTCCTGCCCCTCCCTCTCCAACCCCACCTGGATTCATCCACCCGTATATGAACAGGCTCATCTTACCTGTCAATCATCCCGATTTTGATCCTCGTATCCACGATCCTCTGCGACTTCCACGAGAGCAGTTCGACAATCTGTTCGGTGTCCCGCGTCCCCCTCCTGTTTGGAACCAAGCCAATCGCGAGAACGGACAGAACGAAGAAGGAGCCCGACATTCAGGCCGTCGCACGAATACCACACATCACCGTGAACATCCCACCCACTTCGTTCAGCAAAATCCGGCCGATTTTGAATTCCAACCGACCGATTTCGAGGTGAATCCTGGTGACGACACGCGCGACTTTCAATTACTTCTCCCCGTCGACCACCCTCTATTCGACCCTTTCGTCCACGACACTCTTTTGTGGCCCCGCCGTGATGTTGTTGAGGCAGAGTGGGAGGAAGAACGTCGTATGAGAGCTGCGCCAAGACAACTCGATCCTCCATTTGAGTATCATCCACAAATCAGCCACGACTTGGAGGATCAATTTCGCCCGCGTCGCCTCGATCGCCAACTCTTCCCGACTCCGAACCCCCCAACTCGTCCAATCCAGCGACCACATAGACGTCCGCGCCGTGAGAATAATCAGGAGCGTCGTATTTTATCTGTACAGGAGATCGAACATCGCATTCGTCGTGAACGTACTCATGAACAGGATAGAGGCGCTTAAGAATATAGTCTAAAGGTCGTCTTATAAATACACATATATACCACCTCTATATAATAAACGGCTACATCCACCTTATTGACTGGAAAAGTCGTTCGAAGCGAAGAGAGAGGGCTTTTCTTTCGCTTCTTTCGTTTTTTTCGTCTAGGCTTCATCCGATACGTCGTGGTCACTAGGTGCTAGGACTGACATAGAAATAGGTCCATAATTCCCACAAACATCATCATCTGCACTTCTTTCCTTTTCTTTATTCCTGTTCTAACATCTCTATTAACTTTATGAGACCTCTCTTTTCTTTCTCCTTTCTTTTTTTATGGGAAAAATCAAAGTCATAGCAGAAATAGATCGGGAGCACTCTCGTTATTAACTAGAACTTTTTAATGAAAAAAGAAGCTCTTCTAGCCTTTCTCATCTCTTCAACTAACTTCATCCTCCATCAACTAAGAACCTCTTACATCATCGTTGCAAAATAATCGTCCGGCGTGAAGCTCGAATCCTTCATCTGCAACGTTACCGAGACCACCTTTCCAAGCCACAGTAAGCCGCCCACCCATTAGACTCCCACTATAACTCCATAACTCATACGTAAATCTCAGATCCTTCTTCCATCTCTTTATAACCTCATCTCACCTCAACTCAACACACCCCCTTGGTAAAACCAAAGAAGAATTCAACATGGAGCAAGCAGTAGCATATGACCAAGAAGTCAATCGACTATTAGACAGAAAAGAAAATGGCGATCCGGTCCTAGAACGCGAATTGGACGAGAAAGTTTCTGCGCTCCGCAACCTCGTTGAAGAAATGATCTTTCGGGACATTGAGACTTGCGAGACTCGTGAAATTCCGAGTAAATGCTGGCAGACCCATCATCGCATTATCGTCCGTTACGGGAAAGCGATAGCACTTGTAATTTCATCTTCACTACTTCTTCGTTTCACGGTACTAAGAGAATTCATTTTATTTAGCTCCGTAAAGATGCCACAAAGAAGAATACGACGGCAGGAGGAGGTGGGGGTAAGCAAGTTGAACTTCGCAAGATGTATGCCTACTTCACAAAGTTCGTCAAAATGGCGACAAAGTATTATCGTTCCTTGGTCCAGCGATTGATTTCACACTTCGGGTTGAATCAATTGAAGTTTGTCGCTCAAGAGTTCAAGTTTGATAGTAAGCAACATTCGGACACCTTGATATGGTACTCTGCTAATTAGTGATTCCAGTCGACCCAACCGATACGAAGAAGGATTTCTCGTCTGATGTCAAGAACGTTGCTCTCTTCTTGTGCTATGAGAGTCTCCTACATCTGGGTGATTTATCCCGATATAGGGAGAATCACGGGGAACCGGACCCTCGCAAGCCGGATTCGAGAAATTGGGGACCTGCTAAAGGGTATTACGCTCTAGCTAGGAAGGTTCTTCCTACACATCCAAAGGCGTTCAACCAGTTAGCTGTTCTCGCTCAATACGAGCAGAACCATTTCACGGCAATCTATTATCTCTATCGCTCCCTTCTTGCTGAAGAACCTGATGAAGCAACACATGAGACGACGCTGGGGAATCTTAAGATTTGTTTCACAAAAATAATCAAAGATCGAGCTGCTCAAGAACAAACATCGGATGAGATTACCTCGATCTTTAGCCGCTACCATGCGTACTGCTTTATATCACAAGAGTAAGTAAACGGTGGATAAGTATCGGGGCAAGTGCTAACAATAGAGACAGTGCATCTGAATATGAAAGTTTGAAGAGCGATTTGCTCAATCAGATCACCCTAGCAGTTAAAGAGCGAGCCGTACCAGCTGTTATATTGAATCGAATGATTTTGATCAATATCGCAGCCGAGCACCTCGCTCTGAGCAGAGATAGAGGTGAGAATCTCCCTGAATTATCGGATTTCTCTGGCATATTCAAACCTTGAAAATTATGTAGCAACTCTGAATTCACCCAAAGTCGTCACCTTTCTTCGGTTCAACATTGAAACCTTTACCTCCATTTTAATGGTTCTTCAGCAAGAATTGGACGGAACCTCACAAGATTCGAGGGAGAGCGTTGCAGACCTCGTCTCCGCTGTGACTAGACGCATGCTTCCTAGTTTGAGATTATATTCGGCTTGGTTGCTCATATCTCATCATATTTTGGTCAACGAAACAAATGATATGTCTCTTAACGTCCAAGTCAAGCAGCTATGGCAGACTTACGCCACCACTCTCTCCCTGCTTCTTTCTACATTTCCTATGGGATCCTTGAAATCGTCCCCGTATTTACTTGATGAGGATGACGATATTGCAGGTTTCAAGCCTTTGATGGATATCTCTGATTCGCGACGACTTGGCAAGGAAGTCGCTCGAATTAAGGAAAGGGATCATCCAAATCAAGAATCTCTTGCTAGGATTCTATACCTGATAGAAGATGGAATAGAACTTTGCACAGCCGGGGTAAGCATTATTTTAGATATTGGTATTAGAGCCACCCTACTAAATTACAATATATAGAACGTTCCAATTGATGTTAAGAACTATACTTTTGCGTTCCAAGATGGCATTATTTCGACAGACTCCAACACTGGGAATGCTCAATACCCCACCATCACTCTACGCGATATCCCCGTCCATGCAGGTGGTCTAAGAGCAACCTCGACAACAGCCGCAAGTCGCCTCGGACAGGCGAATCCAATGGGTTCTGTAATTTCCGAACCAGTATCGACAACTCTCACAAACAAAATGAACGCTATGGTTGACGATCTAGTCGGGTCTTCCCATTCTCGGGAGGACTCTGACGAAGAAGAGGATGTCATCTTGTGGAAGGGCCGGCGTGCGTTCTATCAATCCATGCTCGCGAATTCCAAGGCGAACTCGTCAAATCAGGCGGTGAACACGGCAACTATCACGGCAAAAACGCCTATGGTAGCACAAGCATTCGGACAACCAAACACTTCAATGTCCTCTGCTGCCGGATCGCCTGGGTTTGGCCCTTCGGCTGTCAAGTCTAAGGCGCCAATCCCAGCAACATACCTGACCCCACACGCCGAGGGACTAATCGAGAGTGGGACGGCGAGGCAGGTCTACGGCCTGGGGAGTAAGGGTTCGAGGCAGTCGCCGGCTGCTCCCCAGCCAGGACCCTCGGACCCTATTCTCACGGCCAGCGACCTACTCTCGTACGTCCAGAGCTACGCGTCGAGGATGACCATCTCCCAACCTGCGTCGGGTTCGGCTGGCCAGGTTGCATCGCCTTCAATGGCACAGCCTGGCCAAGCCGACCCGGTCACGCCAAAGCTGTCCTCTGCATCACTCGAGCGAACTGCCCAACAGCAGCAGCAGCAGCAGCAGAGCTTCACACCAAGGTCAGACTACACTGGTCGCCATAACGCCATGGCCACTCCCACTGCACCACCACTCACAACCCTCGCCAGCGGAAACACATACCGTACGTCATCCCGTTCACAGCCGGCCACTGAAGCCGACGGAAGCAATTATCTGCGACAACAGCGGCAGTATCTGGGTGCGTATACGGGGATGTATGAGAACGCAGGAGGGTCACAGGGAGGGTTCCAAAACCAACCGCATCGTCAGTTCTAGTCGACACGGGACGATAGTTGGTCGTGTCTACGAGAAATGAACTCTAATTTTTGTCGGGGCGATAACCGTTGGTACCAGCATTTTCGTGGGTGGGATAACCGTGGCGGGAAAGAAAACAGCGGTGGTAACTGGCGTTCTCAGCGGGATTGGAAGCTCACTTGGCGGACTGACGATAACTGGCGAGCTGGGAGGAGACGATGAATGTTATTTTCTGCTAACGTGTGTTCATCTTTTATAATTTTTTTTATCTGTACAGCCGGATATACCCTTTCTTTCTTCTTTCTTTTTTTATATATGCTTGCATAGCTTATGGTGTTCTTTGACGAAGTAACGAAGACTAACTTACCAAAGTATTTTTACTATGATGTTTATTCAGGCTGTATATATCCTTCCGAAAAACGTTACTGTGCGGATTGATGGGTGTTTTATCCCTACCGCGTGTATTATTCCAGTCAAAATATCGTTTCTGGCCTATATATACTTTTTTGTTCCTCTAGATTGGAAGGTAGATGGCGCACGCTATAAACGATTCCCAGGTATATATTAAGCACGATATTCAAAATAAATTATGAAAATTTGGCAGCACGTTTATCAAATTTGAGAAAAATGTTAAATTTTTTTATTTTTCAACGCCGGGTCGTGATAGTAGTAATATTATTACATGTTCGTAAAAATCTCTTTATATTCCCAAATTTTCAAAAAAGTCAGTTGAATGTCCTTTCTTTTTCATTCCATCATGACGCCGGCCGGTGTACAGAGCACTTTTGACTTTTTTTTTTCATGACTTTTTTTAGAATTTTTGTTATTTTTTGATTCATATGTGACATTTAGACTTGTTGAAGAAGCCTTGTTAATGTCGAGTGTATTTTCGTGCCTTAATTAAGAGTTTGATATATTAGTTGCGTGGAGTGTACTCCTTCTTTGGCTTTGGATAGCTATACAAGCACAATAACATTAGCATTTTGACATATGGAGGATGGAAACAGGGAGG
Organism: Orbilia ellipsospora; assembly: GCA_036971675.1. Classification (NCBI taxonomy): domain Eukaryota; kingdom Fungi; phylum Ascomycota; class Orbiliomycetes; order Orbiliales; family Orbiliaceae; genus Orbilia; species Orbilia ellipsospora. Next base: position 587,335 of record JAVHJO010000003.1, read on the forward strand.
GTATAGAGTAGTGTACCTAGGACCGAGCTGTCGGACGTTCCAGCTAGCCAACCACTGAGCGATATCGATCGATTCCTTCAACTCTTTACCCTGAACCAATCCAGCAAGGAAACCACCAGCGAATGCATCACTACCCGCGATTACCCCACAATTAGCCTCTCCATCAACCGTAGAAGATAAATTGGGAAAGGAGAATAACAAACCCAGCGCCGTTAGTATCAACAATATCTTTCTCCTCGATCGCAACCACAGGGAACTCCTGAACGTTATCCTCGCCCTGCACGGCAACCACGGTCGGCAAGGTTCCCTGCGTGATTATAACCACTCTCTTCCTCTCTTGATTCTTCTTGGGGAGGTTTGCGATATGTTTTGCGATATCTGCGATGGCTTTCGAGGGGAGATCGTGGGCGGTGGCGTAGGCTTCGGCTTCGGTTTCGTTGCCGAGGAGGTAGTCCCAGTATTCGGAGGTGGAGTCGAGTTGGTCCTTGAAGAATTGGGCGATGAAGGGAGCGGAGATGTTCATCACGAAGGGCTACATAATAATATATCAGCACATCAGGATCACACTGGTGATATGATAGATATATATATTTGTCGAACCTTGTTCTTAGCGGCGGCTTCTTCTGCTAATGCCAAGATAGCGGGAACGCAGACGGTCAAATGGTACCCTCCGACGTAATAATACTCGGCTTCCTCGACCAACTTCCAGATTTCAGGAGACTTGAGATGGTCGAGCTGGTAGTGGTTTGCCGCGCCGAGGTCGGTACACATTGACCGATTGTGGCCAGTGATGATTACACCGCAGCGGCCGGTGGGGACTTCTGGGTCGATTCGGTATTCGACGCGGAGACCCTCCTCAGCGCAGACCTTTTGGAGTTGTTCGCCGTAGGAGTCTTTGCCGATGCAGCCGATGTAGAGGACTGAGTTTGGTGGGAGGATGTACTACATTATAAATAATGATAGTGACACAAATTAGCAAGATGTTACACGAGTTCAATTGACCGCGAGCTTGTGGTTAAGGTGTACCTGAGCACCACGGGCAGAGTTTTGTGCAGCCCCGCCGGCGACAAACTTTGCGTCATAGTTTTTAACGAGGTCGTCGTAGAGTTCGAGATGGTTGGTTTTGGGGTCGACGAGGATGGCATCGTTGGCTTTTAGGCCGTACTTGTTCAAGAGTTCTTGGTTGCTACATTTTTATGTCAATTGAAGTTTTGTTACAAGGAAAATGGAGGGTAGTACCCATTGGCTTGGATGTCTGTGATTCGCTTTTGTTAGTATAAATAATATATCTGTGGAATAAGAATTACGCACCGAGAAGAGGGTTCTCGAGACAGAGAAGCGAGAATTCTTTAACCATTGTAGCGGTATTACGATGTAACGTAGTTTTGACGGTTGGATTATGAGAAAGTGGACAATGGTGGAAGTTGAAGTTGAAGTTTGGCGAATTCGGCGGCGGGGCAGTTGAGTTTTGAGAACGGCGCTAAATAAAATTTAAAGCTAAAAAGTGGAGAGCTCCAAACCAGCATTGCTATTCTTCGGTTACATAAAATGGACAGGGTTTCGTCCACTATAACTATTATTATCATATAAGTAATAATACACATACTTCCAGATTAGTATAACAGCTAGCTATTCTCAGTCCAAAGCCCAAATAATATTATCATATTTCATTCATTCATTCATCACCGCATTTCAACTGCTGGGAATACCCGCTTGCCATAATATCCATACCCCAAAATGGACTGAATATCCACATTATCAATCTTCGAGCCCCAGAGTTTGATAACAATATGTTTGCAATATCTATAACAGTTCCAGATTAGCTTCCTGTCTCACCGTTTGCCATGCAAATGGAGTACCTACCTTGGAGGGTTAAACACAATACATGTCTTATTGTCTCTCAGCTGGAATCTCATATACGTTTCTTCGTTGGCTCCGTCAATTTCACTCGGCGCGTACTCCCTCTCCGCTTCCTCCTCCTGCTCCCTCCGTCGTTGCCTGCGCCTTCGATCTTGGGTGTTATTCCTTAGAAGCCACTGCCTGAGCTCGTCTTCCGAGGAATCGCCCTCTAGTTCTAACCTATCCGCTTCCACTTCCGTATCCTCATCACCAGGTATATCGTACGGACAGTCATGCTGAGCGGTACCGTCGTCGTTTTCATCACGCCCTAAACCGAAAAGTCCAGGAAGTCTTCGACTACCTAAGGGCGGCCAAGGCGCGAACTCAGCACTGGTAGCGGGCGTGATGGTGTCATTATCCCCATCGCTCTCGGTACCGTCCAATTGTGCCTCTTCCAGAACATCCTCATCAGTTTCCCCCGCATTGCCTCCTTCCTCCAATTCCCTCTCCCCTTCATCCCCATCCCCACCTCCCTCCACTTCTTCATCGTCGTCCTCCTCTTCATCGTCCTCCTTATCCTCTTCTTCATCTCTTCTATACTGGGATAGAATATCAAACTCCGTAACCCTCTCTCCATCCAAGTAATCCTCTTCAATTTCCTCCTCCTCCTCGGCCTCTCCTCCATTCCTACCCTCTACTTCTCCCACCACCTCTGTCGTTCCACCTTCCAAATCAACCAACCGTCGAAGTCTAACCCGCTTAATCCGCCTCTTTAACGGTACCATACGACCATACGATGAAATCTTCTCCACAACACCGTTATAATCGTCGTCTGTAACAGCGATCACACCTTCCGACACGGGGCTCGTGAAGCCGTGCGGGGGTGCTTTGATCTCCAGCCATTCCAACGTAAAGGGTTGTTTCGTTTCGTGCTGCAGGACTATATTACAGCTGTACCGTTCCGTACAGTATACTATTCACACTCAAAGGCATTAGCACTAATGTATCCATGATTCTCTGACATACTAGTTCAAGTAAGGCTGCGAGTATTGAGGATAAAGAAGACATACCGCTGTCGTCGTCAACCAACATGTTACCGATCCTATACCTCTCCCCTTCGTAGGTTCCACCATCGCAATACGCTAATGACAATCGTAATAGTTTGGTCCCACCTTGCGGACGCGAATAATCTTCAATCTTTCGTCGTTTCTGTTGCGGTTGGTATCCAAACGGACATGCAGGACCGATGGATGATGCGTAAGTTGCTAGAAGACTACGTCTGCGTGTGGCCGTGGATGACGTTCGGCTGCCATGTGGAGCGGCATTCGTAACGGGTCCGGAGGGAGGAGGAGGACCGAAGATGATACTTGGGCTTGTGGTGTTCGTGGGAGGTAGGCCGTCTATTGTGTCTGCATCGGCCAGGGAACGACGCTGCCGATGTCGGAAAGGACGTCGACGAGGAAAGTAGGTTGCTGGGGAGGTCTGACGGGGTGGAGTTGGGTCCATGGTTGATTCCGGTAGACGGTAGGCTATCCAGCTGACGGGCGGTCGTTGGAGAGCGAGCGGGTTTGAGAGATGGTGATGATGTCTGGGGGGTTGGAGTCAGCCAGGCGGAGGTGTTGTTGATGGGCGGCGATGGGCGGCGGTTGTGTTGCGAGCGTCCTGGGCTGCGTTGGAGACGAGGTTGGCGCGTTCACGACGGGGCGACGTTCATCACATGCACATGCATCATCGTCATCACCGTACTCATACCGTAGCGAAGTCAAAGTCACTCGTGAGGCCAGGTGCAGAGAAGGATCGCAGGAATGCCTTCCACGTTACGTCCAGCATGACGGGAGAGGCCAAAAGGGCAGGCGGGAGGCTGAGAATCCGACTGCCCTTCCCTTCGCGCATTGCTGCCATGCAAGGACCACCATGCACTACCCGTCATCCGGTTCCTGTCCATCTCATCCTCCCGTGCACTAACACACTCTAAACCCCCCTCCTGGGTCCTTAAACTTTCCAAAGAAACGTCATTTGCAATCCGAACAGCGTGGTTACCGAAAGGTTTTAGTTATAATTATTCTCCTAGGACGCCACGAACGGATCGACTTCCTGCAGGTCCCGCCTAATCCATGGGAAACCAGAATAGTAGATCCGAACATGTACAGAGGAGCCTCGTCACGAGCTCATGCGAGCCGAAAAACTACCAAACAATGGTATAAAATTGCTAAAGTCGCATCCTGCGGCGCGGTAGCAGCCGAAGGCTTAGCACGCATCAGCTATATCTGTACCTGGTACACGTAGCTAGTTATAGGAGTGTACGCCAGGCTTCACTATAATATCTGTTCCCGAATATCTCCTCTCATTCCCACAGTTTACTCTACTTTTATTATTGTAAACCCGGTGACGCCATTTATAAATGCTCAATATAAAGCTCAAAGTGAAGGATTAGAAAGAACCGCCTAATCATACGCCGAACGAGCAAAACCCACCAAGTTGAGAAAAATATGCATACATCTATCCTCATAAAGTGTATGAATATTCGGGAAATCAGTCATCCTCTTGAGCGTGTAAGGAATATATTGGCGCATTCGTAGAATCCCCGTCGTACACCAGGAAATTCTGCAACGGCTGCTCCCTCTTGCCCAGGAAATTGATGACACCCTGCGCCAGCATCCCTCCCAGAATCGCTGCTACAGGAGATAGCTCTGTTCCAACGCTATCCAGAAAAGATATTGCGAAGCCAGCGTCCACGTTCTCGAGTGGCAGGCCCAGGTCGTTTCGAGCATCGTGAACCGCAGCCATGAACACTTTAGTATCTTCTTTATGCTCATAAGGATCCGGGAGACGTTTGTGCGTTTCTTGAAACTTCCATAATGCTAAATTTACGAATCGGCAATCAACATCTGTAGTGATTGGGTAGAGAAATAAAGTGAACTCACCAAAGACAGCTGGCAAGACAGCTGACACCCCCTTCTTCTTCTTCGGCCTCCAGCTCTTATCGACCTGAGACTTGACAACCTGAGATAAAGGCGAATAGGTCTCTTCTTTTGTCACAAACTCTCTATATTGTCCACCACCTTCCTTCTTTGTCGTCGTCCTCACAATTTTCCTCGTTCGGGTTTCGCTTCCAATCTTGGTTTCAATATTGCCCTTCTCGCGCTCGCTACAACGATTCAATAATATAAGGATCAGCAAAATATCTCCAGGAAAGAAGATTAGGAGAGCACCCACATGACAAATTGATGCTTTATCAAGTCTGCAAAACAATAGCCGTACAATCCGTAACAAGCGCCCGCATAAAATGCGACCCCGGCTTCTCGACACGCATCATTTATCGATATCTACCCATACATAAGCCTCACCTACTCCCAGTCTAGGGCACTATTAAAAAGGGTAGAATTGTGATGTTTTCTTACCATAGTACCCAAATCTGCCTCAGTAACAATAACCGTCGAAAACTGCTTATAAAACCCCATATCCCGTCCTTCTATCGCTGCAGTGTCGACCTTAACTTGAACCCTTGGATTCAACTTTTGTATCGCCGGCGCTGCAGCTTCTGCTCTCTATCCACAATTCTCCAAATCAGCACAAAATTAATCCACAATATGCGTCTTCAAGCAAACCATAACTAGGTAAATGCAGGGACATACATTACCCCCAACCAACTCTTCCTCAATAAAAAATTGCGCCCCGAGATCCTCTTCCGTCACCGTCTCGCTATCGTGAACCGTAATAGCACCGATACCAGCCAACACCAGATTCTTTGCGATTTCGTTGCCGAGGGCTTTAATCGTGACCAGTAAAATGTGTGCATTACGCATTCTGCCAACGTAGTGTAAACCTCGTCAGCAAAACTCTCCATATATACCACGATAACAATACCACGGCATGTCAAAAGGTAGAACATCGTCTTGCTGGTGGTGGTGGTGGTGGTGGTGGTGGTGGATAGAGGGAAGGCGTACCTAGCTTGCGCTTCCATACCCCATAACCGAATCTGTCGATCGTAAAGCGCTACTTCCTCTACTCATATAAACTCTAGCATTAGCATGTAAACTCATCAAGCTAGTTATAACTAACCAAAAGCAAAATATTGCGTTTCGAGATGTCTTTATATGTTGTTTGGAACGTACCAGCGGAGATATCTTCCTTCGAAGCTGGAGGAGGCTGTGGCGCTGTTTCCCCGTCGGCGGCGTTGGAGACCACGTCCTCCATTGTTGCCGACATCGACACGATAATATACTGAGAAATAAAATAGAGGGGCTAAAATAGCGAATGAGAGTTGATGACGTAGGACAATATCTTCGAAATTCGATACACTGGCTGATATGGAAAGGTGGGTGCGCGGTTGAAGGTCCAAGACGTGGATGTGGTTCGCGGTTTCGCTTGCGTGAAAAGCTTAGCTCGCCACGCGCAGCAGGCTAAGCAGGCCCCACAGCTTCAACAGCGCGACTCAAATGACTTCATAAATCCAACATGCCCCATTGCAGCCACTCTGACTCTAGATTGCTCGAGCTTGAGACTGGGCAAGAGGGCAGGTCATATTATATTATTCTCTTAGCGAAGGGTAGTACTTTTATAAAATTCTGAAGGGGGAGAAAATATCGTATACTACATACAATCCACCGTGAGAAGAGAAAACGTGAACATCGAGAAAGTCATCTCATCAACAGAGATTATCATACGACTAGAAGAATCGATCGCAATGGTAAATGAAGAAGAAGGAACGCAGATTTAGAAGAGTGTGTCTTGTGACTAGGAATCGTAGTAAAAGTAATCAAAGGGAGGACATGGATGGAAAAGGAGATGGGATAGACGCCATTTGCACTCCTCGCCATAAAACGACATTTAGAGAAAATAGAGAGAAGGTGGGTAAAAGTGAAACAATCGTATGAAATCGTAGATGAAATGTTTCTTGCAAAGGAGAAAACAAGCTGGGAGAAGAAACCGCAATCTAAAAACATCTTGACAACCAAATCCTATTCCTCAAGCCCAAAGTGCCAGTAAAATCAACCCCAAAGACCAAAGTCATCACAATCGTAGATTTTAAGCTATTCATTCATTAGCTTCGGAGTTAGATACCTTCCGCATTTTCGGTCACTCACCACCAATCCTCTCAGGATCCAAAAGTGCCCCTAGATCGCTTGGCCTGGTTCCAAGACCGTTACCATTAGCACCAGGGGTTAAGGTGGATTCGCGTTCTTGTTGGGCGATAGCTTGGGCAGAGACTATCTCGGTCAAGCGACGAAGCTTCGGAAGTGGCAAGTCTACAAGAGAAAACTGGTTAGCGACGCCACACGACAAATGGCATGAATAGCACTTACTAGACGGCAAATAAGTCTCGAGAGCCGTTATCTGACGAGGTTCTGCAATCTCATATGGCCCGCTATCATCCATGTCCACCGGTGCCAACAAGAGCACTTCACTCTTGTCAGTGATGGCTCGCTTCTCAACAGCTTTCATTATTTCGCCGTTGATAGGCTGCTCGTAGTCAGCGACCAAGTACTGATTTAAAAGCTTTTGGATTTGTTGAGGCGACAACCTGGTGAAGTCAGCATCCGATCACAGTATGAAAACCCCTCGAGAGTATACTCACATCCAGCAGATGTCTTGAATGATTTCAATGTCATTGAGCGTCGCTTTCTTAAGCTGCAGAAGCTTCGTAGCTTGCTATAAATCCATCCTTGTCAGTAAAATGCTAAGGTATAAATGAGAATATTGACCTCACCATAAGATGCTCTAGCTGCAATGTACCCTCTGGCATGTCGTGACTCTTGCACCACTCCTCAATACGGGTGATGTTGTAGTTAATCTGCAAACCACGCTTCCAGGACAAAAAGTTTCTTCGGAGTAACAAGTCGTTAAAGGCAGTGACGCCAATCAACTTGAGGAGCTCAGTCATAGCTTGGGCAACAATCGTATCTTCCAAGAAATACGTTTTCATGGCTCTGAAGACCTTATTCATCAAAGTCAGGAGGTCATCCATTGAGTAGGCTGGAGCACTCGAGGTTGAGAACATCTTGTTAAGAAATCGATTGCCCTCGTTAGTAACGAAACCAGGCAATGATTGCGATTCAATAATAGCCGGAACAACCATCTTATGGAGTCTCTTTTTGAGGAGTTTCATCCAAGTGTGATAGATATTGAATTCCAAGCTTTCCAAGTCGTGCTTGACAACCTCGAGCAATCGATCATACTCAAAGTCATCCGACTTTTGTGCCTCATACCAGTCCTCCGCAAGGAAGACAAACGAGAGCATCTCGTGGACATTGGAGAGCCAAAAAGCTCCGAGGTTGATCAATTCCTCGCCATCATGGTGCTAAACAACATTAGTATAATCTCTTATGAAGGTGAATGCTGCAGACTTACCATAACCTCCTGTTGGATGTTCTGCATAACTGTAGCCAAGAATCGCTCCGATTCCTTAACGAAGCCATTGTGCCACATCTCAGAAGTGACAAGATTGATGAGATAAGCTGGGAAGAGGACTTCCTTCTCTTCTGGAGGATTCTGAGAGTTGGGTTGCGGAACCTTAAGATCGCGGATGAGACCGAACGAAACCTCGTTGTTCAGAGAAGTCTCATCTTCCAAGATGTGAGCCACACTGGTTTCTGGACTCTCAAGCAACGGCGTAAAGCCAAAGCCATCGGATCCTCCGGAGCGGCGATTGTTCTGATTCGGTTGAGCGGCCATCGATTGAGGTCGTGGATCGTAGTTGGTGACCTTTCCGTAGATTTCTCGAGATGCAGGTCCGGTGACTGCAACACTTTGTCTTTCTTTCGGAGCTCTGCCAGCAACCATACTAAAGAAGCCGGGTGCAGAGGCACCGTTGCGTGCGGGGCTGGCGTCTCCTGTGACGACAGGTCTGTTGTTGAGCTCATCTTCCAACGTAGAAACTTGTTCTCTGAGGGTGAGATTCTCACTCTCCTGTTCCTTGACGCGACTAATAGTTCGCTCAAGCTCTGCCTTTGATTTCGCAAGTGAATCTTTCAGGGTCTTAGCGTCTTCTTGTAGGCGTTTACTATTCGCTTCAGATTCCTCGTATTGCTTGAGAGCTGATTTTAATTCCGACTCCAATATTGGCAAGCGAGCAGACAATGCATGGAACTGGTTGACCTCCACCTGTGCTTCTCTGTGGTTCGCCTCGGATGAGGTAGCCTTGTTTCTCCAAACCTGCAACTGACTCTCCAAACTGTCGACTTGGGCTTCCAGCGCCTTCTTCTCTTGCGTTCGCTTTTGTAGTGTCTGTGTGAGTTCGACGACCTTGTTTTCCAGCTTGTATGAGACTTCTTTGATGTGGTCGAGCGAGCGAGCTTCCTCTCGGAGCGACTTGTAGACCTTCTTCGCTTGCTTCTTGCGCCACAAGCTCTGGATGATGATGATTTTGCGTCGATATTGACGCCACTTGATGATACTCTGCCTGGATCGGTATACGCGTTGAATTGTCCTTGCCGCGTTCTCGAGGCGGGTTTCCAAGATGTGCGATCTGGTAAGACGTCCCTTGCACACTGAGATATGGGAGGTGAGTGGCTCATCGTGAATGCCGGGCATACCGATTGAAGGGGGGTTTTGGGGGCCGAGGTAACTTACGGGCTTGTAAACGGATGAGACTCTTGCGAGTAGCAAGATATATCTTCCGTTGTTTTTGCCCTCGCCAGACTCTTTGGATGGTTGTCGCAGCATAGATTCTCCGCATCTCCTGTGCTTTGGTACGAGCCATCCAGCCTCTTGCGAGGGATTGAAACGCACGGAGAGAGTTCATAGTTTCCAGATATCGTCTTCGGTAGTACCGCATCCTCAGATTCTTTTGAATTAGAACAGCCGCAGCGTTCAACCTAGCTGTTCGAAGATTTTCCAGGTAGGCAAGCTATTAAACATTGTCAGGTTAGCAGAAAGTGGGGTTTATACTCAGGATTTCTAGGTTTTCGTGGGTCATACCATTCCCGCTCTGAAGAAAATCTTTGTTTTACCAAGTTGGTACTTGTCTTCCTCGTGAATCGTCTTCTTCAAAATGAGCAAGCCCATGTTCTTCGGTTCTCCCCATTCTGTTGACTTCAACAGCATGTAGTACCTAAAGGCGAATTCCTCATAGGTCCATCTCGTTGGATAGCCAGCGCAGCTGATTCTCACTGTTTCCAAAACACCACAAGCACGGAGCTGACTCAGAACCATGGGACCTTCCCATTTCCAAGCAACCTTAGCTTCATTAGGTTTGATACACCGAATATAATGCACCTCGGTGTTGCCAATGGTTTGGACTAGATCTATCAGAGACGCTTTAAAGATGCCACCGAGCGTAGGCTTGCGGCCAGCGCCACCTGCTGGTGCTCTTCGGCCGGGCTTACCCGGGGCGAGAGGGGCTGGTGTGCTAGCTTTGCCTGGCGCGGCATCATCTGCGGACTATAAGAGGTGTTAGCTGTTGAGCGCCCAATGGCTGCTAGGTATAATTTTCGTACCTTATCACGAACTTGAGCTGAAGTCTTGAGAACAGCAACCAAGAATTCGTTCTTCGCAGAGTTCAAAACCTCCATGTGCTCATCTGGGACGGTATCTCTGTTCTTCTCGATAAACCCTTCCACATCATAGGTGACGTCGACAGCATAGTGACAGACGGTGAAAGTGGTCTTTCCAAATCTGGCTTTCTTATAAAACTTCTCGAACTTGCCACCTGGGGTAGCAAAGTTTTGGTCAAGCTTGATGACAAAAGAGTTATCTGAGCCACCAAGAAGCCTGGATTCTTCATCGAGCAACGACAAGATACCAAGCTTTCCTTCAATTAGGTCAATACATGGTTGATTATCAGAGAAATCGATGAACTTCCAGTCGATCTCCTCGCGAACATACTCTTCTTGTTCGAGTTTAAAGACGTGCTGGTTGAAGGATTGCTGGAGTTTTTCGTTGGCAAAGTTGATACAGAATTGTTCAAACGAGTTCTTCTTGAAATGTTCGAATCCGTAAATATCCAATACACCGATAAAACCTTTAATCTTATCCAAAACTTCGGCTGGCAGAAGACGCTGGTTGATTGTAACAACGAGCCAATCGAACAAGGCTGCGTAAATATATTTCGCCACGGAGTCTTTGATGACAATACCTTGTTTGGGAGTAAGGTCAGAGATCGTCTTCTCTTTACCAGTAACACGCTGCTTCTTGATCATCCATCTAGCGAACAGAGTGGTATCAACACCCAGAAGCTCAGCAGCCTTGGCAAAGGAGGGTTCTGTGGTGGGCAATGTTGCCGAACCTGTACCACCAATTGTTGCGTTACCCAGATGGAGCAGGGCCGCCAAAAGTTTCCAGATTTCTTTCTGCGCTCTTTCGCTAACACTAATAGCCGTGAGAGCATTCCGAGTAAGAGTGAATTCTGCCGCATCATCAACGTTAGGGATGATGGGATCTCCACCCTGGTTCAGGTAAAAGTAATCTTCAACTTTTTCGAGTCCAAAATCCTTTCTCTCTTCGTCTGTAGCGCCGGCAATTAATTGGTAGAAAATATGGTAATTTCTTTCTGATGGCGGCTGGTAAACGAGACGAGACCGTTCCAGCAGGTAGATTCGTGTCTTCGCGCCAATGATGGTGGTTTGCGCATCAAACATAATCTCAATGTACTTTCCGAAACGCGATGAGTTGTCGTTACGAGTAGTCTTAGCGTTACCGAATGCTTCCATTATCGGGTTGGTAGCCAAAATTTCCTCTTCAGTCTTACTCATCTTTCCACCCTTGTTGTCTTTCTTCTTGCCGGGTTTATCTGGATCTTCAACGGTGGCAAAGTACCGCATGATGTGCTTAGCCGATACGGTTTTGCCAGCACCAGATTCTCCTGATACAACCACGGTTTGATTCTTGTTATTGCGTAACATTTGACTGCCAATTATCAATTAGCATAGGGCTAAAGCGTCGGTGCCCAGATCTATCAATCCTTACCGATAAGACTCCTCGGCGATCGCAAAAAGATGGGGCTCTTGGTCCTCTCTTCGTTTCCCCGCATATCCTTGAATCATAGATTGATTGTATAAATAATCCAGGCGATAAAATGGGTTGGTCGCAATCAGCACGATACCACTGTACGTGTAGATGCTTTGCCGCATATAACGCAGTTTGATAGCTTGAAGGACTGGTTATAAAGTATCCATGTAAGCGTCCACACATTACTACATATAGAATTGGTTCTCTGTAAATTCTTACCGGCCGGCTCGTTGAGATGCGAAAGACTTGTCAAGTCATCAGCCGCTTCAATAATGGGAGGATTTGCCAAAGGAGGCAGCGTCTCGTCATTGGGGTCTTTGAACGCCGACATTTTAGTGGTGACGGTTTTTTCCTATCCACGAATATAAAGTTTAGAACGTCACGAGGCCGATGGTTAGAACGAGCTCTGTACCTCGCCATTTTCTAGCTTTAGAACGATGGAGACCTTATCTCCAGCTGCATCAAAGCTTTGGACTTCGGCTGCCATCCATCCCTCCGCGACGTCGGGGTGCCAGACCCGCCTATATATTATCATTTATGTCAACTCCAATCTACGGCGATGTTCGAAGCAAAGGAGATCCGAGTTACTTACGTTCCCTTCGTATAAAGATCCATCTTGACAAATAACGAGTAATTAAATTAGAGCAAATCTAGAAGAGCAAGTTCCGAACAGGAGAAAATTTTCTTCCGAGAGACTGATATTCAACTATTTTGTGCCGAAAGAGTCAGAAAGTGGTCGCGATTGTAACAATTGCAGGGCATGTGGTGAATTCAAGGACATCTACGATTGTGCTTACTCTAATGCGTTTTTGTTTCAAGTCAAAAAACAGGCGCTCTCAAAATAAGAAGATTCGTAAAACACGTTCAACCATTAAATTCTATAAAGAGAGTCGGTCGTGATATCGAATCTGATGGCCAGCCTTCTAGTAACGATCGGATCAGAAGCTTGCCTGATGTGGTGACGCTCAGTGGTGTCGTCCTGGAGCTTTTTTTCCTTTGGGTGTGGAGTGACACACCCTAATCAGCTCTTATGAACAGCCCCGTCAAAGCTTCCTGAAGCTTCACCAACCGAGCTCACGCAGTGTATAACGGGGAGATAGAGGAGAATATAAGGGGATAGGGGAAGAGCTGAGGTGGATGAGGGACCGTGAGGATGGAGGAGGTCCCGTTTAGACGCCGAGGATCCAAGAGGGACGACGATGGGGAGATGTCGGGGTGGGCGATATAGTAGTGGTGGTGGAGGTTGTGGTGGATTAAAGGGAAAGGTGGAAACGGGGTCGACAACGGTTTGGCTGCTGGCTGCTGCTGGCTTGCTGAGCCCAAGCTGAAGCTACAAACACCACCTCACAGCGACAAACAACAACGCAGCATGCACACACTCCACCCGACCAGCTTACTTTGGTGGATATTATTCTACTGGTGTTATTGTTATTTTAGGAACAGGATTCAAAAGACAGCTTTGCGGAGATGTTGAAAGAACAGAGGTGAGAGGTGGGAATCAGACGGGAAAAAGAAACCCATTATATGTAAGTAAGTATGCATCTATCAACGGGCATTCCTCATCGACCGACGGCGGGAATGGTGCGCTGAGGAAATTTTGAACGACTTTGTCACCCTGCAGCTGGATCGAGGACGAACTGAGCTAGTGAGTTCCCCATAGTTTCTTAGCTGCTGTGATCTTGTACAGCTGGAAACTGCATCCAGATGCTGTCTTTTTCACGCCGGCCATCGCATGGAATCACCCCTTTTCTTTCCCTGAAAACGGTCACGAATCCATCAAGAAGCTTAGATCCATTCTGTCCCATGGGATCTCAAGCTAGATTTTTGCGTCTGATCTTTCCGAGTGTCAAGCTGCGGGTACTCACATGTACTCTTGCGCCCGAAGTGTTTGAGATACACGTATCGTGTAAGATACCATGCATGCACTGTACACCCAAGTACCTCACTGACATGTTCAATATAAAACGCTAGAAACTGGCGAGGACCTCGTTAGTGATCCCGGGAGCCCCTCTCTCGAACACGACGTCGCATTCCTATAGGTGCGTTTGACAGTCGAAGGCAGTCGATCATGCTGGCCCTTCCTATTCAAGGACCCTGATCCTGCGCCATTACAACATGTAAACATGAGATCGCTGACGGTTCTTCGAAAACTTTAGTTCAAAAAGTCACGAAGCCTAGAATTTTTCCCCACCGTTTGGTTTGCAAGCCTATCACCAACGTGAGCTGGCAGTGTTTAAAACGGACGGGGTGCCAATATCAGAAGCCTTAGCCGAAGACTATTAACTGCTGTACGTCCTAGCTTCATCCTTGTCCCATCGTTCAATCCATCAACCCAAAACGTTCTTGAGCACGTCAAGCTCCTTTTCTCCTACAAAAGACTTCATGTACCTACCTGCTTAAATCTTTACGAAGTACTTTCGTGCCAAGGTTGAGAGATAGAAAAACTTTGATAAACTAGAAGCTCAATTGCATTCCTTATGTTAAAGACCAGTTCAAAATGCCAAATTTGCATGTCCCGCGGAAGTGAGAAATAAATGGTATTCTGGAAACTCCATATTCGAAGGGACTAAAAGAGAGCGCCGTCGAGTTGAGTCCTTCAAGAACAAGATATGCGTGCGAAAAGGTTTTGGCGGCTAAGGTCGGCGAAACGATGCAAACGAGCGCCGACAAACCTTCGTGTTCCTTGCGCCGGGAAGGCTTCAAATTTGCAAGCCACGAGATATCAAGACACGAAAAGCCGCGACGGGAAAATGGAGATATTTATGGGCCTCGGAAGCACCGAAGCCTCCAGTCCGGCTTCTAGAAGTGACGATTGGTAACATCATGTACAAGACTAGGGTTGATGCACTCGCTGGAATGAAACGACAGGATGCACCGCATGGCATATAACACAACAGGACCGCAACAATAATCCACCATAACTGTTGGGAATTACCGTCGCAGTAAGGCCCATCCTTCCATCCTTCCCAACCCGATTTTTAGCTTAGCCATGTCGATATCTTCAGTATCAACGATAATAACAAATCATCCAGCGCTAAACTTTCGAGTAATCTATACTGCTCGTCGCTATAATCCGATTGCGAGAAATATGGCGGCCGTACGAAGTCAAACGCGAACGGCCGCGTCTCCGTTCAAATTGTAAACCTTTTCAGCACGAAACCGCCTAAAATAACTCGAATGACTCGCATTCTTGCTTGCGACCCCTTTTAAAAAGTAAACAGAAGCCTGGAAGAAAGCTAGAGGACCAGTTCGAGGGCTGCTGAAGAAAACAAATCAAAACACGCCTAAATCGCAATGTGTGAACCCACCAAGCCGTGAAGCTCTTCGGACGACTGGGGGAATTCCTCCTCGCCTGCTTAGGGTGTCCCTCGCAAGGTCTCGCAGGTCTCGAATTGCAGCGCTTCTATTCGCTGGCTGCGACCAAGCTAGCTCAGCGTAGCTCCGAAATTTTTCCTCAACCTGAACATACAGGAAAGACCCTTCCCTGGAACATCTACCGGAGGTTAGAACATGAGTGAAAGCAGCATCGAACGGGAGAACTCGTCGAACTCTGTTTTTGTTTTGAGCTAGAGAAGAGTATAGAAGAAGAAAAAATCGCGATAAAATTTATAAGCTCGAGCACCTTCCTCTGGCGGCTGCTTGCCACTGAAATTGTCGTAGTGCGTCCCCAGCGAAAGGGAACCGTTTAAAAGGACCCTGCGCCCGATCATATCAATAGACTGATTATTTTTTTGAATTTTTTTATTTTGGTTTGGTTTTTTTGTGGAGAAGCCGTATAGAAGTCGAAGAACTCTCTATCGAACTTTTTTTTTTTTTTTGGTGGCCGCCAGACAAACAGGAAAATTTCCGGCGTGAGAAATCTCCAAAGCAAAAGCCGTGCTCCGCTCTTCTCTCCATCAGCCATCAACCATCAATAACCATCTCCCAACACCCAACAACGACCTCACCACTTTCTTCTCCCTTTCCACCTCTGCAACCTTAGCTTCTTCCCAGCCAAATTCTTTTCAGTCTCTTTCACCTCTTTGAATTTGAAAGCCTTCTCGGTTGTCGAGAGCTAGTAACCAGTACGTACCGACATCTATCTTTGTCCCACCAAAAAAAAAATCTTGTCGTTGCTTTCGCCATAAAAGTGGAGTTGCAGCTAACCAGGACTTCCCGCCCACTTCCAGCTCCTTGATCGCAATGTCGGAACCAATTCGCAATAAGAAGCTTGACGCTCTCGCAGCTGCTCCGTAAGCTATATTATCCCGTCACTTCCCTCTCATATTCCTCGGATGGCTCTTCTCTATGGGATAAGAATGAGCTCCGAAAAAGATGTCATAGAGGAAATTTTCCAATTGTCATCAGACGAGCTAACAGCAACATGATTTTGATCAGTACCCCACAAAACACTCCTCTCAATAATGCACCCATCTCCTCACATGCCACCAAGCCGCAGGTCTCTTCGATCGAAGAAGGTACGATATCTCACATTGTACCGTCCAGTCGCGATGCATAATAAAACTAACTCGGAGAATTTTCAGAGGACCGTGCTTTGGCTGCCGGCATGCTCGCTCAGAATCCTCAACTAGTCTCGATGATCCAGGGTAGACTTGGCAAGCTCATCGGCCGTTCGTCTGGCTACATTGAATCCCTTCACCCCACCATAAGAAGACGTATAACCGGTCTCAAGGGTGTTCAAAAGGAGCATTCCAAACTCGAGGCCGAGTTCCAGGAAGAAGTCCTACAGCTCGAGAAGAAGTACTTTGCCAAGTTCCAACCCCTATACGAGAAGCGTCTCAGAATCGTCAACGGTGTTGAAGAGCCTACCGAGGCTGATGTCGCTGCCGGTACCACCGAGGGTGAAGAGATCGAAGAGGATACCAAGATGGACGAAGATACCGGCGCTCCCGGCAAGGGTATCCCAGAGTTCTGGCTCTCTGCCATGAAGAACAGCACTTCTCTCGCTGAGACCGTCACGGATCGCGATGAGGCTGCTCTCAAGCACCTGACTGATATCCGTATGGAGTATCTTGAACGTCCTGGTTTCCGTCTCATCTTTGAGTTTGAGGAGAATGAGTTTTTCACCAACAAGACTATCACCAAAACTTACTATTATCAGGAAGAGAATGGCTACGGTGGCGATTTCATCTATGACCATGCTGAGGGTGACAAAATTGACTGGAAGGCTGGGAAGGATCTTACTGTCCGCATAGAAAGCAAGAAACAGCGAAATAAGAGTAAGTTCGAATCTATGAAAGAAGAAAAAAACCTAAAAAAACCTCATGGCTAACGCTTATATATAGACACCAAGCAGACTAGAATTGTCAAGCGAACTGTTCCAGTTGAGAGTTTCTTCAACTTCTTCACTCCTCCAAAACCACCAGGTTCGGAGGATGGTTCTAATGCCGAGGACGAAGAAGAGTTGGAGCACCGCCTGGAGCTCGACTACACCCTCGGTGAGGACATCAAGGAGAAGCTCATTCCACGTGCCATTGACTGGTACACCGGGGAAGCCCTACAGTTTGAGGAGCTTGATGACCTAGATGAGGGTGAATTCGATGACGAAGATGATGACGACGAGGAAGCTAGCGATGATGACCGAGACGAGGATGAGGAAGACTCCGACGAAGAGGTGAGACAGTAATTTTTTCTCGTTTTACTAATATAGAAGCAGCACGCTAACAGGGTCTTCAATCACAGGACGAATCTGGGAGACCTAAACAAGCGGAAGCCGCTGAGTGCAAACAAAGCTAAACATGAGAACTTGTCTTTGCAACCGGCCATTTTCTGTCTATTGTCTGGAACATATATCGGTCTTATTTTCCTTATGCACCATCATTTCTTTTCTGTGGGGGCCTGGCGCGGGTTGTTCTTTTTTCCATCTATTATCGTGATTTTGTTTTATCGCTTTCAAACCTCTTTCTTCATTTCCCCTCCTCGACTTGAATATAATCATCTACGACCTGTATCAACTCTTCTTTTCGATACTGAAATAGCTGCTAGTATCTAGAGAGTTAACTCCTGACCAAGCCAAAAAAGAACACCGCCTCTTCTTCTTCTCCCTGATACCAATTGTCATGCGAATATTCAAATAAAGCTGTTCCTCGTTTTTTAATTTGACACTTTAGGGTTTTCTAAGCAGTTGTGCTTGAGATGGAGCAAACGGACGAGAGAAAATCGTCAGTTTAAGGTCGGTTTCGGATATATTTTATGGTGGTGTGGATTTCAAAATCTCACGACAGAATGAGAAAATGCTTTAATGCTTTTGCAATGTGGTATAAAATTGTCCTTTTTTAGTTTCTTGTATACCCTGTTCTTTCCTCAAGACTAATGGCTAAGTTGAATAAAATCATGTAAAATCTCGCAATCGAACGATTATTATTATAATTTTTATCTTTGCAAAACTGAACAATTAGAACGCGCTACGCTTATAGACTCAGGTGTACAAAAGTTGTTGATATTTGATAGACCTAAAAATGCTAATCCATCTAGCCAAGCAGCTCTAACGGACAATATAGTAGCCAACATCTCGACCAAATGGATATAGTTATATATAGTTGGAATCTTTTGCCGCTAAAGGAGGACGAAGTGTCCAATTAAACACCGGGCTGGCATGACGTGCTGCGTCCGGATTAAAAAATTTTCGGTTTGCACGAGCTCTGCCGCACTGTACCGACCCCTCCTTGTCCACTATCGCCCCCCCACCATGCCGAAAGCACCTGTTCGACAGGAGGGCTAACATGGCCCGCGGAATGAGACCATAATAATAATTGTGTGTAATGTATAAGCGACGCACCCCAACTTTTTCAGAGTTTACCCGTCGCACCGAACTCGAAAAAAAAGAACCTCAAATTGAGACCACATCCGGCCCCGTGTATCCGCCCCATTGAAACTTGTTTAAGAGTCATAGCTAGTCCGCCGATATCGCGGTTTCTCAAAAGCTGATAAATCTTATAAATACAACATTCAGACAAATTTGACAGTCGCTGGAAATGTAAGTGTTACGATAGCCCAATTCATCTCCAACACAAAGCTTGTGTGAAACTATTACGTTACGTCAAACTGACCATCCGCTTTTGTATCGCCGTTCACGACAGTACTCTTCTTCGGCTTCACACTTCCACTGTCGCATAGCTTGTAGTATATACGGACACGTATAGCTATATATATACACCTGTCTAACTTGACAGAAACCGTCGAGGTCATAAGAGTCTTGCCATTGAGGACAATCGCATCTTGAACAAGCTCAACTTCAATTATACCTTCATCCTCATTCACCGCTCCAATATCCTCCAAAATGCCACCAAAGGACATTATCAACAAGGCTGCTGAGGGCCTTGAATCCCTAACGAACACCCTTAGCATCTCTGCCTCGCCTACAAACACCTTCCACAGCCCCGGTAGCTACTTCCCATCTAGCATGGGGCGAAGCTCGCAACAGCCTCCCAGGCCTTCCCGTCAACTCAAACCGTTCAATACCGAAGACATCAAGATCTTGATGCTCGAGAATGTCAATCAGACTGCGCTGGATATCTTTGGCAAGCAAGGGTATCAAGTTGAATTTCTCAAGAGTTCGCTCCCGGAAGACCAATTGATCCAGAAAATTAAGTATGTCTGTAAAACCATAATATCCCACGTCTTATGGGATTGTAGGTGCTAATACGATATGTGAAAATTATTAGGGATGTTCACGTCATCGGTATCCGCTCGAAAACCAAACTCACAGCAAATGTCCTCTCACACGCCAAAAACCTCCTAGTAATAGGCTGCTTCTGCATCGGAACCAACCAAGTCGACCTTGAATACGCTGCCAAACACGGCATTGCAGTCTTCAATTCGCCCTTCTCCAACTCCCGTTCCGTCGCGGAATTAGTGATTGGAGAGATAATTTCCCTCGCCCGTCAGCTCGGCGATCGTTCGCTCGAGTTGCACCAGGGACGATGGAATAAAGTGAGCTCCAAATGTTGGGAGATCCGTGGCAAGACTTTGGGGATCGTGGGGTATGGTCATATTGGTTCGCAGTTATCAGTTTTAGCTGAGGCAATGGGTATGGCTGTTCGATACTATGACGTCGTTCCGATCATGGCCTTGGGGACTGCGCGACAAGTCCCGTCGTTGGAGGAGTTGCTCGAACAGAGCGATTTCGTAACGTTGCATGTGCCCGAGTTGCCGGAGACGAGGGGTATGATTGGGGAGAAGCAGCTGAATAAAATGAAGAATGGTTCGTATTTGATTAACGCTAGTCGTGGGAGTGTCGTCAACATCCCAGATTTGATGTAAGCTCCTTCCCTTCACACTTTTGTATTGTGGAAATATTCGTTTGACTGACCTATTTGATTCACTTTATAGCAATGCGATGAAATCAGGCCGAGTCGCCGGTGCAGCACTAGACGTCTACCCCAACGAACCAGCCGGCAACGGTGATTTCTTCACCAATGATCTTAATGTCTGGGCGGAAGACCTGCGTGGCTTGAGAAACATCATTTTGACCCCACATATCGGTGGTAGCACGGAGGAAGCCCAGAGCGCGATCGGAGTGGAAGTCGGCGAGGCCATCGTACGATACGTCAACGAGGGCGTAACCATCGGCGCGGTCAATATGCCTGAATGTACGCTGCGTTCCATCAATTTGGAACAGACGAATCATATCCGAGTTATCTTTATCCATCATAATAAGCCTGGCGTGTTGAGACAAGGTATGCAGACTGATCTATTATCTATATCTTCTTTTTGAGCCTTGTTGGAGTGAGTGCTGATGCAAATTCGTTTGTGAATAGTGAACTCGATATTGGCCGATCATAACGTTGAAAAACAGATTTCTGATTCTCGTGGTGATGTGGCGTACATGATGGCGGATATTAGCGACGTTTTGGAAGACGAAAGGAAGGAGATTAATGACGGGCTTGAGAGTTTGGGAGGTAAGTTAAATTACATCTCCATACGAAATTTAACGTTGGATATTTACTGACTGAATCTTGGATAGCTTGCATCCTCACCCGTGTTCTGTTCTAAGCGCACATACACATCCTGGAGATGTAGATATATGCACACTAGGGTGGTATAGAAGCCAAAAGCTTATCACTGTGAATACTTGATTTTCAAATTTATTTTGTTTTCTCCTTCGATGACGCTATTCTCACAGGTAGCGAATGTTAGCATATGGTATGGATTTCTTTTAATATTCAATTTTCATGTATAAAAGGCGTTTTTTTGTGCATACACTTTAACTTTTCGTACGTGCATGGAGGGGTTATTATATCCGGCTTCAACAAAACGGATAGAACGAACAGATAAGGAAAAATTCAAATTAATATCTTGCCATAAAGACTCAAGTTGTATATCTCCAAAACCCACCGAAATTGAATTATTGCACCTATTAATACAGCCTGTTGTGCTCAAAAGTATAAAACCACAACATGCGTCGTCGGAATAACCGTGTTGTCAATGTGGTCCATCCAACTCGCCCATCCATCCATGCGCGGAACCACACATCCCCCACGCAAATTAAATCCCGACTCTTGAATATCTCGAAACATCTTCGAACATCCCTCCACCCAACCAACCCACCCGCGTCCTTCGACATATCTACCACCCCGTCTCCTACCCACCCACCGATATCCAACAATGTTCGCACTCCGACGCTCCGCCGCGTCCGCCGGCACCAAACTCTCCCGGAGAGCGTACTCCACAGCAGGCGAATCGCCGTACAGCACTACATACAAAAATCTAAAGATCGGGAAGGATACTAGGTTGATATACCAAGGATTTACGGTATGTCACTGCAACGATGATACAATATAAACTCTATCGCGAGTAGCACCGGGGTGCAATGGATCGAGATGGATGAATGGATTTATGGCTGATATCGGTTATCTTTCGGTTATGGGTGGATATAGGGCAAACAAGGAAGGTTGGTGATAACATTATCATCTTGTGTACCTTTATTTTGGGATATAGAGGGATTGAGATAGAGTATGAGGAATCTGGAATGATGCTGATGCTTTTGGACTGTAGCTTCCACGCGCAGCAAGCTATCGATTATGGTATATTTTCTTATCTCCTAATTATTTAACGAAACATCGTGGCTGACATGTTGCGTGGTATGTAGGAACCAATGTTGTCGGCGGAATTGTTAGTGACCCTCATTACTCTACCTGATCGATACACGCAGCTTGTATAGTGTAATGGAGGTTAACGGGTTTTTGATGCGCGGTATTTTAGAACCCGAAGAAGGCCGGAACGACGCATTTGGATAGACCTGTGTTTGGGAGTGTAGCCGAAGCTATCAAGGAGGTTCAAGGTACTTTTTTCCGTTGAGAAATTAAACCAAAATGGGGCTTGGGGAGATTGGTTGTTGGTGGTGACTGACGATATGAAAATGCAGCTACTGCTTCGGCTATCTTTGTTCCGTACGTTACCTATCTACGTCCTTTGGGGTATGCTTTTGAGGTCTGAGGATTAATTGTTGGGTTGTGTAGACCACCTGTTGCGGCGAAATCTATCGAGGAGGCGATCGAGGCTGAGTTACCGTTGGTTGTTTGGTATGTTTCTCTCTGTTAGGGAGTTTTGATATACTTGCTGATGGGAGTGTGGGCTAGTATTACGGAAGGAATTCCTCAGCATGGTACGTAAGAAACCATACGCTTTATGAGTTCTGGGTTGGCATCATCAATCTAGAGGAGGCGACTCCTACCTTGACTCCAACAAGGATATCGTAGCTAAAATAGCAATGGATAGACATGGTTCGAGTCGTCGATATGCTCAAAACTCAAACCAAGACTCGATTGGTCGGACCGTATGTTTCACCTTTACACCCCAAGATCAGAACAATAGCTCAAGGGATTCAATAAACGGCTAATGAACGTACTACTCGAAAGAAACTGCCCGGGTATCATCATGCCCCGCGATAAATGCAAGATCGGTATCATGCCAGGCTTCATCCACAGCGCTGGCCGCGTCGGTATCGTCTCCCGCTCCGGTACTCTCACCTACGAAGCTGTCAACCAAACCACCAAGCACGGATTGGGACAGAGTCTCGTTGTCGGGTATATACAACAGCATTCAATCAAATATTAGAGGGTAATATATACTGATCATGTATGTATGGGTATCTAGAATCGGCGGCGACCCTTTCTCCGGCACAAACTTCATCGACACATTAAAGGTCTTCTTGGAGGATGATGCAACAGACGGTATCATCATGATTGGCGAGATTGGCGGGTCGGCCGAAGAAGATGCTGCGGAGTTTTTGAAGCAGCATAACACCAAGAACAAGCCGGCTGTGGCTTTCATTGCTGGTATTTCGGCGCCACCTGGAAGACGTATGGGACACGCTGGTACGTATCATCACCCGCTTCTTTTAGATTTTTTTTTCCAGATATTGATGTGTGATGTTTGTGGTAGGTGCCATTGTCAGTGGTGGTAAGGGAGGCGCAGACTCTAAGATTGCAGCTTTGAGTGCTGCCGGGGTCGTCGTGGAGAAGAGCCCTGCGTCATTGGGCAAGAGGCTACATGAGGAGTTTGTCAAGCGCGATTTGATATAGTGACAGTATGATACGGAAAGTGGGGTCGAAGTTGTTTATAAAAAAGCATGGAGGGAGATCGATTGATGGACATTGTTTTTTTTAATTGTAAAGGATGTGTGAACATTTTCATATTTGAGCTAGCTGGTGAGGTATACTCTTTAGAATTCTATAACATCGATTGTTCTATACATACATTTACATGTATATGTTGTCTGTTACCATCTATCGTGAGTTTATGCCTATCGACTTGTGAAGCTATGAAACTAGCGAATAAATGGCCAAGTGGAGACGAAAAATGAGTATATCAGCCGCACGTCGTCTCGAATCGAAATGCTCAATCATATGCGCGAGGTCCCCAAACGAGCCATCAGATGCGTCTCGAACGTAAATAAAAATGGTTCGGCCTCCCTTCCCGCACAAACAGAAGCGCACATATGCACGCCAGAAAAATGCACCCGGGCTTCATTATGTGAGTGATCTCAATTGGTCATCACCCGGCTTCTTATGATTGCTGGATCAATTGACAGACCGTTATCACAATTTTCGCGAGTTCGATAGGTGACGTGCCCCATGGTATGAGCTCGGTGGCTGAAACAGATCTTCTAAGGGTGGGATAATGCATCTTGAAATCTGGTTATATCACGAGGGTTATGCTATTTCATCCTTCTTCACCACACCCTTAATTACATGGACCGTTGAACAAGCATTCCAAGGGAAGTGAATCTATTCGCTGTCAGTTCCGGCTGTGGGTCTCTTGGTTTCCCCGACTGCGACTTGCCAATCCATCACGGTTCAACACGTATATTTTTGGTTTCCGTGCAGGCGCGGGGAGAATCGCACACGCTGCATATCGGGGAACTGGTCATTTTTATAAAAAAGGCACGATGGGAACTCCTTTCAAGATTTCGGGCGGGTAGCTAAAAACTCGTCCTTTTCTTTCATTACATCCAGAAGTTCAGTTCCATCCTCTTCAATCAAAGGATATTTCGACCATCTTGCTCATTCATTTCAAAATTAATCAGACCTAGAGTCAATTTCAAGATGGATCCAAAAATGGAAGAAGCTGCCGAAAGAGCAAGCCAGATACGAACCGCCGAATCCAAAGCGAAAGAAAAGGCCTTTATCGAATGGCTCAAGGGATACCTAGACACGATAGCCCTAGTGGGCGGCCTGGGCAGCTCAATCACCTTCTCCATCATCGTATCACAAATCGTGGATCCCGCCCAGCTGGACCCGAACCAAGTTGGTCTGAAGAAGGGCGCAGTCTTCAATCTAGATCAAGTCCGGCTGGTTATCTCCCTCGGCTGGGCATTCTTCACAATCGCAGTGGGGTTATCCATCTTTGCAAAGGTGCTCTTCATCGATCCGATCGCGCAGAGGAATCTGGAGAAGAATATGAAGTCGACAGGGTTTCAGGTCCAGCTTGCAGTTACGCTGTTTTTGCTCAACCTGTTGCCTATATTCGCATTTATGTTGATATCGCTGGCCGTGACGGCGTATGTGCCCGTGGTTGGGTGGATTGCGACTTTCTTTGCGGGGTTCGCGGGGCTGCTCGGATTGGTCATGTCGACGGGGTTGGTAGATATCGGGCCTTCGATTCCCCGGTTGATTCGTGACATTTCGGTACGTTGATTTGATTAATTGACAAAATTTGGATTTGAAATTTTAAGCTAACCCGTGGGTAGGAATAATATAACACTCGGAAACGACACCGGATATAGTTATTCCAGTGGTAGCCATGGTTTTGGAACGGATTGCTGCGATTTTAGCGAGTGCATTGGAGCAAGAGACCAATATATGAGATATATATATGGGTGGCAAGACTGCTTAGTCGGAAGATTAGAATGAAATTGGATACATATCAAATAACAATAATCTTAATGAGACATCTTTTTTATATTTCTAAATAATAAAATATAATACATGGTGCATTGTATACGATAGTTGTACGGTGATATAGTAAGCCGCGGTGGAGTTCGGTTCGGCTGGCATGCCGAAAACAGCGCGACCTCCTTTCCCCATACTTCGAAACTCACTTACTCGCGCTACCTCCATTCTTCTTTTCAATCTTACGCTAGTGACCTCATTCACAATAGCAAAGACGACGATAGAAGCGACTTTTATAAGCTTCATTATGATTCCATGAAGCACTAGTATCTTATCACCTCAGTCACGACGTTCCGGAAACTCACCTCCAGCTTCCACTCTATTCCGTACTCCCTCGCACCTCAGCAGAGCTAGAACAATACCGCCGCCATGCTCTCCGGAATCCTCTTCTTCAACCAAAAAGGCGAGAACCTCATCTTCCGCCAATTCCGCAACGACTGTCGCCCTCGCCTTTCCGATGTCTTTCGCATCCAGGTCATCTCCAACGCCCAAGTCCGCTCCCCGATCCTCACCCTCGGCAGCACCACCTTCTCCCACGTCAAGCACGAAAACATCTACCTCGTCGCTATCACCAAGAGTAATGCGAACGCGGCCTTGGTGTTTGAGTTCCTCTATAGGCTTATTGCCTTGGGAAGGAGTTACTTTGGCAAGTTTGACGAGGAGGCTGTCAAGAATAACTTTGTCTTGATATATGAGTTACTCGATGGTACTGTCTCTACCACAACCTAGCGTTGCACAGATTCCCGGCATCATTGAAGCTAATCATTCGCAATGTAGAAATCTTGGATTTCGGGTACCCCCAAAATACCGAGACGGATACATTGAAAATGTACATCACAACAGAAGGCGTCAAATCGGAACGAGCAATGGTACCTACCACCGCTTACATCATTACCCTTTTTCCCTACAATAAACTAAACTAAATATGATAAATAGGAGGACTCGTCCCGAATAACAATGCAAGCCACCGGCGCCCTCTCTTGGCGCCGCGCCGACGTCAAGTACCGCAAAAACGAAGCCTTCGTAGACGTAATCGAGGATGTCAACCTCCTCATGTCCGCCACCGGAACCGTCCTGAAAGAAGACGTCACAGGTCAGATCATAATGCGAGCTTACCTCTCCGGCGTCCCCGAGTGTAAATTCGGCCTCAACGATCGGTTGCTACTCGACGACGCCGGTCTCTCCCGTCCGAACGGCAATAAAACCGGTTCCAAAGCCACCCGTGCCGCGGCGGGATCCGTCACCCTCGAGGATTGTCAGTTTCATCAGTGTGTCAAACTTGGAAAGTTCGATACGGATAGAACTATCAGTTTTGTGCCACCTGATGGGGAGTTCGAGTTGATGCGATATCGTGCAACGGAGAATGTGAATTTGCCGTTCAAGGTGCATGTTATCGTTAATGAAGTTGGCAAGACAAAGGTGGAATATCAAATCGCTGTTCGGGCGAATTATGGCGCGAAGTTGTTTGCGACAAATGTGGTTGTAAAGGTGCCAACGCCGTTGAATACCGCCACCACCCACGTTAGGACGAGCCAGGGTAAAGCGAAGTATGAACCGGCTGAGAACAATATCGTGTGGAGGTACTTATAATCCCCTCTCTACCCCTCTGATATCCCTTGATAATTGAGTGCTAATCATGATTTGTTATAGAATTCCGAGGTTTACGGGACAATCGGAATATGTTCTCTCAGCGGACGCAATCTTGACGGCAATGACGAATCAAAAGGCTTGGTCGCGGCCACCGGTCTCGCTGAATTTCTCGTTATTGATGTTTACGAGCTCGGGGTTGTTGGTGAGATATTTGAAGGTTTTCGAGAAGAGCAACTATTCGAGCGTCAAATGGGTACGGTATATGACGAGGGCTGGGTCTTATGAGATACGATTTTAGCTATTCCTTTCGATACTACGATTTGGTTCAAGCTTTTTTTTTCTTCCAGCGGAGATTTAGCTGCTTAATTTTACAACATTTTCTTTGTATGATAGAGGATTTTGAGGCAAAAGCGATGGGGGGACTTTATAAGACTTTTCCTTATTTTGGTTGTGTCGATTTAGCGTTTGGAATTGAAGATATATTTACCTGAGTATTGTGATATCTCTAAAATGACATGGATTGGTTTCGCAACGAAGCTGTGGCCGAAATTTAAATATTATCAATTGAGATTAGCAAAGTATAATCGACGTGGGTGTCGCAACGAGCTTGAGCTTCAAAAACAGATTCCGGGAACTGCTCTGGGCTTTTATGTGCTTCCTACACCACTATCTATCCTTTCACTGTTAGAGTATTTTGCACGCCGGCCCCTTCTCCAAAATACCCCTTCTCGTACCTTCAAAATTATCAACTTGCTTTTTATTGATTAAATACTTAGATATATAGTATATATTACAAAAACTTTTGCTCCTCACGCCCATTTTATCAAATTATCATACTCGTAAACCGTCAACGCCAGTCCGTGCCTGATACCCAAAGCCACAAGTCCCATACCCAACTGAAACCCCATCACCCCCAACGCCAACGTATCCTCCCTCATAGGCCCAAACCAAACCAGCCATAAATTCAATATCGTAAGATTACTGCACTCTTTAATCACACCTTCCTCATCCCTTCTCAGCATCACTAATCTACACTTCTCCATTGTCGCTAACAACGCCGCTACAAACTGCTTTGGCGGCTGTACAAATTCTGCCATCGACGGTTCCAACAGGTGTGTTCTTGCGTTAAACTTTGGCAATCGGTGTCTCGGACAGGGAACCAGGCCGAATAACTGCGGTGTTGAATACGCCCCGTTGAAAATCTGGGGTAACAGTACCAACATTAACGTCTTGGAGAAATGACCTAGTATCCCCACGACGCTGAACAGAAAGCCGGCAAAATAGCAGTATGTGTCCCCAACGAAGACTTTAGCGGGGAACCAGTTGTAGCGGAGGAGGGCGAGGGAGACGCCGAGAAAAGGGAGGAGAAAGTAGAGCGAGAATAGGTGGGAGTTCATTGCCGGATGGCCCGGTTGGGAGATGTAGAGGCAGTCGTTGAAGATGATCATTAGTGCGATAACGATGGATTGACCGACTTCGATGCCGTTTATTCCTGCCAGGATGTTTATCGCGTTCGGGCCGAGGATTGCCACGAAGGCCATATAGGCGTAGTATAGCCAGCCTGGTATCACTTAAGTTAGCTAGGTAATTTGGAACGGCAGATATTTGGAGATATCGTACCCAAGTTGAGGAGGTTGCCGAGATATGGTTGTAGCATTGTCGGTATCGTGATGATGGTGACGCCGAAGTCGACATAGTAGACTACAAGCATAGGAATCGCGGCGATAGCGGGGAGGAGGATTTTATGTCGCCATCTGATATCGAATAGATCGTCTGCCACGCCTAAGAACACCATGCTCTGAAGTGACAAGACGGCAGATAGATATTCTCCCAGCTAGTTTCTTAATTAGTTCCAAGTTCGAACTGTTTCGTGATTGGAGGCGGTATCGTACTTTATTGTGAGGAAACCGGTGAAGAGTTCTGCCAAAGCCGGAGTGCACTTCCACCTCGACATCACGATTTCCTCCACCCGAAGTTTGGACGAGGTACTCGTAGAATGGAAACGGTATGAACAAGAACATGCACATGATGTACACCACCGCACAAACCGCTCCCATTGTTTCCGGACTATCCCAATTTTTAACATCAGCAACCATTCACTAGGTGTAACTTAAATATTTGAATCTTTATAGCTCACATTTCAGGTCTATGCGTCTTGGCCATATCCTTCCCCTTGAATCCCACCCTCTTGAATGCGTCTCCGAGCCATGGTATCAAACAGTACGTCGCCGCGAACGCAAAGCCGCTGAAGCCGAGGGACGCAACGATCGGTTCGCCGTGTGACCGGAAGGCTGCGATGATGATGGCGGTACACCCGCTCGTTAGGGTGAAGAGGGCAAGGTACTCCTTTGTGGAGATGTCGGTTCGGGTCGCCGGGAGCAGGGTCATATTTCCGCGTGGTCGTTATGCATTCCAGTGTCGACGATAGTAACTGTGGAAAATGTTTAAAATCTAAATGGAAACTGCGGCTGGATTCGAATGGTATATACAAGAAATATAAAAGAGATGAATGAGCGACTGGAAGGATTAAAGAAACATTGTCGGCGGCAGCGGTTGGCGCGAAATGAACACAGTCGCAGGTCGGCAATTCTGGTTGGAATAATAATACTAATGTTTCCAACGTCGTCATCATCAGGGGTAGTTCATCTGCGACGTTCAAAGTTGACCTGCGGCGGTGCGGCGGTGCGGCATTGTGGCGGCAGACAGGCGTCTCGCTCGTGAACAACGCCACTCGGCAATTGAACGTCACCCCGTCTCTCCGCCTCTCCCGTTTCGCAGCGTCGCAGTCGCAAACCATCATCCAATATGAGTACGATACCGAGAACGATAAAAAACATCTGGCGGGCCGGGTTTATGGTACGTGCTTCTGCTACTGTGGCACCAATCCGCCTTACAATCGGCATGCTAACCTTCTCCTCCGCATAGGACTCCGTTAAGCAACTCGCCGTACGTCCCGATCCCATATCATCTCATCCCAAGCTAGTGTGTATACAAGCCCGGACGGATTGTAGCTGATAGTTCGGGGATATTACGAATAGACACTGGGTGATACCAAGGCGGGAACCTTCGTAGGCACAGACAAGTACGGCAACAAATATTTCCAAAACGACGAGGAGGAACTACCACGTACGTCTCCGACTCCCCAATACCCGATATAGCATGGCCCTATCCCACCCTACAACGAGTGCTAATACTTGTTTTACTGGTGCCATATAGTACGAACAAGATGGGTCCGCTACAAGAATTTCTACGGTGATGCGTAAGTTGAAAATACCCATTCGTAACTCTATATTTGATACTAACGGGTATACCACCTCACAGCGCCGAAATAGAACCCCAATGGCACGCTTGGATGTCTTACGCCATCGATACTCCTCCCTCGCAATCCGTCATTCCGAATACTGGGTATGAGAAATGGGGACATAACATTGGATACAACCCGACACAGACTCGTGGGGCTTATAAGCCTTATTCAACGTACGTAATTTCTTCTGGAGAATGCTAGATTACTTTTTTTCAGGCTACAGATAGTATGAAGTTATTGTAGCTGACTTTTTATTGTGGGTGTAGTGTGAAGCCGAAGATTTCGGCGTGGGAGCCAAAGGTTGCTGCTCGAGGCGAGGCTCAATAGTGAGATCGCAAGGTATATTGTAGATAAAACGGCGATTAGATTTGGTTTGTAGTATATTTTTGCTTTCTGTTTGTTAAGCATATATCAAGTTATATAAATGGCTTTAAGTTTTACTCTCAATATCTCCCTTGATCATTCCATACTAGCTGGGAGGATATCTTAGCTTTTTATCCTTAATATTCTATTATTCCAAAACTTGTTTGTTCTATTTTTCAGCTCTGTCATTAAAGTGGGACTACTGAAGTCTTTATTATCATAACATTATTGAAGACTTAATTGTAGAAGCATTAAACTTTATAGGTTGTTGCTTTGGTAGATGTATAAATATTTTTAATATCAAATTAATGTTTTGCGGTAGTTTTATTGCACGGTCTCAATGTTCAATTTGTCAAAGAAATAAAAAATTGATCATATATCCTCTAAATCACTGGTTGGATGATGAGCCATTTATCCCTCGCATGGAGCCCTGGCGCAATGAGTGAGGTGAATGAAATAGGTAACCTCATTACCAGAGCCCCTGAGACCACGAGCTGCATATCTTTGCGGGCGCTAGACACAGCGCCCTCAACATCGCAGCCACCTAAACCATAATCACTCTCTTTGCAAAATTAATAGCGGGATACATTCTAAGACCAATTTATTTCTTCAGAGATCATCAATCCTACACGGCTCACCGGAATATATAACAGTGAGAGCCTAGCTTTTGAGGGTATATAATCTAGCCTAAAGTTTTATAAAGAGCTGTTCTCCCCCCTAAATATTCCCTTGTCTCTTTAACAAAACTCTGTCTATATCCAATATATACATTTAAATCCATCAGTTCTTGTATATTCATACCTAAGATGCGACCCTTCCATGTTGTCATTATGATTCTGACGGCGGTGCTGTCGGTGTCCGCTTTCCCTGTAACCAACACCGAACTAGTAGCATCACCCGTAGAATTTCAGATCATATCTAAGAGAGAGCTAGCTACCTTTGAAGAAGCTACCGTAGGAAATTCTGCCGACCATATTGTCTCTTCTGAAGGGCAGTTAATGTAAGAAATAGTCTTCGTTGCATATCCATTCTCTCAATATCCTTGTCCAGCGCTAACAAACATTGTGTTTATGTATGGCTATAGGAGTTTGTGCTCAAAAGTTTGGAGCTTACAGTAAAATACAGTATGCAAACTGAAGGAGGTTCTCGTATTACAAATCGCCCTCGAGGACTTCTTAAAGAAGATGAAGATCCCGAAGATGAAGATTCTGAAGATGAAGATTCTGAAGATAAAACTTCCGGGAAATTTTCAAACAAGACCGATCTGGATGACGAGCTATTTGCCAAGGCATTTATCTTGGTAAGGATTACGAAATCGCACTTCTAAGCTTCGCACTATGAGGGATCGAATATTTGGTAATTAGCTAACCGTAGCTTGCGTTTGCCTCGCAGAATTTTGTCTCCAATATAACAGGCAAAAAGACGATCGCAAATCAAGGATCTTCGATTGATATACTTTTCAGTGAATTACTTCGTTTACTAAAACAGCCGCGCAGCGCGGAGGAATTAATTCCAATTCAATACAAGGTTGTTGAAGTATACTATCAAGTGAGAAATATTTTGGACATCAATGGACCATTCTACTAAAGCTGATATATACATAACTCTATAGTTCATTTTCGCAGAGATTATAAGATATTTATGGTCCTCGATTCCATTCTCATCGCTGATAAGTCATGTTTTGTATTATATTATACAAATTTAACTAACCATTAGGAGTCCAGAGCGTCAATAGTGAGAGCCTGGAAGCATTTGATATTTCTTAGTAACCTGATAACCGTTTTCACTACCAACTAAATTAAGCGGTAATGTAAACTATACTCATTTAGTAACCTAAGATCACACTATCGATCCATAGATATACCTTTATTCCTAATTATCGTTTTATAAAGAAGAATACTCTGTTTATACTCTGCCTCCGGCCCGCCTGGCCTCGAGGCTCTATTTATATCCTATTCAAATATTTGCGCTATTAGGGTTTAGAAAAAGGATTGTTTACCAAAAAAAACCAAGTAGAATGAAAACCTTTGGTTAGCTCTTAGCTATATTGTCATCATTGACCAATTCGCGTATGCCTTCCAAAATTTGAGGTCTCAATTTCTAACGCGTCCGGGGCTTGATTTCAACATAAGTATTAAGCGCACTTCCAAGTTAATCGCAATTTTCAACTCAACGGCCGATGGGATAACCATAACTTGATGGTAACAACAAGCGAACATGATATTTACATGCTCTAAACCTTTGGGAATTCAATTACCTGGAAAACTTAACCTAATTTGAAACTCTACTAAGCTTCCATATCATTCACGTGCTCTGAGCGGCTGGTTTTCTATAAATTCATGGCCTTCAGGCTCTTTATACGATCGACGGTATTTATGATATATATTGATGATGCCTCAAGCTACAAACCACAGTAAACTCCTAGTACTAAACCCCATCCGTTACTCATTTCAAACTAGAACGGTTCAGTGTTCACCAGGCTGTATAACAGCTAATTTGAGAGTTCGCTCTGGTCTGACTGACTTGAAATCTGAGTTAGTCAACCATTATAGTAAATCTGATGCGACTGACAAAAGCTTAACACATAGGCGGGCCCTTCATCCTTCTCAAGCGAATTTTATTTCCGAGGATTTTTGGATTATTCTTCTGGAAAGCTCGTGAAACCACCTCATATGCTACATCATCTTTCACTAAGATCGCGAGATTCTCAACCTTATCCGTGATATCTGCGGTAGCAATAAAATCCTCCAGTAACCAGTGAAACCCACGAATATTTAGGGTTTTCATGGGGGACTTGCGGCCTCGAAATTGTTCCAGTTCACGAATCTTGGCAATGTCGTTAGCGTCAAGAATCCAACCTTGAATTGTAAAGGTATGGATGTTAGGAAGGAACAATAATTTAGCGAGACCATCCTTCCGCAAGGTTGATTTAGAGTCCGAGTAATCGAAGATGCTATTCGGGTACTGACGCAGCCCGATCTTTAGAGTTTTCAGACTAGCTAGTCCAGGTAACCATTTATCTCTCCGATGAATATTATCGCAGAACCACCAGGTATCGTTTAAGAAGGTTATATTTATTCCCTTTTCTTCAAGGGCGTCTTTGAAAAGCTCGTATTTATATTGGCAATATTCTCCCCAAGAGTCTGTTCCGTCCCACCACGGTGTATCAGAGTCTTCATCGTTATCACTTTCGGGACCACAGTCTTTGAAATAGACCTCGGGAGTGTCTGGTGTAAGTTCATCCAGTCCTAGATCAGGAATGGCTTTTTTGACGGCATAGTAAAATTCTTCGAGCTCTTCATGGTAGTCAATCTGTGCATACGGCAAGAGATAAGAAAAGGGGACCACTGCTCCAAGGTCAAGGTTCCTGAGCCTTGGAGTAAGGCATAATAAAAGTGGGATTAGGGCCTCCGAATTCATTCCATCGAGAATAGCTTTCTCCGTGCCATCGGTAAGACCCCATTGTTTGCAAATTTCTTGAATCCCACTGATTTCTTCTTTCTCCCAGGTCCACCGCCCTGCGCAACGTTTGATATCTGTTGGGTCACCCAAGTCTCGACGCTCCCACAGCACCGAGATTTCGGTAATTGCTTTGCCGTTTTCCTGGTTTTGCAGAAGGGAACGAACCAGTTTCCAAGACGGGAACTTGAAATTGTCCACGACAAAAATATATTCGCGGTCACAGGTTTGAGCAATCTTTTCGAATTTTTTCGAAACAAGACTTAGACGATATAGGTCTGCGTTTGAACAATAGGTGAATATCTGGTGCAGTATCTCGGTTGGGCAGGTTCCGAGGGGCATAGTGGTATCGGCGGCGTTAGAATCACAGTATTGGTTACTTAATTTAATTGCTGAGAACGCCGGAGGAGAGTAAAATCGATACGACGGAAGGCGTTTATCTTAAGGATGAGATGTAATTATGTATTTAAATACTCGCTCGAATATACCAACGCCTGGCACGGCCAGCTGCAAGTCGTTTACACCCCTGTCCATCCATTATCCTCTCCAGCCAATGAGAATCGCTCGGACTTAACCGTCACCCAAACAACGCAGCCAAGCTTCCGAAATAATTTCTTCCCCCAATATTTCTTGCCTTCCTACGGGATGAGGAATGCCATATAAAACCATTCAAATGTTCCGCCACTAACGGCAAGTTTAGATTTCAGCTTCGTTGAGCGAATCAACCAAATATCATAAGTGTTATACCATTCCAGATTCTGATTAAGATCGCTGGTTTATGACTTATGACTAATGGTCCCCCTTTGATAAGAAACTGCGGAAAGCGAGCTAGCACTCGGTTCATACAAGCGACGGTGCTAGCATGCTTTAGCGGTCACCGAAACTAGAAAAGTTGGTGCGGTTGTCTACGAGTAGCCAATATCAGATATTCAATTTTGGGTAATGATCGAGTATTTCAAAATATAAATTTTTACATTATTGAACGCTTTGTTACGTGATTAGGGTCGAAACTTCGAGGTCTCATTCTGGGATGTTGAGTTGTGGCTGCTGGTTGGTGAGAGGACAAGTCTCCATGGTCTCGGACAGGCCCAAGAAGTTCGCCGTAGTAGTATAGTCGTATACGTATCTCATGGACCACTCTTCGTGCCACTCTTCATGCCACTCTTCATGCCACTCTTCATGCCACTCTTCATGCCACTATTGTAAGCTAGACCGAATAACTGTGACCAACATCACTCATATTTTAGAATATACTCCGGGAGGTGGAGGTTTCCTTCGACATTTTTCAACTGGGATAAATCGCTCCGGGGCTGCAGAGCAGAGAGAGACTAGCCACCGAAATAGCATTCAAATAATAATTTCAAAATATTCACATCAATGAAGTGACGGTCTGTAGGCAGAAGATAAACCCGCCTGAGAGTCAGAAACCGAGCCTGCAGCGGCTAATACCCATCCCAACTAGCACTGATAAATGATAGGATAGATAAACGATATAATATAATTTGTTACAGTTTGTACTACGCGGCTGGCTTCCAAGAAAATGTAGGAGTGCTAACAGCTTCGCAACCATGACATAACATGAAGGAGTAGATTCAATGTACTATAAACATTACAACGCTGCTAATTTCACCGCATCGTTTAAATCTCCTGAGTAATGATCATTGTATCTTTTCTCCTCCCAGAGAAATAACATCTTCAATGCTTACAACATCAACAAACTTTGGCAGTACTTTGTTCAATAAAATCTCGTTGACTTCTTCATTCCCAATATCCTCCCTAATAGCCTCCCTCGGACAAATGATATGGAAATCCAAGTCTGCACCACCTCTTGCAGAACCCAGAATTGAGCCCATTGTCGTCAATCCGACAATTACCACATGCTTTATGCCTCTAGCACGAAGATAAGCTAGTAAATCAGATGAACCAAAGCAGTTTGGCTGTAGCTTGCCCAACAGAACCTCGTCTTTGGACCACCCGTTCGGGGGAAGGATAGCTTCAGGCACAGCGTAGTTTGGTGAATTCGGATCGGAAGGTGCGTTTGCGAAGAAACCTTTCTCTTCGAGCGATTTGACCCATTTCGCGAGTTTGTTGTATGGCGAAACAAATGCGTTGTGGTTGAGGTTGAAGGGTAGGGTGTGGTGGATTATTAGAGGTACATCATCGTATAAAGATGTACTGGAGGTTTTTGGTTCTGAGCGAGCCTTTGTGATCTCTGTACGGAAGAAGGATAGGAGCCTTTGCACTTCTGCGAGGTAAGCTTCCTGAATGTCTTTGGGGAAGCGAGCTAGGATTTGTGTTTGGACATCGGAGAGAAGAAGTGCAGTGTGTGCAAGAGAGACAGGGACATAGAATGGCGAAGGACGAGACATGATGGTATAATATTCTCAATTGCCTTAGAAAATGATTAGGTTTGCAATGTTTGGAATTTTAACATTATTCTGTTGGCTGGATCGATTGTATGTGTATATATATATATATAATTGTCTTGATCTGAGAATAATATTTTTGGTGTTGTCTTTCTCTCTCAGCGGCAACAACTTTGCCGTGATACTTTCGTTTCTCCAGTGACATGACGGAACTAAGTTCGCAGGGTTGCATTCCCCAACCTACCGACGGACGGCAGCTTTGTAAGATTCATAAGCTTTTAGCCCACGTATTGCCAATACTTTGATAGTAATTCTAAAGCTGAAGTAAGCACAATCCCCTTGCTCGGAGCCTGTCGGATAAGCGCACGCTAAGAGTAAAAAGGTAAAGTCCCAACTTGACTCCTAGACTAATTTCGTCCTTACCACTAGACTATCTGATAATATCATATTTTTGGATAAAATCTGATACCTGTTAGTGTACTAGACTCTTCAAACTTCCGTGCCTAGGAATGGCTATTAGTAGCGGGCACAACTATCGGCAATTAATTACAATTGGTGCATAATCCCCTTTATATTTGATCGAAATTCCAGATACCAAAACTATATAGTTCGGAACAAGCACGTTCTACCGGGCTCTCTTCTTAGCATATACTCGTAGAAACTCGATCTTTACAGGCCGAAGGCGAATTCGAATTTATATATACATGTATCGATATATCTCGCAAATACCGTGCCTCTCAATTGATGCATTCAAAGAACCGCACAACACCAAACGCGATACGCTAACTCGAACTTAGGTTGAACGCCTCAAAATCGAATTTGGGGCTCGTGATTGGCTCCAGCTTCAGATCGTTTAAGCTTGGTTCCACAGTGAGGGGTTTTCGATTACTTTAAGGCATAGAAGGTCGTAAATTTTCCTGGCCGTGCGGGCCCTCAATTGTTATATGATCCTGCTACGCTGCTATTTATGCATAATTATGCCAGCAAACAGTCACCCCGCTCGCCCCAATCAATTCGACTGAAGTCCAAAACACGGAAATTCTACACGATGCCCCATAGGTTCCAGCGTCTCTTCTAGATTGCGCTCAATTCTATAGCCCCCAAAATTTTATAAACCCTTATTAGAAAATACTGCGTACTCTGATGTACTTAGCACGGTCGATGCAGTTGCATGCAATCGGCTCACCGATTCAGATTATACCTGCCGATACACTTTGACCACCTTTCTGCAACTTGATTTGCAAGACCTTGCAATGGCAGAGCCCACTAAGCCGGTCGACCGTCATGCTTTCCAGATTGCCATTATATGCGCACTTGAGAAAGAATCAAAGACCGCCGATGCTTTTCTTGAGGAACACTTTGATAGTGCGGACTACGGGAAAGAGGAAGGGGATAGAAATATCTATACCCTCGGTAGGATTGCGAGTTACAATGTTGTCCTCGTGCATTTACCGGGACCCGGGAAAACCGTAGCAGCAACAGCTGCCACATCGCTAGGTTTCAGCTTCAGGAATATCAAACTTGCCCTGGTAGTTGGTGTGTGCGGTGGGGTACCTAAAATCCACGAGGGGAAAGCGATTGTGCTTGGGGATATAATAATTAGCACTGGGCTTGTGCAGTACGATATGGGGAGACAGTATCCGACTAAGAGAATCAAAATCGACGACATAGGGCGTGATTTGCCCCGGCCGACAACCGAAATTCTAGCATTTTTGGCAAAGTTAAAGAGTGACCGTGATGAGCTAAAGACTGAAACTGCAGCACATCTTGACGCTCTGTTACAGGAGAAAAGTTTTGAGGGTTCCCAGTTTCCAGGTGCACATCAAGATAAACTCTTCCAGCCAACTTACCATCACAAACATCATCAAATGGAAGTTTGCAATGCGATGTATGTCAAATGCGGTCCATATTCGACCTGTGATGATTCCCGCAAAATGACCTGTGGGGAACTTTGCTGTGCTGAAGAGAATCTCGTCGCCTGGCGACCGCCAGGAGCCGCCACAGAGACTGAGACACCTAACATACATTTTGGCCGTATCGCATCCGGCGATCTTGTCATGAAGTCGGGTGAGCATCGTGATGAGATTGCGATACAAGAACAGATTATTGCATTCGAAACGGAAGGAGCCGGGGTGTGGGAGAAGTTCAACTGCGTCGTTATCAAAGGTGTTGGTCATTACGCAGATAGTCATAAGAACAAGGTGTGGCAACCCTATGCCAGAGCAACTGCTGTAGCTTGTACGAAAGCTTGTTTGAAATTGTGGGTTGGGTCCGGTGAGTAGTGGTATCTCCTGGTGAAATAATTTTTATGAAATTATTCTGACTACCATTGTTTAGACCCTGAAGCAGGCCGACGGAATGAAAGAGGCGGACAGTATTTTTATATGACGGGCGAGCATAATCTCGCAGCTCAGCTGGGGCGTGGTGCTTTTAATAATCAGCAACATGATGGTGCCTTTTATCAAGGGGCTGGCGCTAGATACAATAAAAGTGCGTAAATAAAATGGTAGTCCGTTCATTCGCCTTCCATTCTCATATTATCTTCCGCTTTTTGTGATTCCAAGGAGCAAATTTTACCGCGCAATCGAGACCACGTAATCTGCTTCAAATACTCAAGCACTGTACTCTACATAGCTAACCGAGAGGTTATCTTATTCATTGTCTATCTAACTGAATATAACCAGTCGCAATGGATTCTTATCGTTTCCATGAAGGTACGCTTGGGAAATTTATCACAATTATACAAATCGCACAAATCATCGCTAGAGGCCCTGTATTATGGCAGTATTTATCGCATATAAGCCCTCTTCCTATTTCAGAACTCATGGTTTAAGCCGACATAATAGGAGCTTTAGGGGAACTGTATATTGCCGATGGGGTAATCTTCGGTAATCCCCAAGATCAGTTTCAGCGAGAATGTCTGTCTGGGCTCAGGGTTGAGATCCTCAATCGCATTGATAAAGCTATTGACAATCCTCTGAGGGAGTGCGTATTCTGGCTGAATGGCAAAGCTGGAACAGGAAAGTCTACTATCTACCGAACTATACTAGTTCATGCAAAATGACCGGCCATTCAGGCATTACTTTCTTCTTTAAAGGGGGTGAAGGCGATCGCGGCTACGGTAATTTACTATTTACCACCATCGTTATTCAGCTGGCAGAGTTTTTCTTCATGCCAACCTCGAGGGAAAGACTCAATCTTGGATAAGCGAGAAAAATTCCCACGGACTTATCGTCGCTAGATGTATCGAGCTTATGTCTGATAAACCTACGAGACATCTGCAATTTGGATTTACACGGAATACTTAGGTCGGATATTAATAAAACTCGTATAGATAAATATCTGACGCCGGAAATCCGATACGCATACTGTTCCTGGGTTTATCATTTGAATCAAAGTGGAGATCGTATTAAAGTTGACAGCCCGCCTCACAGACTTCTGAGGGATCACTTGCTTCACTGGTTAGAAGCGCTAAGCTTTTCACGCAACATCGCTGCAGCAATCGATATTATTAACATGTTAGGCTCAATTGCAGCCGTAATTTTACTAAGATGGATACCTTTACTTTATGTCGCAGAAATGCTTACAAAGATATTTATTTATGTAGGAGAAGAAGAGCAAGAATATACTTGTATTGGTCCATGATG
This sequence comes from Orbilia ellipsospora, assembly GCA_036971675.1. NCBI lineage: Eukaryota > Fungi > Ascomycota > Orbiliomycetes > Orbiliales > Orbiliaceae > Orbilia > Orbilia ellipsospora. Next base: position 627,245 of record JAVHJO010000003.1, read on the forward strand.
TCAAGTTTATACTTCGCGATCGAGTTCTAATTGATAAGGCGCCATTGCAAACCTACGTGTCAGCTATCATCTTTAATCCTCAGCGAAGACTAATAAGGGAGATATTTAATCCCGAAAATTTGATTAAATGAGTAGTAAAGTTTCCTAAAGTTCGACACGACTAGGATCCACTATTACAGACATTGAAGGCAGATACTTCTATTAAGTTAGTATTCTCTTCCAACGGTAAATCTCTCGCAATGATATTCGATGTTAGGACTATCAAGCTATGAGATACAGACTTTGAGATGTATCTGCGGGCACTATCAGGGCCAATGTCCCTTGCAAATAGTCTAAGATTTTCACCCAGGAACAAAATTTTAGCATCAGGATCAATCGATAAGACGGTGGGGCTAAGGGAAACAAGCATTGGAATGTCTTTATAAACACTAATTGGACATGGAGCCCACACTATTTATCTGACCTTCTCTCCTAACGGTAAAATTTTCGCCTGCGGAGATAACACAATAAAGTTATTGGATCCGATAAATGGAACTGCGATGGCCGTTGTAAGAGGACATAAATATATCCTAACCCCCATTTTTGATCTTATCAAAACCCTAATATTCTCTCCTGATAGTAAACTATTGGCATTAGCATTGATAACACGATTATCACGCTGTGTGATATAAGTATCAAAACGGCGGCTTCAGCTATCTAGTCGCTCAAGGGACTACGAAAGATGTCGTGAATATGGTATTCTCTTCTGGTGGAAAGCATCTGATATCAGTGCAATCGCGGCAGCCCCGCTTCCAGCGCGAGTCCCGTACTCCGGAATACCTCGCTGGGCTATGGAGCACTAATACCAGGAAGTCTTTGCAAATGCTGGGAACTCTAGCTGGGTATGAGGATGCTGTCGGCGTCGTGGGAATCTCGCCTCTGGGCAACATCCTAGCTTTTGCGTCTACGGATGGCACAGTTGGGCTGTGGGACATAGTGACGAGAAAGGCCTCACGAATGCGAGTGGCACAGCGTCTTAGGACTCACAGTATTGCATTTCCTCCAGATGGCAATTTTGGCATCATTCACTCAGAATGAGGTAGTTAAGTTACAGGACGCACACACTAGATCATTACCACGAACCCTAAATGAACATTCGGCTCAGGTCTTTGATGTAGCGTTCTCTCCCGATAACAGACTTCTAGCATCAGTATCAGATGATAAAACTATTAAAATGTGGGATTTAGGTACCAATACGCCAATAATGAAATACAGTGACTGGGTAAAAGAGATGATATTCTCTTCTGGGAGTATTGGGCATACAAAAGCGGTCAATGTCCTAGCTTTCTCTCCGGATGGTACACTTCTAGCATCTGCGTCGGATGACGGAACCATTGGGTTATGGGAAACAGCCACTAGGACATCCTATCGAACAGTCAAAACCCTCAGGGGACCTCTAGCCCCAGCGAATGCTTTGGCACTTTCGCCTGAAAACAAAGCTCTCGCGGCAGTATCTCGCGAGAGATACATCATAGTGTGGGATTTAAACACTAAAAAGGAGAAATGGTGTCAAAGAATTGACTATAGTAACATCCCAACCACAAAGGTGTTATTCTCTCCTGACAGCAAATATCTGGTACTGTTGCGTGATAAGGTCGCCATCGTGGTGACTGCAGCTACTGGAGATCTAACGCAAAGGCTAGCAGAGCATCCGCTTAGTATTACGGATCTAGTATTTTCTTCTGACAGCAGATTCATAGCGACGGTGTCTGGCGGCCAGGTTGTCATGATATGGACCGTATCTGATGGAGAACATATAAAAACCTTGCAGGCGCATACAGATAACAAAGAACCAGTTAATGTATCTTTCTCGGGGGATAGTCAGTATATCAATATTGGTTACAAGGCCTTCGCCTTCCAGCAATGCGAACCTGACGAACAAGTTATCAGAGCGTCTCCAGGGAGAATTCGTATACAACAGGGTTGGGTGACTCGAGATGAAGAAAGGCTTCTTTTTCTCCCACATGATCATGAGGCGAAATGTTCAGCCATTCACGGCAACCTCGTCGCTTTTGGACACGAGTCTGGGAGCATCTCGTTTATTAAATTCGACTTCGAATAGAATCCGACGCCATAAGTCAATCTTAATTTAAATTAAAGTATCTTATTTTCGGTCAATTATTCATTTGGGTTGTTTTGAAGACCTCCATCGAATACGATTTTTGAATTGAGGATCTAATTTGTGAAAATATAAGGTTGATGTTGGGGGCAAGGCTCAGCAGTGAAATAGCAAGTACGGGATTAAATCCACTGGTGTGTAAGATATTCATGCTTTCTGTTTGCATTTCTCAATTGACACCAAGAAATCGTCAAAGCTGACTGACAACCTCCACGTTGACTATCTTTCAAACAAATATTGCCTTTTCTCTGAACCCAAATCTTTTGGTTTTAATGTTATATAGTAGAGGGTATCTACTGGTACAATGATGCGGTGCTGACATAAGCTTGCGACACAGCTCGTGCCATTGTGAATGCTCTAGGTTTACGTGGAAGTGTTATATATATGTTCATACAGTTCTCACCATATGTCACCATATGTCTTATGAGGTTTTTCTCTATCGACTCGTTGTCAGTTGACACGTACCCTCATGAACCAACGCGAGCGGGCCTTTCGGTAAATTAGAGTAGCAAACAACATCCTTGACACGCCTGGAACTAATTTGAGCAAACTTTGAACTTTTGGTCCGGCAACCCTGAGCAACGCACTCGCTCAGGCAGATGCAAACCAGACCGCAGCAATTCCGCCGCACACAGAATCTAAGGCACTTTTTCAGCCGAAAAAGGTAATTTAATTCTGGAAGGATGGTGCTCAAGACACGCCGAATAGCAGGGGGTTCGCCATGGGTTGATTGCCGCTTGGAGTACCGAAATCACGCAAACCTGCATTTGAAACATATCAGATGATTTACAACCAAAAGTGCAATTTCCAACTCGCCTTGATCTCGGATATTCGTTTTGTTTTTTGGGTTGACTTGCACCTGGATGGATGATCGAAAAATCTACAACTTCATTTGCCACAGAATAAGTTTCTATAAATCTTAAATCTTTGGCTGAAAAATTGCTATTAGAAGTCAGGCGGGTCTTTGACTCTGGTCATTGGATAATACGAACGGGGTGAGAAAGAGGTGCAAGGAGGATGTAGTGCCATCGAAAGTTGCTGCGAAGAACGACACTTTGGACGTGGCGAGATCTCGTTGATCCGCAATACCCTTAGAGCTAGGATCTAAAATGTCACTCCGAGTTCCGTTAGGCAAACAAGCAGCCTCGATTTCTGCAAACAAGTTATTGGAATGCTAAACTGGACTGCCATGCGAGGCATCAGCTATCTCTTCATCTCCACAGACTCCTTTATTACCATCTTGATACCCAATTGGCGACGCAACGGACACTACCGCAATCTCAGGAGGTCGGAGAATGGAACGGGAACAATCTTGCCGTGCGGTTCACACGCAGCAAGGATCAGGAAGACTCTCACCAACCCAATACAGGCTGACTAAAGCAAGCAGGAAGTGAGACCGAAGCTGGCTGCGCTCCGAGCCTGGAATGGGGCACCCTCGAACAAATAGATTAACCTAGACCAACACTCAGTAGGACAAGGGGTCCGCTGCGTGCTGACAGTATTCATGATAACGCGACAGCGGCGCCTTTTCGACACCATCCAGAGATTCCCGTTTTTGGGCAACATACCAAGTTAAGTACTTCAGACTCGACGATCCAGTCATCTGCTAAATTTAAAGACCATCGCAAAAATCCAACCTACTTAAGTAACTAAGAATATCAAAATCCATTCAGAAAACATCATTTACTGGGTGACATTTTCTCATTATCTAAGACAGTCTAAAATTCTTAGCTTCAATACTGATTTGCAAGAAAACCAATTGGTTCTTGGGCATGACACTCTAGCCTTCAAGAATGCATGGTGCAAGGGTCAAATTTCAACGAGGTTGCCCTTGGGCTGCAAAGGGTCCTCAAAGACGACTGAGACCACTCAAGAGCTCCCAAGTTGCGACTCTAAAAGAAAATATAAGTATTTGAGGTATCTGAAATTTAAAATTGAAAAAGCAAATTGAGACACCTCATGCGGATGGTTGAAATTCGTGTGGTGGTTGAAATTCGTGTGGTGGTTGAAATTCGTGTGGTGGTTGAAATTCGTGTGGTGGTTGAAATTCGTGTGGTGGTTGAAATTCGTGTGGCGAAATTCGTGCGGTTGTTGAAATTCGTGTGGTGGTTGAAATTCGTGCGGTGGTTAAAATTCGAGTTTTTGGATGCGGATTGCTTCTGTTCGTTATTTTAGATGTCTGACTGCAGTCGCCGCCCTAACAGTGATCCGAACGGCCGTAGCCGTCGTTTCCTGTAGTTCCAAACTTCGCAGGGTAGCGTCCCCGAATTAAGTCGGGTTGATTGCGAGCTTGTCTTGTTTAGGACAAGTCTCGGGAGTGGTGTAACTACGTACCAGACTAGTGTCACTAGGTTCGGGACGCTACCCTGCTGCGAGCATGGTATCTTCAGTCTGCTGGCATTATTCGCAAGGGTGGGGTTTTGAACTCACAAGTGACAAACGGGAAGATGCTTGACTTGCTGCGTTCTTGCGAGATCAAGTGATCGCACTGGCGATAATACTGTCCTAAGTTTTCGAAGTGTGGTGTGGTAGCACAAATAGCCGGCATGACTATCCAGCGGAGGATACATCAATGCATGGGTGACTCTCCACCCCAAACCAGAATTTTCGCATGGGCAGATGTGTCCAGGCTAGACTTTTCATGTCGCCAACAACTCTTTGAGACGAATCAGGCCCTAATTCCTTCGCGGAGTTTGGCGAATGTCGCGAACCCGAGAGACTCCGATTGCGTTAGCTTCCTAGACTAGCGAAGTTGAACACCATGACAGCTAGGCTAACCCAAGGCAGACGAGTATAAATGTTTCAGGGAATCCTCGATATTCTTGAAACCAAGAGATCCGAAGTTCGAAAATCTAATATATTTTGTAGACGCCAAATCACCAAGCACCTCCCTATGGCTCTCAGCCCCAGTCCAAACTTGCAACAGGTCCTTGTTGGACCTCAGACTATATATTTTCGGCATAGGAAGACAGTTGACCTTCGATATTCATTGAGTATAGAACTCGTTGAAGACGTTTTGGCGAGAACCTGGAAACGCAGTGAATTCCAAGTATTGGTACGCAAAGTTACAGTTATACGATGTTCTGGGAACCGCCCCCTGGTCTTTCGGTTCCTTTTCGGAAAGGGGCAGTTCAGTGGTGGCTGATATTGTCATGATGACCTCCCAATATTACAGTCTCTGGATGAGCATGGCGCGTACAAATATTTGGTATTATCATCGACCGAACTCAGCAATGTCCGTCAAGCAATCCTTCACTGTGCCAAATAATGGCTAATATTTTGGTTCAAAGATTCAAATCGTAGATATACAGCTCGAAGCCCAGCGGCGGCACGACGAGGCTGGTGGCCCCGAAACATCTTACTGATCCTCCTGCGTTTCCTCAAAATTAATTTGTAGGCGGGAAGGGCAGGGACTGAACAAGCGTGTGGTGTGGGGAGCTGGTAACAACGCCGGGGATAATGATTGGCTCGTGAAAATCTTAGAATTCATGCGTTTTTTCTGCGTTCCACTTTCGTAATCGCAAGGCATTGGGATCCGACCAAGCAAGGCATGTCACATCAAATTTAAGCCACGTAAAAGAGAATAAAGAAACTGGCGGATCCCGCACTGGATCTTGTGCTTGCATATTTTACCAAATTCCTTTAGACAAAATGAGAGAAAGCATCTATCAATCTTGTAGCCTCGTAAAATTGCCCCGCAACGAACCGTCTATCTTACAATCTCTAATAATTTTCCCTTGACCGTAATCAAAAATACTTTAAAAGTTAGACCCTGAAGCGGTTGGATCAATTAGGGTCGACCACTATTGGCTTCTTGTCCGCTCAAGTAGGCTCTTGTCATTGCAGACACCGTTTAGCTTACATTTTAGCAGGCGCTGTGCCACCGGCCACACCAAATAATTTTCATATTCAAGACCGAGCTATGAATAGTGAAATCGAATACGTCTATAGCGACTCGCTAGGGAAATGGAGTATATATCCGGTAAACTGCTTCGACGACGAGAGATTAGTATCGGAGGCAGAAATGAAAGACTATTCAGAAACACTGAATCGGGCTGCCGTCGACTACCTCTGCGCTCGAGAGGGGGATCGAGACAACACGAGACTAAGAGTTTGGTTTTTCAGGCCTCGTCGTATTCCGCGGGAACTGCCAGCGGGCTACGATTCGACTGCAAACGTTGCAAACAATGCGGAACTAGAGCAAGTTGTTGACGACGGTTTTAAAGAAAGTATTATTAAGAGTCCCTCCGAGCTAGACTTTCACTTGGCGGAAGTAAACGGTTGGAAATCCCAGCAGACTGTGACATAGTAAGTTGATCCTGGTACTCTTGTATACATGCATTTTCCGCTCGTATACATGTATCCATGTGACATTGGTCAGTGCGTTTTCTTGGGTATAGTATACTAACGCTAGTTACGCAGCTATTTTGATTCGAAAAACTCTTGGTCTCGCCTACTAGTACCAGAAGAAATTATCAGAAAAATATTTGCAAACTATCTCATCAAGCCTAAACTATTATCGATTCTAATCACGTTTGGTGAAAAGATTAAAACAACAGAAGAGAGTTTGCTTTCCTACTTTGACAACATACAAGAATTGAACCCTTTTAGGACCATGCATAGTGGCGATGCTAGCGCATACACATATGGTGAATTAAATGGTTATGGTAAAACCACGAATCCCTATCATCAATCATTTTCAAGATACTCATCGAATGTATTTATATATTTAGAAATCGGCTACAACATTAAATATGTTGCCCGACATAATCGAACCTTACCGAAAGATCCCTTTGTCGTCAGGCAGACCGGTGTATATCAAAAATTCAACCCACAAGACAAGAGAACAATCTGGGTATTGATACATGCTGCATCTGGCCTAAAGGAGCGTTTGAAATCTATATTTGCCAAATTCAATCAGAGGCCGAGGGATTTTGCACTCCAACTCGAAATACACCTCACAATCTTGACCTACTGCGGAGATAACTGGCGTCCGTACATTACATACCTCGAAAATTTTGCCGAAGACCTGGTAAGTTAGGTTCCTGCCGGTAGTGTATCGAATCGTCAAATACCTTAATATTAATAACAATGATCGCATAACTTTTAGATTGATAGGGGTTTTTATTCTCAAGCGATAGAACAGCCCGGCATAGGATCCCTTCAGGCAGAAACTTCAGACGTTCGAGAGCTACATTTCCTTTCCGATAAACTCCGCCGTCTTGTACAATTGGTTGATTTGGATATTCATCTAGGATATAAATTCCTTCAATTTGTGCGAAGACTAATCGTCGCGTGGTCGCGGACGGAGGCTGAACCCAACCCACGATTAAATGAGCTCGTAGTAGGGGTGGAAGATTATTTGCTCGGCTTAGAGGTTTCCAAATCAAGAATCGTATCGCTTTTTGATAGAGTCAAAGAAATTTTAACACTAGTAAGACTAATACTGTCTTTTTTTTTTATTATTATCTAGTGCAAAGGTTATTAGAGCGGAACACATTAACACTTGATATTATTATCTAGGTTCGCCAAGTTCTGGACTTCCGGAATGAAGAGTCTAACCGCAATATCAGCTTAAATTTGAAAACATTGGTAGCAGCTAGTGTCGAGGAAAACATGCATATGAGATATATCGCAGAAAAGGGTGCGAAAGATACGAAATTGGTGAAAATTATCACAATAATAACGGCGGTTTTCTTCCCGGCAACATTTGTAGCGGTAAGTTGGATACACTTTATTGTTACTATATTCAAAGGAAGAGAAAAATAGCTATTAGAACCTACGGGAGAAACTATAGAAAATGGGTTCTAGAAAGTCAAACTCTGGCAATTGAAAAGTACAAACTCTCGTGGTAGCAATCATCCGAGGAAAGGGAGGTTCTGTTTATCAGAAATAAACATCTTTGAAACTCTCGACTCTTGGGGGGAAATGTGGAGAATCTCCTAATAGCCCGATCTTTGATTGTTACTTTCGTAGCATACACAGTCCAGCAAAATTATGCTAAAGCCTCTCAGGAATTTTCACCAAAATCCTAAGATTCTTAAGTTTTGAGCATGGATTACGTTTGCAGAATCATATTCGATTCCACCTTCGACGCATCTGAACGAATACTTCTAGTCCTAAAATTTCACTGCACTCTTCGCTCTTGACACAGTCCAATAATCTGAATATGCGCAATCTTGAAATCACAGCTGTTACTAACCCTCTTTTCTTCGTACGCAGAGCATATTTGGAACAAACTTTTTCAACTACGACTCCAACCATCAAACCATAGCCGTAGCAAATAACCTATGGATCTATTTCGTGATAACATTAGGTATAACGTCGATCATTTTTACCATGTGGTTCTTGTTTAAAATAAGATTTGGCGAAAGGTTGGTTCAGGGCTTGTATTCAGTAATGCGTGGATTGGCATGCTGTTTTCGAAGGAATAATGAAGAAAAGGGCTTACATGCTATGGTATAGCTTTATCACCGAGTTAGTAATACTTGGCTAAATACAAGTATCGCTAACTCGGTGACACACACTAACTCTTGCGGTATTATTGGTAATACCTTAAAACGGAGAGTCTAATAAATCACAGTATACGGTCAAGCTGCAGTTAACTAGTTGTTTTTCATCCAAGTAAAACAGCGAGTTAATATGATTTTTGTTAAGTACATCTATATCTATCTAAAATTATGAATTAAGTAGTTCTTTATCATTGATATTATTTTGCGTACAATTAATAGTTAGATTGAATCCAGACTAAACTGGATTCCGACTAGATCTAACTCACGAGGTGCGAACCTCCCAACTAGTGTGTACTATTATTGAAACTATGAGCTAACTCTGATTTCTCCTGAAGAATACTAGTAAGAGAACTTGAGTAATTCTTCCTGATATCATTGTAGAGGAGACAAAATAAATTTGCAACTAAATTTTGGTTAGTAGACATCACAAGGAAGGTTTGGATCCTAACGGGGAAATGATAACAACGAAAAGCGGCTTTCTTACTTTCTTCGTCTGGAAATTGCAATACAAGTTTGCCGGCGCATTCTCCTGCTAGTATAAATTTATCTTCTCGGACGGGTACTTCCAAGCTGGAGGACGTTAGTACTTTAGCCGGTTCCTTGAACCATTTTTGATGCTCGATATGAATCTCTGTCTGAGATTTATCTATCGAACGAGCCTTAGTGTTTCTACTAACTATACCGATCGGCCCTGGCTTAGTGATTGTGCTAAAGTTATGATATTCAGGAAGAGCAATCTCACTCTTAAAGACAAAACTAGTTTTAGTCTTTGACATATCGTCTGGTACGATAAGTAGGTAGCTATCCCCTTCAATCAAGCCCTTTCCACGTTTGTGAGGACTATTGTACCTGTTATTCCTGCTGCTGCTGGCAGAGATTGTTGCTTCTGAATGAACAGAATTCTGGAGAGATGATATCGAGGCTCGTACACTCTAGGTGTTCATATTCACTCTTCAATTAGGATCCAAATATAAATAGACAATGAAGTTTGTATCACCCTCTACATACCGGACCTATCGTTCGTGAATCGTGCGTCCCGTCTTTTGTGGGGCTATCTGTCAAGAGAGAAAGGGTGGCCACGAAGTTCCTGAACTTTTGTGGTATTGAGAGGATGCCGGGCGGTGAAACAGCCAACCGAACGATTTTGACGTTGGTTGGAGGACTAAAACTGTCATTTCGAGGTAATATTAGCATTTTTATTATTGTACTATACTCCGAATTGAAAGGATCTGGGACTAATTCAACTTACGAATTCACCAGACGTAAGCCGGTTATGGCGCTGAAGAAACCAAATCCTTCTATTATTTGTACGGCGAAAAGTTAGTACTTTTTACGATAAGTAATCATGAATTTTTAGTCATCATGATTAGGCATTCCGTATTGCGCATGACTTTTATTTCGGAGCAGCACTATTGGGTGTAGGAGAATTACCTTCTGAATCGTTAAACCGCCACGTCTTTTCGGTGCCGTTGCTACACTTAATTATGAAGGGACCTTCGAAACTCTTAGTCTGCAAAGATACACTGATGACTATATCGCTGAAGAATTTTATTGTCAGACAGCCTAGAACATAGCAAAGCTTAGCAGGGATACTACTGACCTAATGATGTATCCCACTTTCCACTTCTAGGTACGCTTTCGTGAATATTGCGGATTTCTTTTCCGTCAACCAGCTCTCCAGAGACGCGCACCCAGCTCGTGCTTCGGGGATCTTCGTAGATGTAAAGCCATTTGACCGATTTATATCTATTTGAGCTAACGGTTAGTTTCTGCAACCTGGATTCATCGCGCCAATATTCCAAGTTTGGAGGTAAAGATTATAATGCTTACAACGCTAAACTACCAGATGCGGAGCCAATAGGAAGATGACTTTGGTCTAGTTCGAGACTTGGCGAGAGAGTATTGTCCTTATTTTCTGGGTTTGATTGCCCTTGACTTATATCCTTGAGCGCCTTATTAAAACTTCGTTCCATAAAAGTATCAATGGATTCGCCAGATCTCCTATCTTCGGGCTTGATGCTCAAAAGCCTTGCAATCAGTGCGGAGATTTCGTGGAAAAAGGTTGGAGGCATCTCATCTTTGAGTATTCGTGGGTTGCCCACTTCACCCACACATACAGGATACGAGTGAAATTCCTTTAAAGATTGAATGGCTTCATCGACGATAGGTTTCAAAGCTGGCTTCCCTTGATCGAGGAAATTAAATTGAAGTCCCTTGTTCTGGGGTTGTCCTTGATCTCTCCGTTCTCTTCGAAATCCTCGAAAGCCCTCTGGACCCCAAATATCAAATGCAGTACCTTCGAGCAAGATCCCACCGAAAGACCAATAGTCGTAAGCCTCCAAACTTTGATTATTCCTACTACCAGGAGATCTAAGGGAACTGCTCTCCGGAGGTGCCCAATCCGTGTGCCCAAAAGCCGGCGGAGAAGAAGCCGTGGTTGATCCGGAATTCTCACCACTTCCACCTGAAGCTGATGGAATATTCCTCTCTCCGAGATCGCATATCCTGAATACCATGGAGCCGGCACCACTAAGGTCGCCTATTGGAAGCTCTCCATTTGGTCTCAATACCGACTTTCCTTTGGGATCAAACTCGCTCTCTCGTATGCTTGGTGTTTCGAAAATGAGTATATTGGAAGGCTTTATGTCCAAGTGCTGAGAGTTAAGACATTTGTGAATAAATATAAGGCCCCTAGCGACATTGAGAAGCTGTTCCCACATCTTCATAGAAGTTGTACCCTTCCATGTTGAGCTTTTCAGAACGTCCTGGAGCGTAAGGTTCAAATCTCCATTATATAGGTCGTAGAGCGATCCTAGTGCTCTTGGGAATATGATGCAATACTCAGATCCATAGCTAAAAGAAGCGAGATCAGGACAGATGTATTTTCTATAATCCGTATGGTATCTTTGATTGCGCCGAAGCCATTCTAATTCCTTCCTGCCGATGGTGCAGCTGTGAAAAATTTTTATAACGAACGGATATGTCTAATCGAGGGTTTGAACACTTTGTTAGTCAAGTATAATGTTCCGCGAGCTATCTTCTTAAGATTACATAGATAAAGAAGCGAGGAAACAGCGTACCCGAACTCCTTTTAAATTAACTTTAATATCTTTACCCATCAAAGTTGTTTGCTGATTTAAGAAGTCTTCCGCCGATGCCGATTCGTGTAAGATATTTAAAGCAAAGACATTGCCTTGCGTTCCATTTGAGCGCAGCGGATTTCGATACAATGGAGTCGCATCGTGTTGGATCGGGAGACGGCATCCTGAATTAAACCTAGGGGCTTCCATAGCTCTAGATCCCCAGGCAATTTTAGTTTCTGAGTATAATATTTGCCGGTCGATAATATGATTAAGATCAATTTCGTTAAATACCGACGACTCAGGGTCTTCTCGTTTGAATCTGAGAGCTGCAAGGTTCGAGCGTTCGAGGATGCTAAACTTATCGGACACTCTCGCTTGTCCACTATCTTCAAGTATTATCAATGCTTGGATGTAAATGGGAACTCTGCACTCAAGTAACAGGGCAAATATCCGGCAATATTGGTCTATAACTTTCTGTTTGATGCTCTTCACAACATCTTCATTGTCAAAATGAGGCGTATATCCGGAGTCTAGTGCCCTTCGTGAGTATGTGACGCAATGGCTACACGGACAATTCAAGATGGCCTTGAAGTTTGCGTCTTGGAATTTTTCTTTGAGCGCCTCCAGTGATATGTAGTGAAATACATCCACCTCTTCGTCACAGTTAAACGTTTGGGGATACCAGACCGCCGTGGCGAGAGGGGTTACGGGCTGAGATGTTCGTAGTACCGGATGATTCTTAACACTTAGGAGCTCCTGCCTTAGGTTGTGCAATTTGCATTGTGACGGCTCAAGCTTGGCTATTTCGTATTCGTTCATAGTCGACACCAAAGTAGGTAAAGAATTGGCAAGTGTTTGATTGATTCTGGGAATGGCTGGAAGTTTGCAAGTCGGCGGAGATTAGGACTAGTTCAGGAGTACAAGTCTTTTATCGTGCGTCGCGACTGGTTACGAGACAAGAGCACGATGTGCGCATTCGACAGGTACGGTTCGACGCGTGAAGGAGAAAAAGAGAAGAGTATTTTCGTTTGAATAACCATAGTCTATATTATTTTTTAGTAGCCTCGCTCTATTTTCATTGCCGGTGTGCAAGCGAGAGATGTGCATCCTGCATTTGTGACGTGGTGCTTGAATTTTTAATGCGAGCTTGCAAAAGCGATGTAGGCTTTTTTCGCATAGGCGCTCGAGGTTCCTATTGTATCCTCCTCTACTACCTGATTGCTTCCGAGCCTCGAATTTAGATGTTCAAACATTGCATTGCAGTGCTTCCAGCCTTGTTGCTATATCTGCGCATGACCAGATGATGAATATCGGCCAATGGTCTTTCAATACTGACTTTCTTCAATATTCGTGTTGTTCACGTACGCTCATGCACAGAATATTGATTCCTGGTTCAATCAACCTTCACATCTGCCTCGCCGCACGGCTGCATGCTGCAGCTAATAATTAAAATGAGCAAAAGACTACTTATTAGTCTGCTTATAAGAGTTTAGAAGTTTCCAGACAGAAAAATAAATAAATTGCTGGACTTAGGTATCCGAATTGAATATCGGACCCTTGATGATTTTGCGAATTTACTCTCATGGCAGCCCCGCTCCCTGCCCTGCCAGCTACCAAACGAATTAACTACGCAAGCCATTGGTATGGCGATTCTCAGCTCAACCAGTATTTATATACCCATCATCAGTAATAAAATGGATCTTATAAGTAATTCCATGGTCGTCTCATATTTCATTAATTCTTAAAGCGGATGTTAGTGTGCATTACGAATGGCTCACCTCGAGCCTAGGTAGGTATCTTGTTATATTTTTTGTGTTGGAGGTACTTCGCCGACACGTTTTTGCCTGAAAGGGAGGTCTAGAGCTAACCTAATTCGCAGTCTTGCCTACTCGACTTCTAGACTAGCTCAACTTTCGTTGTAATGTAGGGAGGGCTTGCTTCAATCTCATTTGTCTTTGTGCAACGCTTCCGCTCTGGGGCCCTGAAGTACTTGCTAGGTTTGTTGGTTACACGAACAAAGTTTACTCGCTCATTTGCCTTTCGAAAGCTAAACGTCTTTGGTATTTCTTTCAGAGGTCAAAATTTCATGTGCTGAGCCTTCTCTCCCTCCCTCCCTCCCTCCCTCCCTCTCTACATTTTACCAAGCAATCTAACTTTAAATTGCAAAAATATCAAAATCATTACTAGAAGCATTTAGTGTAGTTGTCTACTCAGCACTAAAATGGGTATGAAAGCCAAGCAGTTAAAAAGCATAAAAGAGCGAAAATTTGGATCTATCTTTTGTATATTTGCTGGTTGTTGTACTTTGATAGTGAGCAACATGTCTTACTCTCAGATTTATGAACAGTTAGAGGAGTAAATTACTCGGCTCCAGAAACAATGTTGAAAAAGAAAAAAAAAACATGAATATGGCTATTTTTGAATTTTCCTGAAGCTACAAGTTATCCCACTATAGCCACAGTACCAGATAGAGTCCTGTTTTCGATTTTTTGTCGCATGATCTTCCCATTAATACCAAGGAAAAATAGCTCGCGGGTACCCTCATTTGAATATCCAAGGTTTGAGACTCTCATTCCAGCTGGAAGGGGTCCTTCAATAAACTTCCCCCCGTCTCCACTCCATTTTTCATCATATACTATATACTCGTATCGTCCAAAACTCCGCAACCATATTATCTCTATTTTACCATTCGTAGTACCAAGTATTTGCGCAAATTTAATATCGTAGGCTCCCAACGTTATATAGGAATCATTCTCTTTCATAAGATTAATCACCTCTGCTTTTCCATCGGCGTTGATCAAAATGACTGCGGTCTTATTTGGCACCACATCGTTAGTCACAACCCCAGGGTATATGGCGTTGTTTATATTGGATCTTTCCAGCTGAAAACCAGTGTACAGTCGTTTCTCTGCATCGAAACCAGTTGATTTATAAACATTTCCATCTACGCAGGTGACCCAAATTTCATTCCTAAGTGCCCTAATCCAAGGAGCGCACTTGATTTTCGCGGGGAGTTTGTCTTGGAGCACAGGCTTCATCCATGCGGTTCCATCAAATTTGATAAAGTACATATTCCAATCCATACCTGTAATAACACCAGTTATGTCACCATTGTCATGGCATACAGTATCTGGAGGGGTGCTCCATGAACCCTCGATTTCAGTCCAGCTCGCGCTAGCCCAGGTTTGGAAAGGGCCTTTCAATGCAATGTGATACAAGGAACCATTTTGGCCAGTCGCAGTAATATTAATAATTCCAGTGTTGAGGTTTTTGTAACCTGCAAGGCGACCTGCCGATAGTTTAACGGGACCTAAATTGTAGTATTTCCCACCGCCAGGAATCCATTTGGTAGTGTCGTTCTTATTGTACGTATAGTATAATTGGAAGTCAGAGCCCACAAAGAAAACGACTTGATGATATTGATCGCCAATCTGATGCCACAGTGCCAGCGGATCGCTAATGGCTAAGACATCGGGATCAAGTTTCGCTACTACTGGAATCTTGGTGCATGCTGCATATACGTCGCTCTATTTGGTCCAGAAATTATATTTTTTAGCGCAAATCGGAGATTAGAATATATATATAAAGAGATAGATACCTGATTTGTTTGCTCTACACCGACAGCTTGGCCTTGCCAAGCGCTAGAGAACGTCCGCTTTCCGCCATAGTCAATAAACTGGGCATATTCTTTGTCGATTTGGCCTTTCGCATTTTGCTTATAGAATCTATTGCCGACCCACTGGTCGAATGCGCAAGACAAGCCAGTGGAAGGGTATTCTCGACGAAAAATACCACTATCTATAGTTCCTGATTCTTCCTGCAGCGATATTGCCCCATCAATGTACATTCTGTTTAGATTTTCTCCATGATCATGGACTATGAATAGTATTCCTTCAAATTTCTGATTGGGTAGATTTTCGCTCCATCTACCCACAGAGTCTTTCCAGTTCCCAGCGGTAAATACTAAAGGCTTTGTAGTACTAAAATGTATCTTGGTTAGGAAGTGAGCATTCTCGACTAGAAAAGATGTTAGTTGAGATCAATATTTTAGATAGATTTCCTATGGTTAACGTTGAGTCGACGGAGAACCGCCGTTACCAAGAATTGCTTTCATTGACTTACCAATACTTGCGGTAGTTGGCGTCACTTTTAGCAATACCATTGTCGAGTAAGTGTTTTGATACAAAAAGTGACGTTCACCTTTGTGCCAGAATGTTGCGAAAGAAGTTCCACTCAAAACTGCTGGATATTGAGTTCCCTTACCATCGCCAATTAACGAAGGGGCGATGGTGGCCCCTACGTCATCTTTGATGACCCAAAAACTCAGTTTAGACGCTGAACTCTCATACGCAACAATAATACTCTCATGAGTGACCCAGGCCACTAGTTTTGTATCTTTATGAGCCGTGTCGTCAAAATTGACGTTTGCATCATACCAGGATCTTCCATTAGAAACTAGCATCCGGAGTTTGTTTTCCGCGGTCACATAAAACAAACGTTTGTCCTAGGTACAATATCAGTCATGATCTATTAATTGGTTTACGGGTGTATATATACCTTCGGTTGAACAGCAATTGTTGCTAAAGAAGTTCCAACTTTAGCTGGTTTTAAGCAGCCGACGACGGAAGTTCCCCAGCTAGCCCATTCGCCTTGACAAATTGTATGAAGTAGAGTGCCATTTTTGTCTTGTGTAAATAGACCTTTTTCTTCTCTGATTCCATATGCAGCAATCGCCGTTCCCCATAGCAAAGCACGATCACCTGCCGCTGATTCTGGTATCTCCTCGGCATCTCTCTTAGCATTCTTACCAAATTCCGCAGACGGTGAAAATTCCTCCTTTGGAGGCGGAGGATAATCCGACACTGCAGTTACGGTAGAATCGCTATTCTCTTTCACTTCTTGCGCTTTGAGAACCTATACGTTAAAAAGTTAGCGCTACCTATCCAGATAATGTAATATAGAGTAAACTAACGGGCATGAGCTCTTCCCAAATCTCAGGAGCAACAAGCTGAGAGAAATTGTAATTATATTCTAGAGGGCTGCCGGATCCGGTCTGAGCTGAGGCAACACTAGGAGTTGTCATTGTATTGGCTGAAACCGGCACCAAAGCCCTTTGCTGATTTAATTTAGAACTAGCGCCTGTACTACTCGCGCTTTGGTCGCTTGACTTGCTTGTGGTTTTGGTAGATGACGAGGCCAGGTCATTCTTTACTCTGCTTTGCGTGTTATTCTTCTCGTCATCCTTATCGTTCTCTTGTTCTTTGTCAACATCTTTCTTAGTCTCAAGGCTTTGATTAGGCTCTATAGTCTTATCCTGGGTTGCAACGGACTCTTCAGGCGCCCCATCAACTTTTGTCTCTGGGGTGCCTGTGACTGTTTCTTCAAGTTTGGGTACTATATTCTCTGTAAAGTTTTCACCAGCTGTACGTTTGCTTATTTCAGGAGCGCTTAGTGGCTGTTGAGCAGGAGATCCTTTGATCACAGAAGCAGAAACAGGAGCACTTTGGATTTTCGCATTGGGGTTCCAATATTCGGGAGAGTCGACTGTGTTAGGTGGATGCCCAGAGGCATCTGGAATCGCTTGATCCAAGATTTTCTGAATAAATTGATGCTTCTTCTGATTCATTCTGTGAGCATAGCGATAAAGACTGGCTGGGTCTTTACTCAATGTGTCCACCTGTTTAACTTGATGTGTAAGCAAAAATTTTACGCCGACCATGATCTCGTTCGCAGTCTGCTTTAATATCGACTTTGCTCACTTACCGCTTTAACTATCTTGCTCATTTCATCGTGTAAAGCGGAACGAACAGCAACTAGTGATAACACATCAACTGGTATAGCATTTGGATTTTTGCACTCCTCGTATTTCTTTCGGTTCTTTATGATGTCTCTAAGTTTCCGAAGGAGGACTTTATATTCCATATAACTATCGAACAGCTCGCCGGTGTACGATATAACGTTATCATAATCGAGAGGACTTCGAAGTACTTGCTGCTTCTTAGACCATTCAACGTATGAGCGGTTCTGTTTGTACTTTGTAAGTATAGCCCTATTGTGTGACCATTAGCGATTTGCTTCGTTTGTTTTATTTTCTTTTCTTTTCTTTTAATTTATTTTCAAGGTGTTTAAGAGCTGTGGATCGATCTCACCATGTTCGTTGAGGGCATTCGGCGACTTTCCAAGGAAAATTAGCTGCCGCTGCATAAAGCGAGTCGAGGTCCCAGCCTTGATCCGCTGTGCAGATTATACGTTTTAGATAATGTATGCCAAAAATATTTCATCGGCGAGAAGTGCTTACGTCTTTTGATTTCACCACCGCCCATCCAGTTCACCGAGATGGATGTCTCTGTATCTTTGGATGCAGACGCGCTTCCAAACGAGCCATTCGCCGGGATGTCGCTTAGAGTGAGCTCATTTTCTGTATTCATTGTATTCATCCCTTTTTTAAGCCTACATAGAAATATTGTAAGTATAGCTATTGCGATATAGGAGTTAAAGTTACAGGGTCTTATTAACATACTCCCTTGCAACTTGACTGACTTTACTTCTGTCCAAAACTTTGATAGAAACAACACCAAGGAAGTCTCCTCCTTCGATAAAACCTAAGATAAAAGTTAACATATATCTTTCAAACCGTGCCAGGACATTGAATACCGGAAATGAAGGAATCTCCATAAATATCATTGAATTCCTCAGTTCCCTGTTGGATACCGTCCAACGCTTGAAATTCTGAAGTGTCCAGCAACTTTGTCGTTTGATTGACCACCTGCCCAAGACGCAGATTAGAAATCTAAGTCTTTGGATCACTGGCCTTCGAGAATAGATGGGTTCTCACCTTGACAGATATCACTACATTCAGATCGGACTGTTTGAAAGTTGACTCATCCACGGCACTTGTGTTGCCAGCTAGCTCGATGGTGCCTTTCTTGATAGAGGAGCTATATGATATATTCATTGTATCTACCACTTCGCTGAGCTTTTCGACGAATCGGGATGAATAGGCGACAACCTTTATATAAAATTGATCAATTATTATCCACTTAAGGTAAAACTAGGAAAATTCATCCAATGCGATATTACCTGAGATGGTACTTTGGTCTTGATCGTTATAATGTTTGAGACTGCGACGGCCCTGTCCAAACACAAAGTTTGGGTGTAGGAGTTAAACCCCTGGCCCAATCTCATGGAGTCATTGTATGGTGCGAGAAGAAGTGACATATTGAAGTTGCCTATCTGTTCTCTGGAGAATCATAGACCAACTCTGGGCAAATTTTAGTATAAGTTGATAATGGCAATGGAGGATAGCGAAAAGACATTCCTTCGATTCTCGACGGATGCGAGAGGGGCTTGATAAAAGGAACTGATGACAATACAAAACGTAAGAGCGATAAACTATAGCTATCAGAGAATGGGCGAAACTGAGCTCGTCGAAGCAATAAGGTTTTTAGAAGAGGTGGGCCGTGGAAGATCACTCTTAATGAGGGCTCTGAGCTCTGTCAACATTACCGTTTCAAACATTTCATATGTGCACATATTTACAAATGGCGCCTTTGAAAATCAATCACTCAGCCTTCGGTTTGAGCTGCCTGACTGCATCTGACGAACGTATTAAGATGCCATTGAGCTCCATGATTTCCTTAATGTCTGTCTGGGTGTATACTCACAAGGTCTGAGTAGCTTCATGGCTCATAATCTCAACTCCTAAGAGTCTAGACTCAGATTTACGTATACAGCTCGTTCCGAATTCCGAAAGTCTTGGTTTTAGTGGATGATGAATGGCCCACTTCAATTGAACTTTAAGCGAGTGCGGGTTTCATATTTGGTCTTTGCGGCGTAATTTTAACGCAGAGGTACCGGTACCAATCCCTGAGCACGATGGCATTTCGAAGATCCAGAAGTGGGATTTTGAGCCTGGGGCGGCGCGAGTGCATGGGCCGGAGTGGTAAAGTCTGACTCGTTTGCAAGGGAACAGATGTTACCGGTGGTCGAGACCACCGGAACGGCCGTCACCCCGCAGCGCAGATGAGAGCAGACCCACCCTGCAATCCGCAGACGCAACGCACGCATTGACCCACTCCGAAGCGCGCAATAGCTCTCAATGGTCATTTTACATTTCATCGACTTAACATGCACGAGATGCGATTTACCAAGCAGGCTTCACCTTACAGAAATCAGGTTCAAGTAGTCAAATCCGTACCGGCATGGCGGATCTGCATCCATGCAGATCAAGTCCACTCCTGCTTCAGCTCCAGGATGCATTGTGCTCGGGCTCAAAGACTCAAAGTTGGGTATGTTTTGCGCCAAAGCTGGAAGATTTTCTAGCAAAAATATCCAGATTACCCAGTAAAAACCGGAAGAAACCTGGTAGTAATCGATATACTAGACCTTATTAACAGTTCTTTCGTTCATAGCGATAAATTTGGTCTGAAAGTACGCAAAGAAAGCAGAGCTCGCGTTCCCGCCATATGTTTACTCCAGCCAATTTCTGACTAGATTCCCAAATATATTGATTAACTTGCCAAACTTCTACCTCGCCCGTTTAGTATCCAAAATCGACCCAGGTTTTTGACATTCCAGAATGATTTCCTCTTCAAAGACTGGAGACAAGGCAGCAACGACTGCGGTTCCAGCAGTTTCACCAGATACATTTGAGTCCAAAGGAGGGGCCCGTCCGCGCGCTGCTGCTATATCAAAACGTCCAGAGCAGCCCCAGTCTACGGAGCCTGGACCATCTGTACCAGAGGCAGCTGCTACGAAGCCTCGAACAGCGAGATCTAGTACTGTTGACGTCCGTAAGAATCAACCTGAAAAACAAGATGGACAAAATGTCGGTAATAACGATAAAAACAAAAATGAGGTATCATGCGCTTTTTCAAGTCCTATGATTAACTATTCATGACTGATAATCCTCATTTGATAGCACCCAAGTGGGAAACCACCAAATTCAGCTTCTTCTAACGGTAATAAATTTATGAAAATCATCGAGATCACGGAGGACAGCCCAGGAAAAATCTCTGAGTCGAAGCAAACAAAGGCTACTGTTCATGGAGCAAGGTACGTTGCATTCAAAAAACCTAAGTCCACGTGATCGCAACGCTCTAACATATTCTCATTCAGGCTCCTAAACTTTGAAGGCGTCAAGCTTGCGAACCTTAGGAATGCGGCAGGAGCGCAATTGTAAGTAATTTATTTCGAAATGATAAACTACGATGTGAAGTTACGAAGATTGCTAACAAATAGCATTGGAAATTGAAGAAAGGAAAGTCACAAATTTTGTTATCTGGACGGATCTATAGCACCTGATTCCATGCTTCTGAAAGAATACTTGGAAACTCTATTCGAAGAAGAACACCCCAATGGGGTATCAAGCACTGAAACAGGTCAAGCCTCCGAAGGAGATGCAGATCAAGATTCTGCAAAGACAGATGCCGAGAAGAAAAATGATAAAATAAAAGAACTCAAAAAGCCAAAACTTGGGAACATAGCTTACGTTCTACGCCCTCAAGGACTAACACCAGAAGCCCGATTACTATCACCACAATTCTTGATGAAAATCTTCGAGTGGAAAGTAACGCCTGGAGCCGAGTCGGAAAAGGGTAACGCTGAGGGTCGAGGCTCGATACACTCCAAGTCTTTTGGGGACGCTGATATCGCCCAAATGACACTTGCTGGTTTACGCAAAAGAGTTACTGGAATGTACGCCTATTCGTGAAAAGTTTGAGAATAAAAAAAGCGATATTAACCAAGTTAATAGGTCTGCGCATACCCGAGTCCATCGATTCTGTACACCCACCGGAACTACGGTTGAAGATGAGTCGCTAACCCTCACAGATTATTTGAACCAAGAGGTGAATTTCACTTTTTTCAACCCTTTTACGATGTCTAAACGTTTGACCATTACCTCATACAGACTGAAGAAGAGACTTCACCGGCAAAAGAAAGTAAAGCAACACCCGTTATTAAGGTTTACTATAAGTTAAACCAGAGCATGAATCAGCCACACGTGAACCTTGAACCGCCCGCAGCAATCAAGGCAAATACAACTCTTACAGTAAGAAAAGTGGTCATTTTATCTATTATTTTTGAGTACTTGAGCTGAAGATGTTTGGATAGGGCTATGCACCGACTAAGAAGGAATTAAATGCGTATGCAAGTAAATCACTTCAGTTTGAAGCCGATGTTACTTCAATCATGAACAAGTCCAATAGCGGCAATGCAAAGTAAGAAACTCTATATCTAATCACATTTTGCAGCTGACCCTAATAAATGGAATAAATTCAGGGGCGCCGCATACTTGACTGAAGCCGACTGGGAACAAGTTTTCCGCAATTGCTCACTGCTTTTCGGTTGGTATGTAGACCGAGATAAGAATTGTATACGACAGGCTCCCAAACAAGGTAAGCGGAATGATACCATAGATCTCTATTTACTCTGTAGCACAAATACTAAATTGTCATAGCCTTTCAGCTCAAATCCAAAAACATGAAAGACTCAACATTACATGATATACCAGACTTTGTAGACCCACCAGTCGCATCCAAGAAGCAGAAGGGCGTCCACACCGCTACTACGAACAGTACTTATATCGAAGAACCCGTCGCGACGTCAAAGCACACTGACAAACATAAGGTGCCCGAACTGCACTCGCTAAATGGCACTAACGCCTTCAAAGCAGCCATGAAGCCGTCTAGTCTGGATGTGGCCACTAGACTTTCTAATATTGTAACAAAACCTAGTACTTCTAGTGACATAGTTACAACAGGCGGTACTAAAGTCGAAGCAGGTGATACGGGAGTGACAGAAGAGACTACAATCAAAGTTGGAGAGGAGAAAACGACTTCAAAGCCAGCTACAGAAGAAGAGGAGTCATCTGCAGATGGAGATGCCGATGGAAAATCTAAGTTACCAAAAACCTCTAAACGAGAGATGGTGATGCCGTCTTTCCAAGTTAACGATGACAGCCGTATTGAAGTCATCATTTCTGAACACGAATTCGAAACATCGATGGCTAAAAACGACTTCAGCTCAAAATCAACTGAAGCTTCAATGTAAGCCACATTTCATCGCTTTCGAAAGAAATTCAATATAACCGACTTAACAATACCAGGACAGGGGGTTACGCAGGTTTTTCCGCCTCGGTCAGCGCAGGCCATTCGCAAGCAAAATCGAAATCTACAAAGACGACTGAAACTAACTATAAGAAAACAATCATTTCAAAATATTTGGTACGTCGAAGACCCCGCTATTCCTTGATAAAATAAATCATATGGTTGAGCTTTCTTACGATACTAGTTTCCGAGGGCCACTGTTCATTTACATCCTGACGACCTCGAACCTACGCCAGAACTTGCCAATCTCATCGAGCTGATCTATAAACAGAATAATATTAACCATCTACGGAAGTTACATCAGGACTTCGGTAAATTTTTCAGTGCTCTGACGATGATTTAATAGGACTGACGGCGTTCTCTTAGGCCATTTGTTTTGTAAAAAAGTGACACTTGGAGGACGCTTGCTGTCATCTAAAGTTATGGAAGGTAAAGAAAAGGGAACAGAACAGGAACAAAAGGAACAATTCAAAACATCGATGGAGTTGCAAATTCAAACACCTGTCGGTGTTGGTGCAGGCGTGAAACACGAACGCGAAAGCGGATCAGGTACTGCAAACAGAGAAAATGAGAAAGACAAGAACGAGAAACACGTCTTTGAGGCCGTCGGCGGAGATACAATACTCGCTGCTACGTAAGCAAAAGTACCAGCGAGTCAGCTCAGAGTCAAATCTAACACCCTGTTAGGCCAGGAGAATGGTCAAGTTCCGTAGCACATGAAAAGTATTGGCGTGTAATAGAGGTAAGCGGCCAAAACCGATATGATTAGAGGCTGGTCTAGCTTTCTCGAAATAGCTGATAAAACTCCTTGACTTTGATAGAGAGATGGATTATATCCTCTGGCTGATTTCATTTCGGCTATCCCTGGATTACAAAACGTATCCGGCTATTTCATGAGAGCGGTTCCCGCACTTACAAAATATATCGAAATGCCCCCATCAAAGGAAATCAAAGCCCGTTTTAAATTAGTCACGCCAACTTCCAATCTTGCTTTAGGAAATGACGCACTGTATTATCTTGGTCATGAGTTTGGGCGGACTTCAACGATGCCTGGTCTTAACTCACTCAAACGCCAGACGGTAGGCTGGTTGCAAATCGATTATAAAATTAAAATACCATTGTTCTCACCATCAACGTCAGTACCAAATTTTGTTCTTGGGAAAATATTCTCGTCATTAACATATGCTAAAGTACAAGGGCACCCGTTTTGCAAGGATACAAGAACAATCTTGTAGGTGATAAAATGTTCGGAACTACGTATACAAAGGAGTTTGCAGCAACGACATGGAGCGTGATAGCTCCTTTCGATGATGCTGTAAGTTCGGACATCTCTAAATCTCACAATATAACCAGGCGAACTAAATAATTCTATAAGCTTCAAAATGGAACAAGGGTTATTCTCCGGACCGTTCCGTTCACTGGTGGAGCGACTACTACAGTTAACTCCAGGCCTGGAGAAAATGCAGTTTCGTTGGTAGTATACCGAAATCAGCAAGGACATTTCCTCCCTGCTCTTTCGGATATCGATGAATTCCAATACTGGAGAATTTGGAAAAAGGACTCTAGCCGCAATCCTAAAGAGTACATCAAAGAAGGAGATTCGATTCGATTTAGCTGGTCTTTCGGTGACCAAACAACTGGCTTCCGCGACTATTATGATGACGTCTTTGGCCGTCGCCGAAATCAATGCCCCCCGGATCTTTCTAACACTGTCCTCTGGCTCAAGCTCCCATTTCCCCGTTTTGAGACCTTGGAAGACGGGTATAACTTTCCTTTCAACTCTCTAATCATGGCGCCGATTTCCGATACCAAGACAACGGAAATTGATCTGCGTTGCCTTCCAGCAATTGAAAAGGGTGCAAAGTCCGGGTGTTACAAATACCAGATGGAGGATGTAACCTTTCGCATAGACACGGTTGCAAATGACGGAAAAGGAGATACAGATGATTATATGATGAAAGATGTCCAACAGACTACCATAGCAGGAGCGTTTACAAGAGCTTTTGGGCAGGACTGGCAGACAACTGCAACTTTGGCAAAATCTACCGCGTTTTACCTTTGAACGAATCATATTGCTTATGGAATATTTATTCTTGTTTTCATTGCGTATCAGAAATTCAATAGTGCAAATCTATTTGGATCTATTGGCAAGATAAGGTGATCTGAAGGTTTTATACATATGTGTATCCAGGCTATAATTTAACAGTTACATTGGATTTCAGTCCAGATGTGACAAGCATGACAATATCTTCAGTTGGCCCCCTTGGCGGAAGGAAATGATCGCAGCTCGACTTTTCTGATGTGCATTTCGATCGTGCATTTGTGCCGTGTTCCGATTCTTAAGCTGAAAAAAAGTGGCAAGGAATAGCCAGAGCTGCCGAGGGGACGCTTTGATGCGACCTCTATCAGGATATAACAGCTGAAAAATTACCCCAATGCAGATTCTAGAATTCTGCAGCTGTTATCCTCTGAAATAACTACACTGAAAAGGGTGGTTGAAAAGTACCGGTACT
Organism: Orbilia ellipsospora; assembly: GCA_036971675.1. Taxonomy (NCBI): domain Eukaryota; kingdom Fungi; phylum Ascomycota; class Orbiliomycetes; order Orbiliales; family Orbiliaceae; genus Orbilia; species Orbilia ellipsospora. The sequence continues at coordinate 652,619 of JAVHJO010000003.1, forward strand.
TGTACCATTAACCGCCAGTATTTTTGTAGCCGTTCTCTCTTGATGAGGCATCCATTTGCTGCGAATTAAGCCTCGTGGAACGTGGAAACCGTGTCCCGGGTGCCCCACATCCAGTACAAAGCCCCCACATCCTTGTTTTAAGGCACTGTCCTAGCTATAATTGTTCTGCAGTGAGTGAGATCTTGTTAATCTTATCCCTAGCTCATAATGTCTGGTATTAGTTGCCGAAAAGTTTAAACTCTCTGGGCATACCTGGAACGCAGAAACAAATGTGACGAATGCAAGTGCTGAAGTCACTGCAGCATGCACGTGCATCTGTAGTTTCCTACATAGGTGAATATTTCCAATTCCCAATGCTGTTCCGCTTCAGTTGCCACTCGGATGCTGGATTCCTGCCTCCATGAGAAGTTCAGCTTTCCGATTTTGTGGATATCTCATCGATATTCCTGTTTTGCGTTGTTCCTGTTTGCGCCGCTAGCCTCAAGCTAGGGTTGATACCCGGTGCTGCAATTGACTAATGCAAGTGATTCTTTACGCATGATACGTCGAGATATTATATGCCATATTCAAGGAAACCTCCGTAATTCACGATTCACAACCCCATGGGTCGAATATCCAATCCGCGGAGCTCATCAAGATGCAGGTAATCATTCCTATGGTCATTCGTACGCGTATGCATCTTTCTGTTCTTCTTAACCAAGCAACCGAAGTTGGATCGGATCGACGATTGAGGTTGTGGCCGCCATGAAATGCGAGACAACTAGATTCTTTGTTTCCCCTACGGCCATACATACCATATTCCGATAAATACAAGTTATAGCAAAGAAAATAAAAATCAGAACCAATGCAATCAGGAAATTTAAGGGAAATAACACAAATATAAAGTATATCCAACAGAACTCATACATCATGCCGCGATTGTTAGGGGCAAAAGCCAGTTAATCTTGAAGCCCTTTGGAGTAGCCAGGTAATCCAAATTACTTTGATCTTTTGCAATCTTGCACGTAAAGCTATTGCCCGATGCTTGGTTGTAAACATCAACCTGGGTGACCTCCTTCTTCGGGTTCTGCAGCATTCGCTTCTTTATAACACCAAACATTGCATGTGCCTGCTTTCCCTCCTTGTTGACCTTATCCAAGAGCACGTATGTTTCAGCCGGGAGCCCGCCGAGCGTCTTGGAGACTTCTGTTGCTGTCATTTTCGCTCCCTTGCTAGGAATGGTAATACCTTCTACCCCCAAAAGCTTGAGCATGTTTTTCAATGCATCTGGGCGAAATTGAGTGTTAATCGTCTGTCCGGAGGAGTACCAAGTGCCCTTGGTCACATCCCAGAGAAAATACATGACCATTCTTTGCCAAATAGGCCCGTAAACTTCCAAATTCTCTTTTAGGGCATCCTTGCTTCCGTCCTTCTTGAGCTTTGCATTTTTTTCTTTAATATCTTTAGGCAACTCGCCCTGTACTGGAGGAGTTCTATCCTTAAAGTACGTATGGAGTACGCCCTCATTGAAGGTATGCTTGAGCTTTCCAGATTCTCGAGCGACCTCAAGCATCGAGAGCCACCAGCACTGCCAGGTACCCCGACTCTGCTCGACTCGTTTCTTCAGTTCATATGTATCTGCAGAATCCATTGTTCTAATATGTTTTTATTAATACATGGATTTTTTCGAAATTAAGCACCAAGGTGTATAGACATACTAGTTTAAAGTAATGGATATTACAATTGCTGGATCCTGGCCGTGGATAGTCGTTGTTTGATGTGATAAAGAGAAGAAGAGGAGAATAAAGAGTAGTATTTTCTAAAGAGTAATAAATTCTCCTCAGTGTAACTGAGCAGCTGGCTTTGAAGTCTTGAGTGGCGACTGAGAGAATGCCTTGAGTGGGATTATCCAGTCACCTTTATAGCAAAACTTTGGATAAGGGAGATGAGTTTCGTTGTATAATGATAGTGATTACCAGACTTTACGAATTAGGTATCCTCTACGCGAACATATCCTGTGTGAAAACATGTGCACATCCTGTGTGCGTACATGTGTTTGCGTATCCTGTATGCGAATATGTCCCGTGTGCGAATAAATATTTTTGCCTTCAGTGTATGCGCGGAGTTTAAACTGCAGCACCCACTCGATGAGGTATCCGCGCAGCTCCGCGGAATTAAATATATCCAGGTGCAATTGGAAGCGATATCATCTTTTTTTCTTCTCGCTTTTCACTAATTTAAACTTGAAGAAGCTCGTTCTTCTGCGCCTCGAGCTGATAAGAAACCCAAAAAAGAAAGATAAATATTCTTGACAAATCTATTCTAATGATGAAAGGAAATAAGAAAGAGATAGGTTCCATAGCAGGAAGTAGATCTTTAATAGAAGCTACTATTTATGTAGAAAGGCGCAATTGGTAGGCACTCCGCCTGAACTAGAGCTTCAGTTCTGTTGGTCTATCAATCGTCGAGCGGTATTTCCTGCTTCTCTAAGAGAACGAATATTATTTTACTGTCGATATATCTTGAGAAAATGATGCACAACTGTTTCATAATAGCAAAAGAGGCATTATCTATCCGTGTAGTGCCGTAACCAGTAGCAGGTCGCCATTCTTAGTCCAACACATATGTTGACCAGCGAACAGCTGTTTTGTTGTATTTTCTGTGTTGCGGGCGTATTTTCGGCGCTAACAAACATTTGCCAAGAGGTCGCACAAGACCAACCCAAATTTATTTCTGTTCGCGAACGACGTCCGACCTCGATGACGACGACGACATCGGGGCTACTAATTATCGCCACAAGATGGAACTATAGCCATCATACTTTCATTTAGGACATTCTGCAAGCTCCTGAGCACCGACGTTAAACAAAGATCGAGCCAATTGACCACGTAACGACCAATATCCTGCACTTGGGGACCGCAGACGGACCCCCATTCCCCCCCACCATGGCATCTCTCGCCCCGCGGTTGATATCGAGGCAATGCGCCCACCATATCAAATCCATCGATTCTACTCTACTACATAATGCGAGGCCCTCAATAGCAGCCCTCAATGCCTTCCTCTTCTCGAACCGCTCATTCTCCACAACCACTCCCACCCAAAGACGAGACCCAGGCGGCCACCGACGTTTCGGCATCCCAGGTCGCCATCAAGTCCGCCATCCACGATACTACCGCGGCCCTTACCACCCCCACCAACCGCCACACCCGTCGGATCCGTCATCCCGACTCTTCATCCCTGGCCCCTTCTCCAGCGAGCGTCTCTGGGATCACTACATGGACACCATATCTGCAGACTACATGCTGCTAAATTACACTCACATCCCACCCAACACACCAGATGTAGTCCGTAAAGACCGTCTACGTAAATGGGAGGGTGACAGTCCGTACTTTGAAAACCGTCCGTTACGAGGACCGCGCGGCAGAAACCATCTCCGCCTTCTCAATAAGCCGATCACATTCCGTAATATCCCTCGCCTGGAAGAAATCGTATTCCATTGTTTCTCCGACGCATCCACAACAAGTCCGCTAGCTATCAGAGTTGCAATCATGGTCGCACAGGTGATCACTGGATCCAAGGCCACAATACATAAAGCTAAAAAGACGGTGGCAACGTGGGGTTTGAAGAAGGATACCGAGACAGCGGTGACGTGCAGAATGACGGGACCAGCAATGTATCGTTTCTTAGCGACATGCATTGATATAGTCATGCCGAGGATTAAGGAGTATAAGGGTGTGAAGGGGAGTACCGGTGACAGATCGGGGAATTTGGCGTTCGGGTTTACACCTGATGTTGTAGCCCAGTTTCCTGAGATTGAAGGTAAGTAATTAAATAATACCCACGAGTATATTTTGAAAGGCCATAGCTAATGCGTGGGATAGTGAATTATGATATGTATCCGTCAAAGATGATACCTGGTTGTCATATCATCTGTAAAACGAGTGCTACGAATGATAAAGACGCGAGGATGTTGTTGCAGGCCTTTGGGGTACCATTCTATGGCAAGATGAAGAGTTATTAGAGTCTCTCATCATCCGGTGCCCTTTTTGTAGATATTTTGGGATTAACCAATTGTAAATATATTTTAAGATCTATACAAGGAATTTCAACCAAAATTATATACAACTCAGCACAATAGTCGGAATATAAATTATTTAAAGTGAAGGCTATATCTACAGCCCCCATCCAACTAACCACAAGAGTATCTTGGTCTCCCATGGCACTTTTCTTTCCTCCTTCTCAAAATCTTCCAATTCTAAAGGCTCAGCATACTTCCTCAAATGCTGTACTTCCGCTGCCAACTCCTCCCGCAACCCCTCATCTTCCGTGATAACCACCGCATTCATCTCCAAATCCAACTTATGCGATCTTCTAGTATAATTCGACGATCCAACAACCGTAACACTTGGAGATGTATATTGCGGCAAGGTTACCCATATCCCTTTGGCATGATACGTCCACCCGCCCGGTTCCCCTACAGTTCCCTTCCGCCACTCTAATAATTCAATCCCATTGTCGGTTCTAACCCTCGCTACTTCCTCCAAGAAGCGTCGGGCCAGTATTAGGTATCCTGGAGGCAGATACCCGGATACGCCAGCCGAACCGTAAAACCCATTAGCTTCAGGAGCGGCTGTTATTACAGTGCCTAGTTTCGATTGAGATGCGAGTAACAATCCCTTGAGATCCCTATGCATGTTGAAATACCCCGCCGTAAACGTCCAGGATGAGCTTGCGAAATCTGAACGGGACAGGGTGCGAAGAACGTGGAGGACGCCAGTATGTTCCGTCGAATAGTTTTCGTCAGACATGAGCGGGGTGAATTGGCCGATGGGGTACACAACTGTTTTCGACTTTCTCGTACCAGGGGGGGAGGATGGTTTTAATAACGGCGATATTATCGCAGATGCGGCAGATTTGAAGTTAGATGCACTCTTGAGTGGTGACGGAGCAGGGTTACTCGACGGCCAGACCAGTTCGAATCGGTTCTCAAGTTTGTCGTTTGGCTGTACTTTGAAACTCAAACTGCACACCGCGTCGTGGATTTTGGCATAGTACTCCGTTATAGCCTTGCTGGAGAATAAATGATACCGATCCTGTCTGTTTGTGAAATAATCCTTTGACAGATTCGCCCTGCATTATATGTCGTTAGTATACTTCCTGATCATTCGCGCAACAAAGTAAACTAGAATACCCAGATAATATAATCTCATCATCAAATCCATACAGCTTCATATGCTGCAAGCCCCACCCTTCATTCAACCTCCGAGGAATGACCGCCTTCTTCAATCCTCTCAGATTCGGAGTATGAAACATGCGCAGTTCAACTCTATCTTCACCAAACTCCTTGACTAGTGGCACCAACAAGGACGCCGAACAAACGTCCGGTGCCTCGCGAGTTCCTCGGAGGGCATCTGTCAGGATTGATACTTTGAGGGTAGGAGAATTGCGAAGCGCGGTTTTGATTGTTTCGATCTAGTCGTACGCATACATTAGATGATATCGTTTTGAAAGGCGGAGTTGGTTTGCAACGTACCAGTTCATGCTCTGTTTTACCGATATATAACGTCGCGATAAATATTCTGTGTTTGGCGGAGAGTATTTTCATCTAGATTATCATACAGCCTGTTCGTTTCAATTACTACTTCATCCCAAAGCGTTGTGGCCCGATTTCGATCCGGGATACGGTAATATCAGTCGCACCTTCAAAGTTTTATAAAATTCTTCTGGTTCTTTGATGATTGTGATTTCCCGTGGGCCGACTTCGAATCGAGGTGCCAATTTGTCCATCTCGTCGACTAGTCCACGGAGGACAGAAAATGTGGATGAGGTGCCTCCATCACCGCTTGGTTGAGCGCCGGCCCCGCCAGATGGGTTATTGGATGAGAAAGAGAAGGTTCGGCGAGAGGGTGGCCGTCGTAGGTAAGCCGGGTTGACGAACCTCGGTCTGGCCTGACGGAGAAGCAGAAGACAGGTTGTTCGCGAGGTCATGGCGATAGAATTGGCGGGGTTTTGAAGTTTTCGTGAGGCCTCGACGGTGGAGGTTGGTCGCACGAACTTTAGCCGAAAGAAATACAAATATCTTGAGTTCTATTGGTGGCACTCTTCAGGCCCTCACAACACAGTTGCGCGAAACCGATGAAATTGTAAAAATCATGAAATGCGGAGATCTTAATAAGTGTACATCTTTTGAGAGTAGCTAAATTATGGTTTTAAAGACTGGCGTTTCGAGTCCAGCACTTCGACTCGCCCTGACTGTGAGTGATTCTGGTCAAGCGCAGTCACAAGCCCACCTCGACAAGGCGATGGACTGATACAAGCACCACAATCAGTTATCCAGAGAGAAGACGTCGTCCCGGTTATCCCAAAGGCCTTCTCGACGATTTGTATACCCAAATCGTAGCCATATCTGACGCTCAGGCTTTGTTCTACTTCAAAGTTAATTAATCTAACACCGGCCGGTTTTTCTTCTTGAGCACCCACTGGTTATAACAGGCCCAATCATCAAGGCACTGACACCCATCTTGCTTCAACTGTTCCTCCAAGCCTAAATCCCCATGCTGCGGAGAATCGTCACCATCAACCGACCACGGCAGATAAAACCCCATGTTTTTCAACCTCTCGTCATCGTAAAACGCAGCCGCCAATTCGAATTCCATGCTCTGATTCCATGGCGCTGCATATTTTCTATACCTCCCACCTTTTTGTCTCCAAAGGGGCCGGTGATGATATTTTATTCCCGTCTTATTCGTCTCCATTTCCCACATTCCGTCCACGACACGTGCAAAATGGCCGATATACTGTCCTTCGAACTCTTTAGCTGGGTTGTAATTCGCCGCGTGATTGTAGTGTTTTGCGATTATAGCGTCTTGAACATCGGGTGGTGATTCGAGTAGCTCTTTCAGACCGTCGAGGCCCAACTTCCACTGTAAAACATTCGGTATCCCCCTTCTATGATCTTTTCACATAACAGAAACGTATCAGTCATCAGCCATCAGCCATCAGCCATCATCCAATAAAATTCCGTACGGTAAAATTTAAACGGGAGAAGAAGCACCTACATAGATCCAAACACTCTGCCTTCTTCGACATGGCCAATATCTCATCCCCGGGTTTAGTCTCCACATGCCGCAACACTAACGGCGCCAAAATCTTCATCAGATATATCTGAACGTTACACATCACCCCGAGATCCAAAGGAGTCTGTAGTCCCCGCTTGTCACCTGGCACGAACCGTTCTATTTCTTCCATATCCGTCGGTCGACGTTCGACAAAGATGTATGTGATCTCAGCATATATCCACTGCACTAAAAACGCCTGGTCCACCCTGATTGTTTCCGCTCTACTCGGTCTGAAACTAGTTTGATTTATATCACCTCCGCTTGAATCTTTGCCCGTGCGGCTAGAACCGAATATCTTAAACATGTCGGCGAAGAAGCGTCGGCTGAACCAACGGATGACATTGCGGTATTGCACCAGCCGGTTGAGATATTCTGTGTTGTTTGTTGGATTTCGTATGTACGGTTGGGGGAAGACATCGGAGAGCTGTGCCACATTGTTATCGTTAGCTCCCACTCGCGCTTCAACTACGGCTAAGTACAGTTCCATGTACTTCTGAGTAAGGTGAAAACATTATGCATAATTGACGTCAGTATAGATGGTTATTTCGGCCACCTCGAGGTCGGAAAGGTGGTGAAGTAAGTACCTTTGATTTATTCTCTCCGTCCCGTGCGTACCTCTTTAGTGTCGCCAACGCCTTGAGCAGCTCACTCAGCTCGCCGCCGGCGAAGAGACGCCTTTGAGCACTCGTCCATACGTGAGTCTTGGAAATGTTGTAAAATGTGGTGCATGTTAGACTGAGGGCGTCAAGGTCATATAGGGATGGTAGAAATTCTAAGATTCCAATTTTTAATTCCAACGGAAGTGTTTCTAGTCGCGACTTCGGGGAGTCTAGTTTAGGCATTTCCTTTTATATCGATTGATTTCCGATACTAGCCTAGCTACTGAATCGGATCCAACTCGTTGAACTGGCTTGTTATTCTTTCGATCGCTAAATTGTTTCTTATGATGGATTTCATGCAAAGAAGCGCTTCTCTCACACTGGCGTGCAAAGTGGTTGGTTGTTTGTTCTTCGTTTTTGGTCATTTGATGATTGCGCGTCAAGCATCATGGTGCAACAAAACTCACTGGTAAATTTGCAACGTGAAAATGACATACACACGTTCGATCGTCAAATGCCGGTGCATTATGAGAAGGATCCAATTCGAGAATGCTTGGGCAGGGATATTTTGGTGTTCGCATGCATTGACCCGGCCCGGGCAGCGCAAGCACGATGGCTGTCAGTGTAGCCGCCTGGGCTGCCCAACTCTGGAGACGACAATTCTGCGTTGGCCGTACTAATATCCAACAAATGCAATGCAATCCCGGTGGGTCCGCCCAGCGCATTTTGCCAGCCAGCCAGCTGCAGCTAAAAAGCAGATCTAACGGAAACGATTGATGATGCAGCGGATTGCACATGGCAGGTGACCTGACTTGAAATCTGGTCGTGTGGAATTGAATAGTGAGAGCGAGGAGAGGATAAGACAATACCAGACCAAACCAGATCTTGGTCTAGTCCTCCTCCTCCTCTTCCCCCTCTTTCGTGAACTATGTGAACTTCCATAACATCTTCAACGATTGAATTCAACATTAGCTGGACCTCCCTCAACGGTGTGTCCTGCCCGAATATTTATATATTTTACATATAAATATACAGTATCAAGAGAGAATACGCCGGATTTGTCGCCATGGCTTCCGTCTCCATCCTAGCCCCGTTCCCATTGGCCGCAAACGTCGTCCCCCTCACACAACAAAAGCTAGACCAACCCAGTCCTCCGATCACGACCCCTCCCCTCTTCACCATTCCAGCCGAAATACACATCCACATTGGCTCCTACCTCTCCGTCGGTGACCAAATCTCTGCCAGCCAGACATGCACACAATGGCGCAACATCCTCCTCCACAGCAAATACCTGCGAACCTCACGCTACCCTTCTTGGAGCAGCAAACCTTCTGCCGATTTGGGTCCCAAAATTCCTTCAACGCATAAAATACTCAGCGTCCACAATTTCGAAACAGTGGGATTTCAAAACAATGTCGAACCTCTCTCCGGTCTCATGTGTCTCGTGCGCGGCAAGTCAGTGGCGGGATACCACTACCTTACCGATTCTGAGAATGGAAACGGACAATCTCAAGATGGCATCTGCATTTATGATATCTCAAAGCTTAGTTTTCTCGATGAAGCACTATTCTCACCAGTCATGTGTGCTGCTATGAATTCCAAGAAAACGAAACCCTACCCTTACCACAATAGTATTGGTAACGGTAACAATAAAACCGGGGGGAAAGACCCGGTGAACCAATATAACCTTAGGTTATACGTGAAGAATAGATCCTACATGTATCGCACCAATTGGTCCAAGAAATTCAATTTGGACGAATCTACGACCGTGAGAAAGGTCATTGGGACGATAGTGGAGGAAGCAAACGATGAATTACTCGAATGGGATATTTATGGGGGTAAAAACGTCAGTCGCGGGAATAACGGCGAAGACCATGGGTGTTGGATTAGGGTGTTCTTGATCCGGAATCCACCTGAACGTGAGGAAATCGCCGTATGCGTGACTCGATCCCCCTTCTATTCTGTTTTGTGATAAATAATGTACGATAGTGTACAGCTAGCAAGTCAAGGCCCGGATTCAAATTCCGATGTGTATTTAGTATTTGTTTGAGCACAGCATTTGCATTGCATTTCTACAATAGTTTTAACGACAGTTATTTGATATACTGAAAAGAATCAACCAACAGATCAGGAACCCGCTAAAGAAAACAAACAAAAGAAAACACATAGCGAATCCGAAAGAGCACCAGTAATTTCAACTGTAAGGGTATCTCGCTTCTCAAAGTCCACCAAATCCACCGAGAATTCTATTGTTCCAAGACCCTATCAAATTTAGGTAGTTCCACTGCTACTCGCCTCTAGATCCTCTAGATCCTCAAAAACATCAACATACTCATCCACCATGCTATAGAACCTCATTAGCTGCGATGCCTCAAATTAATATCAGCAATAGATAAGAAAATACATACGATAGAAATTCCCGTCGATATCGACCGGGTTGCGTAGTCACAGTCTGTTCGGGAAGTAGCATCCCAGCAGTCCTCGTAATCTTCGCCTGAAGTTGGTTCACATTCCACTAAAATACTCTTAATTAGATATAACATCGATTTTTCACCACAAGCCAGATTCTATTCGGTCCTGTTGGCACATCGATGATAGTTGAGCCAAGCTTACCAAAAAGTCCACAATACAAGCTCTGTAAACGTATTTACCATCCGCAGAAGTTACTCCCGTAATCCACGCCTCAGGTTTTGGAGGCTTCAACTCTGGATTCTTAGAAACCGGAAATCTAGCGAGAAGAAGAGAATAGTCGATGGTTTCGATGGTTTCGAGAAATTCCGTATCTCGTTCGAGTAGGATCCACAATTCGTGTCTTTGCTCCTTAGTCAATATTATCCTGTCGTCTTCCATCGCGTCTGCCAGACCAGACTTCGCCTGTTCGGTTCTATAAACCATATTATCAGCACATTCACATTACACACTATAGATACAATGCAAACTTCGAGGGAAGATTTAAAATACTTGATTTTATCAGGAATCAAATCTCTCGTCGGCTCGAAAAACTTCTGCGGCTTCAAATCCCACTTCACCCATCCCTTCTCCACATCCATCTCCTTCAATAAATTCTCCATAACAATATAATGCGACGGCGACATTCCGAGTACGCCACCAAGGTGCTGATCGAAACAGAACAGCACATCTGTGATACGACAGAGCAAACTCTTGGTGTTTTCGGTGATGTATTTGGCGTATGCTCCAATACATTGCGTGTACAGGAACGTGTATTCGAATCTACGGCCGACGGATTTGACAATGTAGGAACGGTCTTTAGTGAAGAAGAAGAGAGACCCGCTGAAGCCGAGACCGCTAACCGGGGTCATGCGGTGATCAAACTGGTCGGCGTAGAGTTCTTCATTCTGTAGATTACGTTAGCAGTGGTCGAAGACTCTTCTATTGTGAGTGAATTCGAATCGAACATACTATTCTCCAAGTGTCGTTTCTCAATCTTTGGAAAAGTAGAGGAGCGGCTCGTTTGAAAGGTAAGTCGTCTAGATATTTTCTGTAAATTTACTATTATGCTATTGGCATGGAGATCCGAAAGAAGACTTTGCGTACATAAACGGAAGAATTTAGAGAGACTGAACGTTCTTATGATCGGAGGCGCAGAATTTGGTGGCCATTTCGGGTCTTTGTAGTCTTCTTCGGAACCGAGACTATCTCTGAAAGCACGACGTATCGAATGATCTATTGTATGAAACACTTCGTTAGATCTCTAACTCTCCGTATGAACCGCATTCACCTGATGGGTTTAGAAGCGGCATACCAATGAGATGAGTCTTGTAATCTTTGGAGAAGACAGAGTACCTATGCCAACATTAGGTCAGTTATTTGCCTTATAGTCTGGCTAAGATCCATATATCGGGATTTTAGAGATATGTTACCAATGATGGAACTCCAACGGATTTTTATCCGCCATATTTGCAGATTCTGATAGTATTTCAAGCAGCAGTTACGATATGAATAATCTGTAGTACGATTTCTTAAGGGTGTAGGTTTAAAGAGCTATGATAGTATAACGTCGTGGTTTGAAATAGATTGCGTCAAAATGAAATATGCCTATGCTAGGAAAATAGAATCATATGAAAGACTGATTGTCATTCTCGTAGAAATGATATGCATCATGCATCATTGCATTAGCCCGGAAATCAAGCTGTCTACGCGAGCCAAGTGTGCCTGTGGCTCGCCACGTTAAATTTCGGGCCTTTCCGCTATAGATATTGGAATTAGGCTGATGATACAGACAAAAGATGAAAACTATGAAAACTAAGCTCCCATATAGCCTCGAGAGTGTAGGCTGTCCAGACGCAATAGTGCAACTAAAAAAGCGAAGATGTCTGAATGGTCTCGCAACGAAGCTATGTCTCGAAGACCAAACTTGAAGTTGAAGCTCTCACGAGATTCAGTGTGTGTTGTGTGACGTCATGAGCAGCATAGCAGGCTCATCAATCTTGGGGTCAGGCAGGTTCATCTTGCGTAGCGTTTAAACCTGCCATCAACAACACGCTCTGCTGCCATTTCTGCCACAAACAAACAACCGAAAAGACCACTCACAACCCCCATCGCGCATCATCACAACCCCCCACATCGGCTTCATCGACGTCCGCCTCAGCAGCAGCGCCGGACAATGATTACTTTACCGCACAAAAGCTAACATACACATCTGTATATGCATTCTTGAACTACACACTAAACGTAAGATGCTCTCGCCTCACCGTTTGGTCATCCTACTGACTTTCATGGTAGTTCTCTGGCTCCTATCTCCTGAGAAAATCGAGCGACATTCAAGGCGACCGTGGAATGGTCTATCCGGGAACCATCTTCTCATGTTTGTCGATGTTTCGGCGCTGTCTGGCCAGCATTTTCGTGGCCGGTTGAGGGTCGACCAGGAGTTTCAACCATTCTCCGGCGACATACGGCTCGGAACCGTATATCCCATTGGATCTCTCGAAATCTTCGCTGAAATAACGCGAAAGGTTGTTCTTGACTGAGAACTCGATCTTTAGCAATATTCTAGACCAATAACCAGCATGCCGACCGCGTAGACGCCAGAGGGTTACCCCTGGAACTACCTGATACGCCCATTCGACGCCCATTCCGCCGGGATCTCCCCCTGTGATCTATTTACCACGTCTTCTAAGATGGCTCTTAGCTAGAAAACGAGCATCAGTGAACTCTACTTATTTCTAGGTGTCAGAGAGAGCTTTTTGGAGGTGCTAGCATCAGAAGCCTTGTTGGCCCCGTATCATGTTCAACACATGATGTGCAGATACCCAGCACCGCACCCAACGGGCAGCTTCGATATCATGAACGTGTTTACAGAGAGTTTTCCGATGGTCACAGTGATATGGATGTTACGGGCACCCTTGGAGGACCTCCCTGGACGTGTTTTCGGGGTGCTTATACCACATTGTCGCGGATTCCGCCCTATTATCCTCAGAAACACCACCTGGCCCAGAAATCTAACTGTAAACTGATATTGACAGCTCTAGATGATACATATTCACGCGTGGGTTGGAACTGGCATTTGTGTTTGGCGGGACCTTCTTCTGGAAGAGCTGGTTGTTTGCAAAGCGCGATTTTCGAGGGACCTGCAGGCCTTCCACTTTGCTTTGGTGTTTTGTGTTTCTGGGGATTATTATATATTAGCTAGCCTGTCTGTCCAATCCTTTTTGCCTTCCGTCCGCACCTTATTTTACTCTTTCTCCTCCCACCCCACTGCCGTCATAACTCTTCCTTCTCCATCTCACCCCATCATCTTTTGTCATATATCCATCCATCCCTTCATCCATTCCCACACACGCTCCTCCAAGCTGTAGACAGAGATAATACGAACTTCATCAAACACTGTTACCCGTGAATCAACCGATATCGAACAAAAAACCAGCCAGAGAGAGAAACCCGGCTCCCTTCCCATCAGTGACGTGTTTATCCTCGACAACTCTACGTTTTTTCCTCCTTCTCACCTCGTGTTCTTCAAAATGAGCTCGCGTTCGAGCTCCCCGTTGTCATCGGCGCAGGATCTCTCGGAACCCGAAATGGACTTTGTCCAACCGAGCAAATCCTCCAAAAAGGCCAACAGCAAGAATCAGCGTTCCAAGCAGCAGCAGCAGCCATCCCCGTCACCGGAGCAAGAACCATCCCCTCCGCCGAGCAAGAAGCGCAAGGTCGTCGACCCGCGAGACCCTCTGCCACAGGACAACCCACGATACGCCTTCATCGTAGCCTTCCAGGCAAAATTCAACCAAGTCTTTCGAGGAGTTCCAAACCTCGGACCTCAAGATATCGAGGCAGGGATCGCGGAGACGCCAATTTCGGACCAGATTGAAGCTTTGCTATGCAAGCTTCTGGGGCTGGCGTTGAATCGCCAAAAACAAGTCGAGTGAGTGTGGTGGTGCCCTGTCTATTTTGTTTTTTCTTTCCCCATTCAATTTTCCTTTTTTGTTTTTTCTGCTTGCTTGTTTTAGATGCAACCTTGTTTTCTACCACAAAAACACACTTTTCTGTGTTTGCTATGTGTCTACGGAAACGAAAGGCTTGGCTTTGGGATCGAATCGCTTGTTCGGTTGTTAATTGTCTTGAAATCCAACAATTTTCGCTAATATACTGGGAAATTGTAGAAAAGGACATTATGGCAGAGCCCTCGAGGAGGCTGTCACAAACTTTTTCGAAGAATGGCCTACGGAATGGGATGGCAAGAATCCTCTCGAAGGAGGCAAAACCCTCAACCAAATGGATGTCGAGGAGAGAGTAAGTTGAATTCGAACAAGTTCGATTTTGGTTGTGTTGTGAAGAATTATATCAAAAGCTAAAGAATATGTCTTTCAATCGTGTAGCTCGTGATGCTGCAGACCCTGGTTTTGTGGGTTCTCAGACACTCCAAGGTCGTAAATGAGATCTTGAGGGAGATTTATAAGCCAGGAAGGAAAACTGATGATTCCAATATCTCACTCGCTGTTCACCCTTGGGGTATGGATCGTGAGAAGAACAAGTACTATCTGATTGAAGGGAAAGGTACGATTTATCCTTATAGATACGTAATACCAGCATTGTATCTACGAGTGTTGAGGCTAATGTTATATCTTTAGATGATACGCATTTCCGCGTATATCAAGAACATATCAGTCCGGGATATCGTAACGCTTCCTGGATCAGTGTCGCTGGCTCAATTGAAGAGTTACGCGATTTGGCAGATAGGTTGGGTAAAGAGGGTTCTAGGACTGCGAAGGAACTTCAAGGAAAGATCATGGCCGCGATTCCACGGTTCGAAGAGGGCGAACAGGTAAGAATACTCGAAGACCCAGAATATATACACTCCCACAGGTGAATATCTGATATTGACCTCGAAATAGAAACGAAAGCGACGAGAATATCGCCAGCAGAGGAAAGCAGCTTTCACGCACCCCGGCGTTTCAATGTACGAAGGACGTACCCGTGGAAATAAGGCAAAATATACATTCGATAGCGATGATGAAGGCGGGTATACATCCGGTCGAGCTACTCGAAACAGCAGACGCGATTCACCCGCCGAACCGTACATCACGGGATCTGGAAGAGTAACTCGACGAACCAACCAATTCGCTTTTGGGAATGAGAATAACGATACGAGTACGCCATACGCTGGCAGCGAAAGCGGTGGGAGTACGACGCGTCGATCTGGACGAACCTCTTTGAAACGCGATAGGGAGGAGTTCGAGACCGCTGCGACAACTGAACCCTTCGAGGACGAGGCCAGCGAAAGTGGAGATGGTGAAGAAGAGGAAGATGACTATAAGGATGAACCTGCTGAGGAGATGGATGACGATGATCTCTCGGACGCTAGTGATGAAGACGATACTGTGGCTGAGAAGAAGAGCTTGGTAACGACTTTGAAATTCAAGACGGAAGGCAATAGAGCTGCCTTGGCGAAACTAGGCGATAACGGAGCCGTTGAGCCAAGCAAGACATCGATCGAAGACGAAGACAAACTTCCAACCAATGATGGCGGCGCAATGGACATCGATAACGAGGAAGATAGTGACGATGTCGATTTGATTCCTACTAGTCCGACTCAGGCAAAGGTTACAACTATGGCACCAGTGACTTCCAATGGCCCGCCAGCTGCAGCTTCAGATGCACCAGAGCATGTGGTTGTCAACTTTTTATCCGGAAAGGGATCCAACTCGTCGCCGGCGTCGAGTGTCTCCTAATAAACACATATACCTTTCTCATCTTCTATAGATCTGTCAACTCACCCTCAAACTTCCCTTAACCTTCCCGTTTCGATTCTTTTACATCTTTATCTTGTGTTGTCGCGCTCATCTTTTTTTGTTTACTTATAATTATCATGCAGGCAGATGGATATCCTGGCTTTTGATGAGAGCAGGTCTCACAGTCAGCCAGACTTATGATAGCGGTCTTATGATATGAGGTAATAATGACGACGAGCTGTGTTGGGATAAAACAGGCGTTATTATGGACCTTTCTCTTCTTGTCTTGTATTAAAAGCAAAATGGCTGTCTTGTCTTATAATCATAATGATAATGTCGATATACTCTTCCTTTTTTCGTTCTAGAATATCTATCCACAAGACTACTTTAAGTATGCATCGGTCCAGTTGACACCGAAAGATCATAAGGCGGATGTGTTGGGATGAAAACCACAAACCAAAGCGGATGGGGAAGCTATGATTGGGCGGGCATGCTGAAATGGGTGGGTGCGCACCGTTACATAACACCAGCTTTCCGAAATCTCGAAACCATCCTGCATGTCTGTCGCATGCCCGTCAAGGGGAAAAGCAAAGAAAAAAAGAGGTTCTGGCAATATGCACGGAACAGTACAGAACTTCATGCGATGCACAGCATATTCTAGTTTATCCAAAATTCAACCAAAATTTTATATTAAACTGATCCTTGTAGTTGTGGCGTTTGGGACCTGATTATCAGAGCTGGGAATGTGGAGAACTGTGCAGCAGCTGTTCGGAATAACTTTCGGTCTTTCCGTCAGCGACAGCGAGAGAAAAAAAAAGAAAGAGGCAAAGACCAACGGTTACATTGTTCGTATTCGCTGAACGTGATCGAAATGAACAGAGTCGACAGACGAGATTCAGATTAGTAGACGTGTATCTATAAAGATAATATAATCTGACACACCTCCTCTCAATGTTGCGAAGACCAATCCATCTCCAGCGTACCATATGTCGCTGCTTAGTACTATCGAGATATCATAATATATTGCTCCCGAAATAGGCAAGTCGAAAAGAACTTCCTCGACAGGTTCTCCACCGATTCCAGAGTCACTCGACTGCCTGTCTCGCCTGCCTGCCTGGTCACCGGTTAGCTTCGACGAGACGACGGTCCGCAGCTAGCCAGACTCTTTTTTTTTTTATTTTTTACCCCTTAACGACCTCACTCTGCCAATCCGGAGTGTCGCAGTACGTACGCCCGACTTGACGTTCGATCAATTCTCACCATAGTACTATTGGGATACTATTCCTCTTTCCTCTATCATTCGACCATCATACGAGTCTTTCTGTATACATCGATTCATATTCGCGTCGACCGGCGGAATAAATCACCGGTAGCCATAGTCTCCAGAAGAGCGGCATCAACAGCATCTACGTAGCTATTCGTTTGCTTCGTGTTACAAAAAATAGCATCGCCAAAGGAAAAGAAAAGAAAAGAAAAACCCAAAACACTCCGGTCCATTCCCAACCAGTAAGTCTATGAAATCGGTTAGCCCACTAGTGTGAACAGCAGTTGGGAAAAATAGCGAGCGCCAATGGTTCGCTACAGGCCTCAGCCCACGCAGTTGCTGTCAAACGCATTTCTGACGCCAAAGCTGTTACAGGAATTCACACAAACCGCGACCCAATTACTGCCAGCCAACGCCAATTTCAAGCCGGATACGTGCTTGCCAGAAAGAGAAGCTATTGTATATTTAGAGCCAGACATCGACAGGCCTGGTTGCGATCTCGAGCACGGGCGGTTAGTCCCTACGTTATAGGGGCGGACACAAATTAAATCGATCGAGAGAGATAATAATAATAAACAGCTTGATCCTTGCTGTTACGTTACGATCTATTCGAATCGCCGGGAGAGCTTAAGAATAGAAATAAATATATATGACGACGGCACCCGCCCTGGTCCGGATTCAACAACTTCACTAGCTGGACTTGTCTTCCACGACGCATACTGCACAGCCAGTATTTTATTATAATTGCAAGCGGACAAAGCTTGATTTTCATTCCTTTCTTATCTATCTATTTATATTGTTGTCTAGCTACCCCTTTCCTTTGAGGACAAATAAAAGAATACCGGCATATTCTTTCGGGCAGTTTTTTTTTGGATCAGCTTTCGAATCTCCTTCAGCTTCTTAGGTAAGAAATTACAGCCCCGAAAAGCTTGGTAGTCATCGGTGAGGGAAGGAGTTGCTTATATTCCAGCCCAATTCCCTGCAAATATGTTCTTCTTGGGACTTTTCAATGGGAATTCCTAGCTGGAATGGAAATCCGGATACCTCTGGGGCCTGAACGCGGACGCTGACCGATATTTTCATTTATAAACTGTAGCTTCTCCCCCCTCCGTCATCGATTCATACTATATTGAAAATCGAATTTCCCACCGAATCTTCCGACTGGACCGTGCATTGACTGCGCCCACGAATTAGCTCTCCCGCATATCCGCCACCAGCTGGAGGAGTAATTAGTGAGGTTCTAGAAGGTCCAATTTCCACCGAAACGTCTCAAAGTGGTCAACACTTACGTTGGCCATAATTTCCGACAAGCGATCCGATCAGCTCTCCGATCCACTCATCTTTTGCTTGCTTGGGTTTATTAATAACCTCACTGCCATCGCCTCGAATTAACTAAGGGGCATCAATCGCAAGGGATAGGAGATTCCTCTCTTTCTTTCTTTCGTTCTTTCCTTTCCGTCTCTCTTTGCTGGCCAAGACTCTCTCTTTAACTACTCCATTCGTTCCTTTATCCTCGTTTGACCGATAAGAATCGATACTATCGGTGGACTCTCTCTTTCGGGCCGATATACTCATACCTACCGACCCTCAAATATCCTACTACCGTGAATCAGATACGTCAGTATCGCTGAGCTTTCGCAATCATGAACAAAAAATTCGACAGAGTGCTCCAATGGAGCAAGGAGAAGATGGGAAATGATAACAAGACCTCCACGACCGACGAATTCAAGTCCCTGGAAATGGAAATGCAGATGCGCCATGAAGGTACGCACACACCCATTGACGTCACTTCACCCACCTGACGCACAGCTTCTAACGTGAATGATTGACGTATCTAGGAATGGAGAAACTCCACTCTTCTGCCAACATCTACATGAAATCTCTCTCCAAACGTCGCGAAGGCGACGACCGCGAGAAGATGATCCCCGTGGACATTGTCGGTCAGTCCATGGTAATACACGGCGAGGAGTTCGAACAGGACTCACTCTACGGCCAGTGTCTCACCAGTTTTGGACGCGCCCACGAGAGTATCGCCCGGGTACAGGAAACCTACATCCAGAGTGTCAACGACAATTGGATGATGGGCCTGGAGCGTGATCTAACACAGATGAAGGAATACCAGGTTAGTTCTTGCCCCTTTGCTCTCCGTGCTACGTTACGACGAAAATGGTAAACATGTCTAACATTGTTTGATTGCGTTCTATTTTTAGGCTGCGAGGAAGAAGCTCGAATCCAGAAGACTGGCATACGATACAGCGCAATCCAAGATGCAAAAGCAAAAGAAGGAGGATTTCAGACTAGAAGATGAACTCCGATCCCAACGTATCAAATACGAGGAATTGAGCGATGAGGTCCTCCGCCGCATGAACGACATTCGAGATGGCGAGCAGGAAACCTTAGTGGAACTAGGCGCGTTCCTAGATGCCGAGCTCGAATACTATGACAAATGCAGGAACCTGCTGATGAGAGTGAAAGAGCAATGGCCCGTTCAGTACGTCTAGCCTACCCATTACCCTCTAGCATGCAATATCAGAATACTAACAGTATAAACCCGTAGAACGAAACGATCCAACTCCAACTACCGCTCCCGTTCAAACACAGCCCACTCCTTCACAAACAGCTTCAAAGAAAAGGAGTCCCCCCAAGAATACGAAGAAATACAACAACCCCTCCCCGAACGTGAACGCCCCGCAATCAAATCCCGCGGCGTTTCTGCAAACTACGCCTCCTCGGACCGCGACTCCAATGGCCGCCAGACACCCGAACTCCGTACCCGTTCATCATCCTGGCGAATCGGTGGCGAAGCACTTTCGAGAACTAGCAGTGTCGAAAGCTCTACCCCCGCGCCTGCTCGTATGCTGAGAACTGTAACCGATCCATTGCCGCCACCGCTACCCGCTGGTAGAGGGGGTGGGTTGAGACCTGTGATCACTAGGACACCAAGCTATAACACGCATAGCGACGGAGATCCCTCGCCGGTTGAGCACCCTAGTCCAGATAGAGCGCTGTCTAGGAACGGGAGCTCGCAGAGTTTGTCGAACACAGGGAGGAAGATTGTGCCGCCGCCGCCGCCACCTCCTGCATCGAGAGGACTGGCGGGGAAGAAGCCGCCTCCACCCCCTCCACCAGTCAAGAGGGCTACACTATCAGCATACCAACAGTAAAAGCGGGGGAAAGGAATCAAAAAGTTATAAATTAATAAAGAAAAAAGATAGAAAAATTACTTGTTCTTTGTTGTTGTCTTTTTCCTTTTTTCCTTTTTGATTGTCATGGTGTGCCGGGGTTTTGGGAGTATTTTTACACTTTAGGTAGCCTTAGAACAAAACTGCAAAATTATAAAAAACCAAAAAATTACACCGCTCATGCGATGGTAGCAAATAATTCGTAAAGCTCATATGATATGCCATATTCAGAGATAGGTTGTTCATTCGATAAGATTCGGTTCCGGTGGATGCGGATAACACCCTATCAACCTTACTCGTATCACAATACAAATATGATAGTAGCTCATACGTTCATAAATAAAGTAGTATTATCATTTCATTTCATTCAATCCAAAAAGCCAACTAAAACTTTTGTCCGTATTTTTTGTGTATGTATATAATGCTCTTCAATTCCTTCATGTATCCGATCCACCCAACCGCCGATACCACAAACGCCATGAAATGAAAACCACAAATGGTAACAATGCTGATAACAAAAGATAAGAAACATTGGAGAGAATAAATGATCAAAGTAAAGAGTATAAATTATTCTAGCTCTTGACGGCTAGGCAGAAAATAAGAAGAGAAAGAGATATTATAGTTCATAATGGCGTCATGTTCGTATGATAACAACTAAAGCAAAAAAAAGAAAGGGGTATATATATAATACTCATGATGAGAAGAAAAAGAAGCGTGAAAATGAAAGGTATCAGGAGATTTTTTGCGACCCGAATTTGAGGAAGCCACCCGATTGCTTTGGAAATAGTATCAAAGAAAAAGAAAAAGAGCAAATCCGCCCAAACCCATAATGTAAAACATATGCCCGACGCAATGCAACAACAATCAAAAGAAAACAGGCGGCTAGAAAATCAGGCCTGCAGCTACCTTTTGGTACAAACGCTTGCGATCATGGCAAGCAGAAAGGAGAGCAGGCCACCAGCTGACAAAACTCACCGATATCCATCGCCAATAGGGCAAAAAGTAAACCAATACAACCTGTAAAAAGAGATTAAAAGAATAAAGGAAAATACGACGAAAAGAGAGAACTAAGGTTGGATGTCGCCGTCATGCATATTCAACCCGTTCACTGAGAATCTTCGGTTGACCGCTGCAGGAAACCTTCGCGCGATCCTCAGAACAACCGCAATGGCGAGCCAGTACTACTGTATCACGCATTCCTTGTCGTCGTCTGTGGCTTCGCGTCTTCGTGACCTCCTCCTATCTTTCTTCTGCTCTTTCCCCTTCCCTTTATCTTTCTTGGTCTTTCCTTCTGGCTTCTCTCGGTCTCCATCCACCGAGCTAGACGCACTGGCATTTCCGCTTACGGAACCGGCGTCGTCCTCTCCACCTCGACTGATCTTCACCGCAAGTCTACTCAATCCCGCAAACGAAAGTCTGTTTTCCGCACTTCGGCTTAGTGAGCGCGCCGGCGCTTCGTTCTTGGGAATTTCCTCGCTCCTCCTTTCTGGTCTAGAAGAAGGTCGCAGAGATTCCTTAGATTGGTGCGCGGCATCGAGAGAGTAGCGTCCTTGTAGCGTATCTCCGTTAAGTGGTTGTTGTACCGGTGAGGAAGACGCAGAAGTCGTATATCCATCTGTTCCCTCTGCCACGCTATAGTCAAATGTCGGTAGGCCTCGTGACTCCTCCTGTGAAGATCTCCCGCTGTCGACTTCTTCGTATGGGGGTGGTCCTTCCATCGCCTGTACCTGGTAGAATAGTAAATATGGTGATTCCTCGGCGAAAGCCTTTATCCGATCCACTTCCACAATTCTATCTTTTGCCAAATCATCAAACCGAAGCCACTTGTCGTCGTCCGTGCGTACCAAGGAAATGTAGTGACCAGAATTAGTAGTCGTACCACGATGGCATACCGCACTCTGCAGCAAAAGCCTAAAATTGCCAGAATCTTCCAGATCGTCGTCGCCCACGAAATGTGGTAGTTCGATCTCGGTTGGAATCTTGACCTCTGCGCCGTTTCGGATGGGTGCTCCAGCTGCCGACCAGCTGTATCGTTTCAAACACAACCCAATTATCGGCCGCTTAGACGAAAAGTGGTTGGCAAAAGACGACTTTGTGGTGGAACGGTCCTTATCCGAGCTTGATGTGGAGTCGGTATAGAATGGAAGAAGGTTGAAAAATTGCCATGCAGGAATCGTTATTTCCTTACGAACCGATTGTGCTCTTCTTCGTGTCTTGGTAGCCCCTGATTTGCTGTTGGATACGGTCCTCAGAAGTGAGCTTTTGCGTTCTAGGGGTCTGGGCCCGATGGGTGTGCTTGGGGTTGCCGGGGCGGATCCTAAATCGGCGTATTCAATGTGTAAGCTACCCAGAGCTGGCTTTTCCCCTAGAAGCAACTTCTCATCGAGAGACATCTTTTCGTCCAGGGGAGACTTGTCGTCGAACAACAAAGGGTCTATCGACGCTGATTGATCTACATTTGAAGACACCGCTCGCTGCTCTAATTTTCGTTGAACATCTACTCGGTTGTTGAAGTACTCTTCCAGGCATCTTTCCAAAGTGATCGGGCCGTTGACTTCTGACTCGGAAGGTATTGCGACGTTTAGCAATCTTTCATTGATGAACTTGTGATCGTCATCGGGAATATCGAGACCGCCGTGTGCGATATCCATCTTGAGCGTTAGCAATGGCATTTCTAGAGTTTCCGCAATAAATGTGAAGGCCTCCGAAGCATCTTGCTGCTGCTTGAACGCCGCCTCCTTCCAGCCACAGTCCGCTAAAGAATTCTGAATTTCTTGAATCTAAATATAACTTGTTAGGGAAGAAATAGAGAAGATGAGGTAGAATTGCGACTTACAATATCGGTCGTGATTAGTTTTCCAGATCGGAGCATATTGACAAATAGTCTTAATAACGAGGACAACTTCTTCCGCTTGTCGTCGTCAAAGACATTGTAAAGCATAGCCTGAAACAAGGGTTGGTTAGCTTGTGTGTTCGAAACGCCAATGAAATTGCAGCTCGTTGAGCCGCAACACCAGGGTATCCCAACAGAAAAGTGATAGGGAAACTTGCCTCAAAAGAGTCCAAATGCGCGTAAAGCGAAAATAATACAGAATCGAGATAACAGGTGACTTTGCCATTGTTCTCGGCGCCCTTCAATGTGACATCCGCCGACCACTCCTTGATAATACCGGCAGACGCATCTTCCCACATTCGATAGAGATCCAAGGCGCTGTTCGCGCTGCCATTCGCGTAACCGCCTCTCAGTATTCGTAGGATTCTGTCTTCGTTTGGCGGTATGCCTAAAGCTGTCAATTTGTTTGAGATGTGTTGAATCTATTCGAAGATGTTAGTACGGTGGAAATCGCATTTGATAAAAGAGAAGATAGGGCAGACGGACGTGGAAGGATTCCTCTCTGCTTGGCTTCTTGAGTTTCTCATCAGGGCCGGTGCAATAGAGATCTCCGGAGAAACGTGGTTTTTCAGTCAGCGAGTTCCTCTTGGAGTCCCGTTTGCTCATGAACCGCGAGATGCCAGTGGAAAGTGTCTTTTCGAATCTCGAGTTACGGTTGAGTTTTGGTGACTCGGAGCGCTTCTCTGTCGGCTCGCTTTCCGTCGGCTGTAACGACATGGCGAAGGATGGTCGTGGATGTGTAAGTTTGGGGATAAAAGAATGGAGATTCGTCGTCTGGGGTGATTAGAGCGTTATTAGCTTGGACAATTCGGCTTTTGTAAGGACCCTCTCGCAAGAATGCCATATAAACATCGCTTTGAATAGAATAAATAAGGGTTTGATCATTCTGTAAGTCAGAACGTCGATCTACTGGCCTGGCCAGCTATTTTATTTTCCGCAGAGCGCACCAAAAAAGATCCAAAGATGGAGAAAATAGTGGTCCCACGGAGAAAAAAACACAAAACCCAGGTCAAGCGAAGGCAAGAATTTCGGAGTAACTCACTGGGGTAAGCTAGGCCAGGTGACGAATTGGCTGACCTGGCCTGGGCAGCTGTTGCTGAATTAAGACCGGGTAAAATCGACCTTGTCAACGCCCGTTACTAAACGAATTGTTTTCGAAAAGTCGGCAGTCCGGGGATGATGAGTGGGTGAGGTTGTTTTTTTTGTCCCGAGGAACCAGCAGCGGGCAAACGTGGTGGGGATGTCGTTAAGGTTCGCGGTGAAACGAGATCGATTGATGCAAACGGACGAAAATGACTACCGAATGGCTTGATATCTAAGCTAGAGAAGATATCACGAATTGGAGAAAGATGAAATGGTCAAGTCGGAATGGTATTTACGATGGCGATGGAGAGGGCGAAAGAGGGAGGTTTTGAGCTGGTTTGGGAGCAATAGACAATCTGGCGGCTCGGTTTAGGAATTAGCGAGGATCCAAGCAGTCGAAGCCGACGACAACAGCAGGCTGCGACAGTTTTAAAAGACGCACTTACGTATCAATCAAGCATTTAGATAGGATCAAAATCTGTGAAGTGCCGAGACGAAGAAGAGGATGGTTTGTGAGGTTGTAGCGTAGATGCGATTGCGGATGGGTAGAGGAATAACAATATGGGTTATGAAGTTGAGCAATCAATTAAAATTAAAAAAGATGTTGAGATGGAAGGGGGTTGTATGCTCGGTGTGTATTGGATTGTTATTGTATATGCGGTTGAGTGAATGGGTGAGTGATTGGAAATTGACACCACTTCAACAAACGAGAAGAAGATGCTTCGTGTACTGAGACGGGCAGCCTAAGCTCCTCTTCTCTCCATCTACCTCCCTTCCCCTAGCAGGTACGTACTCTCTACGTATCCTCGGAGTATAATATCGATCGAGAAGAATAACTTATTTTTAGGTGGCCTTATTAGCAAACGGAGGTGTCTGTCTGGCCCTGCGACGACAGCCAGCCTAACTATAACCAAGCGTCGAAAGGAACCCCCTCCCTGGTATCAAAGCCGCAAGAATACTTCTTTTTGAATGACAAAGTGACAAATTCAAGGATCGGTCGACTTCGACTGACAGTGAAATCTCAGACAAGCCTGCATTGGGAAGGACCCTGTGGCTGCATACGTTCTCCCTGGTGCCTGCCCCTCTGACTGGCTCACCACTCGCTGCCTCCTAGCTCCTAATTAGCTCGGCGTGTGCCAGTAAAAGACGACACGAGGGCCCGCAGCTCGTAAAGAAAATTATTAAAAATATAGGTGGCCAGCGACACCCTCTGTCGTCGTCGGACTCCGCTGGTGGGAGAATAATGCTCTGCTGTTATGAGACCCACGGAGCGGCGTGGTACCGACCATCCGGACAGAGCTCCAGCCAGGTCAGGTCCACCCGAAAACCCCGAAGAAGAAATTTCAGGTCGGTATCGACCCTACGATTGATTGTTGAGAAATGTACACGGGACCAGCTGCGAGCGATGCTTAACGGAAGAGGTTGGCCGCTTTACAGAAGGAAAATTCTTGCGACGAAATCTCCAGAACCCAACGGAAAGGAGGTTAGGAATCTATCTCCCTCTTAAAGCCCGTCGGCCGGCGAGGTGGCTAATGATGCTACACCGGCCTCCAGAATTCCATACGCACACCAGCATTATGAAAGAGAGAAAAAAATTTTCTTTTACAAATTTTCTTGTATAACGGGCTTTCTCCCTCCGTTTTTCAATTCACTTCTCACGATAGTCGTGGGGGGTTTGAAAATCTTCGTTACTTGAACGAATTAATTGGAGAAACTTGAAGATCCTACTGGTTTTGCCTCGACGTTTTCAAGGCCCGTCGCTTGCATTCACCAACCCGTCCAGGGCTCCTCGCTTGGCAGACTGGAACATCGATTGCCGCAAAAAACATGATAGTCGATTAGCTTGTTCAGGGTCTTCACCGCTGTGGGGAAGAGAGGATCTTCCTCTTTTCGTTTTTTGCCAAAAATGCGGCAAGGCAAAATTTAATGCTCTCATACAAGGCTGTCCTGTCCCGCTAAGTTTCGCTAATGCAGAAATGGTCTGGGAGAGCGTACGCTGCGGGACGCAACATTTGCGCAACCAGTTAAACGGGCTCGCTATCGATTTCCTTTAATCAAAAGTTAAAAACCCAAAGACGATACAGAGTCAACCACTGGAGTCACAATTATAATAGCCTTAGACTAATCCTGATATACGTCACAGGATTACAATAAAAACTCTATACCCGTTGAGCGTTTGATATCCTCCAGAACCAATTTGATCGGCGTGAAATATGTGAAGCCCGGATAACAATTATTCCTCTCCCCAAGTTCAGAGCCTGCTGTGATGATTTCCAACCGCTTGTAACTTTTGATTCAGAATCAAGCTGCCTGAATCTCCATTCGAGGCGAATGGCGACCCGCTGTGTACAACACAGCACTCTTTCGTTACTTCACGGTCGTTTTTAGCAAGCTTAACGCGGTCTCGAACGCCTGAAATCGTTCCGAACGTCGCACCGGTCCGGCGGCCGTATTTGAAAAACATCTGCACCCTCAATCGGATCAGCGACTTCATAGATCCATGGTATCATCATCACAAGCCTGCCCCAGCCGTCGCCAGCGTGGCCGATCGGCTTGAGCCTGTGCGAACCTCTCTAGACATCAATGTCCCATTTCGACCTATGGTTTGCAGTATCTATTGATAATAGTTCTTCTTCCTTACGCCTCCACTCTCGATTGCTCTAGATAGCCTCTCTATGGTCCATACATGCGGGCTGGACAATCGTTACCTCTTGCCTGTTATCGTAAGGTCCATGTTTTGCCCCTGGGACACTGAGAAAATCTGGAGGACTGAATTACGGCATAGTTTCTGTCTTTTTCTCCTCCTCCTCCTCCTCCTCCTCCTCTAGGTCGGCTGGTTTGGTAGGAAGTAGGACATGGTGACAGCTTAAACCAAACTGCTCTCCATCCGGACTCGTCAAATAGCCCCCGCTGACCATGGAACGCCGGCGACATCAATACTGGCTCCTGAATACCGAACCCCCTTGTAGTCATGAGGAATATACGTAAACGCTCCTTTTGATACTTCAGCTTCAATAAACTCTATATTTGGGAAAATTCCGGATTGGAAATGTCGTAATCTTAGTTCTCTAGATACCCTTTTTTCTTCGTCCGCACCTTCCTTGAAGTACCCGCTGGGCTCGTATACTACTGAAATAGTCTCGGCGTCATTTAGAAGACCGAGGTGAAGTTCAAGTCGGCATATCAGTGAGATTGAGAGGTTGTAGGAATACTCTGCTCGAAATAAAAGAGTTAAAATTTAATTGAGAACGATTATTATTTTTGTAATTATATCAGATCATTTAAGCTTTTCTTGATAGAATGGCTCTGATCTGTCGGTGTTTCAATTGGAATCTTGCTTGTAACATCCTGCAAGCAATTTGAATATCGATCTACTACATTATCAGAAAGTAAATATTTAAATATGTAAGAAATGATTCCGTAGAGATTTCTCTATACATATTGATAATAGTAATTATATCTGGGGAAAAATATGGTGTTGACTATGGTTGCATTTTTGACTGTCCGCTGCGATTCAACTGTTCATGCGCCGCAACTCCAGCAATGCTAGCCCCCTGCTGAATCATGGGCGCTGGGGCAACACCCACTGCTGCATGACGTACCGATCTGTGACGAAGACAGGGGTAGCTCAACGATCTTGGGCTATCAAAAAGCGTCAGGGTTCATGCGACATGGCACGTCGCTTCCCAGTTTAGTTTATTGGCATTCGTAATGCGAATTTGCTACTTTCCGATGCTTTCGCAATCGTCCACCATTTCCTGACTCACGAGGGAGGAGGCACGTTGGTAAATGTTTCAGCGGGCCGACATTCCACGCTATATCGTGATCGAGACGATACTAGTGCTAGCTTGGTCAGAGCTCTCAACAAAAGAATGCTCTGAGACTAAAAAGAATGTGATGGAATGAATGTTGGTTTACGGAGGCCGTAGGCGCGAGAACTCTTATTGATCTTTTATATTGCTCTTTGAATCTCGTGATGTTCTCGTGATTAGTAAATATAACAGCATATTATCGATTGATCCATGGTTGCGGTTTTTTCGCACGATCCGGATCTCGCTCGTGCGAGGTCACGAGCGCTCCAGGGAAACGATGTGTTGGTCACACCATTTACATTGAAGGGATGAAAACCCGATATCAATGAAAACTGTCATTCCGTTACCGTAACCTCGGGCGCATATATCGGAATGTAATCTGATCACAAAGTCCGCTCTAAATGAGATCAGTTGTGGGAAGGGCATGAAATATTTTGTTTAAAATCTTATCTAAAAAGAATGAGCCGTGAACACTATTATTGAGCATAGATCTAATAGCCCTTATTGACTGCTACGACTTCAAAATTTTAAGCGTCTCCAGCTGAATCGAGGCCGGTGCCTTGGATCCATAGAACCTCTCTATAACTAATATCTTATGTTATGAAAGGCAAGATATGAATATTCCGAAATGAATAACAACAGTTTGATACGAAACTACGGTTTTCCTTGCAAAAATGCAAGGGGCAATGACTGAATCATGATCTTGCTTGCGCTCAAAGTATGGAATGCAACCAACAACGCGCCACAACTTCGCATAATTATTATCCCAATAATTCATAACGAAACTACTTACCGACAATCTGTACCATGACTTTATAGATTATTAAATAAAAGGTTAAATTATTAATGATCGATTAATCAGTGTTATAAGCAAGATAAACCATTTATCGTGCTCGGCTTACTCCGACCAAACTCTCAGGAAATACCACGAATAAGTGTCGAACCGTTTATCAATTGACCAGCTCGGTTTCTTCAGCGCTAATCACTCTCCGCGTCACACAAACACACAAAAACGGGCATAAAATTTAGTAAATTTACATTAGCTATGTGTGTTTCTGCATTGATCTCGCTACTGAAGCGTCAATACAAGATTAATAGTTGAGATATCTTGAAAGCTCTTCCTCGCTACCTATAAATCAAAACATGAAATATTATCAATATCTCAAGGCTTATTAACCTCTCTTCAGTGCGCTCCTTTCAAGGTATATCGCTCGATCGATTCAGCATATACAAGGGAAAGAGCTTGTAAATTATCCTGAACTATGGAGACGCCAGGTCTATCAGAAACTGAAACACAAGATGACGGCAATACCGATAGCTTACCCGAAGACCTCGACCTTTCTGAGATCAATCTGGTCCTCCACAATGAGACACAGGGCCCTTCAAATGAGAATGCACTTCCATCACCACGAATCACCCATAATCACGGATACACACCGCCATCGGAAATTCTACACGGTGATTACGCTCTCCAAGAAATCTCACTGTTCCCCAATACATACATAGGAGAATATCCGCCGCTCTACATGCCGTATCATCTACTTGCAGGAGTCACCTATATTCTCAAAGAAATCGAGTCTCACATTGCACACGAAGTCAGCACCCGTGTGTTATCGCGAGAATTCCCGCTACCCTGGTCGAGAGTATCCGAAACACTAGTCGCAGAGTTTGCGGCACCCGGAAACACCTCACTTTGGGTGAACTTGAAGATGCCGACAAGAGGAGAAGGAGCCATAGGAGAAGCTTTGACGAGGAGTTTAGAGGGTGCGATACCACTCACCAATTCGTCGGTAAATCTCTACAAGAGATATCCTGAAAAGTTTCGATGGGTCAATGTTTTGGTGGATGTCCTGGTTGAGATGGGTATCGTTCCGCAGGATTGGGCTGCTACCCAAGCTTTTAAATGGACGCTAGTCACGAAAACTGGGCGTAGTTTTAGTGACTGTCAAGGGACTAGAGTGGATTTGAACGTATGGGTATCGACAACTGTGGCATTTTTGAGGAATTTTAGGGTTGGGAGAAAGTACCATTATCAAAAAGAAGCTTTTCTGGAAGTGGTGACTGCGGCGGCGCAGTATTTTAGGGTACATTTAAAATTGCCCGAAAATCGTTTCTGCGATTTGCTTTTGAAATCCAACAGAGTAAGAGGTTGTTGTGACTGGATTACTTAATGTACAAGTTAATCGATATACCAGATGACCCAGTTTAATATTTCAAGATCCTTTTGGCGGCTGTACGCTGACCAGACGCGACGAATAGTACAATCCAATATGTGGACTTTTTGAAACGTTTTGTATTTTTTCCCAATTTGGGATCCTGAGACATCTCCGTTTGGAAACGCTGAGCCACACGCGATACCGCACCGCCACACGTTGCAGCACCGACGAGGTTCGGAACCATTGACGGAAGAATGATATAAAGGGCGGGGTGATTTAGATTCTTTATCTGTAGAGGCTGGATCAAAAATACCTAAATTTGTTCCTTATTTCTTTTTATCTCAAACCCCTCAATTGCAGCTATTAGTCCCTAGAGTCGTTGAACGACTAGATATCATGTTCTCAAAATCTACATCAATTCTATCGAAAATCAAACCGAACCGATCGAAACCCCAAAACTCGACAGGATTTTCAGTCTTATTGACTCCAGAAATAGCGGAGCTAGTACTACTAGAGGTACCCGCGGTCGAACTCCTGACAACATGCCGTCGTGTCTGCAGGATTTGGAGAGACTTAATCGATACCTCCTCTCCAAAGCTAAGATACTACTCCCTCTCCGGTTTAGATCTCCATGGCCAGCAAAATCCGGATGGTCAAATTCTTACCCCACTGGCAATCGAAGTGCTGTCCATCTTTTGGAAGAGACTGGCACGAAAAAGCATAACGTACGGAAAACCAGAGCGAGAGCGCCGGCAACGTCGAGGCCTTACCAGACGCCTGCTCGGCACCCGGGTCGGTGAAAGTTCGGATGATGTGCCCGCGTGGCGAGAAAATATGGTCATATACCTATCCCTCCTGGTATTCCCTGTGGCTGCCCCTGTTTACCTCACATACACATTCGGTGGGCGCGCGATAAAAGAATGCGGTCTAAGGGTGAGGGAACATTTGAAATTGCACGGCGTTCAGAAGCTCGTCAATCAGTTCCGGGGAATATTCGGGAAGATAAAGGTATTTTGGGACGGACAAGATCTTCCTGAGCCTCTACAAATTGTGGCGACTACGAATTGGAAAGACACATCTCCTTGGTGGCGAGAACGGAATCCCAGGTTTCGTGTTTCCGACGATTCGGGTAATATACCGGATCCTATTCTCACAATTATGAAGTACCTCGGAAGAGCAGTATATTCATACGAGCCGAAAAGGTCTGCTTGGGGCCGGCTAGAGGCTGTTCTAACAGTTGATCTCCTCCATGAGATTAACAGGAATGAAGCCCGTGAGACGGATGGTGACGTTCGGAAATATTTTCCTAGCACAACGGGTGACAGTATTTTCTTTCAAAGCGATGCCCCATTTAAGACAACCGTCAAACATGGGTGTAATACTAGAGATTATTACGGGATGTGCAGCATTGACATCTAGAATGTTCGATATATAGTTTCCATTTGTTTCTTTTTTAACATTGAATATTACCGTAAGACTTCTTGTATTCATATATTCATATTTAATTACATTACTTCATGAATCCGTCCACTATTTACACTTACTTAAGAGAGATAATAAAATATACAAGAGTCGGTCCGATAACTATAAATGTAACAGCAGCTTCCACCCATTGCTGTCGAAGCAGAAAGGTTTCTCTTAAATCCCCTCTGGGCCGACCTTAGAATTTGTTGCTGAATGTCTTGCAGATATTGCTTATCTTGACCATTGGAAGCCGTTTGCATTACTTTCTTCCAACCATCCGCGCCTTGTAATTGTGAAAGCCGAATTGCTTCAAGAACATCACCGTGAACGTCAATAGCAATAATCGGAACTCCAATATTTCCACCTAAGAACTCAGAAACCTTACGTCGAGCGTTATCCATGACCGCAGGTCTATTCGGCTTTTTTGCACCTTTTTTCTCAGACGGCCAGATAACGAAAGTATCACCCTCGTCAGCATAACTATGGGTATAACTGTGGCCATGGCCATGACCAGCAACGCTGGTACTAGCTACAGCGCCGCCTTTGTGACGCATACTGGGCAAAAGATCCTGAGTACTACTCAGCCTTCGACCCTTCAGCGCCTCGTTCGTCTCCTTTCTAGTCACATCTCCGACCTCAGCGAGAATGTGATGTATAAGCGAAGTTATAAGCTGGTCCGTTTCCTCCCCGGTTTTTAGGTTCCTCACTTTGACAATTTGCTGAGTTGCAATGTTGCTCTTGATAATTATTTGCCATCCGTATTGTTGATCGGTATAAGACTTTGCGGTACCCATCGATATATCATCGTCCAGTTCAGCTCTAATGTTGCTGGCCCAAAGTGATGAGGCTATGCGTACGCCGTAACTCTTAAGGTCCTCCGTACTCGACGCATTGATAATAACATCGCACTATATAAGCGTATTAGCGGGAGGACTTATTAAAATGAGTGTGAAGTTGACTTACTCTTCGAGTAGACATCACAGGATCGTCATCGACACCTTGAATCTTCTTCTTCTTCGCTTTATTCCCCAAAGTACGTGAATGGTGTTTCAAGATTGCCCTGCTAAGCGAATCAAAACTGAGCTTGAAGCCGACGGCATGGATCTTTCCGATATCTCCTGGCGTAGAAATTGGCCGAGAAGAACGTATTAGATCATCATACCGCCCGCCACTTGCCAAAACTTGTCGATTTGATACGCCGTCACTAGAACAGCTGAAGACAAGTCCACCTTGGTAGTATTGATCATTATAAATACTTAATGGCGTAAAGTACGCTTTCCTTTTCACTCCAAATTTTTTCAAATAGTCGAAGACCGTCCTCAAATGTTCAAAGGCTTTGGAACACAGGGGAAATGTTTTGCAGGAGGAAGTGATGCTTTTGAGTCTCTTATACCCCTTTTCGAAGTCTTGTTCCCGCCAGTCGAAGCGTCGAAGCTCCGCAATTGATGCGACGGAGATGTTGACCTTCGCGGTTCTAAGATCTCGAATGATGCTGTCCCATTTTTGGTCTGTGGTCCATAGTTTGCTCAACTCTTTCAGCAAGGCTTTCCGCTCCGCCTGCTCAATACCACAAAAGTCGAGGATGAGCTTTAGAACATCTGAATGATTAATATTAAATCCCATCTTTGCACCCTGGAAGAACGCAAAACTATCAATAATCTCATCAACGACCTTGATCGTTTCGGCTTCTTTGAGATCGAAATCCCGACTTGATTTTGAAATGATATCAAAGACAACCTCTCCATGGGTGCTAGGTTGTCCGAAACCATGGGCGTTTTCGCGGAATACTATCCCAAAAGAATAGCTTTTAGGGAAATTCTGTTCTTGTATGGCGAGAAGTCTAGCATGGGGAAGAACTTGGTCATAACGAAGCTGAACTAAATCACCCCGCTCGTTCATTAACCTCGAAGCATCCTTTTCCTGGTAGTATTGAGAATCAGGGACTAGGAAGTTCTTGGTAACTTCGACAGCACCGTGTCTTTTGAAAACCTCGAGAAGCTGATCTTTCACGTGCATATCCACCACCAACTGCTCAACTGCAGTCCCACTCTTTCCGGGCCTATTATCGAAGAAGGGGTCATTAGATGGCTTGTGAGCCTCTGAGAACAACTTCCTTAATATGACAGCCTTCCGAGTTTCCTTGGTGCTTGGGTCGTCGAGACTGTCGATAACCTTGTTGAAATTATCATCGTTAATTCGGAGAGGAATGGAATGGTTCGTCAACAGTTCAGCGGCATCAGGTCTCTCCGATGGCTTTCGGTGGAGCAGTTTGCGGATGATATTGCATTCATCAACTTTGTCTTCAGGGTTAAGACAACTCGGTATCTTGATTTCTTCGCTTTTCAGTCCAGTGATATACTCCTGCAGTTCAAAGCTAGTACCTGCCGGCTTACTGCACATCTCGAAGAAGATGATACCCAATGAATACATATCAACCTTTGTTGTGTAATGTCCCTTGGCTTGCAAGACTTCTGGAGCCATGTAAAGACGAGTGCCAATTTGAGTCGTCAAGACACTTTCATTACCGTCTTCGGCTTTGTGAGTCGATGGTTGAGCGTTTGCGGGTGATGATTTCGGGCGGTGATATCCGACACTCGCGGCGAGACCAAAGTCACCGATCCTTGGCATATTTGTTTGGCTTAAAAAGACATTTTCTGGTTTGAGATCTCGATGGATGATGCCTTTCTTGTGAATGTAGTCCAAGCCATCGAGAATCTGACGAAGAAACTGCCAATAGTCGTCAGGTCGCATGAACAGATCCTTATCTATAGCATCTCTAAGCGTCTGTTTATCGCAGTATTCCATCTGAATATATAAGATCATCGGGGCTTGTTGACGCTGTTCTGAAGACCTCATCTTCGCAAGACCGAGACTACTGTCTTCATCGCCAGATTCAACCTCGTCCGGTTTGTTTCCAGTTTGCATGCGATCTGTCTCGCGAATCTCGATTCCATTATTTGTATGGCCGGTATTTTCAGGTTCACTCTCATCATCACTGTTGGAGAAGAAATGGGTTTGACCATTTTTAGCCCCTCCGCCATTGGTTCGAGTTTTCTTCTCTAGCTGTTCTTCATTTCCGTCGCTTTCAGAATCGAAATGGTTACTTCCTTCGCTGGTATCGTCATCACTGTCACTGTCAAAAACAGCTTTATTACGATAATCGCTGCCGTCCGAAGAATATCCAAATTCAATCCCCCCAACATCTCTCAAGCTAATATAGTCGAGATGAGATCGCGGGCCTTCTTCTAGAGTGCTTGTTCCAGTATCATCCATACTATAGCCTTCTTCGCTACTTTCCACGCCTTTGAAACCAGATCTATCACTCTGTTCCATCCAGGTAGAATAGTAACGGACAACGTTTGGATGGTTCAATTGGGACAAAAGCAGGACTTCTTTTAACACGAGATCTAAAGTATTTGAAGAAGTTTCAAGCACCTTTTTGATAGCGTAGAAATGACCATCAAACTTGTTACGTGCTTTTACCACTTCCCCAAAACCTCCACGTCCAAGTCGTTGAATTTCATCCCATTCTTGAGCATAGCGTCCTAAGGGTGCTGCTGGCGCTCCCCCAGAACCACGCCGCCGTCTCATTGGTGACATTGCTGTAGGGACCGTCTCCGAATCCGTGAGTTCGTCGTCGTAGAGGTCATCCCCTTGACGGAGAAACTCCATTGGAACTAGGTCAAAGGCGCTCAGTCTTTTGTTCTGATCTTTAATGAACATCTTGCTTAGAAATGCTTTTAATGCTGTGGGAATTCTCTCCCTGTTCAGGGCGATTTGAGGCGATATGTGTTTGTAGTGTATATCAAGGCCATAGAGCATCTGCATAATCAAGACACCCAGGTCCCAGACATCGGTTTTCTTGGTCGGCACGCTGGAAGTTGTTAATTCTGGGGCAGTCCAAAAGTTTCTCTCGCTCTGGAGCAAGTCTTCCACACCATCTTCATAGTTCTGCAGAGCATGGAGACGGTATGAAATGCCGGGATCGGCAAATTTGGCAATAGTGTTCCCACCAACGGAAGGGCGGAATAGGAGAACGTTTCGAGGATGAATTTTGCGGTGCACTATGCCTGCTTGATGAAGATCTCGCAGACCATCAAGGAGTTGAAGGACGTACGTTCGAACGATCGAAATCGAAAGTCTACCAACACTCTCGAGTAGATCTTCGAGAGAGCCTTTATTGGCAAACTCCATCAGAATGTCGATCCGAAATCTTCGTTGCTCGACTTCAGAGAATCTATCAATAGGTAACTCTGTTATGTTCAGTGCGAAAACTTCGACGATACTATGATGACGCTGGTTTTCTTCTGAAGGTATGAGTTTAGCCAGATCATTCTCGAGTTTTGTCAATAACTGAGTTCCCTCTGTTGAACTAGGCCGGGGGTTCGTCCACTCCACCTCTTTCAACGCTAAAGCAACATCAAAATCTTGAGCAACATCAAATATTGGACGCACTGTGTATAGACTCGTGGCCCTATTCTTTTGCAACAAAACCATACCCCCAACTTTGCGAAACTTGCCCGGCTTCCCTGTTTCATCTTTGACAATAAGTCTCTCAGAAAAGATGCGACAGTGGTTGTCAGTAACTTCCGTCTCCAAGTCGTCATCAAGAATCTGCGAGCTTTGGAGCTCCAATCTCCTCTTCTGTTGAGCCTGGTTGAAAGCCCTTTTTGTTCTTTGACGTTCAGCTTCAGCTTGGCGTTCGGCTTCCTCTTTTCTTTCCTTCTCTGCTTTAGCTTCTTCTTCAGCCAATCTTTTCCTCTCCGTTTCTTCTTTCAACGCCCTCTCTTCGAATAGAGCTGGCTTTTGGGCGTCAGCATCCTTCGCATTGCCTCTTTCATTGAGGTACTCTAACACTTCCTCGATAATTACAGACATCATCTCAGTGCCCATGCAGGAAGCTGCTGCTTTGTCGATAACCACTTTGATTGCTTTCTTATGTTCCGGTCTCAGCCCGAGGGCATTAGTAAGTTCAATAGTGGGAGGGACCTTTGGGTACACAGATGGGAATTCGACGTTGAGAGTTACACCAATTTCACTGTCTGATTCAGCTTTCAAATGAAGCTTGAAAGAGTGAACCGTTTTGGCCTATATCATAATTTGACATTATTAGAGGAACATACGCTGTTATCGATATAATCTTGATCAATAACCACTTACAGTCCACGCGCCTGCAGCCTTTTCAACATGCTCAAACTCATTTGCATAAATAGCTTGGATGGATTCTACTTCATCTCGTTGGATATCCTCATAATCCGTAACCCCTCCTGCAGGCCCAGGAGGGTCTACAGCGGCAGTAGCATTGTTTGCGGTTTTTGTTCCTTGATTCTGCACATTGCCTTTCGCATTATTCTTTTTCTGATTCTTTGGCGCCATTTTGAACAATTTAGAGAAATTATTAGTGTTGTTTTGGTCGCTTGAATGGTTGCCGAAAGGGCTTTGATGTCAACCGTTCGCAGTCTGCAGCTGGAAGCTGCAGGTTCAAGGTCGAGTTATAACGGAACCCATAGCGCCGAGGGGTATACAGAAAGAGTGACCGTTGGATGTTCTAGATTCAAAATGACGGTGTGGCTTCTTCCACAGATGGATGTTCGTGGATGTCAGCTCGAGCTTGGAGTTTGCAACCAATTCGTTTTCGATTCCAAGACCAACGCCTGAGTCACGCTTTGGGCATCAACACATTTCGTCTTCGGAATCCAACACCGAACTGCATTATCTGGCGCCGCCTTGAGCTCCAGTTACGGCACTGTTGCATGATTTCTTTCGTGAATTTCGGGACTTCAAGCTTAGGTCCTCGCTCTTCTCGGGCTGAGTACCCAAAGCTCCAATATATAATTTATCACCCTTCAGGCTTTTGCCAAAGAACGGACTCTTTGATATTTCGGAGACCGGGTTTTGCTATTGATACGCTACACTTGCAAGCTTGAGGCCGCTAAAAATACTATACGCATATTTTAAAGATTTTAGAAATTTTTTACACAGAATCACGGTTCACAGACATAGTATCTCGTCTCATAGAGGATAAATATTTTTGCTGAAATCTTCACCTTCAATGTTGTCACCTCCTTCGTGAAATGGTTCTAACATTCCTGATCAATCACCGCAGGGTCGAACATTCGTCCGCAATGTTTTAGAATCATACCTTGTAACTTGATAGCTTCATATGTTGGAATCTAAAATTCAAAATGCGAACTTACAACCAACTAGGTATCGAAACGATATTTCAGCATACAACAGATAGCCATATGAAACTATGCATAGTAGGAAGGATATTATCATGTCTAATCCATTGCCCCACTATCACATTCAATATATAATCATGTTCAGCCCCACAAAACACGACCATATGGCCATTCTCCCATACGGGCTACCACACAAAAGGAACTCCGCTGAAACCCTCCGAATTGAAGCTTCCGTCCAAGAAATTGCGTATTGAAATAGCCTCAGCATCATCTCGAACGGTACTTTTAGACCCAAATAAACATGCCGCTCACTTAGTCTTGGTTCCCTGCTCATTTATAACTAGCACCGAGACAACATGTAACTATAGTCGGTTGAATCAAGATCTCGATAAAGTTTATCGGATAAGGCAAAAGCACATGAGACCAAATTTAGTTAGCTAATGAATGGTTAGTATATTGATTGTTTTTTCAACTCTATTTGGTCTTTACTGTTCGAGTCTTACCATACCTTCTTGTTCTATATTTTTGATATTTTTCGGGGGGTTTTTTTTTTTATTTTAGAATTTTATAAATCTTTGACAGATATTAGATTTTATAATAAAATCATGAAATAATTTTACTCCATATTTATATTTCTAAATGAATTTAATATTGTGGCTGATTACTGATCAAGAAGGACCTACTCGGAACACTCAGGAGCATCCCACGAAATCGTTTCTGGTTCACACAATCATCCACCAGTCCATTGACGGCGGGGAAAGAACCTTTTGAATCCTTTGAAGTGGATTCCCTTCTTGCTCTAGCGAGTAACTTCGGCCGACGCACGAGTGATCGAGCTTGAACTGAATATCAATTTGTATATTCATATCGGTTATAACAAAATGTTGAAGGGGAAAGCTAGGCAGACGGGCGCTCGATGCAAATTTGATCTTGTGGCTATGCTGTGCCTCAGAAACCGACTGCCTGGTGATCAAAATACATGCAAACCTTTGACATCCAGTTTTCCGCTTTTGAACCTGGCATTAAGGCTACGGCTCCCAGCTAGAACCACTTAGATTCCGTATCGGATGTAGATTTCGTATCAGATAGCGTTCTCGAACCTTCTCCCACATTTAAAATTTCGGTTCACACGCATGTCATTCCCGGTACTAATTCAATAGCCTCGGTGATAGTGAATACATGTATGCATAGAAGAGTAGCACTCGTCGATTGCTTCATCACTCCAGTAGCTAACTCCGCGGAGCGTAGAAATTTAATTCGCAAAATTTTACTCCTAGCTTAGATTTGCTGATCTATAACTGATTAATCAATCGAAGCCGGAACTTTGAGTCCCAAACTTTTAGAGCTCATAAATATGACGAAATGACATGCAAGCGATGATGCAAACCCTATGCCGGTTATCCAAAGCTGCGTCTGATTGTAGCTATGTAGTAGAGTTTATAATATTATAGTAGACTCTTTGAATTATAAGTAAGTACTTGATGCACATAAAGATAACAGGCGCCACCATATGTCTCAAGAATGGGGGTGCCGGTTGCCTGATCTCGTACCCAGATGTCGAGTTGCCCGTTACAGACAACGAAAATATTGCGTTGAAACATGAGAGGTTAAAAGGTGGGTTAAACATTGCAAGACCCACTCGCCACGTTTGCAGGACACAATGACAACCCCACGATCGTTTGCCCAGTCAAGCTAGTTAACCGCCTGGCGCATTATTCAGCCTTCTCTCGTATTTGAAAGCAGCTTGGGTCTCGGCTCCGGATATAGAGGGTTAATCTGGGGCGACTCTCACAGCGTGGCGTGTTATGGGAATCGGACAATGGAGATATCATCCAACCCCCCCAGCTGCGCAGGGGTGCGTCCCCCAGACTTGAATATCATGACCCACTGTTATCGATTTACCAGACTACCAGTAGCCCCGATCTGCGATTTCCTTGAGCACAAGAACTAGTTTTTGGTTAACGCGGTTTTGTGAAATTCGTTGAATATGCTGCGATTGAGATTGCACAAACTGTTGGGAGCAATCTTTTGACAAGGAAAGAAACCCATTTCCTAGCATAATCGTTTGGGATTGTGTTTGGCTAAATTTGGAGGTAATCTGTAAAGCATCGCTTGACAGTGTAGAGGTTCAACATTTGCCAAGCGATTGTTCTTCAGGATTTATATTAATGGGTTCGAGCGGGCTCGTAACCGTATCTGGGCGCCATGGGCCCGAAAATCTCGGGCTAGGGTTGTCTCGTAAACCAGCCGCGAAGCACGAAGGGCTAGGGTGGTCTCAGGCCGGGGCTGCTGCAACAAGCCCGATTTCCTCTGCGCTAACAGATGCATGCATAAATTGCAACACACGTAATACATATTTATATCGATTCAGCGTGCAGAAATATCGCGAAGGCAAAATAATACCATGGGTATAACATTGGAAAAAAAAACCACCAATGCGGAGTCCAACCGCCGGGGTTTGGCAGCGACAGGATTAATTGTCACAGAATATCGTAGGGGCGGTCTATAATATATGATTATCGCGTCATATTTGGCATTGTTTTAATATATCGAAAACGAAAAGTCGGAATTTGCAAGGACCTAGGTGAACTCTACTATTAAAGTCTTTTATAGCATACTCATGTTCATCGGTCACAGGGACTCAAAAGATATAGGCAGAACGCGGCAAGTCACTGCGTGAATATAGGCATAGTTAAACGTATTATATTACCCCCATGCGAAGACAATGGATCTTGAGGGAAATTATTTGATCAAATGATCAAATGATCAAATCGAATTTACTGAAAGAAGAAAGGAGGATGGAGTTCTTGCGTATTCTCAACTCCTCCTTCCTACATCCAGGCGGAGTGGAATCGGAATTCCAGCGTGAGACAAGTTGAAGCACTACCATTATCAATTATCTATTTACAGCTATCCAATCTTGGATATTGGAGTATCTAGTGTATAAATGGTGTCGTTCTTCCCTCCAAGCCAAATCGACTTCTTTCACCACCACCACCATCACAATCACCAATCCTAAGACCTCCAACACTTAGAATACAAAAAGGGACTGTCCTCTTTTGAAGAATCCCTCTATTTAGCTTTACAAATTTCTTATTCAGTTGTCATACCAAGCAATAAATCATGAGGAGCACTTTACTCTATTCAGTTCTCCTTTTGGGAACCATTACTATCGCCGCACCTATTGCTGAACCAGGTTCGGATTGGAAGAGAGATCCCATAATCACTCCACCAGATTGGAAAGAGAAAAGGGATCCCATCATCACCCCGCCAGATTGGAAGGAAAAGAGGAGTCCAATTATTACTCCACCAGACTGGAAAGAGAAGAGAGAGCCAATAATTACCCCACCAGATTGGAAAGAGAAGAGGAATCCAATTATTACTCCACCAGACTGGAAAGAGAAAAGGAATCCCATCATCACTCCACCAGACTGGAAAGAGAAAAGGGATCCAATTATTACTCCACCAGACTGGAAAGAGAAGAGAGACCCAATTATTACTCCGCCAGATTGGAAGGAAAAGAGAGAGCCCATAATCACCCCGCCGGATTGGAAAGAGAAGCGTGAGTTTGATTTGCTCCATTGTTAGATAGGCATGCAAGAGAAGTAATTGGCTGATCAGAAACCATCTGTATAGATTGATTGCAGTACTAAGTTACTTTACGAGGAAATTGTGTTTCGGAGTCTGTACCTGGGCACTAGACGAAGAGCTTGGAGTCCGGGACTCGAAGGATTGGTTCTATTTGCCCTTGGCACTGAGACTGAGTTATTAGTTTGAAGAATTTTATGAAATGGAGAGATGGCGGCGATACAGATATTTAGGTTTCTCGATAGTATTTTTTAGATTTATTTACTAGCTGTTGAATACTATGAACGTCCCTCAGTCCTTCAAATTTAGTATCCATCTTTGTAAACTGTAAATTCCGCGGTTCATTTCTGTAGATCCAGTCCCATTCAAGAACGAAGCTTCAAGCCGCCGAATAGCCCGTTGACCCACATTTGTCTACATTAGATGTTTTTCGTTGAGCCAGACGACAGATGAGAAATGACAATGATCTCATACAGATGTTTCTGTGCTACAATGACGCTGTTACCACGTGCGATCTCTGAGAACCGAATTTTTTTCTATTTTGGAATCCACATTCTTTTATAATGCTATTGCGATATTACAACTAAAGGCATTTGATAGATCTTGGCGTTTAAAAGTTACCAAAAAAATGGACATATTTTCGACTTCTTGGCTCTGCTCCCGCTACTAGGTTGACAACCAAACTAAAGAATCGAGGAGATAAGTCTTAGAAAAGAATCATAAGGGCTCCTTCGTAAATTTTGGATCAATAGAATGAATGCTATACCCAACATCTTAAAATCGCCTTATCAATAGACACGAAAGTTCGAATTTCGTGAATAGGCAAGGCCAAGTTCATGTCACTAAGTTTAGTTTAAAACCAAAACCAGGAACTTTTCGTCCTAGTCTAGATCAAGAGCTACTCTCCTTCCCTCCGCTTTCTTGGAAATTCGACTGCAAAGCAATGCATGTGATAACTTTACACCTAATTGCATGACTATGTTCCTGGTATTGCCGAGCTGTCCGTGAATGAAAAACCTGCATATGAATCTAACCAATTTGGGAACTATTGCTGGCCAGATGATTGCTGAGACTTTTTATAGTTTCGACAGCCCATCTTTACAACGACGCGATTATAGCCCGGCACAAATATGACATTGACGCAACAAAACATACTTGGGGCAAAAAATCACATTAGTATTGAAATGGTTATCACAGAGCCATTGATTTCCCATAGATTAGCTCCTAGTAAATCAACAGATAGAAGTTAATATTTTGCTATTCTCGATATAAAAAATACCTTGCGCAGAGTCAATATCTTCGCGTTAGGTGTTTAGTCTGTGAGATAAATCGATTTAATGGTCAATATATTTCCAAATGAGGTCCATCTGTCATTATCAATCGAGGCTGTTGAGCCTGTCGTTCCTTGCCTGGCTTGATCAACGATTCAGCTCGGAAGAGTTTACTAGATTCCAATTGCTCTGGTTGTCTCGAAACCCCTGCGAGCCTTGCTCTGGGAATTGCTTAGTTGCTATGATGTTTCGTTCGTCACGAATATGTGGGGTGATAATTCACGAACAATTGACTAGCTCAGGACTAGGCCTGAAAAATTCGTCATGATGCTACCTAAAAGGCTAGGTGTGAAGGGAAACACGTCTAATACTTCCGATGCCTTCGGTCGACGGCCTGCTCGGGACAAATAACTCGCTAACGAAATCTGGGGGTGTGGGAGAAAGAAAGTATTTTTGAACATCAGATGTGTGAAGAATGCACGGTTGACAAGGTGTGATGTCCAAAACTCCTTCTTGGCAAGGGCTTTTGGTACGAATATGGACCCCTCGCGTTGGAAGTGATTGGTTTGGTGTGGACCGGATAACTTGGATTCAGCTCGGTCCAGCTGGTTAAGGAATGGTATGCGAGATGTTAGGCACTACGGATGAAGTGAAGAGCAGCAGAAGGATCGAGGGGGAGACTGGTCACTTTTGAATCAAAAAGCGGAGGACTCCCAGCGAGTAACAGTGGAAAGTGAAGAATTTTAACGGAATAATAGACACAGCGTCAGCCATTCGATTCTTCGGTATAAACTTGAAATAAATTAAAACCCAGGTTGAGGAAGAAGATATATGATAGAAATATCATTACGTCTATTCGATAACCAATCAAACTATCAGCAAGATCGATATCAACAGCCGAGGTCGTGAGATGCCGCAATAAACGGGAATGAACGGGTGAGGCAAGTCAAACTCGAATGCCGCAGGATACAGCAGGACGCTTTTTTGGATATATTGGCTCTGGGAACGAGGCAGAGAACGGATATTCTTATAATTATAATCATAATACCAGCGTCTACAGCAGCTACGGTGGTGCCAGCTGGTCTAGCAACTACCAGTCCAGCAGTTCTTGGTGCGGTGTGAACTACTACGGCTCGGGGTATCAGAATAATAATAATTACGAGCAAAGGGATTCCTCGGGGATCTCTCTCCAACTGGACATCTCGGCATTTCTCGAGGTTCTTTGGCCCGAGCTGATGGCCCCACAGCAACAACACCAGCAACCACAACAACAACACTGCGATCCGCAGCCGCGAGAATCAAAACAACAACACGAGAAATCAAAACAATCGGCTTCCCCCTGTGAGCCCGTCGCGGCCGCTCATCTCCCTGACATCCCCCACCAATACCATCCTCTTCCCTCTTCAACCACAACAACCATCTTGTCTTCTCCGTATGATAGCGAATCGCCTGCCGAATCCTCTACATCTCAATCGGCTTCGCCTCCACTTACATCTTCACCTCCATCAGAATATCAGAAAATCGACAATTACTATCTTGAGGAAGAGGACTTGGTATTCGGAGACGAAAGTCCCCTTCGTGAGAATTTCTTAACCGATAACGCTCCTCGAAAGCGAGACACATTTATCAACATGCTGGCCTGGCTTAGAGGCGATCAACAACCGGGTGAAGAGGAGGAAGTCGACCAAGATTTGATAATCCCGGATCATGAGCAACCTGAAGAACCTGGTACGTATTTCATTTGAGAGAGACTTCATTGGTTACACTGGCATTTCTAATTGTCTTATCGAGTAGAAACACCCGGACCTGCAGCCTTTGCTTTCACTGCTTTCCGGACAGGATTGTTCGGAACCCCTAAACCGGACCTTGAGGTCCGTGAACATGAACGTCGTCCAAGGTACGGACGCGAGGTCTTGAGTGATGAGGATGTTTTCACCAGCTCGAGAAAGCGACCGGAGAGTAGAAGCC
This sequence comes from Orbilia ellipsospora, assembly GCA_036971675.1. Lineage (NCBI taxonomy): Eukaryota > Fungi > Ascomycota > Orbiliomycetes > Orbiliales > Orbiliaceae > Orbilia > Orbilia ellipsospora. Next base: position 697,364 of record JAVHJO010000003.1, read on the forward strand.
CAGGTCGTTTCAAGACTTTTGAAGATGTCATGACTCCCCCGAGGAGAAATCCGCAAAGCATATTGGTCACCCCAGGAAATACCATTGCAAAGAAGAAGACAGTCTCTTTCGGCCCTGACCAATTCCATGAGGACACCATATCTTATGAAGCGCGAACCGGTCGTGTTAGGTCTGGTCTTCCTGCTCAATATCCAGGGAAATTCCCCAGCCCATGGACACCGAAGATTACGAACGATTTCCCTAAGCGAAAGGGTAAGGACTCTCGTGCTGAGGACATCGAGATCTTTGAAGACCAAAACAAACCTCTGCGCCCAATTCAGAAATCGAAATTAAAGGGTGAAAAGGAGCCACTCACTGCCTTTAAATCAAGAGATGATCCGAAATCTGTGGACGATCAGATCCAGGCCCTTCGAGAAAACACTGCCCGAATTAACGACATGATTGAAGAAGCTAGCGAGGGTAACCCTCATGAAGGAGACGTCACTGTTAACCTTGATGAGCCCCGATCTAGATCAGGGGTCTACTGGAAAGAACGCTACTCCAGTGACCTCGGCCAGGCCGAAAAGAAAGTTGAATTTTACAAGGCGCGAAAAGATACATCAGTAGAATTCGCCTCTAGAAAGGACGAGCAAGCTGCTCATCTTGCCACTCGTCTGAAGGAAGAAATGGAACTCCGGAGGAAAATGCAAGCCGAAATCGATAAGTGGCAAAAGCTTGCCATGGAAGCCCGTCCTGATCCCTCTACAACTGTAAACGCTCCTCTTACTGAAACATACCAACAAAAGACCATCGAACGCCTCCGGCGAGAAACCTCGGAATACCGAGAAATCATTCGTCAGAAGGAAGTTGAAATGAATGATCATGAATATCAACTCGACCGCCAGCGAAGCGAAATTGACCGTCAAGCCCGCCGCATCAAGGAACTCGAAACTGCTCTCAAGGCGAAGAAGGAAGCCGCTGATGAGGTCTCAATTTACAACACCAATGCCGAATCCGAAATCCGAACTCTGAAACGCGAACTCCGTAAAGCAGAGAGCGCTGCTGCCGGGAAAGATCTCATCAATGCGAAATACGAAAGCGCCCAACGTGAGATTGAAAGACTTCGACAGCAAGTTTCTCTCGTCAAGGAAGAAAATATAAGACTCAAGATCCAACAAAAATCTAACAACTCTCTGGGGGATATGGACGAAGCTCCCGCCATGCCACCTACAGATTCTCGTCCAAAAGCTCAGTCTCTTAAATCTAACCAAGCACAAGAAGAAGATATCTGGCAGTCTCTTTCTACCACCAATGCTCCCAAGGATAAACCCCGAAACCGAAGTCCAAAGATCACCGAACACTCTGCATTTCCAAGTCTCAATCTGGTTGATTCTAGCCTCGAACTTGGAGGCATATTCTCGAAGAACCCAGCTCTCTCACTCCCTCAGGCGATAGATAAAATTCCTACTATAGATGAATATCTGAAGCAAGAAGATTCTGACTCGACTCTTGCTGGGAATCCAATGCCCTCTCCAATTATCAAGCCTCTTACCCTCATGATGGAACCTACCACAAAAGCTACTCCTAACTCGCGCAAACCTGTTTCCACGACTGTTATGTCGGAAAAGGAGATTATGCAACAACTAGAACATACCGATATTTCGCTTCCACCAATTTCACCAACTGTAGCCTCCATGTCTGACACCGACCTCGACAAACTGAAAATTTTCGCCAAACCACTTCCACGTATGAGCAAAGAGGACCTTGCAAAGAGTTTCGACATCGGTGCCGCCAAACCCAAAGAACCTTTAAAACTCGATGGCCTTAAAACCTGTCCTTTGCCTGAAATCGGAAAAAAGTATGAGACCGATGAAGAAAAATTCACACTCCGAAGATCAACTACCAGCCCAATGCCCAAATACTTCAATTTTGAAAAAGCACCAAATTCACGCAGAGGTAGCTTCGCTAGCATGCGAAGCTTTGTTAGCAGCAAATCTCAGAAAGCGGGAATAGACATATCTGATGCTATTTCCCTGAAGACTTCTGCTGCAGTTGCTGCTCCTGTTGTCGCCACCGGTGTTGGAATCACTACAAAGACAAGCCCTGGTTCTGACACTGATGCCAAAAGGAAGCTTGCAGCTGCAAAAATGGCAGAGATGAAAGCAAGAATGAAGGCCGCCAAGAAGGAAGGTAAGGCTTGAAAACTTTGATGCGCGCCACTGTCTTAATCCGCTTTTCACCTCTGTACATTTCTCTATCCCTCATTTCAATGGGAATGTTTTTTTATTCCTTGCAAAAGTAAATTCTTACTTCACCCTTTACAGCGACTAGCGTTTGTTAATACTTTTCCCCATTCATCCTTGTATTTTAAATTGGGCGAAAGGCAAATGGCGTTTTTGGAGTAGCAGCGGGTCGAGATATCCTCCTTTATTTATGCTTTTATGATTTGCTTTTGATTGCTCTTTCCATTTTTATTTTACCTGGATCATTTTACCTTTAGCCCCTTCATCTATCCTGTACTCTTCTTGCTATTACCCGTCAATGTTTTGTGATCCAAGTACATAGGACATGACTGATTGAATGAATGACACTTTGATCTCGAATATTCATCACTTTCTCTTCTCAAGCTAATTTCAGGCCAACTCGTCGAACTTATAAAGATGCGTAGTAATATGTTGACATTAACTTATATTCCCTTTCTATACTATTTACATTTATTCCTATATATCTATACAACTGAGCTCAATCGCTTCGCCAACTCTCCAAGAATTTTAGCAGCCGCCTGCTCTCGGTATCAGGATTCATAGCAATACTAGTTGGTTAAAACTTTGACATTCTTCAAGCTTCCCCATGCGCACGAGTCGTCGCCTCCCCACGCCAAGTTTTGAATCTTAGTCCATAACTCATGGGAGTTCTTAAGCGTTTTCTCCGTATAGAAGATTTTGCAATCAGCAGGCTCAAGAGAGAACTGCAGTGGAGTCTGGGTAGAATCATTTTTGCGAATCATATCCTTTAAATTGACCTGCATCTCAGTTGGAGGGCTGTTAATTTTGACATCACGAGGCATCACCTGCTCCCACTCCTTTTCTTCTTTCTCGCCCTTCGGAGGTAACTTTTCTTCTAAGAAAGCTATATACTTGAGGAGATCGCTGAGAGTGAAAACTTGTGATCCGCGGGTACCTCCCACCGCGGCTGCAGGTTGCGCGTGAGGTCGTCCACCTACGACAATAGTGCGGATACCCTGCTCCATTCTTAGGCTTTCAACAAAACTGTTGCAGGAAGAAGCACATTTGCTGTCTGTGAGGATAACTACATTTTCCGGTTTAAAGGGGGCAGAAGCCTTAGAATATGATGCGAGATGTTCATAACCGGTTTTGTCCATTTTAGAATCCGGTTGGATACCCAAACCCAGAACCTGGCTTACAGCCCCGAGCTTGCTAATGGGATAATCCAGAGCAGGAGAGTATTTATCGCCATGGATCTCAACGGGGTTGATAAAGCTTTCCAATGTAGCAAACTCCTTGCCGTCTTTATCTTGTGTGAAGTACTGGCTGAACCCACTCTCGATGATTCCGAAGGCGTCGTGAAGTTGGACAGAGTTTTCGTCAAACTCGGAGCTGTGTGGATCCAATACTATCTTGGATCCATTCTTAGAGAAAAACATGGGGTGTTGAGGATCTAGCATTGTTTTATTGTAGATTCTCGAGAAGCTAGTCGCGAGTTTGGCCGATGCGGGATGATGACGATACCGATACAGATACGAGCCTTTTGCCTGAGGGAACAGCTGGCGGTATGCATCAAGCTGGGAAGAGAGGAACCCACCCCCATTCTCTCGAACATCGATGATTAACTTTTGCATGCCCCGTTTCTTAGCCTCCGCTAGAAACAATTCGATTATCTTCTGCATGCATGGGATGAAAACTGCGAAGCCCTCAGGATGCGTTTCATCTTCTGGTACAAAACTATTGATGCTCAGAACAGCCACTTTGTCATTTTTCTTCGAGTAGTCGTCCATGAAGAAGCCACGGACCTTGCCGAAGGGGTCTTCTATATAGGATGGTGCCCCGATTGTAGAGTCGGTACTAGCATTATATTGAACCAGTTCTTCCAACAAAATGGATGTATTGTTATCGTTACTGATGTCCATGCTGTTATCCAACTGCAAGTTTGAAGCCTTGTCTTCGTCAAGTTTTTCAATAAATATATGCGAGGTAAAATTTACGTTGATGTACTTGTCCCAAATGTCCTTCCCGGTCTTCAGCTGAGACCAGATGTTGGTTCCATTCTTGTGGACCACAGCAGCCGTGTAGTTGTATGTACTCGTCGTTCCATTTTCAAAAGTGAGAGTGAAGGTGTTCGCTCCAGGATACACCCCTCCTCGGGCCATGAATTGTCCAGCGTCTAATGGTTTCGACGCAAAGGCTGTGTTCCACCGGGCGTCAGGTGACTGATACTTTTCCACTCCCATCTTCTCAAGTGTAGCGACAACATCTTTTCCATCGATTTTCGTCACGGGAGATGCTGAGAAGGTAAAGTCCTCTGAATTCTCTACCACGAAGACTTTGGGTAATGTTTTCCCATCCGGACTCAAGTTAACCAATGAGATTGGGCAGGAGAAATTGATGATTTTTCGGAGGGGCAGGCCGACGTGCAAATGTCCTTCGTGGGATTTATCCATGAGATCACTAACTTGATTCTCTAGCTCGTACCATGATGTTAAAGATCCCGACTCGACCTTTTTGTGGATATCCTGCAAACCCCCTATGATGTCTACTGACCCTTGATCGTAGTTTGCGGGTGGGTTCTTTAGGTAGCTGAGCGTAGATTGGAATTGAAAGAATTGGGTGACCACTTGTAGGAAATCGAGGGTCGACGCTTTTTCTAGTGGAACTGATCGGAGGCAGTCGTATGCGATTTTGGGGTCCACATCAAACACGGTAAAGTCTAACATAATAATTAGTATATAAAATTCTAGCATCACAGTAGTCTCGATCATGGTGTTGTAGAATTTGAGATATGAGATTAATGTCACTTACTTTCATGATCTGGGTCTTTGTAAAATGATTCTTCGATAGCATGAATCTCAGCGCAACCACCAGTGGATTCATTGATTTTAGAATTAAGTGTGAGATTTGATAGCGGTTCCTGTTGGTATTGCGGTAAGGCCACAGCGTTCACCGAAAGCGCCAGGCCTAAGATTGATATGCCGATTACTGAACTTCCAATCATGGTTGCGGATATTATATTATTGATGTATGTAATGTATTTGATAAATTTGAATGGGATGTCGATGTGTCGAGCTCGGTCTGAGCGAAGATACACAGTCCAGCTGTATCTTCATAAGATTTTAAAAATAAATTTAATATATTTGATAGAAAAGAAGGCGCCTGCACTGCTGATTTGACGAGTTGATGGGCGTGATCCCCTTCCTTTATATTCAGTATTCACCGATGTCGAAAGATATCTTCGCGGCTCTTTCCGACAACGTTCTTACCGTTATTGGCACCATACTGGTAACCCCAAACGATATCGATGATCTAAAACAGCTTTCTAGGCAAGCTTGTCCTTTGTTTATGCAAGTGAAAGTTATATGTTACTCTAGCCCCATCGAAAAGAGGCTAGAATTGTTTGGATTCCCGTCTAGAAAAGTACTGGTTTAACGCCGCCAGGGTTGAAATGTAAGGATTTAACAAACTAAACAATGTTGTACAGTATGCATTTACGAGACTGCACGCCATAACCCTCGTCTCGTGTAAAACGCTAAGTGCTTAGCATCCATAGCGATACATGAATATGATAGCGCTAGCCAAGTTACCCAGTTCTCCCTAGGTTTCAGGAATGGGAAATGGGATATCAAGGTGGGGCATCCTCACTAATGGAAAATTGGAAAAGGAGGAAAATCGACCCACCTAGCTCTTCAAACCGAGGGAGGGGGGGTCACCCGCCATGGAGCGGAGGGAGTACAGTTTCACGTTCAAAAAGCTCTGGTGCATGCGCATACTAGTATCTGCCGTTCCCAAGCTTACACATTTTACCGCCTACAAGGCTAATATGGTTGGCTGGAACACCGGACAAGCGAAAGATTATGGACCGTTTTGTGACACCCGAGTATTAAAATGGTGAAACCACTGAAGTGTGCTTTTGAGGGCTGGACGTCTGCCGTTATCGTTAATTTGGGGAAATGGCATACAGGCTCTAACGCACTTTTACGGATGGTGTATCGCACCGTCGAAACCGGAGACTACAAGTGCAATTATGCACGCCTGGCACGCTTCGTGCGTCGCGGCTGGTTTACGAGACAACTAGCAGGTTAGCGCAGGCAGTCCAGAAACCGAGACCGGATAGGCTTGTATTTTATAATACTATATGCTATTTATTTAAGGATTGTGATAGCATAAGTGAACATAGAAGATACTACAAAATAGCTTGATACACTACCTTTCATGGCTGAAAAGAGGAGTTTTTTTTACTCCATAAGCTATTCAATATCATATTGTATGCATACCTTGAACCCTGGAACCTGTAAATTAATCCTTCAAGAGAACACAAGTGAAAATACCTGTAGAAGTAGATTTTGAAAATGAGAAGAGATAAAAAATCTACGAGGTAGATTTATACGCATGCAATCATATACTGTGCTACAGATGGCTCTTTAATCAATCATATATTACACAATCTCCTCTGGTTTGCCTTCTCATATCTCCTCACCATATACCAGATACTACACTATCATCCTCCCTACCTCCACTACGCCATCATCTGCATCAATGAAGACTGAGCGTACGCCATGGGTTTAATATTCGGATGCGGCACCGCTTCAAACGTAACGAAATCCAACTTGTAATCCTCCCCAACATTGATATAAGCCCCCTTATTCCCGGTCGAATCACAATAATTTGGCGCCGAAAAGACAGTAATACATCTCCCGTCGTGCTCCTGTTCGTATCCACCCATGCGAACCTCATGACTACGAATAACAGCTGTCAACCCGTTCCTATCGCAGAATCGTTTCGTAACATCCGGTCCGAACTGCAATCCTACGCCACGCTTCGAAGGTCCGCGGCCTGGTTCGGTTTGCGGGTCTGTCCACAGCATTTCCATCATGAGGCCCTCGTTGCCTGGTTGACGTTGAGAATGGCGGTCGAGTTTGCGAATGTCATCAAGGGTGTATTTGTCGTCTGAGAAGAGGCCCCCGTGGAGGACTAGATATTTAGAACCGATTAGGTGGGCGAGTGGGAGGGCCGAAAAGGCTTCTGAGAATAGTTTGTAGACTCGTTCTGTGTATTTTGCTTTACATTCGCCTATTGGTATATCACTTTGTTAGATTTGTTTTATGTGGTACAACTAGGAAAAGGGAGGTGGTACTAACCTTCGAATCCGTAAACCTTGTTCATCTGGTCTGCCTCGTGATTTCCTCTGTTTACAAAGAATCCCTTAGGATATAGCCATTTGTAAGCGAAGAGGAGGAGCGCAATCTCCGTCGACCAGCTACCTCTATCCACGAAATCGCCATTGAATAGATATGCGTGTTTTTCACTGGGATAACCATTCTTATCGAAAATATTGAGAAGGTCAAAGTATTGTCCATGGGTATCGCCGCATATCGTAAGCTTGTTGCCCTTTTCGACAGTGATGTCCGGCATGGTCGACTCGGCATAAAATATATCCTTGCATTTGAGAATTATCCTGAAGACGTACTTCTTGTGTAGTTTCTTGCCCTCTTTGAAGCGTTGGGTCATGTCTTTTATGAAGTCGAGGGTCATTTCGTCACCGAGTTCTGCGCCGTCGTAAGAGTCCTCAATTTCTATCAATGATAAAAGGTTAGATGGAGGCATGTTAGAATGGTAGAGATGCTGAGCTTACGGATTCCATCGACGTCCAGTCCTTCTGATGCAGACGGCGGGTCTCCAACCTCGATAGCTTTGAGGAACTCTGCCTTTTGCACCATTCTCTCACATTCTAGTAATTTTAACCGGGCATCTTTGTCCGTCGGCGCTGTTAAACACCATGAATTGATTAGAACCCAAATTCTCACCAATATATCTAAGAATATATATCCAAAGAAGCCGAACTAACCAAGCTTCACCACCGTTTTGAAATCCTTCAATGCCTCTTTCGGTTTTAATATCGCGGTATTTGCTAGCGCTCTTCGATAATACGCCTACGAAACGTTCAGTCTACATTTTTAGAATACCGCTTTTGAACGGGTTATTTGGTGTGAAATTGTCGATATGTGATTTAGCGTACCTTGACGAAATTGGGATCGATTTCGAGAGCTTTCGTCGCATCGGAGATTGCATAGCCGTAGGCCTCAGTTTTTATATATGCCTAAAACAATCAAGCCCTTAAGGTCAGTTGTGAAAACAGAGACAGGCTACGACCAGGTGGGGCAAGAGACCCTTGAATCAAGGTGGGGGAGGGGCAAGAACCAACGAACTTACCTGAGCTCGATTCGAAAAGAATGCTGAAACAGTGGGATCCAGTTCGATAGCTTTCGAGTATAGATCGATAGCCTCATTCCAATCTTTTTTGGCAAACGCAGCGTTGCCCTTATCTTTCAGAGCTGCGGCGTCCGCCTTTGTCGACGCCATCTCGTTTTCCTTTGTCGGAGCCGGCTTCGCCGTGGAGTTGAAAAACCACTGCAGTATAGTGAATGTTTCGTCCTTCCTGACAGGAAACTAGTCGTAAAAGTAGAGAGGGATAGGATATAACGAAACGGATGATATCTATCAGCACTGACAACTTGAAGGATCAGTCGAGAGGTTATGAAGAGTGTAGATGTGGGTGGAGAGGAAGGATAAGAAGGGTGGGTTTGGTGTTTTTGTTTTATCAGACGAGCACATCCTTCCTTCGCCTTTGCCCGCGTCGGACGACTGCCAGGGTCCCCACCCCCACGTGTAGTCCGTCCTCCCCGGGAATCATCCCTGCGCGCCCTGTGCGACACGGCCAACAAAGAGAATCACTGCCAGTTTTCGATCTGAATATGCCTCTTGATTTGAATATTTAGCCAAATCTTAATTATTTTAGAGTGCAGTAATATAGGTTGGTTTAATATTCTGGATTACCGCGGAGCAAGATATTGTCCTGCAGAGAAAACATTGATTTATTGAAAAGACGGTACGGTACAGGAGACAATAACATTTCGTGTATTTCAACCTCCTAAAGCGCCTTAAGGAAAAGAAGCATTACAAACATGGGAGCAAAACAGGTCATGTTGTGATAAGAGAGGAAATGTAAAGCTGGTAGGTGAATAAAAGGATAATATCTGAGAAAAACAGGAACCCCATAAGGCATGCACGCTAATAAACTCATGAAGCAGAAAACGACAACCGTGATCTTGAAGAGTGACCAAAAAAATAGAAAGAATCGGTGAAATATGGTAAGCCAGAGGCAGAAGTCTGCTTTGATAAACGGGAATAGAAAAGGGACCACTAGATCGAAATAGTATCCGTCTTCCGCAAAAACCGAAGAGCAAGTGCCAGTGTATATGTAAAATGTTCCTTTATGTCGGTCGTGGGGTGGCGGTTCGGGAACTGTCCTCAACGTTGAGACCGAGAACCTTCTTATTTGGCGTGGCCGCAATCCGTCGAGCATCTTCTTCAGTCTTATCATCCTCCTCCTCAACGTCGTCATCTTCGGTATCATCCTCGCCGGCATCATCATCCTCATCTGTGGGAGCACGAAAAATTAGATTGCATTTTAATTATCCTATGCCAATGGAATAATGTTTACCATATGTCATCTCAGCATCGCTTCCACCAAAAGAGCCCTCATCGCTGCCACCGAATGATTCGGCGCCAGAATCGTACCAAAAGTCGTCGGAAGCCTCGTCTTTCGGTGGGGGCTTAATCTCGGCGGAAACCGGCATGACAAAATCCTCAGGAATATCCTTCTTCGAGGTCTCGACATTTTCTAATTCATTGATCTCAGCCTTCATTTGACAACGAAAAAGGGAGCCAAGGGGTGCATACCGCGAACTCGTCTTTTATATCCCTCTGGATCTTTTCGCAACATTACTCCCGCATCGACATTAGCCGCTGAGGAGACTTCGGCATCATCCAACAAGCTGAGAATGGAGATGAGGACCGATTCGACATTTTGGACTGGCGACCAGCGTTCCTACCCAAAAATCTCAGTACAGGATCCTTACAATTAATCGTAGATGGAAATCTTCATACACTCGCGAGTTCTCCAGACATCTCATCTTCACCGGGAGGGTGGAGGATAGAGATACAGAGCTTGCCATCGGGGTAGATGTTTGGATGCCATAGGGGACGGAGGAAGCGAAACTCCGGAGGAGAGTACGGGTAGTTTTTGGGGAACTTCAATTCGGCCTATACGAGGAGGGCGTTAGAATTCGGGTAATTTAGGATCGTGTGTGTTGACATTTTCAGTGCTTGCCTTGAAGTAACCACCATCGTAGAGGGAGGTGGGGTTAACCACAATTATTGCAACGTCCCACATGAAGAGATCATCTCCTTTGCCCAGCTATAAGAAATAAAGCCAATGATAAGATATTAGTATCAGGTCTGTGATTTGAAGGTCGCCTCCTCAGAACGTGGTTGGATATGCATCAATCTTGTATTCCATTGTCGTACCTGAACATTCAACCAAGGAATCTCTCCTGGTTTGGAGAGTTTCTTGAATTCGTTCATAAGGATTCGTTCCGCCATTTTTGTAGCAAGCTAGCTCGTGTGCTAGGGGGGGTTATTGCAGCAGCAGTTCTCGCCTGAGTTGTTTGGATACGCCAGGGATGGGTGAACGAACGGGCTTTCGCGGGGTACACGAGCGGACAAACGAGGCTGGTTTTGGTGATGAGATAAAGGACGACGAAATGAAAGAGTTGAAGCTTGGTATGAGTGAGAGTACGCACGTCTCCTCTCCAGTATTGCAACGGGGCAACGAGAACTCCAGGATGAAGAAAGAAATGAGAGGTGGTTGGAAAGAGAGGGAGAGGTGAGAGGGAGAAGAAGAAGAAGAGGATGGATGAGACGGAGTGGAGAAAGAGAGAAAAGGCGAGGTTTCGGTTCGGGGATGCCAACAATGAGTGAGGACGAACAATGATTGATTTGATATCGGAAAATGAGTCTAAGCGAAGACCAAATGAACCCTGCCTTCTTCCCGCAGCGTTCACTCAAAATCCCAGGCTCCCAAATCCCTCTTCTATGCCAGCTGTGAAGTCGAAGAAATTATCGGCGATGGTAACCGGTAATATATCTATATATAGTCCAATATTCTTTATTCTTCTCCCCCTTCCTAGTCTTCTATTTTCTTCTCGCGGAAAATGCAGAATTGGAATGTTTCTAAAAAGAGATACCCGATAGAGATCGAGAAGGAAGGAATGGAAGAATGGGAAGAAAATAGAATGATGAGCGGATATGCTATGGACGTTTGGTCCCCCCAAAGTTAAGGCTCACGAGGCAAAATGGACGGGCACGATCCGGAAGCGTGGGACTCAGGCTTGGGTTTGTGCACGCAAACAACCTGACAGGCTCGTGTGGTTCGGCCGGTCACCTCAGTCCGTCAGTCCCTTAGTTATTTAGGTACTTGGTCAAACTATAAAGGCTATAAGTCAGCTCCATGCCGTGATTTTGGAAGGATTTTTTGACCAGGGACGAAAGGACTGGAAGGGCTGGTTCACCATTACGAATCAATCTCGTAATATGTTATGCCAATATAATAATTCGAGCCCTCTTTCTTCTATTCGAGGAAACAGGATCCCACTAGCTCGAGCTAGCCCGGTACCGAACCCAAAGCACCCAAGTGCTCAAGTCACTAGATGGGAATAGCTCATTTTCAGTCCATCGCGTATCTTAAGGCTAGAACAAAAAGTACTCTCCGCCATACCTTGCATAAAAGTACTATATTATAGGTACCCGATATCTGCGTGTACTGATAGAACCGTCTAGGTGCATACAATTGGCCCGTCCGTTTCAATAATCGATCTGGCGATAAAGTGAAGTGTCGTCGTCCGTCGTCCGCGGGCCAGCTGGCAGATGTGGTTGCACACGAAATAATTAATTGTGAATGTCGATGCGTTGCTGCGTCGTCATAAAACCTACTCGACGACTCATACCTTCCATCCTTACTGTTCTTACTACTATTCTGGCCTCTTTAACATGTGCTCTCAGTTCTTCCTTTCTTCCTCTCCCTCTCCTTCTTTTACTCTGCAACTTTATCACCTCTCCTTCCTTTAGGTCCCTGTCTCGAATAAAATCATTTTAATCAGCCTTTCTGCATATTGCTTTCTCTGACACTGCTAGCTGCTCCGTTGCTACAGTCAGCCGCGTCTTCTCTCCCCGTCCCACCAACCCACCACCCCACCACCGCCTCAATTCGGGGTTCCTCCACCTGCTAAACCCTCCGCCGACCCACAAAGCACCCCCGGATATTCCGATACCCAACCTCTCATCATCGGCCGGCCATGGCCTTCTCATCATTCCGACCTTCCCGTCCCAGGGTTCCTGAAATTGCATGTCCACTATGCACGTATACGGCTGACGATCCTCATATCATCCAACTTCACTTCGAAGCCGTCCACGATAGACCCCGCTCCGTAGCTCTTGCAGCTGCTACGGTTGCCACCAGCTCTAAACCTCCACCTCCGCCTCCAAAACCCGAAAATCTTAGACGACAGATAAAATATAAGGTCTCTCTCGTAGACGAGGATCCATACGATCCATTCAAGTATCAGATCCCAAACAATAACAGCCAAGAAGTCGTCGGTCATCCGGTTTATAGAGAGGAGCCACCAGCTCGACTCCCTTACAGGGGTTCTTCTAGTTCTGCTGCTCGTCCTGCTCCACGTCCTGCTGCTCCCTCCGTGGACTCGTCAGAATCCGAACTCGAATATATTCCCTGCGAATGGAAAGGATGTGGTGAACCTGTTAGTTTGATGGAACTGGAGGAACATATTGCAATGCACGAAGAGATGATGGAAGGAGTGGACGATCCAGACAACGATTATATCGATGACGATCTCCCTCCGAAAAACACAACTGCTGGACAAAGAGAAAGACAGGGAGAGGCCCTAATGGAAGCTTCGAGCAAGAAACGGCATCACACAAAGAAGGTAGGACCGAGTGATCGTCTTCGCAAGAAGATCGGGCAGATGGAAAGAAGACTAGAGAGCGAGGCCCAATCTCAGGATGGCGAGTTGATATCGAAAGCTGACTATGATGACGATGATGAAGATGTTGTCAAAATTCAAAAGATCACCGAGGAAGTTGAAAGTAGTAACCTCAGTGATGATGACAACATGTCAACAAGCAAGGAGTATGACATTATTAGTAAGGGTGATATTACTGAGGACGACGAAAAGGAAGCTAGCTCAGAGTTGGAGAAATCGAAGGAAGAGACTAAAAAGGATAAACATCGTGGACATCACCATCATCATCACAGCGGCAAGAAGCTTCAAAAACAAGGACACGGCGGTTATGAATCTACTGAACCTCGGCGAAACCCAAAAAGATCGACCCCGTCCGTAGCCTCGGTGTCGTCTGTTGCTTCGAGTTGGGTGCATAAGCCTAGATTTGTAAGCTCTTTCAAGCCGAATCCATTGGAGTGATACTAACCGCTGTGCAGAAGAAATCGGAGCTTGGACCGTATGCAAACGAGAAGCGAATGCCTGATTGGTTGAAAGATGCGCTCAAAGCTGGAGGCAAGGAAGTCATTGTTAAGTACATTGGTACCGACGGCCATATTCATATTCGAAAGAGTTATGAAAATGAGACGGCACACCTGATTCCAGTCATCCGGCAACTCCTCAACCTCGATCCAAACGTCGCAAAGGCGTATCTCTGCCATCCTTGTGTTAAACATGTATTCAAGGAGCACCACGGTGCGAATGGATTTTGTGGATATCGCAATATCCAAATGTTGGCATCTTACTGTCGTAAAAACCTCGTACCAGGATGTGAGAGATTGTTCGAGGAGCGAATACCCACGGTCATTCAGATCCAGAAATGGATCGAAAATGCCTGGGACATGGGCATTAACGCTCATGCTCGGGAAGAAACTGGCGGCATTTTATACACCAGAAAATATATCGGTTCTTCGGAAGTTGAAGCTATGTTTACATCATTTGGCACCGCGACTATTCCTCGACAGTTCTCTGAGCCGAACCAACAAGCCAATGCTCTACGACATGTTTTTAATTACTTTACCGCTGGATACGAACAAGATTCAGATAAGGTTGTTCAAACGGATAAGCCGCCAATCTACTTTCAACATCACGGGCACTCTATGACTATTGTTGGTATCGAGCAGTACAAAGATGGAACGCTCTGCTTCATCTGCTTTGACCCAATGTTTAGCCCTTCCCAAAATATCAAAGCGCTTGTAGGACAGAAACGTCTTCGTGCTAATATTTCTCACGGGAAACTGTTGAAGCCATTCCGAAGGGGTGGGCCATACCTAAAGCGGTATAAAATCTTTGAGATGGTCGAGTATGTTACATTTCCCCATTCTGCTAATCCATCACTAACGGCTGACTACGTAGGCTCGCACCCTTTACCGAACCCGAATCTTCCCTTTATGAATGAGCAAATTGTACATGTCCAAGATCCGGCCCGGGAATTAGCAACTGGTATATCTGAATTGAGCGTGACTTCTAACTTTGAATTTTGATGCTGTTGCCTTGGATTTAGGCTATGTTTTTATGGTATTTTTGAATGCAAGGAAAGGCGAATATGGGTAGGGCAGGATATGGTATTGCATATGTATGCTTCTGGCGTTCTTTTCTTGACTTTTATATTTTTCTCAGCTGGGATCATCTGGCGTTTTTGTTGCTCCAAAGGAGGATATCGTATTTGGTGTATGTAGCGTGGTCTTTCTGCTTTTTTAAGCGTTTCATTGAAAGCAAGCCTTCGCGGATTTGATGATGTGATCAGATGAGCTGTGGCGACGAATGAGAGCGTCTATGTGGCGCATTAAAAGCTTTTTTGTTGGTTTTTCCTCAAAAATACCACAAAGTCTATGCCCATAGCTTTATTTTAGAGTCATAGACCAGCTTGTCCCTAAAATCGTAACCGTAACATTGAACTTTACTCTGAATCACACTTTCTCGCATTCTCTCTCCGTTTCAACCCTTTGCAACACTCAAAGTCCAAAATAGCACACAACGATGCCGCTCGAAAAGATCACCTTTGTAACCGGCAACGCGGGTAAACTGGCGGAAGTCCAAGCCATTCTGGGCAAATATATCAAGATTGAGAACCATGGGTTAGACTTGGAGGAGATTCAGGGGAGTGTGGAGGAGGTGTCGGCGGCGAAGTGTAGGAAGGCGGCGGAGATTGTACGTTTCTTTCCCCCCCTTCTTTTTTCGTATATAATTATGTTCCAGTTCATATGACCCCCCACTGCACGTGAATTAATACATGCATACTGAAGATACAAGAGTGGGGAACTTCGGCTTTTACCTGGAAACAATAATAGTTTTTCTTAATGATAGAACTAAAGGGAGGACTGACTTTTGGCGTGAGATGTAGCTTAAACGACCGGTTTTGACGGAAGATACCTGTCTCTGCTTCCGAGCGCTGAATGTGGGTTACCTACCTTGCCTCTCGGCCATCATTTCATTTAGCATATAATTTACTAACATTATTCTTACGCCTTTCTAGGGCCTACCGGGCCCATACATGTAAGTAATTCTCCTCCCTACGATGCTGTTGGGTACTGTATTGATTTATTATAAAACATAGTAAATGGTTCCTGCAAGGTGTTGGCACGGAAGGCCTGAACAAGCTCCTCGCCGGCTTTGAAGATAAATCCGCAGAAGCAGTTTGCACCTTTGCCTTCTCAGAGGGACCGGGGTGTGAACCGTTGATATTTCAGGGCCGGACGGAGGGTCGAATCGTGTGTCCCCGTGGACCAGCGAAGTTTGGGTGGGATCCGGTATTTGAGTATGAGGGACAGACGTGAGTTATCTTCTTAGAAATCCTGCTTCATTATGGGCAACGTGACAGGAATGGTAGCTAACCGGATTTCCTGGGGGGTAGATATGCGGAAATGGATAAGGACAAGAAGAACAGCGTATCTCATAGGTACAAGGCGCTTGAGAAGTTTAGGGTGTTTTTGGAGACATATGATAAGAAGGATGAGAGTTAATCTTAAGCTAGAGAACGGTGGGATAGATAGTAGCCAATCAAAATAGACTACCTTAGAATATACTACATCGATGCTTGTCTCCTTATATTCTCTAATGGGTAGTAGAACAGTAAAGATTTAATCCTCTCCTTCATTGTTGTTCTTCTTCCACTGCTCAAACCAACTCGTGATCCTCTCAACGTTACTCTCAATCTCCTCACTCTCGTTGCTCTGCAATTCAATCACGATTTCCTCGTCATAAGCGTCCCTAGCCTCCTCTAATATCACCTGCATTATCTCCGCGTCAATGTTCTCTTCAATCTTTTTATCTTCAAGATGGAGTAAGATTCGGTTAGCATAAAACATAGAAACGAATTGTAACAGGGTTAATTTACCAGAGTAATCACTATATCATAGTTAGGCACCGTCAAAAAGTCTATACTATTGTTGAAGATATGGCAAGGGCGGCACGAACCGTGTCTTCAATCTATCGAATAATAAAGTATTGTCCGTCCTTAATACTACCACCAGATCGATCCAGCTTTTCGGAAAGATGTCACAAACATGCCAGTCTATTATATAACCTCCCTTTTTCACATCATCTTCAATGGTATCTAGTAACTAGATATAACATATCATTCAACCATTAGCACCATACCCCTTCCGTTAAACTACCAAACATAGGAAATAATAACAGGAGGGACCTAGGTTTATAGAAGTAGAGGTAACGTACCTTATCTTCATCCACAGTCCATGATTTCAACTCCTCGTCAAAAGATTCATAACAATCGTTATCCTTGGCGATTTGGTTGATCGATAGATGTTTTAGACCCGTGGATTCGGCTAGCAGTTCGCAGTGTGTTGATTTGCCTGTATGTATTCATATGTGGAAGATGGTTAGATGTCCTGGTATAACTTGACGGTATTATATCCATTTTCTTCTTTTGAGCGTACCTGTTCCCGGTGTACCGGTGATTATTATGTTGGGTAGCTTTGTCATTGTGTTTGGTGATGACGAGGCGGAATGGATGGTTTGG
This sequence comes from Orbilia ellipsospora, assembly GCA_036971675.1. Lineage (NCBI taxonomy): Eukaryota > Fungi > Ascomycota > Orbiliomycetes > Orbiliales > Orbiliaceae > Orbilia > Orbilia ellipsospora. The sequence goes on from JAVHJO010000003.1 coordinate 714,466, forward strand.
AAAAGAGATTTTTTGTTGTGCTGTTGGATTAAAATGCCCTTGTCTCGGAAGCCAAACTGGTCACTCGAGCTTGCCGAAAGCTTGGAGCTTATTGCGCCCAATTGGCTCAAACACCTGCAAGACGCTCACATTCCCAAGCCCGACACCTGATATTCCCAATCGGCACATGAAGTCGTAATTTTTAGACCAATTTAAAGTTATCACAAGGGTATAATTTGTAAAACTATGTATCTAGATGAGTACTAGACTATACTATAATCAAAGATCTAGAAATCCGTAAAATAGAGCCTTGACTATCCCAGCAATAACACCGCTTATATCCCGCGAAAAGCCCGATATACCTGATCGCAAAATAGAATGAAAAAGAGATGAAAAAAAGAAAATCATACGGCTGACCAACTATTACGCCTCACTGTATTGTCCGCTATTTGGTTGAGAGATATTGTCAGTCCAATTTCATGCAGCGGGTTTATTATTTCGGGGACGTACCACAAAACCATCTATACCCAGCTCAAACATCTCGTTATTGACACCCTCTCCCCCAGCATGTTCCACAGCTATGGTTCAAGTTTTAGTTAGCATCTCATGTAATCAGGGGGCATAGTGGAAAATTAGATTCAGACATACGCGATAATGGGTTTTTCACCACTTTTGATCCCCCGAGAAAGAAACAATAAAGTTAGCCAGAATTCCAGGATTTGTCGCATTAGGAGACTTCAGATAGCCGTTTGCGTACCATATTCAACATATAAATTGACATATATCTGATGTAACGACAATTTCAAATTCTCCGTCCGAATATCCGTCAGCATTACAAACCGTAACGAGGTTATTGTTTCGTAGTAATGTAGCTTGTAATGACCGGTTCGGAAACATAAAAACGAATCGTCGCTAGAAACAAAATGTCAACCGCGCGACATTTTCGTTCGGAGAGGTAGCGTAAGACGTACGGTCCGCATAGCTTCTTAACCATATTTCGTAACGAGAATATAACACCAAATACTAGCTTAGCTTGCTCCGCCATGCTCAGCTTGTTACCGGATGTTGGCTTTTCGGCGGTAGATGTAGCGGTCGTAGTGGCTGAGGAAGCTGTGACGGGACGAGACAACGGCTGGGCTGGGGCGGGTGTGGAGGTGGATTCGAGCCATTGCCGTATGTAGATGCATTCGCCTAGAATAGGATATCCTCGTTAGAGATTCATATGTTTCTAGTTGGAATGTGAGACTGGGGGGTGTGTTGGGAGTGTGGGGGTTGGTTACAATGTCTGTCGAAGATGAAGAAGCTGTATACCACCATCTTGTGAGCTCGCTGGTCCGCTGTTACTTGCAAGGATCCCAAACAGGTCGCGCACGCGAGATGAGGCACTGGCGACGGTAAAGTACCTGCGTCCTTTGTGTCGGTCGGAAGTTTGTCGGAGCCTCAGAGCCGGCCGTGGATTGAATATGTCAGGTTTGGAGACGCGAGGTGGGTTTGCAGCTGTTCGTCAACCTGGAGCCTTTGAGACAGCTTGTCGTGTAGCTTCGTTTGGTTGGAGGCGCAACAACGCATGGCACACGTTGCATCTTAAATAGCCCAGGCCTGCACTGATTCGTGTATATTATTAACACCAGCTGCGAAACTAGTGGCTAAGTAGATTCTGCAGAAATTAGTTATATTAGAGACAGCTTTCAAGCTGAACCCACTAGAAAGCTGCATTGAGATAATGGTACGTTTCGTTGCACAGTATTCCAATTAATTACAATTTAAATGCACTACTGCATGCTGCAGCCCAAAACCTTGTAAATTCGCCCAACAGCTACAGGGCGACAATCCTAAAATACACTTGCTCTTGGGATTTGATACTGATTTCTCTCGAAAATATCGTAGGAAGGTAATTGACTTGTATAACCCTTCTAGTCCAATATAACTACTACATTCTATAGCTTTGTATATTTATCTGTATTTTAATAAATCGCACTCATGCGTCTTGATATGATATCTTCAAGCTCTCAAGTTCGACCATGCAGCTTTCATTTCTCCTATCCTGTTTCGTGTTACTGTTTCTACTAGCATTCCCGCATCTTCACGACCGCTGGATCGCGGTAGTCTCCAAACTCTAGCTGTAGGGAAGGCCTCTTTGGCCTCATATCAGTAACGAGTCTGGCACCGATGTCACATTTGGTGGGAGGGCGCAGTTGATCCGAAATAGAGGGACATTTAAAGAAAATGATAAACCAGTCGTATGTCAATTAATTTGAAGGTGTTTTTTAGGTGTCCTATTGAGTGGCAAGGAAGCTGTAATGTATGGATATTTACTAGGCCGTGACGCTCTCAAGCTTATATTCACTATGAAACCCATTTTTTGCAACCTAATATCCTGACACCTTATTAGTGAGGAGAAAGCAATTTTATTAAATGGTATAACCCGTAGTTTTTTTTTTTATCTCCATTGTATTGGCGAATATAGCGCTGTATAGCTTGACCGAAATTTATAAAATGCTGTGGTCTGTGTAGCAACAGGAGTGCGCGTGGAGGCCCTTCAAAGCGCGTTGACCGACGTCATAGTTTCCTAGCTTCCCAGCTTCACACACGTCCTCCAGCTTCAACACCCCTCAACTTCTACCGTCAGTCACCCTATCACAAATCTATAATCACTTAATATCACCACCACCACTACTACTACCGAAAATGCTTCTCCTCCGTCCCATCGGTCTCCGTCTTGCAATTGGCATCTCCGTCCCCTCCCTCTACCTCTCCTCCCACCTCCTCTACCCCCGTCGCACTTCAATCATCCAATGTCAAGCAGCACCCTACCTTACCGACCGTATCACCGAAGCCCGTGAATCGAAATCCATCTCAGACCAACTCCTTCACGAAAATGCGAGAACCAAAGGCGGATCATGGTTCAATCCTTACAATTTCCGTCAGATCTCAACCGGCTCCTTCGCGGGTGTGGTAACAGGGTACATGATCGGACGGTGGTCGCGAATGTTATTCTTCATCGGTATCCTCGTCGTCATGGTCGTTCAGGTACTTCCCACCCCCAATCCACACTTCAAACTGCTCTACATGATATTATCACAATAGAAGGAATGTTAATATAGAATAATTAAATGATTAAATAGTACATCGAACGCCGGGGATACACGATAATACCCTACCAGCGCCTCGACAAGATGGCACATGAGGCAGATATCAAACAAGCACTTACCAAAAATGCCGCCTTCAGATGGACATTTGCCACAACGTTCGCCCTGAGCGCCTGGTTCGCTAACTAGCATCAAGGCGTTCTAGTCATGGAGCTCGAAGGGTTGGGGAATTGGGATGGGGTTTTCGCATTAGAGCTGAACCCTTAAGCTTGGGATTGATATCTGTTATGATATGTTTTGTGTATATGTAGACATTTCGATACTGTATTTGATATGAGAGAGGGCAGGGTTTTCACTATTGGTATTGGAAAGTGGTCGGGTTCGTAGAAGCGGTGTCTTATTTGGTTGCTTTACGGGCGTTATTTTGTAGCTTTGAATGGAAGGTTGGATGATTTATGATTACCTCCCCGGATTCGGATCTAGAGAGGGAATTGACTCGGGGTTTCATTTCAGTTCATAAGAACATGATGTATCATATCCCATCATTTGTACATACAAAGAAAGGAAAAGAAAAGTTCGTTATGAGAAGCCAAAAAGGAAACGGGAATAATATTAGTTAAGCAAGCAGATTTATACCCCCCAAGCGCCATGCTAAACCAGAGCAATATGCAAATGCAGAGTAAAAAATTTTGTTATCGTGGGAATCATTAGGGGCGGAAGGAAAGAGAAAACAAGTGATACGAGTGCACCGTTACCGACGTCTTGTTTGCCCAAACCCGGTGCTTTTATGCTCGTATACCGCCGATGTGTGGGATCCATCCCCTTCGTATGAACTGCTCCCGTAACTGCTTGATCTCCATCCACCGGGTCCGCTGTACCTCACCCGTTCCCTAGGCATATCCCTCTCCCTCTCTCTTTCCCGTTCCCTTTCCCGTTCTCTTTGGGTCTCGAGTTCTCGTTCCATCTCACGTACCCTCTCCCTCTCCCGCTCTCGTTCGTAAGACTCCCTCCTACTTCCTTGGCCCATCAAATTACTATTATTCGCCATGTAAGTCGCAGCGGCAGCTCCACCAGCTGCACCTGTAGCTGCACCTGTCCAAAACCCTGGCCTCCACTGTTCTTGTTGTTGCTGCTGTTGTTGTTGTTGTTGGCGTGCATAAGAACTGCTCGTTGTTCTTCTAGACGATGACGGACGGGGTTTGCTGAACCGTTCATCATAAGGCGGTGGTGGTTCGTCTCGGTATCTTCGCCAGTTCTCTCCTCCTCCACCACCCCATCCGTCTCCCGGGCCACCACCTCCACCGTCATTTACTCCTCCGCCTCCTCCGCCTTGGAGCCGTCTATTAGGTCGGACCGCGTCGGGGGGTATTTCAGGCGCGCTGTAAGCTCTGAAGGCGATAAAAGCGAAGAATCCAATGATCAAAACTAGCCATAAAACAAACTCAATCATTCCAGACCAACCTAAATCAATGACCCAATCGGTTAACATCATCCCAGAAAAAAGCGATATGTGAAAAGATAAAATAACTCACTAGCAGAGGGCGCCGCAGCAGCTTCTTCTTCCTTTTTCTTCTCTTCCTCTTCCTTTTTATCGTCTTCTTTTATCTGCTCTTCATGTGTTTTCGGGTATTTCTTGTGTCCAGCTTCGGTCAACTATATCACATTAAAGAGTGAAAATTAAATATCAGTTAGCCATGTATCCTTATATTAAAATCTTCAAACATAAGAGGTATTGTGGTTTAGAAAACAGGTATTCCAGAATTTGGAGGATGGCGTCGGGTGGACATACCATAAGAATATACTCGACCCCACAACTGCCTTTCAATACAAACGGATCATCCGCACTGGCGTAACCTTCGCATATGACATCTGTGGCTCCGAGTCTGGAAATTGATCAATTGGTTAGGGTTTAATCGTTGCTTGAAAAAACGGAGCATTTCAGCAGCCTGAGAGGGCGAGGTGCTTACTTGAAGAAATGCGGCAATGTGGCTTCGCAGCTCCATGATACACTGTTAATTATATCATATTAGCTATTTCCCTGAATTTTCAAGTAAAATGATACTCGTTTAGGAAAGAACGGAGTTGTATCTAAAGGAAAGATACGGTGGGTCGTTTTTCGATGTATGGAAAGAAAATTGGTGTATCTAGTGTATAGGCATATGGAGAATAAAAGCAGGATCGTGGTGTCATATCGCTGGCAAGGGGAAAAGAAGATTTGTATTTTGTAAGAACATACGATAATGAATAGCTGCCGAATCGCAAGATCATCCGAAAATCGAGACCAATTCCTCAACGTATGTTCTTCAAAAATATAAATCCTCTTCCCGAAAAGAAAAATATAAATATTCTCGGGCCGTGGGAGGGAATTTATGTTCGGGTTTTGTGAAAGATTTGGGTTCCGGTGGGAATATACGGTAGGAGTAAGAAAATATGGATATACGTACTCGTCGTCATCTAGATGTTTTTTTCAACTTCAATTAGCTTATCTTCAAAATTAAAAATATTGGTGCATGATAAGAACGAGAATGCGTGGGAAAAATACCATAATCTGCATCCATGTTTGTGCATTTCATGACATCTACGTCCTATTCCCCAGAAAATATCCAAAGTAAGCCCATCTCGCCCTTCAAACGTGAATACCCGGCAGAAAAAACGCCACTTTCTGTCGAAAAGCGAACACCAAACGATCTAGGAGAGAGTGATATCACACACATGAAAACCCTTAGCATCCCCACCAACACACTTCAACTGAGGAATCGGTGAAACCCTGCGACTGGTGGTCATCTGTCCATGTCGCAGCGTGAGGCTCCGTATTCGCGACAGTAGAATTTTATCGCTCTTAGCTTTTGTTTTCGCGGTCGTGGTCGCGGTGGAGGCGGAGACGGCGTCCGGGTTTGCTGCATAGACGGCGACGGAGGAGAGAAGGAGGAATGAGAGGAGGGTAGCCGCGGCGGTGGCGGCTGCGGGGAGCCGTCCCCGTAGTCGCATGGTTGTAGATATCTTTGTTTCTTCGTTGGACTTTTTTTTTCTTTCCTTCTCGTTCTGCTCGTTTGTTAATTCTCGTGATGATGATTCGTTTAAAGGGATGACCAAGGATCTCGTTCTCGGTATCTCGTTCAAGTGGTGTTCGTTTTCGGGTGGTTTGTCAAGGAAAGGGATGCTTCTCTGCAACCGTAACTCAAGGGCTCGGTTGGGACGAGCGAGTCGTAAAGTCGTATATAATAGGACGTATACAAGGAGAAAGGGGTGTTATCCGAGGGTGGAAGAGAGGGAAGAAAGATGGAGAGAAGGAGGGAAAAGATCGTGTACGACGACGGGAAGGGAATCAAGGTGATGAAGAAAGGGAATGTGATCTGGCAGTTTGCGGACGTTTCACGTAGACAACTCTCCCTCCGCTGGATACTTTAATTAGTTCGATCGCGAGTCGCCTGAATAATAAGTTATGCACGAGCATGAAAAACGAATGGTTAAAAACGAGAGAAAAAGTGGGTCTGCTTCGGAATGACAAGTAGAGTATATTCGTCGACGTGTGGCCCTCTCGCTCGCCGGCACAGCTTCCTTCTTCGGGCTGGTCCACGCCCAAAACTTTAAGTCATGGCCGTTCTCGTGATATATCTTCTATCCGCACTCCCTCGCTCCAAGTCTCTCCTTGGATCGAGTTTGTGCACATCATTCATACATACTCTATATTCATCAATTCTCGAGACGAAGATTGTTGATTATCGAGATAATACAGCTCTATCGATAAGGGTCGTGCGCCATGTGTAACCCAGCTCGTTTCAAAATAGAATCCATGTATCCCATCCTCTCCCTTTTCCCTCTAATATCTGATATCCAAAACCCCCCCGTCAATAGACTAATTCATCTGGCTAAATTGATCTCTCTATTGTGTTCCCAAGTGTATGTATACAAGCACATGCCAACAAGTGAACTTGAAACCTCCCGAGAGTCGTTCAAACGCGGGGTTCGCCGTACATCCCAGCGCCGGGCGCCGGCAGATATCGAACATGGACAATCCCCAGACAGGGAGACTTTAGATTTCATAGTGGATATACCCAGATACTTGGTATTGAAGACTTGAGTACAAGTATACAATATATGCAAGACTCATGTAACTGTGGCTGTCACGTCCTGATTCGTTGTCTTCCCGAATCGAATCCGAGTCGAGTCACCTCCCCACATCACGTTGCCAGGGTCCCACCACCCGCCAAACTACGTCACCGCAGATACATATTGGCTAATGAAGACGAAAAGAGATGAAGGGAGGGAAAAAAAACTTGGTATAGCCAAGATGTAATGCAGTGCTGGTATTCAGGTACAAAAGAGAGAAAAACGTGACGAATGCAAATGCATGAAATGAATTCCCCCACATCCGCGACGGCAGCGGACGGAAAACGTCTAGTATGGTATCCGGAACTAGAAAGACAGTTAACATCGCAAGATTTGCTTTCCCTTGACCAGAGAAAAAGAAATAAAATTACGCTTTTCATTCGACGCCTCATGGATAAGCCTTCCTTGGTTGAGAATAATCTACGACGGCGCAGCAGGTAATAAATGGCAAGGGCAAATTTCTATTGAAATCTCCTTTTGCCGATTCAATGCGATCATTTTTATATGATATCATATCTTCGAAGAGATTCGATTAAAATTTTTTATCGAAATTACCTAGCTAGCATCTCGCCACTGAGTGACTTAGCTATACTAGAATCTATGAGCTTGACACGACGTATGATCACTGAATATCGCATTGAAATTAATCGCCAAAACTTGACAAAAAGGCTCGTAAACTTGACAAAAGGCTCGTAAACATTGAACATGAACTACACCGCCTGCTAAAAGAAGTATACCGTAGACTATGAATGAAAAGTAGCAAAGGAAACAAGATATGTATATAGAACGAGCACCATGGCGACATCAGGGAAAAGTAAATATCGATATCGATCGTAAAGTTCATTAGTTCATCAACAACAAGAAACGTAAAAAAGCAAGAATATGAAAGAAACCGGTCTCGAACAGAATCCACTAAACTCTAACGTTAGCTTCGTGGGCTCGAGCTTAGCTTCTTAGTACGTATTGAAGCTTATATAAAAGCTTCAAAAGAAAACCTCCCATAAGTATATCATGAACGTAAAGATATGGTGACTGCGTGTGCTTGGGTCGCAACCACCTCGACCAAAGGAAAAATAATAGTAGAATAGAAGGGAGGTGAAAATTGAAATAAAAAAGGATATTGTCTTTGTACAAGGAAAATCGTAAGATAACCGACATGAAAATGGTTCCCGACTCCAATATACTCTGTAGTACATGTACGTACGTTCATTAAACATCAAAAGTAAAAGAAAAAGCCCCGCCAGAATGCACAATACAAAACTAAACAAATAAGTATAAAAAGGGGGAAGGGAAAAAGAACGCCATATAATCCATCGTGAACGAGAGTTGAAAAAAGGTGTAAAAAAGAAAAAGAAAATAAAAAGAAAAAATAAAAACTCCTCGTAATACTAAACAATTGAACCCAAAATTTTAGTTAGAAAAGAGAAAACATGCTTTATTCCGCCGGTACATCTTTGTAATTCTAAAACTGTCAAAAAAAGAGGTATCCTTCCCGTGCTTTTCTCTTTCGAATTGTACTTTTTGAGAATATTTTCTTTTGTTCTTTTGGTTTCCCGTTCGCTCCATCAGTTTCGTGAACCGCCCTGAAGCAAAAAATATAAAACGAAAACAACGAGAGTATATAAATACAGAGGTCTGGAGGACAAATTAGAGCTGTCAGCTCTAATACCAGCAAAACAATTAGTCATAACAACTTTTTCTTGTTTTCAGTTGTCGAGGTTTCTCGAGAGCTAGTTGGAAGCCTGTCCATTGATGGAAAAGAGGGATAGAAAGAAGGAATAGAATGACCAAAAGAGAAAAAAAGTGGGCAATATTAAATGAAGGTAATATGCCAAAAAACCCTGGCCGGTCGTTTTAGAAACTGAGAGTGTAATACGCTCGTCAGAAGCGTAGCGAATCGAAAAGGAATTGGGAGCATCCGTTGAAAATAAACCATTAAGGGATGGCCATGCGCATCCAAGAAGAGAAGAAAAAGAAAAATTCTAGTAAAACCTTTGAAATTTAGGCTTTTACTTGCTTAGAAGCCTGGGCGCCCTCACTCGAGTTAGTTGGTAAAGTCGAGAGATGTTGGTGATTTCGCACGCTCGGGTTATCACCTTCTTCGCCGGCCTGACAGACTCGGATTTCTCTGCCCCACTCAGACTTTAATACCTGAGAGGCAGTAATACGGCGAGTCGGATTTGGATCCAAGATGGAATAGATGACATTACGGCAGCGAGCCTATGCCGGTTTTTGAATCTTGTCAGAAATTGTTCAAAAGAGAAAAAGCGGAAAAAAGGGCTAAATTTACATACCCTGTGGAGGCTCTCAATAGGCCCGTAGCCTGCCTCATCTTTTCTACCTTCTAGGTACTTTTGGAAGAACTCGTCCTCGTCCTTCTTTGCAACACGCCATAGATGTCGTCCAGTTCTCATTGCCATGTAGATAACTCCAGTAGCCCATACGTCGACAGCCCTTGGGTCGAATTCCTTCTCGACATACTCTTCTGGTGAAATGTAAGGAGCTGACCCGCAAAGACCACAAGTCTTGTGAGCTTCCTTCTCCCAAGCCATGCGGAAGCACTCCCCGTTCCCAAAATCAGTAATTTTGAGGGCTCCGCGGCTAGTGAGAAGTAAGTTTTCCGGCTTGAGGTCACGGTGAGCAACACCCATTTCGTGCATGTACTCGACACCACGCATCAATTGCTTGAAATAGCAATCGGCCTCGGCACAGTCGAGTTTTCCAGCAGACAGAATGAGAGTGTACAAATCACCTCCGGCACAATACTCCATCACCTCACAATAATCACCCTTAGCGTCCTGGAGGAGATCCAGCGTATGGATGACGTTCGGATGGCGTAAACTTGAAGAGATGCAAAACTCGGAAGTCAGACGTTTAGTATATCGTTTGGCTGACTCTTGGGGGCGGCGTCTGAATTCCTTGACGGCATAGAGTTGTTCCTTGCCCTCGTGGTCAGCTTTGTGAGATATCCTGACGATGCCAAAAGCACCTCTTCCAACAACTTCCTGGCATTTGCCATATTTCTCGACTAGGGTTGAGGTTGCGTTGGGACCGCCTTTCTTATCCGAGGCGAGTTTGTCCTTGTCGGCTTTCAATTGTTCTACCCAAGAAGACACAAGGTTCAAATTGTCGTGTTCATGAAACTCGTCCCTCTTCTTTCCCAATAAGAGGTCGCGAAACATATCCGAAAGCTTCTCCTGTCGTTTAGCACTCTTCAAGTGATGTGTGTGTCCGCCGTCGGCTACTATTTCAAACCGTTTCAGCATTATCGCTTCTTTTGTCTTGTCTCTTCCATTGGTAACAGGTTTCGGGGTCGACGACGCTGATGACTCCTCAATGAGAGCGTTCTTCCTCATCTGTGTTTTCGAGTCGGTCCTTTTTTCGACCCCGTTCAGATGCGGACGCTCGGTTGACGGCCTCTCGCCGTTGACTGGAGTCGGAGCTGAAGAGGAGACGGGAGTGGATTCCTGTGTCGAACCATCTTTCTTGCCGGTCCTCGAGAACATGCGTTGTAACGAGTTTTTCGGCTTTTGTGGAGTCGGAGCCTGGATGACAGGAGCTGGAAGTTCGATGGGCGACGATGTTTTCGACAATTGGGCGCCAATGATAGGGGAGTGTTTTGTCGAATTGCCGGGACTTCGATCGGAAGCCGAGTCTATCGATGGGGCAGCAACACCATTCAGCTTTGGGCTCGTAGTGGGGGTTATGCGACTGAGCTTATCGACCAGGCGACTACTACTCGACGAAGACCGAGAATTAGGCGGTTTCGACGACGATGTGCCTTCTGATTTGCTCTCTGTTTCGGTGGTGGTAGCCATATCGGAAGGTATGTTGGAAGAAGGGTGAGGGAGAGAACGATGGATGGCGGACAGGTGGATAGAGGTGATGAGAGAGATTTTGGGGGAGGTGGTCGGATGTGTTGAGTGAGGTTGGGTGATTGACTTTGATGTGCGGTCGAGCAGCTGAGCCGGATAGTTTTGCTGGGGGGGTTGAGAGAGTATAATAAGAATAATATCACAACGGAAAGCAAAAGGCGAAGAGGTGGTTTTATACGAAATGATCAAGTGGAAGAAAGATAATTATAGCATAAGAAGGTGAGTAAGGGAGCTTGGAGATGATATATGTGTGGCGGATTATAAATCGCACATGGGAGAATAAATAATACTTCTGTCTGCTACTGGTAATATCACAAAAAAATAAAGTAAAATAATAAGAAAAAGTCAGTTTCTGGACAGAAGGAAGAGGAAGAGGGACGAGGAGAAGGAGGGGGACATTATACTTTATTCTTTCAAGCTTGCTCCGTTCAGTCAATGTTCGGAAGCAGCCAGCTGACCCGCATTTTACGGAATGGATTGGGTAAACTTACGAGAAAAGACGCAACAAAGTCTCCAGTTCCTGCTACTGCCCCTCGAAACGTTCCTATGCAACCAGAACGCCCCCAGGCGATTCGTCTGATATCCTATTCTTCTGAAAATGCGACCAACAGTCCAAGCAGCAGTCGTAGGGAGCAGCAATAGCGGGTCCGGTTGGCTGCCCAGGATTCAGGGTTCCCTAGGGGTGGTCGGAGCCAGGAACTGGCTGACAGGCAATTGGAGGAATCGAGCAGATTCCTGTGGCTGTGCGAGATCTGCTTTGTTAGCTAGGTCGTTCTGCCCGGATTCAGGTACCTTCTTGTAAGAAGGGGACAAAAAACAAGAAATTCGGTTTGGTTCGGCCGGAAAAACTGGATATTCACTGGGAAAGGGCGGTAAAAACCGAATTGCTTTACTGGGTGGGAAGGGCGAAAGACAAAACTTCAAACAGAGAGCCTTTGCTTTGCTATTATCGTAATGCTGAACTCAAAGGGAGTATTAAGTCAGGTTGGGTTCAGTTTGAGAGCGAGTCACTGGCACCCCCCAAAAGCTTGGACCAAATAATTACACTAGGAATTGATAGCGGATTTTTTTCGATTTCGATTGCACTTGCAGGGCACGGAAGCAGTGATGGGCACAGGAAACACATTACAATCCCAAGCCTTGTGGATGAAACAGATATCAAAATAGCCAACTTGCTCTTTCCATTCCCAATCAAGTTCGCACCTGCGTCCGTCCCCATCAATGAACGACTCACGTCGGGAAACCCGGTAGCACATAGAGTTCCTGGACACAAAGGTTAAGGTCCAGCCGAGATCTGTGTTCGAATGTTCGAAATTAGGATAGGGGACATGTGCGACATGAGCCTTATCAACGGTCTTACGTGGACAAATCTCCAAGATGTCCGGTCCCAAATATTCCTTTTCTCGCTGTGACTCGAGGCACTCAACCGCCAGGCACAGCTCACAGGACCTCTTTTTCACCCTCTTGTTTTTTTTTTTTGCCACGAGTTTAGGCGACTTTCCCTACCGTCGTTTCCAAGGAACACATACTTTGGATTCTGTTGGTTGGTCCCTGTCGATTTCGACCAAATGGGTAGAATTGGGGCTCTCCAATTGGATGGTTTATTCGCCTTTTGAGGTGCTAAAATTGCAGAATTTTTCTTTTATAGAGGAGTGCACTCAAACTGCTTCCCGGCTCTGATTAGAGAAAAAAAATTAGCAGGCAAAAAAAAGAATGACGGTTCTTCCGTGGAGCATGATAGAGCGAGAAAAATTTTTTGCCTGTCGATGAGCTCTACGAGGTAGGTCACTTTGCCTTTACTCGAGTAAGCAAAATCAAAGGAGGCTTTGAGTGGAAAGAGAAAAAATCGTAATTATTACGGTTGGATTTTGATTGCTAAGCACCATCTAACACTAAGTGTCGTCGGTCAGCTATCTCTAACAGTCGGCCTTCATGCAACTGCCAAACAAGGACTGGGTCAGGTACCTGACCCATTCTGGCACGGCGCAGATCTGAGATGCTGATAGGAAGCTTGGTATTGAGATAAACGAATATATTGATCAAGCTATCATTGTCTACATCTTCGACGTTGTCGACGTATTCATTTTCGGCCCTATCTACACATATGGCATTTTCGGGGTGTTTTTCAATGTCGCATTTTCTTAGGGAATGTCAACGGCCAATCGAATCGAATCTAGGTCTCGATCGCGGAGCAGGAAAATGCCTCTCTGTTAGCTTCATCCTGCACCAGCAGCTTCATTTATCGCTAGCCTTGGCTAGCCCTTCGCGATGCCAATCCAGCTAGCTCTAGGGTTTTGTGGCTCTGCGCCACCAAAGCTGTAGGGTTCATCCGGAAGCTCATAACATGTTCACGAAAAAGAAATGGATTGGATGAAATGGAGCTATTTCCTCTGTAACCAAAGCAATAATTGTCCGCGGCAACCACGGGCCAAAATAAAAAATCACAAAAGGACATGCATTTGAATTTCGAGGCGGAAATACAATAGCGTTCATGAGCTTCCAATGAAACGATCCATCTCGCCGATGCCGTCTTCGAAACACATGCCTCACTTTTCAATCCAGAAAAGCTGCAGCGCTGCTGGAAAGCTCATTAGGGAAAACAAAAGTCCTGCATTGCGATGCATACTAGCTGCAGTGCCCAGGAAATAAGCTGCTGCTGTCATTAATATCTCCCTTGACCTTTCGATTTCACGACGTTTGCTGCAGCTCTCAAATGCAATTGCGTGGGATAAATTCGCAAAAACTGTAGCCAGCCGTCGGCTGGGAACGGGGTACAGCAGCAGACAAGGGCACCAACATGTCTGAATTGGAAGGCTCGAACTCGAAGGACCTCGTAAAACGAGTCGAAGAAAAGTCATATGTATGCACTCTGCAATATCAAACACCATTTTAACCAAACAGAAATTCAACCGAACCATGCCCCGGCTGGCCCCCTTCAATGGCGATTCATTCTCCCTGCAGCTAACACACCGAATGGTGTCCTCTTTTCCTTCGAGCTTTTCGAGCTTTCATTCTCTTCTCGAAACCAGATCAGCAAATTATGAGATAATCGCACATGCAGCTAGCAAGGGCTCTAAACGATGAGGATCCACTTTTTGCTTTTCTCCCTCGCCAGGCCAGCGTGCCGGCTCCCCAAGCTAGCTACCTAGAGTTAACCCCAGCTTCAACCGCGAAAAAAAGACCCAAAGGACTCCATTGCATTTGCAAGCTAGCGAACAATCATTCGAATCCTACGCTTCGCTGAAGAGGCTCGAGATCCAATTTAGGCGCTAAGCACGATGTCAAGCTAAGGAAGCTTGAACATGAGACCGCTAATTTGCATCGGTAGCTCATTCCGAGGGAATTTTGCTATATGCCAACCTCACCTAGCCCCAGAACTTTCACGCTTCACACCCCCTCCCGATTCTGCAATCTTCACCATGCTGTTCAGTTACCATACTCTCGGTTCCAGACATTGGGTAAATCGGTGGGTCCTCTTCCTTTTACCTGCATGCAAGCAAGCTAGCAAAGCAGCTAGAAGATGAATTGAGAAGCTCTATCCTGGGTATCTCACAATTTCTTTCTCGCGAGAGGGGTAGCTCGCCCGAGCTAGCAAAAGAGTGGACCCGTGCCAAAAGGCGGCTGGCATTAATTGCAACGTAAACATTCAATTTCGCTGGTATAGATTTTCTATTTTCGCAGGTGTTGGAAAGTTTCCTGCGACGCTGCAGAGTAAGGTAGCAGCGAAAGTCAGCTTTACCCCCAATTGTAACCAAAATCCACTTTTGAGTACCGAGGGCTTGAAGCGAACGCAGGTTCGGGCTCACTACGTAAAGAGGGAAAGGGGGAAGGAGGAATTGAAGAGTTCCAATGCAGCTCTGATGTCCTCTACACCTAGAGCTCCCGTTATGCTACCGATTAATTGTGCGCTCTCATTCTCCCTCTTCGCGGTTTTCAAGCTCAGACCATCAAAAAATTTTGAAATGCACGCTGTAAGATGAGAGTGAAAACACCATTGCGTGCTTGCATATTGCAGCCCTGGCCTTGCGACTGCGGTATAAATAGATATTTTGTGACATATGACATGACATCGGAAATATTTTTATATCGAGCGGCGGATACTTTGGCTGGATCTGACACCACTGGAATTGGTAAGGGTAACACAACGCGAATTTGATGGACGGAGGCAAGAAGACTTGCTCGTCGTCGAAAGGCGCGGGGAAACAAAAAAAGAGTCAATCGGCGAGCGAGTTTGTTTAGTGCCAATCGCATTGGGTGCACAAAAGTTGGTACCGGGCCATAGACAGAAAGCTTCAGCTTGAGGCCAACTCGTGTCATGCTTACAAATCCGGGACCGTGGCAAGCTCGAACTCAAGGACCGTGGCGACATTGACATGAGCCGTTTTCAGTGCCGGTTAAGAAATTCAAAAAAATACGACATGCTCGACGAAAAGTGCAGTTGGGCATGGCAAAAGGCGAAATGGAAAAAAAGACATCAAATGATCATGTCTGAACATTGAACCATTTCGAAAAAGGCGAAGTGCAAGCGATAGGCTAAAGTTTACCTCGGTCAAGCTCGCATCATCTACGTGCCTTTCCCGTCAAACTTTCTTGCGAACGCGCGGCTTTTCTACCGTTCGCCGGGGCCGCGATTCGCTAACCTAGTCCCGAATACTCGAATACAGCCTCGATGGGCATGAGCTTCACCGTACCGGGAGAAACGATTGAAACATTTGACACGCTGGGAATACCCGAAAGCAAAAAGCGGATCTGGGCGAAAAAGTTAACCAACCTAGCTCCGATCAATAATATCAACCTCTACGTCAGACAATTGAACGGGTTTTCTTATGCTTTCGAAACCAACCAACATGGCAGCTGACAGTGCTTCACAAATCGAGTGGTCTGTTGCCCCCCAAGAAATTGGCTGATCATGACAATGGAATGTAAAAAAAATTAATTAACTGCTTCCGCTACACTGTGCACATGGCATGCATATCATCAGGCATTGCTGCGGACAGAGCAACAGCACAAACTCACAACCCGACCCCTGGATGTTGGTCGAACCTGGTACACACCACCTTTTAGATTCGATTCTCGAGTGGCTGGAGCCATTTTTTGGGGGGTTTAATTGTTGCGCTAGGAGCATCATATTCAAAGCTCATGACGTTCTGGGCGAGACGTTTAACACACCGTTTTGCTTCGCCAGACAATTCGTCAAAGCGGCAGCTAAGCTTAGTCGATCTACCGGACTATCGAGCTCCTTTGGACGAACCCGTTGGAATAAGAGAAGATCTTTCATGCAAGTTAGACGTCTCCGTTGGTATTACCGGTACGTCACTTCCTTTGAAATTTGACTACTTGGTTGGATCAATTAAGTAACGAATACGAGGGCGGAAATCTATGAAAAAAGTTGGAACCTAGTATTTGGACGAAACTCGTAGAAAGACCCACAGGAGTTGTTTTTATAGCTGAATATAAATTAGCACAGTAACTACGTAAGTACTTAAGTGGGTATATATAAGAAGTTCAGTCAGCTTAAGCTCAGATTTCTTGAAGTGGCCTTCATATGTATGTATGTCCAACCTCTAAAAGTTGAAATCAGAATCTAGAATATCGTGATATATTTTAGTATCAAGGCTACTTGAAACCTCAGGTGCAAAATATTAAATTCACACCGAGCACTTGGCAGTTGGTAAGGAAGTGCGTCCAGACAGAATTAAGTGGATTCAGTGTTATATTGTCTGCCTATCTTGTGTCACCCAGAAAAACTTATGATACTTGATAGTCCAGCCATTGAATCAAGCAGCTGTGCGACATTGTTCGAGCTTCGAGGGAACAAAAAACCTGAATGGGCCGGAGGCTTGAAGAATGATAGGCATTAGAATTTACAACTCGATATAGATAAGGATAATTAATGAAGCCGCTTCTTTACGAATAGTTTCAGCTAGGGATATGATTCATATCTTGTCTTGCGAGATTGCACATTCCCAACACAGATCATACGCTGCAAGCCATTTTCAAAGACATTATTGATAGCGCAGCTGTGAATGCCACTGCGAATGCGACCGATCGATTGCAATGGGACAACCCTCGCGAACTAGCAGCATTTAAAGCTTAGCTCATTGAATATAACGATACCAAAAGTCGGCACCGTACCCGTCGTCGAGTTCTGGGCATGCATGCGAAGAACAAGAAAACAGGCAAGCTAGCTTTTCCTCCTTTGATCTAGGTGAGAGTGAAGCAAAAAAAAAAAATTAAAAAAAATGAAACCCCAAAGGTTATTCCGTGCTGCTGCTGCAACTTGCACTGCATGCATGGCCATTACATGGATTTTCTCGTCACGCATCAATTGCATGGAATAAAGCTAGTAATTTTTTGATATCAGAGCCTGCATAGCCATGCTGCGGGTATCTTTTCTCGCTCGTGATAATGCCGGGAAGCCAAGTCTCCACAGCCATTGCATACTCGAAGCACAAATCCACAGCCCTCCTCTGGCGATCTCAGAAACTGACATTACTTAATAGCCTACCGCCAGAGTTATCGAGCTATGTATAAATGCCTCATGCAAATGAGGAGAAGTTTCTCCAAGCTACCAGCAAAACTCGCAGGGCCAGAACAAGGAGATGTGGTTCTTGAAACGCTAACCTTCAGCTTGTCAAACCCGAAAGCTGCATTGGAATTAGTTTAATGATGCTTTGCTTAAAATGGCGGCTTTGCTCCAGTCACCCCGAAAATCTCCTCGAACAATTTGTCAGGTCTATCAAAGGCTTTCCTGTCATGAGATGCCGTTTTGTTCGGGCACGCTAGCTACCCTTCGTCTCGAAGATCGGAGCTAAATGTAGCAGGCTGGGCTAGCGAGTCGATATAAAAAAGTCACCGTATGTATCGTTTTATAAATTTCGTAGGGCTACGGCGCATCTTATATCCCTCAGCACGAAACGGTCTGATCAAAAGATCTGTCTGTACGATTAATTCTCATGCAGTCTTTTAATTTCTGATAATCGAACAAAGTATTAGTTTACTATCAATCAGGAAATGATGTGACAATGTCCTCCCGCTGTTGGTATTTATTTATGTGGAGAATGAGAGAAGGAAAGAGGGAGAAAGGGTAAACGGGTGTAGAAGGAAAAAACGAGCGGACGCTTCAAAGCAATTGTATATCTTTCCCAAAGTTACTCCGCTGCTTTCGCTGAAACAAAACAATAGTTGACAACAAGGATTAGAAAATGCCAACGAGCAAGAGTGACTCAACCGTAAAATGTCTGTTTTCTGACACTTGGAAAACCACCATTTGTCGGCCATCTATTTGGTAGCGGCTTTGAGTTTACCCCATTTGCTAGTACTAGCACTACCTTCATTCTTTGCTTCGTCAACCCGGCGATTGGAGAACACGGTAGCTTCACTTCCTTGCTCTCCAAGTATACGTTGAACGTCGTCCTGATAAGCCGTTTCGTAAATTGGCAGATCCGTCGGGGCGGGAGAGCGCGTGATAAAGTTACCAGCAGGATGGTGGCTGTCCCCAACATTCAAATAAGGCCGCGAGGTTTTATCTTCGTAACTATCCTGGCGTTTAGGGATGGCTGCCTCCTTCAAAAAGTCATGCCAACTGTCCATCGTTTCTTGATCTGCAATTTGTGCTGGCTCTGAAATTTGGAAATGAGGCGCCGGCAATGGTGCCGTGGAAGAGGAGTCTAATGAGATTCCACTATCCTCCCTCTTTGGGAGAGCTTGGGAGAGAGCGCTAAGATTAAAACTTTGAGGTTCTACTGGTGCATTATGAATCCCAAGACCAGTTTGCCCGTGTTTCCTGTTATCCGTTTCAACACTCTTTGATCGGTGATGAATAGGCAATAAAGGAGGCGTTAGAGCTGTTGGAGAACTCGATATCACCTCAGGGTCATCGGTATATCTGCTTTCGTTCGCGGCTTCAGCAAGCAGCCTCTCTTGTCGTCGCTTGACAACTAGCTTCTTAAACATGCTGACTGCTTTCACTGCAGCAACTACATTTCTGATACTCTTTGTGATGGCATTCTTGATCTCCTCGTCAGTGGGTGGCTCGACGAGATCCGAGACATTCTCTTCTTTAGAGAGGAGAGTGTCCTTCCCATTGTTGGTTATCCAAGGATGCGTTCTTAACTCATCCATTGAAATTCGTTTTGTTGGATCTCTCTGGAATATCCTTTTAAACAAGTCAAGAAGTTCTGGTGGGGTGTCGTCCGTGTATATGATTCTACAATCAGAGACAATTTTGTGAGCCTGTGATCATCATGTCATTTTATGTTTTGAAACATACGGTTCTTCGCGAATACTCTCGTAGAGTTCCATGATACTGTCGTGATCGAACGGTAGGCGACCATAAAAAAAGCAATAAAGGCACACGCCCATGGACCAAATATCTGCGGCTTTCCCATCATATTCTGTATGTCCGATTGTACACATTTCAGGTGGCAGGAAAGCAGGGCTTCCGGCAGACTTGGATGTTTTCATGGCCGCATCCTTGTCGAACATCTCCGAGACGCCGAAATCCACAATCTTCAGACAGTTTTGATGATTTAAAAGAAGGTTGTCTGGTTTTATATCCCGATGAATAATGCCCTGAGCATGTACTAAAATCTTACATTAGCTCCATGTTAATTTGAGTATCGTGATGCCCCGGATGCTTACGATATTCAATTCCTAACATCAAATCTCTGAACCAATACCGGCAATCATCCTCTGCAAATGGAGTTGCATTCTCTCCAATGCCTACTTGCATGATTACGCCCTTTGAACACATCTCCAGGACCATGTACAACGAGTCGCCGTCCGGGTCATCAAGAACTTCTATCAGATTGACGAGGTTTTCGTGATCAAGTTTCTTCATGACTGCAATCTCACCTCGGATGAGGTACAAGGGGTTGGCAGCTTCTCCTTCCGTAGCAAGATCGGAACCTTTTCGACGATGCATGGGAACATTGAGTCGTCCGCCCCGCGCTGTCGCCGTCATTGTATGAGGACCATGCCGCATTAAGTTGGATTTGATTTGCTTTCGTAGACGAGATTTTGAGAACTCTTTTATCGCCTAGGTTTGAGATATGAGACCATTGATGCGGACAAGACTTTAGAGAAAAGCAAGGGCATCTGGTACCATACATAGTCAACACCCTCTTGGTCTGTAGCTAGATGAACCGAACCAAATGATCCTCTCCCAATCTCTTGTTTTATAATGTACTGATTGATTCGTCTGTCGTCGTTCTCGTTATATTGCATACTAGCATCGAGCGTTTCCTATAAATTTGAAAACTTGGTCAGCGCTGCTTGCATTCGATCTTCGCAACAAGACAAACCTTGACTATTCGACGAGGTGTAGAGTGTGTTCGCTTGTGATGCCGGGTTGGTGAGCGGAAGAGTGTCGCCGGAGACGACATGTGTCGATGCACCGGCGGCCGTCCCGTAGGAGTCGACTGTCCGGACTCGTTAGGACCATCGTATTCGACTTCTTGCGCAGCAATCGTGCCGGCAGATGAGTCAATTGGAAGAGGCTCTGCTGTAATGTATTGGACGCCGCTTTCCTGTGCCATGGCGAGATATCCTATTATTGTGTATTTGGAGAATTTGAGAATTTGCGATTTCGACGATAGTAGCTGCGTCTAAACAGCTGACGGGCTCCACCCTGTTGGGCGCTCGGATCTTACCGAGCTGAAGAGGGGAACTCTTGGCGAGCTGCCGGCGGTGTGTTTCCGGAGGGCTTGAGAAAGATTGTCGTTTTGAAGTGTAGAGGTTACAATTCGTAGTCGCGATAGATCCTGGCCTTTGAGCCAAGGAATCTAGAAGTATCGAAGCTCCTGCAATTAGCGGCGGGGTTTGGGATAATCATCAAGGGAGGGACCAAAGGAGGAGGGTTGGGTGGTTTACATTTGCGCAGTTCGAATCGAAATCCGAACGGCAGCTGGCCGGGCACCCCGCTCTCCAACACCGCCCGAAGGTTGCCTCACACGGTCACCGCTCGGGCAAAGACACTAGTGCTCGGGGATCTCTTAGCCACCACTCGGTAATCTCCTAAGGTGCCTGTCACACGCCCCGTTGTCGGGTCTCTCACGACTTCGCGTTAGCTTTGGGACGATGAACATTATAACTTCCGACATCTTCGAGAGCTAACGATGAAGCGCCGCGTTACCTTCATACATTCTCCTCAGGAGGAGCTTCGCGACGATAATCTAAACCTCTCGAAGGATAGCCTGCAAGTGAAGAATCTGCATGCCATCCGAGAAGATCGGTTTACGTTTGCATTTCACGAGCTGCCACAGTTTGTACGTGGCTTTTGTCTTCTGTCCAGCTATAACTCCTAGCTAATTCAATGGAATAGATTCAAGATGTCGTCAGGCAAACCCACGAGCTATACATTCGCTTCGATAATGGCAAAGATTACGCTGAGAAGTGGAATGGTCCATTCGCGTCAAGACTGCCGCTTGGCGTACACATATTTGCAATACCGCTAAGAGAGTCCAAAATGTAGGCCGCATTTCTCCTAGTGATAGATAGTAGGGCCATAATTCTAATAGAGGAAGACGCATAGGGGAAATCTTTGCTCATTCATGTCGAAATATGCGGACATTCCCTGTAGTTCCATCAAGGTATTTGTCTCCGTTGATGCTCTATGGTTACTACTTTTTAACTTTATCTAACACTCCAAGATTTTATTCAGGATAATTTCACGGATCACAAACGATCCAAACAATTTTATATACCAGACCCTGCTGTTCTATCCAAGTTTCTCAAACCTCTATCCAACAAACTCTGCGGGATTACGAATAAACCTTGCAAAGAGACCATCTTAGGGTTTGAGACTGCTTCAACTATAGATGTCAAATACGATGCTATATCGCAAGTCTTTGAAGTGAATGTCCTATGGAACACCCGTTCAACTGGAAATTCGAAGGATGGCACCTGGGATATTCTAATAAAATCGGACACTCCTAAGAATAAAGTCGAGGTAGCAGTTTTTACTACCGGCAAAAACGCCGACCGTGAAGAGATCAAACTGCAAGGGCATCTTGCACTCATAGGGCATGATACAGAATTTAGTACGAATATCAAACAGAAGTAGTGATTGGGTGGGTCATTTGCTAACGATTCGGGTTTACAGAGGAAACTGTGATCGTATTCCCGGCAAGGCACCATCCTCGTTCCAATATCTATATGGCGGATTTCAACCAACCTACAGGATTACACCCGAAGCTAGAGGTTACATTAGCCCTAGGGGGCCGTTCTCCGAGCGAAGAATGCACATTAAACGCCTTCTTTACCGTTCCTCAACCCTTCTTCGTCGACCCGTACCAACTAGATGACACGAAGCTTATGAAATCGTACGGGATAAACAAAGTTCGGGTCGTTGAAGGAGAAACAGATTTGGAAGCTCCGGCATGGGCAATGACGAAGTGGGGTGCGATGCTCCTCGCTGAGTTGGATGTCAAAGAGTATCTGAAGGGATGGTCGAAAGATCGTGCTCCTATGGAGTTTACCCTACCGTTGCATCTTCGGTATCTGTCAACCCACCCTGAAAAATGGAACGAAACGGCTTCACTACCGTGGCCAACGATTTTTTGGGCATGCCATTCTGAGCAATGTGAGTCTTTGCGTATCTACCGCATGTCACAGATACTGTACTGACAAGATGTTGTTAGGGAGCAAAATGACCACCAATCCCTTTGATAGGAGAATGTTAGGTTACGAGGATTACTTTCCCGAACAAACCTACTTTCATCACTTGACTCCCAAACTTATAAACACGACCGTCTCGAGCTCTAGTTTGCAGGTTCCCCTACTTAACTCTGTGGATGCACAGTTTATTGAATGGGGAACTATGGGGCTAGTGGTTATCGGATTTACGTGGGTTTTAATTAGAACCTTCACTAGTCTTGTTGGGGGTGGAAGTAAGAAAGTAGAAGAACACAAGAAGAAAGAATGAGGTATTCATTCGTTGGGCCTGTAGTTTTGGGTATTGGGGAAGCGTGGAACGACATGTCTCGATGAGATACACATATTGCATCTTGTATGGCGTCAAATTTGCTAGCTATATATATCTTGTCTTGCATTAGAGGATCATCTTTATATATTGGGCCCTCAATGCGATCTTGACCCCATAGCGATCAAAATTCGCTTTCGAGGCTAAGTTTGACAGTCTACCGGGTTCTGTGCCTTTTCGGTTACGCTATCGATTACCTAAAAATTTTGGCGTTGCGCGCCTAAAATCTCAAGCTGTTTTCTGCGTCGGATATTTCATGATATCATTTTCTCCAAACTATCATTCTACGCCGCCCAAAAGAATCATGTCCGAAACAGCAATCGCAGATTGGTTTTCGCGCAACGGCGCACAGATCCACCCATCTCTCAAAATCATACGGTCTGACTGTGGGGAACTCGTAATCGGTACGCATCCACGTCAACATCACCTTTCATTGCTAACATTATACACTCTCAATCTAAAGCCTCCTCTGAAAACATACGCGCCTCAACGACAATCTTGAGCATACCCTCTGATTCAATATTAACCCTCACAAACAGCCCGTTGTCAACCATCATACCTGAACTCAGCGAAAAAGCACAATGGCCTGCCCTCATAATCACAGTCATGTACGAAGCCTCAAAATTGGACTCGAAATGGCGAGCGTATCTTGACAGTCTACCGAAACAATTCGATACATTAATGTACTGGACCTCCGAAGAACTCCAAGAGTTGGACGGCTCAGCAGTGATAAATAAAATTGGAAAGGAGGAATCAGAAATGTGGTATTCCGTCGACTTTCAAAAAATTCTGAACAAATATGGGAGCGAGTTTGAGGGGGTGGATGTATCTCTGGAAGCTTTTCACAGGGTGGGGTCTTGGATCATGGCGTTTTCTTCGGATTTGGAGAAACCAGCAGACGCGGAGAACCCGAGAGATGAAGATGAGATGGATGAGGATGATATCGAGTACGATGCTTTGGATAGTTATAAGGCCATGGTCCCCTTTGCCCATTTAATTCCATCGGATTGCGATTTGGCCAATGTTGGTAACCCTTTATTCGGCCGTGGAAGGAATATGACGCTGATATGAAAAGTAGTGCGAGCTCGAGACCTCGGAGTCTGCGGTATCTTTTGTCACCGTGAAAGACATACCAGCGAATTCGACTCTCTATGTTGACCCTGGTCCTCTTCCACGATCCGATCTTCTACGACGAGTCGGAAGCTACCCTCAATCGGCCACACAACACGATGTAGTGGAAATAGACTCAACCCTCATCATTTCCGTAGCAGGAAAAGCATTGTCCGACGCCGCCCGAGAATCACGGATAGACAAACTCGTGGAGGAGGAGATACTCGAGGATTCATATGATATCGAGGCGGATGGGGGTATACCTTCCGAGATTCTCTATGTCATCCAGGGATTTATCGTCGATGATGGGATATTTCAGTCTTACGTCCAGCAAGAAAAATTTCCAAAGGCAAAGAAGGATGCTATCACGAGAGATGTGATTTTGGAGGTTATCGAGAAAAGAAGAGAGATGTATAGAACGACCGTGGATGACGATGTGGCGTTATTGAACTCGGATACTGAACTAGCAAAGAGGAAGAAAATGGCAGTTGAAGTGAGGCTAGGCGAGAAAGAGATATTGAAGAGGATGGAGGACATAGTCAAAAGTTGGGGCGACTCCCAAGTAGAAGGAAGTGGTAGTAGAAAAAGAATAAAGATGAGGTGAAACAGGTAAGAAAGAACACATAGAGTTGGATGTACGATATTTAGACAAATTAGACATCGATATAGATCGCTATGATTGCAAAACTTTGCTAAACTTCTAGCGCTTGAGAGACGCCTGATGATTGGGCATATACTATATAATCTATATAACAAAAAGCCTGGAATGCCCACCAATACATTTCACGCTCGAATCGAATGATAAACGCTCCAAAAAGCCTCGCCACATCCCATCAAAAATATCGTACAACCATAATACCCAATATTCATTCAAATCCTCATCTCCTCTTCTAAAATTTTATACTCTTTTCTCTTTTTCTTCAAACTGGGACGTAATCGAGCCTTTGTCTTCCCAATCCATCTAGCGAGTCCCACAAATATCTTCTTTTCACCAAACCAACTGACCGCAAAGCCAACTATTGAAATCAAGATAATCACTCCTTTGAATGACAACGACATATCTGTCAACTCGATGAAATCCATGATAGACTTCGCGGGGTCGAGTAACAGATATGTGACAATGCCCAGAGCAACAAAGATTGTGACAACGTATGGGACTAAACACCAAAAGTTAGCAAACGCATACTGATTTGATTCCCCGAGAATGCTTACAATTCTGTGACATTGGCTTTCTAAATGGTGGACCAACGCTCAAGATTACGCTGGCGAGAATGTATTGGTATCCCGAAGCCAAAAACAAACTGGTATTTTGTGAATTGAGAATATTGGATTTATCCGGATCGACAACCGGCGGGATATAGAATGATTGTCGCTCGACGAGCTCAAGCACAATGAGTTGAGTGACCAGACATATGAACATTTGTCCAAGAAGAGGCGTTAGAACTTTGCGGGAGACTAAGCTAGCGGTCGGCCGTTTAACAGAGAGTTTTTCGGAAGGATCACTCCAGCTCACTGCAAAGACCGTCAGTTTATGGATCAATTATTCAGGTCAGCTATATTTGAGACTTACTGAAGATTGCAATCGGCAGGATGAGTAATAAGTCGATGAATAGGTACTAGGGCATGGATTAGAGGCTTTTCTGAAGGGAGAAATAAGGTTATTTGAGTACCTGGAAATCGCCCAAGTTTGAACCGGATTTGTATAAAATGCTGACGCTAATGAACTGAATGGCCGAATATAAACTCATATACTTGAAGCAGCTAAAGCTTGTCACAAGCGAAGCTCGACCCTCCCTGTTGACGGAATTAGCTTGTATACGTATAAAGACTCGAAGTGTGAAACCCACCTAATTACTTGAGGAACACAAGATATTTCGAAAACTCGACTAGTAAAGGGCGCAGCAACTGAAGCCTCAGCTTCTGACAGCGAAATACCAACATCGGCGGCTTTCAAGGCACCACAGTCGTTGGCTCCATCGCCGCAGAAGCATACAGTGTAATCCAGACTCTGGAGTTTCTCTACAAGTTCGTGTTTCTCGTCTGGGGACATACGGGCAAACACCTGTCCGATAACTAACATTCGCTGCATCACTTCTACAGGTGCGAAGTCGATCATCCACCTGAAAACTTCGCCGCTGACAGCTATCGAATAGTTTCGCATGTTGTTGATATCATAAGGTAACGACAAATCGCCATCCGGTGGAGCTGGTAGCGGCTGTAGCGTATTCTCATCTAGTTTGTAAATCTTGTTATCAACGCTTTCCCATTGAAGCTTCGATTCCGAGGTCCCGGAGTCGCCTTCAACGAAGTGAGGAACGAACACGTGCGCCCTTTTGTCGATGAGCTCGCACTCTCGAGCGACGGAGATAGCCGTAAGGATATTGTCGCCGGTGCACATGACGCGTCTGAGGTTAGCCTGTTTTAACTCTTTCATGACTCCGGTTGTGCTTGGCTTGAGTTTATTTTCGAAAATGATGAAACCGCAAAACTCTAGATCTTTTTCGGCCTCTTCACGCTTCATCTTTTGGGCTTTGACCCATGACAGTTTCTTGATATTTTTCGTAGCACAGGCGATCACACGGAAGCCTCGGTGAGTATAATACGATAGTAGATCATCATAATCTTCTGGAACTATCAAATTCATTAGCTTCCCAAAGAAATTATATATCATGGTATATTCGACTTACAGCTTTCTCGTTTGCAAATCTCAGACATGCACTCCGGTGCACCCTTGACATAGATATCACATCCGCTTTGGCCGAACTGTTTGACAATGACACTAGCACGACGAAGCTGAGAGACGAACTCGAAAGACTTGAAAACCCCAAGTTCCAAGGGAACTTCGCCATCGTCGCCGTCCCCATATTTCTTCCCAGAGGGTGGACGAACAACAGGTGGTGAGATTGCGTTGGCTTGTGCAGTCTGAATTTCTTCGCTATTTCGTCGCTTATGCGAGCCGGCTTCTTCATACGACCAGCCAGTGAACTCAAACATCTTTTGGTCCAAAGGATCGCCAATGAGTTCGCCATCGATGAGCCTGAGCGAATGACAGGTCGCCATAGTCTGCAAGATTGCTTTGTTCGTGACAAAATCGACGGATGGATCCCGTTCGAATGTATTTGGTGGAAGGAGTGTGAGCGATTCAGTGTAAAGATCTGAGAACTTTTTCATACTTCGTTGAACAGCTCTCACACCGAGAACATCAAGTCCATCTTCCGTCAGCGTTCCCGTTTTATCGAAGCATATCACATCCAATTTTCCGGCTACGTTAACTCTCATTGGACTGATGCAAAATATTTTCAGCTTTTTAAGTCGTGCAAGAGCGAAATTTGTGCCGATAGTCAGGGTTGCCGGAAGAGCAGGTGGGACGACAATGGTAATAAGGTCCAAAGCTCGGACAACGATTAGATGAGGAGCGAGCTGTTGCCACAATTAATAATTGGTTATGAAAAGTTGGATGATAAATAGAGCTTACCCCAAGTTCAATGAACCGTATCAGCGTCGCAATAAACCCAAGCATGGCAATAAGAGCCATAACACTAATATAGTAGAAACTGTCGCGATAGAACTTGAAACCAGTTGGTTTTGGGAATAGCATACTACGTACTAGGGCACCTTTTGTAGTATTGAAACCAGTGCGTACGACGAGAGCCAATGCAACGGCTTCTTCGTCCCGTCCATCTTGCGGTCTCCGCGCGCGGATTATCTTCGTACCACAGAATAAGAAGTATTTCGAGAATGCTGGCTTGACCGAAGAGGCGCCGAGATCTAACTCCTGCAGTGCCTCATCGGTACAAGGCACTTTCGAAACCGGTACCGATTCTCCAGTAAGCATACTTTCGTTAACGATGCAGTCTCCGGAAAGTAGAAGACTATCACAAGGGAATAGTGTCAAGCTAGGATCGGTCACTTCGTAAACATCTCCGGGTACCAAATCAGCCGAGGAAACGTATTCCCAATAACCGTTTCGTAAAACCCGGACGTCGCAAACGAATTTGGAGATCTCGCGCAATCGCTTCATTGTTGATTTCGTCTCGATGAGAGTGCTGGTGATACTGACAATCGAGATGAGAAAAATACAGCTAGCGTAGTAGTAGTATTCGTCCATAGACCACAATATTATACTAGCGATCTGGAAGACGTAGAACGGGTGGAATACTTCGTCCAAGAATAAGTTCATCGTACTCTTTTCTTCAATGTCAATCACGTTGGGGCCGAAAACAGAGGCACGCTGGTCCTGTTGGTCATTATCTACGCCCTGACGAGCAGATAGAATACTGTCCCATTCCGGGTCTTTCCAGTGACTGGTGAGCATAAACTTGTCTTCGATGGGGTTGTAGCAGAAACGGATGTAACGGTAGTCAAGGTATCGTAGGTAGTTCAATATCGGGTCATCATCCTCTTCCGCCTCCTCAGCGGCAGCGACAGCCTTTTCAGAAGGTGGGCCGAATACTGTCGATAATACCATTCCGTAGGAGCGTTTTCCTATCCGATGCAAGCTAAACTCGTTCCATTGGTTCTGTTCGAGCTTGTTAGCACCACATTGAAAGCTATTTTAATACAAGCACCAACCTCAATGACCACCCATTCACAATCTCTCAGCGGACACGGCTTCCCTGTCAAGCGCACCCTCCACCGAGGCATCCAACGTAACATCAAATAAAATAAACCAAATGTAAGCACGGATAACACAGTGACAATCGCGGATCCCAATTTGCTAGTTCTGAATCCTCCCACGATTATCGTCAAGTCTTCGGTAAGGATATGGATTTTCTGGTTAGACCGTAACGGCCCTCGAAGAAACAGACGGCTTGTATCGGTGGCGTTCGTATCCTGTCTGTCCAATAGTGGTAATTCTTGTAAATCTCTTGAAGTCCTCGGCGACCGAGCCAGGGACTGACGTCGTGACCCTGCCTCGAGGTCAAGATCAATATCTCCGTCCCAAGCGCCGAACTGAAAGTCGTCGTCTTCTTCTCCGTCGATAATAGCCTCCTCATTGTCCCAATTATCCACTTCATCTTGTTGGAAAAACGTGAAACTGGCTTCAGAGTCGGTGCGAGACCGCCGACGATGGGCGAACGCGGAAACGCTAGAGGGTACACTTTCGGTGATCGGACCGCTAAATATATCTTCCTGTGACATCTCCACGCCGTCAGCGTGCGAGTAAAAGCTGGCGTCGGAGACATTCGATTCTGCACGTGGCCGAAAGCCAGGCCGGGGCGAGGGCGACGGAGAGACCATCGTGTATCGCGTGGCTGGCGTCTCGCATACAGCCGACAGTCGTGGGTCGTCGTAGTCGGTGGCCGAAAGGTTTGAGAGACGTTACGGACCTGGGTAGAGGAAGAGATGAAAGACGGAAGAGTTTTTCAGCGAGGCACCAGACATTCTAATGTGCCCGCACGGGGTGGATTGAGAAACAGGAAACTCGAAGGGCCCCAGCCTGTTCAGTTAGACCAAGATGCATCATCGCCAAGCCAAGAAGGATGCAAGTCCCTCGCCTGCCTCACACGGGCCGCTGCCTCTTTTTGCAGCGACCAATGATAACTCTGCGGCAGACAAATACCACACACCCAACGCAACCTCTGGGATCGCATTCTTGAAAGTTAGTGGCAGGAATGCGAACTCCTTTGCAAATATAACTAACTCATTTAGATGCTATAAAGGTATTATATACTCTGATACTACTTTAGATGCCATTTTTACAATTATAAAAACGCTCGTTTTATATGCAGAGTCCGCGCCACATCACTTGGATTAACACAAGGGAAACATCTATTTGGCGATATCGATTGAGCAGCACTTCTGACTATACTGAAATCAACATGGTACAAATAATTACTCAGCCGTTTGGCCATTGCAATTGCCGGTTCTCTGCTACAGGTCCAGTCCACGGACGTCGCTCTCCAGTTCCAACCATGCGCATCAACTAACCCTCCTCACCTTAGAATCGGCTCCTTGCGCTTCTTTCACAATGACGCAAAATATTATCGGCGCCTTATATGAAATAACACAGACGTGTTATTCTGGAGCCGCTCTACTAGAATTCTCACTATGAGTCTCCCGCAGCTATCTTCTAAATT
The DNA here is from genome assembly GCA_036971675.1 of Orbilia ellipsospora. Taxonomy (NCBI): domain Eukaryota; kingdom Fungi; phylum Ascomycota; class Orbiliomycetes; order Orbiliales; family Orbiliaceae; genus Orbilia; species Orbilia ellipsospora. The sequence goes on from JAVHJO010000003.1 coordinate 744,692, forward strand.
CATTTCCTACTTGGCCTGCTTTCACTATCTTCCCTCTCTCCCAGGCCTTTTATCAACCTCACTAGAGTACCTTGTATCTATCATCTCGCTCTCTTTTTGGCAGCCTAGGTTGACTAAAATCACAATTTTCCATCGGAATTAAGCTACCATTCAAGCACTGAACAAACACTGTAGGTCAAAGGCAACCTGAATAGCGGGTTCCTTCTCTATAAATATCAGCTAACAGTGAAAATTTACAGAATTCAGCAAGCCTAGATTGAACATCTTACAAATCAGCCGTGGAATGACCTTACCTGGAAGTTCTACTCGCGCCATGTTTGTTCTGATATATGTCGAGAAAGATGGAAAGCAAAAGCAACGATGGAGCCTAGAAAGGCGCACAGGGGGGAAACATCACTTCGTCGATAGGCTCAAGGATAGCTCACCGTCTGAGAGGCCCTCCAATATCGGCATAAAACGCAAATTAGGTGATACCGATTTCACTGTGGTGAACGTTGAGAAACGCGATGGGAACATCAAACGCTGGCTTGTTGCTGCACGAAACCCAACTTGCTCCCAAGTTTCAGGAGAGACATTATTCTTTCTAGATTACGCAAAGCAGGAACTGGAAACTAAGCGACCCAAGTCATACCTCCCAAGATGTCATTTTGGGAAGTGTACTGAGGCAGTTTGTGTTGCAAAATGCACACTTCTGGCTCTACTTGAGGCTCCTCGCAAGTGAGAACGCGTGGGTTTCAAATATCCACCATATTTAAGAAGGATTGTTGGGTTATGGAATTTGTGGTAGATTTCACAATGGTGCTAGGGTTCTCCCCGATTGAACCACAAATTTATAAGGCCAATGGCTTTATTGATAGATTGCTCTGCTTAAGATATGCGAATTATCCTCGGATATCAAGATACTTGTATCTAAAATATAATTCTTAGCGAGATAATTCAATTTTTGTCTTGCTGGTTCTCATAACCTTTTAGTGAGAAACTATGTATCCCGCATCAAGTTTGATCAAAGTCATATCAAAATGTTTTGAAACGAATCTGTGTTGGTTGTTGGTGGGTTTTGGTTCCCCGGACGCACCGGGAGGCAACACCGGGGCGCGGGGCGGCCAATCAACAAGGTCGAATATCAAAGACTCAAGCTAAATTTTTGAAGCTCCAACATCTACAAACCGAAACACTTGACTCTGGCCTCCCCCAGCTTGTGAACAACCGATAAGATATTTCGATTACCAACAAACCCAAACAAATACAGACTAGCGAGCGAATATAAATAATACTAAGAGGTCCATAGACTCACCATCACCATGGTTGCCCACCATACAGGCTTGAAGCCCAAGGACAAGGGTCTCACAACGTCCGAAGCGGAGAGATACGCCCAAGCATGCGCTGAAGTCGCAAACCACCTTATCCAACTTCACGAAGAGACAGGCGGGAAAGGAAAGGATGTCAATTTGAATTCTTTGCGGGGGATGGTCGCCAAAAAGCACAAGCTCACAAGAACGCCCCCGTTGACCGACATCATCGCCGCCGTTCCGGAACATTACAAAAAGTACATTGTGCCAAAGCTAGTAGCGAAGCCAGTTCGTAAGTAGATAGTACAGTTGTAGATCTGTTAGGATGATATCTCTGATAATATAAATGGCATTTAGGAACAAGCTCCGGTATTGCTGTTGTGGCTGTTATGTGCAAACCTCATAGATGTCCTCACATTTCCTTCGTACGATTACTCCCATTTCTCACACTATTTAACACTCAATAACATTAGCATAGACTGGAAATATTTGCGTTTACTGTCCTGGCGGCCCGGATTCGGATTTCGAATACAGTACACAATCTTACACCGGCTACGAACCTACCAGCATGCGAGCAATCCGTGCTCGCTACGATCCATTCGAACAAGCCCGCGGCCGTGTCGAGCAGCTTCGTCAATTAGGTCACAGTGTCGACAAAGTCGAATATATTATTATGGGAGGCACATTTATGTCTCTTCCGGAGTCTTATCGAGATTGGTTCATTAGCAATCTCCACAACGCCCTCTCTGGCCATACGACAGAGAATGTGGACGAAGCGGTTCAATTTGGTGAACAGTCGCAAACAAAGTGCGTGGGAATTACGATCGAAACTAGACCGGATTACTGTCTTGATACACATTTGTCATCGATGCTTCGGTACGGCTGCACTCGTCTCGAAATTGGCGTTCAGAGCTTGTATGAGGATGTTGCACGAGATACAAACCGTGGGCATACTGTAAAGGCTGTATGCGAGACTTTCAAATTAGCAAAGGATGCGGGCTACAAGGTTGTATCGCACATGATGCCTGATTTGCCTAATTGCGGAATGGAAAGAGATTTAGACCAGTTCAGAGAGTACTTTGAGAATCCTGAGTTTAGGACAGACGGGTTAAAGATATATCCTACGCTGGTTATCAGAGGAACTGGATTGTACGAGCTCTGGAGAACGGGTCGTTACAAGAACTATACACCAAACGCTTTGATCGATCTTGTGGCTAGGATTATGGCTTTAGTACCTCCGTGGACAAGAATCTACCGAGTTCAACGAGATATTCCGATGCCTCTAGTTACTTCTGGTGTTGAGAACGGAAACTTGAGAGAATTGGCGTTGGCTAGAATGAAAGATTTCGGTACTACTTGTCGGGATGTTAGGACTCGAGAGGTCGGAATCCAGGAGATCAAGCATAAAGTACGGCCTGACCAAGTGGAGCTCATCCGAAGAGATTATACAGCAAACGGTGGATGGGAGACATTCCTATCATACGAGGATCCAAAGCAGGATATCCTTATTGGTTTGCTACGACTAAGAAAGTGTTCAGATCGCACCTTTAGACCCGAACTTACGGGTCAGCCGACCAGTTTGGTTAGGGAATTGCACGTCTATGGAAGTGCCGTCCCAGTTCACGGCAGAAACCCGAAGAAATTCCAACATCAAGGTTTCGGAACATTACTGATGGAAGAAGCGGAAAGGATAGCGAGAGATGAACATGGTAGCGAGAAAATTAGCGTGTAAGTTTTCCCCCTTTGATGGTTTGCAGAAAGGAAACCTAACAATGCTATAGTATTAGTGGTGTTGGTGTGCGCAAATACTACGCCGGGCTTGGGTATCATTTAGACGGGCCTTACATGTCTAAAATGCTGGTTTAGATTTTCAGAATAGCATGATAAATCATTCACGCAGTTTTTAGCTTGATGCATATAGGGGCATCCGGGAGGCAATTTCAGGCGTTTAGGATCCTGTGGAACTTTTGGGTATCATCAATTCGTCATATCTATCATTTGCATATTATACATTAGCCGCTATAAAAGTACAATTTGACTAATCACTCGAATCATCAGTCGCTATCGTCGTCACTACCATAGGCGACTAGAGGACCTCCACCAGTTGCTTTCTCTGCAACTTTTACATTTGTGCTGTTCTGTGTTTTCTGGGCATAAGTCCTAAGCGCGGCCAACGTGCTTCCTGATAGAATGCCGCCCTCTGCCTTTGCATCCTCCGGTGGGGCTTCAAGCAGACCTGCTCTATCGCCACCTTCAAGTTGCTCGTAGCCTTGCCTTCCAACTGGGTTGACGGCGTCTGTTCCTCTATTGTACCAAATCTCCTCAGGCGCCTCGTAGCCTTGTAACCCGAAACCGCTTTCTATCCTTCTTCTCTTTCTAGCCTCTGGATCCTTGCCTTCTAATTCTGCAACATACTCCGCCGGTAGCGCTCTCCTAATCGCTTCCGCTGCCTGTTCCTCTATCCTTCTCTTATCGCGTGCCTGAGCTAGCGGGTTAGGATCAACTGTCGCCCATCTCACGTTTAGGATTTCGTTATGGTCCAGAGACTGGTGAGCCATTGCTTCTTTTGCAAACTGGGCGTTGGCTTCATTGGTATATGTTACGAATGCGACACCGCGAGAATTTAAGACTCGTACTGTGAAACAAAGGTGTCAGTATATGTCCTTCAAAGATAGGGAAACAATCGGGAGTATCGTACTTCTTTCGACCTGGCCCCATTCGGCGAAATGTCTCGCGACAATCTCCTCGATATCATCACTAACGTGTATTCTTCCGATATACAGCGTTCTATTTTGCCTCATGAAACTTCCCACACCACCCATATCATCGCGGTAGTCGGAATGCTTGTCTCGACCGAAAGCGTCGATGTTCGGATTGAAAAGATCGTGGATTGTAGGCAGTCGGTGCAGGTATTCGCAGTGATGCCCGTGGGGACAGAGACCACGAGCGAAGAAGAGACAAAAATAAGAGCCAGGAACTCGGTCGGCTTTAGTGTATCCTGAATCCTTCGCGATGTTGCAACGTCCTTCGGCGTGGTGTTTCGAGATGTACTTGTCCTCGCGATCTCCACCGGACCACTTGTTGTACCAGATGTTCCAGACAGTACCGGTTTGCTGGGGGATTTCGCCAGGCTTGAAGGTAGCTATGTCGACCTGGGGTCTCGCGGGTCGCCGTCGCTTCTTAGTTGAGGCTACGCCGGTATCTTTCGATCTCAAGGCGACTGCATCTTCTGCGGATGTTTCTAGGACAGTTGTGTCTTCCTGCGCGTCGGATTCTGGGGGGCCTGTGGCGAGGGCCGCATCAACCTCTGCCATCGTAGAGCGAAGTTCAAGATAGTACGTGTAGGAATACGGAGTGAATGTAGTGACTTCGGTGTATTGAATCCTTTAAGGCTTTGGTGGTGTCGATTTCATCAAGGTGTGATTGGTAATGGAGATGGGGCACGATTTGAAGCCGAAATCTTGAAGGTAAGTTGGCGCGCAAGGAAAGCCTAAGCCAAACTCGAGCAGCTGGGAAATTGCAACAACTACAACACAAACGTCTCAGATATTAAAGTTTCTTTAACGAGATACCGGAAAATTAAAATAAAAATAAAAAGTTCCAGCCCTATTCTCTGATTACCCCCATTGCCGCTATCAGTCCCATTCATTCTACTCTATTCCATAGATTTTTCAACAACTTTTGTATCACATCTAAATACTCATACTCTAAAAACGAGTCTGCGCTACTAAATGGTGTGGTCCCGGATGTACGCAAAAAATACAAGCCATGTCTGAGCTTAGTATTTAAAATTTCTGAAGCGATTAACGATAGTAAGTGCCGGCAATAAAGAGTTTTGGTGCACTTCTGCCCTCCTAGCTATTTTAGTATATTATTGCCAGTTAGTCTAGGTATTAGCCGAAGAGTTGCCAGCTAAGCTCCTCAGGTTATTCACTACGGGATTTCGATGACGGGAAACTGGGTTCCCTCATAATCCATTCGGACGTTATAAAGCAGATCATCTATAGTAGGCTTTTGGCCCGCAATTTGGATTCGATGATATATAACGTTTGAATAATTCACGATACCTGTCATTTTTGGGGTCGGCTTTTCAATCTCCTTTTCTTTTTCCACATGTGCATTCTATCTATTTCACAGCTTTCCAAAAGAAGCTTATGAAGCTATGATTATCGCATTTAGATCCCAAGCTTATCTAGAGGACCCAATTAATATTTTTCAGCCACTGCACACTTTGGTTTGTTGTTGCGGTTGTTGCGGTTCACTTCGCGTGTTTGTTTCTCTTCTTACTCTGCGCCAATGGTATATCAGGTTGCTTTGCGTCGAGACCATCATTTATTTGTCTAGAAAATCAAGATGCGAGGCACGAAGGAGACCAACATCACAATGCGAGATTTTCACATTTTCAGTTTCTCATATTATCTTTCATATGTTTTTAAGGCTTGACTGTGCGCACCATATTTTCGCGCATTGCTTGAGATCTTTCTCTACCTTCTGTCTGCCTAGTCACTGGTTTTGATGCTAGGGGTTTTTAGCTTTTAGCATAGTCTATAAGAGCCCCTGCGTAGGGGGTAGATCTCCGAGACGAAGAAGTCATATATTGATACAAACGAGGCACAATATTGACTAGCTTGAATGCTTTGATCTTGCGATAAAGATACAATTCTCTGGAGCTCCGTGCTCCGTGCTGTGTAGGCTCCAGACTGTGTGCACGGCATAAAACAGGGAATTTCAAATCTCCGACTCCACTTGGGGATAGCTCGCATTCTCGCTCCAAAAACACCAACCGGCATTAGGCACCTCCTTGCTGCTTGTGCCTCCCATTGGCTGGGGATACAGAAAAGAAGTGATGCACAGGGGAAATGGAACACAGATCTCGATCTAGATCTAGATCTCGGGTTTGCAAATGTAAACGATAGGGTTAAATGTACATCAGTGGATGTCCCGAAATGATAAGCAGACAGCAAGTATTTAGATATGCTAGCTCCGCAAGCGTGCCCCCAAACCTTTCAGGCTTCCTACAATTTTCTCTTTTGTTACGCCTTCTTAGATTATTCCATACTAAGATCTATTAGTTAACTATTAAGCCAATTCATACTAACACTATGGGCGCATATTTGCCAAACGCATCTCAGGATGAAGCTTCCCCTGGGCCCACCCCTTGGCCTGTTCCGTATAAACACTCGTCGCCTGTTCCAACTCAGCATCTTGACAACTACGTCCTCAAAGTGGAGCCACGTATCAACCACGTCGCCGCTGAAGAGAGGCGGTTAATTGAACAACTTGATCAAGAATGGCTTGATCGAGGTGGGCCCGCTGTGACCGTTGGATCACTCAATCACCAGCATGGGCCTTGCTTGTCCCTCATCTTCCCAGAGGGTAACCCGGATAAAATACTCAACATTACTCGTCTTTTCGCCTTTGGCTATATTCAAGATGGTATGTAAATATATATTCTCTATATTACATTTTTCTAGCTTAGCTTTGCGATAGATCAAGGTTTTATTAACATCTGGTGATCAAAGATTGGTATGATGAGGACATGATAGTAAGCGGAAATAAACCACATATAAACACATATGTAGCCTCCATATGTATTCTTGCATTAATTTATTGTATAGGTTGAGATGAAAATTGCAGGAAGGAGCTCGGACGATGTGAAAGTGGCGAAGAAAAATTTAGGACTCATCGTCAATCAAATGCGCTCACAATTGGTAGTAGAGCTGCTGGATGTTGATCCTGAAGTCCTTCCTTTTGTGCAAGGGTACGGTGCCTGGGAAGATTATTCTCACGAGTCTCTTGATGCAAGGGACTTCGAAAACTTGAAGCACTATTTAGACGGCAAATGGGAGGGTGTCGGAAATATGTAAGCACCGGTTGGCTTCCTCCGTTATTGTTTCGCGTCAGATTGCTCATCAATTTCCATTCTTTTGTAACAGGGCGATGATAAAATTAATTCCTTATTTCCACAATCTCAACCTAACTCGCTCTCAAAAGGCAAAGTTATCGCCTCTTGACCAATTATGTTCTCAGGCTGTCGTCCTCACGAATGACATGTTTTCGTTCGAGAAGGAATGGTCAACATACATTTTACAGGATCGGGAGAGAATACCACCTTCCTCCATATTCATCACAATGCTCTCTCATGATGTTAGCATAGCCGAAGCAATGACGATAGTTCGAGGAGAAATCGTTGAGACAGAGGGGACCTTTTTGAAAGAGTGTCGGCGAGTTTTTGATGAGAGCAGCTCAGCAGAACGAGAAGACTTTGCCAAGTATATCGCCGCACTACAATATTACGCTGCTGGTGCCATGATGTGGCATATAAATCACCCGCGCTATAAATCCAACCCAGACTGCCCTTTCTATGCAAAACTAGAGTATAAAATTTCCGCCTTTGAGCGAATCCTTGCTGAGAGGAGGGAGGGAAGGAAGAAAGATGTAAATGGCCATAATCTCAAAGATAAGATCATTACGAGCGACCCCGAAGGAATACCGACTAGCAAACAAAAGCTCAACGGAGCGATAGGTATGTGCTTACGACAACAGCTTGTATTTATATTATCTACGAATTGCTCTCGAGCTCGTCTAATACAAACATTGAACTGCTTCCAGATGTTAGAAATGGAAATCAAAAGGATCTAGCTACATACAACTCTGTTTCAAAGCAGCCGAGTTTCGACCAATGGGAATCCGAACCCGCCAAGATATCGGAAGAAGAGGTTACTGATCCCTTCGCATACTCCTCGGATTTCGGCTTTCAAGATCTAATGCTTTCTGCAGATTGTTCTAAAACCATTTGAGTACATCGGCTCATTACCTTCGAAGAGAATCCGCAGGCTAGCGCTTAATGCCCTTGACCACTGGTACAATGTTCCACAAGACACTTTGGACACTATTGATGGGATTATCGATATCCTGCATAGCTCATCGTTAATGTAAGAGATATGTTTTTTTTTTTTTTTTTTTTTTTTTTTTTTTTTTTTGAAATACGACCTATTATCCACTAGGACTGCTCGGTAGACTACTTAAAAGGAATACAATCATCTAATCGAGTACTTTAGCATCGACGATATCGAAGACAACTCTTCCATGCGTCGCGGGTTTCCATCAGCGCATGGGGTGTTTGGGGTTGCGCAATCTATCAATACCGCAAACTTTTTGTTCGTGAAGTGCTTGGATATGGCTCAACAACTGCCAAACTCTGAGGTGGCTGTTAAAGTGTTTACTGGTATGCCAGTATCTATTATCCCTGATGCAATAGACTGCCTCTACAATCTAACCCAGGTATATCTAATAATATTCGATGGAATAGAGGAGCTTCGAAACCTACATCTCGGACAAGGTTATGATCTCAATTGGACATTCAATGGGAGCTGTCCTACGGAGGCGGAGTACATTAAAATGATTGATGGGAGTATGGTTGCCTTTATTTCCATTATTCACTAATTTGATATTAATACCCGCGGCGCTCTTAGAAACTGGTGGTTTATTTCGGATGGCTGCCCGTCTGATGCAGATACATGCTACGCAAAACCAGTGAGTGCAATTCTCTACCCAATCATTATACACAACGCTAATGTCCTTCCCTTCTCCTCAGCGGTATAAATGCCGAGCATCTCCTCGCTCTGATGGGGCGATTCTTCCAAATCCGAGATGACTATCAGAATTTGGCGTCAGCACAGGTAAGAAAAAAAACTGCAAACTTCTATAATCTCTATAACGCATTTCGAACTGGAACCTCTCTAGTACTCTACGACCAAAGGTGACCTGTCAGATCTGGACGAAGGAAAATACTCGCTCGTATTAATCCACGCACTCAACAATCTCAAGACAGGACGCGAACAGCTCGAAGGCTTGCTTCGGTTGCGATACTTACAAGGTGGGATGAACAATGAGCAAAAGAGACTCGTGATGCGAATTATAGATAGATCAAGAAGCTTGCAGTATACAGAGAAGATTATTCATCATTTAGAAGGTGTGATTGAAAGGACGCTGGTAAAGTTGGAAACACAGATTCCGGAGGTGGAGAAAAATTGGGCCATCAGGGCAATCATGGCATTGCTGAGACTAAACAACTAGATCACGCCGATTTACCAACTTCCATCACATAAATTTCAATTTTTGAAACTGTTAGAAAATAGATTTGAGTTTTACGGTCTTTGTATCTAACTATCTAGTAGGTCTAACTATGCTATTATCTCAATAAATGATTATCAGAAGTCATAAGACCCTCACGGATCTCGCTTCCTACTAAATATAATCGTTGGCTCTAATACCCATACAATTGTAGCGGCTCCATACAAAAGATTAAAATTTTGATAATCTTGCCATTTATGATGCATATTTTCTGCGTCTGAATCCTCAAAATCCAAAGCTCCATGATACGAAACACTTCTTGTTTTGTTCTATGCGATTGGGTAACCCCCGTTCAAATTCTCGATGCGCACTGTTTGAGGGGGTAGAGCATACAGGATGTAGCATAGTAATGTAAAACCTTATCTGAGCTCCGCCATTGACGTCAACATTCATTTAATAATTTGCTATTTCGACTCTATTGTTTATTGCATGCGGGTTCGAGGCAATTCGGCATCTTAGAGTCATTAGCTTTATCTTGCTATGTGACATGAATATTGTGGTTCCCAGGCAGAAACCCAAGTAACACCATGTTCGGGTGGTATTTTGTTCTTAACATGCTATCGTCTGATACGAGACTTTAGGTGATGCGTGTTTTCATTGATAAATCGTATAATATTTGTCACAGATAATAATTCTTAACATCATAATTGATTCTTCTCGTCTTAATGCTCATGACAATTAGGCCCTCTAGAATTCATAGCTCTTCGCCGTTACGAGTCTCAAATACATGTCTTCAGGAGTTTCGTGGTGAATGGTCTCCAGAGATTAATGGCCCAGAAAAAAAAACATCATTGATAATTACGTAGATGGAAAGGCTTTATTCATGATATTTTGGTGCGTCAGGATATGCTTGACGGCTGGTTAAGTATTAATATATTGTTGCTTCATTGCTTCATAGCGCGAGTATATTAAGATAGTAGTCTACCCGAAAATGATTATATAAAATTTGAGTATATTCCGTAGAGGTTGCAGCAACCTCTAGGAGAGCAGCAAACTTTGACTCCTATCGGGGCGAATATAACCTCCAATAATAATGATACTAATAGTAATCTCATTAAGCTCATTTTAGATAATATTAAAGTTTCTCCTATTGAAAGTTTCTAAACTATAGAGCTGTGTAGTTAATTATATAGTAGCTTACGAGTATAGACCTGATCATTTGACGAAGTGGAATATATATATGCAGTTGGTGTTTTTCGCTCATGACTTTAAGAATACTTCCAGTTAGCTTAGTCCCATGGAAGCAGCGCCTTGAGGTTGATAACTTGGTTGATTATGATATTTCAATATTTTGTATATTTGAAGCAATGAATTTTGAACGGCTGGGTATAGCATGCTAGAGTAGTAGAATCCCGGCGAGATGTAACGAAGATGGAAAAGAGTTCAGAGAATGAGGGAGCAGGCGGCCTTTATATATTTTTTGGAACTAAGCTTGATATCACATATAGGAAGCATGAAAGGCATGGAATATTCTAGAGGATTTCCAAGGGGTTCTATATCTACATTCTGATACTTCCGCGGCTTAAATCCCTTGTCCCATAAAAGCTCAGTAGTTGCTGTGGAATGAATATAGTAGTGGAAATTCTATCTTTCCATGACTTTGGCACTGGAATCACATGGAGCCACTAGAAAAAGGATAGAAAGAAACTTTATCGATATCACTATCCATCTCTCTAGTTACCCGCAAGTAAGCACCTCGGAAGAAAATAAAATAAATGCAAAAAGGTGGTATATACAACTAGAAAGGAAAACCCAGCATAGAAACATCATAGTAAATTCTTAGGCGAACATGAAAAACTAGAATCAATGACCATTGGTGATCGAATGCGATGAGGCCACCTAAGCCTTCTTTCCAACGACCTTGAGTTGCTGATTCTTCTTCTTCTCGCTAGTAGTATCCTTTGGCAATTCCTTCGTGAACGGCAAGAATTCAGGGTTACCGGGCAGATATTTCTGCAATACCTTGGGAACGTTGAAGCCCTATATACTTCATTAGCAAAACTTTGTAATTCTGTGAGAGACGCCTGGAGAAGTTTTATCTTACCTCTGGCGTTTGGTAGTTCTCCAAAATACAGCATATCGCTCTCTCTGTAGCTGTTAGGGTAGAGTTCAAGCAGTGCACGTATTTCTTGACCGAATCTGTCTGTGTCTTGGCACCATATCTGATATCCAAGCTGCGGCTCTGGTAATCCGTGCAGTTGCTGCAAGAGACCAACTCCTTATACTCGCCCTGGAACGGGAACCACGCTTCCAAATCGTACTTCTTGGCAGCAGCGTTATTCAACGCTCCGCTGACAATGGCGACAACACGGTATGGTAGACCAAGAGATTGGTAAAACTCCTCGGAGTATCCAATCATCTTGTCGAATTCCTCCCAGGACTTTTCGGGATCACAGATAACAAATTGCTCGACCTTTTCGAACTGGTGGACACGGAAGATACCCCATGCATCTTTACCATGCGAACCGGCCTCACGACGGTAACAGCTGGAGAAACCAGCATAGCGCTTGGGAACATCGACGGAGGTGAACCATTCGTCGGCGTGAAGAGCGGAGATGGGCTGTTCGGAGGTGGCGATGAGGTATTTCTCGTCATCACCGTCAACAACCTTGTACAGTTCCTCATCGAATTGCTCTAATTGTGCGGTTTTCGCCATGTACTCCTTATTCATGAATTGCGGCGTAGAAATTGGAGTGTAACCTTTATTATGGAGGAATTCAAGGCCGTAATTAATGAGAGCTTGGTTCAGGAAGAGACCCCATTGTTTCAAAAAGTAACCTCTGTGACCGACAACTTTTGCACCGCGCTCCGGATCGTAACCATCCAGTCTCGTCAGAACTTCGTGGTGGGAGAGAATATCGTTCTTTTGTTCGACCTTTTCAACGTGCTCCGGCTTCCATTCTCTTATTATGGCGTTATTATCTTCGTTGTCGCTGACGGGGACGCTCTCGTGGACGAGGTTGCCGATGGTTCTAAGTTTGCGGTTTAGGTCTGTTTCTTGGTCTTTAGCGATGGCTTCGAGTTCCTTCTTCTTCTTTTCCAATTCGCCTTTTTGTTCGAGCAATGGTGCCATCTTTTCTTTGTCCTGTAATATTCGAGGATGTTATGTTAGGGAAGGGCTCCAATGGGTGGGTATATATTCGAGCGATCGTACTCCTCTGCATGCTTTGATTTCCTTTTGCACCTCATTGATTTTTGCGCCTTGCTGTGTTACGGCGTAGGTTGCTACAAGCCAACGTGTCAGTAAATGGAAAAAATAAAGGATGAATTGCTTTTCAAAGATATGGTGTACCATTTCTCGAGGCTTGATAGAGAGCGATGATGACATCGACGTCTTCAACTGGCTTGTGTCGTCTCTTTTGCGATTCGCGAATAACATTTGGGTCGCCACCACGTTCCTACTTGACATCTTAGCAATAAAATTTGAGAGGAGGAAGGTCGAAGGGGTGATAGCCGTACTGTGATAAAGGAGATGATGTCGAGCATTTTGAATATATGTTTATAGAGTTCTTCTTAGCTGAATAGAATCTCTGAAGCTGGACGGTTATCTAGTTAGTGTTCGATATTTCGCGCAAGGAAGATAGAGCCATGGATAAAGAAATAAATACCTAATCTTCAAGTGAGCTGATATGACAGCAACTACTGCTATAATGAAGGAGATATGAGGGTAAATTGGTCAATTGAGATGTATCCGACAATGTGGAACAAGAAAGTTGCAGTTGATGGAAGAGAGCTTGGGTCGGTTCCCCACCAACTAACAAAACGGAGGGGCACTTTTGTTGCTCACACGCTGCCAATGAATGACTCCAACGCAACCAACCAACTCTGGCAAGTTTAAACGCGCGTCTGCTTTTACCCGCCCTCGTCGCCGCGTGTTTGTCTGTCAACCTCCGAGCCGTACCCAACCTTCGATTGCAACCCGACCCATTGAAACACCCTTCAATCTCCATATCGTCCATTCCATATCATCGCCGGGTAATCAAAACAGCAGGTATCTCTCCGACCCTTGACTCCGTCTCACCGATACAAAATTCTAATCTCATCATCATTACTTAGATCACAATGGCCGGCGGACACGGCGCACACCCGGTCCACATCCACCCCGTTCGACCCCTCTACCGTATCTTCGCCACCGGTCTAGGCGCTAGCATGTGGTTCTTCGTATGTACTCTCTACCGAACCATACATCACATCTTCGAAGTAGTCGACCCGGGTAACGTGAACTGATATGCGGGAAATAGTTATTCTATAGAATGAAGAAAGACGGCCCGGTATTGATGGGTTGGAGACACCCGTTCGACCATTAGATACGCACCCTCGATCAATAGTTCGCATGACTTGGAGTGATACAGCGGAGGTCGGCGACTGCTAGAGGCATCTACGGTAAATTAGGAACACTCTCAACCTTGGTGCTCTGGAAGTGGATATTACTATCCGATACTGCAAATATGAGGACTCCGGTCTTGTTACATAAAGTTTTTGTATATTTAACCTGCTAGCGTTGTATAAAGAAAGAAATCTATCACGAAACTAGAACATGGAGAGTACCAAAATTATAAGAAATATCAAAGAATGCTTTTAACGAAATCAATTTGAAGAAAACATGACCTCCATTGAAAAGCTACATACGCCGTGAATCCATACCATACATCTCCCTCATAACAAAGAGAGACTGGGGAAAAATTGAAAAAACTCAAACAGCCATTACGCAACAAAGAAAACCCCCACACTCAATAATAGTTCCGCTTCAATGAAAACCAAAACCATCACCTTCAACATTCCTCACCACAATGACAAATGAAAGATGAATAGCATTTCTTATGCACCACCAGCGATACTCAAATCTCGAATCTCCTGTAACACTTGTTCAACCCTGCTATCCAAATGACCCGCTGCGTATTCTTCTCTGGTATCAGCATCTAAATACTGTTGCACCTGCGCCATCCGCGAATACGCTTCCGCGCAAAACCGTAACTGAATCTTCACCAGCGCTTCGAATGAGGGATCGAGATAGGGTACTCGGAGTTCGATCAGCTTGGGTAGCTCTGTTTGTAGCTGTTCGTTCAGTGCTTCGTAGATTTCCTTCGCCATTGAAGCTTCCTTTTCAGCCTATTCATTTCGCAAACCAATCCGTTAGCCATAGCCGTATTTTTAGTATGTAGAGGAAACATATTTGTCAGCTCACCCTCGGTAGTTTTGTCGGATCCTGGTCGGGTTTCTCCACTAGCTTCTTCACTTTATTCCTCAGAGCATCGTAATCCAGCAGTTTGTTATTCCGCTTCTTAACACCTGTCCGTCCATCTCACCATGAGCAAAAATCCCAACCACAATACTCGAAAGGGAAAACGGGGGAGCGAGCATACACTCATTAATATCCGGAAAATAAGCACAAAACCTCGAAATAGGCTCCAACACCGTCGTCCGATACGGCCCATCTAAGGCTTTAATGGTCTCCACATCCAACTCCTCCACCGCCTGTCGATAACTCCTGCTAACCCCGTCCTTGGCCCCGCTATCTCCGTAAAACGAATCGATGGTCTCCGCGATCCGCATCTGCGAGGCCGTCATGGCGCGGAGAGAGTCGAGATATCCCTTCGCTTCCTTTTGTAGATTGTTCGCAGCGGCTTCCATCACCCTGAAACGACGCTCTTCTACTTCGTATTCGCGATCGTTGGTGCGTTCGATTTGGCCCGCTTTCATCATAACCTGGGTCGTGGCCCGGTTGACGGTCTTTTTGAAACCTGTGTAGAGGAAGGGCATCGTTAGTTATCTCGCTAGATGTTTTATTTGGATTGATTGATGGATGATGATAGATTAGGAGCTATTCGGGATGCCTTCTTACCTGCCCAACTCATGTCTGCGGTGGTGAAATGTGAGCTCGAAGATCAAACGTGGAGGTGAGGATGATAGGTGAACGAAGGCAAAGAGATGCTCGAGGGAGAGAGAGATGATCAGGGAGGGATATTTGGAGGCGTGGCTGCTCCGCTTTGAGCAGGAATGAGAGAGACTGTTGGGTGGTTCTGGTTGGTTGGTAGTGTCGTGGGGTGATAACGTTGCTGATGGTGTTGTCAGCTCTTAGCTCAGCGGGGTGCGATGGAAGTGTTGCCCGTGCTGTTAGATCGATATCGTCGAATATGAAAACTATCGCGAATAAGATGAGGATAAGGATTTCAGAAGGATGGAGGAGATGGAATATGAAGGAGAGCAGTTGGAGATAATAATAAGAAAGAATGCGGTCAGCCAGGTTTCATCTGGCCAATGTGTGCGACCCGGACGCATGACGTTAATCCCTGCTGGGACCCATCCTTAGCCCTCCGCCCAGCCACCACCCGGACCCTCTTCGGACAGAGGCGCAGGCCAGATGATGACGAATAGGTCAGCTAGAAGATGGTCGGATCTGATGAGTACTCTAATCCGAAGCTATAAAATTATTCCGGCTGTTCAACTTGTCTACAAAGCGGGTCAGTCCGGTTCCGAATCGAGACTGTCGGCCCAGGCTCCGAACCGCGACCCTGGTACTCTTGGAAGATGAGATCCGAATCACTGATCAAAGCTTATCGCTACTATTGATTGTTTTGTTCTTCTTGACATTTCGAATCTTCAGGCCCTATTCCGTATATCGCAAACCTATTATTCCCAGCGACGCCTGTAAAAGCAACAGCACCAAAAAAACAGATTTTATGTACAAAAAGTCCAAAGTCGCTCACACACGCCGCATTAGTCGTTTCCTCTCCCGCTCCAATCATAAGCATGTAAACCTCAAGAATTGGTGAATGATACTTCTTTAAAGGTTTCGCCGGACAATAGTCCTTACAATCATGTGTGCAACTTCTCGATCGAGAGTGGTCGATATTAAAAAATAATGTTGTCATAAAATCACTCGAGGGATGACACTATCGCGTATCTATTAATTTTGCCCAGCCGCAGCTTTTCGCCCCCTAATCATCCGACGTATTGGTCGATTTGTACAAAATAGTACTAACGTACTATATCGAAAAACAAAAACGCATTAGCATCAAATCAACGTAATACTTTACTATAGAATATAGTTTTTACTAACCTTCTTCTTGTATCTTGTTGTTGCACTTATCGCCAAGACTTGATTCCTGATCGAACTAGTCGCCAAATGGTTCAAAACAACATGATTCGGAATCGGTAAAACGCTACTATCATCTCTTATCGTATTGGCACCGTTCAAGATGACCTTGCTAAGGATCATCGGCAATGACGGTGGAGGCGGTAACTGCGAGTCAAATGATCGACCATACTGTTCCTGCTTCTCTTCCAGATCCTCCAAGAAAGCCGGAATGACGGATGTATACTTGCGAGGAGGCAGAACCTGAGCTTGGATGAACGAGTTATTGGTACTGTTGAGCATGTTTTGTGGAATATCCGGCGCCTTATCAGCCGAGTGCGTGGATAGCGTGCGCTCCAAAGGAGGCATGTCATCCGCGACGACTTCAATGTAGTTGACCAAAATCCCAGCCGCGTCAACAGCAGTAGGATAAGCGTCCGAAGTTCTCATTTGCCCGTCAACCAAGAATTTGAGATGGTGGGTGCCAGGCGGTAGTGGTACCACTGTAGATAAGTGACCTTCACTCCTAGTGAGCTTGTACTTTTTCTTCCAGCCGGAGAAGGTACCGGTGACGTAGACCCTCTTGCCGCCTTCGGTCCATTCGATGGTCGTGGGGATAGCCTTAGTGTCGTCAATGTTCATCTCGTCGAGCTCAACGGTATCGACGGTTGTGGCACTGCCGAAGCTGTTTCTTCGTCGGGAAGGAGCAGGCACGTCGACGACGCTTATGATTGTGTCAATTTTGTCCGGGATGTTGGGATCCTGGATGGACATTTTGGGGACTGATGTGCCCGCGATATCCATACTGCGCGGAGGAGACGAGTTGGAGGATGGAGTGGTGGAGATACTAAGGTCCAGCAGCTTCTCAGCCGCAGAGATACTCGAGGCAGTGGTGGTACCTCGTGCGGCGGGAATATCAGCAGTGGTACTGAGCAAGAGGTCGTGATCTTGGGTGGTGGAGGTGGTGGGAGCGGCCTTGAGGGGTGTGGCAGCGGAGAGGGAGTTCTTGCGTTGAGGCGGACGGCGGGCGGTATGGTGAGTGCCAGAAGAGTGGGGGAAGTGATGGTGATGGTGGTGATGGTGGTGGTGGGACCTGTCGGAGGACCTGGACGAGCCACCAGAGCTTCCACCGCTGCCGGTCTGATGGCTCCCGGCGCCGGACTGGCCTTCCTGTTGTGATTGAGCGTTTCCCATCTTCTTTGCAGGCTGCAGGCCGGGAACGGGATGTGGGACAGGATGCTGGATGCAGGTTGATGTGAGTGAGGAAGGGAGGTTGGAAGACGGATAAGGTCGCTAAGCTTGGGCGAAGTTGGGAATGAACGAATAGGAAGGATGGGGTAGCGGGGTGGGCAGGTCTTGGCACGCGCTCTCACTGTTCACTCTTCAAGCTCGTCTGTATCGGCGACGTCCATTGCAACTTTCAAGCTCCAAAGCTATATCTCATATCATCTCGGTCACTTGAAGATAGGCGCTTCATGCGAAAAACGCTAACTAGCCTTCAGAGTTTGCGAAAAGACTGGTAAGCTTATTGCAATTGACCAATGGATCGATCAATCCATCATGCACGATGCCGTTTGCTATTGCGGGAAGCCCAATTCATCAGATAATACCACACTGTCAACACACACACACACACACACACACACACACACACACACACACACAGCCCATACTGCAGTGCCATTCCGTGTTTGGTTCCAACCCAAATAGATCCCTTCCAGGGGTACGTTACAAGACCATTTTTGGTACTTCCATCAACCGCTTGCGTATTCAATCACCCAGAATGATCATTCGTCGTGCTGTCCTTTGCTGTCGGGCCGAACATTAGTACGGCATAGGCGCCTACAACGGCAAAAAGATTCTGGATCAATGCGCCACAACGTTCTACACGCTAGATTAGATACAAAACGTTTCATCGAGATACAGACATTTCCATTTCTAAATATGCAACAGTTCAAACATATTGTGCCACCGGTGTGCTCGTTCACCCGATCACTCGGATACTCGAATCCAATTACCATGCATGGAAACAGTTTCGACCTATACAGCCCAGTTTCGATATCGCACAGTCTTAGCTTAGAATAAAAGGATTTAAACATATATAGATCACTCCTTGGTACCCTAAATACTTTATTCCCATTATATTTGTTTACACAAACAAACTATCCTTGAAAGGCAGCTATAATCCATCAACAAATAGGTTTTCTGATGCATTCAAATACTGAAATCGCGGCTCTTAAAATAGTTCGTCTTACGGCCGCTTCAATATTGGTTCTCCCCGTAGCATCACTGTGTGACGCAACACCCGCATTTGCACCTGCGCTCATAGCCTTTCCTCTCTCCCTCCCGGTGCCACAAACGAACTCTGCTAAAAAGATATTTCCACGGGCTGACGGTGCAGTCCATCCCGCTTTTTTCTACAAAGATGGGAAGCTCTTCGTGGAGTGCCTAGATCCTGAACTCGTATTTGATTCCCCTCTTGTCTATCTAACCGGCGTTCCTGTCGAGGAATATCACCTCTGGACTATAGAATACGCATCTGATAGGGACGCCGACGTGAGGTTTATCGCTGAGCAACAAAGATGGTGCGAAGACTGTCTCTGTGACAGCGACGGCAACCTAAAAGCAGCACCTCCGACATACGAGTCACAAGGGCGTGTTTTCGATAAAATTACCGACAGCGAAACACAAATTGTCCGGATCAAGGAATAGCAAATGCCTGTGTTGGAATCTACCGTAAGCAATTGAATCGATAATTTGAATTTTCAAAAGCTCAGTTCAAAAACTAGAACTCGCTCACCCACCCACCCATCCTTCTGAAGGCTCTGAGACTACCCTCTGCTCTCTTCGCGATCATACAGCTCTAAAGTTGCCAATAAAAGGATTTTGGGCGAAAAAACTGAAATCTTTGGCTGAGTTTTAAAGGGTGTTATTGCAATACTCTCTTGTCAAACCCACGGCCAGCGGGGAGAGGCATCGGTGCACCTACGGACGACGATTACCGAAAAGCTATCGATAATTTACCGGGGTCTGTCAAAATGAGGAACCCTAAGTGGTCCTGGTCAAAAGGGCTGAACACGGGGGGAGGTATGTACTCGAAGTTTAGAATTAAAGCCTCCGGAACGAAAGAGCCATATTGGCTTGAAGGCCCAGACACAGATATCATAAATAGGAATAGCGGGTCATGGTATTGGTTCGCCGCTCTCTCGGGGGGGTTAAAGCCAAGTTTTATAAAAAGAGAGTTCAAGGACGGGAAAGACACTTGTCCCGCAGATAGACGAGAAGGCGAGAAAACTTGTCTCGTAAACCAGCCGCGCAGCACGAAGGACAAGGCTGACGATATACCCATGCAAATCGATCATGATATCAAAAAGAGTGCCTAAGTTTATTTTTCAAGTCGAAACTCCTTGATTTAAATAAAATTATCTTGCAAGAGAAAACAAAATGGGTATTCACTCAGAGATGTATTATATATACGTATTAACGCTGTAAACTTTATTTTCCTAAATGGCCTTTTCCATTGTGAGGTTGTTTCGTCTCCACCGAGCTCCAAGGTCAAAGGAAGCTACTGTTCTCCATCCTCACTACAACACCCGTCCTTCCCCACTGGGTTTAGAATTTCGAAGGCGTACAACCGATATTGTTCATCCGAGCTTGGCTACCGACATGAGGATATATCCCAAACTTATAAAGCTTCGTCTTGAATGCTCATGTTGGATGTCCAACACATATGTCCAGATTTTGGGCCCGCTTTCTATCTTAGATTCGATACAGACACCAATATGCAACAATTTTGATTTATATCGAGGTAAGTACTTACTTTCTTACTCAAATAAGTCCACAACAATTCATATTCATATACACACCGTGCCACCCGTGCACTCGCTCACCTGTTTGCTGAAATCCTGCTACCGGGTTATAGCTTCTATTTTCTCATCCGGATTTTCACTTATATGCGAAACCGAAGCTAGGAATAAAAAGTTGTAAATAAGTAAGTAAGCGTATCTATCTGCATATTACCCACTCTAAGTTTATGATATATTCTGCCCCGCTTAGACAACCTGCCCACACTCATAAAATAGTAATAGTCTTTCAAATGTATCCTAGAATCAAAAGTATGGCAGCTACATTTCTAATCCTCCTCGCAGCACAACTATACAATGCAGCACCCGCGCTAGCGCCCATATTCTCCCCACTCTCGCTACCAGCGCCCGAAACCAGTCCCGTCAAAAATAAAGTCCCACGAATGGACCCTCTGGTTCATCACTCCTTTTTCTACGGAAAGAGTTCTCCCTTGGTAGCGTGCCTAGATCCTGAGACTGTGTTCGATGCGCCTCTTGTACCTGTAACTGGGGTACCCGACTACGAATATCACATTTGGACTATCGAATACGCCTTTGACCGAGACGCCGGCATAAGATATATCACCGAGCAACAAGAGAGCTGTAAGCATTGCCAATGCGACGTCGATGCACAATTACGACCACGATACGCTGCGGTGTATAATGATAATTGGCGGGCACGCGATTGCCCGGACCAAGCACGAGTAGATGTGTGTATCGCGGTTTATCGTAAGTACTTTGATTTATACTCTTGAATTTTTTCACGGATTAGTTTGCTTTAAATTCAAGATCAATTACGTCTGTCCGTCCGACAATTCACTTATCCATGTATTTACCCAATCTAAATTCATATAATTCTATGATGAGCCATTTACCGATTTAGTATAGCAAGACCTAGTTGGCGTTCCTTTCCATTTCTTTATCCGTTCTCTTTCATTTTTGGTTCATCTGCGGTATCCCGAAGGACTACTCATTAAATTATATAGGCTGCTATTGCTACATTAGTCTCCAAAACCCAAAGCGCATAAAAGGTATTATTGCCACAGACCAGGATTACCAAGACGCTATAGATAACATACCAGAAGTGATCAAAGCGAGCAATCCCAATTGGAAATGGCGTCAAGGCGCCCCCAGGGGTAATGGGGGATTAACGTTCTCGAATAACAGGGTCAAAGCACCGGGTACGAACGAGCCATATTGGCTTGAAGGACCGGACACGAGCATTATAAATGGAAACAGCGGGACATGGAACTGGTTCGCCGCTCTCTCCGGGGGGTCAAAGCCAGGCTTAAAAAAGAGAGATCCAAAGAATAGTGACGGGGCGGCAAACGATAAATGTCCCGTAGATGGAAGAGACGATAAAACTGACGATACATGCACACAACCGAACCAGGATACCCAGGAGGCCTCGGAGGCCCAAGTTCCAGGATAATGGCCTTTCATCTCTATAAACCCTCCTTAGACGAAGCTAAAACAACATGGGCTCTTATACTCACCATAAACATTTTTCTGTCATGTTGTAGAATTAGAATAAACCTCATGTTCCATCCTAACTACAAATGCCATTCCTTTTCCGTTGGGATTTACCATTTAGAACGCTCACAGTCGATATTATATGTCTGATATTGACTATTTGGAGTATAAATCATAAAATTCTAGAGCTTCGCCTGAATACCGGTCATCCTGGATGTCCAATATTTATCTCCATATTTCGGCCCGGGCCCTGCATGCAGGCAGTCCCAGCACCATGCCTCTATGCCAGGTTGAATTGTGGCAATAACCATGTTGTAAGCTGGATTGAGAAATCTGAAACGTCTGCCATCCCAGCAAATATTTAAAAAATGTTGCAAGGCACACATTTCCAAGTATAAATAACCAAGAAACCGGTACATCATTGCAACACCATGGAACCGATGGCTCAACTTGAGGTTCCGACCTTCCTGTGCGAAACGGGAGCGTTGTACGTTGCAATCAAAACACCACTGATTCCACTGAAGTTTTAGTGATAGAATCGCGGTACCCTGCTAACTCTCATACACACATGTGGCCTTCCTACCCCCCGACCGGTTTACGAGACAGCAGGTGGTTCGCGAAGGTGGTTTCCATATACAAGGGTCTATAAAGTAGTTAAAGTGGCCTCTTTTGTACCGCTGTGGTCCCATGGCACTTGGCTAGTATTTTTCATACTAAAATGCGTATCGGCTTTACTAGAATCTTATACTTCGTGCTGCGCGGCTAATTTACAAGACAAGCATAAATATTTATATATTTCCCCTAATTATCTAGTAGATATCAAGCTTTCAATGCCGTTTTAAAATAGAAAATCATTACAATTTAACCAAATAAATGTAACTATTACCGAAACTCTGAATTGTGAGCATTTTATTCATAAGATTTTGAATAAATCAACCTGCAGAAAGAAGAATGAAGGGCAAAACCGAAGTAACTTTCATCGAAGTTCTACTCCTTCTCCTGTTGTTTTGCCTCCATGCCGCGAGCGGCATACCCTTCGACGTTAAGCAGGAAACTGGTAACCCACAGAGCTTGGATTCAACCTTCCCCTCGCTATCGTCAACAACCGTGTCTCTTGAGAAAATAACTCGGGATAACCCCTCCGACTCAATATCAAAGCGCGTTCTCGGACCCGAAATTTTCTATTTCCGCGAGAGAATGTATGTCGTATGCGGGCCTCCATCGGAGGTTTATAGTGCAGAACTCCCCATCGGCTCCGGCTACGAGCGTGTCCCCATCGATGAAGTGCACATCTGGCCAGTCGAATTCCCCTCGCGGCAAGCGGCTGAACACTACATAGAAAAGCGGCAAACAGGATGCACGAAGTGCCGGTGCAGAAAAAACGGAGTCATGATCCCAGCACCTAATGCGCATCAAATTCTGGTACCGGTAATCGGTGAGCATCTTGTGAACGAGTACAAAGATTCATGTCCTGATGATGATGCGGTTAATACTTGCATCAATGTTTACCGTAAGTCCTCCTCGTAGGTCGGTCGACCATCAAGCCTGTCGCGTTCCGAAGGAACCGAAGCAACTCGCTCGCGAGTCTGACGTAAAGTTTACTGATACAAGTTTGCAAATTTTATACGAGTAGATTGTTATTGTTTCGCAACTTTGAACGCTGGATATCACAATAGAAAGGCTACAAAAGCAACTAATCAGGAAATTATCGATGCGCTCAACCAAATTAGCCCCCTCGTTAAGCTAGCGAATCCGAACTGGGGGTACAGACGAAGCAAGAGTAGTTCAGTTGCATTGAGGTGGGATCCCGATTTTCTGGGCCCCGTATCGAATAACCATCGGAGATTGGCGCCGGGGACAAAGGAGCCGTATTATCTCGAAGGGCCTGGCCTTGGGGGCATAGCGAACTGGGCCTGGCTTCAGAAGCTTCAGGGCTTAAAAGGCATCGGCGGGTTAGAACTGAAGAAGAGAGAGTCGGACGGGGCTACCGATATTGACAAGACATGCAGTACAGATGGTGATGCTCAGGATGGGCATAAGGATATTTGCGCCGTTGAGGGCGAACGGAAGAATGATGGAAACAACCTTTAACGGTCTTCGCGCTCACATGGCACCATATATATGTATACGAGCGCAAATTTCAGCGCGACTGGCTTGTATTTTCTATTCCCATTTACTTGTATATATATTTTAGAACCGAGCAGGCAAAATCAAATTTCTCAGTTCTGGTTCCTTAAAGTTAACGTCAAGAAGTCTAGAGAGTCTAATTTAGAATTCTGTGTTGTTTATGACAGTTTCCAACAAAGCGCCGGCCGCACGAGCTCACTCCCAAGCCAGACCGTCTTTTCTCGATCGATCCGCATCTCTTCGACTAGCCCTATCCTTGCCGCATTCTCTTG
Organism: Orbilia ellipsospora; assembly: GCA_036971675.1. NCBI lineage: Eukaryota > Fungi > Ascomycota > Orbiliomycetes > Orbiliales > Orbiliaceae > Orbilia > Orbilia ellipsospora. The sequence continues at coordinate 768,906 of JAVHJO010000003.1, forward strand.
ATTCGCTGCGTGACATTCCGATACAAATACCGCGTGATATATTTACCATCTTTCCTGGTGGAGAAGAATCCAGGTCGGTATGTGAACAGCGAATAAATTACTACGACAACAGCAGGGTCACCGGCACCAGCACCTTCCTTAAGCTTCGGCCTATGTCCCTATCTCTCATACTTTTTCACCTTGACGAGTTATATACGTTATATTCAAGTCCCGCCCGGCGTAAACCGTCCAGAACGAGGATACATATGTGTAACTGCCCGAACGACTTACTGCTACAACCCAACTGTTAACCGAAAAAACACATCAAACCCAAACTTCGATCTTTGATCTTTCCAAGCTTCATTAGAGCCGACGATCCTCGCTGTCCCAGTCGAAAAGATTGTCTAAGACTCTAGCGATGGAACGATGGAGTTGGCCGATATTCTCCTGATACCCGTACGGGTCACCCTTGCTACCGTTTTATTCATAATATCACCTCTCACGGCTTTGTTGTCTTACTTTTTCGACCTTTCGGTGTCGGTTTTGAAGCTTCCCGTGTGGGTGGCCCAGAAATTAGAGGTGAGCTACCTAATCTTATAAATTCGTTCGCGGCTCTTGCATAGAAGCTTATATAAATACTTCCATACTTTTAGGTGATATACATCTACCTCGGCGCCGCCTTCCTGGTGGGTATATCCATCGGCATAATCTTTTCATTCTTCTCCTCCGCCATCTTTTCAGCACTCGGCATTGATAAGAAGCCGTCTCCTCCACGAACCCCGGCGACGGCGAGACGTAAACTGAGGAGCAAATCCCCCATATCTCCAACAGTCACACAATCTGAGAAGAAATCATCGTTTACGATTCCGAGGGAGAGAGGATGGCTGGAAGGGGGTAGCGGTTCGGGTGCGGGTGGGAGATTGGGTATGGGAATGGGAGCCGTTGATATAAGTCCTTTGAGTCCGACTTCGATATCCCCGAGTTTAGGGTTGAGTGGTGGTGGGAGTGGTGAATTGCAGTTGGGGAGACAGCGGATATTTCCGATATTGGAGGAGGAGGATGAACACGAGGATGAGATGCGGGGCAGGAAGGGGAGGGGGAGGGGGAGGAGAAGGGTTTAGAGACGTTCCAGACACTCAGGGTATCATGAGTGCCCCATAGTTGAGATTTGATATACATTGATCATATGCTGGGCGTTTTTTCCGAGCGACCGGGTACCGGGGATACTTCCGGGTACTTGGTAGTATCCCCACAAAAATCCTTAAACACTTTACCTGCCGGTGTGAAACCTCGCTCGCTATAGAAAATGGCAATTTGGATGCGAAACGTCGGTCGCGGGAGGAGGCGAACCCACAATTTCGATCTCGAGTCGGATGGACATGTACAATGTACCCTGTATTATGCACGAGCCCGTCATCTGTAAATCCTTCTTTTTCATGCAGGGAAACCGCGAGAAGCAAGATTCGACGATGATTGACGTTATTTATCGCAAACCATCGAAATAACATCATCGTGTTTAAAATTTTTTTCGGATGTTCATGAACTGGCGACGTCAACCGGAAGAGAAGAAGGGAGCGAGAATATGACGTTTGCGTGGGATCATTGCATTGGCCACACCGAAAAGCAGCCAAAAGCAGGGAAGGGCGCACGGCGGGCGGTGATTGGGTCGCATACTTGTTCGCACGGAAGGGACCCCATGTCGACAAGAATGCGAGCTAGCACCGGACAATGATATCGTATCGAAGTTATAGCCCTAGCCAGTTTCTAAAGTGGTCTTTTTTCTCACTCCCTCTCACTATTCCGTGCCAGCTGGTGATCGAGAGAAATTTGCTGGCTGGCCGGCTGGTGTTTGACGTTGACGTTGTTCGTTTTTGATTTTTTGGCTTGTGACGATTAAATGGCGCTTGCCCAATCCACCGCTTCCTTCGATTCTTATTTATTCCCCCTCCTCCCTTCCTCCCTCGCAGACCTCCATCAAATCTCTCTCTCTCTCCGCTTCAAATATCATCATCGTCATCATCATCACAATCTTCCGAACTATATCCATCAAAAAAAGTAATCGGTTTGATACCATAATCACATATACAAAATGACTTTCCAGGACAGACTACAGGTACGCATATCTCCTTATCATGACCCCGCAGCGTTTTTTCCCCTCGATACCTCTCGTGTCTCGTGCACGACTTGATCTTCCTTCCTTATCTCTGTATATATGAAGATATCCAGCTAACGTCGGGAAAACGAATAACAGGGTCAATTCCAGAACCACGTCTCTCAGCTCGACAAGGAGGTGGGTTTTTTCGCTACCCCCAGCTTCAAGGTAAATTTTATAACTAACCGGCTGCAACTACTAGCTATCAAAATACCCCACTCTCGTCAACCTCGAGAAGCAGACCAGTTCGTACTCCCTTTCTCCATTTTGATATTTATGAAAATTCTAGAATCAAAGACTCATATCTCTTTTTTTCTTACAGATGTCCCCAAGGTCTACGTCATTGGCGGTGTCGGGTGAGCAAAGTTTTTTCCTTTTTGTTGTTCCTATCTCTCTTTCCCTCATGATACCGAGGGGGGTGAGGAATCAGCTCCGGCAAAAATGATATAATCCCTGCTAACGCCAAAAACTGCTTTCCCCTCCAACCAGTTTCCTATACTTTGTCTTGATCTTCTTTAACTTGGGAGGTCAACTCCTTGTCAATCTCGCGGGTTTCGTCATTCCTGCCTACTACTCTCTCCAGGTAAGAAGAGCTAAATCTAAAGCTGTTTGGAAGCTCCCAATTCTTCCCGAAAATTCTCGGAAGTTGGGATCATCCAACTGCGAATGACACTTTTAGCGCTAACAATTCCATTTCCTATCTTATCAGGCTCTCTTCACAACTCAAAAGGCCGATGACACCCAATGGTTGACCTACTGGGTTTGCTTCTCTTTCCTCAGGTAAGCTCTTTCTCTCCCAAAAAACCATCACCACCGAGACAATTTAGGCGAGGGATGGAGAGTTTGGCTTGTCACATGACCTCCAAACACGGTAGTCACAAGCCGACAGCTGTGCAAGAACAGAATTCAGCTAACCACCCTTGTCGCAAAAAATTATAGTGTCCTTGAAGCTGCCTTGGACCCCACCTACTGGCTTCCATTCTACTACCTCTTCAAGTTCGCTGGTATCCTCTGGCTCTCCCTCCCACAATTCAGCGGTGCTCAGGTCCTCTTCCGCAACGCTCTCTACCCACTCTTCGCTCGTTATTTCCAAGCTCCACGAGGTGCTTCTGCCAACATCCGTGCTAAGGCCGATGCTGCTGCTGATAAGACCCTCTAAATGAGATGAATCAACTACAATACATTTGTTCGCAATGAACATCATGATGAATTAAACGAACGGGAATGGAAAAGAAGAGACTTGGAAATTAGGTCCCCTTTGGAAAAAAGGATACAGGATGTCTTTATAAAAAGGACTTTAGGCTCTTTTGGCAAGCGCTAGACATATAAAATACAAGACTTTTCTCTCCCCTCTGTATTCCTTCTCTCAAACACTTCCGCCTGTTCATGGGAACACAAAACACAACTCTGAAACCTACTCTATTTTCCTTTTTACGTTTTATTGTTTTTCTTTTTTTATTCTGTCATAGCATACCCAATGGACGTTTTGCTTCTTCTTTGATAGCTGTAACCTTATTCACGTACATTCTCTCCGATGCAAGGCATTCTGATCGCTTTTTACACTCAAAGTATCATATTCCGCTCCCAAATGAAACAAGATATGAATTTTTCTTTAATCAAGTACATCAACTCTATGCTTAGATCTCGTATCCACCGTACATAAACGGAAATGGTAAGGTGTGCTCCATCGTGACAGCTGCAGCCCACGATCAGAACCGAAGTTTTAGTTCAACCACAAAATATAGTAGCTTGACCTTTTCAACCACCAGCCATCTCTATCTCTGCAACTGTAAATACCTCTCTGCAAGTGTATCTCGACGAGACGAACAAATCAAACGCATCTGTTCGCAGACAAACTCGAGTGGAAGAAAAATTAATTAAGGCCAAGCTGGCATCATCACTTTCATCATCCATCATCACACCAATGAATAAAGTATGTATGCAATGCAAGGAATGCAGTCGAATGCAATCGAATCGAAAACAAGCTCCAAGCTACTCACCTATTCGCAGGAAATTTTTTCGTCCGCTTACCCCGCTGCATGCTCGCTAGTTTAGCTGTGCTGTGCTGTTGGTCTCGATGTTTGTGTGCATTGCATACGAAATCAAGACATGCATTGGTACAAGCGTGTGTGTGTGTGTGTGGAGGTCCGTCTCGAGAAGAAGCGTACAGTGCATGGGCATGGTATGGTATAGTTTATGCACGAATCCCAAGACAGAAAGAACCTAGGTTATATCTTTTTATTGAAGCCGAGGTGGGTTGTGATCAAGGGTGTGCTCTTTTTAAAAAATATACGCACACCAGCCACTTTGAGTAATGTTGTTTTATAAACGTCTAATCATTTGTCGACTGTCAAAGCCGAGTAACTATAATCGATAAGAGGTTGGAGGCGACTGGTTGGTCGGCTTCTGATCTTGGTAGAATGCGAACGGTCTGTTTACATCACTCTAGTGACTATCATGCATAACAAGGGGAACGTAATTTATACTCGATCTAGTGCATGCTAAATATCAGCTTTAACGCTCATAAGCTGCTTCGCTATGCTTGGCCGCATAGGGTATTCGAGCACCCGACCTGATACCTAAGTAGGCAGTACTATCTACTTGATACCTCCAAGCGTTGGCCAGAGACAAACGAGACCATGATACCGCAAGATAACGATTGTACCACCGAATCCAAGGTTGCACAAGTATACCGTACATGGCATTTTTGTGATTCCAAGAGAGTAACGATATTCATCACTGCATTCACATTCTAACATCTTATCAAACGAAAGTTTTACATCATTTGCTTCATCCGTCTAGTCTCAAGAATATCATACGTCGTTGTACTTTTACGAGACAGAGCAAGAATGGTATAGGAAGCTGAACAGCTAAAATTAAATTATATTTTTTTCATGCATGGCTTCGCAGCTCTTTCTTCATGAAATATATCTATGTAAACACGAGGGAGGAAAAGCAACAAAGGAAATAGGAAAAGATTACTTTTTTCTTCCTTCGATAGCCTCTCTTTTTCCTCATCTTGATCTTATATCATCTCAATGATGATATGTTGGCTTTAACTCTCTCCTTCCTCAAGCCCTTTTCTCCTTGATATCCTCCTTCTATATCTTCATGCCTCCTGCTTGATATACTAGTATACTGACCCTCCTTCCTCGTCTCCTCTCAGCCGGAAAACCCGGGGATTGGCCAAAACCGGAAGGAGACTCTCCTCAATAACAAAAAGAAGTAAAAGAATCCCAAAGGCTTTTATTATTTAAAGAAATAACAACGAGAGTGTAGAGGTGGCTGGTAGTAGAAGCGGCATAGATCTCGTGACCTGGATGTAGATGGTGTGACTTGGTCCTGTTCGCGTGAGTCAAGATCCTATTCCCGCCGCGCACGCCCGCCCCAACGCTCTTTAGCCTCCAATCCCACTTTTCTCTCCTCTCTCTTCTTCTCATAAAAATCCTTTTTTGTCGTGATATAAAAAAATATACAGTATATGTCATGTCATGTATGCAATACAACCAACCACGCCACACGAGATAAAGAATCCCACGCGACGATATGACAAAAAGCAACCAACTTTTTCTTCTTTTCAGTTAGTTTTTTTTTCTTTCTCAATATGAAAAAAACCAGAATAGAATAGAAAGACAAAGTGTGAAGAGAAAAAGAATTCGTATCTCATCAAACTGATAAATAGACTTCAAAGAAAGCAAACGTAAGGAAATACATGATGGGGTATAATGTAATATAATATCAGCAAACAAAAACATCAATATCCTGAAATTCGAAAGTCTCGCACGTTGCCCGCTTCTTCCCGGATATCCTTCACTCTATTTGATATTCCTCATCCGCTGTCCCGAACGAGATTGGTATACAAAAGTTGCTGCTATTATTATTTCTTTTTCTTATAAAGAATCGGGGGGGTTGAAAGTGATAAAGAAAAGCGATAACATCATCAACGGAGAAAAGAAAGGAGATTCAAAAAAATAAATCTCAGTTTACTTTTTCTATAAAACGGGTGACGAAGGTAAGGGATAACATGATATTTTTTTTCCACCCAGAAAGTAATATGAATCGGGCAAAATCAACAAAACAGGGGTATATATATAATATTCATAGAGAAAAAGGGTCAAAGTAATCGTGAAAGCGATATGGGTATGTAGGTAGGGGTTGTCGGCCAGTGTCGCTCATATATTCCTAGTGACTGAGACCGAGAAATGTGGAGGGGGTTAACTTGTGGGGGTAGGTCCTGCTAGAAGAACCTACCACCCCAGTTATCCCCTTTCTGCGGTACGAAAATCTTGTAGGGAAACGGGTTGTAGTCACTAGTCGTTATCGGCGGGATGTGGTCTTTGTTGTTGTTCACGATATCGATGATTTTCATTATGGTGAGTTGAAGGGCAGATTCCATATCTTTTCGTGCCTGCGAACGTTCTATAGGAGTTTGAAAAAACAAATGTTAAATCCTAGAATAGAATTAAGGGAACCATGATGAGTATTCACGTACGGGATTCGGTCCTGGGGTATAATAACGTTATATCGAGCATCCATTGCTCCCAGCATACTTCTTCATCTTTGGTGGAGAACCATGCTTTTCGTTTTTGTTTCTTTTCGAAAAATTGGACTGTATAAGAGAGCTTTGTCAGCAAGGTCGGTTGTTTTGGCTTGAAGTGTCTTTCCGACGGGTATGTGGAAGTTTAGGAGAGGGCTGTGATGCGAGAGTGCTCGGATGACGTACTAGCAATCTGTGTTTTCGCGGATGAAGCGCCTGGCGTTGACTCAACGGAGCGAATCATGGACGAGGTTCGGTTTTCTATCAGTGCATCGAGCTCGGAGTCATCTACTGAAGGCTATTTTTGTGTGTCAGCGGCCCTGTTTGCGAGAGGTACGTATTAATGTCCTGTGTGCGTGCATAGGTTCGTACCAAGGTGAGGTCTAGGAGGTCTCTAGTTTTCGGCCGTATCGAGGGGAATAAACGGTGGAAGAATATGGCGGCAAGGATAGCTACGGATGCATGACCGATAAGCCAGTTAGCAGACGATTTCTTCGAAGTTTCCCGCGATTTGCTAGGATTTTTGCCATATTGTCACGGATGAGATGATGTCTTTTTGGGGAGAGCTGTCGGCGGCCTCCGCTTTTTTGCTGGTGCATGAACAAAAGTGCACCTTGAAAAAGAGTCGACATGGCCAGCCAGCCAACCAAGCGAGCAAGCGGAGAGATGTGACAAACGAGCAAGCGTGAGGAAAAAAATATGACCACCCACCTTTCACGACATCTTTAGCAAAGGTAGGCTCGACGACGGCATCGAGAACGAACTCCGGCGGACGGTTCATTGTGAGTATGTATTGAGTATTGATAGGAGAGAGGGAGGGAGAGATGGAGGGTAAAGAGAGACCGAGGGGCCGTCCGCTGGATTGATTGATTTTGAAATGATCGAATTTTTTGTTTGTTGGCTGGTCGTAGCGAACTGGGCGGGAATCCGAATGAGGGGCTAATTGGCAGCCGGTTGGACGGTTTCAGTATTACGGTGATTGCGACCACAGGCAGCAAAGGGAAGCAGCTCCCAGGCTCGGTTTAAACAACGTGGATATCCGTCGAGAGGAAGTTGGAGGTTGACAGTAGTAGCAGGTTCCTGAATTCCCCTTTTTTACTCCTTCTATTCCATTCTATTCCTTATAAAAAAAATATTTAAAGATGAAAATGATGATGGCAGCGGTGGTAAGAGTTGGTTGGTTGGTGGGGGGTTTTACATGAAGAAGTAATTGGTTGGCAGTTGTCTCTCGGAGAGGTTAAATTCGCTCAGTTCAGCCGGTTCTATGCGAAAGACGAGACCGCCAATACTATTCTTCTTCTACTTTCGATATATCACCAAAGAATAAGAGGTTTGAAACATGTCGAATTCAAGATTTGAAGAAATGGGGGTATTGTTATCATCTTATATCCTATCGTGAGATCCGGGGAAAAGATGCAGTTTTGGACAGTAGCTAACGGCGGAGAGAGGGAGGAAAGGTCACGACAAAAGCGCACACGCGGCCAGCCCATGGTCACCCCTCTGCTGTGTCGTCCCCTCCGATGATGCCGTCCATGGCGACGGTCCTGGCCATGGTGACCGGGTCATTCACGTCGTTTGAATGGGAGAGTTCGTCCCATCTCTGCCCTGTTTGCACTTGCTCTGTTCGGACCCCTCGTTCTGCCTGCCTTCAATCCTGCACTTCTCATTCGCCTACCCAGGGGCAAGTTACAGCTTGGGTCATTTTCAATAAGCCAGCTACCAGTGGTCAACTCGAACACGCTCGATGTTCATCGGAGATATAAGATTGAGGTTTTTTTCGGTCGGCAAAGTCGGCGACTAGCAGAAAATTCAATACTAACGTTACTGGCCGAGATACCTCCGACGAAATCTTTCGAAAAGAACCTCAGCTCCGGGGTCTTCTCCTTACTCGAATGGTTTGGGTAACAACTTTTTTTAAACCGAGCTTTTGCTCGAGCTCTCTCGGATTTCGGCCAACCGCTGAATTTTACCAAATTTATTCCAATAAAAATGAGTGATTTCGGGGGGGCTCTGCGTGAATTCATGAAAATAGACGAATCAGCGGGGTCCATTTCAGCATGATAGATCTATTAAAGCCGCACAAATAAAACGGGGCATGACGCCTAATCTTATCTCTCGTATCCCTTTGATCGATAATAGATCTATCCGATGAGGGTGCCCTTTAGCCTGAAATAACAAATCTAAATTTCGAGATGGGTATTTTTGGAGAATCGGATCGAGAGAAATCTTGAATCTTGAATCGATTCGACAGGCCGGCAGCCGGGGTTGGACAGGTGCACCGGACGGGGCGGGGGACAGGGGTGTCGTGGGGCACCATTCCTCGCTCACTTTCCGTTCTGGGAATGTGCTTTCCAACAAAAACAACGCCCTTCCCATGCACTCCCGCATGCGTGTGTGTCATGTCACCAAATAACTCCAAGGCACCGCAGACATCGATCGATGTATTTCGCTAAATAAACTAGTACGAGGGAAGAATGTGGGGGGTATTTTTCGCATCGAGCCGAGAAGCGGGGAAGAGTCTGCCCATGACGTTATCCCTTCTACTCATTCCGATAGCTATTTCCGTTGGTCTCAGTTATCGTATTTAAAGCTCAATGCAATCTAATCTAGACGGATTGATAGATTTCCTTCATCTAAAATCTCCGATAGAGTTATAGACTTATAGACCTTATATAAATTTTGAGAATCTATATACACTTTGTGCCTTTAATTCGTCAATATGGTCAAGCCACTTGAAACATATACTCATCCACCGGAGACTAAAGAGGATGGTAAGTCGCACATTATCCCTACAACTAGAGTCATTCTCAAAATCTCTATAACTAACAGTTTGAATTAGTAAAATATGCCGACTTGGTCACAATCGATCTTGAGGAATTCGACAAACCAGGCGGCCCTGAAAGGTTGGCCGCCCAGCTCAAAGATGCCGCCCATGAAGTTGGTAGGCTCATCAGAAAGCCCATATTACACCCTTAGTAGTATCTGACAAGATTTACAGGCTTCTTCTACATAAAAAACTTTGGCCTAACCCAAGAGCAAATCAACCGCCAATTCGCCATCGGCAAAGAATTCTTCTCCCTTCCCGAAGACCAACGCCGCAGCTTCCGCGCCCCGCTCGAAGAAGGTATTTACAACGGCTACCGTCCCCTAGGCTCCATCGAAATCCTCCCAGGCCTTCGCGACAACATTGAATTCTACAACATCATGAAATTCCTCCCCCAATACGACCGCGTCCACCCCGAAATCATCCGCCAACACTACGAAGAAATCGAAAAATTCCACCGCCACTGCCACGAAAACATCGCATACAAGATATTCCGCATCCTAGCCATCATTCTCGAAATCCCAGAAGAAACCCTCGTCAACGGCCACCTCTACGACTCCGAATGTGATTCTGGCTTACGTTACATGTGCTACCGCGCTCGCTCCGCCGAGGAGAACGAGAAATTCAAGGGTTTGTATTCTCGCGGTCACACCGACAACGGTACCATCACGTTTGTGTTCCAGCAACCCGTTGCCGCATTGCAGGTTAAGAAACATGACGACTCGGAATGGGAGTACTGTCGTATCCCGGAGGGTGTCATGTCGGTCAATATCGCGGATCTACTCACCATTCTATCAAACGGGTATCTAAAAAGCGGCGTCCATCGGGTTATCGTCCCGCCGAAAGATCAGCAAAATCAAGATCGTTTGGGCTTGTTGTATTTCGTCAGACCGAGTGATCGGTTGACGTTGCGGACTGTGGATAGTCCGTTGTTGGAGAGAGAGGGCTTGTATAAAGAGGGGATTAATGAGATTAATATCCCGGCGCCGGAGTGGACTAGGGCGAGAATTAAGAAGAACTGGAGCCGGTCACCCACGGATTTGACTGAGGGAACCAGTATGGCCGGTTTTAGCGTGAAGCATTTCCATGATTAGATAGATTATATGTTTTGTCAGTAGGAGTAGCGATATGGATAGATTAGAGACTAGTAGTACTTGATTGATTTGTCTGTACCACTAGAGAACTACCATGACGCAACATCACGATATGGAATACCAGCTAGAAGCGGGGTATCCCTAATCTCGTCGGGTAAAGTTACATAGTTAATATATTTCATTTGTAATTGATAGATGTCAACCCTTGCAGAGGCTGCATGTAGACGTATAAAAAAGAAATATAATCAATCTGAACCCCACCCTTCGAATTCGAACCCTGGTCCTCGATAGGAATGTAAGGTCCTCCCGCTATCTACCCTATTCTAACTTCTTCAATTGTACAAGAACTTTACTATTACCCCGGTTCGTAGCCATGCATGGCGAAATCATATTACGTATTTGAAATGTTTGCATCTAAGATCACTCGATCGATCCCTTCTCTGCTTGAATGACACCAGAAGACCATCCCTCCCTCTACCATCATCGCCCCATCGCCCCACCCCCCCTCCTTCCCTAGCTCTAACAGCTGTACATAACTTTACTTGGCTTCAAATATTCTTATATTCCATATACCCTCAATACCTAGCTACTTCAACATACATTAGAGTATAAAAATGAGACCAACAGACGTCCAATTCGTCGTCGGCTCCTCAGGCTACTTTGTAAAAGACCTAGCCGCCGTCCGACACAGCCCGTCATACAACCCCCTCTCCTCCACAACTTCGATCCAACCCCTCACCACCGGTTTCCAAACAATAGTCCAACCGGGTCAAATCATCTCCATAATACTACACCTCCCAAACAATGCCCTCGCGATAGGAGATTGCGTCGACGTCATCTTCTCCGGCGCCGCCTCACGCGATCCGTTATTCATCCCCGCCGAACATCTCCCGACATTACACACCACCGTGAAAACCTGGCTGCTACAATGCGACCTCACCTCCTTCCGCTCAAATGCACACAGGTTAAACTCCTCATGGCAAGAACTCCACGGTAGCAGCTGTAATGGCGCCGGTGGGAAACTCCACTCTGCCATACGATACGGTGTATCTCAGGCGCTTTTAGCAGCAACGGCGAGTATATATGGCTGCACAATTGCTGAAGTCGTAGCGAGGGAGTGGGGCACTCAAATCGCTTCAGGACCGGTGGATATCCTCACCAGCTGCCATAGAAACGATACCCTCCAACTCGACCGCATGATTATGAAACGTGCCGATCTCCTCCCGCACGCCTCGTTCGTGCATGTATCAGACATCGGACAACACGGGGAGAATTTACTGGAATACATCGCCTTCGTGGCGGGTAGGATCCGCGAGCGCGGCACGGAAGGATATCACCCGAGGTTACATTTTGACGTGTATGGTACCGTGGGTGATATATATCCGCATCCAGAGCAACTGGCTGAATTTTTAGAAAAAGTGAGAAGGGCAGCGGAACCGTATGAGGTATTGATAGAGTCGCCGATAATAGCGACGACAAAGGAAGAGCAGATTGAGAAACTGTCAGAGTTGAGGCGGGTGATGGCACGGAGGGGGGTAGTAGGGGTGAAGACTGTGGCGGATGAGTGGTGTAATACCATGCGGGATATAGAGGAGTTTGCGAACGCGAGGGCAGTGGATTATATCCAGATCAAGATGCCGGATTTGGGGGGCGTGGATCAGAGTGTTAATGCCGTGCTTTATTGCAAGAGAATGGGGATCGGGTGCTGTTTGGGAGGGAGTGCGAATGAGACGGATGTTAGCGCTAGGATTACCGCGCAGGTGGCATTGGCTGTCGAACCGGACTTTTTGCTGTCCAAGCCGGGGATTGGTGCAGATGAGGGATTGATGATATTGAAAAATGAGATGCTCAGAGGGGTGGCTTTGGTAGGGAGGGGAAAGGTGAGGAGTAGGATTTAAATATGCATCTATTGAATCTAAAAAATAGGCAAACGTATCTACAATTCTTATAGATTCGGGATATTTTAATATAGATGTTAGAGTTAGATGTGGTAAATACGTAAATGGTTGTTTGCTGCATAATTATGAAAATTTTATAAATATTTAAGCACTTGGATATTTGGCGTCGGAAGCCGTTGACTGCATCGTATATCACGAAGGAATTACATTGAGGAAGGACCTACCTTGTACTCACGACGTACGACCGCAATAGTCTTAATCAAAACTGATATATCTGATATATCTAATATCTGATGTATAATGAATGAAGATCCCGGAAGCTTGCAAGTACCTAAGCAGGGAGGCACTATAAGGGTGGGAGTACGCAAGTACCTTTGTTAATAGCAATAATATCTATGATAGTTAAATAATAAGATGGTTCAACATGTTGGATTTTGTGAACCGTGCGTTAGCCATGGCGGATCAGTTTGGCTACAGCAATCTAGATCTTCGAGTGACGAAAAGCCGAAATAACCGGGTTTCCGCATGACTGATTAGGTCCACATCATTTCTTGGTCAAGGCTAGGCTGCTTTTCTCCTCATCGCTGCAGCTGCAAGGACGGCAGTTGGTGGACCAATTAGTGGCAGAGCTAAATTTCCGGGCCGGAAATCAAATTGGAACCCGCCCCCGAGATGGACATTGGTGCCCACTTTCGGGGACACAACACCCCTTCCAAATCCGTCCCGAGATCTAGAGCTAGATTGATCAACCTTCAGCTCAAGCATGCGAGCGTGCACGCGCGCAGTCCTTTATAAAAACACCATGCGCAGGCGCACAATGAATCGAAAATTTACCTCTATATTCCAAAAAGCATTGAACTCTATAACATAAATAAAAATGGCTAAATCAGTCCTTATCACCGGGTGCAGCCAAGGCGGAATGGGCGACGCTCTCGCGCAGGAATTCCACCGCCGCGGTTTCAAGGTCTTCGCCTCCGCCAGAAACTTGAAAAAGACCGAACACCTTGTCGCAATGGGCATTCAAGTTGTCGAGCTAGACGTCTTGGATGAAAAACTCGTAGACGCAGCTGTCGATATTGTGAGGGAATCCACGGGGGGTAAACTAGATTACCTCATCAACAATGCTGCTATAGGTATATTCTATAAAACTAGCCACATACTATACATCATTGCTCGGAAATTTATTGACAAAATTGTGATTGTAGAATCCTGTACCGGAATCCTAGACACCGATATCGCCAAAGCCAAACACCTTTTCGATACAAACCTTTGGTCCGTCATTACCGTCACTAAAGCCTTTATTCCACTGCTTCGAGCCGCCCGCGGCACCGTCGTAAACCACAGCTCTGTCGGTTCGAAAGTTTGCATGCCATTTTTGGGTATTTACAGCGCTTCCAAAGCTGGATTGGACCAGATATCAGATGCAATGAGGATGGAGTTCCGGTCGATTGGTGTTTCGGTTGTTATTCTTTCCACCGCTGGTGTCAAGACTCGAATGTTGGAAAATCGGGAACCGATGTTTGTACCAGAAGGGTCGATATTTGCTCGCCACAAGACAGAAGTGGAGAAACTCAAAAACGAAGAAAAAGTCGTAGGCATCATGCCGGACGAGTTTGCCAAAACAGTTGTACCTAAGCTGCTGAAAAAGTCCAAGCCGACGAGGATCTGGGCAGGCGAGAGCGCAACTTCAGTCTGGTTGACGCTTCTTTTATTTCCCCAATGGATGATTGACTGGGTTGTGACTAGTGTAGCAGGTGCTGGGCCGTACTTCAAATACCAGGATCAACAGGAAGCTTGATAGATTTATAGTTGAATAAAGTTCATATATTATGATATATCCGTAATAACCATTGTACCTCCAACCAAGGAAAATGTATATCAATTGTTATCGTGGGTAACCCCAGACAAGAAATATATTTCTTCATACGAATGTTGTCACTTTACATTGCATGGGTACTAAAAGGATCAATTCTTCATCGAATTCTCCAATGCTTCTGGCGTATCATACTTATCCAGTAGCTCCTGTTTCAACCTTCTTATCTCATCTCCCTTCTCCCTCCTCAAACCCTCCAGCATCTCTCCAGCAGGTCCGATCAGATGAGCATCCGACAACTCCATCACTACCGCCATCAAAACCATGCTATCCCCTAAAGCCTCCAGTTTCCTATCTCTATCCAAACCATTTAAGATCTTCAACAGCCGTTCAAAATCCATATCTCCAGGCTCCAATATAACACGGAGGACGGCATCTTGATCCCCACCAAGATATTTGTGATACAACCGCGGTTGCACCGTGACAGGGACGCGCGGTTCCAACGGCTGCGCTGAGGCTTCGAGCACCTCCAAGTCCAGATTGTCAGTCCGGTATACCTTTATCGAACCTGATATGAGATCAAAGGTTTCGGAGAAGCGGGTGTGGAAATGCGGTGGAACGGTGGTACCGGGTGTCATATGCTCGATAAAGACGGTTCGTGCGCCGTTGTTTAGAGTTGTGGATTCCTCGATTTGGAACCTACGCGAGTCGTAGCGGCGCTCTGTTGACATGATTGTTATGGGAATTAAGGTTATTATAGGTATAATAAAATGGGGTTTGTTAAGCAATGACGGCCAAAATGAGTTTTCGAGAAGCTTTCTACAGTCAGCTTTATTAATTTATAGTGGTATCTTTTACCGGCTTGCTGCACCACTTCAGTTGACGATCATCAACAGGGATGCCTGTAAGACGTCGACATATGCCGACAACGCGAACTTGATTTGGTGCACTTGGCATTTTTTATTCACAAGATTGTATATATGTATACTTTAGCTTTATCTAATAGATAGTAATTGTCTAAGAAGCTAAATGTTGAGTGTCGACAATACGGCGACGTCGATTTATTGACACGAGGATGAAGCGTGTTGCTCCGCATTCTTAACTAGCGCGAGATACTTAAGTGTCCATTGGCCTTTGGTCTTTTTTTTGCTGGCTACATTATATGCTCCGAGGTAGGAAACCCGCATTAAGCTATGTCAAAGCCATATTTTGAAAGCTGGGGTAGATTTTGGGGTAGATAATATAATACTATAGTAATTTAACCCTGTGGCGGAAATTTGAAAGCCTTTGGACGGTTCATAAACGTAGTTTACTGTCTCAAGAAGGTCAGGGCTCTAAATATATATTTCAGCAGCAATAAAGCCAATGCCAGAAAATTCTTCATCCTTCCAATTAAAACTCTTCGATTTTCCATGAAATGACGTAGCATTGGGCACGATTTGAGTTGGCCTTATGAGATATGAGAGCGAACCCGAAGAGCGAATACGAACTTATTTAAACAATACTATGAGCTCTTGGCCTCTTCGCAGTGGCAGAACCTGAGGACAAGGGTCGGCTAAAGCTCGCAAATAACCATACGCCAATTCTTCGCTCTTTATGTAATGAAGTCTTCATTAGATGCAGTGCACGAATTAAGCTTTGAAGCTTGGAAATTTGATTTTCCGCCTGCATCCTAGAGTTACATCCACATAAATCTTCACAAATCTTCCTCTCAATTAGTTCAGACCCCTGAGCCTAGGTTATGCCTAAAAAACCAAGCCATTTCGCCAGAATGTTCTAAAACTTCATCGGTCAGAAGAAAGTGTTTAAAAATCAACGTTCCGATAGGGTGCGGTTCGAGCCGACAGCCTTGTGTATTAAGCGATTACTGATATCAAGGCTTGAGTCCGGGGTATCCGTCGCGCCGTCGCCACGACAGTGTAACGTCACAGGCTTGAAAAAGACTTCAAGGAGACTAAAAGCTGACCGCAAACAAAAGGTCCATACCTATCAAATATTAGGCGGCCTTGGTAAATTTGGTGTCGACCCCGGCTTTGTCCGCTTCATTTTGAGAAGTTTGCCAATTTGAGAAAAAAAAGTTGAAATGCTGTGCAACGAAGCTAGATGTTGCATTTTTTTTCGCGGGCCGCGAATATGTATATTATGTGTTATATTGCATATCTCCTTCCTGTTTCACACATTACGCTGCGATTGGTAATTATACTTTCATAGATCTTGAAACAATATGTTTAAATATACTCGGATCGTGCAGGTCAGGTACCGTTCTTTTCCGAATTATTTTAGTTTAGCTTTAAGGTATTGTTCCGATGCACTGAGACAGCGAAAGACTCTATTGTCAACAGGAAATCGAAAAGCTTAAAGCTGCTAGTGGGTAATATACGTAATAGCACATATGCATATGCATAGATTTCGATCTCTCTTTTTGAGACTGTGCATATATATGCCCACGATAGTATTTTAGCCACCTTCACCACGCTAACTTACCACGGATTAGATGACCGATTGTGTTTACTATTGATTGCTCTGAAACCATTGTAGAATTCCGAAATTAGTCGGGTCAAAGCTACACAGATTGGGCTCAATTGATTAAAGCTTGTAGGCAGACTTCATGAACTTCCTATTCTAACTTAGATTCATGAAGCACTCAGGCTCGGATTGGGCTTCAATAAATCTTCAGGTAACCCTGGCGCAGGTACAGCAGTGTATTTCCAATCTCTCGGTATGTTTAGTGATCGCTGATCGTTACTCTTGGGTACTGTATCCTGGAATATCTCCAACCGAATTGAGAACTTCAACATTCGCCTTCAGAGTTTTAGGTTTTACAGAGTTTTTTGATTACTCTATCGACATGGACTGCAGTTGGCTCTGTTGACTTCGAAAAATTTTACGTTCATGTTCAATTAGCGCTTGGCTATACTTAGGATTGGTAGGTTTATGGTCATCTCAAATACCTCAATAATGTGTATATAAAGAAGACCAAATCTCCTCCCTATCCGACTTTTTCTCCTCATCATCATCAACATCTACAACATTATCAACCATTCAAATCAACAATCTTATAACTTCACTATTTATATTAAACAATCTACAAGATTTTATAATCTTTTCTTTACAATCATCAAAATGATCGGATTCACCAAGACTGCTATTTCTCTCACCGCTGTCCTCAGCTTGTTCGCCGGTGCCCTCGCTGCTCCAGCTGAGAAGGACTATGCCTCTCTCATCGAGACCGGTCCTGGCATGCCAACTGTCGCAGAATTGGGTCTTACCAACAAAGACTTGACCAAGCCATTCCCAAGTATGAATCTTAGAACCATTATTTTCTATCTTCTAGTATGTATAACCGTATACTAATATTAAAACAGAATCCGCTCTCGCTGCTCGTGATGCTCTCGAGAAGCGTTACACCCCATCGTGCTGGGGACCACCAAAGTGCAGCTATGGTGATGCTCTCGCTTGCTACAACTACTTGAACAGCCTTGGAACCCGTGACTGCCAGGTTACCGGCTCTATTCAAATGTGCAAGATGGGCCACTGCGCTTGGGACGCCAGAACTCTCAACGGTGGATTCGCTACCTCTCACTGGTGAGTCCAATACATCCTAAAACGACTTGATTGAATATCTTGGAGTTGTTGACTGATGGTTTATGATTGCTTAGCTCCGACGCCGCCAAGGGTGGTCACTGGGTTCTTGACAACTGCACCAACGGTGGTCAGACCGCTGGTAGCAATGCTGCTTTCAACAACGGAAACTTGGTCGTCGATGTTATCGGCAGAAAGTAAATGCCATAGTATCGAGCTTATGGTGGGCGATACTTGAAGATTTGAGTATCAGTTCGCAATGGGTTAGCTAGTGGTGATAGTGAATGGGTTCAGGTGTTTTAAAAAATAGATCGCAGATTGCAAAATTGTTTACTAGTTTTTGTGTATTTGTCGACCGGTCCTTGTATTTTTAAAACTTTCGATTTTTTCAGCCGTTCTGGCGAAGGAGATTGGCCATCTTTGGAGCTGGATGCATGTATTTCTAGAAATATGATTTAATGGACTGGATTGATTGAACTCAAGATAACTCTCTGGGTTTTAAGCCTTATAATAGTATTCTTAAAGACATAATTATAACTAGCTTCCTGCTAAAACTCCTTGTGCGCAATTGAGTATACATTTCCTTTACATTCGATGAGGCTACTCAATTAATCCTAAATCAATAGTGATAATATAACATACGTCTACAAGAAAGCTTATTGTCAAAATATAACATCCGTCGGCTGTCCCGGGGGGGCCCTGGAATTCAGCCGAGGGCCCCGGCCTGTTCGCACGTGCGTTTGCAGCAGGAGCATTCCCCACGTCGTTCTTTTGCTGGTCGTCGTTTCGGGCGTCGACACGCGATTCAATTCCCTGCGCGGTCCACCCAAACAAACGTAAACCCGGCTGCAGTCCCACTATCACCGCCATCTTCACTCTCCTTCATCATCCAGACCTCCGCCGACGACACCGACGACATGCTCAAGCAGACCCAAAACTTCCTTCGCAAGAACCGCACGAATCTCGCTATCGGCGCTGGCGTCCTTGGCTCCATTTACCTCGGCGCAAATTATGTCCTGGGAAAACTCACCGAGGCGAAGAATCGCATGGCCAGCGATCGCATAGCCAGAGAAAAGTACGCTCATTCGCCCCGCGAGACATATATCCCTAAGACCTATCGGTAGATATACATATCGGGATAGGATAAGCTGACCCTTGAAAACCAGTCTTCGCCGACGCTTCGAACAAAACCAGGAAGACTGCTCCTTTACAGTCCTCGCTCTCCTTCCTACCGCTACCGAACGCATCCTCGAACTCCTGCCCGTCGAGCAAATCACTCACCAATTACAAGAGAAAAAGGCCGCCCGGCTCGCCAAGAGCGGTGCACCATCCGAAGTCTCCTTTGGTGCCCTCTCCATCAAGGATGATGATGGCATGTCCATCAAGTCGCTCAAATCCGAGCCGCCACCTCCCACGGGCGAAGGAAAACCGAAGAAAACAAAAGCGCAGCTATGGAATGAATTGAAGATCACATGTACGATACTCCAAGATATACCCTATCGCTGCCGGTTTTCAAATTATATTTTGAGATGCTAACTTTTTATCGTAGCAATCACTCGTGCTTACACCCTAATTTACACCCTCGCTCTTCTCTGCTTCCTCACGCGCATACAACTCAATCTCCTCGGCCGTCGCAATTATCTGTCTTCAGTCATTTCTCTCGCGGAGCGAGACAGTGATGCCGCAATCTCACTCGAGAATAATGAAAACAACCCACAATTGTCGCAAGAAGACTATGATGTGAACAGGAAATACCTAACATTCAGTTGGTGGTTGCTACACCGTGGATGGAGGAAACTTCTATCAGTTGTTGAGGTTTCTGTCAAGCAGGTTTTCGGACCGTACGTTTCTTCTACCTTCTCCGAGTTCTGCAACAAAGCATTCTAACTTTCGTTATAGATTGAACCCACGCGACGATATCTCCATGTCACAACTTCGCGATCTGACCATGCAGATTCGCAAGACCGTCGAAGGTGACGAACATTTCTCGTAAGTCCTCACCCATACCTCATCTAACTAAACATTTTATACAACCTAAAAAGCAAAAACTAACTACCAACGGTGTAAGAACCAGTTGGCTCCCGTTCCTCCTCCCCCCAAATGGCGACGAAGACATGGTTCTCCGCGAAGCCGGGGTCATTCCCGAACACATTACCCCAGACCCAACCGGCACCTCTCAAACCTCTATCTTCCAATCCTCCGCTCCTCTCAAGCGTCTGTTGGATGAAACATCAGACTTGATTGATTCTCCACCCGGAAGAGACGTTCTCGGTCAGTTATTCGAAGCTGGATTCAATGTTCTTTTGGAAGAAAAGTTGGCAGAGCAGGCATTCAAGGTTGTGGCAATGCCAACGCCCGGAAATGTCGATCGCGAGGGAAGGATAACGGAGATTTATGAGGTGCCACCAGATGCCAAAACTAAAGTTGCCAATGTCCTGGCGGTTGTCACACGGCAGGCGCATTTAATTGGAAACGGTATTCCAAATGAGTATTTGAAGGTAACAATCAGCTACCCATAACACAGGCTACAACAAGAGAAGATTACTAACATTTTGGAAACAGGCGATGGAGAAACAACAAGATCTCACAGGATTCAGCGCGATCATTTATTCCAACTTCGATTTAGCTAAGGCTTCACCAACCGATTAAGCACATTTGGCGAGAAATCGAATCAGATGATTCGAAACTCGAATTAGCTCATGAACGCACTAAAAAAACATACGAATGGATTACCACTAGCACCCCGCAGACAGCATAGGGTCTAAATACCTACTGGATCACTGTATCACTCACTTCACCACAGCTGCATTTCCAATGAAAACCATCAGGATGAGAATAGAAGGATAAGGTTAGAACATGTTTAGTTGGCATCTCGGTCGGAATAACGTAAAGGGTAATGTATGTAAGCATAGCGGGACATTTTTCTTCTATATTATCTAGGTATTTTGTATGTTCAGGCATCTCTGTATGAATTTATTTTATTTTATTTTATTCTTCTTACTATTACTACCTTTTTCTTCTGTTGGTTTGAATGGTTACGGTTATGATGGAATATCACTGGGTCTCGTATACTTTGTTTTCGCCTGACCTGCGTGTTTTATACAGTCTTCTAGTTATTCTCATATGTGGTTTTTAAGGTTAAGTCTGCTTTCTATACGCTACTCTTAATGGAATGAATAGACATCACATTATGCATTTTCGACTATGGATACGGGCTTGAGACAAACCGATATACGCAACAGAACGTGAAAACAATAGGAACGCATTAAGAACGGCAAGAGGAAAACTTTTTCGAACTCTAAGGAATAACGGACGAACAATAGAAAAAACCCAAAGGTAGGGGACTGAAAATGAGAAAGAAAAAGCATATATCTAATGTGACAGGCGGTTAGGTTTATACTATTGGTACAAGTGATCTCTTCTTCCATCCAATTAACTCTGCGAAATGATAAACAAAGTAACAGAAAAAAGAGTAATCCCGGGAAAAGAAAACAGGAAAAATGAGAAGAAAGAAGATAGACCGTAACAGATTACATCGTTTCCGAACCAGATATTCGAAAAAGACAGCAGACAGACAGACTCCCATCCCAAACAAACTAAACATAAACAAAAAACAAAGAAGACATTCGAAAGATGATAAAGACAGGTATATATAGACTGGCTGACTCCCCTTCCTTCTCAAAGTGTAGGTGCGGGATGAATTAGAAAAGGCTGAAAAGCGGGCCGACTCAACTAGATTGTTATTCAATCGTCCGACTTTGCAGCCTTCTCCTTCTCCTTCTTTGCCTTCTTGTCTTCCTTCTTCTGTTTCTTTAGTCGTTTCCTCTCCTGCTTCTCTTCTTCTGTTTCTTCAACATCGGCTGACTTTCGCTTCTTTTCTTTCTTTTCGCCTTCAGGCTTGGATTCCGGTGCTTTCATCTCAACATCTGCGTCTCCGCCGCTAGTAGCAGGTTTAGATTCGCCGTCGGGAGCGTTATAGTCAGTGTACTTTTCCTTCCACTTCTTCGGTGTAGCTTCATTCGCACGACCGTATTTCTATACAAGAGTTAGTATCCTTCGGTCCAAAAAGTGGCATGTAGAGGAATTGAAGGGGCATACATCGAGTTTGCCGTCAGCCTTGAGCTTCTTCTTCTCGGTAGCGATAGGTCCCATACCCCATCTTCTGGGGTACAGATCTCTCTCCATGATACATCGCTTAACCTTGGCAACGACACCGTGATCGCAGGTTGTCATTTCAACGGTGGACATTTGAGCGATACCGATGGCGATAGCTTCACCCTTTGTTGTCATCAAGACAACTTCTTCGTGAACCTCAATACCATCCTCTGAATAAAACTATTAGTCAAACGTCATGTATAAAATATGTAAGTAAAAAGAACATACCGAATCGCAAAAGACCGGGAATCATGAGCTTGGCGCCGTAGCAAACGGCATTGACAGCCGAGTCCTTCACGACAATTCTCTTATATCCTGTCAACAAACTCTCCAACGGCCTGATAACTCTCCTAAGATAGCTCTCATCTCTTGTATTCTCGTACATCCACTGCGCGTCCAATACGTCATGCAGAGTGACGATATTATCGTTCTCGCTCAACGCACCACTTCTGACTCTCCTCAACTCCTGCATATGTCCGCCAACACCAAGCAATAATCCGAGATGCACGCACAAAGTACGGATATAAGTACCAGCCTCGCACGAAACCCAGAAAACAGCTAGATGTCTATCATTATCGAATTCCAGTAGTTTGCTCTCATAAATTGTTCTAATTCGCAATTGTCGCTTGACAGCAGAGATGAGCGGCGGACGCTGGAAGAGAGCGCCGGTGAGGGTTTCCAGCGCGCGGGCAACTTGAGCTTCATTTGTGACCTTGTCATGGAGACGAAGAACGCAGACGTATTCCTTTCCGGCGCCTTGCTGGGATTTCACGAGACGGGTGGCACGGTCGAGACAGACGATGAGACAACCGGTGACTTTAGGGTCGAGAGTGCCGGAGTGGCCAGTCTTATCGATCTTGAGGATGCGTTTGATCCAGGCGACGACTTCGTGGGAGGAGGGGTTGGATGGTTTGTCGAGGTTGATGACACCGCTGGAGACGTAGGATTTGAGGTCGCGTTTTAGGGGTGGGCAGCCGCTGTTGAAAAGTTATGTGTTAGCTCTGTTTTCTTTTTTTGCCGAGGGAAGAGGTATACGGAGGTTACGTACACTGGTATCGGAGTGAAATGGCCAGTTCGGACTCGTAGTTTATCATAGTTTTTAAGCAGCAAACTGGTGAAATGTTAGCAACAATATAGATAGGTATCCGACGCCGAGTTTAGACTTACGGCCAAGAACCTGATAGAGAAGAGAAATATTAGTATGCGGTAAACGAAGCGCTTTGGGTTGGTATCTCAACCGGAGGAGGGGCACATACTGGTATCTGTGGTGGGTGAGATGTTCTCTGGTTTGATCGCGTACTCGCTGTCTTCCTCCTTCTTACCGACTACCTCCATCTTGTCGGTCATTCGTAGGTTTATATCTTAAGGAAAGTCGAAATAGTGATCGGTGTAGTGTTCTGTAATGAGCGGTGAGGGCCCAATTGGAGCTGTCGATGTCGAGAGAAGGGGGTTCCGGGGAGGTGGATAGATGATGATGGTGGTGGTGGTCAAGTTTTTTTTGCTGAAGATCGATTGATATTTTTCTGAAAAACGCCAAGCCTCAGGTTGATTTAAGCGAAGAGGAAAAAATTGCCTGCACAGTGCGGCCTAGCCACAGCGCCACTTCTCGGTTTCCAACATCATCGCAACACTCTCCGAAGTGGCGCAGCACATTCACATGCAATCATAAGCTGCAATACAAATTTATCAAAGCCATAATCACAGTCCAGTAAATCATTGAGAAATAATGGCAATGGTAAGATTGAACTTTTATCTATCGTACAATTTTCACACTTTAAAACTCCTAACAAAAAAAGGCTAACCAGTAGCTTTAAACAAAACCCAGAAAAATTTAAAAACCAAACCGAAGTCGCAAAGCAAGCGAAAATTATACAGCCTGCATGTCCGTATACATATAAGTAATCCCAGAATAACAATCAATAGAATAATGTAAATCGGTGGCCGAACTGTCCGGTATCGCCGCCATCCCAACGCCCGGCGCCGCGCAGATACAAGTTCCATCAACAGAGCTCCACCTGTAACTGTTGAACACGGGGTAAACATGACACCACTTGCCGCAATCATCCGGTGTCGACGTACTATACACCTGATCCACGTTTCCACTCGCAGCAGAGTTATACTGTCCCTTAACACCGCAGTACTGTGTCTTCTGAACTTGGGTCAGACGAGTATTACGGAACGTCGGGGAGATAGCACTAGTAAGATCGCACTTGGCTGAATACCAGAACGTGTAGGCGGTGGGATCGTAGGTGAGATAACCCTCCGCGAATAGGTCTTGATTGAAAGTCTGACAGCATGAGGTGGATGGCTGCCATTGGTAAACCAAACAACCGGATTGGGATTTGCAATAATTCGCACAGGTGACAACGCTATCGATTTGTTCGATGTAGTTGTCCCAGGCGACGGTGAAGCTCGGGGAGAGGAACCCCCTCATACCGCAGTTTGGATTTTGGATGGTGTATTTGAAGCTGAGATTTGTGTCTTTGCCCTTATTGAAACCGATTGCGGCGCTGACAGCGTCACCATTGTATGTGGTGATGCTAGTGTCAGAGGATGAAACTGTTGCGAGAGAGATTGTAGAGCTGAATATTGCACAGTTCTGCCAATATCCTTGCTGCCACACCACGAAGGATTGGCAGGAGCTATCGGTACTGCAGTGGTTTGCACAGCTCACTTGAGGATCAGGGGTGCCAAAACCCGTGTCTGCGATCCAATAGTTCAACATATCGGACTTTGGGATCGCATTGATTCCACCGAATGCAAAACTGTATCCAGGAACACCCGAGGCAGTGGCGGCGTATGAAATAGTGGTCGTCCCTGTCGGGGCAGATTGAGCCACCGGAGTTGAAAGCTTGCCGGCCGATGATGTAGCGGCCTTGCTTGTCGTAGCAGCCTTGGTGGTCGATGAGGTCTTCGACGTTGTAGTTGTAGTCTTCGCAGTCGTAGTCATGGTCTTTGCAGTTGTCTTAGCAGATGAGGTAGTGGTTTTGATGGTAGTACTAGAACTCTTTGCAGGAGTGGTAATAGTACCAGCAGCCTTCTGAGACGAAGTTGGAGTCGCCGCAGCGCCAAAGTTGTATCCGTAGGCAGATACGATAGCATCACCGCCGTCTTGGGTTGAGATCGTGGCATCCGCCGTCGTCTCTACTTTATCCCACCAACCGCACCACCAACTCGTACTGCTCTGCCCGCTAGTTTGATATACAGCGAAGAATTTGGCCGACGTCGAGTCTGCGGATGCGGTCTGGGCACATGTCGGTACAACAGCGCTATACGAAGATCCGGTGAGAACTGTGTAGTTGATACAGTCATCGAATGAAGGAACCTTTTTGAGGTTAGAGTAAACTAGGGTGTAGGATGGGGTTGTTGCTCGTCTGATATGCATATGGCGCCCATGGCCTCTGCATTCCGCGACAGATATTATGGCCGAAGCAATGCCAAGGGGGAGAATCAAGTTGACCATTTTGACGAATCGATAGCCGATAATAGCGTTATATATACTTTTTGGTCCTGTGGTTTTGTGAATGTCGAACAAGATAAATAATTAAAGATTCTAAGCTGTAATCACTTTACTTGGTCGCTTTACTTGTTATGTGAAGACATGAAACTCTGAAGTAGGTCTGGAGAGCTTTATATACACTTCAACTGCCATTCACTTTCCCGGATTTCGAAGCCATGGCTCCATAGAAGTCGAGACTCAAGCCCGCACTTAGATCAGACCCTGTAAATCAGGTCCCTGATGCCTCATGGATCGCCCAAGGCTTCTCTAGCCCCCGCAGTCTAGGTTTTGAGGAAAGTAACGAACCACCCGAGTTTGAGTGGGATCCGCGGACACGGGATCCAGAACCATCCGATCAAGCCCTCGAACGTGGTCTTTTCGCAATAGACTTATCGCTTAATCTTAATTGTCTCGCGTGGTTAACGGGTCGAAAGGCTAGGTTATGTTGAAGGTTGGTGAAGTCGCCGGATCCGGCATAGGGTTTCCAAAGTCTGCCCCTTACGCTGACTCGGTACAAGACAAAAGCATCATATTGAGATCAGGAACATTCGCGAACGGAGATGGAAGATATCAGGCTAGCTTTTTACGATCAGCCAAGCTTTCGGGAAATGTTATCAAGAACACACATTTTGGTCTAGATTGGAAAAAAGACGGATGAGAAATGCGTAAAGAATATCCCATATTAGCTTAGTACAGACACCGACACCATGATATTTACAAATTCCCAAATATTGCAGTCCAGGCTAGGTTTCATCTAATCCTACTACTGTCGATGGGAGTACTAGATAAAAACAAGGATGGATCTAAGCGAACTATAACTATTACTTTAGTCGCTACCGAGACGATGGCCAGCGCCTCGATTTCTCCAGGCCGCAGTCGTTGTCTGCCCTGCATTAGTGCCAGTCGATCGGCCAGTATCAGACCCAGAGAACATTCCTTGGGATGGCCTTGCTGCAGGAGCATCTCGACTTCGGGAATCGAAAGCGTGTCCGTATCCGCCACGGTCTCCTCCGATACCACCCGACCTGGTTCCAGGGCCTCCCTCAAAAGAGAATTTGAACCAACTCGGTGTTGGCAAGAGATTCGTTCCACCACCAAACCGAGGCCAGATGACGGTCAGGAACTCATATAGATGTGCGGAGATAACACCGCTGAACAATATGAACACCATTCCGGGGGCCTGAATCGCGGTTACTCCAAGAATAGTATATGGCTGTCAAAATATTTAGCAAATACACAATAGATCGCAGATTCATAGATAACATACAATCCACTGTGCCTTTATTGTGACGAAGAAGAAATTGACGTTTCTCCCACGGTTTCGTTGTCCCCAAGAATATGCCATCGCGATTCCCATCACTACCATCATCATTAGAATCTAGTGCACAAGCAGAGCTGAAATGACGAAATAGACCTACCTTGGCAAAATATCATGCCTCCGAGGAAAAAACTATTGAGCAGCTGGTACAAATAGCTTGTTAGCTCGCGTCAAGGGGGCAATAAGCGATGAGCACCACCATCAGAAAACACCAACGTTCTGTGATTTGACAGAAAGAGACATTCAATGAAGAAAATATATGTAGGGACATCAATAAGCAGTCAAAGAAGAAACAGAAATTCCAAGTCGACAATTGCGAAAGCCATCCCACCAAAGCCACGCCGACGACCGAGTCCGAAGTGAATGATTGATTGATTGATTGATTGAGACAGACTGGTCGCCCGCACAGCGGTGATCTTCCTCCATTCCAGGAACCTTATGCAGCTTCTAAGCACTGAAAGGGCAGATATGTGGAGGTGCGAATGTATCGTAGATAAAACACAAGGAAACAATAGGCGCTTCTGACGGTGGTGACACAACTTGCGACGGATCGGTCTACTTACCAAAATTACTATGCCGTTAAATAAGATGTAGAAGAGGAAGTCTCCACTAGAATCGAAATTAATCGATTCAAGACTGTACCATGTTAGTCATCGAAGCAAGTTGTCGATCAAGGAAAGGAAGCGTACTCTTTGCCATAGTTGTAAAGCGTCACGATATCAAATATTATACTCAGCTGCGGCCCCGTAAGGAAGAAAGACGAGAATATACGCCACAGCTGAGGCGGCATTCGTGACGTGATGAAAACGGGATGCCATATTATCTTCGAGATGGGTACCAGTTGGAAGACGTGAACGCAAATTGAGAGTATAAACGTAAACCCTACGTAAAACCTGTCGGTAAATCATCAGAGTTAGCGAGCAAGGACCAATGATAAGAGTCGACAGTAATATTACTGAGAAGAAGGTCACTAACCTCGTCACTGGCGGTGTCGCAAGCAGAATGTTGCTGACGGCGTCGGCGGGAGTAGCCATCTCGGGTAGTGTTTGGTGTTTGTAAGAGAGGTTCGATAGATTGGAATGTGCTACCGACGGGACGATGAGGGAGAAAAGTGGGATGGACGAATCAACATGGCAGAGGCTGGTAACAGTAATAATTATGTCCCCGGTGGCGACGACCAGCACACGGCGGAGGAGGCAACAATATATACGACGACATATCGTCAAAGAAACGGGGAGAAATCAAAGAAAGAAAGGAAAAGAGAAAGAGATGTTGACAAGTGTTTAGAATTAGCAATCAAAGTTTTTCCTCCCGTGAGTCGTTGTGCCGCCGGGAAGCGCTCCCGGGCCCCGGTTCAAAAACACGAGAAAAAAAAGCCACCGGGGAAAGTCTGCTTCCGCAGAGGAATATATTATCAGCACGATGAGGACAATAGACGAAGAGTTTAGGGCAATTTATAGACAACTGAGCCTGTTATCTCGGGCAATCTCTTCGGTCGCAATCAGGAAGGTCATCGCAAGTTTTTAAACAAATTCTTCCTTCCTTCCTGTTATAATTTTATCACTATCTTCCAACACCCTACTATCCTAGAGATCAATTTATTGACGTCCACAGTATTGCCAAATGCATTCTATTAATGTAGGTATCCGCTAAGTATACAGCTATATCAAACATAAAATCCTATCTTCAAACCAGAACGCCACCAAAGAAAGTCGCCTATGTACAATCAAAATCTTAAACCGTACCCAGCGAATCCATGTTTTAGTTGACTCGTTGCTTCTTGAATACGTTACTCGACGATGGACCTGACGAAAACGTTCTCTTTCGCTCCATCTCCTGTTTCATGATCCGCTCGGCTTCGCTCATGGGTTTCTTCGCCTCGGCTCCCGACGCTGTCTTTGGCTTCGATCCCGACAGTTTCTTATTAGCCGCAGCGAAGACGTTGCCGGGTTTCTTAGGCGCGATCTTCATTGATATTTTGCCTGGGGCAGGTGTTGTAGTAGATTGTTCCTGTGTAACCCCTTCATCCGGTGATTTCGTGGTCTCAGCAGGCTTTTCTTCGACTGACTTTTCTTCGGCGGTGGTCAACTTCTCCTCAGATGTAGATCCCTCCTTCTTAGTGACCGCCCCTCCAAGATTCAACTTGATTTTTTCATCAGTCCTCACCAGCCCCTTCTCCTGCTCCTCTCCTCCTTCCGTATCCTTCTTTGCCTTTTCCGCGTTTGCTCTCTCAATCTGTTCTCTAATCTGTCTCTGCTCTCGCTCCTCGTCACCCTTATCTTGTCTCTCCTTCTTCCTGATCGCCTCCTGCCTCGCCAAAGCCTCAGGACTCCGATCAACGTAACTGATAAACAAGCCTTTCTCGTTCTCCTCAACCCTACACAGCCCCTCCCGCCCCAGATGCTTCGCAAACTCTGTCAAACTCTGCCACCTCGTCGCGTTCATGTGAATATGTTCTTTATTGTGGATATACTCCTGGTAGAAATGGTTGATATGAATCTGTTTCTCGCCATGCGCGGATTTGAGCAGGCCTAGAAAGTCGTGCTGGAAGTCGTTCGAGTACTTGCTTATCGCCTTCTTCGGGTCTTCACCGACGATGAGCATCTGGCGAAGATGGGACTCGGATTGAGTGTGGCATTTGAACCCATTCTCGTCGCGCATCTGGCGCTCGCAGACTTGGCAATACCATCGTAATCGTTGGAGGCCTTTGGATTTGAGTTTGTTGTCGAGGTATTTGGTCGTTCCGACTTCGGCGCGAGGCATAGTGTCGGTTGGTCCGAAAGGAGGTGCGAGGGCGGGCGAAAGAATAGGTTTATATCGTGGTCTAGGTTATACAGGCGCCAGAGAGGTCGGGTTTACTGTCAGTGTCGCTGTATGATGGAAGCTATGTTTGTAGAAATATGGAGTCGGTGAAGTTTTGCGATGAATAATGCATGGATGCAAAAGGATGTGTGGCGAATGTTTGACTGGCTGATAAATAGTCGAGAAATTATGCGCCACAGGCCAGACCTACAACGCACAGCAGGGGTTCTCGAGACCTCAGGCTAAAACCAAATGCGGTCGGTAAAATACCACAGATGCAACGCGGTGAAAATAGTTCCGACGACGTATACATGCAGATCTTGTAATCAAGACTTTGGAGTCAAGATCGAAATACTCGGAAACCGGCTAAACTAATCTTAAGGGACTGGCTAAATAACCGTTTCAATACACAGCAAGGAATCTAGAGAAAGTATGATATCCATCGAAGAACAGAAATTCTTAAAATTCTTTTTTATGTATTTACAACAATGTTCAACGAGCGAGATACGTATATTTACAAGGTTTACAGTTTGATAAAGCAGGGACGTGCCATCCTGTACTTTGTAGTGTCCTACCCGCCAGGTGGTATTAATTAAAGACATTGTGAGTAGTAGGGGTTTCCGACAGTGCCTGCGAAAAACGAGGTCAGCATGATCTACAGCTTGCTCGAACCGAAGGAAAAAATACTCACAAGTACCGGATGAACAGCAAGTTGGTCCGGTGAAGCCAATACCACCGCACTGTCCGTACAAGGAAGCGCACCCAGTGGTACCGCCACCAGTGGTAGTAGATTTGGTTGTCGTCTTGACTCCTGTCGCCGTCGTAGTCGCTTTGGTCGTAGTAGTCGTGGTGCCGGTGCCGCCAACCTTGGGTCCTGGGTTGGTGAGGGTCAACAAGCCAGGACGATAAGGTAAGCTGTTGTAATCACCGCCAGATGATGGGGATCGTCCTTGGTAGAGGAATTGGAGGTTACAAGTATCAACCGGCATTGTTTGGTCAGCACTGCTGCGGATAAGATCACCGTGACTGATGTCGTTAGTCCAGGTAGCACCGCTGTTGGCCTTACCAGCGAATGGAGCGCTTTCGGATCCTGCGTTAAGCGTCCACGAGCCACCCAAGCTGGTTGCTGTGAAGGAACGGAAATATCTTCCGTTGGCTCCCATGGCTTCAACAATCATGAGATACTTGCCGAGTCCTGTGAGAGTGTAGACTTGCACGGCTTCGAAAAGGTTCGCCTGGCTATCGCTCATAACAACAGTTGATGCCGAGCCAAAGCTGCCTGGGAAGTTTCCGATAGGCATGCTGGCACGGTAAATGCTGCCGTTGTCACCCGCGAAAAAGAGGTACATGTTTGAGCTGTCGCCAATAACAGTTTGATCGATTGGGTTGGCACCGCCACCAATACTGCCACTGAAGAGCGTTTGAGCCGACGACCAACTGGTCGAACTGCTTGGGTTGGTCGATGTCTTGTAGGAGAAAGCAGTAGGACCCCATTGGTAGCAGAGGACCCAGATGCTCTTTGGTGCAAAGTAGAACAATGTCGGCGCAACAGTAGAGGCAGACATTTGGGTTTGACTGGCGCTAGCCATGTCACTCCAGTTTGTGAATAGACCAAAGCTCACGGAGCCCCAGGCTGAGCCGTAGCTGGTAGAGTAAACAAGATGCTGTCCGTTATAAGGAACATGTGTGAAATCCTTAAGGGAGACATCGCCGTTCTTTGGGGTCGCCAACGCCGCAGTGGAGGACCACTTGTACGATGATGGAAGTTGGCATTGGGCCGCTACTTGAGATGTAACGGACGCAAGCAAAAGGAGGCCGCTAGATAAAGTAGATCGCATATTGTCGTTTATGATTCAACTTTTTTATATAATAATATTTCTCTATTCTCTGCGCAGGTAGCGAGACAGAAGAAAACGGGGAGCTCAGAAACTAGTCTGAAGATATAGCTGAGTAGAAGATGGGTAGATCGTTGAGTTCTATCGATCCTTTTGCAGATTTAACCAATAACTGACATAGTCAAGCCACTTTATATACAAAAACTTCAACATCAATAAGCGACGAGAGGGCTTGGAAACTGACGCCAAACGGTTCCATAGTTCACCCTTCCGATAGCGTTTACGCTACCTTGGTACTAAAATCACATACTTTTGTTCAGCGGTATGACCCGGAGCCATTTCCACGGCCCGGTCTCCAGCAGGTATAAATTAGATCCATGGTCGTGACACGGATATAGCGAGAGTACAATTGGTGTCTTATCCCTACCACATCAGTCCAGAGTTTCAGGGATCTATCTTCGAAATCTTCTCGGATCTCAAAATCGGTAACTCTCAATTCTGCGATGGTAACCGGAAACGAAACCTTGTACCCAAAAAAATAGGCCAAGCTCCACAATCGTCTCCAAACAACTAGTCAATCCCGAATGTTCTCCAAGGGAAAAAAAAAAAGTATGAAGAAGAGAAAGAAGAAACCACGTTGAAAAACCCCTGAGGGGTTGTGATCTAAAATGTCCTTGTATCTGGATATTTCGTGCCTAAATACTTTTTCCAGACTTCTGGTCAAGGGTGGCCGTGAAACCTTTTACCCACAGTCGTTTCTCGCTTGTTTGCCAAGATTATCCCGACAATCCGAAGCCTTTCCTCCCAACTCAACTACTGAATGATCATAAGGCGCCAGCGGGGAAAATGAAGAAGAACCGCCTTATTAACCGCAACATGGATAGAAGGTAACTTAGTTTTGGCCGTGCGCTGATATCCTATATTAATCCCTCAGTTTCTAAAAAGAATAGTGATATAAGGAAGTATTGAGGTTCCGGAGCCGAAGCAAGGCAGAATTCTCAAGAAACGGAATAATGGGAAAATACTGAATGCATCGATATTTGGGTATGCTTAAATACTAGAGTATCTAGGTACTTTTATATTTATAAATTATAAACAATATTGGAATTTAGGTGGATCGGTAATCTGCGCGAGGATAAATACTCGGCCGGTAAAATTAGATTTATTCTCTATTGGCATATCAATACGAAGAATTTTATCTTAAATATTTTCTTAAGGATTTCGAAACTTTCACGTTTGCTTCGCAAATAGATTACTCTCTCTTCCTGCTTTGTAGATGTCTTTCAAGATTGACGAGCCTTTAGACCGACGCGTGTACACTCTGCCCACGAGGCAATCATATTAGGCATATCTACCGTCAACCCGAAATATAACGCCAAGGAGGTCGAGTTACAGAAGCACAGTCGAGGGAATAGTCAACAACAAAAGAGCCCTCGCAATCGACATACAAGGCTATGCATGTTTCAAAGCGTTCGTCCGGACAGTGCCATGGTACCGTGGTTCATATGAAAAAAAAACGCGCTTAAGCGAGTCCAAACATGTGAAAAACAGCTGTCGGAGAGACAAACTTCACCATATCTGTCAAAGCCGAGTTAAACGGAGACACATGGTCCGCATGGCGATTGCATGACGCATGGATCTATTTGTGAGGGGGGGCTATAGATAAGCACTCTAGGAAGTCAATTTGGCTCTTGGTTTTTGGTTCAAGTCGACGGAGGCGGCGTGCTAGCATGCTATTGCGTCGACCCTGGATTGCCACGAGAAGCTGTGATGCGGATAAAAACTACTTAAGGACTCAAAAGCAACGAATATATAACATTATTATGTACCACGATATAGCTGTACGCCGAATCTCGAAAGGCCACGAGACAATTAAAAGTCGCTTTCAGAAGGGAATTCAAATTCTGTACCCGAATGCGAGTTTTCATATTCGGAGGGCCGGAACAACTGCACAGCAGTAATCAGCGAGCACTATTGTTTGCTTTGTTGTGTGTGGTGCTAGCCTTGACGGCTTCAAAATGCAAAAGTCTACAATGGTTAGCTCGTGTATTCACCTAGTCAGTCCCAGTCATCAAGGTTGGCCTAATAATACTGTAATTCAGATCCGAAAACATGACTTTTCATCAAACTAAAAATAGTCTTACTAATATGACGATAATCCTAGAAAAGGTTGGACTTGTATGCTAACGCCATGAATGTTGGCCACTTAAACTTGAATCCTTTTGAACGTTTTGCAACATCCAATCGAGCCCTCTTATCGTGAAATGTCCTCCGAAATATTATCGCGGAAGGCTCTTGTTATTCAGAAGGATCACTGGTGTGTATATGTTGGATGTCGCGGAAAATACCGCTGTAACGAGGAGAGATAATATGAACCTGATATTGTCAATCCCATTACAAGTGTTGGAGAGAAATTAAGAAGTCCGAGACACCTCGATCCTGCGGCACCGTTGTGACGGTGAACGAGTACAAACAAATGCATAATCAGCCCGAATCGATTGTCTTAGTCCTTCGATCTTCTAGGATTATCGTGGAACTGTAGTCCGGTGCAAAATCGAGAATATTAGGTCGGCCAGTTTCAAAAACTCCTCCCACCATGAAGAGAATCGACATCCCACCACCAACCAAACGAGGCATTGTGTTGTGGGTCTGCCTGCGCAGGGGTGCGTCAACTTGAGCACACTAGCGCACTTGGGCATACGATCGAGCGCATCCCTCGCGAATCGCGATGTGATATCAAGTTCCTGTGCCTGGCATGTCTACCAATAGGGCCACCAGCCGCCGGCATAGCAGGTTTCGATTGGGCACAGAGACCAGATTGGTCCCGCTGAACGGATCTAGATCTCAATGCAATGTGGTTCGACTTTTTGGGGGATCGGGTACGGAAAGCTAAGACTCTAACTTTCCAATTGGCGAAGCAAACGAGAGATCGATCGATATCATTGCGGGCAATAGTTCGGAAGCAACTTCCAGGTAGAAGGAATCTTGCAGGAAGCGATAACGAAATGGCGAATAGGATGCCGTCTAATTGCAATGAAGCGGGAAGAGACAGAGAAGATAGGCAGTTTCAACCAATAAGTTCTATAAACAAACTGCAAGCTGGCTACACAGCAGGCAGACGGACATGGAGGCTTGTAAATTGATATTATGAAACAAACGTACACCTTCGGACTTGCATTTCCTCCCGCGTGTGTTTCTCCCCCATGGTATCGGTCAGATTTAAACGCGTATACGTCGTGAAATTTCAATATTAAGAATGGTTGACAGAAAGCGTCGAAGCGACAGAAAACGGTGTGTTCTGGACCCAACACATGGCTGGCCTGTTGGGAGGCTTCCTTTCCTTATGCAGGGAGATGCCACCACGCACCTTCCAGGACGGTGTGCTCATGAGAAAAATTCCGATCCACCTCGATGAGCCTCGATTTCCAATCGCTATGAGGTTTTCGTTCTCCTGTACACCTGCGAGGGGCCGAGACAACCTAGCAGAAGTAGAGTGAGCGCGAGCGCAAACAGTCAACAGCAAATTGTGGCTGAATTTCCGCGTCTCAGTTTGTCGAGAACTTCTTCAGCTCTTCGTCTCCTTACTTCGGGTCACACAAGATTAGGAATGGTGGGAACTACCAGTATCCCTTGATACAACCGACTTTTATTACCGCAGCGGTCTTCTCAGATAGACCGATTGAAGAAGTATTAAATATTAGATGAGAAAGAATAACCGGCACTTCGAAACCGGGTTTCAGTCACAAACGTGGGATTTAATTGATGGCTTGTTTTTTATTTTTATTTTTGCACGTTTAGAGGCATTTTCCTGCTGCCGTCTATAATATATTATATGTTGATTGCCGGATATATCCGCGAACCGGTTTAGTATGATATCACGCAAACTTCCAACGCTTATAGTCCAAGTTGTCCTTCGATTCTTTCTCCTTGCAGTCTTGGCCGCCTTTGAGACCCGTGATTGGATTTGCAGCTGTTAGTCCCGCCCGCATGGCGAACGAATCATGACGGGTCCAGCTACCTAAGCAGTTAGCTCTGCAGCAAGCTGAAAAGGCCGATGCATTGCATTTCATATGTTGCCACTCCATTTTGCATTTGGCAGACCCGCCGATAGCAAGAGCCCTTAATCAGACTCAAAATTGCAAGAAAATAGTAACTGAAGTAGAAACCCAATCTAAGGAAGGAATGACTCGCATATGCCAACCAGAAACAAAAACTGCCCTTGCAATTATGACTGACAAAGTCAAGTCCAGAATTTTCTGTTCTAACTTCGTACCATCCGCTGTGGTTTGTATTTCTTGTGGAAGGGTAACACAACATCTTCCCCTCCGTCTTTTCCTGCTCGAAATTATCACAAATTCTTTTTTTCTCAAGTTGACGCCCTATTTCCGAGTTAAAATTGAATTGTTTTGGCCATTTAGGTTGATGGGTTGCTCATAGTCTTTTTTTTCTTTTCCATTCTGCCAGTCCTTGTGCTAAAGTTTTAAGACCGCTTCCCATGCACTCCTTCCCTCGGAACTGTTGGCACGAACTTTAGGGCGAAGGAAGGAGTAGTAACGGCACATCAACATGTCCCTTCCTTCAAGCTTAGTGCGGCCTCATCCTATCGACGGAAAATGTAAACGAATGCAGCCATCGGATGTATGGGCCTGAGAACGAGACATCCAACAAGCTGTCCGCCCGTTTGATACCACTCCCTCTAAGCTAGACAACCTTGTTAGATATGTTTTTCACCCTCTCTTTTAGTCGTCCTGTGCGATCCCACCCTGCGGCAACCTCGTGGTACATAATACGGAGATTCTTCCCACAATGTAAGAGGATGTGGGAATAATATTTATTTGATCACCACGACAAGAAAGAGGATTATTTTTTTGATCTTTTCTTTCTTCTTTCCGATTGTTACCTCTGTCCCTCCCACTTATTCACCCACTCGCTCTCTCTCGACCTTCTCCTCTGGGGACCAAAAGCGCCATTCCTATTCTTTCCTCTTTCCACTGTGTTATTGTAGTTTATAGTCCTGGTATACTTGAATATAGAGTGGGAAGATACCCGGTAAAGATAATTGCAAATAAACAACTAACAGTGGTAAAAATTTTGGCTAAGGCAAAATTCATATACCCTACATCATCTAGACTATCTTTTCTAGTCGTAGAAAGCACCTCTCCTGCCTCTGCATTTCTTATTGTTTATATCTTTTAAAGGCTTTTCCTTGGCTGGGGTATTTCCTGGTATCGAATTCATCATCATCTTGACATATACTTTCTCATATGGAAGCCCTAGACTTTCCTCAATCAATTCCATAGACAAATACTGCAAGTGTTATATTTCAGACCTACTATAGATCTCTGGACCATTTGGATTCGTTGGACGCCCAATATTTGTTACAGCAATTGCAATAGAAGGGTTTGGCCTTAACGTTTTCCAAATACAGCCATTTCGTATCAAATTTGCCCTTGTTGCACGCTCCGCCTCAACGGGCATCGACACCGACGTCGACAACCCTTCCGGAGACCTTTCTCCCATCTCACCTCATCTCTTCTCCCCATCATCCGTTCCTCGCCTCATCGGCAATCCAGCAGTTGTCATCAATATCCTTGGTACACCAAGCTCATCAAGCGGGAGATAGTATCTTGATCTATATATATCTATATACACATCGAGCGGCCTGCCCACCTGCGATACCTCTTTTTAGGATAGTTTCCATCGCTTTCTATCCTATTAAGAAAGGCATCCATCGTCTCGATTCACGACGAACGATGGTCGCCATGGGTCTGCTTAACGAGGCCTTCCTCTTTCCGAGGAGTGAGGAACTCACAGTCGAGTCCGACTGGAGTCCTCCACTCTTCGTCTCGCCTCACGCCTCGTCCGTCTTCTCTGCTGTCTTGGTAAGTCAACGGCCCAAATCTTGTCTTTTTGATAGTGCCGGAGACATTAATCATTCTACGATAGCCTTTATTCGGTGTCTCTGTTCTCTCTCTCTGCTTTGGTATGAGTCGTGTTCTCGTTTCTATCCGCCGGGCAAGCACTGATATCATGTCTTAGGTCGCCGTACCTATAATATGCCAAAATGGAGTGAGGTTCCATTAGCTCGTTGGTGTAAGTTCATTCCGATCTATCACTTATCCATTCTAACTAACCATGGATAGTGATCCTGGCGGTCTACGTCGACTCCTGGCTATTCGTTGTTTCTTCTACTGTCCTTAATATTGCATTCGGTCTCCGAAGCTCCATTACTGCTTGTAACGCTGGTATTCTACTCTGTTTGATCTGCTACCTAACTACCAAGGTAACCTATCTCTATCTTACTACTAATTAGTCCAACGATGCTAATTAATGGTAATAGATTGTAAGTAACAAGGCGGCCTTTCGTGGAGAAAGCAACTAATAGGATATGAGCAGATCATCTACTTTTTCCTCGTAGAAAAAGTCGTAAGTATCACACTTTGACCAACGATATGGGGCAAATTCTTAGGTATTAATGTCTTTTTACTATCAGTACATCATCAGATCCAAGCACAAAGGTCCCCGAAGCAAAGATAAGATGTACCTCTTCAATACTATCGGAATGCTCTTCCCATACTTTATCGTCATAATTTTGACCTTCATCTTGTGAGATTCATCTCTTGGTACTAATGAGGTCGAAGCCTAGCTAAAATAAGTAACAGCCGTATCTCGGAACTTCATTCTGATGGAGAGTGCTACATCGGGTTGAAACTAGTTGCCAACATCCCCCTTTTGGTTTTCGACGTTATCATCAACATCTACCTCACATCTCTCTTCCTGATCCCACTATTTGGTAAGAAAAAAGTAAGGATTCTTCCTAAAGTTAAAATAGAATGCTCACATCTATCTACAGGCGTCTGTTCGTTCGATCAAGCGTCGCAAAAGGT
This sequence comes from Orbilia ellipsospora, assembly GCA_036971675.1. Lineage (NCBI taxonomy): Eukaryota > Fungi > Ascomycota > Orbiliomycetes > Orbiliales > Orbiliaceae > Orbilia > Orbilia ellipsospora. The sequence continues at coordinate 807,281 of JAVHJO010000003.1, forward strand.
TCGAGCCATGGCAAAACGCACTTTCTGGGGCTCAGCTGCCACATTGATTTCCACGGTTGCGTAAGTTCAAATCCGCAATAAATTTTGATGAAGTTGATGCTAACTATCCGAAAGCAATTTAACCACTCTTGTCATCCTTCGTGGTCACGAGCCTGGATGGGTTTGCTTCGCTTGTTGCAATGCCGATGGTAAGAGTATATAAAACTAATTTAAGTAATATCACACTAACAATCATCTCGCCTAGTTGTTTTCTCCGCTATTGTTCTTCATTGGGTCACTACAACGGATTACGATACCACACCGGAAAATTCGGAAGGCGGCGTCTGCTTTAGCTGCGTCGAACTCCAGAATGAACTCAACACTGAACTTAAAAAGCAAGGCATCAACCCCAGAAACCGCTGCAAGAACTACTCTGGACCCGGCCGCCTGGGCGGCGAAGTCATCACAGAGATAAGCTCGAAGCCACACAACGATAGCTACGTCTGCGAGGGTATCACCGTCAGCGTCAACCACCAGATTGAGGTTGAAGACGGTTACTCAACACGGGACTCCCGTGGTGATAGCGAAGCATGTTGTTCGAACTCGTCGGATTCTGGGTCCGTACATGCTATTCGACCGAATAAGGAACAGTCTTAGGAACATCTGTTTCTCATTCTTTTATTTGATTTTCTCTCTACTAGTTTTATTTCATTTCATTCGTCATCCCTTCGCTCCCAGGTACACTCTAACACCCGACCGCTGTCGCACTGTTTTATTTCCTTTTTCCCATGAGGGGTTTATCGATCATACCATCGCTATTGGGAATTCTCTAGGAGTTCTATGGTCACCGTTGTTTTCATTTTCCTTCATTATTAGTATTAGCATGCTGTTCAAGATACCACCACTGTTCGTCTCCAAACAATATTGTATTTCCATTCCCTTTCTCCTCCCACTGTTCGTATTTTCTTTACCATCCAGGTTTAAATTCAAAAGAAGCGAAAAAAAAATCTTTTTTCTCCGATCAGCCGATCGGTTCTTAGGTGTCAAAGAATTTAAATAATGGGCGTATCAATGGATTTTATTTTAAGATTTGGGCGTCTCTCATACGATCTTGCATCAACCTAATCGGCTTCAAATTTCCGCACGCTATAATGTTAATGTGAGAAACATCATGTGGGCAGGTTCATGTGCCGGCGACTTTCTGCTTTATTAAAGAATTTGAAGGAAAGAGGGAAAAACATGGCGAGCTGGGGAATTACCATATATTATTTAAATCACCTTTTTGGTAGTTTTGACGCTAGATGGAGTGTAGGCTGCAAGAGAAATCAAAAGATGGGATGCAAATTTCAGGTACGCATTCTAGCGTCGAGTTTTAGTGTATTTCCCACAACTAGTGTACTTCTCACTCTGAGGGGAGGGAAGGGAAACCATCATATTATATTACTGTAATGGGTATGGCGGCCGACGTCGCGATGGAGGGAGGAAAGAATTCGAATGCCAAGGACATAGTACTAAGATCTAGTCCCATTAGCTTAGCGGGATGTCAAGATGTCAAGATGTCAAGATGTCAAATGTTAAATTGTAATATTAGACCTACAAAACAAGCATAAAGCCAAGCCTTATGGCCTGCAGCGTAATATAGAGGAAGAAGCTAAAAGGAAAGAGAGAGTAAATGTCACGAGAGAACGGATGGTTTGCAACATCGGATGGTTTTTCCAAGCGATAGAGGCAAAATACCACAGCACAAATGTGTTGATTTAACCCAATTCGGCTAGACGTTGCGAGCAGAACGATGCCAAGACAGAGGTCGAATATCAATATCAGAGGTGGAAATAGAGAAGGGAAGAGGATGGGCGAACATCAATCAATTAAATGTGAACTTCCGGGCCGAGTTTACCTGTTCAAGAAGTGTCAAAATCCTAAAAATGGCGCTGTAAACCAACTAGCGTTGAGTTTAAGATTTTTTGACGTCTGCACCCGGTAATGACGTTTTGCGTTATGTTGTTAGCGTCGGCGCCGGGCCAAGATGGTTATTAATTTGGAACCACCAGGACATCGGCAGGCGAATACAAATATTCGCGTGCAGCAATCGGTTCAAACCGAGTGATCGGACGAAAATGAAGACGGAAAGCGTACTAGACTACGGAAAAAGAAGGCGAGCTACAGTGTATTTTGGGAATAGCCCCATTTTGGATGAAGCTAAAGAAGATCGTGTGAGCGTTGGCTGACGGTTGGGAGCTAAGAAAGACGAAATAAAATTAGTATCCGAAATGAAGGCTGTAGGCGAGTGAGATTTTTTTAGGTCTTCGCTCGGGATTTACTGTCGACAACTTGATGAGTTTGTTCTAGTTAGGGTATAACTCAATCGGTGTATCGGGTTTTGAATGGAAAGGAAGGCAGTGCATTAGACTCTATTAAGGAAGACATAAACATCTTACTCGTCACGGGAATGTATTGTGCCGTGGAAGAGGAGGAAGAAGTGGGATAGTTCGGCAATGTCAAAATAAGAATGGTAATAATTAGAGATCGACTCGTCAGAAGAGACCGCGACCTCTCGGGCAACTTGTAAACCCGGAATGTATGCAGGTAGAAATTAACCGTGCAGATGCACGGCAGTGCTCTAGACTCCAAATAGGAAGTATATTTCGAATATATACAGATACAAATATTGTATCGTATATATGCGACTATATTACAAAGAAACTCCTGGATTGCAAATAAAACACTTGGCAGGCGCTTGTTTGGAGGGGTAAAGATATGCGTGATGGATTGGTATTTTAGAACTTGAGGATCGAAGGGGAGGGGCGTGATAGATATTCAGGTGATATTGGCATTCCGTGTCAGGAACCTGTCAAGAATAATTATCAACGTGACGAGGGGTTCAATACCTTTTTTCTAGAAGTCGAAGATGATACTTTTTGAGACGTTCTTGAAATGCAGATATCAAATGGCATTATAATCTGTTTAGAATTCGACATGCCATATATGGCGATATACGTCGAGGAGGACAGGCCTGTCGCTTAAGTTTGCCGCCGGGCATAGCAACAAACAACGCGGGGCTGTTTGCTCCCAAAACAAACGGCCCCGCGGCTGGGCAGGTTTGTGCGTGTGTGTTGGGGGATTGGCAGTGTTTGGGAAAAGATAAACAACACCACACCGCCGATTGTTGTTTGGCCCATTTGGTTCCGCCTGGCAACTGGCATTTTCAGTCGATTCCGCCGCCTCATCGCTCGTTCGCGCACACCTCTCACCACTCTCAACCGCCCACCGACGACGGGGTATTTTGTTATTCTACGACGACCGACTACGACACTACGACACTACGACTACGAATGTAGACGGACGCTGTTTTACGATTGAACAAGACAGAAGAAGCAGGATCAGACACCCGACTATCGCGTTACGTACATTGTAGTTGTGTTATTGTTGTTATTTTGTGATCATTCTGCCAGATACACCGGTAAACAACTGAAACGTCATTCCTCGGCATCACCAAATTTCAAAGGCCCAGACTTCCCCCCGGATTCCAACGTCTGAAGAACATATTCGCATACTTCCCGCGACTATTCACGTTCTATTCTATTCGTCCCGAAAGGCTTCAAGACTTTTTTTTGATTGTAGACTAGTCTCGTCTTGTTGTCGTTCCCGGGGGCCTTGTTTGTTGCTACGGACTTGCGAAATCTGATAATATTATTAACTACACGCTCCGGTGCGCTCCTCCTCCACCAACTTCCGCTTCATACTCTTCTATCCTAGGTCGCTCGCCGGGTTATAATTTTATAATTTACCGTATTGACATTCAATTCATTCCAGGCAGGCCCTTCCCAAATCATCTCATCATCCTCCTCCCCGTGAAGGTCTTCTCATCGACGGAGAAATAATAACAAGCCTGGTTCCGCGCCGGCTTATTTCGTCCTCATCTTGATATTACCACTATAATATCATTGAACCGCCCCGGGTTTCCTCACCGCAACCATCGTCCCGACGACAGCGATAGTTGCATTGCATTGTCAAATCCGCTGCCATTACGATTCCGGCTCCGTTGCTCGACACAACAATCAAATATTCTCGCCATAATTCAATTCTTTCTTATTTCCTGCCTCGTCCTCCCTTCTTCTCCTCCATCTTCGTCTCCATCACCACCTCCAACCTCTTCACTTATCCCATCACCATCTCCCTTCCAATTGGATACTCCCCGGCAACTTGTCTTACCGCTTCCAGTCTTCGACATTCTGCGCCACGGTCGCCAGCCTCTGAGGGCAAGTCGACCCTCATTTTCACTTCATTCCCGACTCTTGTACCGCTGTCGCTTGCTGGTATCCATCGCTCCGATAGCTGACATCTCTCATTGTCAAAAGTCGTTCTAGCAACGCTCACCCGAGCGATGAAACACCCAAGTAACATAACCTTCCATCAAACATTAACCGCAAATACCATGTCACAAGGTAAGCGATAACCCTTTTACCCTTTGCGATGGTCCATGATAGATGCTCGGCGATTGTGTTACCACTTCATCCTTATCATCTATAACCTATGGCGGCGGCCATTGGATATCGATGTTATACGATGACATGAGAGCCACACCTTGTCCACCGAGTCTTCTCTGTGATATGAATCGCCGTTGACAATGAATTTCCTGCTTTGGCGTCTCCAGGTATTCCCAAGCCAACTATGGCGCAGATTCCTCCGCCTCCCACTTTCAATAGTAGGAAGAGGCCCCGTTCTGAGAGCGGAAGCCAGAATATGCCACCACAAACCGTTCAAGTTACCTTCAGTCATGGCCATGGCATGTCGCAAAGCCCGGAATACGATCAGTTCCGCCCGTCTCCGATGCCGATGGCTCATCCAATGGCCACTCAAATGATATCTGTTCCGACGCCCATGCACTTCTCCACCAGCGCCTACGCTACCGATATGGCCAGCTTCGGCAAAGCGGGGTCTGACGGTTCCGCTTTTGCTGCTTTTCAGGCTACCGGAGGGCGATCCAGATCGGTCTCGCAAGCGTCTCCAGAACTTCAGATGTCCCCAGGACTTGACTACGATGAGTACGGGAACATGATGTCGCAGGGGATGCCTGGATCTAAGCGACAGAAGCAAGTTGATGAACACGAAGATGCTCTCCGACTTTTATCTCTAGAAGTTCGAGACCAGCTATTGGCTGAACTCGCTCAAAAGGTCCGACAGGCTGATGGCACCTCGAGAGCCGAGAGAGAAAGGCAGGGATTTGGCATGGGCTGGTGAGCGTTTAATGGCAACTTGTACCTGTCGAAAACAAAATCTAACAATAAAATGCAAATAGGCTCCACAAGTATTGCAAGAGGACAAACGAAGAGACTGCCGCTATCCCTCGTAATCGCGTCTACACCCACTATGTCACCGCCTGCGGCGATGCGCGCATCAAGTGTCTTAACCCCGCATCCTTCGGCAAGCTGGTTCGAATTGTATTCCCAGATATCAAGACACGACGCTTGGGCATAAGAGGCCATTCGAAGTATCACTACTGCGGAATCACTCTGATTTCTGGCAAGGAGAAGATGGAGGAGGACTTGAAGAACTCTGTTGCCGCCGATCCCAAAATTCCGATACTTCCCAGCAACAATATTGGTCAAGATAGCATCTCCCAAGATGCTGAAGGTGGTGTCTGGACTGCATTGTAAGTTTCATGCGTTGTTGTATTCACCAAAAATTCAAAATGTAGCTAACTCGTTCCTACGTCTTCAGACTGCAAGACTCGGATCCTGCCATCGCGTTAACCTCCAAGGACGACAGCAAGGCCGTACGAGATATTCTGATGGAGACCCCGCAACCAGCTGACAGCAACGAAAATGAGTCGCCAGACGATGTTGTCAACAAGATGGCATTCTTCTTAACACCAGCTGAGGAGGAACGACCATTCGGGATCTGCGTTCCCGATATCACTCAGTATATGCCTGTTGGAACCGATATGGATAATGCCAAAACACTCGAAGCAACATACCGCACCCACGCTGTCGCTTTGTTCGAGGCTTTTAAGACAATGCATATGAAGATGTTCTACAACTTATATACTCAATTCCAAGGCAGCTTTACAGCGCCTGTCTTGAAGTTGCTCACGGAACCTTCGATGGTCAACTGGATAGAAGACACCGACTGGGAGATTTACAAGGTCTGTGCTAACTAACCCGCCCATCTCTTTATGTAATATGCTTACCTCTTTTCAGGAATTACTTGGTCTCGTCAACAACTGCGTTAAGACTGCTATACCGCCAAAGATTTTTGAACAATTCAAAAAACTGGTTTCAAACTTAGAGGATTTAGTCCGCAAAACCTTACAGCCACTCCCCGACCATGTTGTTGATGCTAGAATCCGACCCGTCTCAGCTTTCTGCCGCCTCGTCGATCAAGCCCTTCGTACCAACATGACCTGCCACGCAGCTGCTAGCATTCTGAATAACGATGCGGATGTCAAAACGATGGAATCTGACTGGGTCAAGATGGTTGAGGCTGAGAGAATCGTTCGTCGTGAACTACCTTGCAAGAGCGCGCTTGCTATCCAACTGCTCCGCACTGAGGTTGTCAATTTGGTTCGTGGAAGAGAGCCTACTGCCCTACCCGCGTCGCAAGATGCACCGGACGAGAATGGAATATTCGACCATTGGATCCGCTGGTTAGATCGCCTTCCAACGCGATTCCCGGAGGTACAGGCTCGAACTTTTCTCATTGGCACCTCCGCAGTTGCCAGCGCTGCCATCCGTGACATAACCCTTAGTGGAGGTGAAGGCTTCGGTGGCTGGTGGGTTTTGGTAACGTTTGTCGAGGAATACCTGCGATGGAATGCTGAACGCGGTGGTTTCCTTCGTCGACCTGCCTCTGGTCCTGCTCAAGTTGGCCTTATCCCTTGCGATAATACGGCTCAGACTCACGCATTTTACCAGCGCACTACCAACAACCTTGAGGGGACCGATGATAGTGGGATCTCGATTCGCGACGACTCTTATGATAGCATCATGATTGGAGACAAACATTCGGGTATCCTCGGTGACCACCACATCAATCTCGCTGCTTTATAAGTCATGGTTCATTCTAGTCTCATATTTGTCGGCTCATGGACTCGATATCATTGTACATAGCGTTCGCTCCTGGATGCTTATACATGATTCTCGAAATCACTGTGCAGTACCAGTCCACCACTACACCTCCTTTCAAACTCCTGTCTCTTTTACATTTTCTGTAATGACGATGTATTTCCTTCTTTCTCTTCTTCTGTTACATATTTTTTAAGACAGGAGGAATTGCTCATTTTAGCGGGAGTTTTATGGCGTATAAAGTTGTGGTTTCGATATTTGCTGTTTTTTTTATAATCCTGTACTTTCTTTAGACCTTACCCCATAGTGACTAATACCATTACCATCCCCTTACTCGTGGCCATGAATATATGGTTTTCTGCGTTTTTCTTCGTTATTTCACTTTTGGTTTGTTCTTCCCCGGATATTTTTGTCTTGTTTTTCGAAAGTTCACCAAGGGGAAAGTCTGAGAAGATTTTTTTTTGTTACAAACCTTTTAACTTTTTTGGGCGCTTTATTTTTGAGGTTACCGACAGCCCTGGGTTGTGAGTGGGCGGTTCGGCTTTCTATACCCTTTATTTTATATTTCCTTTTCCTTTCCTTTGTCATCTCTTGAAAATAGGCGGACTTTTTCTTTACACAAAAGTATATGGATTTTCAACCTTTCCTTTTGGTGTTTTTACATTTTGGGAGACCCATACCGAGGCTTATATTTTGGAGATGTTGATGTTACCCACTCGATATCATGGGACGCCGCATGTTTTTCCTTATATTGTTTTTGACTTTGATATTTGTAACTTGCTTTGTGGTATTGTAGATAGTTTTATTTCCTTGAGATACCAGTTTTCTTATGTTTTTAGGAAATTATATACATTATTCTACGGTCTGCTATACTATGTTTCACATAAAAAGAGGAGATAAGCTTAGAAGGATATAGCGCGGAAGATAAAGCTGTAGAATACTAGTCAGGTAGCGTATTGACCATAATATTCATATGCAAACGCTGGCTATTGAGAGTAGAATTTGAACGCGAATGTTCGCACGTCGGGGCCTCGATGAGCCTACACAGGAAGTATAAATATATCGCCCTAGGTGCTGACGGTAGCTGTAGGCAATTTTTGACTATCGAGAGGTGGCCGGACTAGTTCAAAAATATCTTGTAAGTGCGGCTTGATTTCTCTCATTGCCACCAAAGAAAACAAGTAAGAACCAACTCCTCTTTGGATATAAATTACCATAACCAGTGTAAAGAAGGCGGACCCAATCTCTGATACAACCGTTTTAATATTTAAAATTACGCCCAATGTCGCTAGAGAAGAAGCGCTGATAATGTACATCCATACCACAGAGGTAGTCATGCTGACCGAGTCTTCCTCAATTGATTTGTAAGCTTGGAACTCGACTTGATATTTTTGTTTCTTTTGAAGGACCTCCATAACGTTTTCGACGGTAGCGGCTGAATTCCACAGTCGCTCGATTTCTTTTGTTTCTTTATAAAAATATCTCTCGATTTGTGAGACGTTCTTATCATATAGTATACCGTCTGCCTCTAAAGCGGGGAGGTCAGGGTTTGTAGAGTCAGATGCTGAGAGTAGAAGAGTCTCTGCACGGTTAAGAGAATGCGGTTCGGGCTCTATATGGGAAGGTTCATCGGATGGAATATTCGACTCGTCTACTTCAGTTTGGCCTGCCGACCTGTCAGGATTCTCTTTGGTTTCTAATTATCAAGTCAATACTATGCAATCAGAATAAAAACTATTTCGGAAAATATTGATGAGCTTTACCGTAGTAGATCTCTGCTGCCGCAAATATCGGAAGGACCAAGAGAAATAGAGGGATGATTTGTCCGAATCCCATTGACGTGTCTAGTCTCACCTCTACTACACTGAACCACTGCGAGTATATGATCTGGGATAATCCATATGCGAGCATGAAAATCAACGGTGGTGTCTGTGATAAAAATGATTGATCGTACACTTGTAAGACCCGTACGAACATTGCAAAATTGCGTTTGATGACCGAGCTAGCCTTCATCGCATCGAGCGACTTTCGGAGATCTCTTGCAGTTTTTTCTGCAAACAAATGTTCATAATATCGCTTTCTTTCAGCTTCGGTCGGTCGAAATGCTGGGGGCTTGCAAATTCCGAACCATGGTATTACGGCTTGAAGTATGTAGTCTTTTCTCCTTTTCAAATTATATTGCCTTATAATTCTCCTCAAATAGACCCAGAGCAAGAACCAAGGTATTAGGAACAGCCCAAAGGAGATCGGGTCAAAAAATGTAGTATCGAGAGTGCTAGGGTCAGTTTCGGACGGTCTAGATCGGCAAGCGACAGGGAGAGATATATCGACAGCTTTAGGGATCATTCCAGAGACTAAAAGACCTAAAAAAGCGACAACGCCGATGAGGCGCATGTTCCAGATGGTTCTATGGGTTCTGAAATACTCCTGTAGACAATCCAAAGTTGCCAGATGAGTTATCGCTGAGAACCATGCCAGGCTAAAGGCGATGCGGAAGTCATAGTTGGTGAGGGTGCATTGGTTTGCTACCGCCGCAATCATTATAGCTAAGCCTGTAGCTAGCTGCTGATCGCTCAGTGCCAAGATGAATTTGCTCACAGCCTCTTCGCGTTTCTTTCGTGGGATTTCTTGTACCGCAGGTGTGTATTCCTTTCGAAATAGGCGCATTACCAGAGCGCAGAATTTATATTGTATACCTTTCAAGGTCGAAAGGGTGGAGTGAATCCATACTGGCTTTGTGCGAAAGTACTCAATAATATATTGATCTGTCTCATTAAGAGATGACTTTGGCAGAGAGTCAGACAAATAACCGTACGCCATTGCGTAAACTGTCAAGAAAGCCGATGCGAGAAAAGCAGCTAGCACCTGGTGAACACCGGTTAGTGTTGTATCAATGAGGAGTATACGAGAAAAGGTCAATTCTAATAGGGCGCCATGTTCTTACACCGTTACCAGCTACGTCCGCATTAGCTTGGACGTAGTCTTGATGCTCACAGTTGAGAGCTATGTGACAACCCATAGTCGCTACGTACAACGAGAGATTCGAAAGCGCTAAGTTCGTGGGTCTCAAAAACTATCGTGAATTCAAGAGCAGGAATTAAAAGGTCTAGAGTAGGGTTATCTAAATAAAAATCTAAGTTAATTTCAGTACTACGAAGGGACTCAGGCCAACCTACATGATATCAAAGAAAAACTACAACAGCTAGCCCGCCAACCTAGCATATCACCAGCGAAACAAGTGTAGCTAAGTCGTATAGGTAAGCGGAATTATTCGAATAACTATCATCTTCTCAAGGCCTTTATATACTAGATTGGAGGGTTTACTTGTATCTGAGACTTCGCATATTATGCTCGCCGATTTCTTCTTCAGAAAACAAGGCTCTTCTATTTAGGTTTCAAGATCCGAATGTGCATTAACGCCCATTACCAAATTTCAAAAAGTTTTCTCAGCCTTGCAATTAAAAAAATGCATTATTGCTATCACATTATGTGACCCGTGCAACCTTGGGGACAGTGGTCCGAATCGAGGGTTTCATTAAGCGCTCATATTCTAGCTTCAGTATTAGATTGATACGGTATAATATCGATACGAGATACAAGATAGATTAGCGGCGCAAGCAGTCCCATGGTAACTTGCCCGAGTGGAACGAGCTAGCGATAGAATTTTTATCTTCTTTCTTGCTGTTGTTGCATGTTGTACCTGTGGCGCGCTAATTCGGCTCGAACCCCTGCAGGATATGGCTTCCCGGAGACATTTCCTGTTTGATTGTAGATCTATGAGTTTAGATCAATGGGCTGGCATCCCAAGGACCATACAGGATGAGAAAACCAAGTACTTGGTAAGTAGGTTCAGGTTTATACTCATAGATAATATAATCTAGCAGCTTGAGATTTTTATGATACAATATGCGTATGCCTTGAATCATGAATTAGAGTGCACGATATGTATCCGAACCCAAAGACATTGCGAATTCCATGGAAGGAAAAAAAAAAAAGAACTAGTAGGCTGGTATGCTGAAGTAGTTGAGTGTCTTCTTTATGTATATTGTACGATATTGTACTTATTAAATTAAACTCTTGGGATCGATTATCGAACATAGTCGCCATATCTCTCCTACGTAGTTATTATACAGTTGGTTGTTATTGTTTTGTTCTAGGGAAGTTTTCCTATAATAATTATTTAGTTCTATTTCACATCACCGTTAAAATACTTATTGGTAAAGTTTTATTCATGCCTCGCGAGTTGGCTTTAGTATGAACAGGTCGGGCCTGGGGGTCTGAATAAACATGATATTTCTAAGAGGTTGGGAACTGAGGGATACTCTGCTCGAGCTACAAGCTAACTAGAATTAAGGAATGAATCAGATGAATAGGAAGGTTCCAGGCTTCAGTAGCGGCGACTTTTAAAGAGGGATGCTATGTATGTAGCGGTACTTGGTGGGCCGAATCAATGCCTTGAACAACCGATATTGGTACGTATCATTTTGTACCTGAGAAAGCGCCGGAAACATGATTCTGACTTGCATGTAGGATAGCGTCACCGAGGAACCATTTTTCAAGGGATTTTCTGACACCTTTTTTCCCTTCTGCTTTCCCCTCATCTCTTGAGGGACACCATCCTTGCTAACGGGATGTGCAAAAAGGAGCGGCGTTTGTGGGGGCGCACGGGGTTCCTTTTTTTTTTTTTGCGCCATGTTTCGTTTCGCGCAATGCTTTTATTCGGCGCATGAATGTCACTTGTCGCCGTGAACTGTTAGGCGGAATACTTGGACGGGACTAAGATGATTTCGCTGAATAAGAAAAATTTTAAATTTTTCATTTCTAAATTTTTTTTGGCGGAGTGTAGACGGACATGGCAAGTCAGCGCTTACGGTGCAGATGAACTTGATATATCTTCTGGCACCAGCACCGGCTTTGTTCACTGTTACCTCCTTTTTATACAATATCTATTTTGTTGGTGGATCCTTGGATACTACTGAATTTATTTACGTTCTTAGATACTTTGGACACATTTTGTAGCCTCGTATCGAACCGCGCCTCCGTTCGCACGTCTCGTTCGCTTGATAAGATCTCGGCTGATGGTGTTTTGATTCATATCAACTAACGTTGGCATCGTCATCGTCAACATCCTATTTCAGCTCGAGTCATAGGACAAAGTAATATATTAGCCTCATTCGACCTACTTTGTACAATTTTGGTATTGGTTCGTTTTTTCTCGTAGCTACTCTAGATTCTTCGCCAAATCAACAGCGATATATAAGTATATACAGCATCACCGCCGCCGTCGTCCTATCGTTCGATATCAGTCATTCTATGTCACCGCTACAGAACGACATCCTTCACACATCGTTGTAACTAAGTACTTACTTTGAATTTCTTCTGTTCCTCAGCTTCCCTTCTTTTCCTCTCCCTTTCCTCGCTTTCACATATCCATATTTCATATCGAATCAGATCCAAAATCTCCGACGTTGTCACTCGTCCGGCATTCTTTCAAAACACACAACCCTCCGCTGGCACGGTTCTTCTCACTGGCTGGATGCACGTTCGAATCAGCCATATCACTCTCGAATGAAAATAGCGAATAGCATCTATCAACGTTGTTTCCTGACCTCGTCTTGGTCCCCTTTCGTCCTCGCCGGAGTAACGCCGCCGCCGCCGCAGACGGGCAGGATTTTTTTGCCTTAGACATTTCTTGTACCCCATGTCCATGCCCTGTTGTACCTCTCCGCTAGTGCCTACTGCCATTTTGATATAAGAGGTACCTTTGGTACCCATTATCAACCTTAGCTCGGTCACTCCAGCTCCAGCTCCCAGCTCCCAGCTAGCATTTCTCTCACTCTCTTCGTCTCCAGCATCTTCTGAAGCTGCGTGTTTTTATCATCATTATTATTGCGTCCGCTCAGCCCTCGGATATTCTCTGACTCCCTTGCTGCCGGCCTTGCAACTCTCACTGATACCTCTTAGCGCCTGGAGAAACCTCGTCAAAACGGCATCCTCTCGCAACGAAAACGACACAAACCTGCGAAACCTCCAAAAAAGCTTGGAACGAACCAACCTCCCTCCTCCCCGCGCCACTCTCTCTTCCTCACTCTCCTTCGACATCTCTCGATCGCTCACTTCTTCTCTCGCCGGCAAAAGCATCGATTTCGCCCGCTCTATATAGTTCCGTCTCTCGGTCGATACATTCACTTTCCCCGAAAAGCGTATATCCCCTCGGTAGGGGCAAAGTTTCGGCAACCTTAAAGGAAGGGGGAGGAACTCACCGCTGTGCGACACCAATATGGTTCGGTACGTCGCCTGTTCATCGTTTCGCACCAGCTCCGGACCGGGAACCGAAAGTGCACTCGATATAAAGAATTTGAGCTTCTATCGAGGCATCTTTCGTATTTCTCTTCGAAGCTTCTCTATTTTCCTCTTGCTGACACGAATATCGGTGGTGGCGATATCTAGTGAAACGAAATTATATGAGACCTTGGGTGTAGTTGCTACTGCGACAGCGGAGGAGATCAAAAAAGCGTATCGGTAAGCACTATATTTCATCATTTTTCGAGTTTCTTCCCTCTCCTTTATATCTCCAGCACTTGATATTACCCCGACACCTCCTCTCTCTCGACGGCGCTCTTGTATCTATTTTTCTCAATACTCTTCGCCCATGTAACACCCAAAGACGGTTTTCAATACGCCGCCGCTACCAAGAGAAAAGAAAAACAAAATGAAGAGAAAACATCCACACTCTTATCAACCAAAAATCAAAAATCAATACCAAAATCGAAAAAAAAAGAAAGGCAAAAGGCTATTCAGCTTACTTCGTAACGATGATTCTTTGCAGAGGGGCAATATCATGAGCTACGACCGCGCACATACACATCACCCAGCTATCACTCCATCCAACACACCTACATCCACTTTGAACAGCAGATGCAATCAAGAATAAAATACAAGATATGGAACAATAGAGAGCGCTGACGTTACAAATTTCTGCCGGTTTTTTCTCCAACAATCAGAAAGGGCGCTTTAAAATTCCACCCTGACAAGAATAAAGATGATGAAAACGCGGCTGAGAAGTTCAAAGGTACGCACATTTAGTTGGGATCCTTCTCAAGTTCCCCGCAATTTCTCGCTTCAGTCATTTTGGAGGTCTAGAACTTCCAAATGCAGTCATGAGAATGAATGAGAGGAGGAAGTAGATTGGTTGAGTCATACCTAGTACTTGGTACTTTATGAACAATCACATCTCCACACCACCCTGCTTTCTCAAAATATGCATACTTTGCTACTAACCCTTTTTCTCTCTCCCTTGCTTGCACGAACGACGCACCAGACCTCGGCCAAGCCTACGAAATCCTATCCGATGCCGAAAAAAGAAAAACCTACGACCAGTATGGTCTAGATTTCATCCTCCGTGGCGGCGGCGCCTCACCGTCTAATGATGACACCAAGAATGACGAAAATACAAAAAACAAGGACCACCCTATATCCCAGGGGCCCGCCCCCGGTGGTACCCCTAAGTTTCGACGACACAACACGGACGGATACGCTTTCCAGAGCGGTGGCGGGCCTGGGCCACATGGAACACCTGGACGGACATACACATATACCTCGAGAGGCAGTGGATATCCTGGGTTCGATGAATTTAAGATATTCAACACCTTCATGGCGTCGTACGGCGATGAGTACACTGGTGGACCGCCATTGTACGGTGGTATGGGCGGGATGCATAGTATGCCGGGTAGTCCCATGCCGCGGGAACATCTAGGTGACGGGAGTAGTCCGCATGTCAGATCAAGGTATAGAGAGGAGAGAGATAGTAGGAGGGAGAGGGATCGGGAGAGGTATAGGGAGAAAGAAAGCGAGAGGGACCGGGATAGGGATCGGGATCGGGAGAGGTATGCCAGTGATACAGTCAACGGGAGGACTATCGAGCGGGATAGCTACCGGGACAGTCATCGAGATAGCCACAGAGACAGGGATGCGAAGCACGGGAAGAGTAACGGACGGTCAAAGGGGGATGCGGCTGTTGTTGAGAGGAAGCTGCCAATTTCGCTGGAAGAGTATGTTTTAACTATAGATCTCTCATTGAAGTCTAGCTTTGGATTTTCTGGGATGCTAATAGCGATTTGGGGAGTAGGATCTTCAAAGGCGTTCAAAAGAAACTTCTTATCAAGCGGAAAGCATACGATCCGGACGGCAAGATGATACAAGAGGAGAAAATCCTAGATATCGCGGTACGACCGGGGATGAAGGCAGGCTCAAAGTTCAAATTTACAGGCGTAGGCGATGAGATTTCCGAAGGAGGCATGCAGGATCTCCACATTATTCTAGAAGAGGTTGGTCCCTGTCCTCGATCCTGCGGAAAGTGCGAAAAAGTCTAACTGTAATTGATTTTAACAGAAAACACATGAACGATTTACTCGAGACGGAGACGACTTGGTAACAACATTGGATATCACCTTAAAGGAAGCCTTGACTGGTAAGTTGACTAACATATCCGAAACTTTTGACCTATTCTAAGGAATTATGTGAAAAACATTAGGTTGGTCGAGTCATGTTGTAAATATTGAAGGATTCTCGATACCTGTGTCCCACGCGGGTCCAACAGCGCCGAACTGGACCACCACATTTCCAGACCATGGGATGCCGAAAGCAAAGTCGAAAGACAGGGGCAATTTGGTGGTTAAAGTTAATGTATAACCCACCCTTCTAAAATCGCATATGGTCACCGACTATTCTGTATAGTGAAAAGGAATGCTAATATGGAGAACCGAAACGTAGATCAAATTCCCGCAATCTTTAACAACAGAACAGAAGGATAAGTTGAAGGAGATATTATAAATCTTCAACTGGCGAGTGGGGTCTATATTGTATTTTCTTTATCTTTATCTTTATCTTGATTTTGCATTTCGGCATTTCAATGGCATCGTCGCGTGGTTAGGCATGTGTTCTTAGGGATATTTTATATTGTTTGTTTCTATCATGTGGTGTCTAGCTTTGCACATATCTTTTCTTCACTTATCTGAATCTATTCATACACTGCTATTGAGTGTGTTTTTTGTTCGAAGCGGTGTCTAGCGCTTGCACTCAGGTAACCTTGAATGCCGATACTTGACAGAGTAAATTACCCCTAGTACTTCCTTCTGTTACTTTGCTTGTACCTATTTTTGTCTTCTTTTGATTTTCCTATTCCGTTTTCGGTTGTTGATTTACATGTACTGTATATAAAGGAACTATTTAGGGAGCAAAAGAAAAAAGAAACCAGGGATGTCTAATAGAACAACGACACTCATGTGAATATAATATAATATTCAATCTTCAAAATGCCCCGTCGAAAGTGTTCGAGCAGTTGGGTATATAGCCATTATATCATCTATATACATTATAAGCATATTGTATCCATATATACACAACCTCATCCTTTCATAACCTACTGTCGACAACAAAAGTAAATATATCACGAGTTGAATATTCTCGTATATAACCTCTCATGCCTTCCCTGCCACAGATCAATGGTTGGAACACTCTGTCCTGCTTCACTAACGGGAATATCTCTCCCTCTCTCCACCGCCTCCGCTACCAATTTCCGCACCTCCTCACTCGCTAGCATCATCTGTGCTACATACGGTCCTATCAATGACAGACGAACAGCAGCGGAGAGGATCGCCTTGACGTGGTTGAACAGGAAGACGGAGAGAACTTGGTGCAGAGAATTTGGGGTACGGGGTAGACCACTTAGCGCGGTGATATAACCCCACGAGACACCAAAGTGATCCGGGCGGTGTGTTTGGGGGAATCTTGTTTCGTACGGTTCTATGTCTAGGTTTATTTCTGCATTTTGGTCGGGAGGGGTGTCTTTTGAGAGAAGGGACTGTGAGAAAGATTTATCCCATACACTGCATAACGCCCTTCCTTGGGAGATACTAGCACGTCTGGCGACCTCGCAGGTCGTTGTGGCGTCAAATATCTCGTCGAGCTGGGGTGCTGAAGAGGGGTTTTGGAATGCGGCTGCTACGAAGGGGATTGTGGTTGTGGAGATGGAGAGGAGGGAGAGACGGAGGAAGCGCGAGAGGTCACCCCGTGGGGTTGGTTTCTGACCGGATGAGAGAGGGTGGCGGAGGGAGCGGTGGGAAATGTAGGATTCGAGGCCGGATGAGAAGGCGAATGAGCCGATTGGGAGGGCCGAGTCGGCGAGGAGGAGCCACAGGTGGAGGTTGGCGGTATTTGTGTTGAGCGTGTTGGATTTTGGGAGGCTGTTCTGCGGTGGCGGAGGGGAGAGGGAGTGCAGCTTGGCTTTTGCGGCGGCGAGCTGGGATTCGAGAGACTCGATCTGTTCACGGAGGCCCTCGGCTTGCTCGTCGGGGCTCAGGTGACCGTTGATTGAGGCTTCAGGATTCGTTTGAGACATCTCGACATTCTCATTCGTCATGTCTCTCGAACCTTGGTGTTTCGTTACATTTTCAAAAGAGCAATCGTATTGTTTTAACCGAGCCATATTTGGCGCTCAAGCATGGCATGCGCATGCGCGAGAGGTATATTAGTTTCAATTTACAAAATAGTTAGACTTGTCTTTATTCTCAATCCAACCATTGTTAAGAGAATCGGGACGGAGTATAATAAGTGCAATCAATAGTACGGAAACCGGTCAAAGAAAAACATATCTCCAACTAAGACTTTTAGGGATCCAAAAATATCTAACAAGACGGATATCCTGGAATCCAAACAGTCGGGGAACAAGGCTGGGTAGATAATGGTACACAGCATAAACCAACGGGATTTCTCAAAAAGCCACACATCTTGTTTATATGTGTCACTCGTCGAAAAGCCCAATTGCTAAAACTAAGGAGAACGGGGAGAGGTGAAAAGGCATCAATCAGTAACAAGCACAAGAACGTGGATGCATGCACGGAGTTCCTCAAGATGAACTTCCCAGATATGCAAGATGAACGCAAAAATCGGAACAGACAAAAATATGAACGAATCGCAAACAGCAAACTTGAAAACAGTGGGAACAGGTGTGATGAAACTTGTTACCAGCTATTCAGAATAATACAAGCGAAACACAATATCTCCTTTTCGACCCAAAGACGACAATTTTTAGTAATCAGAACTGTCTTGCCTCGGGTACTCGAGAATACATGATAAACAGAGACAAAAGAAAGATATAAACCCTTTCTTCAGAACGTATATATTATAAAAAAGACAACATGACAATGAAAAAAACAGGTTTATAAAAACAATGACATCTGACAACTTACTTGCGCCAGATGCCTCTGATGGTGTCACTATTGGACTCCATCAGATTGACTGCAGCAAAGTTGCCGAAGCCAGGAGGGGGGCCAGTGACGCCACGGCCCCGCTGCCCAGCAGCGAGGCCGGCCGGAGACTCCGGACTTGGGTAGACTGCAACAAATGGCCTGTCTGGTGGTGGAGTGGCAGTGTGGGGGACGGGGCCTCCCTGGCGGCGGGGCCCATTGTGCCTCTTATGAGGCCCAATATGGCGCCCGCCCCTGTTCCCCCGAGGGGTGAACAGGCCCGTCTCGGCCCTTGTACGAGGATTGTAGAGTCCTATGGAATAGTTAGCATAAACTGTAAAAGTGAGTTATTTAGCAATTAGAACAATCTTACCCGAGTGTTCGGCAGCTGTCACACTTCTCAACTTTTTGGCCCAGTTGTTGGCTATACAATAGTTAAATTCGCATCAGAAATTGAAATGTGGGGAAAACTTACGGGGAGGAAACTCCATGTCTAACCCTACGAGTTCTCCGGTGGTATGGAAGGCCTGACGAATAAAATAGTTAGGTCGTTTAGCTAGAATAGAGGTGAATAAATAACTTACCCTCGGACGAAACTCGTATTTCTGGTCCATCACGCTTGAATTGCGGAACTTTTCAATCAATGCGTGCTTGCTTTGGATGTCTAAAGGAACATCTTAGCTCGAATGGCTCATCTATCGGTAAAAATATTAGAGATACTCACTGGCATAGGCGACTTCCACAATCTTCTCGCTTTGAAATTGCGACCTTTTAGAAAAATTATCGTCAGTACCTTCATATAGTTTGGCATTTTGGTTTTGAACTTACCATTTCATGCCAATTCTCTGACGTACGAAGTCGATAATATCTTTAGTACTCAAAAAGTTGACGAAACAATATCCGACATTGCTATAAATAATTCAAGAGTTAGATGACCGAGCTTATAAAGCTATGGGCTAGTTTAAATAACTTACCAGTGATTCTTGAAGTCAATGCGGAGATAGAAAAAATCGTACTTGCGATACGAAACTTGATCCAGCCAAGCTTTGACGGTTGCTTGGGTCAACTACAGCATCATATTAGATTCAGCTAAATCTTTTACCATAAGCTAAATACTTACTTACCTTGTTCGGAATGTTTCTGATCATGATTGTTGTTCGCAAGTCGTACCCGTGAACGATGCTTTGGATGTCAAGAATGTTCTTGTTGATAACGATAACATCACATTCGTCGTCTTCGTCGTTATTACAAAGAACGAGCTCGGTATTCGTAGATTGTCCCAAGGGAGCGAAAGATATTTTGTCGTTTGTGTCAGGAGGGGTAATTGTGGCAAGTTGGACATTGCGTGGTGGCGTCACAAACGCTCCAGCAGCCAACTGCCCATCGTGAACACTAAGTTCTGATATTTTAAGGTTTTTAAATGGGATGGAAGCATCAAAAGGGGGACGACCAGGGTCGTTAACAAGCTCAAGGGAGCCAGCTTCCACGACACATACATTCTGATCCTCATGGATCTCAACCATCTGATGAGCATGGACCCAAGTGAGACCCTCAGGCTGGCACCAGGTAACTCGGACATGGAAACCCTTTGTTAATTTTTTAGCTTTCAATTTTCAATAACTAGATTCATGAGGAATATTAAATCAACTTACGTCAACGACTTTATTATCAAGAAGCTCAAAGGCGGCAACGCTCTGACGGGTATCGAAAAACTCGATGAAAAAGGACTCGAGCTTCTTATCCTCGATGCTTTTCATTGTGCGAATCTCACCAATATTTTGAAGGACCAACATGAAGGCCTTGTTATCAACTTCTCCGCCACCGATGACGTCGAGTCGAATCCCACACTCTGCCATGATTGGGTAAGCAGCTTGGGAGTGAAGGACCTATGAAATAAAATTAACCTCAAAATAATAGGCAAAGTAAAACAAGAATTGCATTCGACTTACACTTTTAAGGGTCGTATGAACACAGTAAACGGCTGACCACTTTTCAATCTCTTCTGATTCGCGTTTGCACTTGACAGCGGCTTTCAGATTGAAGAAAGAGACGTAGCACATGCCATGAGTGAAAATCTTTTCAACGAAAAGAGCACTGAGTTCACCATATTGCTATCAGAAAGTTAGCTTGATTTATTAGTGAAAGGTATATTACACAAACTATTCACTTACCTCGAAATAGCGCTTCAAAGCAGATGGAGATGAGTCCTTGGGAACACCAGTGCACTTGAGGTGACGAGTTGGAGCAACAGCAGGATTCTCCTCGAGATCGGGAACAACGTAGTAGAACTCAGGGATTTTAAAACCAACAGGAACAGTCATAGGACCAACCAAAGGAGGAGGCAAGTGACGGTCTGGGGTCAATTCCATGGGCGTTGCGGAGTTCTCAAATAATGCAAGATGTTGATGGGGTTCCATCGTGAGTTGCAGAGTCCGAGTTTGGGGAGCAAATTCGTAGACACCTGGTGCTGGATTTGTGCATGCATTGATATCCGTGATAGAAAGGTTGACGGGAACTTGACCATTTGTAGAATTCTGGAAAGCAGGTTGCTCAAACTCAATCCAGTTGTTACCTACTAGAGCACCAGACCTTGGGACAAAGACATTCTCACGACCATTGAATGGACTATGGGATACAAAGCCTCTATCAGCCTCTGCAAGAGGGAGAAGTTTTGAAAGGGTAATTTGAGTTTGATATACTTACAGGGAACCTTTAGCGCGTGGACTTTTCGAAACGGGGGGTTGACCATGGGTATTGTTGCTAACGTTTGCAGAAGAAACCGGTTGGGAGACAGACATGGTGCGTGAAACAACAGGAAGGATATTACCAACTCCTTGGACAATGAGGGAGGAAGCCAAGTCAAACTTAGAGGTATTCATTTTATATAACACGAAGGGAAGGATTGGGACTTTGGTTTTGGTATCGTGATAAAAGGATTGTGTGCAAAGTTCTTAGAGCAATGTGGTTGTTACGAACAAAGGATGGAGTTTTGTGATGGGTGAAGAGAGGGAAAGAAGAAGGGAAAGAAGGGAAAGAAGGAAGCTGAGTGTGGAGTTTATTAGCCCATCCACAAGGGACAGTGGGTGCGTTGATTGTGACTGCGAAGCTGTCGTCATATTCGAGGGGACTGGTCGTGCAACAACGCATGGTCATCTTGTGAGGGCTTCGACGCACGCCGTGGGGCTTGAGTGAAGAGAGGCTGTATAGCCCTATTGTCACTGTACATAGCCCTATTTTCAGCATCGGGATGTATTGTAGTTGCAACGAGGAAACTAGCCATTTCATTCTGTAATTCACTACAGTGCCGCATTCAAGAAGCGTCTTTATCAGAGAACCGAGATATCTTCCCCCGAGATATGCCCTTGGGCAGCAGAGAGCATCGCAAATGGGTTATGAGCGAAACTAGGTAATATTTTAAAGCTTCTTTACGACTCCCTACCTCAAGCCTGAGGTATCTATCTTCGCAGCTTCAATTAGATATTTCAAAAAACCACAGAGATTCGTGTTGTTATAGAGGATCTGCTTCTGAAGTTTATCATCCTTGAACGTTTGATCGGTTGAGAGGTAGCACGAACAATCGTATTGAACGCGATCAAAATTATACGAGGATGCTCTGCACAACAAATGGATAGGACATACATATAAGTAGATCTAGAAATCGCAGGGATTGATCTTAACGGACGTTCCTGTGTTATCCCTAAGTAAGAGGAGAAATTCGAATATATATTAAGTATAAAACGATCTTCAAAGCGCACGCGGTGCACGTTGCACATGAGAGCCTAAAAACCTTCTCAGATTGTAAAACTCAAAAAAAGAGCTTGATAGCATATCTACTTGCCTATCAGCAATTAGATAATTAAGGTTAAATTTAAACTCAATCATTATCTCAAGTTGATATGATATATATTGTAAACACCCAGCCATTCTTTATCATACGACAATATCCGTTCGCTTCCACCTGCCCGAACCAAAAGCGTTGCGTTGACGTTGGAATTATCCGCCAAGATGCCGCACCAAGATCTGAGGAACTTCTCTTTCCAGCAGTCGCTCAACGACAAGCGGCGGAGACTATCCCTGTTCCCTGGTGCTGGTGCTAGCCTCTCCGGGTCCAGATCCAGAACCATCTGTCGGTCAAGGACACCTTCTCCAAAGTCCACTGGAAGCCGATCGCGAGGCTACACTGTCTATCGATATTCGCTAGAAGGCAATATGGTTTCACTCGACGACCCGCTGGAGGATGCCCACCTCGTGCAGGTGATTCGGCAGGTATGATGACACGTTCTTTCCAGGACAAAAGAAAACTCTCCGGAGGAGCTGCCAAAGTGGCGTAGTTTACAGATTCGCTAACCGTCACGTCCTCAATTGCTAGTGCATGCTTTCGTCCACCGACACTGAGTATTTCGACCTATTAATTCCCGCCATCAAGGATGCATGTCAACAGCAGCGCGAAGATGGTCTCATGGTGGCATTGGAGCGTTTCGGCGACGATAAGGAGGGCGAGATCGAACTGATGTGTAATGAGAATCACCAGCCATTCGTCCAATCCGTCGAGCAGGTTCTCAGAGTGCGAGAGGAATCAATGACACTCACATCCGAGATTCTCAAATTAAATCAGACCATCCAAAAGTCTACCGAAAGTCTGGCTGCCAAGAAAAAGGCACTGGTTGATTCGAGGGGCACGAGACAGAACATAGATGAGGCGATGCAGGCATTACACAGCTCCCTGGAGGTTCTCGCGGCCGCTAATAGAGTCCACGAGCTGCTCCACGAGAAGAAGCACTACACCGCGCTTCGTACCCTCGACGAACTCTCCAACATTCATCTCAAGGAGGTCATGCATTTTGAAGTCGCCAAGATAATCCAATCATCGGTTCCGGGGATGAAAACAATGATCAAGGAAGCCGTGATGACGGATTTGAATCATTGGCTCTACCAAGTCCGTGAAACCTCGAGGTTATTAGGCCAGGTTGCTTTTGACCAAACAGAACTGCGCCGTGAACGCCAGAAAGAAAGAGCTGAAAAGTCTCAATACTTTGAGCTATTCAAGCTAAACTCGGCCGTCGAGCTCGTTTTGGATGAAAGAGAGGAATTCGATGTCTTAAATAACGAGAATGTGATGATTGATTTCACTCCTCTGCACGAATGTATTCATATCCATGAAGCTTTGGAGCTCAGAGACGATTTCCGAATTGAATACAGTGATGTAAGAAGACAACAGAAGGACCTGCTCTTGCCTAGCTCGGTTTCCTTCAGAGAAGATGATATATCTGGTCTTGCCCAAGTCTTGGAAGAGATTGCCGGTTTCGCAATTATCGAACGAGCTACGATGAGACGGACTCAAAACTTCAGATCAGCAACTGATGTTAGTATTTCCACAATCCTCATATACGCTTTAGTCATATTAAAAACTCTTCATCTAGGTCGAAGAATTGTGGACATCTATGTGCACGAAAACCATTCAGATCATAACGCCAGCCATGAATGGTGTTTCAAATCCCGATACTATCCTTAAAATCAAGGCCATTCTTGCCTTGTTCATCCAAACCATGGATGTAAGCCCCACCAATCCCTTAGAGGCATCCTAAACAGGTTATAAGAACGCACTAACATGCATAGACTTGGAATTATAACGTTGATATCCTTGATGCATATCTGATGAAATTATTCGAAAAGTATTCGGATATTCTAAGGAAGCAATTCTCAACGGACTTCGTAGAGGTACATTCTCTCCCCAACGCGACCGTCCTCCGAAATACAACATGGAGCTCCGTCGAGAATCTTCCAAGATCTCACCCAGCTGTAACGTTTGTGTAACATTGCTAATATGTTTCGGGAAATCAGATCGTCCAAAACGATGACTACATGCCTATGGCCATTTCCAATGCCGAGGAATATGAGAAAGTCATCAACGTAAGCTGGTTCAAAGATGACAGAAGCCCGGAAGAGATCGAGTTAGTGAACACCCCCGGTTTATCCTCCATTCAAAAATGCTGATTTGCCTGATCACCAGATTCCCTACGGTGCTACCATTCTCCCAGATGTACCCACTATGTTGTATTGACTTACGTAGCTTCCTCAACAAGTACTATTATTTCTCTCGGGAATACTTCCATTACCCACACGCGATCGACGAAGCACTCCGAGTGGTGAGTTTGAACCAGTCAGAAAATTTTCTTTCATACTAAACCCCAAAACCTCCTCGACCCGCATCATGTACTTTACTATTGGCTAGGCTTAAGCTGACATGAGAATTACGATTGGTTGGCTATTAATTGACAACTGTATAGGCTATGGATGATATGCTAAAATCGCAAGTCTGCCAAACCCTTCACGAACGGTTGACCTCAAAGTACTTGGGACAAATTGTCCAAATCTTTATCAACCTGGAACATTTCGAAAACGCCTGCTCCGAACTGCAGGTCCTGTTGAGAGACCTGAGTGCCTCAGCCCATGCGGGCCCAGTCCAACTTGAGGCACTCGAAATGTTTCGCCGCGAGAAAAAGACCGCCGAGAAGAGGATTTTCGAACTAGTCAACTCCAAGCTTGATGATTTGCTGGAAAGTGCCGAATACGATTGGTATATTCACCTCTAATTTAGCGGGATCTGAACACTCTCAGCTTGCCTCCGGTTGACCTTGCGTTCTGATTTGCCATGTTTCTGCCCTTTAGGATGCCAGATACAGCCGAAGACCAGGCCAGTCCGTATCTACTGGCCATGACTAGGTTCCTTACGGATATCATGGATACGACGTTGAATGGTCTTCCCCCCGACATCAAGGGATTAGTCTACTTTGAAGCTCTGGACCACCTCGCCCGCGAGATCCTTGTAAGCTGCTATCCCCTCTCTTTGCTACCTTGATTCACGCACCGCCTTTTTGCCTTTCCGTCTACATCTTAGACATGCATGGCTACTCTCGCCTTGTATCACCCCGTGGACCGGTCACGCCAGCCTCATCAACAAAACTTCTGAAACGCCCAACATTGCTGATGACTCCGCTTTGCTAACCTACCCCCTCTTTTCCTCGAATAGAACTTGCCGCTAGCCGATCACGTTAAAATGATCAATAATAATGCGGTGCTTAACCTGGACAAAGACATAGCGTTTCTGGAAGAATTCGCGAACACCTTGGAGCGCGAAGGCGCCCAGTTATTATTCGCCGAATTGCGTGAAACAATCAACCTCCTCAAGAGCGACAACCTCGATGGTTTATATGACCGAAATATTAAGATGAAATACTACCCTAACGTGGACCCTCTAAAAGGACCGGTTTTGGTTGAGAAGTACGCAAGGCCCCGTTTCTTCCCTCTCTCTGTTCCCACCACACCTATTATATTTCTTTGGTTTGCCTTGAAAGGACATCAATCCTATTGGGGATGATGAGGGGAATATGATCAAGTCATGTGCGAATAACGGTTACTAATTGCTTATAAAAACCAACAGAATACGGAAGGCCATCGATGCGAAGAACAAGCCTCCGACCCCTGAACCTGAGTCTACCAGTCTATTCTCCGGCGGTTTCTCAAGATTCAGAGTTGGTGGTTGAGATGTTGCTCTTGCGGCAAAAGAGCAGCGCTGTCGTTCCTCCCGTGATCCTAGCCAGCGCTTTCGCCTCTGGGACGGACCGTGTCCACCCACAAGACCATCAAGATGTTTCACGCTCGGATGCTTGGCTTCTCTTGTTTTTGTTTTATTTTTGTGATCCCGAAGGCCTTCTTTTTCTGTCATTTGTAGGGCGGTTCGTCTGATTTTGCCTCATTTTTGAGATCACTTTTTTTCCAGCCCCCTCGATCGAAGATATGTGATATGTGATTTCGGCGTTTTTACTTGTCTTTAGGGAGCCAATTTTGCGATTGGATTGACGCTCAGCATAGCATAGCCAGGATTTATGTATGTATGTATGTATCATTACCTGTAGGATCAATGAAGTTGATTGTTTTAAAATTTTATTTTTCTTTCGAATAAAATTTTATTAAAGCAATCGGTTGGATATTATAGCGAGAAAAGCAAAGACATCTATGACGGGCCGTGCATGAGTAACAGTGTGCTTTTTTCACAGTTTCAAATTTATCTTCAAGCAATATCCTAGTAGCGAGCAGGTGGCTAGACAGGTTTATAACGGTCCTTACAAGATGATCCCAACACCTTTATGTATCATGTTTAATGTTGAACAATAAGTCGCCCGCATGCTGGCGGTTTCCTAAATTTCAAAAAAATTGCTTTCTCGCAAAAATCGCAATATATTCGGTGGATATTCGAGTGAGAAAAAGAAAATAAAAACAGAATTCAGCTAGAGACGACGCTTGAGAGATCCACTGAGCTATACTATTTCTATTTCCATCTGACAGGGAACCACGTCGACGTCCGCTTCGTCCGATGCTAAAATTTTCCCATCTGTGCGTTGTCCACGGTTATGACAGCGGGTACCATGGTCCCAAAATTGGTGACACACAGACCTTTATTAATTTTGAAATTTCATGCGAAAGGCACTAGTTGGCGAGGCCGTCACAGCTCGAGGTTCTTTTGGCGAAAAAAATTATCTTGGAAACAGAGAAGTTTATAAAATGATTTCATTATACCAGTCTACAGTGCAGGTTATTGGATAAACCGAATTACGGTTTGAATGGACGACGTTAAACGCGAGCGCACATGTTAACGCATCCTCCATGCACCAGATACATGCCTCCATGCTCCCGGATTGATAAGATACATCAAGAATGTAAAAAGTGGGTACCGTTTAGTCTTGAGCAGATGCAGACCAAATGCAGGTTTTGCATCTGGGCGGCTTTTTTTCAGAGCTGCTGCAAGTCCTGCGTGCCTCAGAAGCAATGCATTGCACCGCGGTGGCTAATTTTTTCTCACATTGACATTGACCCTCGAGCCCTCCATCTTATTCCGTTCCGAGTAGTCTGGGCTCTCTCAGAAAGAAGAGAGGGTTCACATTCCTCACAAATCTTATTATTACTATCATGTAGCGCTTTCAACAAAAGAGGAATATTATTACCCATCCACACCACCACAACGAGGTGCACACCCATCCTCTTTCGATTTTGTTCCTTCTTTGGTTCGGATCCTGGCTTCGGGACCGCGGAAGGAATATTACTGCATGAAGGTTGCCCAATTTTTTAAACAACCTAGGGACAAATTTTTTTTTTTTTTTTTTTTTTTTTTTTTTCATGTCGGGCTCAAGATCTAGAAGCTGAGCTTTGCATTGGAGATTGCAGCTTGAGCGGCTCCACCACTACATTACATTACATGTAGACATACACCTCCGCAGACCGCTAGACTTTGTCGAGGTAGCAGTGGGGTTTCCTCAACTAGGGGTTTTCTGACATGAAACTTGAAAGCTTTGGGGGGTTACGAGCTTGCTTATTACCAGCTTTCCTGAGCTTCCCATATCCTTTGCTTCGTATATGCGTAATCGCTTGAAGGGTTCGAAATATTTCCCATGTCAGTACCCCTCATTCCCAGAACATTTATACACCACCACCCCCACAAACCAACAATTAGCGGCACTGGTGCCGGTGGTTGGGTTGGAGGTGGGAGGTCCCAGCAACCCCACGATTGAGCTCGTACGGTTACCTCCCACGCTTTCTGCACGAAAGCGAAAGAAAGTGTCCATTCTCGGTTCATTTCTCACGACGATTCGGAGAAAAAAACGAGAAACAGGAAGTGAAATATAGGTAATATAATCGGAAGAATCCGGTATCGGACGAAAATGAATAATCTGAAAATTCATAGCAAAGAATAATAATAGTAATAATAATGCATATTTAGTTGAGGCTGTTATCATCGTCGTATGATTACTAGCTGCTATACCCAAGCTACGTTGGCTATAGCTGTGGGTAACGGACGGGTTATAAAAATCGAATTGTAAATTTCAAAAGGTTTTACAAAAGACGCCTATACATGCTATAATCAGACCCGCCAGAAAAGAAAGAAAGAAGTCAAATGTAAAGGAACAAGGGGTGATAAAGGAATACACATGGAATGCTAAGAGTACATGAAGTTCGGTTTCAATCAGCATTTAAAACAGCGCCTTTTAGGACAATTTTTCGCAGTTTTTTTTTGTTGGTCATCAGAAGTAAAGCACAGAAGAACAAAGTCAAAAATCCGCCGTCCAGCCCAGAATAATTTTATCATTTAAAGAGAAAAAAGAATACATGTTAGAAAGGAAAGAGTAATATAAAGAAACGTAAAAAAGAATTACAAAGAACTCCTCCGAATCAAAAGTAAAGAAGAAAAAAAAGCTTTGGTTTACCCCGCGTAAATCTACTAGGGGAAAGTGATCTTTCAGGAAGCTTTGGTGGTCGTTTTCTGCCGTAAATATTGTTGGGTTTTAAGTGGTCATTCGCATATAACATACAGTCGTAGAAGTGTAGGATACAAAACCGGTCAGTGGGATGATGGGATGAAGAACCCGGTTCTCGTCATTGAAGTATGGTGTGATTTAAGATCCGTGGGATGATTCGCGGGGTTTTTCGTGTCGGAGAAAGTTAGGACCGTCGCGGATAGTTGGCGGGGAGGTGGAAGCGGGTCGCCTCCTCTTTCCTTGCCACAAACGCAAGGTTAACTCGTTAATTCAACCCCATCGTCGCGGCTGGCAGGATCTGAGGAGGCAGCCTGCGCGCAACTGAGTCGAAAAATATTTTCCGACTTTAGAGAAGAATCGCTGGGGAATAGTAAGGAGCTTAGGGGTTTATCGGAGTTTGTAGAGCGGATTCGTGTACATGGCCGGCTAAAATGATGTCTGTGTAAAATGTTTCTCGTGGCATTACCCGCGGTTCTTCCTAAGGGTTTTTACATGTGCTACAAGGTTTGTGAGACCCGACTGTCAGCACGTGGGGACATTAGAAGTTATTTTAGACGTTCGGGCGACTCACCTGTTGTTGCATTGGCGGTGGCATAGTTGGGTAACCGTACATCTGATTCATATCGTAGGTGATCTGGCCGTCCTGCGGGTATGTATTTCCTTGAGGATTCTGCTGATAGTGCGCGTAATTGGGGTCTTGAGTATCCAGAGGAGCCATGGCGTACTGCTGTGGCGGCATACCAGGAGGATGCCCAGGAGGATGCGGTGCCTGGTTTCCGCCCTGGGGAGCCATCATAGCTTGATGGTTTTGAGGAACAGCAGCAGTGGGAACCGGTTGTGGAGCTGGATGGTGGCTGCTCGCGGAAGCAGCGCTGCTAGCTCCCCCAGTACCGGCGTTTGCAGACCTTTTTGTATGCGAGGTTGCCTCTTCTCTCGGAACGATATCTATTAAAAAGTCGTACATGTCGCTTTTGGCTAGAGCGTTCGCGATGTCGGATCTTTGCAGGGTTCGTCTCTTATTTTCCTCTGCGTGTATCCAGGCTCGCATGGTTACTTCCGTGATGAACATGTCACAACCTTTAGCAAAGAGAATTGGCGCCTCGGCCGAAATCATCTTTACTTCGGGGTCTGCCTTCATGACCTTTTTTATCCGTGCCAATGGAAGCTGGTGAGACTTGTAGTCGTGTTCTTCGCTTTCTAGGGCCATAATTGAATGTTCCCAGTACGTCGACAGGATGTCTTTGTAAGTTCCCTGCAAGCCTTGAGAGACGTTCGAAAAGGGGCCCGTGTAAATGCCGACCTGCGGTTGCGCACCAGTAGCAACGATTGCTGCAGACGCACCATAGTGCCCACCATTCGCTAGGTTGTAGTTTACCTGCGGCTGTTGGGACTGTGGCGGTTGCTGTTGCTGTTGGTGAGGGTGATGCTGGTTCATGTGCTGCATATTTTGCGGATGATGATGCTGAGAATACGAAGGATCCATAGTGAAAGCTTCGGTTTTCTGTGAGGGTGGAAGGTATTTTGGCCTAAAGGTACGAAGGGTAGTATCAATCCGAGCCTTTCTTATTTATACAGGGAGAGAGAATATGTATGCGACCGTGGAACTCCGGTTGTCGTCGTCGTTCGAATCGTAAGAGGATGGTAAACCAAACAAATTAATTTTTGGATCGAGTCGCGTTTACTTCTTGCGCCAGTCTCGCGGTGAGAAGAAGACGATTATTACTGGATGGAACTTGCAATTGGCGAGCCAATAAATTCAGCAGCAAGCCTCGCTTATAAAGAAAGACCGACCTGAATGCTGGGACTGGCTTGACTCTGGGTAGCTGCAAGTTTTTCCTCCCTGTTTTGCTTTTCTCGTCTTTCGTCGAGGCTAAGAAAAAAACAAAAAACAGACCGAAAGAAAAGAAAAAAGGAACCTAAAAGACAACAGCGGTAGGGTGTTAGTGGCGTGGGGCCAGCAGCACGATACTTATTTTTGTTTCCCTCTTACGTGTGTGCAAGGATGGGACCAGAATGATGGAAGCTGCTACCAAAGAGAGAAAGAAAAAAAAAAAAAAAAAAAACTTGATCTTGCAGCTTGAGAATTAGGGAACCAGGCTGGAAGCCTTTTCCTTCTTTGCAAGCTTTTTATTTCTCGCGCAAGAGGCCAGCAACCAAGCCAGCTAGCATCCAAGCCATGCACGGGGGATGACGGGTCAGGATCGTCTTCCCCGATGGGCGCTACTTCTGGCTCAGTCTGCGTCTTGGGCCTTCCACATATGGAGCAGGAGCAAGCAAAAAGAAGTGCTGGTGCTTGATTTTTGTGAAAACAAGTAGTAGGAGTACATGACATTAACATACCTTTCAAACAGCCAGCGGATGCGTGGTGATATGGGTCCGGCAAAGCTACGGATGGATCGATCCGTCGTTGGCTCTAGTAACGGTACTTTGATAGCGGGCGGTGTCTTAGAAGTCGCTAGCTTAGCTGTCGCGAGCTATTTCGAGTCAAGTCTGGTTTTCTTTCCCTTGAAATCTTGATCGATAGGAAAAACACCATTAACAGGGATTGGATGAAATTAGCTTTCTCGATCGTAGTAATTTGAAACTTCAATTATAAAAGTAGACCTACAACTTTTGCACGCGAAATTGACGACCCTTTCTGTCGCAACAAACTATATTGCTTAAACCGAGCCCTTCGATCGAGCTTCGGATTCTCCTTCTTTGGCTTTTGGGGGCTTGGGGTGGGCGAACTTTGCAGCGGTTTGCCCGGTTTGACGAATCGAATG
Organism: Orbilia ellipsospora; assembly: GCA_036971675.1. NCBI lineage: Eukaryota > Fungi > Ascomycota > Orbiliomycetes > Orbiliales > Orbiliaceae > Orbilia > Orbilia ellipsospora. The sequence goes on from JAVHJO010000003.1 coordinate 838,645, forward strand.
GTTGACGGGGCTGGTCAATCGGCTGGGGTTCGTTTGGGTGCGTATCAATTGAACAGAGCCCCGGAAATTCGAAAAGGCAGAAAAGCAGGGCAGGGCACGTGTTCAATATGCGAAATGTAGGTTCCTGCTTCTCGCGCCCTCGCTCTTGTGCAGTTGCTGGACGCTGTTTTCCCTTCTTTTTCGGTTGCCAGAGAGAAGTGGATAGCACTGTCCTGTACGGTGTACGGCTGCAGTACTTGCTTGTATGGTAGGGCTTCTGCGCTTGAGATGACCTTGTACAGATCGCAGTGCTCCGAGCTCTTCTACCAAGCACCTAGCAGATGGTGCATGCAGATGTGTGAAGATGCTTGCCTGGCTTGCTTTGGTTCAGCAGAAAAGGGAAAAAATGGGCAAAAATGTATCACACCTTCAATATTTGTAGGATGAGTACATGTACCTTCGATGCAAGCTAATTGGAGGGCGAAGAAAAGGCTGGCAAAGTCGGATAAATGAGGGATCAAGCAGCGTCGACGATGGAACTTGTGGGAGTATAAAAAGATGCAAGATGCTGCTGCTGTGCGACGATGGCAGATGATATATATGATGACAATGGGGTACGATATCGATTCCGGGAAGGGGTGCTTGATTTTAATTGGATTCACAGGCGGATGACCAAAGAAGAAAAAGCAATTGATGCGAGACCGATGAAGATCGAGAGATGGCGAGAGGGAGCTCGAGAGCACAAACTTCTCCAAAGCAAACAGAGAAACGAAACGAAACGAAACGGGGTGATGCCGAAGAAGGGCTAGCTAAGGCAGCAGAAATGATATCGATATCGGGTGGTCGATATAGTATTCACCTGGGTTGCACTCAAAGCTTCGTTCAAAGGTTGAGAGATGAGGATGCTCTTTGCCTCTTGGGTTCTCTTGAAGATGGTAGATACAGATGGCGAGTTTCTGATAGGTGGTGGTAGCTGCCGACCAAACGAAAAGATGAGAAGGGCTTTAAAGAAGTTGAGCTAGCTAGCTAGCTGCTTAAACCGCACCAGCCCTGTCGCGCTTGCTTATCTCGATATAATTGGTAATATACTGTGGGTGTGTACCTCGGTATCGACAGCTCGATAGTATAGTATCAAGTATACGGACTGATTGAGGGATTGATTGATTGATTGGCACTCTTTAGCCTATTCGGCTTGTTGAAAGTTCGGTACAACGATGGAGAGAATATAGAAGCTTGCAAGCTGATTGCAACTTTTGACACCCTCTTTTTTATCTGACAGCGGTCGAATAAAAGAACAAAAGCAAGAATACGCGGAGGGGTGTTCTTTTTATCTCTCTTTTCTTTGCGATCAACACGGAGTTCTTGTTTAAACTATGAGTTCCGGGCACCGGTGACTCGATTCTGATATACGGTCGTGGGTCTATAATGGGGAATAGAAGGCAGGTGTGGGCTGAAACTGCTCTAATATTACCGATGAGCTAAGACGCGAGAAGGTGGCACCGTTTTTCTTTTCTTCTTTTCTTTCCTTTGGAAGGGAAATCGTTACTGCACTGGCGAGTTTGTAACTTGGTCTGATGGGAAAGTGCAGTGGTACTGTTCAAATGGCGGGATATGATGCGAAGAATTTCGTAGGATGTGATATTATAATTGGAAACGTAACAGCTCTCTTTTTTTCCTCTCTTCTCGCTATAATATATAATAATACAAGCAGGTATACTATACTTTTGACAAAGAAAAGTTTATTGACCGAGTTATAGTATACAAGGGCGTATTATTATTTTATTGCTACGAAAAAACACAGCTACGGAACACACTCTTTTTGGGGGTTTTGGTTGCTGCGGGGAGAGGTCACAGGTTTTGGCGATATTAGAGATGGCTGGGGAAGCACTCAAACTGCGCGGTCAGAGATGCAAGGAAACTGTCGAATGAGATGCGCAAAGTGTGGTCAATGCGATGTAATTCGCGGAAGTAGCTCAGCTTAGCCGGATAATCAATTTCTGAAACAAGACAAAGGAGATGAACAAGATAAAAAGGTTATCTGAGGATAGGAAAGTCTCGGACCAGAGAAGAGGTAATAAAATAACGGCTGGGTAAACTTAGGAAAATAAGAGGGGGGTTTAGCTAAAAGGCGAAGCTAAGCTCAAGAAGTTCGATACCAATATGAAAACTGGTCCAGTCGGAACGATTGGGACGTTGCGTTATCGATACAGTGAGCTTAATTGATCAATTGACCTGGCGAACGAAAAATCGAAGAGAGATGCAGAGACTAGTCTGATTATTTAAATATGATTGCTCTGATCAATCGGAGCATTCTGGGTTGGGTCGATTGGACGCCTTGATATAGACCCCAGCTGGAGGACATGGCAGTGACCTCAGGTTACCTGGGTATGAATATCCCGCTTGCGCATCCTTTTCGTTCCGTGGCGGTCGACAAGGTACATTTGAGAAGCTGGCGGCATTCGATGGGATCGGTGTACAATCTCTCTTCCCCCATGTTTGGCATTAAACCCTCTGACCAGGTCGGTCTGTGTTACAGCAGGTTTGCAAGGCCAGCCTCTGGTGTTCATTAACTGTCCTTGCTTACAGGATTGTATGAATTGTTCTGCTCGCCTCGAAGCTTCTAACCATCCCGTGCCAGCAAAACCTGGAAGGGCGGCATACATGAGGGATAATATGCGAGCCAACATCATCGTGTGGAGGCACTGCACTGTATACGTATACCACAGGCTCAAGGACCAAATGAGCTGTTCCTTGGGTCTAAATGTTAAGACATTTTTGATAAACAAAAATAATCTATCGGAAATGCAAATTAGCAAACGCCTTAACATGGTCATTTTGCTCGAAAGGACAAACGGTCTTGGGCAGCTGAGGGTGTGGGAGAACCCGAACAATCGGCATGGGGGTTCGAGATAAACGCCCATGACCAAAGACAGCTTTCATGGATGGTGTCATTGTAATCTGGGGGACTGATATTCGACATACAAAGATTTAAGCTTCTTTTGGAGACTCCTCTAATCTCGGCAACCAGGCCAATCGGACGTCTCGTCTCTGCTCGTGTTGAAGTTCTAAAGAGCCTCGTGATTGCTGCATCCCCCAACTTTGGAAATCGGTGCTAATTTACTAAATGGTCGAGAAACGCAAACTCGCTTGTATGCCCTCATGTCTCGGATACCTTCATTTCAGGAAATGCCAGGCCAACTCGATGTCGATAGACTTCTCTGGGGTGTGCCTTTGTTCGATCGAATAAGTGTCCCGTCGGTGCTTTTCTTAACCCTCGTCCTTGCAAGCCTGCATTACGCCTCCATGCGTAGTCATGTATGCGTTGTTAAAACACGACATCATACCCTTCGAGATCCACACTGGCCTTCTGCGAACCGGCATCGGCTGCCTGTTGTGTAAACATACCTCTATAATTCTGCATAGACGATATGAAGACTCATCCTTAATCTCGAATTGTTTATATTCAGGCGGGTAATTCTGTTCCCAAGCCCCCGGCGTTCGAAGTTTCTAGCATATCGAAAAAAGCGGGATCTTTTAGGGCTCACGGGAACGTTTAATCTTCTGCAAGCGCGCATTGCTTTCGTGCCGAACGGAAGTCAGCAATAATGTCGAATTTCGATGCAAGTTTCTCACTAAAGCCATCAGACCATAATTCCAGCTGACTGGAACCTTCTTGAGGTGTGGAGCGAGCGAAATGGCCAGCAGAATCGGGTCCCGGACTGTATACGGTGTTATGTTACGCTACGTTAAACTCGATCTCGACGCAGACCCCCAAAGGAAAAGCGCAAAAATTTTCACACCCTTTCCCTGAATGAGGCTAGTGAGAGAGAGCTAGTTAGTAACGGAACATATATGTCTAGACCGAGCACATGGCTGTGAAGGCTGAGAACTTTGGACTATTTTCAACGTCAGGCCATGCTTGATGATGTTGTCAAATTGTCAAGCTTATTGGACTAACCATTTCCCGTTGGCGACCCCAGAAAAGCCGTGCTGGCAGTTTTCGTTTGCAAGCAGAAGGACGCCTGAGATCGGTGTTCCCTCGGTCTGCATTGCAGCATGCATGCTGTGCCTTCGGTGCCCCCTTGCTCGAAATTGCCAAATCACATCGCATTCCATAATATTGGTAAGCCTTTTGTTTGATGGCTACTTCTAGAAGAGAAGTTAAGCATTTGAAAGCCCTGGCCTGGCTCAGGCAATTCTGGCGCTGGACAGAAATACTAGGCGACCGTCTTCATGTCACCCTAGCTATGATATCACTCTGCAATGAACAGGTTGATCTTATCGAAGTATTAGCTTGCCTAGAAGATAATCAATTAATATCAATTCGCTCTGCAATAATAAGCTCCAGGTCCTAGCTTCGCATATCACGAACCGTTCTGCAGCTCCAAAACCTTCAATCACCATCCGATATGGCATTGCATGTCCAATTGACCGAGTCATATGACCGCGAGTTACGTCAGAGAGCTCCAGCGTGAATAACGGAATCCCCCTCTGCCTTTCCGAGGAACGTGAACATGCGAGCGAGGGTTGATCGATGGCACTTTCTCTCGTTTCCCAGCGTGCTGGGCCCACAGCGAGGCGAATGCTTGTTTGTTTGCTGCGATGCCGCTGAACGTCGTCACACCGCCAGCCAATCGCGCTTTGTGTTGCGGCTGTCGTTTGCTCTTGGCAATCCCGAAAATCTCTTACATCACGCTTGTGACCATCTTTCCTCTCTTCTATTCTTCCTCTCTTCTCTTTCCATGATACTCCCCACCGTCACTTCCTCCCCTCTCTCTCCACGTCTCCACAAGCGATAGTCTGTCACAGCCCGACGTCACGGAAATGACCGACACAATCATCGTTAGAGCTCCCGGGCAGGACCTGGTCGACGCGATGGACCCTTCGGTCTCCGTCGAGGATGCTGAAATTGACTCTCTCCTCACAGAGGCCGAGACCCGCATGCGAGAATCCGAAGCTTCCACCGCCACTATCACAAAACACAGGTTAGCTAGCCTTCTTCCACTTCTGGGCAATCAATCATACTGAATACCCGCTTCCCGAGAAGAAACAGGCAGAAAGACTGACCGCTGCGCCCATATTAGAGTTTCAAAACTAGAAACCAGCCAACCGATAAAATCCTACATCCATAAGGCCGCTACCGGCGCTGCATCGATAACAGAAGCCGGACGGAAAACAAAAACCTTGTCGTCGAAGGGTCGAATACGTGGGAAACCTGTTGAATTGCCGTATATGCGTGTAGAAGACACTGTCAAGGTCGAAAAGGAAAAGAAAGAGGTATGTCCGCCCCCTCTCTATCTTATCATATTGCCATTGCATACCTTACCCCTCGCGCCAATAAAATCACTTTTTTCTTCTGATGAGAACATTCCCATTTTTTAATTTCAACCGAGCAAAAACGGCCGCCGTCTTGGAGGCACGCTTGCACAAAATGAGGGTCATATTGTTCATAGTTACACTGATTTATTTTCCCCACATCCCTATTGAAAGACATATTTCTTTTGATTGAATTGAATTGCCACTCATTCCTATGACCCGTTTTGATTGCAACAACATTCCGACTAACAATTGAGAAAAATATTTTCTTCGTCACACCAGAAAAAAGATAAAACCGCTGGTCCGTCATGGTACAACATGCCTGCTACCGAAGTAACCCCACAGATCAAACGAGACCTCCAAATGATCAAGCTCCGTAACGTTCTCGATCCGCACAAACACTTCAAGGGCGACGACTGGAAGGGCAAACTGCCAAAATACTTTCAGATGGGTACTGTCATTGAAGGTCCGACGGAATACTACAGTTCCCGTCTGAACAATAAGGAACGCAAGAAGAGTATCGTCGATGAGATATTATCAAACTCGGCGGGTAAGAGCCGGTTTAGGAAAAAGTACGAGGAAATACAGGCCAAGAAGCGAAGTGGGAAGAAAGAATTCTATAAAAAGTTAAAAGAAAAACGGAAGAGGGGCAAGTTTTGAAGATATCTTCGGACTGTCCTGGATCCCTTTGATTAAAAGAAAAGTTTTAGAAATTTTTTTCGAAAGGAGTGATATTTTGGAATTTTTGTGAGCCTTAGCCTCTTTGAACGCCTATGATACCCCATATAGAACCATGCTCTTATTGTACATTAATGAAAGAAAAAGAAGGAAAGCAAATCTAATGAAACCGGTGCGATCCAATCGACGCATCAGATATCAAAAGTCAGTAATTATAGAAAATGATAGAGAACCCCTAATCTAAGGAGCATCCGTCTTTTTATCCAACTTGACCCCTCCGTCATCCTCCCCTTCATCTTCATCTTTAATTTCCCCTTCTTCCTCCTCCTCATTACTGCTACTGTCCTCCAAACCAGCACCTTCTAGTTGTTGAACAATCTCCTTCCAATTCCTCGCAAATTCCCCAATACTAGCCGGTCCGGCATTTCCCGCATCCACAACCTCCTGGGGCAGTTTATGAGCAGAGTACTGCGCACCGGCAAAGCCATAGGCCTCCGGATCATTCCTCCCGATGAGTCGAAACTCAGGCTCGAAGCCTTCCTCGTTTGGATCCATATTGAGAATCTCGGTCCAACTGAAAGTTAAAGGGTCGGTGCGAATCGCGAAGGGATTGATATCAACAAGCCAGACTCGGGATTCAGTGACAATTGTTTTTGGGATGTAGACATCAAAAACAACTATCCGTCAAAAATCCGTGATACCCATTAGCCATCATAAACATCACCAACCGCTCTTAAAGAATAAAATATCAAGATGGGACTCACAATCATCATCTGGAAAGGTTTTCTCCAAATATTTCTCAAAGAACTCTTCAATCAACGCCATAAACTCCACTTTTCCCTCCTCCAAAAAGTCGTAGTAATTCATATCCCGTTGGGTGACACACACAAGCTTCCTGCCCTTCACGAAAACCCTAAACTCCACACTCGTGATAACCTCAACCCACTTCCTCAGCACGAGCGCATATTGGATATCCTCCTGCTTCAACACATTCCCACCCATATCCGGCCCATCATCGGTATCATCAAATGCATGCTCTAAATCGTGGGTGATAAAGTTAGAGCTCTTGAGAAGGAGATATACATCCGAAGCCGAGGTGCACTTGAGGACATTCCCTATTATGAAACCTGCGTCCTTGGGTGCAGACCAGTTCAGCTTGGGATAGACTGCTCCGCCGAGTTGGGTGATCGCGGCGCGGACGGTGGCGTGGAATTCAGCGAAACGGTAGGAGGGGTCTTCGTATTCATCTTCGTCATCGTCATCGTCGTTAGTGGTGGCGGAGGAGAAGATACCGGAGTCCGTGTCGTTTGATTGTGGGTTTCTAAGATATTAAAATAATGAAAAATTAGTTCAAGTGTGATTTTCATGGTGATATAAAGATTTTTTTGGACATACGGATTCTCATCGGGCAGAACGATACCGTCCTCGTTGAGGTAATCGAGGAAGCCTTGGGTGAATGGGATAACCCTGGCTCTACCGGTAATGGAACGGTACAGTTTATACCATTCTGGGAACCCACAGTTGATGATATGCTGGCGGGTGGGTTTTGGAAAGTCGTTGATAGTTTTCTTGCCCTTTGGCGGGGTGGATGCCGATGGAGTATCCATTTCTGTTAATTAGTGTTGAGGCCCCGCCAAACCAACAATAAAAAGATACCGAAATTTGAATATAAAATTCAAGGCTAATATCAATAGAGTGTATCAAGTTTGGCAGAGAAAAAGTAATATGTATGGAATGTCTCCGAGTAGTCTCGAATGGCAGAGGGAAAGAATCTAGAGCCTCTCAGTAAATTATCAAGAAGGAAGAAAAAAGTTCGGTGAAGGTTGGAATGAGTCTTCCGAGGCTCCATTATATGCCCAAAATACGCTTATCAGACATTCTTGACTGAGTCACCAGAACGACCGCAAAAGTTAAGAAAGTCAAAGGCACATAAAATTAAAATAAATAGACAGCGCTATGCAAATCCTAAAAATCCAATGGTATCAATATAAGAACGTTGAAACAACCTTGATGATCTTAAACTTTATCAATAGCGGGAGTAGAAGCGGTCGGCGAAAGCTCTGTCCTCCACGCCAGAAATTGATCCGTGAGCACACCAGCATATCCGGACTCTTGAACCTGAAAAACCTCAATCTGCTTCCCACGCTGCTGGTACCTGATCCTCCAAACACCCTTTGTGTCCGCGAGCGTACTTTTTAGCCACTCCAAGAACGCAGTGGTAAAGTTGATGGCGACATTACCGTTCCATGGTGGCGGTCCCAGTCCTTGTGCGAGATGCTCCTTCTTTATATTTGCCGGGATGCTCTGCGTTTCACGGATGTCTATACTCGTGAGGATACCGTGATCGTCGCGGAATCCAATCACAATTTTTGGAACGCCAAGAAGGAATGACTGCGCCCAGAACCTCTGGAGCTTTTTTTCGAAGTTGTGGTTTTGGTTCGGTGTTGAGATTTGTCTGCTGGTTTTGAGTTCGACATAGTTGATAGGGTTTTCTGGGTTCATAGGTCTGCAATCCCATACTGTAATTATGTGAGGATCAAGGTATTTTTATAGTATTATTGGAGTCAACATACTTGCATCGACTTCGCCACCGATTATCAAGCCACAATTACCAAACCCTGTCTTGACGATACCTAGCAAACCTTAGTTGTTGATAACCTAAGTCAGGAAGGGGAGTTGTTGCATACTGCAGTATTGTGCTTTATTGTTGACTATCTCTCGACTTCGATTTTCGATTTCTTCTCTAGAGGCCTCCGCCCAAGGTCTGGAGAGCGTCGATAAGCTCTCAAATTTGTATCCTTGATAAACCAGAAGTTAGCTAAACCCGAATGAATGTTTTGAGTATCTAGAAGATAGTACCCCAGTAAGACATCCTAGCACCTCTTTCATCCTGAAAACCTCTTGTAGATTGTTTGTATAGATTGTTTTCCTCGAGATATCTGTACATCATATCATGAATATATAAATATACCAGAATATAAAGCAGAAATTGATTCTTACATTGACCCCTATAGCTAACCCTTTTAGCAATCTTGAATACTTCTTTTCTGCTTTCAATTGGTCTGGGATTGGTATTGACTAACTTCGTGGAAAACGGCATTCATCTCAAAGCTGTTGATAATATCGTCTCAGCATTCATATGTAACCAAATATAATGCCTCAAAAGAAGAAGTGGTAGACATACGCGTCCTCCATAAATGGCACTGTCATAATCTGATTTTATTAATACTCATCGGAATTTATAAGAATCAATATAATTAAATAAGTGAACGAATGTATGTACCTTTGTTATCATGCCCCTCCATGTCACAAAATCAACGTCCTCAGTACTCCGTTTCCCTGTCTTCTTTTCCAGCTCGATAAGCGATTCGAGCAAACTATCAAGATGTTCATCAACCGAATCGTCATGTTTGATGAATGAATCGTAACCACCACTGAGATCGCCGTGGAGGGCTGGGGTGTAATAGTATCTCAGCGACGATTCGTCGTGGCGTAATACGTGGTTTTCGTCGTATGAGAAGCATGTTATTTCCTAATCATATAGACAAGTATATATGAATTGATGTCGGCCCAATGGCATACGTATTATTATTTCATGATCAGGGTGGAACATACTCTGGGACGTTTGATGTTACTACTACGACCGGCGAACCGAGTCGCGTAGTCTGCGACGTTGAAACTATGCATGCGATTCAACCTATCCTACGTTGATGTTATTATCCTTGTCTCGAAGCTAGTTATATATCTATCCTTGCACGTTACGACGATGAGGTTCAAAATGAGGGTGGTTTGGTTAAACGCGTTTGCCCGCACAAATGCCACACAGTTCAGTCCCCTAACAACAACCGCATCAACATCGCCAGAATCATAAACAAACCCATCTAGCCATCCTTACCAACATCACCAACTTCAACCTCAAAGGAGACGAGTAAAAGGATTAATGGACGGCCGACGTTTTCGTAACGGCCACTCCCGCGCCAATTCTGCCAGCGTGGTCCTCGACTATTCCTCTACCACCGACCGCCAGACGAGCCACATCGTCACACCAACAGCTCAAATCGGTCCATCCGGTCGCAACACCAGACATCACGACCCACCGCCGCATCTCCCTCACCACCACGGCCATCACCATCACCACGCCAACAATCATGTTCACGGCCACCCGCCGTATATCCACAAACAAGCAATTCCACGGGAAGGTCCAACCCCTTTCGATGACGACGGAGACACTAGCAGCGTCGACAGCGAAATCATCCAGCGTGATGCGAATGGGAGCTATGGCGACAATTTCGAGATCCCGCATCGCATGTTGCGCATCATCATGCCGGAACTATTCGAGCATTTAAATGGTATAGACCATCTCCCAGAGCCCACAAATAGCCCATTATAAATTTTAACATTAATTGCTAATCGAATTTAATCTATTATGTAATCTGTATAGAAGCCTACAATGAGCCGCACCTCACCGAATCTGTTAATTTCAGTTCGAGATATGCGCACGAGGAGTGCGAGAAACCACGGCACAGGATCGATCTCAACGCCGTTAGGGCGTTGAATAAAGCGCGGGTTGCATCTATAGCTGATGACGCTTGGATGTATGAGGCTGAGGAGGATCCGAATCCTGCTAGGTGGAGAAGACAGCTATATCAGTCTAGGTGACTTTTGGTAATGCCGGCATTCCATATACAGCTCATCATCTAAATAGAAATCTCGCGGGCGACCGTTTAAATGTCGGTTTTGTATCATTTATACAGTGGGAGGAAGATTGGTATCTGGCGTTGGGATTTGATGCATGTGTTACAGGGTCTATGGATATCGGTGTCGTATCGGATTTCTAATGATTGTACGATTATGATTGTATTATATTAGGTATCATATTTAAACTTCACATCCAGACATTATCATTAATAAAAAGATGAGAGATCAGTCGAGCTCCGGTGCGACCGGCTTTGGCGCCCCAACTTGTAGCCGTTTGCTCCCACCACCAGGAGCCCCACCCGGCGGGCCTCCGAATAATGAACTCATCATATCTGCCATAAAGTTCCTCTGTCTAGGAACCTGTATCCCGAAGTACATCTCCGCGATCTGTTCAAGTGCCTATACCAACATACACACATTAGTTTCACTAAAACCCTAAGGTACCCAAGCATATAAGAATGTGCAGGAAAACTCACCTCATCCCACCCTCCAACTTCCTGCAATAGCGCCTGATAATGCGCCCTCAAGCTCCTATAACCCTCAGCACCGGCCCTGCCCCTAGTCACAGCCAAACACAACAACCTCAAGAAATTTAACAACGGCAGCGCCGGAAACACTCTCGCATCCAAAGCGCTAGTCTCAACACTCTGCACCGCCAACTGACCCCCCTTATTATCCTCCAATAGCCTACTCGTAAACAAATCCAACGATGCGTTCGCCTCTCTCACATTCCCAATCAACAGATAACACAACACGGAGCGGGAAGCATATAACGCAGCGGTAGACGGTTGATCCTGCGCGTACCATGTATACAACAGATTCGTCAGCACGACGCAACTATCCTTCGTGCCCAGGAGGAGGTGCTTTTCGGCATCGTAGGGCTCATGGTCTTTAGCGTAGAGGCTTCCCGCGAAATGGTGTAACTCCGGATCACCGGCTTCGTAGTCGGAGCATTTAGAGCTCCAGAGCACCGCTGCGTTTATTATTTTCTTTCTCGTGGGTTCTTCGGCAGGGATGAGTGATAGAAGGGTGTAGAGGCGGGCTTTGGAGGTGGGGTCGCAGGGGATGGAGTGGTTGGTGTAGACTTCGAGGAGGGAGAGGGTGAGGTCGCCGCCTGAGGCGAATTGGGAAGCTTGGAGAAGGGACTGGGCGCCGGAGAAGAGGATATCGATAGCGGATTGCGGGTTGTTGGATTTGATGTAGCGAGCGGAGACGACGCGGAGCTGTTGGTGGGCTTCGTAGTGTTGGCCTTCTTCGATTCTAGTGGAGTGTGGTGGGGTAATTAGCTTATCATGATAGTTGAGAGCTTGGGTAAATGGTACGAAACTTGGGAATACCTTTGCTTTAACCGAGCGATGGTCTTGTCAATACGTGAAGCCATGGCGAGGGGACTTCGCTGCTATCAGCGAACGAGTGGTAAGGGTGGTGATGGTGGTGGCGGAAGGTGGTGTAGGAAAGGTGGGATGTTGGATTTACTGGCGTCATCATTTCACTGAAGCTCCAGCGACGCCAAGCCGCGCAGGCTGGTTCGCCCGAAAACGACTGTCCACCCACACATACTTCGATGATATAATGTATATTGATATGGATATTATTCTACTCCGAAATATGAAATAGATAAATATTAAAATAGTTTTGATAGGGCTTGCGGCAATCGCAGCACGCTTCCAAAACAAAGAAAGAAAGAAAAAGAGAAATGCGCCAAAACTCCCTCCAATGGAAACTAAGATATATGATAAAAGGATACATGCATATGTAACGTAACATAATGTCGTAGGCCTCCAAGAGAACTAATCTAAAGCCCGCCGACTTCCCGTCGCAGTCGCGTCGATGCAGTAGTCGGCGCCGAAATCGGCCACATCGCCGTTGCTTCATTCACAGTCTAATGAATAACCAATATTATTAACCGGGTGCTCCGTTCTTGCTGTCTAAATAATGGAAACTTACCTTGATAAACATCTGACTATTCAGCATACTCGTTCCCCCCAGCACAATTCTCACTCCAGGCGTCGATGCGTTCACTTGCGCGATCAACCTCGCTTCTTCGTAAGTCGCCCCACCAATCATGAATATAATCACATCCTGCGGCTTATCTTTCGTCGTCGGCCCACCCTCCAAGAACGGGTAGGACTGCAGACTCAATCTACCCTTTATCAAGCTTCCTATAGTCTGCCCCATACGCGGGGTATGCTGCGTATAAATATTTTCCACACCCTTGAGGCCTTTCAAGCTGCGACTTGCGAGCGAAAAGATGTCCGATGCCTCAAATATGTCTTCTTGAGACTTGAGAGAATGGTAGAATCCGATGAGATTTCGAACACTCTGTCGCGATGTTAGATATTTTCACCAGACTCTAGTAAGATGGTAAACACTCACAGTACAATCTGTTGGGCTCACGCCGCCAACTTGTAATAGATCCATAAGGACTGGCAGTGCATAGTTGGGATGTTTTTCGTATCTTATACTATACAAAGCCACTAGCCGTATCTTGTTTTCCGGTGGTATCGACGATTGGAGTAGCCGTTGCAGTGTCTGTATTTTAAACATGAGCCCAGGAAAAAATATACCCATGAATAGTAGTATAGCTTACCTTTAGATCCGCGTTATGGTTATCTTGACACGCAAAGCTCTGTTCTAGCTCGCTCACCTCTAACAAGCTCTCGATATCCACCCGCCGACTCAGCTCTGATATCAAATTGACGTGCTTGCTCACATTGCCAGATAGCCTTCTGAACTCGGGGTACTCCTCCACAAATCGCTTCATGTCGGCTATGCTCTCCAAGTTCTTGCTGGAGTTTGTCTTCGCCTGATACTGATCGACGTATTCCTTGACGTTGTTTCCCAGATCACCAAAGTTGACATACATGTTTTTCTTGAAGAAAGGGTCCTGGTCAGCTGACAAAACAATCTCCTGGTTTTCCGGTCGGGTATCAGGAATATGACTCAAGTCAACCCTGCCGTTCTCGATACCTAGAAGCTCATGAACCATAGCTTGGTAGGTCCACTGTGAAAGTAGTGGTGTTATGGGGTCGTTTCTCCGATCCATAATGAGGAGTATCGGGGGTGTATCTGTTTTTCTAAAGTCGAAGAGTTGCCCTTCTTGCGTCATTTGAAACTATACACCCAATTAGCATTATAGTATATCATTCGATATTGTTGTTCTAACCGTTATCTCTGTGGCCAACTTTTTGGCCATCAAACTATTTCTAGCATAGCGGATCAATGGTTTCTTCTTGAGCGACAATAGCGACGCCAGGATACCTTCCGACGCACGAACAAGGGCATCCGAACTCCACTGGTCGGGAGATTGTGACCATATTCTCAACCCATCCTTCACACTATCTTTTATAACGTAGAGATCGGGGTTGATTATGAGGAAATCTGCAAAAACTTCTTGGACCGATTTTACAACCTCATGGTCGTCCGCTTCGGCGAGTCGCTCGAGGGAACTCTTCTTAACGATGTTGCTGAAGTCTAGGTTGTCCCCAATCAGCTATGTGATCTCAGTATATGCTACATATTGTGTATAGTAGGTCTTACATAGCATATATTCGCCGTATTTGGGATCTCTGAGCTCCTCAACGAGATATTGTATCGAGTCAGGTGAGGGTCTGACAAAGCATAAGCATTTGAGGTGGCGCATCTTTTCGCGATTCGCATTTTCGAGCCGACTATTAGATTATTAATGAGATAACATCTCTAAAGATGAGTTGTAAGTGAGGATGTATGTACTCTATCAAGAAGACTTCATGTTGGAGAAGGGTGGACTGGGAAGTGGCAGTGGACATTATCGGCATCTATAGTGATACGTGTTAGAGTAGACTGCGCATTGAAATATGTATACACAGACTAGATGAGATATTCACCTACTGTTTCCGAGTCCAATAGTAGAATCTTCATCTTACCAGCCGAGCTGGTGTTCTGCGATGAGGAGGTCTGGCCATCGGTTATTATCCGAGTAACGTACGTCGTCACCGCCGCGATGATGTCCATGTTGGTAGTGGTGGCTCTGGTTCGGGGGATGATGGTAACAATTAAATTGTTGAGACGTAAGATTTAAACAGCTGGCTGGCTATCTGGCGACAGTTCTCGGAGTGAGGGGAAGGACGGCGGGTATGACGGTTGGGAGGCTGTCGGCTTTCGAGCTTGTCTGTATGATAGTCGTGATACGAAGGATACGAAAGCGTAACAACGGTCGCGCGCAATCAAGCCAGCCGAGCAGTCAGAGTACGTCAAACATATCCGGGGGGAGCATCGGGGGAGCACAGGGGGCTTTGCTTCCTGGGAAAGATGACCACCCCGGTGGCCCCAACAAATTGGACGAAATGGAAGGCGGGGGAGCAGCAGAGAACAGACGAGAGACAAAAGCACATGGCCCGAATCATTCATACCAGCATTATTTAATTATCTGCAGGTCTCACACGTTCCTCGTCGCTGCATGACGGCCGAATAGTGTCATTTTCCCTGTTTCTCAGATGAACGGCCCACAGAGCATCTTGACTTTATAAAAACCCAACATTCCTCGTCGTTTTGCAGCTACCCTACTTGGTTCTAGGCCGATTCCACAGACCATATCATATCCATACGTACCCCGCGCTGGTGTGCCCTTCGCTATTCCCCCAACAGTCGCTGTAGGTCGCTCTTCCTCATTCTATAGCTTAAATACCGAGTCCTCAGCCCTAACCTCTCGTCTTTTCCGTCCAGATATCATAATGTCGGCGCTTAACTAAACAGCTCGGAGATTTCGAACTTTCACTACATCCAATCCATATTAGAGTCGGTCCGGGACAGGGACCTCTACCTTCCCTCCAACATCATTCTCAAAACTATTCCCCAACATGATTCAATTAATCCACGACCGTACGATAAACATCCTAAGCCCGTCTCGACAAAACGAGATTGTTTGTGGTTATTTTCGGCCAAAAAGTGTCGCACTAGCTGACTAGATGCATATCTACACTCCAGAGTTTTTGCATTTCAGCCAGCTCGCTGGCGGTATAGCTCCAGATTACCGTAGGAATCCCACATCCATATATATTCCGGTTGACATGGATCATTGAGCCCCGTTTGCGGTTTATAGTAAAATTAATATTCGTCGTTCTACTATCCTACCCTCTCGCCGGCATCCTCAAAAGAATACCGGAGTCCCAACCTGCGGCGAAGAACTTGTTCCTAATAGGGTACCACCCCACGGATACACTTCTCTCTTTTCTAGAAATTTCATTCAGTCTGACATTTGGGGGATAAAGGACGTCGTTGTTTTATTTCGTCGGTGTATTCGACCTATGGACCGGTATTAGAACCGTAATGATCAGTTCGGCCGGAGCGTACTTGATCGCAAAGTATGTCAAGGGTCCGCTGATGCCATGGATCGGGTTCGTGTTTATTATGGGACATATGGCCGTATCGCATATCGCTCGTCAAAGGAGGGGTGATGACAGTACCGTTGATATCACCGGTATGAGGCCTAACGTATCTTTATATTATTATGGAATTTTTAATCTTATTAATATGTGTGCAATAGGCGTTCAGATGGTTCTGGTTATGAAGGTGGGAGGGTTAACTATAGATTGATGCGGACATATGTTGACAAATTGATATAGCTTACGGCATTCTGCTGGAACGTGTGGGATGGGAAGTTCCCGGATTCTGTAAGTTTTTGATGTCACGAAACTAGTATAAATTCTACTAACTCAAGAATAGGAGCTGTCAGCAGTTCAGCAAGACCGAGCCATCAGAGAGATGCCCAGTGTATTAGATTACGCCGGATATGTGGTAAATAGCTACCTTCTCACCTACACATTCTAAACAAATTATTTGCTAAGAACGTCCAGCTCTTCTTTCCATCCGTCATGGTCGGCCCCGCCTTCGACTACAATGAATACAAAAAATGGCTAGATCTATCTATGTTTGATGTCGAAGTTACGGACAAGAAGGGAGCAGTGAGAAAAAGGCGAAGGATACCCAGAAGCGGACGGATGGCTACTCGTAAGGCCGTCGTCGGGTTGATATGGATAGGGTTGTTCGTCAAGGCGTCGTCCATGTTTACGGTCGAATTTGCCCTCAGCGATGGGTTTCTCAATTATTCAATTCTTCACAGGTACGGTTAACCGGTAACCATTTAGGAGAGGGAATTTTTTCTAAGAGTGGTATTTAGGGTGTGGTATATCTATTGGTTGATGTTTGGTGCCCGACTAAAATACTATGGCATCTGGAGTTTGACAGAGGGCGCCTGCATTCTGGCCGGTTTGGGATATAATGGATTGGATGAGAACAAACGTATCCGATGGGATAGGGTCACCAATATCGATGCTTGGGAACTCGAGACTGCTCAGAACAGCAGAGGCGTACTAGAGGCTTGGAACAAGAATACGAACAAGTGGTTGAGAAATTATATTTACCTGAGAGTCACGCCTAAAGGGAAGAAGCCAGGGTTTAGGAGTTCCATGGCTACTTTTGTGACAAGCGCTTTCTGGCATGGGTTCTATCCTGGTGTAAGTCTTCATCAAATTATTGCAGTTTTCTGGATGATGCTAACGAAATTATATAGTATTATCGTGTGTATCCCGGTTAGAACGTTCTATTGGAGGCTATTACTGATGAAGCGTACAGTTGCATTCGTTACCGCATCGCTTGTTCAAACCGTTGCCAAATGTTAGTATCGAACTTGAAGCTGAAATTGTTTGAAGCTAACGATGGTATAGTTTCGAGGAGATACCTTCGACCATTCTTTCTCTCTCCGGACGGTACCAAGCCCACCAAATACAAAAGGTACTATGATGTGTTTGGTGCCGTGGTCACACAGGCTGCGTTGGCCTATATGACGCTACCATTCATCGTCCTTGACTTCAACGACAGCATTCGTCTTTGGTCCCGCGTTTGGGTTAGTATTCCACCTCTGTCATCGATAAAGTTTAGAGAATTCGAATTTTAACGATATTGTTGGAAATAGTTCTATACCCATGTTGGAATCATCACCATGTATGCCATCTTTAAGAGTCCAGCGGTGGGTCTACTCCAAGCAGAACTCAAACGCCGGACAAACGTCACACCCGTACAACCATCCAAGGAACAACTCCAGCGAGAATTACGGAAGGAAGCACCGCCATTTGGAATTCCGGACGAAGATCTTGTGGTGACGGATGTGAATGAGGCGTTCGCGGAGATTAAAGAGTTGAAGCAAAGGCAGGCGGCGGGGGAGAGTCCGTTGCAGGCATTTAGGAATGCCAAGGCGCATGTGAAGAAACAGTCGTAAATTTCAAGGATAGAGTTTTGGTTGAGGGGATAACGAGTTTGAGTGAATGAGTAAAGCTAGAAAATTTGGGAAAGCAATAGAATAAATGGAAGGAGGTGGGTTTAATGGGATTATGCGACGCAGTACACACGAGTGGAGCGAAAATCGAGACTGTCGTTCTTTGTCTGTTTACTAGCGCCTGTCTTTTGGCTCGATTAGATTATCTTGGATTTTTGCCTCAATTCTGAAATTATACCAGTCCTTTCCACTAGTCATCAATATTTCACGGAGCTGATATGATACATGTATCTATTTCTATTCTATCATCTGTTCGGGATATTTTATATAAAAGTGCGTTGGAGGTGTTGGAGGGCTACGGCTGCTCTGATTGGCTGTGAACCTTGCGGAACGTCGCTTCATGAAATTTCTCGTTTCCTGCAAAACATTCACCAAAAGCTGTCGAATCGGTATATATCTTTATCATGACGCCCCTCCGATAACGTATACCACCTTCATTCGACTACGAAAGGCCAATTGTCACTCCTTCATCTATCGGCCGACCTCGTAAACAATAAATAATGCTCCGACGGGCGACTGCATCTGCAGTCCGAGCAAGTCGACACCGACAATTCAAACCCACAGCCCACCCAGTCTTTCTCCAATCACGAACAGAAACCACAAATGCTACACCTTCAGAATCAAAATCACCCTCAAAATCACCCAGCACCCTAACCTCCGTTTCAATAAACCAAAAACCCGCCCGCGCCTACGACAAATCCTTCCCCGACGAAAAACTCCCTCCAGCACCCGTCCCCCTCGCTGTCAGAGCAGCATACCATGCCCCTCTCAAAGTCCCTGCAACCCACAACGTACCCTCCTGTGATCTCCAAATCCGCTCCTTCACGCTCAAAAATGTCGAATTCTTTGCCGATTTCGCCGTCCGAGCGGCGTATTATCTCCAGCTGCCCGCCTTCGGACCCATCCCGCTCCCGCGACGAACGGAACGGTGGACGGTACCGAAGAGTAATTTCGTGCATAAGAAGAGCCAGCAAAATTTCGAGAGGGTGACGTATAAGCGTCTCGTGCAGATTAAAGACGGTCATCCGGATGTGGTGCAAGTTTGGTTGGCGTTTTTGAGGAAGCATGAGTATCACGGTATCGGCATGAAGGCGAACGTTTATGCTTTTGAGAAGATGGGTGCGTTATCCGTTCTATCTTCTTCTTCTCTTGGTATATTTTGTTATATATGATTGATACTGACGATTGGTGGTATGGTGTAATATATAGGAGCCGGCTCAAACATGTCCAAAAGAATGGCGGAGATCAAAATGGCAGCGTATGAGGGAACGGCAGATCACAACCAACAGCTCAGCGCCATGCGAAGAGCATTCAACCAAAGTCATAATAACGTACCCGACCCTCGAAAAGGAAAGAAGATCGAATCAAAAGGCCCCTCTCCACCTCTTTCTAAGGAGGTAAACAAGTCACCCACCAAAGAAAATATTGTTACAAAAAATCTAACGCTTGATATATGTTATACAGGATATAATGGCGCAAACCGAAAAGGCCTTCCGCAAAGTATTCATCGACTCACATACCCTCGCGAAAGCCATCAAACTCTGTAAAACAAAGCAAAAGCAGGATAAAAATATCCGTATGAAACCGATCAAGCAGAAACTTCACAATTTAAACGTCACACTCGATGCGTCATGGGGGGTACTCAACCGTATAACGGCAGAAATAAAACCGGATGTGGAGCAGATTGAAGCATTGAAGGCGTTGAATAAAGACGAGATTCCGACAAGGTTGTCAAAAGAACAAATCGACCCAACGAGACCTTGGAGTGCGCAGGTGAAGTTTGATGCGATGTTGAAACAGGCGAAGAGGAATCTAGACGTAGTGAGGCAGAATGCTCGGCTGATTGTGACATATCTGGAGAGGTCGTATGGGAAGAATTGGAGGTATACATCCGGGGTGCCGAAGGATGGGCATGAGAAAGTTTTGGGGTTCGTCAAGAGGTTGGAGGCTATGGAGAAGGCAGTCAAATCAGCAGCCTATGATGTGTCACTGGAACCATGGACGATGGAGGAACGGAAGACTTTGTTACAGAATGAGGCCGCAAGGAAGAAAGAATCAAGAAGGATAGTTTTGGCTGAGGAAAGAGCTACCAGGGAGGCAGCTATGGAGGCTAGGATGGCTGAGAAGGCTAGAGTTGCTGAAGAGGCTAGAATCGCTGAGGCTAGAGCTGCTGAAGCGAAGGCTGCTGAGGAAACCAAAGCTGCTGAGGCCAGAGCAACTGAGACAAGGATTGTGGAGGAGGATAGAATCGCCGAGCAAGTTAAAAAAGCCGAGGAAGCTAGAGCTGCTGATGCCAGGGCCGCTGAGGAGAGAAGAGTCGCTGCAGAGGCCAAGGCTGCTGAGGTTCAGGCCCAAGAAACCTCTCCTGCTACTGAAGAGACTGCAGAAACTAGCGAGGCGCATAGCTCCTTCAGAGAAACGGAGGAGAGACATACTCTACCAGATAAAGAAGCGGCGGAGGCACAAGAGAAGCCCTTAAAATCTGGTCCTCTCTTCGGAGCAGATACAGCGCCACCTCCAGAGCCCACACTTTCAGAAGACGCTGTAGCCGCGGACAAGGCCAATGTTGACCTAAAGGAGCCAGAACCTCTCGACTTCAGACCGGCAAAAGAAATACAAATCACAACTGAAAATGAGCCTCCAATCCCTCGACCTACAGAATCCGAAGCCGATGTTGCAGCCGACTCGGAGCTCGTCCCTCCGCCTACACAGGAAGCAGCAAAGGATGATTTTAGAAATGCGAAGGAAATACAAATCGACGAAGCGATGAAGAAGAAGGACGAGTAAATAATGTATATAATCGACATTTCTTGTACATTATTCTGATATCCTATTGTACTTCTTTTTCCCACTGTAAATAAGTCGCCAATTCGGAATCGCTGGGAACGAGACCAAATCGAGTTAGAAAGACCCTCTGCATATAAGACTTATCGGTGCGTTGCATTTTGTGTCATGTCTTCGCTAAAACGACGTTTTTCTGTTACTCAGAATACGAAATTTATCTTTTTTAACCTATTCCTTCCTTCTTTCTCTTGATATAAACGTTCTGACAGGAACACTTTGAGTGAATGCTGCCCGTACGCGCAAGCCGCCATGCATCTCGGCAGGCCGGACGCAGGTCCGTCATAGCGGCATCTACTCCGCCAATTCGTCCCTCATCCTTCACGAATCCAATCCAAATATTTGCATCACGTGATCAGCGAAGAAACCAATCTACCTCTCCAACGACTGCAACAAAGTCAACACACCGAGAAGTAGTATTCTCAGGTATCCAACCCACCGGCGTGCCTCATCTGGGAAATTATCTGGGTGCATTAAAGCAATGGGTGGATATCCAGAACTCCGCGGCGGAGGATACGACGCTAATATACTGCGTGGTTGATCTCCACGCCATAACTCAACCACAGGATCCTGACGATTTGAGGAGTAGGAGGAGAAACACGATGGCTATGTTGCTCGCTGTCGGGTTGAAACCTGAGAGATGTGTCATATTTGAGCAATCGAGGGTCGCGGCGCATTCCGAGTTGATGTGGGTTTTGAGTACCCTTGCGCCGACGAATTTGTTGGCGCGGCAGGCTCAGTGGAAGGTATGACGTTGTATTTTCCCGTGTTTATTGAATTTTTGGTTTTATGCGGATTTTCTAATGGAGAGTATTCTGATTTTGGTTGGTAGACGAAACTGGCGGAGAGTGAAGAGAGGTCGCCGCTAGACCCTACGGGGTCTGGGAAGTTGAAGCTCGGGCTGTTTTCTTATCCGGTGCTTCAGGCCGCTGATATTTTGTTGTACAAGTAAGTTAGATACCCCTGTTATCCAATATTTTGATAGTATTGGGGTGCACGTTGATTTAACGGAATATTCAGAACAACTCTAGTACCTGTTGGCGAGGATCAAGTTCAGCATCTAGAGCTAGCTCGAGACCTCGCTGGGAAGTTTAACAGAAAGTTCGGGAAAGTATTAGTGCTACCGAAGGTCAAACTTGGTAAGAATAAAAATTTTCTGACCATCATCACCATAATTTAGTCTGATACTAATTCTAAACAGCTCCTGCAAAACGTGTCATGTCTCTAAATAACCCAACTTCCAAAATGTCAAAATCCGGCGCGATAAATTCCCAAATCAACCTCGACCATTCGGAAGATGAGATTCGAAAAAGAATCAGGACAGCATTGACGGATAGTACTGAAGGTATTTCGTACGATCCGGAGAATAGACCTGGAGTGTCGAACTTGATCGAGATAATGGGCCACATGACCAATATGACCGATTTCCAAGCAATCGCGAGGGATTGCGAAAAGCTGAAAATGAAAGAATTTAAAGATAGAGTAGCAGATAGCGTGGTTGAGGGTTTGAAGGGGATTGCGGATGAATATAAGAGGATTAAGGAAGATGGAGATTATCTTGATAAGGTGTCGATGGAGGGAGCAGAAAAGGCAAATAGGATGGCCAATGAGACGTTAAGGGAGGTTATGAAGGCTCTTGGGATGAGATAGGCCGACGGGATAGCTTCTAGAACTGTATATAATGTCGGTGCGAATGAGGGATCAAGGTTACTTTATATGTAGCCCGATCAATTGTACATATAGAATACACCAAGCTTGAAAATAGATACATTGAAATGTAAGAGCAAATATTACCCTCTCCTTGGTCGAGTTTACCATTCTATCAGAGTTCCCACCACTTGCTTTCAGCGTTGCAACCAAACTCCTCCCGCCGAACTGCTTGTAACTTCTGTGTCGCTGCGAGAACCCGGGCGTGCAATTACAGCCTTTTTGATACTCACCAGCAGCAACTCAAACACATTCTACACCCTCCCAATTTCCTTCACCATTCAGTCATCGCAGAAGATAAGGAACTCTCCTCGCTTTGTCTTCTCATTGCGTCCTCGTCGCTTTAGATTGCGTCCTCGTCGCTTTAGATTCAGTAAAGCTCCTACTTTTGAAATCTACGCTCCTTCTACGGCAGCTTACTTGCAACAAAGTCGATTCATACATCGAGCATACTCCACCAACTCATAGTCCCACATGCAGTCACCTCAAACGAATAACGCCAGGATGACGAAACCAACCTCCAGCATTGATGATGACTCATTGGTAGGGTAAGTATAAGTTTACATTGGCTCCGATGAACCAAAAGATATTAAATCTCAAGCTAATATTTATTCTTTCGGCTTCTAGACGATGATACTTACTCCGACATCGCAGTCCTTGTTGGCCCTAGTAAGACCGTGTTTAAACTCCACCGGGTAATTCTTTGTCACAAATCAGATTTCTTCCAGGCCGCCTGTAAACCGAATTTTAAAGAAGGTATCGCCAAGGAGATCGAGTTGCCAGAAATCAAGGAAAGCCCATTCAAAAGTTGCGTTAGGTGGATATATGGCGAAGAATACGCCGCCAAATTCTGGGATACGATCACAAGCGAACAGATTCAAAAAATAATCAACGAAATCGAGACCGCGGGTTTTCTAGGAATCAATGGTTTCAAAAGAGCTCTGCTCGCATCCATCGGTAAAGATATGGATTATTGGATGTCTGTAGAAGTTCGACCTTCGGTTGTTGGTCTTTGGGAGGTTTTCGTCAAATTGGCAAAAGAAATGTGGGAAGGAAAATTGGGATGCTCTCGAGAAGATCGGAAAAGTGGTAATCATGGTATATGCATATGACAGAAAATTTAACAATGCCGAAGATAAGGAACGTGTATCCAGTGAAGGGACAGAAATAGCATTAGCTGTCATCGCTGATATTCACGCAAAGTCTTTGATGATGTCAAAATGTAAATTCTGTATGATTTCTGCCAATGAGAAAGTCTCAAAACGAAGATGTTCTCGCTGTGCGAATCCTGTGGATCCGGACGATGGAGATTCGTCTCCTACTGATGGCGGCGGCTGGGCACAAGTTATATGGCTTCTAATAGCGAATACTAGAAATACTGAATGTTTTGTTTTGTTATGACCAACATGACCAACATGACCAACATTTCTATCAATGGGAAGCCAAAATATTTGCGCGCCGTATATTTTCTGCCAGTGAAGATAAGAACCTAACCACTTGTGAGCTTGCTTGTGCTAATTTTGATAAAACTAATATCGAAAAGGCGCCTGTCATATTCTATAGTATTTTAATCTATAAAGTACAGTGCCAAATAGACCGATATTTTTGGGTACGAGATTTACAATAATGTTTCACAGATGAGCCAGCATACGTTTGCATATGCAGGTGTCACGATAAAGGCAAAATAGTCCTCGATAAGAGATAAAAGCTATTCATTACCAAACAGGCTTGTGAGCCCCGTGCACCATTATTGCCCATGCAAGCCCTAGTTAGGTATATTGCAATCGTGAGTAGGATAGTTTTTGGAGGGACATGGTCTCTTACCCAGACATCGCAGATTACATAGAGCGACAGCAGTGTACGCAGTTTTGCATTGTGGCGAGTATATTCATTCGTGGCTGAGCTATTCTCATGAATATTCATAAGTCTTTTCTTTTTCCTCGGTTTTACTGTTATTGATATTCATTTTCTAGCACAGCTTGATACCGGCCATGCCGAACTGTAGAGATGTTGGTTGAAACTTGGTCAGTCCATTCTGCAACATATATCATTGTTCTGCGGTAAATATATCCATTTCAGGGCAGAGCAACATCAGTTTGCTTCAACAATATCTCTTCTACACCAAGTACCTTACCGTGAGAATATTTTACCCTGTAGCTTCACTTAAATAAGTCAAGTCCGTCTCACGCATAGGTATCGGTGAGTACAGCTAGTGTGTGAGCGAACGAGGATAAGCTTGATGTTGTGTTGTCGACGGCAAGCAAACCAACAGCTCTCAATATCACCGGCTTACAACCACTTCCAATCTAAAACATTCCTGATAACCCCATCTTCTTTCAAAGCTACAACCAACGAGATAGCCAACCGCGGTCGTTATCAGGCCACCAACAACTGCTGTCGTTGCAAACAGCAAGGCCCATCCATACCAAATGGTTCTCCATAAGAATAGTAAGTTTGCAAAAGTTTGTTCCTTTCCGCGGAGCGGCTGCTTGTTGGTTACGATACAAGTCAAGTTTGTTCTTGATATCAAAAAATTAAAGATACTGCTGACACCAACGAACAACTTATAGAGTGGGACAAGAAGGCCTCAAAGCTTCACGAAAAGAAGCTCGCCCAAAAAGACTCCAAAGCCGTAGCAGAGGAGAAAGAGAAAACCGTCGCTCGAGCAGCAGCACGGGAAGGCTCTCGAGCAAATCATGTAGCGCCAGCCACGTCATCGGTGCCGTTGGAAGCGGCGAAATGGCCTGCTCCCGGTGGTGTACAAGGTGAAACCGCTACTTCTGCAACTCCAACCGCAGCAGAAGGTGAAGCTCGGGAAGCGACGTCACAGTCAGGGTCGGAGAGCGA
This sequence comes from Orbilia ellipsospora, assembly GCA_036971675.1. NCBI lineage: Eukaryota > Fungi > Ascomycota > Orbiliomycetes > Orbiliales > Orbiliaceae > Orbilia > Orbilia ellipsospora. The sequence continues at coordinate 864,023 of JAVHJO010000003.1, forward strand.
GGAAGGTGCAGAGACATCCCGATACGGTAGACGAAAGAAGATAGCTTCAAATGCCTGGCGATATGAAGAACCTGAACCCGAGCCCGGTGAAGGTGAGTGATAGCTTCTGAGACCCATCCTGCACTAGGAACCGAATTGGGTGCTAAATCCTAAAACCTTTAATTAAACTACAGAGCCCGAAGAGGCTGAACCTGAGCCAGACTATGTTAGTATGACGAGGGAAAAGTTCCATTCAATTGAGGAAAAGGAACAGGAGAGAGAGGAGATCATTGATATATGGGATGAAGACGTCAGTGCACGACGGGGCCGGAGCGATTTGGACTTTGGTCCCAAGGGAAATGTCGTCAAAGTCAATCGTGGAGATTTCAAGGATGTGAACGAAAAGATTGCCAAGCAGGCTACTGCCGATAGATTTCGGCAACGATTCGCCACTCGCAAGCCCTCTGCAAAATCTAAAGACGAAGGTATAAATTTTAATAACCCTGAGGATGAGCTCGATGCGTTGATCGGGAACATGGATATAAAAGGTATGTGGTTGCAGACTGCAGAAACGGATCGTGTTTCACATATATTCCGTTAATAGGAAGCGAGGCAAGATAGCTTACTTATTGTGCATGAGATATATATACAGTAAAACCCTTAGGGAAGTCGACGGAGACCGCGGAGAGCTCTAAAGACACCGCCTCAAAGGAAATGAATGCGTCGTCGACCAAAAAAAAAGCTGGCACTCAACATCTTGATGATGAGTGGTTAGACGACATCCTACGATGATGAAGTATCTCCCGTAGTATAGCCACCAAATACACATGAATTCGCTCATTCGCTAAACCTATTCCTAAGATCTACTGCCATAATTTTCTCTCCGTCGATTCAAGATGCGGCGCGGGGTTTGAAACACTAAAGGCCACAGGGAACTAAGTTTTCTCCGCAGTCTATCGGCTTCAATAGAGAAAAACGGTTTTTTTTCGACAAGGAGCTAATCAACTTCCAGTATTTTGCGGAGGCTTGAAAACATGGAAACCGGCTTGGTTGTCCTAAGGCACAAAGGCTAAATTGTGGAATTTTACTTCTTTCCATGCGAGAGTCATTCGGAGAGATACGAGCAAGATCTCGCCGGTATTCGCATTTAGGCGGTTGAGACAATATTGTGTTATGCCGACAAGACCAAAACTCTTAGATGCCCGGAGAAAACTCGTGTTGTTCAAAGCTGTCTATATTTCAATATACCGTTGAAGATTCGTAAAAATCTTGCAATCGAATGTCGTGAGGCATTTGGGAGCACATTTCGGTTCCCAGCGCAGTCCATGCTCCCTCGCTTGCGATAAACCTTGACGTTTCGGACGTCCCAAAAGCCAGATTGCTTAGTGGCGAGGGAAGGGACTCTTCTTATCAGGAGGAATGAAAAAATAAGAAAATTCGGAGGGCGGCGACGTTTCTTTTTTCTGCTGGGGCTCATGCTCCTCCAGCCTGAAAAGGCCGCATCGGATTGGCTGAGCGCCTGCCATCATGGGTTCCGTACCAGACTGCACTTAGCTTGAACTTTCCCAAAAAGGCGGATGTTTGTCTCTGAACGGGGATTACTGAGATGTGTGTGGGCTGCTTGGTGTTTCGAAACGTTTGAGCGAGGCATGGACGAGACGCGAGCCATCAGGGGCTCAGAGCCAATCCCCATGCGTGACCGCCGACCCTTTTGGCATAATTATGGCGAGAGTCCTTTTTGAACTTCAGTACTCTCTCTGATAGCGTCAAACACCGTCTACATGAGTGTGGTTGTGTCTCTTGCCGCTTGCGATGCACTTGCAGCCGATATGTTTCATCAGTAACAGCGAGACCTACACACAAAAGGGTGCAGCTGGAGCATTAACAACCTGAGGTAAGTGAGATTCCTGCCTGCAGTGAGGTGAGAGCACATGAAAAGCAAAATCTGCGTCTGGACTTTATCTTCCTATCATGGGAAGCATCAACCTTCGACTCTTACCCTTATTTTTCTCTTGAGAAGTTGCTCTTCCAGCCCTTTTATCGTCGATCTGGAAAAGAAAGAAACCTCAAGGCTAACTACTCAACAAGAACCGGCGGAGCAGGTTTAGGCGATAGCCAGTTGCTTCAAGGTGAGCATTTGCTACGGGTTATATTCCGTCTTTACGGAATGCACATTGCTTGGGATTCTCTCTACCTCATACATTACTGTTCAGCATTTCAGTCGTTGGTTGTTTCATCACGGGATAAAAGGAAAGAATTTGGGAGAACAGCCCCTCCTTTCTTCCCCTTCCTTCGTTAGCTCCATCCTTCCCTGGTCTCAGCACAGGCAGCTGTTACTCTGGCTTGTTGCATAACTGTGCACCACAGACCATTGGGTACAGCAGGAGGCGTGCTTTTGTCGTTTCTCGACACCGAGAAATCCCATCTAGATTTGTGGGCTTGCCTTTTCTCTGTACTCTCAAAAATTTCTTCTTCTTGTCTTATGTCTTGACTTTGTCTAAGAGGTCCTTCGAGAGTTGGAGATTCCCCTTTCTTCCCACTCTCCTTCTCCCTTTTCTTTCCTTTGCAACGACTGGTGGACGCTCGCTCCCTTGCCGGTGTTTACCCTCGTCGTTTCTTCCCTTCCCTTCTTTCCGTTCGCTATTTAATAATAATAATCGAGGGCACCACCCCCTTCTTTTGGCTGATTCCGCAAAACTGGAAACGTTTCTGACTTTTTGGATCTCCTGGGTAGATTGATTGACGGGTAGAAGAAGGGACCACCCCTCGACCGTTTTCTTACTAATTTGTAACTCGGGGGATTTCAGATAACGGGTCCAAGAAAGAAAGAAGAATCACAAATTAAACATTACCGTCATTCCAAGACAGCTTTCCGGTACGCACTGCCGCAGAAGTTGGGAGCATTCGGCTTTGTTCGAACAATTTCACGTTTCAAAGGGCCCAGCACGCATATTAGCAGATTTGGATCTAGCCCGCGGTGGAGTGCAGCGGTGAATGGTGGTCTGCTACTTATCTGCTTTGAGAGGGTCCAACATTCAAAAAAATAAAATAAAAAAATAAAAAATAAAACCAAGTAAGTCCCAAATGGTGGCAGTCCCTCCCGTGCCATCGAAGATCATACACGAACGGAGTCTCCACCTCCACTCCCCATCACCGGGGACGCCTCCCTGAGTATCACTCCTCCCCTAGCCCCCCTCGGCTGGCTGTCTCTCCTCTGTTCTTCTCCTCTGTTCTCCTCCTCCTCTTATTCTACCTCATTCCTCCCCCTCCTCTCGATCTTCTTCTTTTTTCTTTCTTTTCTTCCCTTTCACCCCAGCATCTTGCGTCGTGCTATCAGATCGCGTCACGTACCGTCTTGTCGTCGCCTCTTCTCCTGCCGACCGATCCTACTCCTTGTAATAGTAATTCGAATTGACCGAGCATTCGTTACCTGTTCCTGTTTTCACTTGAACTACTCCCTATTCACACCAGTATATTCTCGGATACCTGCCCCTCGTTTTTCGTGTATCCCACATTTCCTTTGCCAGCCTCCGATTGTTTCCAGCCTCCGAAAGGTTATTTTTGACTTACCGATCTTCGCTTCGTTCGCTGAACTTGGAGGAGGCGCACCAATTGACTTGCTTTGCGAGAAACTTGATCTGACCAGAAGATACCATTCACTTGCTATCTTTTTACTTTCAGATTTTTATATACAATATCTTCATCCTCACGATTCGAGTTCGATAATCCGGCCGATTCGACGAAACAATTTTTTCTTCTTTCCTTCCTGCAATACTCGCGTTGTACATTCTGCCACATTGAAAAACGCACCCTTACTTCCCGCGGACTAGTTATATCCGAGAGTAGTAAAATAATTTTTATTTTATCACGTATATCCGAAGGAGATTCTTATGGCATCAGCTTCCGTAGCAATTGCGCCTCAGCCGCACTATCACCACTCTGATATGATGCAGCAGGATCCACAACCAGGAGATAAATCACGATCTCCGGAAAGGTTAGTTTTGCGGTATGCAAAATCTCGCTTTTCCAGCTCTCCGCATATTGACTCTTCATTCCCCACCGGAAGCAGCGGCCGTAGCCCCCCTAAGATGGTAGTTATCAAAAAAGAGCCATCTCCAGAACCACCACGACATCGTCCTACAAAACTTAACCTATCCAAGACTGGATCAAACCACGCTCCCTCTTCGACACCAAGAACTGCCATGACCATGAAGGAAGTCGGGATGGCTTGCCTGTCTCCAGGCCTTAACGTCACCGATGACATTATGAGAGAACAACTGGAACGAAGTATGGGTGTTAGAGATCAACAAAGACAAATCATCGAAACTAGACTACAGAGGACCGCCCACGGTAGCAAAGACGAACATGGCGAGCCATCCGCAGGATTCAGTGCAAGGGGAAAAAGAAAGCCACCAAGTGGGCTTAGCATCGTTCCGCCACATCACACACAGTTCGCCAACGAAAGAGTTATTCACTCTGCTCCACTCAACCAATCTTTTACTGTGAGAAGAGGTCTTGCGGAAGCCCGAGCCGACAGGATGACAAACCGTCTACCTCCTATTGCTGATGTCGTATTCGGCCCTGATATGGGCGATCGGGAGCGAGAACGGGACAACGACAGATCACAGCTATCCTCTCAAATGAGACAACCAGAACAACGCGCATTTTTCCCGCCTCCACAGATGAGCGCTCGCCACGACTATTCGTCACGAATGGAGCTCGATAAACCTGAGAAATCAAGGGAATTTAAGTCAGCGGAGGAAGCTGTTGCCAGCATGACAGGTGGACGTGAGGATCTCCTTCCGCGAATCGTTCATTATGGAGGTCACCAGCCTCCAACTCCTCCAAGCCCGAATCAAGGTGCAATGGGACATTCTTCTAAGCAGCGAGTTTCGAGTATAGGCCATGCACCCATCAAGACGAAGACTACAACTCTCACCATCCCAGCGTCAGCCCACGAAGTTGTCGGAACTAAGCGGAGACGAACCCGCGGCGAATTTGATAGAGACGACTCCACAGGGTCGGAAAACGACGCCGAAGCACAGGAAGCTAAGAGAAGGAAGAAGGAACGGTTCCTTGCTCTCTGCTCAGAGGCTTGGGATCTGTTGCATTCGTAGGTTTTGGTTTTCAATATTTCCTTCGGTTTTAGGGGGTTAAAATTCGGGTTTTTCTTTTGCACATCTTCACGACATATTTTTCAAATATCAGAGCGACTCTTTTTTCTAGATTCAAAAACATAAAAAAGACCGTCATATTATGCGTCGTTCCCCCCCACTCCACATGGCATCTATCCATGCGGGCTTAATTTCTCACGACAACATGTTGAACACTCATGACAGTTTATTCGGGCTTGGTTCTCTTATTATTTTCGGCGGTTTTAAGAGGTATGGCCCATGGAATCTGGGAATCATAACCTTACGACAAAAGATTTATCCTGTATCATGCTGGCGTATGTACAATCACACATTTTTTCCCCATATATTTTCCTGCTTTGCCATCTGCTTTTTTGTTTTTGTTTATTGGTTTTCACGATGGGATTTCTTTGGTATTTCTTTTATTGCGTTTCGATGTATATACTTTTCATTTCCTATTTTCTCAAATTGTCATTCTATCACCTTGGAGGTTTCTCTTCAATATTCTCTCTATAGCCTTGTATCCAATATCGTTATCTCCTTTCTCTTATTCATTCGTCTCAACCAAATTATTTGTGAAGCTTTTACCATTACTCGCAATAATACTCCGGAGTTATCTTTAGCTACAATAACGCCTACAGTCAATATTACTCTTGAGCCGCATTAAAGCCGTCGCGAAAAATCAGATCAATCTTACATGATAATCACATTTGGTATATTGATTAGATCGAGGTACTAGCAGTAAGTCGTGCATACCGCACAAGGATCCCAAGACGTTCACATGACATAATATCCCAAGCTTGCAGCTCCGCATCCCTGCACGGGTAGCTCCTCCCAAGCTGGCCCCCCACCCACCACCACATTACTTACCCACAGTCCCAAACTTTCTGGAAGCTGATGGCGAAAAGGTTAAGGTGGCCCACTAACATTTTTCGAGGGAGGGGTATTTGGGATGGATGGAGGGGTTATGCAGGCTTGCTGCACCAGGCGCCTATCTTAGCGCCGGGCACCCATCCACCACCCTTCTTCTCACGCCACAAGGCTTAAAGAAACTGAGAAATAAAACGTATATTGTGCCCTTGCAATTTTGCATGGCTCTTTGTATAATTACTCTGACGGAAATTTGATATAAAATGCGAGATTAACTGTATCAACGCTGCGACGTTTTAGAAGTATTTTTTTTACCTTGCACATCTGAGACTATGGTGTCGGACACCATTTAGCTGCATTCTACATTGGGATTTCTTATTCTGTTTCTAGAATATTAGATGACGAATGGGCTTCCGTGGACTAAATCATGCGGTCTGAGACATTAACCCACCACACTGACCCTTTAAGGATCTGGTCATACCTGTAAAAAAATTTCTCAAAAAAAAAAAAAGAGGGTGACTACCAGAGAAGGAAAGGATGCATTTTTTTGAATCAATATTTTCAGCCTTGTTTCTTTCTTTCCTTCCGGTCTTCCGGGTAACGGACGTTTTAAGACAGAAACGTTGGTTTTTCGAAGAGATTATCAGTTCTGAAAGAGGCAAAAGAGAAGACTTTGTGTATGGCAATTTTAACAAGTAATACATTCGCTATATAATTGAGGTTTCTAGAAGAATGGCTTACGTAGAGCACTATAGCTTCTATAGACGCAGATAATATAAGTCATTTAATCAATGGTTATTAAACAACTACTCAGACTGTTGACTTTATTGTCATAAACTGTTTCTCTTGGAGCGGAATCTGGAAGGAAAGTCGATCCGATGGAACAAACCCATAAAATTCGCAAATACTTTCATACTCCATTTCGTTCCTGTGGACGAACTGTAAATTTTTTGCTCCTCTATTCACCATTTCCGGTCATAGTTGTAAGTGGCACACATGTCCAAGTCCTTTGCTGCCACCAGAGTTGTAAAAGAAAATTTCACATCTTCTCAGCAGTTCACAGTTGCGACATCGGGAATGACCGATCTGAGCCCTGGTATACCGGTATGGTACGGTTGATGTCGCCGGTGCAGCGAAATTTCAAACCCGGGTACGCCGACCCCGCATGTGGGGGTGGTGGATCCTCAAGTGGCAGTACGGTGTGATCGATCGCGGTGGCGGCGGGGCGATGGGGTGACCGATCCGATGCAGTAACTGAGGGGCACAGAATATCCCCATACGGCACAGGATTTATAACAAAAAACCATTTCATTTAAAATCCATTCATATAAAGTTCCCATAGTTGATACAAGGTATTTTAAATCGGAATCGAGACTAGCTGAACAAGTGCTCTCGTGGCAAAGTCAATCTCGATAGTAGCAGTATTCATTCCTGCATAGAGATTCTGCCACAGCCTGGATGGTCATACGCGAACCGACATAGTTGCGTGTTCTTTGTTTGGTATGGTTTGTTGGAATCTATAGCTCGAGCAATTACTCGATTTATATTTTATCTTCTTCTCGATTGAGTGTCAGATTGCATGGCAGGTATCGGTCGTTTCCGATACAAGTGGCGATACGATATTTTTTTAGCTTCGAACAGTGGAACTGGACAAGATGGGTTAAATTGCTAGCCAATTACGAGAATCCTCGGATTGATAAACTACATCCCAAAGTCGACTTAGACCAGTTGTGCATTTACGAGATTGCGAAAGTAGTCCTCTGACGATCTATCATTCGCAGGGTCCGAGAGAGAGACAAATCCTAAATAGTAGAGAATTCAATTGATTTTAATCATAATCTCGAAAACAATTCCAGAATATTTGAGTCACAGCCTATCTCTTATGCTCTAGCTAGGATGTATATGTTGAAGAGAATAAATATGAAAATCGTCGAACCAGAGTTTGTACCATTTAGAACGAGTGCAACAGTTTAGGCACAAGACTGCAACCTAACTCTAAAGAACAACAATGCAATTTGATCAATTTTGAGAACTCTTAGAATACCCATACAATATTCCTACTCGCTAATGCATGTAGCTTGTCGTCCAAATTGTTGAACCGTGACTAGCGCTCACTATCTAGCCACGTTTTTGCGACTGTTCGGTAACCACCACCAACCTCTTGATAACTATCGATACCCAGCCGGATCATCTAACCATCTGAGCCTTCTCGCCCATCCCTCAGTTACAATCGAATATAGCGAGAATTTGAAATAAGAAATGTGAATGCTACAATCGAAAACTTTAAACCTGGAGAACGTTGCTAGAATTAGAGGTACATCAGAATATCTGAAATGACCTATTGATAGACAACTGAACCTAACCGTATCAGAATCCTAGCTTTTAGAGAAACCCGAGACTACGTTGCATCTACAGGGTTAATAGGATTTAACTCATTCTATTTTAGAGTTGTTTGAGTAGACGAGTTAGCTATCGAGGGTAGCATAAAGGGAAACCGCAGGATCCTATTATGCATTATCTGAACCACCATACGCATCAAAACTCTATAGGAAAATCCTAAATCGTAAAAGTGATATAACATAGGTATCCTACAAACCCACCAACGGCATTACCCCTATGTATCGGTAGAGCGGTGGCGAAGATGCATTTTAATGTTTAGATACTTTGTTGGTTTTTGTATATTTCGAGTGTTGTTGTCGTAACCATGAGACGGCATCAACATGAGGCCCAACATTCCATTCATCAATCAATATCGAAAGAATATCGTAAAGAACTCAGAGGATCACAAGATCTAAGACTTCTACTCGGGAAAGGCATATTTATTCAGGAATTTTATTTATTTTTTTAGTTTCCTTTTTTAATGCTATAAATTTATTTGCTCCACCCTATCAAGTGTCCCCCAAAAGCACCCCATTCCACCTTTCAAAAACTAAATGAGGATGCCGTCACCAATCCCATCCTATTCCCATATTCTATATTTTCGCACTTTGAGCGACCTGATCCTCCAGCTATAAGCTTCTTTCCTTGGTTAAATAAAAAAAACCACAATCAATGATAAACCACCCACCCACGGAACCGAGTAGAACCGAAAAAAACTAAAAAGGAATAAAGATAAAACAGAGAAAAGCTGGTCATGCAATCTTCGCATCTATTTTTTTGTGGCTTTTCCTTCCATCGTAAACTTTCGAAGAGAAGAGAAGAGAAGAGTATAATAGTGAAGAATATAAGAAAAAAAAAAAAAAAGCAATAAACACCGTTTGTTGAAAGACTTTCTGATTTCGATGCCGTGCCGGTTCTATCAGGTATGAGAAAAGAAGAGATTCTTTTGGTTGAACAAGGGAAAGAAAATAGCTGAAAATGCAGAGAAAGCCACCCAAAATTACAAGGAAACAAAGGTCGAGTCGGATTGGATAGTTTTAATGGGAGTTGGAGGAAGAGTGAGATTGTGAGGCACCGATTGGTAGGAGCAAGAGATAGAGAGAAGAGAAGAAAGGAAAAAGGGTATCGATTTGAGAAGAGGGTAGAAAAAAAGCTTTGATTGTTTTACAAGGTTGTATTGATTCGAAAAGACACCACAACGAAACATGGCATAAAAGCAGTATGTCCACTCAATACTTTGATCGACTTTATTCTGAAAAAATAATTTAAAGACGGATCGAAAGGCATTGTGGACTTTCGGTAGAGGGTTTGCTGACCAGCCGTTTCCGCGGCGGGGGGAGGTTTGTCCCTCCGTAAAGTTCAACTAAAAATAAAAAAAACGAGGACGCTAAATATCACAACAGTCGAGCTAGTAAGGTGGTTTCGTCGGATGAAAGAGCTCAGATTCTATGCTGGGGTTTGTTGCATCGGAGACGGAGCCAGAGGGTTAGATGGTGTGTTCGGGGTAGGATGGCCGTTGGCCGGAGAGTTGGTATTGTTTTGTGTCAGGTTATCGTGCCTTCTTTGTGGCATCACCTGCTGTAAGAATAAATTTGCGGTAAATAATAGACTGCTGCAAAAATTCATGGTTAGCATCAAGGTGTTTGCCTAAAGGTTTCGATGCTTGAGAACAAACCTATCACGGTTGTACGCTTTTGCAATGGGATACATTTCTTGCTCTTCGTCAGAGTCGTCATGATCGAAAGCGTATCGATCACGGAGTCTGTCATCAATGAGCTCTGCGTCCTTGGCACTTAGCGTCATACCACGTCGGTCTACCATCAAGCGGTTGTTCCTGCTCGTCCTAATACGGAATCGTGCGGCTTCCGACTCATCCTCTTCCTCTCGCTTTCTCTTAGTCGGCAAGGGAGTTGATGTCTGGAAGGTTATACGAGGCTGTAGCGGACCGGCAGAACGCGGGTTAGGTGATGATGGGGATAGCGTTGGAGATGCAGAGGGTGGTGGGCTGAGAAGTTGGCGAGCATAATAGGTTCGTACTTGTCGGAAAGATTGAGTTCTGTCGGGAGGAGGGGTAAGAGGAGGTTGTTGAAAAGCTTCGACGGTCTGATCGCGCCACCCAGCATTGTTCGACTGTCGCTTCTTCCGGTTTTCCTGTATGAGTTGCTGGATATTCTGGCGCCTGAGCTTATGAAGGTCGTCCAGTTGTACCAGATCAGCTTCAGGTGGTTTGAAGTCGTGTCTAACAGCTGGTTTAGGAGCTGGGGCCGGTGGCTGTTCAACGACTTTCTTGCGGGGTTTGTTGACAAGATCGTCGTCATTATCGACGATGTTGAAGTCTCGCTTGTACTTCTTAAGCTTGCAGCGAGTGATATAAACCTTGGCCTCTAGGACTTGGTTATCCTTCTTACCATCCTCACGTAGCTGCACGCATTTAGATAACGATCGGACTCTCTCCATATCGAGTCTAAGACGCTTAAGCTTGTCGATACTCTGGGCATCTGTCCTTCTGGTTTTGCGCGCCGGTCGGTGCTCTCTTCTTCTAAAGCAAACGTACGGATCGCCATCATCCTTATCAATTTGGCCTTGTTCAAACTTGAGGATGGGCATCAGCGGCTTTCCCTTTCGCTTAACCCTCCTCTGCTCCCACCAGGAGTAGAGATCTTTGGCGAAGTTGTTCTCGCCGAGTTTGGAGTCGCTTTCGAAGGCAGCCTCTTCCATCTCCTCGTAGGTCATCAGGTGGATGGGAAGATTCTCATCTTCGCTGAGACCGAGGAAGGGCTGCTTCAACGAGGTAAGCATTTCATACTCGCTGATAGCCTCCTCAAACTTGTCTTCAGGACACGGCTGAGACCTCTTGGAGTTGAACTGGGTAATGTATTCGTCATCTTCTTCGTCAATACAGTATAGGTTTCCGCTAGTATCTTCGACGGTGGAGGAGAATCGGACATATGAGTGAGGGTGAGAGTAGACTTTTCGGTAAAGGGAATCATAATTGGATATGACTTTGGAGGCATCGGGGGTGGGGATGAAAGCTGCCTGGACTTTTGTGCCAAGAGCAGCGGCATTGGCGGCGGATATGGCTTTTTGGAGATGGTGTTCCTGTAGCCCGTTATTAGCGATCGATCAATACAGATATTCATTCACACAAGAGAGAGAGTTCCGTGACGTCATTTTTGAGGATCAAGAATGAGTTGTTTGTGTTGCAGGGTTGGGGTGTGTTGGGAATGTGTTGGGAATGGGGGTGTTGCGTTTGTCCGGTTTGCTTTTCCTACAATGGGAAAAGCGCAAAATTTTTTTGCACATGCTTTTCCTGTTTGTTTTGGAATGAGGCAAAAATAGGAGTCATAACAACAACAAGGGCAAAATGAGGACACGGGGTCACTTCGGAGGAGAGACGGTGATGCGGAGGTCGGGAGTGGCTTCACAAGATATAGAATGAAAAAATGGAGAAAAATCGTAGAGACTTACGATTTCTTCTGTACGCTCGACACCAGACTCGATAGTGGCTATATGGCGTGTATCATCGTCGGTGACATCGATCTGGCTGTCATCAATGACCTGAAGAGAGGCCTTTGTTGACAGCTTGCGCTGTCGGAAGCGAGTAGCGGTCATATTTTGGGGCGACCGGTCGGAGGTTTAAGGGCGAATAAAACGACGAAAACCCGTCAAAAGAGAACGGGGAAAAGACGACCATGGAGCGGAAGTTTACAAGAATCTCATGGTGCGGGTTATGTGATGGTAGCAGTTGGAAATGGGGGTGATAGCGATACTCTAGATATTCGACGTGGTGCGGGGATGAAGTTTTTCTTTGGGCGGACGTCCCCCTTATTGTTGTTGGTGCAGCGGTTGTGTTCTGTGTATTTGGATTGTGTGTAGGCTTGTTCTCACAGGCAAACTCCTTTTTTTTCCCTTGCCTGCCTGCTCGCTCCCCTTCTTTTCTCCCTCTTTTTTTTTTTTTGCTTGTTGGGTTGGGTTGCAAGCAAACTAATTTAGTTGGGTTGGGTGTGGTAGCAGTGGTCGTCAGGTCAGGCTGGGTTGGACCGGTACGACAATTACTGACCCCATCAGTGACCACCACTCCTCCCACGCTGTGGTGGGTTACTTTTTTTTCAGTTGGGTTGGGCTAGCCTGCTTTCCCTGCCTGCCTGGCCTGCTGCTCACTTGTTTCTTGTGCTTGGCCTGAACTGCACTGGTGTGGGTGTGTGCCTCCCGTCTGTTGTGAGGGGAATCAAAGGGCAGCCCGGTGCGAGGTTTTCCTTCCTTCTGCTTCCCTCTTTCGGTCGGATGTGTGCCCCATTTTCATTCAGCTTTGCACCAGTTTCTGGTCCAATTTTGGACCCAGATCCCCGCCCCTTTCCTAGTGCCTGCCCAACTGCCAGGGCAGCGTATTTCTCGTCCCGGCCTAATTTTGAGATATTACGACCACCTCTTCAAAACGGCAAGGAATGCGCAGCCCACATGCTCCCGCCCAAACCAGGATCCAAGCAAGATGTTTGCATCCAAACAGTACAAAAATAAAAAATAAAATTTTAAGTCTGCCAGGATGGGCATGGTTTCATCCTGCCTTCTCGTCGACTTGCTCCCTCTGTCATGCTCGTTGAAGAGAAGTCCTCCCAGCGTGCTTATGCATATGCACAGAAATATGATGTGCTGAAAAATTTTTTATTCAAGCTGTCATGTCAAATAAATTAATAAAAAAGCTGTTCTGTGCACTGCATGGCACTAGCAAAATGGTCTCAGTATGTATACATGTATGATTCTGCACATTATTCTATTGCAGGCCGCCAAACCCGATCTAAAAAATTTTCGATTTGATTGAGTCTTTCCCACGGAGCTAGCACCAAAAGACGATAGAACAAAGAATCGAATGAATTTTTTTTACGCTTACCAGAACAAATATTATTAGGGAAAAAATGGGTTTTTTCTTTCAATTCTCATATTTTGTGACTTTTCTTATATTTACTTAGGTTCTTAACTAATGTATCTCTTGCCAATTGAGAATCCCATCACGGACAATGGTGCACAACTAATGAGCTCTCGTCTCTCGAAACTCGGTAACCTACCCAAAAATGGGGGTACTTTCTAGAAGAGCAGAACCGATCCCCTGCCATTTCGAGATGCGCATTCCGTCACAACGAGCAGAATTTCTTCAAGGCCATGGATATTCCCATGTTCTGAGGGGTTGGGTTCGATGTGACATCCCAGCAACCTTTCGAGAAAATTAAGTTAGTTCATTCGCGACGGTTTAATTTGATTGGCTTCACTGATCTTCCAGCTTATCCCGCCCCACTCCGTTCGCTCTCTTTCGCTATCGAAGGACAATTCAAGCCCATCATTTGGACTATTCCCTTCAGAGGTGATAAGAGAACGGTGGTTCTTTTTTGGTTCTTTTTAGCTCCGTCGATAAGCGTTTTAGCTCTATTGAGAGTAACGGCTGGGACTTAGAAGATACATTTAGCTACTAATGTACTCAAGCACAAAGTACTTACTGCAATTAATTACAGGTGAGATCCCAAAGAAAATGTCACTCCAGTGACAAGATTTACAAAAAAAAAAAAAAAAACTCTTCTAGGTTTTTCTGATTTAAGAATCGATCCCGTTGCGTAACACTGAAATTAAAGTTACGCCAAGTTTCACAGTTTGCGTCCCGAGATTTGCGTTTTCATTCAATCGATTGATTTTCCCTCTAAATTCAAAATTCCTGTGAGTATCCGCAGATACTTACGTGTAAATTTTTATTTGAAAGAGAGGTTTCGTCTATGGAGACGATGAAATTTGAGAATGTTTGTTTGTTGGGCACCCTACCCACGCGAATCGCGGATGTCGCTAGCCGTATGCGGTAATTCTGCAACCAGCCATTTTTCTAGCACTCTGTGTTGTGGCTCTGCCTGGTGCACCGTTGGGTCTGGTGTCTTATCGCCTAAAAACTTAAGAACCTATTGACTTCTTTTTAGAACAACTAACTCGATTGGTTATCTCGTAAAGCGACGATATTCTTAAGAGGCTTGTTATATTCTTTTTCGGTAATTGATTGTGCGTATTTTGTAGTTCTTCTACATGGCCAGCCCTTCAACGGTATATTTGATAGATAAAAACATATCACGTAGCCACTATTGAGATATGTATAGAGCCATTTACGATTTGTATTATAATAAGATCATATCGGTTTATTTATTTCAAGCCAGTCGTGCCTTCCAAGATAGACTGGTCTTGGGGACCCGTTCAGATACGTATTAATACACAGAGCTTAAAGCACCTTTTAACCACGGCGCCAACATCTGATATAGCATTAGATATGCAATTATCCGTCATTACCCTCAAGGCCCTAGGAAACCCATATTTCTCATACAAAGGATAGCTAACTTAGTCTCATTGCTTTGTTAACCAAGAAGCAGTATATATAATATAGATCTTGGAGCGTCTGTGTATACAATGGTGATCAATAACCCGTGCGATTATGAATTTGTCCAATACATCGGAATCCCCTAGGGCCCTCAAGCTCTGATGAATCAAGAATTACCCTCTAGAACACTATTCTAGAAACATTCCGTTTATTACAAGCGCGATCGTCCCGGAACATCCTTGCTGTGATAGTGAAGCCAATCACCAACAATAAAGAGACCGAAGAATCCCAAAGCGTTTGATCCAACACTCAAAACGAGTTGTATAACCGAGCCCGTGTTCCTTTCTCCACATTCCAGGCCTTTCGAATGCGACATCTGAATCAAGCAGGTGACAGGTGCAAATCTGGTTACGCTACAAGGCTGCGACAAATCGGAGCCTGCCGATGAAAGTAGTCCGCCGTTCCGAAGAGAGAGCCGCATGAGAAAAACTGTGATACTTAAGTGAGTATATTCATCGTACTCAAACTACCCTCACATCTCACATTTCCCCCTTCGAATATCAAACTGAATTACTAAGGACCAGGTGCACGCAGCACGGCAAACAAAAACAGGAAAGAGACAAATAAAATCCAACGCGCTTTGATCAACTGCGACGAGAATATCTGGTGTAACCAACCAACCAACCCCACATTTTTCCCCCGAACTTCGAATCACACTAGAGGTCTAGATCCAGATCGATCTAATCGCAACTTTAACCTTATTTTTGGCCGACACCATCTCCGAAAAGAAACAAGGAAATTTTCCAATGACTTCAGCTCCTAGTAATCTGTACGCGCAATGCCTTGAAACGGCAAAGTTCATTCAAGCCCGTGTTCCGGAAGCATTAAGGGCCCCACAGGTCGGCGTCATCTGCGGTTCAGGGTTGGGTGGGCTCGCCGATACCGTTGAGGAAGGGGAGCGGTTTGATATAAGCTACTCTGATGTTCCAAACTTTGCTCAGTCGACAGGTAACGCACCCTCGTTTAGTGTCAGTAATTTTTTTACGCATGTGGCATCAGAGCTTGCTGGCTTGATTACTGTTACGTAAAATCCTTAGGTAGTCTTCTGGAACAAAATTAACACTTTATTGGTGCGATATAGTGCAGGGCCATGCTGGAAAGCTAGTTTTCGGATATCTCGGGGAGAGTAAGACGCCAGCCGTCTTGATGGTTGGTCGGGTACAGTATGACCCCTCCTGTTTCTCCCAATATGCAAGTCTGAGAAAGTGCTTACAATGTTCTAGTTTCTATGAGGGTCACAATATCGATAAGACCGCCTTTCCGGTCAGAGTATTAAAATTACTTGGTGTCAAAGTGGTCGTTGGTGGGTCCCTTCTTTCTACCACTAACATACCGACTACCGCTTTACTGACGAGTTATTAAAACAGTGACAAATGCCGCGGGAGGACTAAACCCCGACTTCCAAGTCGGTGATATTTGCGTTTTGAACGATGTAAGAAAACCTAAGAATGCCTCTACTATGCTAGCACTAATGGCGGATAATTTCGCAGCATCTTAATCTCCCCGGTCTCGCTGGCATCCACCCACTCCGCGGGCCCAACGTCGAGGAATTCGGCCCTCGATTTCCACCCATGTCGGACGGTTATGACCTAGAACTTCGCAAGTTCGCGCACATCGCCTACAAGAAACTACAATTGTCGCTACCGACGAGGAGATTACACGAAGGTGTTTACGCGTTTGTCAGTGGACCGAGGTATTTCCTCTCCAAACATCCAAATTGAATCATATTTTCCTAGGATTCTAATATTTTCTATCCATCCACAGCTTTGAAACGCGAGCGGAATGCCGCATGCTTCGCACTATGGGCGCTGATGTCGTCGGCATGAGTACTGTCCCTGAGATAATTGTTGCCAGACATGCTGGTATGAGAGTCCTAGCCATGAGTTTGGTCACCAACCAGGCTGTGTTGGAGCCCGGTCCTAGAGGTGACGCCAACATCGAGGGCGATATCCAGAAGATTATGGAACAGGGGGCCGCGAACCATCTGGAAGTTTTGGAGGCCGGAAAGATGGCGGCGAATGATATGCAGGTGAGTTTGCGATACTCTAAAAGTCAAGTTTGGATATGGGTGATACTAATATACGGGTATAGAACTTGGTTCGCCTCGTTGTGGATGGGCTTCCTAAGATTACCGAGAGGAGGCCGCTGCCTGTTGAAGAACAAAACTAGGAGTTTACGTAGAGGTTGATAGAATGCTACAAAAGCTCTATAATCGGTCAATCAGCTATTACAGATCCATAGATTCCGCAGTTGAGATTTAGATTTCCATATTGTGTGGTATTGTTGGCCTATTGCATGTCCATCCTTATTATGATCAGAGAACTAGTGTTATCCAGATATCCAAATTCTCAACCCGTGTGAACGTGTACCGTGTGCAGCTATTATCCTCCTAGTCTTAAAGCCAATGAATAGATACTCGTGTATCTCTCAAGTACTTAGTTTAATCTTAGCCCTGCTCCAGAAGCTAGCTGAGGTATTAACTAATTCCAACCTCTGTATTTTCTTGGGACTATGTAAGCAATTCACCCATAAATTTGTGTATTCACCCGGTTTTCAAGAGACCTTTATAATTTGTCTTCCGCTCTAACATGTCAATATTCATAAATATAATTATGAACGTCCCGTAGAGGACCTGTTTTAAAAGGAATTCTCGTTGACGCTCTGCGAAGGTTACTTGCGTTGCGCTTAGGCGCTTCATTTGGCCACAACCCACAAAATCCAACCTTGTTCGATCAAACAATGCAAAGATGTTAGACCCGTCATGACTAACTAACCCGCTACATCCATATACCACAATCCACCCTGACTTACCCCATCGCCCCCATCCAGACCACCCCGACCTCATACACACATAAAAACAAAATAGAGAAAGATGACAATAGCAATAGGCCTCGAAGGCTCAGCCAACAAACTCGGCGTCGGCATAATCCGCCACACACCTTCCAAACCCGCCGAAATCCTCTCCAACATCCGACATACCTTCATCTCACCTCCTGGCGAGGGTTTCTTACCGAAGGATACGGCAATACACCACAGAAGCTGGGTTGTAAAGTTGGTAAAGCAGGCGTTGAAAGAGAGTGGTGTGAAGGTTGAGGATGTGGATTGCATTTGCTATACGAAGGGTACCCACCTACCCGCCAATTTGCCCAAGAAAAGAATACCACCCGAATATGCAAGGGTTATGAGGAATATGAACTAGAATGTGAGGTGCTGATTTGATGGGTAGGTCCGGGGATGGGTGCGCCTTTACAATCTGTCGCCGTAGCGGCGAGAACGCTGGCGTTATTGTGGGATAAACCACTAGTTGGAGTGAATCACTGCGTAGGGCGTATGTCTCTCTCTCTTCCCTAGATACGGGACATCCTCTAGAGTTGAGGAGATTAAATTTGGGTGAATCATATCTAGATATCGAAATGGGTCGTGAGATTACCGGGGCGGATAATCCGGTTGTGCTATACGTCTCTGGTGGTAACACTCAAGTTATCGCCTATGCGGAACAGAGGTATCAGCTACCGCTATTACTCCCATCGTAAGGGGCTTTTCAAGGCTAAAACACCCTTTGAATGTTTTGGTAGATACCGTATTTTCGGGGAAGCGTTGGATATCGCGATAGGAAACTGTCTCGATCGATTCGCGCGAACGTTGAACATATCCAACGATCCAGCGCCAGGCTATAATATCGAACAAATGGCAAAAAAGTACGCAAAATCTCGACAGAAAACCTCGAGATCGTATTTTGATCCATTTTACTAATGGGGGATTATATAGAGGGAAACATTTGATAGATATACCTTACACCGTCAAAGGGATGGACTGTTCTTTCTCTGGTATACTGGGTTTCATCGACATGTACGCTGGGGAAATGCTCTCGGGCGTCGAAAAGCGAGACGCGGAAACAGGCGAGCTCATCACGCCTGAAGATTTATGCTTCTCGTTGCAAGAGACAGCCTTTGCAATGTTGGTGGAAATAACAGAGAGGGCTATGGCGCACGTGGGGAGTACACAGGTCTTGATCGTTGGCGGCGTGGGATGTAATGAACGGTTGCAGGAGATGATGGGGATTATGGCACGCGAGAGAGGAGGGAGCGTTTATGCTACTGATGAAAGGTAAGTTACTGGTTTTCTTGAGAAGGCTTGCGATACCGTGAGGAGCTAATTGAGAACATAAACTTGTAGATTTTGTATCGATAATGGTATTATGATTGCGCATGCTGGATTGCTAGCGTACTCGACGGGATTTACGACACCGATAGATGAATCAACGTGTACTCAAAGGTTTAGGTGAGTGTCAGTTGGCTGATATTTGGGTTTCCGAGCTCGGGCTGAACAGAGGACATTTAGGACGGACGAGCCATTAATAAAATGGAGAAATTGATGTGAACAAAAGTTTGAGAACACTGATTTGATAATATTCTAGATGCTAGCTAAAACAGATAGAATGCTCGAACTCCTAATAAACTTACGACGGCTTAGTCGAAAAGTATACCCCAATAGACTATTTACAATAAAACACTGAAGCCTCAATATTCCCCCTCGAAAATTTTGGTGCTGGCCAAGATATGTAAGCAATCCGAAAATAAAACAAGTTTAGTAGCTCAATCCACCATTTCAACAATCTCTCGGTTGACTTCACGAAACTTTGGGCGGCTGGAGTCGAGTCTGAAATCAAAATAGGCGCGTGGCCAGCTGTATTTCTCATGACCCTGAAACGGTGCTTTTCGGATATACGAACTCACATTCTCGTATTTCCGCAAAACTTCCAAATAACCTGCTACTTGAGCTAGCGTATTATCTTGGCCGAGACGATGCGTTTCCGTTGTATACTCTGAAATTTTAATAAGGTTATAGGGCTCAGAGGCTGCTTTCTCGGGAGTATCCTCGATAAGCACAGTATTGGTTTGATCGAATTGCGATTCTGGATCAGAGCTCTTCAGAGAATCCCAAATCATACTAAGTCGCTTGAAAGTCGAAACTTTTGCTCTGAATAGTTCCTTAGGAAGGCCCATATCTTCTCGAGTAAATATTTGCAAGATTTTGTCGCGGTCCCCATGTGGGATAATGCCTTTCAGCAAATGTAGGACGGTGTTTTGCATAGCCGAAGAAAATATCGCGACGTCGTGCTCCGTGAAGAGATAATGTAGAAAAGATTGTAGGTACCGTCGTTTGATTGGATTTAGCCTATCCCTGCATCCATTAGGCAAGACCCTGCGACATAAAAGGGTTCCATTCACATCCAAGACGACAAGGAGCCGTCGGTGTGTTGCCGCTGGGAGAAGCTTGTTTGGTTCGTTTGCAAGATCAATATATTCAGGTGTTGGCTCTGGTGGTGGGAGCTTTATTTCCTTATCAAGGCTCCCAAGATGCACGAATTCGGGCACTTCAATACGTGGTTTACTTATGGAATAACGCTCTGCGACGGCCTGATCTGTTTCCTGTTCAGAAGCTGAGGGAATATACTGTGGATTTTCCCCACAAACGGTCATGCGGCGCCTGTCTCTAGGATTCAGGATGGTTATATTGGACGAGGATTGTTTTTGATTCTGATTTCGAGCACTAGATCGGTGGTGCTTCTGGCCAAAGGTCTGCTGCGATTCCAAAGCCGTGTTGTTGCTGACAAAATTCTGGGGTGGGGACGCTGAAGTCGTGTGATATTGTTGTGAGTACCCAGCTCTGTTGAATTGATTGGTGTGATAAGGAGGCTGAACAAATGGTAAAGCTGGAGCAAGTGATGGTAGCCCATGTCCGGAATTCATCCACGCTTGGTAACTGGAAGGGTTCTGGAAAGAAGTCCATGACTGCATCATTGGCGACCAAGCTGCAGTAGGGAAGTACGAGTATGGCAAATCGGAGAAGCCGGTAAATGTTGGAGGAAAAGGCTGTTGCGCTTGTAGCGTTTTATCGCTATTCGATAAGATTTCGCCATGTTCCGTTTGAAGAGATGGCATTCCATGCGGTGCTGCCTGGAAATCTAGGTTGAGGTCCGCTGTAGAATCTTGAACTATGGTGGTCCCAATTGATTGCGCTTGGGAGTTTCCCAATCCTTGTTGATCTTTAGTCCAGACCTTGTTCTTAAATTTCCGGGGCATCTTTGTCTCTCCCTGCTGATCACTGTTTGAAATGTTATTTGAACCTGCGATTGGCTCATTTATCGGATCGTGAAATGGTAAAGGTTTGGCATATCGGCGTGAATACGTAGCATAAGGATGGATTCGTGATCTCTGGTAGTTGTGAACAGATCTGCGAGGAGCGTACGAGAGCTGTGGATACATGGTAATAGATAACTATTGTTAGCCCTGAACCGTGGGTATAGTCTAGATTATGGATAAGATTAGGCGATGTACTCGGGGTAAGCTACCTTCTCACTAACGGAGGAGGGTCTGGAGAGAGCGCGGGATGCAGACGAGCTGCTGAGCCGTTTGAATATGGTCTGAATTGTGGTTGATAGGCAGCTGGGACGCTGCCGAGGAGGGCTTCGAAGAACTGTATCGGATTGTCAAAGACGAATGTATCTAGATAGTACAGACGTACGGGGAAACGATGATCCGATTAGATATGAGAGAAGAAAGCTTGGCTGTTAATGGTGCTGGTAATGCGAGATGGCGATGAAGATTGATGTTGAGGTTGAGAGCAAGTTAGAATGAGTCGACTTTGTCGCAAATTGTTTGTCAGCTACATCCGCCAAGACTGCACCCTTTTCTGCGGCTCAAATTTCTAGAAATCCAAAATTTAAGCGGCAGCGCTAGCCAAGCCGAAAAAAACCATACCATCTTCTTCTTTTGGTCTCACCTGCGACGAATATTATACCTGCATCATTCTAAGACGCCACGATGCTAAATCGACGTGTTAAGTTTCGGCACGAGGATAGCGATATCGAGGAGGACGTCAATGATTGGTCGGATGAGGCCGAAGGAGAATTCGGCGAGTCCTCAGATTCGGATGCGCCGTCTAGGCCACTGCCCGCTGCAAAGTCTCGACGAATGGGGCTTTCTTCAAGGGAGGTAAGGAGTACGTCTCCTGCGGCTGGCGCTATCATTTCGCTGCGGAGCGACCGTTACAGGAGCATTCACTAACTATTGATATTCACAGATAGGCGATGAAGGAGAGCCAGACGACTCTGATGATTCGTCATATTCATTCGCCGAGGAGAATGAGAGGAGCAATGATGACAGTGATAACGCAGTATCAGAAAGCGAGGATGATGGTGCTGGCGAACAGGACGTAGCTGCTGATATCGCCACAATATCATTCGGAGCGCTCGCAAAAGCACAGCGGTCACTCAAACGAAAGCGGGATGAACCTGAAAATGATTCCGATGGCGGCGAGGCTGTTAAACCCGTTGCATCCGGAGGCAACGGCCTACGGAATGAATCTCGGCTGGCAGATATCAAAGGGCGATTGCAGTCCCTTTCCGCTGACCCCAAAAGCTCATTCGCCGAAAGCCTCAGGAAAGCTCGAGAAAAGCGCAGGGAGAAAGAGTTGAAAGCGGTCAAAGAAATGAAACCGAGATCAAACAAGCACGCACCCACCGAAATGTCCTCGAAGAAAGCAGTATCTCGTCGGCGCACGGTAATCGAGCTCCCCACCGATACCACTAGAGATCCTCGGTTTGATCGGATAGGAGGATCCGGGGTTCCAGATAACAGCAAGATTGAACGGAATTATGCTTTCTTGGATGAGTACCGTGACTCGGAAATCAAAACATTGCGTCAGGAAGTGGCGAAGGAAAAAAACCCGATTCGTAAAGAATCTCTTCAAAAGACGTTGCAATCTCTTGTGGGTGGATCCAATTCCTTAACATATGATTCTATGCTTTTTAAAAATCAAGCCAGGTTGCGTGACCAGGGAATACGACGCTGATATTTATTAACCTCTTCTACGGATAGGAATCAAAAAGAGAGACGAAGAAGCGACAGCTAGATCACGACAGAATCCTTGCAGAGCACAAAAAGAAAGAACGAGACGCCATCAAACAGGGCAAAAAGCCTTTTTATCTGAAAAAGTGTACGTATATCTTCACGCAATTGGTTCGGCAGAATTGCTCGTTAGCGAGATTCTCTTTTGATTCGTCAATTGCAATATGCCATATATATTGCTTTGGACGATTGGAAGCCGAAGTTCCTAAATGGACACTAAAGACGGGAAAAAAAGCTCGCCGAACATGATATCACTAACTGATTTTTTTTTTTTTCCGGTGTAGCCGACCAAAAGAAACTGATATTGGCAACTCAATTCGCCAACATGGGTGAAAGGCAGAGATCGCGAGTCATTGAGAAGAAGAGGAAGAAGATCGCGTCCAAAGAAAAGAAACGTATGCCTTGGTCTAGACGAACAGGGGCCGGGCCAGAAGACTAGCTTTTTTTACCGAGGGGCTTCTCGCCACACCCGTTTGACAAGCAAGGGCAGATGACAATCAAGTTGAAGAATCGAAATAGCGAACCAATTGTAGTACCTCAAACCCATATCTTAGTTGCTTTAACGAGATCCTGTGACTTTGCTCTCATGCAGATTTGAACTGGGATCCGGGCTCCACTCTCGCTCTCGCTGGTGATTTTCCCTCACCCACCGACATTTCCACTCATCTCCTGCATCATGCAGAGAGCACATGGGCGGTGAGGGGTAAGGGAAGGAGGAAAAATCCCAATCATGTCTACAGTCTCAGTTAGAAAAAGGCTTTGTTGAATCTTCAAGAGTCTCATGCCACCCTGTTTTTTGGTCTCCCAACCTCTGTCTTGTTCGAATAAAGAACGGACAGGACTATTTGTTTTTTTCTCCGGGCGTGAGTGGGGCCGACGTTAGGCTGCTGCCTTACATGTAAGTGCGGGATGGCATTGATAATACCTGCAGTAATGGTGGGGAGAAGGGGTTCAAATGGAAAATACCCAGCCAGTCGCAGGCGCCAAACGATCGAGCTGGCATCCGAAACGAAATTTTGCAACACCAGCACGTAGAAAAAGTTGCGAATGCTGTGCCCTCTTTCTCATTCGCACATGCCCAGAATCGCATAACACGGAGCGGCTTGTTTCTCATCGAGGAGTTCTGCTGAGCCCTAGTGCTGCTTCATCCGGAACGCGCGACAGCTGCCAAGACAAGATTGGAGAGCGAATCGACGAAAGAATCAATTGTACCCCTCCATCTCATCTTTAACCCCGCAGAAACAGAGAGCGCTCGAGAGGGAAGGGCGGGCCAAGTGGTCTCTTGTGTCTTGTCTTCTTCCGTTCGTTTTCAGTTTGGTTTGATGATTTGGCCAAGAGAATTTTTCGATAATCGATGGGCTTGCACCAATTTAGCCGAGTCCTGGAAGCTCAGTGATACATTTTACTCTCCGACCGAGCTCATGATCCTGGACCCGGTCTTGGCTCGAGGCTCAATTGAATCAGACAAACCAGAGAAACCTGCCGAAGATACGTATGATACGTATCGTAGTTTCTCCTTCTGGTCCGGAGCGGTACTTGCAATCTTGCAGAAACGCTTCCAATGGAACTCTTATTATTTTGATTTTATAATTTCGAAACTTATTTTCTTTTTGCCTGTCATATCGGTTCGCGAGACATTGTCGAGGAAAAATCATCAATTGAACCGATCTGACGAACATCCTGGTCAGCCGATTCAAATCAGATAATTAATGGCAGTACCAGTGCGCCTGTCAAATACTTTGCTGGCCTTAAATTTTTTTCGCAAAATTTAAGCCAACCGCCAACTCAGGCAACCGGGAAAGGAAAAAAAAAAAAAGACATCCCGTTCTTGTGTAAGATTCGCAAATCAGACAAAAAACGGTTTTTAAAGGTGCCCTGTGCGCACGAGCTAGCCTGCGCATTGATCTAACCTCGAATCATTGAGGCTAGAGTCACTTTAGCATGTGCAGGACGAGCGGGTGACAAAGCGTGATATTTTCCAAAAAATCAAAGCCAAGTACCAATACCTATGCTGAAAATTTGAGGTGGTTGGATAGCTCCATATTTCCATGCGATATATTCCTCGATGCGTGAATAATCATTATATGTGAATTCCTCCATCAAGCACAATTCGCAGTATTATATCCCTGCGACTGCAGACGCATCGCGGCACGAAAGTGGTCAACTAGGAAAGCAGGCAATTCGCTCTTTACTACTTGAGTAGTTTGTGCTGGCACTTTTGATTGTTCCCCTCCGCCCGGTCGCTGTGCCCTGTCCCCAGCCAGTTTTGTTCCCGAAGATATCAAATATTCCGAGCCTAAAATGCAACACTAAGCGGGGGTCGCTGTTCTGGGGGGAAGGAAACGGTATCGTGCATGCACATGGTCCGTCCGTCACGTTGCCCTTTTGCGGCAAATACTTTTTTTGGTGAATTCAAGGTGCTCGAAGCACACTAGCATTTTGGAGAGAAAGAGAGAAAAAGGATACAGCTCGATCATTGACACCATTAGTTCGTTCGTTATATTCGCAAACAAGAATAAAAAAGAAAGAGACGAATAAAGAAACAGAATTAAAGATTATAGTAGTGGCAGTAGAGGGGAAAAAGAATGTGGCGAACATGATTAAGTGAGTGACAAGAAAGGATAAAAGGAAATTGATAGCTGCATCCAAACCGCTTAGAGCTAGAGTAGCCAAAAGCCAGCTGGATGGTACATGTATTATGAAAGAATATAGGGTATGCAAAAGAAATATGCTGCGGGGAAAGGAAAAGTAAGAATAGTGATAATTGAAGTATTCACAAAGAAAAGAAAAAGGATGATACAAAAAGTCTCTATAGTTAAGATCCCGACCCGGAAAGACACCAGTGTTCATGCATACCATAAAACCCCCTCGTATAGAAACTCCATGTTTGTAAAGATTTTTGTGCGTGCAGTATACCCAATAACGAAAAGCAGATTCAAGCGCAAGGGACAAAGGAAAAAATGATGGATTCACCCCACCCGTTAACACCCAGTGTTGATGAAAAGAAAAAAAAAGAAATGGTCCTCCAGCCCCTCCATCGTCCACTGTTGAAAGAATAATACCAGGGCTAAACTTCGGAATAGAAACGATAACGCCGTTGGAGAAAGGCCAGATAATTGCGAACAACTTCACCGAGTCGAGGTTTTTTTTTATTCGTTTTTTTGTTTTTGTGCTTTGTTGGTGAGAAATTTCGAAAGCGTGTGCTATCGCCGGTATATTGCCACCGCACGGTTCATGGTTTTCGACTAAGCCGCGCTCCACGGGAAACAACTCAAATTCTAAAATACTGGAAAGTCTTGTCATCTTGCGGACACGGGAGCCGCTACCGCTTCTTTGTTTTGCATTATGTCCAGACAGTCCTGAATGGCTTGAAGCGACAAAAGTCTGTTAGTAACGAGGATATAGTTTCGGCCCGGAGGAGGTTCTCATGCTTACCTCCAAGAATTTCTTCTTCCCAGACACCCATCTGATAATCCACCAAGCCGTGTCTTTCCATGTTATCGCAATGGCGTACGAGCTCTGCACCCATGTTCTCTAAGCTTTCTTCGGTGATAAGGTCCCTCGGTGGTTGTATTGACTGGCCAGTGGTCTTCTGCTCCAAAAGCAATTCCTTTTGCTTCTGCATTGCCATCATCCAGCACATGTTGAATTCGTTCCATAATTTTGACCTGTCCTTGTAAAGCTCCTGCTCGTCTCGCACTAATCCTGCAACTAAGGCTTCAGCTCAGCTCAAAAAACACAATTTTGGGCGCACAATAAAGAAAAGGGAAAGGAAATTTAAAAGAAGTTTAGCTTACCCAAGTCCACGGCGTTTGATAAGAGCCATTCGCTGATTTCTATTAGCGCTGTACCAGCAGCTGCCATTCTTCCGTCTCGAACGTTTTGAAAACAAGATCTCAGAGCATCTTGGTATTGATTATATGCCGCATCCATAGCTTGATCCGGGTTCGCTTCTTCTGGGTTCGGGTACATGAATTGTTGATTCTCTTCGGGTCCCATCGGAATTGGTGCACCATATGCCTGACCCGCTGCACGCCCGGCATAAGGAATGTTGGGATACTGAGCTTGAGCCTGCTGAGGCGATACATTTGCTGCGGCATGTTGGCTTCCGTCTCCATAGTAAGGCGGGACGCCGAACTGATTTGAAAGAACCTCGATCGCTGCAGCAGCCGGCTGTCTGGGAGGATACGCCTGCTCGTAAAGCTCATTTGATGATGATTGTTGCATGTTGTAACCCATGTTTTGGGAGTAAGGCGAATAGTTGCCTTGTCTCTGCATTGTTTCCGGTGTTGAATAATCCGATTGATAGGCCAAAGCCTGGTTTTGAACTGGAGTCGAGGCAGTCGCGTACTGTTGCGCTGTATCCTCAGAGTAATAGCTGTAATCTGACTGTCTAGGAGTAGATCGAGGTGTCTGGGCCATAGACAATGGCATTTGAGCTTCAGATAACGCACTAGTGACACTCGAAGACCTTGGGAGGAGCTGGGGATTTGATCTAAGATAGCTGTCAGAAGACAACGAGAGTGGCGCGTGTGCGAGAGACGAGGACCTTGGAATTGCTCTTGATGAATTCTGTTCCTCAACTCTAGCCATCATCCGTCGACCTAATGAAGGTACGGACGGCGACCAGTTGCTACTACTCGCGAGCGCTGCCAGACTTAAAGGATTGTTCAACCTCCCCTCAACAACCTGGTTTCCCTGCACTCCACTGAATGGAATCGAACTTCTGTTAGTTGCAACCATGCAGACCCTATTATATTGGAAGACCTTAAAGACGACGATTCGAAGTAGAAAGTGGTATTGTACAGGTCGTCGAGAAAGAAAGCAAGGCGATGATGGGAAAGAAGCACACGTGAAGTTTCTATATGCTGTCTTCGGATATGACGCAAAAGAAAAGGAAAAACAATGCAGGATGTTCTAATCGAAAACAAATGTTGGAGAATGGGGTGTCCTTGGTTTACTGGAACCTGGGACTTCGGGGTTCATCAAGTATAAAAATGAAAAAGAGGGCAAGAAAAGCCTTGAGGCACTTACAAGTTTTATTTGATTTTTTTCTTTTCCTTTTTTCTCTTCGAGGGCTCGGATGAGGAAAGATCCTAGCAGCCTATGATTTGTGTCCAGATCAAAGTGTCGGAGCCACGACCGCCCTAGTTTTTAAACCCCCTCCAGGTACCGGTTCGGTAGGATAAGGAAGGTTACTACCTGGGATCCCAAATAGGGCGACTAGGATATGTCGACCGTTACCCAAGTGCTAATAAGGGATTTTTGGTCTGCACCAGAGCAAAGCAGGGATGTGCCTGATCGATGACTGGTCGGGAAGGGATTGTTTCTTGTAGGACACCGAACACTCCTCTGGCGCGAATATGACCCCGGGAATAGAGCAAGCCTCTTTCTCGCCCTGAGACGTGGCAGTGAAGCAAGAGCTATGGTCTGGTCTGGTCTGGGGATGATGCCGATGTATTGATAGGAAAGCAATGAGGCCAAGATAATGCAGGCTGCCCTCTTTAGTTCTGACCGAACCCCTCCTTGTGGCCTATGACAATGCTCAGTTCCAAATACTACGATGGTATTTGTTGTCCGACAAAGGTCAATATCAGCTCCTCAAATAGATTTAGTTGTATCAACTAAAAGACTAGATGTTGAGTTGAATGGTGTATAAATAGAAACAAGTTCAGAAGAAAAAAAGAATATAAAAAATATACCCCAAAAAAATAAAAACGTAAGAAACGGGTCGTTATAAGTGAGATCAGAGCTCAGGTAGTTTAATACCCTCTGAAGAAAGGTCCGATTGGTGTAATTCGCTAAAGATGACTTCGGGGGGGGATCCTAACTGCAGTCTCAGATTGATGGTAACTAAGTTCAAAGTCTTTTGCTGACGATTGCTAGTGTGAATGTAGCAATTTGCTGGAACGGTGTATTAACTATATAATTTTCCTCCCAGGTATGGTGCCACACCAACTTCACGTTACCCGTATAGAGTAGCTGTAAGATTAGTATGAGCACCTCTTTGAAGCAAAAAGAAACCCCTGGATGGATGGGGGCTTCAACTATCGGGATCGGTTGCCAGCTCTTAGCGCGCAAGGTCGAGAATTTTCTTTTCGTCAGGCTCGTTCTTTCTTTCTTTCTTTTTTTTGAGCGAGACTTGTGTTAATTTTTTTTATTGTACTGTATTTTATTTTTCTTTGCCCGTGTAGGCAGATGTGTCCCGGGCACTGCGCTTCGTTTTGTTCGGGTTTCAGATATTGTTCTCCTGCGTAAAGCCGGTATACTAGCTTAGCGGAAAAGGCAACCGCTTTTTTATCTTAAGATCGAGTGTTGAATGCGACAATAAAATTTATAATTTGGCGACAATATCCGATAAGATGTTGCGCCGTACGTTTCTTCTGTGAAATAGTCGTGAGTGGCAGTTGGATTCGAGACAGAGGGAGAGGAGGAATAATAGGTGGGGAGCAGCAGCCGTAGAACCACAAATCAACAAAAGTGCGAACGATAATGGGCAGTAATAATAACACCGACAGAAAATAATAATAACAATAAAATTCGAGTGGCCGCACTGAAGAGCTTTGTTCTAAACAATTGCGAGGCGAGCGCTGAGAATCGAGTAAGTGGGAGAGCAAGGGGGTTCCTGGAAAGGTTAAGAGTTCGTTAGTCCTGGTCAAAATGCATGCATGGTAGATCCAAGCAGGCTCTGCGGATTCTAGAAAAGAGCAACAATTAAAAACTCGAAGCGATAACTCAGCAAAAAGCGACGGGAATGCGACAAGAACAAGACAAGCAAAACGGCAACCGTGGGAAAAGATGATGGTAAAACAATTATTTAAGAGAAGAAGGCGCCGCTAGATCATAGACACACCCCCATCTTTTTTTTTTTTTCTTTTCTTTTTTCCGATGTGTGTCTTTATAAATTCTCCCCGTGAGTTAGCCCAAGGACGAACATGGGGAAGGAGGAGCAGATGCATGCCCAGGTAATAGTGTAATAATAGGTGGTAGAGGTGGTAGTGAGCTTTTCTCGCGAAACAGTGGCTTTTGTTTTTTTTCTTTTGGGCCTGGTCCTTCTAGAAAATTGACGGGCTTGCCGATTTAGGCCTGCCCACCGACCTATTTGGAAACCCCATGTTTGCGGCGTATGGACCTGCGACTGTACTGTAAATTCTGACGAGTCATTGGGCGGCCGTGGAGTCCGGCCTAATCAGCATGCACCCAAAGAAGCAGAAAAACAAAAATCGCCAAAACGAGAAAGAAGAAAAAAGAAATCCTTCGAACAGAAAAGGTAAATGGGATACAGCGTGAATTGCCGATGTCGAAAGATCGTGATATAGCAAAATTATAGGAGCACCAGATGTTTCATGGGCTAGGAGTGCTAAATTGTAGCCTCAATCAGCCCTGTGCAGCTGTGTCTCCACCATCAAAGCTTTGCAGCTGTTTCCAAAAAGACATCATGCCACCCTTTGAACTGGTGAGGCCGGCCCTCGCTTTTGGGAATGTGTCCTGTGGGGCCGATACCTCTTTTTGTCGTTGGCTCGATGCCTAGCGAGTTCTTTCCTGTGATGGCTGGATTGAAAACCCGAGGAAAGAAGCAAATTAAACCGCCAATTTTAATGACAATAAAATGATGCAGCTGGCGATATTGGGGGACCAGGAAAATCAACAGGTAATTCCAACAAGCCAGCACGAGCTGCAGCAGATAATCGGACAGGGCCGGACTCCCTGTCAAATTAGGGATATCTTTTTGTTCGGGTTTCTCGGGTCCCCTCAATTCGTTGACATCATATATGATCATATAGATGCCGCAATTAAGGACGCGCCGCAATCAAAACTCCAATGCAACGAAATGCAAGGAAAGTAGATGCTCATCCCCAGGAAAACGCAATCTCAGTATGGAAGCGAGAGTCCCGCGACTTCTTTCACCTTTCCAGAAAAGCGACAAGGAAAACGTGGAGGGGTGGCGCCGGCTCGAAAGCGAGTCCGTGCCATAGATGACACGGAGCAGCGAACGCATGAACTCTGTCGACATGGATCATGCCAATCGAGTCCGAGAGCAAAGCAAAGCAAGCAAATTTGTGCGTCTTCTTGCGTCTGTGGAAAATGAATGGATGTATCCAGGTCGATTGCTGGCGCCTGTAGACTGTTGGGTTGTCCCCTGTTCGGGTGCGTAGAATCCCAGCTTCGATCGCTCCTCTTACCTTGGTGAACCCGGAAAACGTTTCTTCGAGTGTCGTATGCGACCCAGATCCGACCCAGATCCTCTTCGGTTCGCACAACTAAAGCGATGGGGGTAGAGAGCCAGGTGGTATCTATCGTCCGAGACTACCCGGACCCTGGTGAATGACAAAAATATGCTGCTGCCCAGCGCGATGGGTTGGCGGTGAAGTATGAAGGTAGGAAACAAAGAAGGAGAGCTGACCGTCGTCTGTGTCAGTTTTCGCTTTAAAGAAACCCAAAAACTGGGACAAGAAAAGAAAGAAAAGAAAAGAAAAAAAAATACATTTTACAAAGAATTTGCTCCGGTTTGCTGTTGCGAACTAACACCAAATAACATTAACAATATCAATCAACCTCCATTCTTGCATGGCCATGCCGCATCGTAAATGCAACCACCACGGCCTTCAATTAGGCCAAGCCAAAGACATTCGATGCCAAAAGCAAAAACGAACACACCAGATCGAATCTCAAGAAGCGAGAATGCACTCTGAGCTCCAGCTGAGATCCAATCGCTAACAATGACCCTAAATTGTGCCAATCGATCGCGGGTTTTTTTGGTTCACGTACATGTAGCTAACAGCTAAAAGGCTAGACCGATCGACTCTTTTTACAGCCTCATCGCAAGATTCCGAAGTTAAGTAAACTTAAGCTCGGAGAAGAATACTCGGCTTGGACTACTTCTCATGTGCCTCTTAAGTATGAGGAAATCGGTTGGCTAACAATAGTGGAAGGCCCAAACCGCTTCATTATTGCGGATCGATCGAGCTCTGTTGAGTCTGTATCATTACCAGGTAGTACAAATTTTTAGCATGCACAAAATTTCTGCACCTCCAAAGTGGAGGGACTTTGCCCTAGGCTTTTCACACCCTCAAGACCACATTAGGGAGAAGGGAAAAAAAAGACCAGAGGAGATTTCCATGACATCAAACGCATATTGTTAGCTAACCATATCTATCATCTATTCTCTGTGGTGCCGACTGTGTCGACAGCTCCAGCCTGTGTACTTTGCTTCAACTTTTCCTAATTCCGTAGTTGCTTCTGGCTTTTACCCAGATATGAACCGCTCGACCGCTCGCTTCCAAACTGCAGCATGACGATTTGATCATGCAGCCGTATTTTTTTCCTTACCTCGAGGGTGGACCTTGTTCTGCCGCAGAAGGAAAAAATAAATAAAGAAATCTCATGTCGGAACCCATTGGAGTGGGAATATTAAGATGAGGGAACATGGGTCCTGACATCCCTCTTTTTTTTTTTTTGCCTGTCTGAATTATAGACATTTCCCTTTTCTTCCTTTTTCTACTCTCGCGTATTTGATTCCAGTGGTGTGCACAGTTGGTCCCAAATAAATGGATACGCTAAAACTGAGATTTATGCATATTTCCCTGGCGCTGGCCTTTTCCCAGAAAGGTCTTCCTGCTGATTGATTTTTGTTTTTTCCTTCTTCTCTTTCCGAAAAGAAAGGACGATCTGGAAAGCCACAAATTCCCCGAGATTTGCCTTCCAAAGGCCTTCCATGCAAGCTAAATATTTACTAGAGAGCAGAGGAACAAAAGAGCTGTGGCATTATAATGTGTGCTACTGCGATACCAAAAGGTTCCCCCTCTGATTCTTCGCTTTTGGAACTTCAGACCGCCGGCACCTGCCATACAAGCTGACTGCTAGCCCTTTGGGTCA
This sequence comes from Orbilia ellipsospora, assembly GCA_036971675.1. Classification (NCBI taxonomy): domain Eukaryota; kingdom Fungi; phylum Ascomycota; class Orbiliomycetes; order Orbiliales; family Orbiliaceae; genus Orbilia; species Orbilia ellipsospora. The sequence continues at coordinate 896,575 of JAVHJO010000003.1, forward strand.
CATGAAATCAGGCTGGTGTCGATATAAAACTTTCCCCGGGCCCCGGCGAATGCACCTGGTTCCACAGGGAGCTGGATGCGTCTGTCCCAAAAAGGCGATCAGTACTGCAGCTTCATTATCGTCGAGACTCTCTCTTCGGTCTCGTGGACATATTTGTAACGTTCTTCTGGATTTTTTAAATTTGACATCATGCAAGAAGTTCTCTCTAAGACGCGTCTTTATTATTACTATGCGTCTCTATAGCTTATCACCGTCTTATAAATCAGTCATATGAAAAGAAAAAAAAAACCTCAGGCTGAAAAGAGAGAAGCTTCAGCAGAGTAATTAATATGAGCTCGATGTCTCCAATATAATGAATGCAATCTATTCAGCAAAAAAACCGAATAATCGCGACACACACGCACTATGGACAGACTCTCCCAACATCGCTGCCTAGAGAAGGTGCAATTTCGCTCCCCGTACTTCGTATGCCATAATTCATTCCAAAGCCATCAAGATCTTACAGCATCTCGTGTAGATAAAACGCCTTCGCATGACTTATAGACTCCTTATCTATAATACAAACGAACTTAGCTAATAGATGGGGAACAAGCGAGTTTGAATCGACGGAACGTCAGGCTGCCAACAGCGGCCGGCTGCAGCCCGGCGACAGAATTCGTCCCATCTCGAGATGTCACGATTGCATCCGGCCGTGCGATGTTTCTAATAATAAAATCCGCCACCGGTCGACATCGACATGACCATTCTCTGTTGCGCACACAACTTTGAACAAACCCACTCTGTTCGAGATGGGCCAGGACCACTGCATGCCCTTTCCACCAATGTTATCACCTGGTTAAATCACCTTGTTTCGTCTCCGGACAAGGGTCCTGTTCGCGCTCTTTAACCGAAGCCCTAGCGTGCTGCAAGAACGTAAAGAAATTCAAACAAGAAGAGATCCCAAGATTGTGTTGTTGCACCTCCTGGTCTCCACACCGCACCCCCATAATTATAATCCACCCACCGCGAGCACGATCGCGCAAACAATTTATTACCCATTTCATTTATTTCTTTTCGCACGGACTGCACCGCTTAATTATTATCATTGGAGGGTCTGTCTTAAGAACTCCTCTCTGTTAAAAATCGGAATAGATTAAAACACTCGTCATGTTGGGAATCGCTATATTTAGAAAGAAAATAGTTCATCCAGCTTTCGAAACGCGCTACACACGCGGCCGCACATACGATCGAATAAAAAAAAAATTATATTGCAATATTATATCTCAGCTGACGATCTGATGTTTTCGCCCGCGGAAGTTTGGGACAAAACTGTCAAAACGTCGCTGCCTGATCGTACGAAGCTTGATAATCCAAACCGATACTCCCACAGACACGTTCCAAAAGAAAATAAAATTTCTGTTTGGTCATTTTGCAAGGCGGACAGCGAGTCCCCAAAAAATATATTATTTTCTTTCATTTTGTCGAAGAGAATTATATTATCTTAATCCTGGCTAGCGGTTGCTCACCAGATGAAGTCGGAAATTGCCTTAAGCAAAAGGCTATATTTGACCGTTACTATAGGGTTCCCTTGACTTCTGTCGGATCCAACTTTAATCGACACTTTTTGGGGGACAAATTACATAGAAAATAATACAGGCCTGAAAAAATAAGTGTGGGTGGCCATTCGGCGTAAGTGTACCGGTGATAGATCTACTAATTAGATAGCTTTCTGGGTATTTTACACCCAATTTCGCCTCTGGGATGTATCCTGTAAAACTTGTTCACCCAGGAAATTATATATAATTTCATAGTGCATTACCGGACAGCAGCTAGCAGCATTGACTTATAATACAGGTTGATATAGCAGTTTTCGAGCATCAGATACGCAGCGACCTAGAGGCGAACAAAAAAAAAATAAAAAATAGAAAAGCGTACCTTCTTATCATGCATCTTTGCTTCTGGAAGGGTAGGGAATAGATAGCTCATTTCAGCCACAGAAACTTTATTCGAGATCAAATCAAATCGAAGATATTCGCCAAAAGTGAATAGGCGTCTATTGTCTATTCGGTTGCTCTCAATGTACAAGTATGCAGGCCCGGCGCCGTCCGGATCCAAGGGAAAGCCCGAGGTAGGACAAGGCGAGAATGCATCTCAAAGCTCCAAGGATTAAAATGTGCATGAGTAAGCAAGCATTCCCTCAGTCTGTCCATGTCTACATATGATCCGGATCCAAATTATCTGTCCAGGGTCAAGCGAGAGCCTCTCCTGCAAAACAAAATCCAACATATTAACACGGAGCTAGTATCAAAGCAAGCTGAGTTAATGAATTAATTTTGAATTCCACGGTTCCCTGGTTAGTCGACAGCGCTAGCTACTTGGGTAGGCCCTTGTGATTTGCCCAATGATACCCATCAGTTTGATCTTTGGTCAATCATGTCTCTTCGGTGGATGGGCCTATTCGGGATGGCTACGTGTGAAGCACTATCGTCGTTACGGTAGTCTGCACCGAAAGATTATCATTGATGACACCACATTTCATGCAGGCCGATGGATGACTGTTGCTTACCATACATGATCGATGGTCCAATGGGGGTCTGATTACTGGTGAATGACGCCGGACGCGCCCTATGCTGGATGGACGGTTCAAGCAGTATTTCGCGAATTTAAGGCAAGTGAAATTTCAACGGTACATGGGATACCAGGTGGGCGAGAGAATACGTAAATCAGATACGAAGGATGTCGTTGCTTTAAAGGTATCACATGAGTATACTGAAAACAGAAAGGAATACGAAGTATGTACAATAGCCTCGAATCCAGGAAGTACAAGTACATTGTATATACACACATATGCAGAGGCACACGCGTACTGTTCGCGGACGCAAAAAAGTAGCTCTCCATAAAAACATGGCACAATATGTTTTTCTCTTCTTCAACGGGCAACCCAAGCAGGCATATCCCTTGCTTTGACCTTTCCGTGCTTTTTCCTCTCAACAGTTCTAGGATCCCTCGTGATAACACCGGCTAGAGTTGACACACACAAAAAGTTAGCTTTCAGCACAGACGGTAATTCTCACCGAAAGAAAAGGGCAAACAAAAGGGTAAAAGCGGGTGCGGAAGCGGGAGAGAAGTGACATAAAACGGATGGATCTTGTGGCTTTTTGAACTTACCTCTTCTCAGTACTGGCTTCAAAAGTGGCTCGTGGGTAATGAGGGCTTTAGCAACGGCGAGTGTTATAGCACCTGCTTGGCCGCTAACACCCCCTCCGCGGGTTATTGCCCAAATATTGTACCGATCTACCCGGTTGGTAACTTTTAACGGCCAAAGGACGCTCTCCCGGTCGTGAAGCCGTGGGAACACTTCGTATAACGGCTTTCCGTTAACGAAACAGCCACCAGAACCCTCCACCAAATATGCCTCAGCATTTGATGTTTTCCTATTGCCGGCGGCTCGTGCTCGTCCGAACCTGTCAATGACCTTCGGTTTTCTGTATGTCATTTCCTCGACGCCGGGCCGCTTGTAAAGGGCAAGTGCCGTTTTGACATCCTCCGGCATGAGAGCCGGTTCGATTCTGTTCAATCGCACGAGCACGGCCTGAACCTTCTTGTATTTCGACGCCTGAACGCTCCCACCAGCCATACTCCTGAAATCAGAGAGGGATTTCCACGAAGTCCTTGGTGCGTCAGTCGTAGCAACAGTTGGTAAGGTTTCATATTTGTACAGCAAATCCTTCAATGTGAACCATGTGTCGTAAAACGCTGCGTTTCCAGTAAAGTAGGAAGCCGAAGCGGGCACGATTCTCGCACCTTCTGGTAGTACGAACTCCGCCTGCGATTGCACCTCCCTCCCTCTAATGAATTTTGATTTTGCAGTGATGGAGTCAGGCTCGATTATGTTTCCCTCATCGTCAAATTCCGGCACTTCACTCGCTGCAATAGTGGGTGTCATAGGAATTTGTTGCATCAATTGACGGCTGGTGCTAAGGGTGCGAGTTTGTTCATATATCGGCAATACCCTCGGCCGTGTAGCCAACGTTCGTAATGGCCTCTTGGTAAAACTGAGATCCTCCAGCAGCGCCCGCAGACAGCATGTCATAGAGAATGGATTCCGTGTTGTAGACGCCATTTTGATATCAGTCAGGTTGAGAGAACAAGCCAATTCACCCGTCCTCTCTGCCCTAAGAGAGCCCAAACCGGATCATAAGTCGCTCGGATGGTCAATCGAGCAGTAACAAAAGGCTGATAGGAGGTAATTGGTACTGGTATCGGAAGGTGGTTGTCGCGAGGTGTCGATATCTGATGTTGTAGAATGCGAAGAAGCAGACGACTGGACGTTGGACGGCGCCGAATTGCTGCAAAATTCACGGTGCTAACCGCTTTCGGCTAGCGCAGCTTGTTTGACAGCAACACAGAAATGTGTTGCCCCTCTCCAAAAAAATTTTGACTCAAAGATTCGTGTTGCGAAAAAAAAAAAAAAAAATTGTCGATATTTTCTCTGCCCCTCCTTCTGGTCCTCCCCACCATTCTTTCCTCCCTTCATCATCATCCTTCCTCTCTTTGGTATCTTGCCCTCACAAGTACGCCTTTAATACAGCAATCATGTCCGTCGGTACTCTTTACGGCAACACGGTATGCTCATCTGCAGCATTTTGATATATCAATCTCCGTATCCAAGCTGATACTTATCAAAATTCTTTTCTGCGTAGGAAAACTCCCGCAGCATTGGAATCTTGTCCATTGCAAAGGCCAACGGCTTCGATCTCAACCTCGTGGACACTCAAACTCACGAGAAGTTCCCAGCTGAGCTTGCTACCAAGTACCCATTGAAGAAGATTCCTATCTTTGAGCAGGATGACTTCCAACTCACTGAGTCCCTCGCCATTGCCATCTACAGTATGTGACGAAGAAAATTCCCTCTGATCTTTGCGTATACCCCGCTCGATACAATGATGAAGATTCTTGTCTATTTTTTTTCAGTTTATCCCTGTCTGAAATGAATTTACAATTCTTGTTGAGAACGTTACCTTCTGAGTATCATTCAATTTCGAAAGAACTGTGTCTCGATCTTGCCACAATCTTCTGTTACAGAAGCAGAGAGCTAACGTTGAGATGCAGTTACCTCCCTTAACGAGAAGACCACCCTTCTCGGAGCTAGCAAGAAAGAGTAAGCGTTCTCGCCTCTCTAGATTCTATTATGACAGCTGCTAAATTGCTATTCTTCTCGATAGCTACGCTCAAATCCTTCGATGGATGAGCTTTGGCACCTGTGACCTTCTCCCACAACTTTCTTCTTGGTTCCGCCCTCTTATTGGTCTTGACCCTTATAACAAGAAGAACGTTGATACCGCTCAGGCAACCGCTTTGGCCCAGCTCAAGTACCTCGACTCTCACCTTCTCACCCGCACTTTCCTCGTTGGACAAAGAATCAGTGCTGCTGATTTCTACCTTGCTGGCATCGTTTCCAAGGGTTTCAAATATGTCTTTGACGCTCCCTTCCGCAAGTCATACCCCAACTTCTCGAGATGGTGGGCTACTGTTGCCAACCAAGAAGTCTATGCTGGCAAGTTCGACTTCATTGAGGAAGCTGTCAAGTACACTCCACCAGCCAAGGCCGCAAAGGCCCCAGCTCCCCCAAAGGCCGCTCCAGCTCCTAAGCCTAAGGCTGCCGAACCAGAGGAGGAAGAAGAGGAAGACAAGCCAGCTCCCAAGCCAAAGCACCCTCTCGAGGCCCTCGGCCGCGCTGAATTGGTCCTTGATGACTGGAAGAGAAAGTACTCCAACAGTGATACTCGCAGCGACGCCCTCCCATGGTTCTGGGAAAACTACAACCCACAAGAATGGTCTCTGTGGAAGGTTGACTACAAGTACAACGAAGAGTTGACTCAAGTCTTCATGACCTCGAACTTGATTGGTGGATTCTTCAACCGTCTCGAGGCTAGCCGAAAGTATATTTTCGGATCATGCTCCGTCTACGGCCAGAGCAATGACTCTGTCATCCAGGGTGCCTTCCTCATCCGTGGACAGGATTCGACTCCAGCTTTTGATGTCGCTCCAGACCACGAGAGCTACACATTCACTAAGCTCGATGGTTCTAGTGAGGAAGACAAGGAGTTTATCGCCAGCATGTGGGCTTGGGATAAGCCTGTTACCGTCAACGGAAAGGAATACCCCCACGCTGACGGAAAGGTCTTCAAGTAAATAAAACATATTCTTCATGTTTGTTGCGGTAAAATCTTTTATGGCGGGCCAAACCTAAAAGAAACTCGACGTTTGTGTATATGGGCCCAAGTACTATTATATCAACTTGTCCCTCTAGCTAGACGACTTTGAGACTGTAGCTAAAACTATGAATGCTAATCATGATGACTAACATTAATTCCAACTAAGATTGAAGACACTGGTCGCTAAGCAGTACTGCCAAGGCGGTGATGATAGTGGTGATGCCAATGACAATGCCAATAAATGAAGTATAACATGGGAGTCGCGTAGATATCGGTGTAACGGTGATTTGAGCCTGTTGGAATTTTTAGATATCACAATTGACCAGACATGTCCGCTTCTCACTCGTCTAGCTAGACGTCAAAAGAGTCGCATGTTGCTATGAATAAAATCGAGCCTTTGTCCTTCAATAATGATGAACTGCAAGCTTACGCGATAACTACAGAAGCCTAGTGCGTATTTTTCTACAGTTAAGCATGAGGAAGCAGCCGCTGGGTTAAATTCAAGAACATTTAAAAACTGAGGTTTCCGTTCTTTATTTTGAGCTTCTAGCATAAAAGCCCCGCCCTGAACCAACTAAACGCCATCCAGTTCTATGAATCTGACCCTGTTTCCTCGTGTCCTAATAGATATGTTTATGTCTTTCGTTTCTTTCATCCAAAGCTATGCTGTCACTCATAATCACCAAAAATATGGAATTATTCATTCGGCCTTTATAGAACAACGTTGGCTTACCTCAATCATCTCAATTTCCCCTAAAAGTCATTTCGTGCGCGTATATCGCAATTATTATCATCCGACAGAGGTGTTTGTGTTTCAAATATCCTGGGGATAGATTTATAATAGTGTCACGTATTTTTATACCTATTAGTTTGCATACCCTCTCCCGTATACAATTACCTGGGAAGACAGGCTAGCATTGAAAGGGACAAAAATCACCAATTATAAAATATGAAAACCACAGCACTGGTGTGTATTTTGTTAATGAACGAGGATTGAATTTGAAGAGGCGACTACGTCAATTTTGAAAGGAAGCTATATAAACAAACTATGTATGAGGTTTCGGACCATCGGCTTCATGTACGGCGACATGGTGATAAATACAAGTAATCATATTTTGTTCTATGAATCCAGTGTCATCAGGTGTATATATATACTATCCAGGTATCGAAAAGTTCGATAGTGGAGTTAATCAAGATTTGGTAAGCTAACTTCGCCGGATCTCCGACTTTTGAGTAGATGTACAAGTTTCAAATTACACAAAACGAGGCAGCGCAACTGACTAGAATGTCAAACTTGTGAAAGGGGACTTGGCCAAAATTCAGAAGCTAATGAGGGTTGAGATAACCGAAGTCGAATTGAGAAGGGCAAGAAGGCCCTGGTATCAACAGCAGAAGCGTTTAAATTATGAGGCTACTTATACTATGCCTTGTTGGCTTCTGGTATTTATAATTGTTGATTAAAGGTCATGTATTGATAAAGAGAGATTTACGGCTCTGCGATGGATGGAACGGCTACGAGAGCTACGGATTATTAATTAGAGTGAGTTGGTTTCGGTACACCAAAGCCCAAGTATGCCTTCATCTGCATGTAATTTAGTTTGGAGATCCTAAGACCCTTACACAGAACCTAATTTATCTCTCAATCGAAAGGGGGGAGTAGATGTTTATTTATAAATATCGTGATAATATTCGTGATAATTCATTGAAAAATGCCTAGCTACGCCTACGCAGGAAGCTAAAAAAAGGTTCAAGAATGGAGCGCGCAAAAAGGGAAAGAACAGAACAAAAGCTCAAGAAAGAAAATTGGTTCAAGATGATGACCTGACCGTCAAGAATCTAAGAACTAAACATGCAGGGTACATCTTCACTGAAGAGAACCCGGGTAGGTCTTGTTGGCTGGTTGCCATAAACTGGAGAGTTATAGTTTAACCTAGTTCTTTAAGATAGATGTATATATCTGGTTGATTGTGGTTTTAGATCGAGTCCAAAGTCATGCTCATTGATACATCCTATAAAAATATATTGTTAGCCTTGGTTTTTGGTGAGCGAAGGAGTGGGGAGAAGCGTACGGTATTTTCAACCATCTTTGAAAATTCTTCAAAACTGATCTTTCCGTCCTGATCTTCATCTGCTTCCATGATTGTCTTGTCCACAATCTACACCAAAACGAAGATTAGTCGGGGTTCATACTTTATCGAAAGTTTTTGGTCCAGATCCGGGAATGTCTGTCTACCTGTTGTAGCTGGTGATCCTTCAAGTTACTGCCAACCATCATTTTCAAAACGATGAACAGCTCTCCGTTTGAAATATACCCGTCACGGTCGATGTCGTATACTTTGAATGCGAACCGTAGCTTTTCCTCCTTGTTTCCTCTGGCCGAGAATGCTGATAAGCCTGTAACGAACTCTTTAAAGTCGACGTCACCTCCCCCATCTTCATCGAATATTGCGATCATACTAATTTTGGTTTGGAATTCGCCATATCATTAGTTGTGCTGCCGGTTTGGGGTTGGTAAAGAAGGAGTAAATGTAAATTGGTATATACCGTGTTGCGAGAGGATTGGAAGAGACCTGTGGGAGAGATAGAAATTCATCTCGCTCAATGGTTCCCGAGTTATCCTATATGACACGGGGTTCCGTATTAGTACAAACCACCACCTGTTTCCAAGTCCGAGATTGATGATGGATTCGGGAGTGTTCAGATATCGTACTTTGTCAAGTTTCACTGAAAAGATTGCGATCTATTAGTAGATATTCCAGGATGGCAAAAACTGCCCAAGGCGAAACGAAAGAGGGAGTAGCAAATGAGGGGCAGGGAGAGCGGGGTGAGAATGGCGGTGACGTACTGAATCGCTTTCGTAACCTATCAACCTCCTCCCGGTCGAAATTCGACCCGGATACGATGCTATCGATCATCTGCGAGTTCTGGTTCCCCATTGCGATAGACTGGTCGAGGGAGACGGAGGGGAGAAGGAGTGGTGCGGTCTATCGGGGTAGAGGTGGCGTTCAGCTCCGATGGGGCAGACGACCAAGTGAATACTTGAGTTATTCGATGACGATGAGAACGGTCGGCACCTATAGTAGACTGATGGCAGTTTCCTGTACACGAGAAATCGATGGGCCGAGAACCTTGTCGGGATCTTGGAGAAGTCGATGATGAATATGATATGATGATGCTGGTGAGAGCTAAGCTGGCTGGCTGGCTGCAGGAGGAAGGAAGAGGATTAAGCTTAAGTTTTTGTTGCAGTTGTTTGGTGAGCCAGCCAATCAGCCAATCCTAACCACAACAACCTCCAAGGACGACCTCCGACGGAATGAACGAACACGGTTTTTAGGAAGAGAAAACGAATGGATGGGTGACCGGGGTACCTTTTGCTGAGACCGAGCGATTGAGCGACCGGCTGGCTAGCTGGAACTAACTGGCTGTGGTACAAGATACCTCAGTATCTCTATATATCAGGGGCTGGATGGGTGCAGAATATCGATATCGAGGTTGATGCTTTTTCGTACGCACATGCAACTGGATACCCAAATGGAATACTTGGCTATATAAAGATACAAGCTTTATTCCGGACATCTCTCTCCCCCGATTTCCCCGCTAATAGCAATAATATTGGCTACCCCGCCATGGCTTGCCTCGATCCTTTGCTGCAGTTACGAGCTCAACGTGGGCGTCGTGTGGCCTGTGCGGCATGGCACCCTCGCCGCATCCAACGGCCCCAACCGAGACAAGCAATCGTGTGGCCATCAAAATTTTGTTTTCGCGAAAACCTTCCAACCTGATTTCTTCGACCCGAACTCAACCTTTCAAAACCCTTCAAACACCACCGCGACCCACCTCTAGCCCCTTCGAAGGGACGCTTTACCAGTCGCCATGGGGAAATTTGTTCCCCGGGACCGAAAACAGCGGAATAAATCGCGGTCCAACGATGCCACCACCACCAATGACCTCTCATCGTCCGGCAACCCGAACGCTCTCATCATCGTCCCGAAAACTGCAGAAGAAAAGGAAGCAAAAGCGCAGCGTAAAGAGCAATTGAAGGCAGAACTACGGGCTGCGCAAACCTCCAAAATCACCAGCAAGAAAGCGAAACGTTTGGATAAATATATTGTAACGCATTACTCTTCCCAAATCCCAGTCTAGAGAGCCCAACATAAACACACCAGCGAAGATTTCTAATAGATCAACTCTAAACTATGACAGGATAATAAACTGAAAAAGGAAGAAAGGGTCCGGCTCATCGAGAAGCTAAAGGATGTTCAAACCGATACCAGTCTCCTCGTCAAAACCACACAGCTAGGCGTAAAACACGAATCAGCACGAGACCAACTGAAAAGAGCGATCAAGGAGGAACGAGCGGGTATCAATGTTGAACAGAATGCTGCTATCATCTACGAAGAACGAGATTACGAGGAACTCGAGGCCCCACTTGAGCTACCGGAACCGACATTGTCGTTTAACGAAGAGCTACAATCGATACAAGCCGCCCCTATAGCCGCTACTGCTACGCCAGTCATCAATATTCCAACTGGTGTCGGAAGTGGTTTGAAACGGCCATTAGAGGTGGACGAGTTTGGATTACCGATCTTGAAGAAGATCAAGAGGAAACATAAGGTTAATATCGTCTTGGACGATGCAGATGACGAGCCTATGCAAGATGAACATGTTGAAATCGATGAAACCTTAGAGGAAGGTGGCGCCTGGGAAGGGTTCAGTTCAGAAGAAGATGTGGATATGGATGATTCACAATCATCTAAAGATTCAGGATCTGGAGATTCTTCCGAATCTGATAGCGAAGAAGAGGAAGATGATGATGACAATGAAGACGAGGATGATTTTGATGGAGAAGAAGACAACTCTGAAGAACTCGAATTTGGATCAAAACCGAATTGGCGTAAGACAGCAGGAAAATCGGACAAAGCATCCGCATTCAAGGCTTGGGCGCAGGTTGAAAGAAACAAAATTCTAGATGCACACGATCAACAGTCTACAAGCCTGGGCGCAGTTCCAGGCGAAGTCATAGCATCATTCCCATCAGCAACCGCATCGTCGAAATCACTGAACGGGACTAGCCAGGACGAAGAACCTCGACATTCAGCTTCAAAGCCAATTGTTGATCAAGTCCAACTGGCTAAAAAACCTCTTAGAATGTTATTATCAGAGTCAACTGATACTAGGAAGGCACGAGTTGTGACTGTCAATCGCAAGGAGGAGATTCAAGCACAGAGATTGGAGTTACCCATAGTAGGCGATGAACAGCGAATCATGGAGACAATCCACAACAACTCAGTCACTATCCTGTGCGGTGAGACGGGTAGCGGAAAAACGACTCAGGTGCCCCAGTTCCTTTTTGAAGCAGGATATGGCGATCCTAATAGCGATACTCCCGGTATGATTGGGATTACCCAGCCTCGAAGAGTCGCTGCTGTGACGATGGCTAAGAGGGTGGCCGAGGAACTGGGTGAACACTCAAATAGAGTATCGTATCAGGTATGATTTCGCCCAAATTTCATACAATAACGGCCAGTATTCTAATAATTTCCAACAGATTCGATTCGAAGGAACAGCTCATGACAAAACCGCTATTAAATTTATGACTGATGGTGTTCTGCTAAGAGAATTGGCGGAAGATTTCGCGCTGCGAAAGTACTCTGCAATAATTATCGATGAAGCCCATGAAAGAAGCATCAACACTGACATACTAATCGGAGCATTGAGCCGTATCGTAAAGTTAAGACTCGAGATGTCACAGGAGGACAAGGTGACGAAACCTCTGAAACTCATCGTCATGTCGGCTACTCTCAGAGTAACCGACTTTACGGAGAACACGAGGCTTTTTACCAATCCTCCCCCTATTGTCGTGTCTGAAGCCCGGCAGCATAAGGTAACGAATCGCTTTTCGCTTCGAACACGGCATGATTATCTTGAAGAAGCCTACAAAAAGGTTTGCAAAATCCATCGACGGCTACCGAAAGGTGGCATTCTTGTATTCTTGACGGGGAAACAGGATATCCATCAGTTAATGCAACGGCTCCGTCGAGCTTTCCCACTAAAAGACGAGCATCATCCTAGAGGTAACGAGGCTGGAGGTGCTGCTGTCCAGATCGATGCAAAGGATGCTGTAACCGAAACTGAGGAAGTCGAGTTTGGTGGACAAGACAAATTTAACCTGGATGAGGCGGAAGAAGACGAGGATGAAAACGAAAACTCTGACATGGAAGATGATTACTACACCCTCGAGGACAGTACAGATGATCTCATCATCCTTCCCTTGTATTCCCTCCTGCCAACCTCGGAGCAAATGAAGATATGGGCACCACTCAAACCCAACCAAAGGCTCTGTGTCCTCGCCACCAATGTTGCAGAAACGAGTTTAACCATCCCTGGGATTACCTACGTTGTGGACAGCGGGCGAGTGAAAAACAGAAACTACGATGTGACAACAGGGGTCCAGAGTTTTGACGTTGAATGGGTTAGCAAAGCCAGCGCCTCCCAAAGGTCTGGTCGTGCCGGCCGTACAGGACCAGGACAATGCTATCGGCTTTATTCATCTGCAGTTTTCGAGCGAGACTTTGAACAGTTCGCTAAACCAGAGATTTTACGCATGCCGATTGAAGGCGTGGTTCTGCAAATGAAGGCCATGGGTTTAGATACCGTTGTAAACTTTCCTTTTCCGACACCGCCAAATCGTGACGAGATCAGGAAGGCAGAGAAGGTATGTTGTTTTTCCACCCCTTGGTTTTAAAATTTTTTCCTTCATTACGACATTAAAACATGCATGTACTAACGTGGTTCTACGCAGTTACTGGGATATCTGGGTGCCCTAGATTCTGATAGTCATATCACGAACTTGGGTCAAATTATGAATCTTTTCCCTGTGGCACCTAGGTTTGGGAGAATTCTTGCTGTGGGCCATCAGTACGACTGCATGCATTACGTTATTGCAGTTGTGGCGGCTTTGTCCGTAGGGGAACTGTTTGTGCCTGAGAGCCAATTAGACTTCAGCCTTGCGGATAGTGATGGTGAGGATCATGCTGGCGAGAGCGAAAGGCTTGCACCAGACTTTGCAGAAAAGTTAGCCGAAGATAGGAGAGCGGCGCAGCGAAAAGCGTATAATGCAGCGCAAAGGACGTTTTCAATGTTGGATACAGCCAGCGATGCGGTCAAACTGCTCACCGTAGTTTGTGCGTATGAATATGAAACACGACAGGCAGATTTCTGCAGAGAGAAATTTGTCCGTGCAAAGGCCATGCAGGAGGTCCGCAAGCTTCGACAGCAGCTGACCAATATTGTTCGATCTCAGTTTACAGATGCGATTGGTCAGTTTGAAGTCAAGCTGCAGCCTCCAAAGGATCTGCAGGTGAGTTTTGAATGCTTCTCGCTTGGATAACCTTGAGAAAAATCTTTTTAGTTGGTTTAGTCTATGTCCAAAACGGCATAGACTACCCAGGTTGAATCAAAAGTCTTCACACTCTTTCTGATATTATCGTGACAGCTAACCTGCAGGTGTGGCGAAATGTACAGGTTAAAGCTTTGCAGCAAATTATATCCACTGGCTTTATCGACCAGATTGCTATCAGAGGTGATCTTCTGCCGGATTCGCCTATTAAGCCCAATTTCAAAAAGGTGGGAGACGTGCCTTACTTTACCTTGTTCGCGTCATCTACCGCCAGGTTAGATGCCAAGCAGGAGAATTTGAACGAGGTGGCAGTATTCATCCACCCATCCTCGATTCTAGTCCAATTACACCAAAACCAAAAGTTCTTCCCGGAGTTCGTTGTGTACAGCGAGATGCACAGAGCTGCGACGAGTGGTAAGGTCAGGATTCGGCCGTTAACGGCGCTGACCGGTCAACAGCTATCAAACTTGGCAAAGGGCAGTCCATTGCTCACATTTTCAAAGCCGCTCGATAAGCCGGCGCCGATTGTTAAACTTGACGATGAAACAGGGGGTATCACACGTGAGTGTTATGTGATACCCCGGTTTGGAGCCGCGGTTGGAAGAGCAGAGATGGGCTGGACGCTACCTGTTCGAAAGGTTACGCAGAGGAAAGCGCCGGGGAGTGCCGTGTGGACAACGAGTTGGTAATGATAGGAGACAGGCGGCTGAAAAGTTTGTTTATTGCAGTGATGATCTAGGACTAGGGAAAGCGAAATAGAGGTGTGGGAATAACTTTAGGGAAGCGAGGTATGAGGGGTTAGCGGGATGGCTAAACGGTTTCGGCCGTGGCTTTATTTCGACCTTGCATGGCTGCAGCTGCTAGCAGGCAATTGCTGCCTCCAGGCGAGATGTGCTGGCATGGGAATATTCGAGTGGAGACGGGCAATTGATAGTCTAGATAGGGTCTTATGCGTCGGTGTCTTCCCGTCGTCCGTCATTTACTAGGTTCTGGCCAGCTAGCTAGCCAGCTTGAGCAATAGTGACGTGAGAGATCGAGACGAGATGAGGCCATCGGAAGCAAAAGCTTCCCTTTCGTCGCGGCAGCAGGCTCCTGTGTCTAATTTTCATCGATGGTTGTTTTGTATAATCTACTTGAACTAGGTCGGCGTATCTGTACGATAGAGCTTAATGGGGTGGGTGTCAATATTGTATCCATGTATTATGGGGTTGTTAAAACTAGTTCCGTAGGAATTGACATCCGGATTTGCGAAGGTAGGCATGCGGGTTTATACGCCCTCATAAACCGATGCTGATACATAGATTTCAAGGCCCCTGCCGTTCGATTTGAGCCCTTGCTTAACCACTATAATAAGCGGGACTATTAATATAGTTTTTTCTCTGATTTTTTTCCTCTTCGCTTTCGCTATCGCATTCTTGTTCCTGAACGTCCCGTCAGGCCAGGGCAGGTTTAAATTTACAAG
The DNA here is from genome assembly GCA_036971675.1 of Orbilia ellipsospora. Classification (NCBI taxonomy): domain Eukaryota; kingdom Fungi; phylum Ascomycota; class Orbiliomycetes; order Orbiliales; family Orbiliaceae; genus Orbilia; species Orbilia ellipsospora. Next base: position 911,633 of record JAVHJO010000003.1, read on the forward strand.
CCTGCGAGACAAGATTATTATTAAAATCAGGGAGGTATTGCAGCATGACTGTGCCTACAAGCAGGCTTGCAGAACTCTGTCTCCACTCCGTCAGCATTGAACTTTCTGTGAAACCCCGACTAGCTTTAATTTTCGCCCCTAAAAGAACGTTCGTTCGTTCCGTCCGAAGTTTCAAGAAAGAGCTACGAAGTGACGAGAAGAGGTCCAAGGGAAATCCGTCCCGTTGGTGCCCTGCAAAGGTTCAAGCCACGATTTTGCCCAAAACTCCGGGGTTATATGCAGCGAACAGCCTATTAGGAAACTTATATCTATCATGTATGTACTCCACATGCGCCAACTCCACCGCAGCTCCGGAAAAAATAAAAATACTTTAGCTCCTCAATGGAGAAAATAGATAGAAAAGAAAATAACTTAATTAAGCCTCCCCCACTTTTAATAGAATAGGGAAAAAAGAAAAGGGAAAGAGGTCACCTGGTCTCGTGCGCCTGATACAATTCCATCGGATTTTGATGGAACTTTTTTTTTTTTTTTTTTTTTCCTTTTTGAAGAGCTGTTAATTTAGGCACCTTAGAGATAGAGAAACGTTTGACGTTTTTTTTTCGCTTCTGGGTTGTCGGATATGTTGAGATGTGGTCCGGAACATTTACTATATCGAAAACGTGCGGGTGTCCAGGATGTGCCTGTGTGGTATTTTGGAAGGGACAACACAACTTTTTGTTGCAGGAGGCCTGGACGCCCTGAGGAATGTAATCAAGATGCATAGATGCAGACGGCCAGATGTCGGCTTGTGTCACTCGTGTCGAATCGATAGCGGCAGACGATCAGCACGATTGCAGAGGTGCTCAGATCTTTGATTGTTCTGGCTATCGTCATTTTTTTCGAAATCTGGTTTATGCAGTTACTATGGGTAAATTGTCATATCAAATAGATTCCCTCCGTAATAGATTCTTCTATTGCAGATCTGTTCCTCGGTATGTTTGATCGAAAAGGCATACGTACCACTAACTCAAATCAATCGAAGATATCATTTCAATCTCATGTCTCAGAAGAAGCGACCCAGATGTCTCGGTTTCGGTTCTCGGTATGGTACATGGACACGGCAGAGATGGTTACGCAAAGAAAACAGAAACAGACCAACCAGGCTGTCTTCCTGGTAAATACCAACGGCAAAGTGGGAGCTTTGACCCCCTCTATTGTCTCTATCGAGTCGAACACACGTGCGCAAGTGGCATGATGCCAATCAATTGCCCTAAACCATTTCCATGTCCATGTACATACCCGAATATTTACTTTTTTTTTTTTATCAATTCTGCAAAAGTTATCACATTCTTAATTTATTTCCTCGCTCTGACTGGCCACTTCCGCGGTGTACATATATGTACTTACGTCTTGCAATAGTGGGGCACATTACCTTCAATATTTTCGATCGGGTCAAGCCGGAGCGGGATTTGCGGCTGTGGCTGTTCCTGTCATTAGTAGTGTTAAAGGAAGGAGGGGCCAGTTTGTAGATATATGCACGAGGAACAGGAGCTCTTAGGCGAGATCTCGAGTGAGTGAGACATGATGAAGGGGTATTTGTCTTGTATTAGTATTTAGGTTATTGATGCTATTATGCTGTGTGTGAGAAGAATAAGAAACCAAACGTATACTCCAAACCGTGTATTTCCAGCCTCTAGCCGCTAAACAAACATTATCCATCTAGATGATATAACAAAAATAGGGAATTGTTTGGGTTTTTTTTATGCGAGAAAATGTCAAGGATGTGCCGCCCCTTACATAAGAAAATCGTTGAAAATGATGGTCTTGGAACAAAAGAAATTCGCTGGAGGGTATGAATGGACGGACCGAGGCATGCTCTTCATATATACAAGGATACATGGAAAAAGAAAGTAGTATTTACAGCATTAGTAGAAAGTTGGTGTCATTTTTTGGGTGGAAGATTTCATCGTTGTTGAAAGAAAGATGCCGGCATAACGCTAGGATCTATATTCAAACTGTCATAGTGATATTCCCGAGGGAAAGCCGGATCCGCTGCAACTGCTTCAAACCGTGCGACAGAGTTTAATGGTGGAGTTGATAGATAGTTCGGATCAGGCGCTGTTGGAGAGGATGGAATATAATTCATGCTGAAAGCTCTGTCTAGGATTGTTTCTCGTCGTGGTGAGTTGGACATACTGGCGAATTGAGCCATATAGTCGGAACCCATGGACGGCGACATGTCGTGAGGGTCGATCGGGGACTGGTTGCTTGAAGAGGCGCCGCGACCAAATTCGTGCATCGTTAAAGTCGAAAACGGGCGCGGCCCGCCTCTTCCGGAACTCCTCGACTCTGCAGATTCCTCGCTTGATCGCGTTGTCGAGATCATGGGATGACTGGAGTGTTCATCCTCCCATTCGTCTTCTGCGATTTGGTGGTCATAAGGGCCAACTCGATACGCCGATTGTCTTCTTATTCTATCTCCTCCGAATGTCACCGAGGAAGCGCGTCGGGATTGCGATTGAGTGCGAAGGTAGGATTGTATCTCTCGGCACCATATCGACAGTGGCGGTATATCTTTTGGTCCGGATCGAAAAAACAGTGTGATTTTGCCATCATCTGGATCGTATAGTTGAGTAACGCTTGCATTCGGACTCTCTGTTCCCTTCCGTCGGTATGTTGTATAGCTAGGATCGACCTGGACGTTGACTACGAGCGTCGGACAAAGTGGATTGTATGTTGTTTTGCTCATAGAGGAGAACGCTTTACGGTGTGCGATGTCACCAACGTAGCATGAGGTTATGCATTCAAGTCTAATCCCAAGTTAGACTACTTCTTTCTGTAAAAATATTTGATTAGTTTACTTACGGGTAGGACACTATTGGCTCCGGATCCAACTGTACACCAAACGTTAACGAAATTAGTCTTCAACGCGCGTAACCAGGACTCAAGATATTTGAATTGTAACATACCCGCTGGCGATAAATGCTAAGTCTCATATCGGGGCCGTATATAGATTGAAAATCATCGTCACTCTGGGTCGCGAATACGTCCTCGACTACTCCCAAGTCTTCATCCGACATCACTCCCACGGCAGACATCTTTCGAGGAGCGGATGCTGGTGTGTTGCTGCTAATGATTTTCCGCGGCCCGAGAACGACGTATCGGTTCTAGATGAACGCACAGCTGTCAACACTAACGAAACTCCTGCTGCAAGAAGAGATTTGGAAATACACTAACCTTCCAGTTGCCACGACTTAGGAGATTTCTCTCTGGTGGAACAGATAGTATTCCCTCCATTTTTTATTTTTTATTTTCTGTATGGTTGGTTGTTGGAGATTAAAAGAAAAGCGGCGAGCGGCGAGCAAAAGTGGTCCAAGCTGTCTCGAAAGTCTTGCAGGTGCGGCTACAGGTTATATATATGACCTGAGCTCACAAATTCGATACTAAAAAAGTATCCACCAAGCGCCGGATTGTTTAGGACCCCCACGCTTGCGTCGACTGGCAGTTTATTGGGATCGGTTGGATTGCTAGGGTCGATTTGACATTATGTTAACCGACTTTGATTCAGGTCCCATTTTCGCTGTGACCAGAGGTCGAGGATGTTGTATATATTTCTAGGTTTGAAGGAACAACTTACCAGGGCGGGGCATAGGAAAGGTATTGTAAAAACCTGCAGGCCTGCAGGCACGGCAAGAGAATGGTTTGGGACTCGGCTTGAGATACGCTATTTCAGTAAATTTTACTTATGTAACATCGTATATGCCTTGCAATCCAAGAAAGACTTTTTTTTTTTGATTCGAAAAAAGTCATGTGGACATTGATGTGACGTTGGACGAAAGGAACGCTCGATGCGAGAGCGGTGTGCGATCCTTCCTTCAGGCTCCATACTTGCAGCATTGTAGATCGAGGACGGCCAGGGGGGTTCCGCAAGTATTGTCCACCATCGTCCTTCGAGCGGAGAAGTTGCAAGGGTCGAAGAGCTGGCCAACAGTGAAATCTTATATTTGGTGAGTTATGCTTGCCGGGTCTGAGTTCCATGTTATCCCGTATGTGCCAATTACCATGCTTTTTCTCCTTGGATATCATAGAAACTGATATGATATGTAGGAGGAGTGGATGTGGATGTCTATGTTGCTGCATCCCCTTGACCCAATTGGCTAGCCGGGCGGTGGCCCCACAATGGCTTTCACCACCTAGCTTGATCGAGCACCGAGTCGCTGCCTGTGAACGGGGCATGCAGGCTGTAAGTTGCGCAAAGCTGGGCCGGCGGTACCTGGGATCGCAAGCATCTCGAGCAGAGGATCAGACACTAAAGGTTGGATGCGCCGGTTTGCTGCCCACCTTGCAAGGGTGCTTGACCCCAAGCCCCGGCGCCCGAGCGTTCCTCGAAGCCGACCGAACAGTTCGAAAGCTTCCATAACTTCCAGAAGCCTTTTGGAAGCAATGAGACATGCAGATTTTGAAGCAACTAAACGGGCCCAACAAGACACGCTGCGTTGCTTAAGTAGGTGGCAAATGCACTGTTGGCAGCTCTGTATCACGGAATATTTCTGGAAGAATTTCGACCGCAGATGCTGAATTTTTCTGTCCTTCTCGCGCGCTCGCGCTCGTTTTTTGAAGAAACATTTGGCAGAACTGCCTCGTATCGGGCACTCCCTCAGAAATTTAGGACCGGGCGGGTAATAATTAGCGATCACTAAGCATGTGCGAACTGCATGTCGCAAAGTGGGGGGGAAGTGATTCGAATTAGCTGAATTAATTCTAATGCTCGCTTTTTTCAGTTTAATTCTGTTGCTAGTGAGTGCTTTTTTCGTTTTGGCTGGCGTAACCGGCCGGTAAATTGTGATACTCTGGGCTAGCTGGGCAGTTTTCGTTAGCTTAGCTATTTAGCCTTCGAGGATTCGAGGGATAGCTCTGGGAAACAAAACATCTCGCTCTCTTCAATCCCTAACGGCAAAATAGCTAGCCCACCTCTGCATGCACGTGTAGAGCAATTGTGGAGCCGTCCTCTACCAAAAAATGAGGGGTGTGGCATATCTCGAGCACGCGTGCAAGGCTGGCTTTGATGCTCAGTGCGTCGATATCTCCCCTTGTTCCCAAAAGATCCAACTTGCGCTCTCGCATTGACCCCGTTGGATTATATACACATAAACCTTTCGCACTCCATCATGTCTTCAGCGACTTTTCGTGTATCCACAGATGCCATCAAGGGATCCAGGAACCGTTTTATATGCGTGATCCACGTCCACAAAAAAACAAATGGCTTTCTTAAGGTCCGGCCGAGAAGGCAATATTCTCCGGCCGAGGAGCAAGCCCCATATCTCTGGAAGAACCTTGCTGGCTTGGTCTGAGCTAACCTAGACAGCCATACCTCCATCTGTCGCACCAAGTTCTCATATGATCGCTGGATCGTTCGTATACAGTACATTTTCGCGAGAGATAGTGAAAGGGAGAGCTCTCGACAGATTGCATACCTGGTACAGGCCGAGGCAGACCACTGGCCACGCACCACATCCCTCTCATTTGATATTTACTTTTCAAAACCTGGTCTCATTCCCAGACTTCCTGCAGCTGAAATTTTTTCTTATTTCTTTCCATGTTGGCAAAGACGTTACCCCAATATATATGTGGATGCAACTTTTGATATCTAACACCCCCTGCTTATGTAAATTAGCGAAAACGATGCCTTGTGCCGTGTCGGTTAGCTTAACAGAGTACATGACAACATTTTAACAAACTGAAATAATCATTACCAGTCATCTTGAGAGAAATACGAGAAATGTGGAGCCCCGGATGCCGAGCTTGCTTGATGTCGTCGTCACAATTGATGTACGACTATTTTCAGTCCACACTAATGGATGCCTTTCAGCCCTCGCTACACCTCCATTTCATTCTAGGCCAAGGTCTATTTCGAGACCGTTAGGTTCCGAAAGAGCTAGAATCTAGAGAGAGGTCAGGGGACCGCGGGGATATCCGGTTTGTGAAAACTAGTGATACCTGAGGTGTTATAGCGTGGTTAAATACCCTGTCGGCGATCAATGCAATGTTCCAATGAGGTATATCAAGTTTGTCTTACGGTAAATTTTATAGGAAAGTAACTTGGGCTTTTCATTACGCCACAAAAGGAGTGGAACCATATTTAAAGTTATGAGTTACACAATGAACCAATTAGCGGATACGGGGTGGCAACGGATCTCTCGTATCTCCACGCTTACATATTCTTTGCACTATAGGCTGATTACATGTGCATCTATATATTGGGTACAGTAGCATTCGTTTACTTGAGAGCTTATTTCCAACCACGCCAGGTAGCAATATAGGAGAATGTCTCGGAGTCTGAAAACATTTCTTCGGAACATCTAGGTATATTGTTTCGCCGACTATCGGATCCCCTATCTTCGCTCATTAATATACTTTAATTTGTCTTCAAGCTCGATACCTAATTCTGCCCGAAGTTAACTGGGCACCCTAGTTAATCAAACGGTATCAATAGTACCATGGCACCGTATTCTTTTATAGCCTAGTGGAATATGTCAATACCCGGTTGATCCGACTTTTTCATCGAGGGCTTTTTCAATTGACCTTCCGAACACGACGATATATAAAGATGGAATTCCACCAGGATGAGACAATCCCAGTCAATTTTTATCATCAATTTGCGAGCACTACACAAGTTCAATGTTATTATTGGTGGTACCTTTATCTGGCAGAATTCACATGATGCATGTGTCAAATCGGTCAAAAATAATAGTGCTATCGCTCAACCTGCCGAATCAGCATTGTACAACGTAAATTAAAAAGGGGCCAAAAGTATTGAAGATTACAGGGTGCAGCTTACTTAAGGTATTCGGTACATGTGAATCCAGGGAAGAGAGTGTCAGAAGCCTATTCAACATCGTGGTCAGCATTTATTCACTAGCTCAGCTGTTCTTTAGGCAGAACACCGTGGCTCCAGCTTGCTTACTTACCATACCAGCCTTCCATACGGTTCTGATTACGAGAGTGGTCATCGTGTAATGGATCTGGAGGGATAAGACGATATCTGCCGATGTGCGGGAAATAATAAAGGATTTTTAAGATATACCAGCTCGGCCATGGACCAGCAACCATTCCGTGTACAAGACTTACAGCCCTCGCAATTATACTCAGATGACATTTCCCCAAATCTTCTTTATTAATATCATGCATTCATTGGTCGTGTTTGTCAATTGGTCAGAAGCAAAATACATATACTATCTAGTTCATGCATAAAATGGGATTTCTATATTGAGGATACTAAGATCTATATGATGTAATTACGAAAGCCTATAGGTATATCTATTTCAGATTGAATATACTATGCCAATGTTTATGGTCATCCATCAATCAAAAGATTTGAATACAGATGGCGTTTACATAAGAGTACGAAATAAGGAGTAAAATAGGGTATCAGATGTAAAATTTACATTGTACTATAGAATTCAATACTAACTGGCATGCTCAATTCTATTTTAGCGTCGCTTGAAAAATAAATCTAAAATACAGAGTTAACTGCTGTCTTTTGCAAAATGCTATCTTGTCCAATTATGTAAAATATATAAAAAAAATATATAGAATCAATTAAGGATACAGAATGCTGTTTTCTTTCTTTAATAAACTGCTTACGTAGGAGATGATTCAACCAAAGGGAAAATCACGAAAAGAATGAAAACCAGCTTGATTCCAGAGTTTCGAGATGGCCGGAGATACTAGTTTGACCTTATGCTTATGCCTACTATCCATTATGCCTACTCCCGATCTCATCCTCCTGATCAGATGATCCGTAAGGATACGCATCGATGCTAGTTAGACGACCCGGTTGGGGACTATATATGTGCTTATAACAGTAACCGATAGCTAGCCTAACTAATTTCTCGTGTATTTGTGATTAAGCCGGTTTCACAGGTTAGCATGCATTAGGAAGAGAAATATTGAATGTTTGAACGATTCGAGACCAATCTCGTTATACAATTATCGTCGACATTATCCAACAGTAAAGTGTGTTGTCAGGCACCAAGGTTGTCGACGATTCCCTTTTAGGAAATCTACCCGAAAGACATACAAATCCAACGCGCAAAAATTTCTGTGCATCTTTTTTAGGCTTGCAATTCAAACCCTAGCAGAGCTACCTTGCCAGCCATCGCAAACCGTATATCGGCGCAGATATATTGTACACATGCATAGCTTTTCCATAATACAATTTCATTTGGTACATCAAAATCTTCTCAACCTAGATGCATGAGCCCTTTATCATGATCGGATCTAACCGCTAACATTACATCGTCATAAGGATTGTTGCATATATCAAAGTCGCTCACTACTCACGAGAGGTAGCTCAAGCACCCGTTCTTGAATAGCGAAATCAAGACCTGGTCGAAGGAACAGAAGTTGACTCGGCCAGCACGGCCACTCGACGGGTATGTTGCGGATGAGTCCTTCACTAGGTAGATTTCGCCTCAGCCGCCTCCCAATCCCGTCATCACCATGGGTCTGTCGCGCTTGCCAAATCCATGCCTCTGCAAGCCTACGCATCCCACGCCTTCAAGATGTCTCTTTTCCACCAGCAGAGAAGCTAAAAACAAAGAAAAAGTTGCTCCGAGTTGAAGAAAGTATGTCTGAGGCTGAAAAGGAGATTGTCCGGACAAAACAAGCGAAAGAGCATCGTGCCTTTATAGCGCGACTAGAAGACTATATTGAAGTCAGAAAACGAGAGATCAAACGGGGTCTTAAACTTGAAGAAGCCCAGAAAAAGAAGGCAAGAGCAAGCTTGGTTCTACAAACCGCTAAACGGCTAAGGGTCACACCTCGTTCATGGCCAACCATTAGCAAGAAGGCAATCACGTCGGAGGATCTCATGATGCTTTACATGGCCTGTAAAGAAACCATCGAGGAAATTAAAAAGAACGGGGACGAAATTCCTGCGGAATTACAGTTTAAAAAATGGATCGATATTGCAAAAATTCAAAACGGCAGTGTTGAACCGAAGCAAGAGACTACCGGTGCACAGGAAAATGTGAGTGAAACAACAGCGGAAGATAATACGACAGTAAAAGAAGACGAGCCCCTGGAGGAGCGCCCAGATGAACCGCCGAAGGAACAGAAGTCGAGAATGACACCTAAAGAAAAGAAGCTTGAAGTCGATGCAGTGACAATCAATTCGCGCGATTTTGTTCTCAAACGTAAATAATACACCAATCCCACCACTATTCGTAATATGTACCTAACTTGTTGAATATTTAGCGATCGATGTGAAACAAGACGTCGAGCTTCGTCCATTGAGCCATGGTCTCGATCGTGTGTTATTCAAGTCAGTCCTCTATTCCTTATTTTAATCACCAGCTTACTAATGGTAGCCTTAGCCCAGGTGTAACATTTCTACGGGACCCCAGATCGCGGGTTTACAACTTCGATCCCTACCTTGATACCATCATGCCAGTTGACGAATTTGATTTCGACGCGCTGGGAGACTACATCACATCTTCAAAGGACACGACACTGATAGATCTTGCTAAAGGATCTGGCAAAAAATACGTTGGATCCACGTCGAGCATGACTGGAATTTTATCACATTTGCATTATTTAATATCTCGCTGGCGACCTCTTACTCTGACCATGCTCTCAAAAGGCTTTGTCACAGAAAGCGAAAACTTCACTAGACTATCCCGATTGCCAGTTTCAGTGATCTTACGATGGAAAGATGGTGTTTATGCTATCGACCAAGATAAAGACGCCGACACCATTGAAACTATTTTGCTTTTCTTAGGACGCTCTATGGAAAAAATGCTGACGCTCCCACCCGAAGTATTCCAAAAATACCACAAATCGAAATCCCATGAGATACCAGAGGAGGTAAAGAATGCACGAGAGCGATATCACTATACCGCCTTTGAAGATTTGCTATTCAGATCACAACTTGACGCTCACGATAGCAGATTACCGGGTACTGGGGTATTCGACCTCAAAACGCGAGGGGTTGTCAGTATCCGCATGAACGCCCAAGAACCTGCAGCCGGTTGGGGGTATCAAATCAAAACGGCAGACGGACAATTTGAATCTTTTGAGCGAGAGTACTACGATCTTATAAGATCAGCGTTCATGAAGTACTCGTTGCAGGTCAGGATGGGTCGCATGGATGGGTGTTTCGTAGCATATCACAATACGAAGCAAATATTCGGATTCCAATACGTTAGCATAGATGAGATGGACGAAGCTTTACACAGTGGGCCGGAGATCGGAGACCAAGAATTCAAATTCAGCTTGAAGCTTTTGAATGAAGCTTTGAATAGGGCTACGGAGAAGTACCCTGGACAGGTATGAATCATTCATAAATATTGTTGGCAGTATCACGAAATTGTTTACTAATGTGTGTTTCTTGATGTACAGTCGCTCCGCTTATGGTTCGAAACAAGGGAATCGACTATGCCTTTCCTATACTTTGCCGCTGAACCACTCACGGAGGAAGAAGCGAGAGCGTCTCAGGACAAGGAGGCAGACTTGAACGTGGTGCTCGAACAAATTAAAAAAGAGCGTCGTGATGATTGGCTGCAGCCTTCCAAGAGTTGGCTGCAACAGAACCTCGAAGAAATCTATCAAGAGATTCCAGATATAGCAGGATCAAATTCTGGAGAGCCTGTTCAAGCTGTTGAAAAGACCTCAACGGGAGACGCCGAAATTGGAGCCGGAACCCCGATGAACGAGGAGGGGAAATCCGCTGACGAGAAGCGGATTGAAAATTTGCAGGAATCTGCCAACATGCTCGAGTCGGTGACGGTCTGTGGCCAGACGCTAATCGACACTAAAGAAACCGAAGGTGAGGTCAATGCAGATGCCAATGCGGAAACTGCATCGGAAAACATCACTACACCCGGTGAAGAAAGTACAGCCGAACAATCACAATCTAGAACACCCAAGGACTGTCTCGTCCAGGTTCTTGTCGCTCAAAGCATTGTCAATGGGGAAAAAGTAGTACGACCGGTTAACCTCAGCAAAAAAGACAATTGGGCACTCAATTATGCGTTCCTCGACATGAAACCGGCAGCTGCCCAGAAAACAATAGATGCCATGAAGAAGCGAAAACAGGATGGTGTTGAGTTCGATGCGAATTGGAGGTCTACATTTATGAAACATCTGTACAAGCTTTCCCAGGATGGAGAAAAACGTGCGGAGAAGCAAAAGCAAGAGGACGCGGAAGGTGATATTGTGGTGTATAGACGCAGGGATTGAGTTTCACCGCATCTATGTTGTTGGTCGACTAGCCCAGGGTCAAGAGGATCTAACCAGGGTGCGGTGAGCTCTCGGAAACACTGTACGATACCTTTGTTTGTAAATATTTAGAGATATCCAGCTTTCAAAATTGTAAATATTTTCATAGACTATATTTGGGTGAATTTAAGGGTCCTTTCGTTAATCTTAGTCCAGATCTGAATCAGATCTGTTTCCCAAAGCCATGTGTCTCTGGAACTAGCTGGGATCTAGATGTTTCAGTCCTGTCCACATCATCATCAACCCCAACAATTCTTTTATTTTTGTTAAAAAAATGAACAAGGGAACACAGGGCGGCGGCAACTAGATCATTGGTTCGATCTGAGGGTGATGAAGCTGACGGTATTGACAGGCCGGCTGAATCACATTGGATTTCCGGACGGAGCAGGTCATCTTTTATGCGAGTGGTCGGGTACACCAGATGTACACTTCACTTACATTCAACGGCATAAGGAATATAAGCCACAGACACGTCAATACCCTGTCACAAATCGGTTCCATAGGTTCAGAGACGATCCCAGGCCTTCCTTTACGGAGTTAAGGTTTAATAACTTCCAAAAAACGTAAACAAATTGTGCGGTTAATAAAATTTTTTTCAGGGAAAAATAAAGAAAAACGTGGGTTTCGTTTAGCATGAAGAGGTATCACGGTTATCCTGGCTTGAGGGTGGCACTTAGACTGCCGAATCGGGAAATAGCATCCCCCTTGCTCTTGCGTTGTTTTAATTGTTTCCATAGGCGCGTTAAATTTCATGCATGTCGAAGGAGTGGTCGAATCACGCTTAGTTCTTACGGAGCTTAGTGTGACGCAGGAAGGGAATAACTGCTGATGCGATGCAGAGGAGGTGGAATGTTCACAAAATTAAACATCCGAGAGGTTGTTTACTATCACCCCTTTCGACTGTGATTGGAAGTTGAATTGTGGGGTTTTCTTGGACCCGATTAGGAGAGCTAGAGTCTCGACTTAGGATTATTATTATTATTATAACCGCTATTATAGCTTAAAATGGGGTTATAATACTCCGTAGATTGGTCGGAATTTCACGGAAGTAATATCAGTCAGCAATTCAACTTTAGAAGCTAAAGCTTAGCGTTAGCAGAAAATAGCACAGTGAGAACAAAGGAGCCCCACCGTTTCCGGCTTTTGGATCACGGAATATTAGTGTTTATCGATGTTTATTGACAAAAAATTAGCTTCTGATGACGGAGGATCCACCTGGGACCATCCGATGCCCGGGTTCAATCCCGTCGCATTACGGTGGCAGTTACCCTTCTAAGGCGCGGCCGGGAGTTTTGGGGGGGTTTGAATTTCGATTAGATCGGTTGAAAATGCATTTGATTAAAATAAATACAGGCACCCCCCAAATGAGTTTGCAAATTTGTGGATATGGTATGGGTGATACTTGAAAATCTTGCCCGCATGCTATTCAATCCATGTCCGATATTGCAAATGCCTAGCATGTCTCCCCACACGACAATTGATAAGAGAAAAACAGTGACGTCGATGAACGGATAGTTTGTCTTAAACAAATTAAAAGCAGCTGTGGAATCTTGAAGAAGGATAGATAGAAAATTTCTGAAAATGATATACTTCAGCCCGCGAAGCTTTGCAGTGTAGAGTCTATCCATGAACCGTTGTTTTAAAAGTGCGTAGATCACAATATTCATTCCCTGCATGCATCGGAGAGTATTTAATCCCTTTTATGAAATGCTTATAGCCGTGTACCAAGGCTCGGGCTGAAAAGATCATCAACAACGGCTGAATAAATGTCGCTCGTAAGATCTACGTCTTGTGTCGGACGCCCAAGACCCGAGATAGACTTCTGAGGGGGCTGGTGTGTCTTGCGACGAAAGCAGCGCTGTTTAGGATTTGCTGTTCCGCTCGGTTAAGCGGTCTGCCGTGGCTGTCAAGTCCACCATGGTGTGCGATCAAAGTCAACAAAGCACACTGCATCATGCGGTGTGAACCGTTTTCCTGGACACCTTTTCACGGATGGTCTATGTGCGAAGTATAAGGTTCGGGATTACAAGCTAGTTGTGACCCAGACGGGTAGGTCGACTCGAAGAAGCGGGGAGAGCTATGACGATTTCGGCGTGTCGATAAAAAGAAACAGTGTTGATATGACATCGTTTTCTTTTCATCGCTGCCTGCGTGTACGTTAATAGATTAATAGAGCAGGAGATCGAGGTTGTTCCTTTGGAATCGGAAAACGAGAACGAAGGCAGACCAGGTTTCGAGACCATCTTTTGCTCTTCGAGGATGTTTATTCAAGATTTCTGTGCCAATCGATGCCGCCCCTTGTCGCGCTGGCAGCCAGTCTCGCTTCACAGGCATAAAAGCAAAAAAAACACTCTCCGTTTTTGAGAATTTATAATCGATAGAAGAACATCCTGTTACAAAAAAAGCTAGATTCGTCTCTCTCGAACATTTTAGTCTGCAACATTACGAGGCGCGAGCAAAGATCGTTTTCGCATTTTGGGTTGTTCGAGATTACGGAGAACGAGGCTCAGGATCGGATCAGAGGGGCATCATCAATTTAACTTGAAACCATGACGTGCGAGCTTGAACCTCGACTTTAAAACCTCGAAAACTTTCGGCCGGCCGTGATCCCAGCGATCCGATACCCCATCCCGATATTTTATATTCTCTTTAGTTGATCCGTTCGAAAACTCCGAAAGTTTCGTTCCTCAATTGCGCCATAAGCCTTTTGGTCCCTTTGCTCGAATCGGTCTAGACGTCTGTGCACAGAGTAAGCTTGTGAGGTACGTTTTGACGTCGAACAGCCTGACGCATTTCCACATGTTTTGTAGACATCATCCGTATCAGACGACGCACGCATGAAGAGCATTTTTGTGAGTTAACCCCGCGAGCTCAGCAGTTTGAAGGTGGGACTGGGATAAATTTTCCGGTGCCGCAAGTTTCGTCTTTGTAAATTAAAAAAGGCAGCCAAAAGGGTGAAGGGGAAAGAATCACCTCTACTGTGCACGGCAACGATATTGCATGGCTTGTGCTTGGGAACTTCGTCTTTGAAATCGACGCGAAATACGTTTTTGCAAGGACCGCACTTCTTTGCCTTGTGTGCCCGATTGAGCAAGAAAATCACAACAAAAGCAGAACTTGCAGGTTTACGTATCGAGACATCGTCTACCGCCTTTGTGATTAGTGCCATCCATTGAAGGGTGGAGAAGGCGCATTGCCTGCCAGCTTGGCCCGGCCCCCACATATCAGACCCGCAGGAAATAGTTTCCACTGGCACCCAATCGACCCCTCAGAAGGCGCACCAACTTTTTCCAGCCGCATCAAATCCCAAAAGAGAAGACGCACAGGAGGGGTGGACCCACTTCGGCGGACGGAAAGGTACGTCAAAAAACAAAGCAATCGGTCGTGTTTATTGGCGACGGTGAACGACTCGGGCGTCCTTTTTTGCAGACGGTGCAGGTCGCACTGCGCTGGAAGTTGAGGCAGTGGAACCTTAACCACCCCGAAATCTCGCATACTGCGCAAGTGCCAGTGCAGCACGATATCTCCAAGGGAAAAAAGAACCAAATAAAAAATAGAAGCAAAAAGAGCAGGGCCGCAGGATACCGACGCTAAAACTCACCAATTTTGTTTCTCACGCTACTCAAAAGTGAGGGTTCATATTGTGAAGAGGTGGGAATCCAACGTAAATAAACGTCACTCTCGGGCGCAAGCAGAGAAATCTCCAAGATATAGTCCGCTCAAAAGAGAGGCATTTCCCTCGCGAGTCGCAGCGATCGTTCGCGCTTTTGCACCAACCTTTTTCTTTTTCCTTTCCTTATATTTTATTTTATTTTATTTTATTTTATATTACTATCACTATCGGCAGTATCTCTCCTGTCATCAATCGCATCATCTCATAATTGCGTCCTCAAGTGCATACACAAGAAAACAGACATCCGGTTTTCCTGGCGAAAAAGACCAGGGCAACATAGTCACGTACGTCCACACGATACGGCTGGATACGAGAAACAAGGAGAGATCGAAATTCGGATCGAGTTCGCCAACACCACTTATTATCAATAATTATAACAATTAAGACGGCTCCAAGGATAAAAAAGAAAAAGGAGATACATTCATTGCAACCCAATAAGAAAGGAATTGGGAGAGGCAAAGCGAGAGGAAAAAAGAGAGAAAGAGAGTGTGTCTTGCGGAGAATCCACACGAATCGAGATAAAATTGCGATTTGCATCCAGCTCCCCCTCACTCTTGCTCCGTACTCCCCCCTTTGCAATTGACAAGTATTATTTTATTTTTACGTTTCTATTCTGCGTAGACAGAAAGAAAAAAGGTTTCCGGAATCGCGGAGTCGGCCAGGGATTATTGGGTTCGACTTGCGGTTTTGTAATCAGCTTGTTTCCTTCTGTCTTTCTATCCCTTCCTTCTTGGACGGTGAGCTCTTGCGGGATTGTTCTTCGCTTGCTGGATGGTGCCATTGTTTTTATTTATTTCTTTCAACCATTGACCAGGCCGACTAAATTTTGCATTGCATATTCGTGCAAGCAGCAGCGAAAGCGAGTGGGACCCGGTCGAAAGAGAGAAAAGAGCAGGTTCAGCTGGGAGCTGTAAGCGAAGGCTGTTGAGACACGGTCCTCCTCGAAAAACGCCCATTTCAACGGACTGGGCAGGCAGCGGGTCAAATTTCAAATCTCGACTCTCTCTCCGGGCTTTATTAGCCCCCCTCAGACATACATACACTTACATACATAAGGTTATCTCATTGTTGTTTTTTATTAAACCATCTTTCCTTTTTTTTTGTTTATTCGAAAGAAAGGGGATCGTTTAAAAACAATCTCGAAGAACGTCACGAGAAAATAATTAGTCCGACCTGGTAAACTCGTCTACGACAGGATTCCTTTTATTTCGACAGGTGATAATAATAACTGCTATTATTATTATCAAGTACCAATACATACGATACATCACGCCAGTGCCTGCAGTCGCCCATCTGGCTGGAAAGCGGACTTTCTATTTTTTGCGTGGCGGATAAACGGGCTCGAACCAATTAAGCCGGCAGGCCTTCGTCATCGAAATCGGCAGGCAAAACAAGTTCAGAACAGACGTCCAACCAACACATCCGACCTCCCCCATTCTTTATCATCATTATTATCATCTCCATCGACTTCCTCCATTTCATTCCCATCGCTCGACATATCTATATACCGTCGACGACAATTATCCATCGCTATACCTTTTTTCCTTTGTTCATTTACGACCTGTCGTTTGTGTAATCCGGAGTAGCATTTCGACCATCCCGTTCATGAGTTTCACGACCGCATCCCTGTAGCGCTGCTTCTCACTCGTCACTCCCAGTCGCCCCCCATGACTGGCCCGGCATTCTAACCCCCAAACCTACCGTATCTTCTATTTCTCCACAACGATAGTAGTGTGGGAAATCCCACGCAATTGGCTATATCTGGACTTACCGAATCTCCAGATTCTACGTTGGCCAATATATAATATACCCAAACTCGTTATATAGTTTTAAACTTTCCATTTATCTTCATCATGGCTACAGCAACAATGCAGCCTTTCGATCCGGCTTCGAGACGAAAGTCTTTCGGGCTATTCTCAAAGCAGCCAAATTCATCCAAGCCCTCAATTCAGTACACTACCAAATTAATAACAAAACAACGGCCGATATCCTATCACAGCGGCGTGGTTGGGACTGGGACGATAATTCGAGCGCACACCTATGTGGAAGGAAAACCTACGCCATCGGCACCCATAGATTTCAATCGGCCGTTACCTGCGAAACCAAAAGTAACAACGACGAGACCGATTTCTCTGTCGGCAACACCGAAATCATACGAACCATCCTCGCCTGGTACTTCCACAGTTTCTACGTCAACAGCTGCTTCATCGCTTTTCGACGAATCTGATGCTGTGTCTAAGAATCCGCGATCGTCTATGATCATATTTGCTGGGGAAGTAGTTTCGGCGAATACTTTTATGAGAAGGCTGAGCAAAAGAGAGTATCTGGTTTTGACCGATACCCATTTGCTCAGATTTCGATCTCAGTCGAAAGCTGCGGAAGTTTTTCCACAGTAAGTCCAGATTGGAGACAAATTAACTATTGAAATGTAGACAAGGAAAAGCTGACATTCACTAGGCTCCATCAGAATGCGCGGGGTGCAGGCAATAGGACAACTTCATTTGGTGCGGGCGTAGCGGAAGTCTCATCGGATCAAATAGCAATCCATCTTAATCAGATTGTTGCCGTCCACGAAACAGAGAAGCTTTTTATTCAAGTTGACCACCTTGATGAAATCTCGGGGTCTGCGACATCAACTGTATTGCAATTATCGACACAAACAGAAGTGGACCAGTGGTTACGGGCCTTGTGTAGGACAGTGAGGCTTCCGACATACACAACGCTCCCGTTTGCTGGGAGAGTGGTGGATTATGTCGCAAAGAGGCTTGGAGACGAACAGGACTACTCTGCCGATAATGTCATGATATTTAGAGTCGTACACCGAAAATCTGATCTCAAATCGCAAACCAGACTGGCAGGCTCCTCGGAAGATTTCCAGAAGAATTCGTCAACAATATGCTATTTGGCTGTCGGGATCCACAAGATTCATCTTTTGCCCGTCCCGAAATTGAACAATCAGAAAAGTTCCGCCTCGCTGAACTCGCCTGGACTTGTAACATCTTTCGGCATTTTGACGCTTTGTGCCCTCAATATGAATTCTGAAACTGACGATTCCTTCACTCTCAAATTTCGATCGCCATGCAAGCCATACCAAACAGTCCACTTAGCATCCTCGTGTGCTGCACAAATCATCCAGACCATTCGACACGCTGCAGATTTCCTACGTCCGCAATGGTCTGAGCCCTCTTTCACACTAAACATTCCCGAAAAACTTATCGACCAGCCGTTCCCTGATATTGATTATGATGAAGGTTACTTGTGTTTGTCTAGGACACTAGCTGCATATTGTGAGTAATAAAATCCAAAGAATAAAGAAACGAAATCTCACTAACTTGACATAGGCGCTGCGTACGAGGTTGACATCAATGTTATCAATTACAGAATCATTGATGACGCCGAAGATGGACCAAAGTTCGAACTTTTACGCCCTTCTCACCCAAGACGTACAAGATATTATGTGCCAGAGCTACTTGCGATACTTCGATCTCTCAGATGGAATGAATCGTTCGGATCCATATCGTTTTCTGGTGTCAGCCTTCAACCACTCCGGGGTGTTTTCGATACCCATGGAAGTGATATGGAGCCTTATAGAACAAGATCTGGACGAAAGCTGAACACTAAGGGTCAAAAGCGCTCTTTGTTGGTTCTCGAACTAAGGGCAATCGCAGCATGCAGTTCCCGCCTACGCCGAATAGATTTTGCAGGGTGTTTGGATCCACCGAGACCACGCCACGAGGACGATGACGACGAAGTTGAGACTGGCTGCGAAATTGTCGAAGCTATTTTGCCACTTTGTAAAAAGGGTCTCACCAATGTCGACTGGGTCATTTTCTCGGGCATCCAACTCGATCAGGCTGATATCGCATGGATTGTGGACGCGGCGGTAGATAAAATCTGCCATATAAGAGGGCTTGAAATCGCTCGCTGCGGCTTGAGCGAACGATCGATTCACCTGATTTTGGAATCTTTGGGACCTCAGTTCAAGACATTGGAGTGTCTCGATATTGGAGGAAATCCGGGTCGGCTGAATACATCCAATCTGAACTCGCTCTGCGATCTTTTGAGCGTTTTCCCAGGAATGCGATGTCTCAGGCTCGCTGATTTAAAACTTGCGAATGGATGCGACTATAGCTTTAGCTACCCCAAGAACTCATCTCCTGTACGACCCACCTTCAATCGATCGATATCTCTTCAAATACCTTTGCCAGGGACCCCTGATTCTGCTGGCAGCGGCAACTCCAGACCTCACACTCTCAGAGCTGAATCGACACTTTCCGTCAATACCTTCCGTTCTACTCACCCGAAAGAAAATGCAATTATCCCCGAGGAAATCCTCATCAAATGGAAGTTACAAGAACTAGATTTGAGCGGAACCCAGGTTAACCGTGCCACGGTTGATGCTCTTTCAGCATATCTCAACAGCCCGGCATCTGACTGTCTCACCAAACTCAACCTTAACAATTGCGGTTTGAAGGCTGGCGACTTGGCTGTGCTCCTGGGTTGTCTTGCTCGTGAAGAAGGCGAAATCCGCAATCTTCACCTCTACGTGAACAGACTTCAAATAACCCCAGATCACAACAAGCTTGTTGACGCCATTAAAAAGGGTCTTTCGCCACGATATATGACCATCAGCAATGTCGATTACCCCGACGAGGAGATGTTCCGAAAGCTGATCCGAGCATTAGCTGTCAACAATACACTCGAATATCTGGATCTTTCCCGCGTATATTTGCCATCAGATGCCAACGCCGATACAATCAACGCTTTGAGCGAGCTTTTCGCCAAGAATGATACCCTTCACACACTTAACATTTCGGGAGGCTATGGTCGCATCGAAGACGGTCGACTAGGTGCTGGTTTGAACAGAGCCTTCAGTAGCTTGAATGATAACAAGACACTGAAGGTGTTGAAAGTCGAACGTAAGTTGATCGGTTGTTTCATTCTTTTTGTATCACCAAAACTAACATTCCTTGTTATTAGAACAACGTCTTGGCCCTCAAGGCGCGATGGTTATTGCCAAGATGCTAGAGTCGAATACGTCTCTGCAAGAAGTCTATTGCTCGAACAATAACTTCAACCTTCAGGGTTACACTGCATTGGTCGCTGCCTGCCATGTTAATCGATCGATCCTGGGTCTTCCAGGGTTGGAGAGAGACAGGAAGGAGCAACTTGACAAGCTCCGGGCTGATCTCAATAAGACAGTTGAAGTTCCGGAGCCGCCAACCAGCCGACTTTCAATGCTTGCTGGTCTCTCTTCCATGGATAGACGACGAAGTGTTCGTTCGTTGAGAAGCCTCAAGGGCAGAAACTCGAACGATTCGGACAAGGCCCCGGGTCTTAGTGAAGAACAGGTGGATTCTGCCATCAAGCATCTTTCGAGTCGTTGGGACGACCAAGCAGAGCTCCTGAGAAAAGCTCTGCAGAAGAATTTGCATCGTGGATATGATGACAGCGACTCGCGTAACAATACACCAACACCAGCGGCTCTCAACGGAATCGCAATTGCATTGTGAGCATTCAAAACTCTCTACAACTCACTTTTTTTTCGTTCGCTCCTACCCTTTTTTGCCAACGAACTCCTCTCGCTATTGTACACCAATTAACCTCTCTTTTTTCTTGCATCCCTCTATACCCTCTTTGCTTTTCTTTTTGTGCATTCGTTTCTTTAGCGAATTGTTTTTTACAGTGTGATTTTTCCTTTTTTTATTTACATTTTTTCCCTAAAAAACTTTCGTCGATGCTGTCAGCTTGCTGTAGTCAACGAGCTCCGCCTTGTTCGACGTTCGAAAAATTTCCCATTCGCTCATAGCAGCAACGCGTTTGCGATGTTGTTTTTTTTTTCTTTACTCCCCTTCTTCATGCCCTCATCGTGTTACGAATCTAAACGTTTTCCCATTTGTTAAGGACTTTATATTTTTGGTATTTACACTTTGGACATATTACTTACATCAAAATCGGCGTTGGTTATTCTTTGTTCTTATTTCTTACCTCTTTTATTACTGCATACAGCCTTTCGCTTTCGTTCTTGCTTTCTTCTTATGTCCATTTTTCTTTTTCGGGGTGGTTATTTTTATTTTTCTCTCTTTCTCTTCTACGTACATACTTTTTTTTTCTTTCTCTTTACCTTGAATCCAAAATTCTCGAGAGCTCGAAAATATTCACATATTCGTCTGGGCTTCTCCTTTCTTTTCGGTCGAGATGACTTTTACTCCTTTCTTTAATTACTCTTAACTCTGGTGTTTTGCGTCTACGACATGGAGTTTTTGATTCGATTTCTTTCTTCTCTCTTTATCTTGTTTTTTTATCCCAAGTGCATATGTATGCATGATGCCATCCGAATTAGGTAGCAAAAGTAAAGTACACACGGAGCAGGACCGCTGACTCCCTTCTTTTACAAGAAACCCTTCCTTTCTTTTCATTGAAGATTCCTTGTTTTTATACTATTTTATTTTAGGGGTAGCGAATACACGTACCCCCGTGGAGTTAGGAAACAATAAAACAAAACAAGAGAAATATAAATATGAATGATATAAATCATTACCGAAATAACTTGATGAATGCATGTTACTATTTTGCGAGTTGAAGCTTGTCTCGTAAACAGTGAATGAAGCCTTCTTAGGTTGTTATATTTCGGGTTAGATGGACTAACGACAACTTGAATCGCGCGCGCGTGAGGTCCAACTGTTGACTATTTTCGATATTACTATAGTGTATTCTACCATAAATATCATGCGGACCGTTTCGAAAGGAATGATCTATACAAAGTTATCAAAGGTGCACGAATACTTTGGTGATCTTTTCCCTTGATAATGAGAATCAGGGGAGGGGGAGTCCCCGAGTTCCACAATATCTACTCAAACCATGATACGATTATCGGTCATCCTCCTTTTTTCTTTCGAAATTTCACTTATTGATGGGGTTCGCTCCGTTTTTAATCGGGTATAGACTATTTTTTCAGTTTTCAAGCGAGGGAGCTCTAAAGTACGATTAATATTTTTGGGGGCTCGCAGCACTAGTGTGTAACAAAGTCGGTCGTGTGGGGAATATACCACGCAAGCCTGGTAAGCACGAGCGCGAGTAAGGAGATGAGATGATCAAGATACTGCAGAGCCCACCCCGCTGCAGGTGGTGAGCACGCATGCCGCACTCACCATATCATCGGGGTAAAGATCATATCTTGAGACACCGAATGGATAATAACTCTGAGGAGGAAGAAGAGGGGTATCCAATATCCAATTCGAAAAAGTGGTCACAAGATATCATGCTCGTTACCGCATTGATTGACAGGCAGTCGCAGCACTGGAGATGATAGGGTGCACTGGAGAGGGGCTGACTCGACCCAAGAGCGCCCTGGCTTCGCGCCGCGGGGGGGCCAAAGCTGAGAGTGTTTTCAGTTTTCAGTTTTTTCAATTTATTTTTTTTCGCATAAACTCGCCAACGAAGCATCATGCTCAACCGAGAGAAAAAACGGCACAGGGACAGCGAATGGACAATGAATGAAGGAGGGACCAGCAGCGTCAGACACTCATTCCAGCCTTTCACATTTCGTACAGTTTCAGCGGCTCGGTAAAAGTTCGCCACGTACCAAGTCCGTGGGTATTAGCATTAACAATATAGCCAAACTACCTTATTTATAAAATAAATTAACAAAAAGCATGATCGCAAGACGGATGAAGGAGATATCCGGGGGAAAAAAGGAAGCACATCTGGCAACTGAAGCGAGAAACTCTGAAAACCCCCTCGAAAATACTCCGCGGAGGCTAGAAAATTACTTGAAAGGAGCACCAAAAAATGAGAGTAAAAATTACATCACTGCAAAAATCCGGCGCGCTGCCAGGTTTTTTTTTTTGCGTGACTGTATATTCAATTTCCAAAAAGTATAGGGAATTCATCCCGAGTTCTGTGACGATAAGTCGTCTTTTATATACTAGGACTCCAGAAATACAAACGAGTCCCACCGATGATATGATACAAAGGAGATAATCAACAATAGCAAAACCAAGCAAATATATATAATTTCAAGTATTCAATGACCAAGTAGAACGCCGGTGAATGTAAAAAAAGAAAACTCCCCCAGAAAGAAAACTCTGTAACACCATATAAAGAAAAAGCGAAGAGCAAAGTGTGAGAGACCGACTGACTGGATAACACCGATTTCGCCGAGAGTGTATTGATAGATGAGACAAGAAAAGGAAATGTTTGAAGGAATGTCGCAAAAGATATTCAATGATCGAGATGGCGAAGGTGTAACACAGTCTAGCTATGTGAATGGTGTGTCTTTGTGATCCGGAGGGGACACATATTTTGGTTTTGATGGTGTATCGATGACGTGGGGATGGGTCTTTGAAGGCAGGAAATATGTAACCATCAAAGCCGGATCACTCACTATCGTTCCGCGGGTCTCCGACGGGATAACTGAAAGAGATTCTAGCTCTTTGTAAAAGAAATAAAGGAAAACGGAGAAGAGATGAAAAGGCGCTGGGGATTGTGATCACGAGAAGAAGACCGCCCTAGGATCCAACGGGCGTCCGTCCGGACCGATTCCGTTCTTCGCCATCTTGTTGGTAATGAACTGCGTCCGCGCCTGATCAAAGTTCATCTTTTTGCTCTTCATCAGCTTGAGGATTTCACGCTTGCTGGCGGCATCGAGACCGGAGCGGGTATCGTTGTCGTCGATGTTCTGAGCGAGGTTGAAGGAGTCGGATGTCAAACCAGCCTCGATGTCTTCGGTGAAGGATTCCGGTAGACGGTTGTAGATACGGAGAGGGAATAATTGAATCATTGGAGGAGCCCAGATGTGATGGGTGTAGTAAAGGCCTGATAACGAATGAAGGATGAGTACGTTGTTTTGTTTTATGGAAGGAGGTGGGACGCCGGTAGATATATACGACGACGACTAGTCGAGTAAGGAAAAAGGAATGAAAGACTCACCGACAAAGGCAGCGAAGAAGATGATCAACCAGGAGAATAGTATATAATTCTCCATAACACGACAGACCACCCCCCTTCTATAGGTGGATTTGGAGAGCCAGCAAAATCGAGAACGTGCAGGACGTAGGGGGAAGCGAACGGGGGTCTAGGTCCGTCGGCGTTCCAGGGGGGCTCCTCTCAGAGGAGCTGAATCAGCTGAAGGGTGTGTGAAGTGTGATTATTAGGGGAGGGGTCGCTTTGGTGACGGCGATCGAATGTTTAGACTCGTCCGGGAGTGTCAAGAAAAGAAAAGAAAAGAAAAAAGTCTTGTTTGAGAAAGTCAAGATGGTTACGGCAAGCGCGACTTTGTCGACGGAGAAGAAGAAGGAAGTTGGAGATGATGAAGAAGATGGAAATGTTTGGTGATGATGGTGAGGACGGGGAGGGAGAGTTTCTGGTTGGAGGGGCTGTTGCGATGTTTTAATACTCTCGTTCGCATCGCAATTTCACCTCACACAAAAATAAAGACAACCACCAAGAGCCACAAGAACCAAGGGTCAAGGACCAGACACACCGCGGGAGACGACCAAGAATCCAATCCATGACCAGGCGAGTACGTCAGACCGACTCAGCCCGGTTCGGTCAAGCGTCCACCAAAGGAGGGGCTGTTCGGGGCAATTCAGGGGCCCCAGCTCACCTGCCAAGAGCGACTGGTGAGGCCCAACCGAGCCCGGAAAAAAGAAAGCGAAGGGGCCTGGAATGCCATGCGGCGGACATTTGGGCAGACATTTGCATACTGTGGTCCTTTCGCAGATGGACCGACTCCTTCATGTCGTTTCAAAACCTGAAGGTCCTCCATTTTTCACACGTCGATGAGGGTTTCCGTCAGAATCTGTAGACCCCGTTACAGATATTCTTCCTCCCCCTCCCAAGCTGTCTCAACGGATAGACGTACATACGCTCACACATACATACGGATGAATGAATGGGTATCTGCCAACAAGCACGCAGAATGATTGAAAAATGACTCTGGGAGAAACTCTGGCTTCCCGGTTATCGGCACACATATCTTCATATCTCCACCAAACTCGCCGCCACCTGCTTGATCTCAAGAAATATTGCTGTTGGGGGGTGCTGTGCTCCACGATGGTGGTTAGTCGGTGGTGGCCTGAGCCCACATGAGAGAGTTTGATCGCTCTATCGAGCTCGCTTCCCTTCACCGCACATCGGCCTGCAGCAAAGGCTTCGTAGATTATTTCCAATTCTTCGACTTCGGCTTGCTCCCGTTGGGCGTCTATTACTCGATTCAGTCCGACCGACATGACATAGCCATCACACAATACCACATTGAGGATGCATAATTTAAAAATACATCATCAAGCACTCCCGATTAGTGCCTAGTAGACGTTATTCCCCCACGAAAAAGGATAGTAGAGCTCTACAATATTTCGTACGGCTGACCGTTATCACTCGATTAACCACTGTTCGAGTTGCATCGGCAGAGCCATCGGCGATGATTTAATTAGTCAGTTGGAAGTTATTACAAAGAATTAGAATTTTATTCGAATATGGAACGACTCCCCGTGTAATTCCGACATGTGCAACCGCATCATCGGACCAGACCACCAGTCCGGTTCAGCCTCTCTCCACATTCCAATCTTGGCGAGTTTTCCTGAAGAAAAAAATATGAAAATAAAAGAAAAAACAACAATATGTCAGTTCAGTTGCACTATGATGGATAATAAGCAGAAGGGATCCTGATATGATGATTCACAATCGGACGACAGAAATGCTTGGTCTCACGTTTGACCGCCTCGAACGAAGCAGGTGGTATCAAGAAGAACCATATCCCGACAGAGTCTCACAAGAAAAATGAAAAGAGCAAAGTGCAGTAAAAGCAGCAAAAGGCTGAGATGTTCAAAGTTCTGAGCTTCCCAGCATAGAAATTTTGGGAGGGCGAAAGCCAAGGCTCATCGTGGCGAATAGCAACCAAGCGGGAAGAGGCATTAATCATTGGTCTTGTTCATGCGGAAATGCGGTAAATGCAAGGCACCTCCACAGCCTGTTCGTCTGCATCGAGGTGCCCCAGCCCAACTCGCAGGCAGTAAGTAACATGACAGGGTACCACTGTCAATACTGCAATACCGTCTATATCAGTGCTCCCTTCTAGAATCTCGACGCTCTAAAAAATTCCATGAAGCTGAAGCAAAGCGAGCGTTTTTTTTTTTTTTTTTCAGGTTGTTGAAAAATTCAGGGGAAACTCATGTTTATCCCTGAAGCCTGACGAAAGGGAAATGCCAGCCCAGGACCCGCCTGAAACCCCACCAGATCAGAAAGCACAGGAAATTCGCCAAAACACCCCTCTCTCGCTCTCGTGGGTGTTGCGTAATTTCTAACAAGCGGAGTTAATATCAAAACAAAACTTCATTTATTGGAGCTAGTTCGGCTCCACCGGGGAACAATAAATGTAGGGTTGACGGATAATCGTTCGCGCCGAGCCGGGAACTATTCCATCTACATACAAACATCACCCCTTTGACGATAAATATTCAAAATCGTGTTTTGAGCCCTTTACTTCGCATGACTCTGTGTCGGTCTGATAGTAGCAGTCCAAATCTAATTTCTTAGTTTTATCTAGCAAATGCTTTGTCAATAATCCTTAGCTCGGTCCACTGATCTATAGATCGATCGATCAAGCCTCATGATCATGCGCATATGCATTCAATACTACTCTTCCCCTTGTCCTTTCTTCAGCTACGATCTTACGTCCCATTTCCGATACAAGGCAAAGTATTTCATTTCAGTCTGGGGTATTCATCTTAACTCAACAGAGCTAGGTCGATGTTAGAGCGTAACATCTAACGCCTCCGAAAACGCCAAGACCGACACATCAGACCGAAACAATCACCTTTCCCTTTTCGGCCACAGAATTAGTCCTTCTTTTCAATCAACCTCGCTCGTTTCAGCATGCGTTGTCGATAACTGCCACCACCACCACCTCCCAAAATACTCTCCCACGATATCCAATCGATCGATTACAGTAACCCTTGCATGTAGAAACCCCGTGTAAACTTACCTTACACTTCTTCTTCGCCAAGATCGGAACCAAACAGGCGTCAGATCAGCATTAAAGTTTCGATAGGAAGGTCCACACCTTATTTTTTTTATTTTTTTTTTATTTATTTTTATTATAATTACAAGGGCCGGTTACGATACAAGTGCTGATGATGCTTACGATATACGGATACGGGTGTTTACATGCGCATTAAACATGGGATTACATAGCCTTGTCCGTATGCAACATGTATCCATCCTACTACTGTTACTGCTACGCCTACCTACTTACTTACTCATACTCGCGCCTCCAAATACTAAAAGTCACAGGACTAGCTCATATATATGTTTTTTTTTTTTTTTTTTTTTTTTTTTTTTTTTTTTTTTTTCATTCAAACTTGTATTGTAATTTGTAAATGAATTAACTGATTAACAAAAAAAAAAGAAGAAGCATCAAGACAAAGAAACGCCAATGCCCATGTCTATACTAATAAAACTACCGCAAAAAACATCAAGCAGATAAAAAGAAGGCGTTACGATAGTAAAAGAAAGAGAGAGAAAAGGTAGTTAAAATACAAAAGAATAGAGAAAGATAAAAAAAATATTCAAAAGTACAGGTGTTGTTCCATCCGACTAATCCACCTTACATCATCACGAGAGAAAAAGTACGTTCTGCCGTTTCGTTTCATTTCGTTTCGGTTTTTATAAAAAGGGGAAAAGAAGAAAAAAGAAACCGTAGAGACTCCAAAAGTCGAATCAAAATCGGATAGAATAGAGTTTGTTTGAGTTGATTGGGTATACACAAAAGTCCTTCGTATTGTAAGAAGATCGCTTTTAATAAAACATCCAGTAGAAGAGAAAGAGGTGTTCGTAGATGTACATTGTGGATAAATAACGAGGCCGCAGAAGCGAGGGTCGATCAACCGAAAAACTAAATTTTATTTCCTCCCTTTAGACGCCTTGGCCTTCTTGGCCCCGGTTTTCCGAGTGTTAAACACGATCGACTTGCTTTTCGCTTTTCGGTTCTTCGAGACCTTGTGTGAGGTCGCTTTCGAGTTTGCGGATGATGCTTTTCGGCTCGTAGATGATTCATCGATATCCATATTGGTAGAAGTATTGGAGTCTTTTCAAACGATCAAGGAAATATAGGAAAGAGACGGAGAAAATGGAGTAGTTAGTAACGGCTTTGTTTTAGTTGGGCATTGTGTTGGAGGGTTGAGAAGAATGGAGAGGTATTTGCAAAAAAAAGGTAATGATAGAGCAAATGGCTACGGTCAGGTAGCAGCAACTGCAAGATCAAGAACGGATTTTGTTTTTTTGACGACCTCCAAAGATCACACCGCTCCAATGCGCCACAAACCATTACTTCTCCAAGCTCGCCTCCCGCTTGACCAAGAGTTGAGTGTAGGAATGAAGCACAGTTAATGTGTGCAAAGGCAGTTAAGAACCGAAGAAAGGAAAACTTCGATCCAATATGACAGATGATATGATGATATGCGAAGTATTGTGTTATGTGTGTGTGCGAACACCTCTTCTGATGAAAATGTGAGAAGAGATGGCGTGACTTTTGTGCAGGATTTTCGTATAGAACGAAGTACGGAGTGGAATGTGTCCGAAGGGGTGAGGATGTCGATAAAAAATAAAAAATTGGAGTTCAAAAAAACGCCACAAGCCGCGATGCCACCAAGATATGAGTATTAAACGCCGCCCATTTTTGTTGAAAGACCCAAGACAGGACAGAAAAAAATAAAAACGCCAGTGCTAAGATCAAAGACCCCAGAAAAAAAAAAAAGGATGGTATGGGAAAAAGAGAAAAAGCCAAGAAGAGAGAATAGAGAAGTGTGTCGTAGCCCGCCGAAAAGAAGCAAATCGTCATTAAATCATTAAAAGAAGTAAAATAATGTAGAAAAGAGGATCCGAAGCAACGATTGTGCGATTTTTTGTTTCTTTACGTCAGGCAGACACGCAGTGTGTTATCCATGCCAAAGCCCTGAATGTCGCCAAACAGGCCGATGGCTCGGTAAAACGCCTCGTCTTCTGACTCATCTCCGCTGGAGTCTTCATCCATCAACGACAGAGGCAGCGGTAAATCAAAGAACAAGTTACCTTGTTGAGCAGCCTTGAAAGCCTGGTCCTCGGTATGTTGTTCTTGACGGGTTGTGGCATCAACTAGGTCTAAATCGGTAGCAACGACGTTAGCCGATTTGTTCTCAATGACGGGATGCAGGTCACCGAGGATGGTGGGGGCAGAAGCGGGAGCCGTTCGCGAGGTTCCACGAAAGAGGGCTTTCCGCTTTCTCCTTTTCTCGACCGCCTGTAGTCCTCGGTGGTTGTGCCGCCGATCGGACATTTTGTGGTGGTTATGATGGAGGCGGCTCGAGAGGAGGGAGGAAGAGGGAGAAGAGGAGGGAGATTTACCATCTTCATCCATGTGGTCGGCGCTGGTTGTTCTTGGAGTCGACGACTGAGCGATCGAAGCCATGAGTCTTGCCGATAATCTCTCCAAGCGTGCTTGCTCTACCGGAGCGTAGACGGTGCTGCGTATCCGGGACCTGGCGGTCTTTTTTGTGCTGGCTCTTGCGGACTTGGCCATTGCGAAAGTGTGTGGTTGTTTAGGTGGATTCCCGGTAATGGGAGAAAGAGGTAGAGAGTGGATTGTTAGGAGAGCCAGGTGGTAGTGGTGGCGATGGTATGTGAGAATGGTGACAAGCTCGAATGTTTGAAGAGAAGAAGAGAGAAGGGAGGGAGAGAAGAGAAAAGGTATGAAGAGAAGAGAGGTGAAGTGTGAGTGGTGGTGGTTGTGTGGGTGTGTGTGTGTGTGTGTGTGTGTGTGTGTGTGAGCAGGAGAGAGTGCGGTGGAGTGATGGAAGGAGAGGAACAGCCAAAGTGGGTGGCCGGCTGGCTGCTCTGCTTTGCTCTGATGATGACTGGCTGCCCGGAAAGAAGAAAAAAAAAATAAGTAAAGGTTTTTTTTCTGCTCTGGGCGGGTTGTTGTTGTGTGTTGTTTGACGGACAGCAGATCGACTGGACGGACACACGAAACGAGGAAACGGGCGGCGGACGCTTCCTTCTCTCTCCAGACTATCGTTCTATGGGCAGGAGTAAAAGTAACGGCGGTGGGCTCGGTAAATGCGCAACGGGCAGTACGTAGTCGTCGTAGTAGTAGGGTGAGTAATGGTGATTATGAATTATGAGAACCTCCGATATCGAAGAACAAGTGGAAGTGGAAGCTTGAAAGTGAAAAGTGTAGAAGTGAAGGAGAATGAAGAAGAGAAGAGGAGTGCTGAAGAATGGAAGAAGAGTTTAAAGGATAATGTGAGAGTGTGATGATATGGGGCAGCAGGGAGTTTGCGGGTTTGAATCGAATCCTTGCTTGCTTTTGATTCGAGATTCGGAGCTTTTCGTAAATGTTGGCTGAACAGAGTGACCAGGTCAGGACGCTCTCTCTCTCTCTCTCTCTCTCACTGCTTCTCACTCTCTCCGAATGAGAATCAGAATGTGATAGAAATAAATACGACCTTTTCAGTATATCCGAGTACGGATATATACAAAAAAAAAAAAAAAAAAAAAAAAAAAAAGGATATACGGTGTGTAAAAAAAAGGATATGATTGATGTTCTCGACAGAAACACCGCACAAATAGTTTGATGCGATAGAATGGGAAAGATGCACACGAAAAATGGGATGTTTCGATGGGATGAGCAGCCCACTTTCTGTTCCCTATTCTTTTTTGACAGACAGGAACAGGAAACAAGAAGGGCAAGGATTAATTAATCGGGGTGGTGGTGGTGGGCTAACCCAAGTAGCAGCTAATTGACTAGTCGGGCTTGGGAAAGCGAAACCACTCGCTGCGGTTGCGGATGACTGTTAGGACTATAATTGGGTCCTATGGCTCTACTTCTGCCTCGTTCGTTCTGTTCGCTCGTTCGTTCGTTCGTGTGTCTTGCGTCTGCGTCTGGCTGGCTGTGGTCCCACACTATTGAACCCCGGGAGCTTGCCTTGCTTTGATTTGATTGATTGACAAGGCGGATAGTGGGAATGAAAAGTAGCGTAGCTTTTAGAGATGAAGACGCCCGAGCAGAGATAATAATCGATAAACAATAAAAATATAAAGAAAAAGTAACAACCGTGATTTTATTTATTATCGAAAGAAAGGGGAGGGTAGATCTATAGTTAAAGTGATATATAACTATAGATGACTCTGTCAATGCAGAATAAATAAAAAGAGAAAAAGAAATAAGATTATATGGAAGCCAGTGAATGAATTATAACGTTGGCCGGTCGGGAGTGGTTGTCTGAATGTAGCGGTTGTGGTGGTACAGCAGCTTCCCAGCGAGGAGGTGATTGATGGTGGCGGTGAGGATTATTATTCACTCGCTGCTTGCCTCCTAGGAGAAGACTATGAGGGAAACAAGAAAAGGGCCCAAAAGATATAATAGAATGGAATCGCAAGAAGCGAAAAGAGGTCGAAGGCAAAAAAATTAATTAGAGGGATGATGCTGCTGAGTAGTGCAGGATGAAAAGGTGAGGTAGGGTAGGTTAAGGATGAAACTTCCTATTCCAATTTGGCGAGGAATGCAGGAATAGAAACCGAAAAGACTCGCGAAAAGAGAATTAGTGAGGAAGAAGATATGATGTTTGTAAGAATAGTGGAATAGCGTTTGTGAGTGTTTAGTAGTAGCTATTGCACACGAGGAGAAGCTGAAGCGACGGGAATAAGCTGAAGGGCAACTATGCACGTTTCGAGCCAGAAGGTAGAAAATAGGACGGAGGAGATATGCGAATATAGCTTTAATCCGGTCGTGCTAAGAGGTAGCGACGACGACTGCGAAAAAAGGGAAAGGGAAAGGAAGGGGTGTGTGTCTGTGGTAGATGCAGGTTGAAAGTGGGGACTGTAGGTACTTTTTCAATATGCAATGTACTATGACAGTACATTAGACAAGCAAGTAGTACAGAGACACAGAACAGTGCAGCTGAAAGGTATGAAGAAAAAGAGGGCGCAATTGGACCAGATAGACAAGTCGGATGCAGTGACGAAAGAAGAGGGAGGAATGGGAAATGGAAAGGGACCTCGTGGATGGATGTGGATCTGATGAATGTGGAGGGATGTCTGTGTTGATCCGAACAAACGTGCCTGTCCGTCTTTCCGCTCGTCTCTAGCTCTTCGTCTCGTCTTGTATTTTATTTTCTTTTATTTTCTTTTCTTTTCTATCGGGCTCCCTTGGCTGAGTAGCAGTCAATCGTAATAGCAATCAATCTGCTTCTTCGTCTTCTTCTTCTTTTCTGGGGCAAGCCGGATACAGATTCTCAGTGGTTCCAAATGTAGGACGCTGCAGATGGATGGGCCGCCAGGGTGGGTATTCGGCAGCGATAGCAGTAGCGCAATTAACGAACAATAGAATGGGGGATGGGGAATTTGGTCTGTTTGTCCGTTTCGTTTTTCTTTTTTCTGAATTAACGTTCGTCTGGGCTGCTTTACGTCGTCGCTGTTGGTGGTGGATGTCTTTTAGCTCTTTCGGTGAAGAAGTAGCTGATCAGATGGTCTTTTGACAGAGAAAGAGTCCCTTCTTGCTCGAGTTAAAGTTGGTGTGCCTGATGAGGGCCTTGGTGAAGAGAGAAAAGCAAAAGAAATAGAAGAGGTATTCTGCTGGGAGAAGGTATCCTGCGATCAGAATATCAATAGTTTATTGCGGGAAACTTTTGCTATGACGCCTCCCCGTTTTTTTTTTTTGCTCCAAATACAGGAAGTAAGTACTCGAGTAAGTAATCAAGTAGGGAACTAGGTAATATGTATGGATGTATGTACGGATGTACGTCGACGACTAGGTTCGCTGGTCTGTGATCAATGCTTCTGCCAGTCGGCTATCAAGCGATTAAAGCTGCAAGTCCTTCCTAACGACAGAGGACAGAAAGTCCTGTAAGGTCCGTTTTCGCGATTTCGGACTCGACGGAAAAAATAGGGTATGGTTTGATTTTATAGATAAGAAGGATTCGGTTGATAGATTCCGATATCAATAATAAGAAAAATAGATTGAATAGAGGTTTGTAGGGCGAATTAATTAATTCAAGCTGGAGGTGTATCCAAGCTTTTAGAGGATATTCGATGGGGTGTGTGCACACTTCCGCAAATGGAGCCTGATCGAGTAACTGCTCGTTTGAGAGAAACAAAAAATGAATAATATACGGAGACAATCGGGGGAAGAACAATAGCAATTGAGAAAAAAGGTGACGGTCTCGTGATACCAATACGGTGGGTTTGAAATGCCTGAGTAGAAGGGGCTTGGAAAAGGGAGCTCGGAAGCTGTGAAGATTGGAGGGCTTCTTTTTCTCTCTCTTCTCCAAAGGAACAAATCGGATGGTATTCGAGGAGGGGTTGATTATTATTTCGAAAGTTCATTCAGAGGAAAGGAAGGGAGCTGATTCCGCTGGAAATGGTGCTTCTTTCCCTGGTGAGCGATCTCTCGCATTCAATAATATGGGGATATTCTGCAGCTAGACTATTCCCACTACACCCATACGTTGTCGCCCACGATGATATGCATATGGTCGTACTATCCTCGATACAAACAACCGATTTTCTACGAGGTACCCCTCCAGCGCAAAATACCCATTTGGGGTACCGTCGAGATACCTTCACCCCCCAGCCAATGCAATGGAAAACGGGAACAACAGGACGAAACCTTCTCCTAAGCAGGGAGAAAAGGTCCCCTTCCTCCATTCCCTGTCATTTCCCTTATGTCCTGTTCGCCTGTCGTGAGCTTTTCTCTCTGTCTGTCTCTCCACAAAGGCCTGGCAGACAGAGGTCCATGGAGAGGGAAAAGGGCCACGGGACCGGACCACACCCTGTCAAGCTTTCTCTATTCTTCCCCAACTTCTGAAGTTGGGCTTTCAAACGCAAAAGAAGGTTAGAGGTACCGATCCATTATGGGCACTTTGTTTTTCCTTGTCTCAATTTTGAAAGTCGCGAAAGGGAAACGCCTCCCATTCCATCAGGCGAAAAGTCCCGGTCTCCAAGCCGGCCTTTCGTCGGCGTTTCCCACAAACTCGAGGATATGTTTGGTATCATTTCCATTGGACATGAACCATCGGAGGATTGGTTACACGTCTACGTTCACTGCATTGATACTAGTACGCCTCTCCCCAGCTTGCCTAGGTGATCTGGCTGAGTGAGGACTTTGAACTATACATCGTAGTCTGGAACGAAATCCGACTCGAAATCCGATCAAGTTCCGTTCGCAACAAGAGCTGAAGAAAGTACCGCCGCCCCTCTAGACCTTCCAAATCTCTTTCCCTCCAAGCATTCGGTTCGAATTCCGCCAATCCAAGACCGCCGACCTTGAGGCTGGGGGCGCATTCGGCGGTACTACAGAACAGAAGGTAAAGGTAGTAATGTAATGTGTGGACGTACTGTCTGCAGCACAGCAAAGTACACATGGCCAGCCGACCAAGCCAGCTCTGATTTTCCATGCAGGTAATCCAGTGCCGGCGGGATCTCAGCCAATCGACGGGCTTGTGCGAATACCACCTAATTCCCCACATTAAACGAAAATTGAAAAGGGTAAAGGGCCTCTCCGTCTCTCGTCTGGCTTTGTCCCTTCTGTCTGTCGGTCTGTCTGTCTCGCAGACAGGACAAGCCGCAAGGCAAGGGAATCCGAACCGGCATGTTGGCATGGCCATGGACCTTGCCAGCTGCTAGTGCAGGAACGTGCCCGCGTCCCCTCCGTCATCTCGCCGTGCAGATTGATTTTCGAGGAAAAGAAAAAATGAAGGGTACACACATCCGTCAATCCCACGGAGGGGTTTGCGTGGAGGACGGTATGATGACAACACATAATTCTCTGGTGCGCAGCGAATGATTGCGTGTATCGTCATCGCGAAGGCCAAGGGTGCCAATGCTGGCACTTGAGCTTCCTTCTATCAAGCAAATGAAACAATTCATTCTTATCATAATATCGCACAGGTAGATTATCCGAGGCAATGTAGTCGTAGTAACATCCATGAGCGTATAATTCATTCAAAACCTACCGAGGAAAGATATCCCCTCAACGATGCGGCACCGCTGGAAGGATAATCCGTATGAAACACGAACCAAAAAAAATTAGAGCACAGCTTGACGTCCACTCCTTTCTTCTCTCCTTTGATTTATGGTCGTGGGTACCGTGGTAAGTACATTAAATGCCCCAAGATTCACTCAAGCGCCACTCTTTGGGGCAGATTCAATACACCCGGCAGTTCACCCGAGGCAAAGAAGAGGGCTGGTTTGCCTGGGTGCTTTTTTCCTGGAGAACCCATGGATGATCTGGAGAAGCACATCCGTAATCTAAAACGCATGCTAGTCGAGGTATACTTCCTTTCTTTTCGCTATAGCATACGGGACTGTAATTGTATGTACAAGGGAGGCAAAGAATAGGCTTCTTTTAAATTTTTTTTATGGTGGTTGAGTACGAGGATGAGGGACATGTCAGTTGCAAGCGAAGGACAATTTGGCCGGTTCACAAGGGAGACGAATTGGAATTTTGGATTGGGGCTGGACTGGGCCTGGCGGTTTTCGTTTTCGAGACAAGGCTGGCCGGACTGGCTAGACACCCCAGAATTTCCTTCCTTTCCTTCTTTAATCTATTTTGCAGTTCTAAAATTCTCGCTCGCGCTCGAGGGACGTTTTGCGGATACGGCTTCCGCAGTTATACCCGTCGCGGCGGTTTATATTGAAGGAAAATCCGAGAATATGCGATCCATCTCGGAATAATAGGGCTTGGCGTGGGCTTTTTCTCCAGGAAAATATTTTTTTATCCAGGCGCGAGTCATAGAGTTATTTTCTTTGTAAGAAGCCAGTGCCTCAATTTTTGGATAGCGAACGGCCCTTGAAGGGAGCACCCGAGTGTGGATGCTATCATCACGAGATTCAAGCTGATCGTTGGCTTTAACGTATGTCAATGTTTATGGAAACAGTGAAAATAATGGACAGAAGATTTGATATTCAGTCTGTTTTGTTTTGATCATTCTCCTATCATTCTCTTTCCATCGAGCGCGGTGGCGGGTTGAACATTTTATCCGAAACTGCCAACAAGCTTTGAAACAAAGAATTGGTCGCACAGTATTCTGAAGATCGAAAGAAATAAAGACTGGGAGGTTTCTCACCGTCTCACGCTTTTGCTCGTTTCCGACTC
This sequence comes from Orbilia ellipsospora, assembly GCA_036971675.1. Classification (NCBI taxonomy): domain Eukaryota; kingdom Fungi; phylum Ascomycota; class Orbiliomycetes; order Orbiliales; family Orbiliaceae; genus Orbilia; species Orbilia ellipsospora. The sequence continues at coordinate 947,695 of JAVHJO010000003.1, forward strand.
CTTTGCGATCGTCTTGATCTGGATCCTTTGACTGGTTAGCTAATCGAATCATACAGCACGCAAAAGCGGAAACGACCCGCTCATGGTAACTTGAAACATCAAGAAAGATGATGTGTAAAGAGCCAGCGAGTCTGGTTACTAATTTAGAGATTTAGGCTTCGTTTTGAACGTGTGAGAGATTTAATATTTATAGAGGTGGCGGAGGATGGATTTCTAAAATAATTGGCCAGGTCATCGTGCATATCTGAAGTTGTTGTCAAATTCACCGTTTAGATACGATTTTTTGGTGGCAATCGTATCAACGACACCTAAAAATTATTGAGAGAGTTGTTTGAGCGTGTCCGTTCATCTCTCGGGGATATCCAGAGACGGTGTCAATACTAAATGGGTGAACACTTCGGTATGTACAGATGTGGCGAAGAATATCGCACGGAAGAGAGCACGGTCAGTTGTTCTCTTGTATTGAACACTACCGACCAGCAAAACAATACAGAAAAAGAATACAAGACATATTAAAGCGGTGAAGTAGCCCACCAATCATCAATACGTGCGCGATAAGGAAGTGATGGGTGTAATTATAAGGAAGAATGCGATTGGTCTATGGTTTACAGTCGTATGAAAACGGGAACTCTTCTACGGTTATCGGGTAATAGTTTGCGATATCCTACAGCTGAGAGATGGAATAGCAGACCCACAGATATTGCTAGATAATATAATCATGATATTTCAAGCTATCTAGCCAGAGATCACCCGAATGGCAGCTGTTATCGCGATACCGCATCGGCACCGCACACCAAATTCCTCCAATCGCGTTTCGGAACTGGAAAGGCTCAGCGTGTGGTACTGGGAAGCGAACGAATTGAACCTCTGGTAATTCTCATATACAAATAAAGTATCGGAATGGCGATTGGATGGGATCTATAGCCTATTTGTTCTCAAGAGGGGGGGTATGAGGAGGAGGAGAGTTTTAGATAGAGTAGTATTGCGTTGAGACTGTTGTATTTCTTGTCGGCTCTTTTTCTTCCTTTGTTCGTTCCTTGCAGACAAAAGGACCCCGGTCATGACAGGACGCCCGCTGTAAGCGCTGAAATAATAACGATATCACAATCACAATAACCACAACGACAATAAGAATAATAATCGTGAGAGCAACGTTGCCGGTGCCATCGACGAGAGTTTCTTCAATTTCAAAGGCAGCTTATCTTGAGTGAATAAGATGTCTCGTGTGAAATTGAAGGGATGACATCAAGACTTGCTCGTTAAAGAGCCAGGATCCATGTCCTCCTTTCGTAAGGAATGAATAATACCACCACCCCATTATACTCTTATGAGCAATCTAATTAATGCCACCCCCATGTCATAGCAGAGCAGAGTGAATGAATCAGTGAAAATGCCCTTTGCGGTAGTCAAATTGAAGACGCCAATTGGCTGACTGGCCTGCTTGGGCCCGCTCGCCCGCGACGGACAGCCTCACAACACCTGCTCGAAAAATTCAAAGAAAAATCCTTCGTCTCCTCCTCCTGAAGCCGGAGCGCCCCATCGACATATCCGTCTCCTTCTCCTTCGACGATACCCAATACATACTATGGACTTGACCGGCATGTGCACTACCGGTGCTGGTATCTGGAGGTGATAATATCAACGAGCTCTCCTGCTGCAGGTTTTTTGGGGGCGGAAGGGGACACTGTCTCCAGCAATTTCCAGACCAACTTGATAACTTAGTAATAAATTCGAATTCACTTCGACCTCTCTCCCTCAACCTCATCGCACCCCATCGACCTCCCTCATCTTCTTCCTCCTCTTCCTTCGAACAGTCCACTCCCGTCAAAAACAGGCTTCCTTCTGTCCTACTGTCGGTTCCTATCCTTCGGCCGGTCAATCGACCCGTTATCCTTCGCCAGGATCCGCCCTTCGCTCCGACCATACTCTCCCTCCATCGTCCTGGCCGCGTCCTGATACTTCCCGCGAGATAGGACCCCTCTCCGTCCTAAAATCCACACCCATGTCGGGAGATAACGACCCCCGCTGGGAGCATCAGCGTCAGGCCCTCCAGAAATACGTCCAGTCTAAGCTTCTGGTCCGACATCTCACGACCATCCTGAAAAAGCTGGCTCTGCCAGTCTCTGGCTTAAAGGCAGCTCAACAGGCGCGCCTTGTGGACCGTACGTGTGGCAATTCTCACCAGTTTTCCCCATCATTGCTCTCTTTGCTACGTCCTTTTTACACATTCTGCTGTTATCCGTTCCTTGTTATTATTGTGCTCTTCTTCTCTTTCTCTCTCTCTTGGCGGCATTTGATAAAAACCGAGACGAGGTGGCACGAAATCCCTCCCCAAGATTGATTGGCGATTGATCTCCCTCCAACCTTCTGTTGCATCAGCCTCGCCCAGAATTAACAAAAAGAATGCCTGATTTCAACCATCTTCACTTCCTCCTCAACCGCCACGCTGTTTTACAGCATAATATGCTAATGCATCGCTTTCACCACTTTCCAGAGATTAATACCGTCGTCGAATCCCGAAACGATGAAGCTCTCCAGCGATTGAAAAGGCTGATATACAATCCCGAGAACGCCGATCAACATACTTCCCCTTCGCCTTCCATGAATACCGCTCCTCCTCGGCCGCACCATCTAACCAAACCCCCAAGCTTCTCGAGTCCCCAGTATGTTTCTCCCGGAGGCGTTTACCATTCTCCCATGCTTTCTCCAAATCCTCCATCCATGACCCCAGGTACGAGTGCTTCACCAGCGTCACCGCCGTTTTCCCAGCTTCAGCATTACTATCTGGAACCGATGACTAAATGGAAAACCCCCCCGACGGCAGCTTCTACTTCTTCCTCTCCTACCTTTTATCCTAGTCCTTTTTACGATGTTCAGTCAAATTTGACTACGATACACGGTCTTCAGGGTAAGGCACAATGTCCAAAGAACTTGGATACGGGGACGGTGCAACTGACTCGGATCCTCCGATCTTGTAGCTTATAATTCCAACGGAACACCATCGCGGTCTGTCCTCAATATGACCCTCGCTTTAACCCCACAAACTGTCGACGACATTCGATCTGGCTTTCGAACAATGCTATATTCCGCTGGAATCGAGGGCAATACCGTGGGACCTCACCATGTGGCATTTCCCGCTCAGATCGAGATCCGTGTGAACGGAAAGGCTGTTTCTGCGAATCTCCGTGGACTGAAAAACAAACCGGGAACTACAAAACCCTTGGATTTGACCGATCTTCTTGATAAGACTCCAGGCTTCAAGAATAATATCATGATAACTTACGCCTTGAGTTCGAAGGTACGTCCGAATTACTGAAGGAATGCGAAATACTATAAATATCCGGGAGCAAGCTAACATGATACATAGAGGTATCTTGTGATTGTTAAACTAGTCAGGAAGTATACACCCGAGGCAGTCCTAAATACCATTAAGGCTCGTCCTCACATTTCTAAACAGAATGTTTTGGATCGACGTATGTGAAATCTAGTAGATCCGGCTGTCAGAGCTTCTTACTAACAGGATCAACAGTGAGGAAGGAAAGTCAAGACGATGATATCGTTGCAACGTCGAGCATCATGTCTTTGAAGTGCCCAGCATCAACCTTAAGGATAGTAACTCCGATAAGATCATCGGCCTGCAAGCACCACCAGTGTTATGATGGTCTATCTTTTCTCCAGTTACAAGAACAAGCACCTGTAGGTTTTTTCCTTGTCCAAGTCTCGCTCAAACGCTATCTGACTCTTAAAAATAGGCCTGGTCGTGTCCAGTCTGTAGTAAGAAGATCGAGTTTGAGCAACTAGCTGTCGACAAATATGTGGAGGAAATTCTTAAATCTGTTCCTAAGAGTGTCGAGTCTGTTATGATCGATCCGATGGGCAATTGGACAGTGCCTGAGAAGAAGGAATCATCGCCTCGCATAAAACGTGACCGAGATTCCTACGATGATGATGATGACGACGACGACTCTGAAGACGAGCTGTCCATCCTTGATACGGCACCAACGTCCTTTCGATCGAGCACCAATGGTTTTAACCCGACCCTCCCTTCCATCAATGGACAAAACGGTAGCACGCTCGCACGACCGAATCCGTTCTCGACTCCGAAAAGCCTCTCCAGCGAACCATTAGCTGCATCTTCCTCCAGACCGAATGGCGGAAATAGCAATAAGAGGCCAGCACCAGTTCACATTGACCTTACACTGAGTGATGAGGAAGATGATGAAGTTCGAGCGCGACCGGCTAAGAGGCTCCAAACATCTGCAACCCCAACTCCTTCATACACTTATTCAAAGCCAAGTAACACAACCCCTGCTGGACCCTTCACACTCTCCTGGGCGAATTCTGGATACGATTATTAACCTCCTAGCCATTCTTCTGGACTCTGGAACGACTAACGTGAACTGGAATAGAAACACCACTCATACCCTTGGGTGCTAAACAAAATGAACCAAAGTTCACCGCTTTACCCATGAAGCTAATTGGTCAAACTTGTCCACAACCTCCCGCTGGTTCGCAAAAATATGGCGCACCGCGATTACCCGGTGACGCAAAAACTCCAACGTATAAACCACTAGCTTATCGAGTACGGGACGGAGACTAGGGCTGAGCGTGGAAATATTAAGAGACCGGTTTCCCCAATGTGTTTCACTTTTGGGGAAGTTTACTTTCTTTCCGCCTTCTCCCTTCTACTCCCTTTTTTTCTTTGTTCCTTCAGGCATTTTATGAGTGATGATATCCGGTGGCATTGTATTTACAAGCTTTCATTTTTCTCTTTTCAGTTTCTTCTTTTCCCTCTTTTTACTCTCCTTTCAAATTTCTTATTAGTAGCATTTAGCGACAAAAGGGTGAAGATGGCGTCTTTGTGTTTCTTTTCATTTCGATATTTCATTTCTTACTTCTTACACTTTTTTGGTCCTTGTTTCTTTCGGATACCGGAGAATCAGGCACTGAAAAACTCTTCCTTTACCATCAAATATTCACCACTAATAATATGTCATCCTCACGTTTTATTAGCCGGCGTTTTTCCCTTTGTTCACTGCTTTGTTTAGGGTGTGATTCCCTTAAACATTCTGTCGGGAGCTTCCCTACCATTCGATTGAGATATTTATTCATATTTTATGTTTACTTTCTATTCACCGGAGGATTGTACCTGGGAGCTTGTATTTAACTCAAACTTAACTTAGAGGATCGATATTTTACAAAAAGGACCAAAATCAATCGCAAATTTTTATTTCGGTTTTAGAGAGATATTCTTTTTTCTCCTTCATTTGCATTCGATGTAAATATTAAGCTAAACTGAGGGAATATCCACATTTACTGTGCCGCCGGCTGAATAATAAGAATTAAGAATAGTGATGTGCATTCTATTATACGGAAACTGCCAACTAGGTGGGTAAAATATAACCCGTAGAACCGTTTCCGTCCCCGCTCCCTCTTATCCATACCTGATAACACCAACCCCCACCATTACCGTATACTCCATAGAAAAATAGAAAAGGGAACCCCTAAGATCAATATCCAACGGCTTCATCGAGTTCTAAATTTAAAACTCAATCAAACTATTCTCGCTCTCCGTCAACGGCCACACACCCTGATAAAACCCAACCGCTCCGGCCACCAAAACGACATAATAAACCGCAGTCTTCCACCACCCTCCGTCCAACATTCCCCAAAATCGCGGCAGCCCCATCACGTTGCAAAAGCTGTGCACCACAATCGCGGTCCACAGACTCCCGTACCGTAAAAACACCCAAGCCGCGAACCAACCAAAGATTGTGGTGTACATGAACTGTATCACGCTACGGATCATGGCGAAACGGTAGGATGAATCCGGGTGGGTTAGCGTGAATTCGTAGAAATGGTGGAGATGGGCGATGCCGAAATATAAGGGTGTGAAGAAGACGAGGGTTGTGATTGTCGGGTCAGGGACGCAAAGGTGGAGTGCGAGTATGTGGGAGCGGAAGGTTATTTCTTCAGTTATTGGGCCCTATAAATAAATATATTTATCAATTAAAGCTCATATTGGGCTGAGAAGCTGTTTGGCGTAGACTGAATACATACGACGATATAATTCCTCCATCCGATCCAACTGCTCAGTGAGGTCTTCACATCCATTACAAAACTGCTATTCGGGTCCCGGTCCAGCCATACCCTCTCAACCAACGGCCCGGCGAATAATATCATTGTCAAGCCCAGTCCCTTGATCATATCCAGTGGATTGATCGGCCATAACCCGGTATACTTCATCGTCATGAATAAATCCATCCCACCAAGCACCGCGAGAGCATATAGTGTGCTGACGGATGTGATCAAACAGGAGGTATATACCGCGCGAATGCGAAGACGGATAACGGAGGGTGCATCGCGAGAGAGGGTTGGGGAAGGGCGCGTGAGAGGGTGTAGGTATAAGACGCCGACGTAGATGCAGGTGAAGAGGACAGAGAGGAGGACGACATATGGAAGTGGGATTTGCGGTGGGGATTCTATATAATTTTCAAGTAAACCATGGGTTTTTCATCCGGGGATGCCTGTGAGTTATATGAGTATAATTTTGAGTGGGTTGGGGGTTGAGAGGTAGGTGTAGGTGGGCAAGGCTTACCTGGAGTGGGATGGCGGCGGGCGAATGATTGGATTTGGGTTCGGAAGGAGGTGAAGGAAGTTGAGACGGTCATCTTGTAAGATGGGGTGTGTATTTAGCTTCAGCTGATTAGACGCTGCAGCAAGTAGAAGGAGGAGGAGGTCCAAGAGAAGAAGGAGGAAGTTGGGGAGAAGGAGATGGTGACGATGATGATGACGGCCATGGTGTACTTTAAAAGAGGTGGGTGGAGCCGCAGTGTATAAAGTTGGATTGGGCAGGGCTGCCTGGTTACCCGAATGGGAGATGTGTTCCTTCGTCCCTGCCTGTGGAACCACAACACCGGACTTTGTTGCATTTTGAAATAACATATCGCACCATGTCGCCTGGTTGCCGGGCTCCCACGGATAAATAAGAAAATGATATTGATGCACAATGATAATTGTGGTAAATAATACGGGGGAAGAAGGATAAGGATAGTCTGATATCTCACCCATCCAGTTCCTGCAGTAACCCCGCAAAATCGCCATCTTCAGCTGCCCTCACGTCTATTCGACCATGTAGGCAACAACCTTGACAAGATGGCTGTATCGGAACTTGAACTTGCTTACCCGACCACTCTATGAACCTGTTAAGAATGGCCCTGTCGTCCACGATTCTCAGCACTGGCCAGAGTTGCTCCTCCCCCACTTTCTGCAAACCCTCCGCCAACAACGGAGGCTTCGTAAACTTCAATTTCGCATCGCCCATCAACGCCTTGGCAAGTCCGAGTAAGGGTCTCTCAACCCGATCCCCAGACTTCATGGATATTCTGTAGCACTTTACCCATTTTCTCCTGTGAAATCTAGTATTCTTCCAACGACGGAATAAATTCTCGTTCTTAGCGTCATATAAATCGGACTTTGTCCCACAAAGCACGATAGGGATATCACCACACACCCTCGAGATTTCTTTCTGATACCCGGCGAGTCTCTGTGATGTTTCCACGCTTGTACATCAATATGGCAACCTTGGCGCCCATGTAGTACCCGCTGCCCAAGCCGGCGAGTTCTTCTCGGCCGGCGGTATCCCATAGAGAGAAATTGATAGGACCGAGGGTGGTTGACAGAGTGAGAGTGTGGACCTTGGCGCCCATGGTCGGCTTGTGAGTTCTAGTGAATGCCCCGTGGGGGATATATCTGAGAAATGTGGTTTTTCCGACTCCGATGTCACCTACGAGAATTATTTTGAAGGTCTTTAGTGGTAGTTCGATGGTGATGTCCATGGTTGGGTAAGTTGGTGGATATAAGATGAGGTCAGATCAAGTATATGTTTAATGTCGCAAATTTATCGTATGGTACAGTCAGAATGTCGGAGTAAGCCAAAATATTCTAGTGAAAAATTTTCAAGCTTTCCAATAAAAGTTGGGACACATATGGTTCAAGTATAATTTGGAACTTATTTCTCAAAAGCTAGTGAATTAGGCTGCCGATTTTTCGATTTGTTGATAGAACCTTCTATGAATAAATGTATACACAAAATATATAGGCGGATATCCATGTTTTGTTGTATTTTTTCTTAGGTTTGCCATTCGGTTTCAGATTTTCGGTCCATAGTGGTATGCTAGTTCCCCAACCGAATCTTTGCTACTCATTTGATAGTTCGGGCTTCATGCGTCGCGGCTAGTTTGCGGGATAAAATTTGGAAGCAAACGCAATTGACTCTATCTAGTGATACAATCACCGCAGATTCTCTACATCTTTTCAGATTCCCGTCCGGCCTCTCTGAATGAAATGTTCTTGAATTCTGTTTATTAGCTACACCATAACTCAACGATAATTTGGTTATTATTGTGGATGTATAGGAGCTTGGCCTTTCCTATTCTCCTCGTCCACGTAATTTATTCTTGATTCTCGATATTCAACCATCTAGCGTTCCTGGTAATCTCGAGCTCCTCAGCAAATTGCTTCCGTTGGCTTTCACTCAATTGTATTTCCGGATCCTTCAAGAAGCTGTCGCCCACAAACTCAACATCATCCCAACGGGTAAGTCTCTTAACCAACCAAAGGAATACTTCTTGGAGGTTGTAATTGGCCTTGACGCATATATTATAATATTCGAGACGTTTATCAGTCGGGAATGTAATCTTGGCTGGCTCCATACGATTCTCGCTCTCGGACAGTTGAAACTTGTTTTTGACAAAGGAGGGATATGGATCTCTGAGCTAAGGTTATCCCTCGGATCTAAAATATTGGTATTTTGATATGCTATGCTGTAGTTATGAAGCTTAAAATGAGGGGCTGAAGAATTCAGGAAATAGTCAAGTATATAATAAGAGTTTATGAATAAATGACAAGATTCTTAGGATTGCTGAAAGGGCTATGTTTTTATAAGTGTCGACGGTTGAGAGACGCTGGAAATGAGGGGTAAAGTCCCGCCCATTGATTGGACTTCTCTGCTATCCCCACATGTTTCTATTCGAATATGGCAGTCTGGCAGAATTCCTGCAACCAATCTGGAGTAAGACTGCCCAAGCAAAAGAGAGGACCGTGCTTTGTCAAAGGTTGCACCAGGGTCCCTAGCTTGATCGATTTGCTAGTCGATCGATACCCGATGGCAAACCCGATTTGGATTTAATTTGGTTTTCCCGTACAAATTTTGGAGAATATATAGCTTAAAACATTGTTCTTTAGGATATTTTCTTCATCTAGTTTCAGATTCCCGTCCATGATCTCTAAGCTATTATTAACTCTTCCTTGTCTACTACATCATAGCTTAATAATGAATTAATCGTTGCATTCCGTCCGTACCAGTCGATTTTTCTTGTCCTTTTCATACGTGGAAGCAACTTTAACCAGGCCATACAATTTCATTTATCTATATTGATGAACCGCCGTCGTCCTACGGCTTTATGTTCTTGGTAACCTCAAGCTCCTTCGCAAGTTGTGTCTGTTGATCGTCATTAATAATTATTTCCTGTACCCTCACGAAATCGCCCAAAAACTCAAGATCATCTTTACGCAGCAGCTTCTTAGCCAAGTAGAGGAATGGCTCTTTGAAGTTGTAGTTGGCCCTGGCACTCATATTGTAGTACTCGAGGCCTTTCTCAGCCGGGAAAGTGATCGTAGAGGCCTCCATACGATTCTCCATATCAGCCTTATTACCGCAAACAACAATCGGGATGTCAGGGCAGACTCGGGTGACGTCTTTGTACCAGTTTGGGAGATTCCTATAGGTCACTTAGACGTGATATCGAACATTATAATTGCAGCGTGTGCGCCGATAAAATAGCCATCTCGGAGGCCGGCAAGCTTTTCCTGTCCGGCAGTATCCCAAGCTTCGAACGATATGTCTCCATGATTGGTACGGAAGCGCAAGGGGAAGACATCTACGCCGAGGGTGGGCAAGTAGCGCTTTTCGAATTCTCCTGAGAGATGTCGCTTGACGAGGGTGGTTTTTCCGGCGGTGCCGTCACCGACTATTAAAAGCTTGAATGTAGGCAGGGTTTCTGAGGAAGAGGCCATTTTATGAGTACAGAGTGGCTACGAGTAGAATGTGTTTAATCACTAATGAGCCTCGATTTGTACTATAGAAAAGAGAAATAGATATCTGAGATTGTCTCCTAGGATAAACAAACAAACAAATAAATAAATAAAAATTAGGATTTAGATGGTATATCAGTATCGAGACTGGAGCTATTATGTTTAAATCGAAGGGCTTTAGAAATCAGGAAAGGATTTTAAGGTCCATAAGTCTGGAGCTGCTGGAATGGCCGTATTTATATACGTTCGAGGCAGATACCAAGTGCCTCGGAAATGAGGGGTAAAACCTCGTGCATTATCGACTATATTTTCTTTGCAATCCCCACACAATTTCATTGAATATGGCATTCTTGCAAAGTTCCCTCCATCAATCCTAGAGTAACGTTAGCCTCTGAACTCGAAGTACGTAGCACGCAGCCCAGGCAGCTTGTGGAAATGTTAGACAAGGGTCCCCCAGATCAAGCCGATCGATACCCGACGGCCAGCCCGATTTGGATCCGATCTGCTGGCTAGTTATCAAACAGAAAAACTAACATGTGATGATGATTGACAAACGCAGACAACACCCCAACACCAGATTAGAGCTTCCTCAACAGCTACGATATCCTCAAAGGCCATGGCAATAGCTCCATCGTAGCCCGAATCGAATACCAAAAAGACACACCATGTCTTTCGAAGCCCCCCTCCCGCCCTACAACTTCACCGACCCCACCGCCACCTTCTTCAGCGCATCATGCATCGATCTCCTCCTCATCGAGCTGGTCCCTCTCGTCCAGCGCATGGCCGAAAGCGCGCCAACCCTCGACACCCCTCTCCCATCATACGCCAGACCCGCCGCAGCAGCAGCAGCTACAGATAAACCACCCGCCACATCCTCGAACGCTTCTACCAATCCACCAGCTGCCGGTGCTGCCGCTACAGCTCCCACCGTCGTAGACACGTTATCAGATGAAGAAGCCACGCGGGAAGACATCTACAACCGTCTCGAAAACCTGGGGTACAAAGTCGGCATCGGCCTTGTCGAACGATTCTCGCGAGACCGATCGCGGTTCACGGATAACCTCGATGTCATCAAGTTTCTGTGTAAAGATATCTGGCACCTTGTTTTTCGCAAGCAGATTGACAATTTAAAGACAAACCACCGCGTATGCATTTTCCCATTTCGGTTGAGAATAGAACGGGAACGTATGGGATATATGTGGGTCTAGATTCTAATATGATTTGTTGGATACGTTATAGGGCGTATACGTTCTCACAGATATGACATTCCGACCTTTAATACGGATGAGTGCCGCGAGCGGTGTACCTGCGGCCACGAAAGCTGCTCCTGTGAGTTTTTCTTCTCAGCTTAAACCCCATCGCAAGTTTAAAACGAAAAATTACAAGTCTAACGTATACGTGGCATTATGGTTTAGTTTCTACAATTCCCATGTGGTGTAATACGCGGTGCTCTATCGGCGATGGGAGTCAACGCCCAAGTCACGGCGGAAACACCAGGGCTTCCCGGTGCAGTATTCCAAATCACAACTGTCAACAAGAATCCATCCGGTTAGCAGCTTGTGGATAACGTTCGAGAGTATGTGAGGGCTTTCAAGTATTAAGGAATATAATTATGCACCTAGGGGTGGGTGTTGTGTTAGCATGAGCATTCAATGAAATGCCCATCTATCTGTATTTGTAGATTTAGACATTTATTATCTGAGGAGTTTCAGGCGTTATCCGAAAATAACCTAGCATAAATATTACGGTTTGGTATCTCATAGTCAAGATGCAAGCTAGTTCCACGGAAATCGTAGATTTGTTTGTATCATCTATCGGAGCTGGCTCTGTCTGTGGTCTATAGTTTTCACACAAAGGAAAGAAGGAGAAGAGGGACTTCATCCGTAGGATAAAGCTCAGAGGTAATGAAACAAAAAAGGATATAGCACATGTCATATTGTCTTCCGCTATCCAAATGCAATTTCGTCTTTCTTATAAATAAAGAAAGAACAAAACAAGAGCTTTTATTGAACACCAAGGAGATTCACTAGACGTGTTAACTGCAGATTACTGGATTCTTTGCTCTCTCATCTAAAGAAGGTCGGTTGATTCTAGGATACCCGAGGGTAAGCCGGTCTCATCACGTCCTGATCCAGCTCTCGTTTCCTATAACCTAGCTTTTGGAAATATGGTTAGCATACGATTGCAAAATAAAAATATCATAGATTGGCGTGGTCAGACACTCACTTGGAGCCTTGGGCTGTGATGAATTCAACACCCTTTTTGATATTTCCCTCCAATCCTTCATAACACTTCTTGAGGAGACTCTTTTCGTAGTCTGTTACTTGAGGGAGGGGATTTGTGGCCTTAACGGCACCATTTGGCTATTGTTACTCTTAAGTTAGTGTTTATATCTTTAAAGGGTTACCTAAGAAGGAGAAAGCACATACTCCGAGCTCAACTGGGACGGCGAAGAAATCAAGGCCACCGACGGCCTCCTTGACTTCCTCTCCGCCGGGGACACCCGAGAGGTAGACGTAAGTTGGCTCGACAATGCCGGATTTACCGCCAGCAGCTTCAATGAGACTCTTGGCGAACTTGAAGCCAGCATATGCCATGGAGAGTGTCGCCGAACCGAGACCGTCCTTAGCCTTAACAACCTCATCACCACCGAATTGTATTCCTGGGATAACCAAAATTAGTCACACCAGATTGAGAAAATCCAAAAAGCAGAAGAAAAGTGCTTACTGTTAACCAATGCATCGAGCTGGTCTTCCGGGATATCAACCTTTGGGCTGACCTGGCTGAGCAGAGGAACAATGGTTTCACCGCTGTGTCCACCAATAACTGGAACAGTGTACTCGGTTGGGCTGCCGCCGACGACAGCGGCAACGAAGGTGGAAGCACGAACGACGTCGAGGGAGGTGACACCGAATAATCTGGTGGGATCAAAAACGTTGTGCTGCTTGAGAACCTCGGCGGCGATAGGAACGGTCGAGTTGACGGGGTTAGAGATGATGAGAAGGAAGGCCTTGGGACAGTACTTGGCGACACCAGTGACGAGGTCACGGACAATGCCAGCATTGATCTTGAAAAGGTCGTCACGGCTCATACCAGGTTTTCCTACAAAATATTTAGCACTGTGAACTGAGTATTTTTGAACGGGCTTGTAAAAATGACAACTTACGGGGGATACCGGCTGGGATTACGACAATATCGCATCCCTCCAGGGTCTTCTGGAGACCATCATTCGGTGGAAGGTAAGCAGTGACTTTCTAAATGATTCGCAAAGCTCAATTGTTAGGTCATACGCTCGGACATTGTCATAGACGCTCGTTCACGACGGAAGGACGCAAATACGAGATACTTACAGCCTTGCCATTGATGTGAGAAAGGTCGGCTCCGACGCCGGGTGTGTTGACGACATCGTAGAGACTGAGCTCATCAACCAATCCGCTGACGGCGAAGAGGAGAGAGAGGGGCTATCACGTAAGAAGAATGTTTAGTTCGGTGGAGTCCTTTTGTCCGGTGTTGCTCCCTCCACAGCCCCGAAGCTTTCCAGCTTGGGTTTTTGCGGAGGAAAGCCACAGAATTGGGGTCCTATGAATGGATTACCTGGCCAATACCACCGGAAGCACCGAGAACAGCTGGAGAAGCTGAATGTTAGCTATTTTGCACGTTTTCAGGCGTTGACAGCGGGGCGATGAGGGGCAGCGGCCTGTGTCATCGTGATAGCGTAATAGCTACCTCAACAAAACGGAGGATGCGAGTTTAACCGTACCTGCTTTAACCATCTTGAAAATCTAAGTGAAAATGACGAACAATAGAATACACAAAGACACGCCTTTTGGATAGATCTTGCGGGGAAGTCTAAGAATGCGGAGAAGCTGAAATTTTTTCTTGGGAGAGAAAAAGGGAAGAGGAATGAGAAGGAGGTTGTTGGGATGTTTTTAATAATTAACGCTCATCTCACGTAGCTTTTTGGAGGCTTGTGAAAGATCGGATAGTTTTTAGCTGCAACCTCCCTGCTTGGCGCCAAACTCCTCACTATTTTCTCGCTGGTTCACCGGCGGTAATATGGCTATAGACATATAATGCGGTGGGACGTGGAGGGTTCCATTTGCCCATCGTTCTGGGCACTTGGTGTCTCTGATATGGCCCGTGATACCGAACCGGCGCATCTTGCATGGGTTTGCGAATCAGAGCACACCGATTTGACATGACCTTGGTGACCTCACTGCAAGCTGCAGCAGAAAAAAAACACGCATTCCGACGCATGCCCATGCACCGGGCTAGCCTGGTAGGATTCCTGTGGCCCTGGCCTTCCTTTCCCTCGAAACGGGGTTTGCATAACAATATACGCTTTTCGGCAGCTCGTTGAGAATTCCTGTACCTGCTATTCCCGAACCCGAACCAAAAAGCACGCGACTTCGGGAATGTGATCTCACGAACCGAACCAAATCGACGGCATTTCTCCGACCCGATACGAGGTACGGAATACCTGGTGGAGGAATCTTCAGGGCGCCATTTAAACCCCATGGGGTGATTTCCGTATCTCACAATGACACCATCTCGACTTTTGCGTTTCCGTTAATGGAGGTTTGTATTCTTAATTTATATATTGGCATATATTGATCTTATCGGAAGGAAATTTTGAAAAAAAAAGCAGAGGATTTTCAACTTTTCAGGTTAATTTTGCACAAACGAGCAATACAACCTTGAAGTTGGAGATGCGTCCCGACGCCTTCTAATATTCTCATATGTGTGAACCCGATTTCCTAACGAGGGTGTTAACGTTCGTTGGAATATTTGTTCGATCAATATAGACAACCGTGCGACTTACCTTGATGAACTCTAGCTTCGAGTGTTCGCTTATTGTATCGATCGTCTTTGTTACCCGGAACATAGTGCTAATCAAATCGACCGCGGAATATCCCTTGTCCCTGGAGAATTTCAGTTATTAGCAAGGTAATCTCACTCAACATCCCATATGTCAGATGTACCATAGTTCTCGCAATGTTTCTAGTGCCTGGTCAATCTTCCCATCGAAACAAGCTTTAATCATAGCCTGCACGGCAACCGGGTGTGGCGAATCCACAACTTTGAACACATTATCTCCATTGACGAACCCAAATCCTGCTACTGTACTCTGTAAATTGTTCACCGCTTGTCTCATATCTCCTTCAGCGCTGAATATTAAAGCTGCTAGCCCCTCGTCGCTATACTGAACATTTTCAGCCTCGCAAATTTCCATCAACCGTTTTAATAGTTGTTGATCTG
Organism: Orbilia ellipsospora; assembly: GCA_036971675.1. NCBI lineage: Eukaryota > Fungi > Ascomycota > Orbiliomycetes > Orbiliales > Orbiliaceae > Orbilia > Orbilia ellipsospora. Next base: position 963,049 of record JAVHJO010000003.1, read on the forward strand.
ATAGCCTTGCATATCGTAGTATAGCACAACGGGACTGTAGGGGCTCGATTATTTTATTGGATTGATTGCAGGCGAATGCGAATCGTGTGGTTGACGAGTATATCTCCATTGTTCGACGAAGAGCTTGCTGCGCACCTGCTGTCATACTGTCGGCTTCATCGAGGATTACGATCTTTTGGCGGCCAGGTTGGAGTGTAACTTTCTTTTGAGCGAAGCCTTTGATTCGGTTTCGTACGACGTCGATACCTTGAAGTAGCCAGAGGTTAGTGATTGTCTGCGCATATCCTGACATCGGAGCGAGAGTGGCATACCTCTTTCATCTGAAGCATTGAGCTCTAGAACAGCTTCCTTGTAGGCGGGCCCTAATAGCTCTCTCGCGAGACATAATATCGATGTGGTTTTTCTTTATCGTCCTCAATACAATCCGAGTATCAATCAGCCTTTCGCATTCGATTCAAGAGCATCATCGGAACAACTTGGGTTGTCGACATGAGGCTGGTTGAGAGGTATTCATACCCAATACCCGGCATGCCACTGATAATAACATGAGGCATGTTGCCATCTTTGGCAATGACTTTTAAACGCTCAACGGTCTCTGAGTTTCCAACGATTTCGTCTAGGAAACGAGGTCGATATTTCTCAACCCTGATAACACACCATTAAAGTGGTTAGAATACTAGAGCTTGCGAAGGGGTGGAAAAGATGAAGTCTATGGTCATCATACCATGGTAATTCGTATCCCGGAGCTGCGTCGGTAGCAGCTCCAGCCTTTTTGGTGGCTGACTTCGAAGATTCGCCGTTCATGGTGCTAATATTTGCTGTGGGAAAGAAGTCTATATACGCGCGTGGTGGTCTAGAATGTCTACTTGCGCGCACAAGCAAAAGAAGCTCGTGTCGCAAGGTCTTGGCGTGCTTGCAACACATCATTCAACACATTTTGAAGGTTCAGCGTCAAACATCCTCTGACTCTCGCACTCAGTATTTGGTTCACGAGACAACCTTTGGATCACAATAGCTGCTCTACGTACCAACCTGGAGACATTCTATAGATATCGGGACTGTCAAACCAAATTCCTTGGCCATACAATGTGACTGGTAACACGGGTCTTTTCTGTAGTCAATCGGAGGTTTTTTTTTTTCTTGATTCCATACATAGATCGTCAGGGTCCACGGGCGCCATCCAAAAGGGTGATTTAACCCCGAAGAAAGAATCTCCATTTCTGATCGACGGCGCGCGTTCCCTGAAAGACTCTGATCAAGTTTTCTCGAGGGAACTCTAATTACGCGCATATCCATTGAGGTACGCACAGACTAATCCAGAGAAAGATCAGTCCTGTGGGGAACGAGGATGTCCACGCGACGGTTATATGAGTGCGAATGTTCACAATGTCTCTTTCCAGCGCTATCTATATACGCACCTACATGCTTGGTTATAGTACACCCTCTGTATATCTCCGTGTCTCTCCGTATCAGACGCCCACCGTAACTATAATATCGTTTATTGTGACACCGAGAGACCGACTGTGTGCCATCTTGAAATGAATTTAGTGTCGTCCGAAAGGGGCTCTTAATTTGGCGCTGTCAAAATACGGTGCGGGTGCACTTGCATGCATAGCCCGCAGCAAAGAGCCAACGGGCAGCTGGATTGGTCAGTGGAGTGGGCTTCCATGTTTTCTTCTCCACTCTCGTGCTTGCAAGACTCGGACAGGGGTTTATTGATTATCGGAAACACCAAACAACCTGCAATCTCAAAGACAAAGATGTTGTCGCACTGTTTAATATCTATTGTGTGGGTACGTCCTTTTTGGTCAGTGTCAATAAAGTTTTCGAACCTTCTTCTCTTCGTTCGCTCGTGAGCAGGAGAGCAGGAACCCTGGCTGTTTTCCTTCGCAAAAATGGTAGCAAAAGGCAGGCGATACGAAACCTGCCTCCAGCTGCGCACAAATTCTACTAGAAGCTTAGCCTGTAACTTTTTGTGATATTGCCTAAAGAATCGCTCGCATTCTGATCATTATGAGATAGAAAATAGGCCTCATATTCATGAAATTTATACCTACCATTCCCGTGGAAGATGCGAATATTCAAGAACATTTCGATATTTCCTTCTCCCCCCTCCTTTTCTTCTTGAGGGACTCCTTTCGACTGGCTGCGCACTTCACAATCGTCTGATCGCGATAGCTAATATTAACAAATTTCTTGGCTACTGCCGTTTTTGCCTACTCGCATCTGTTCGTTATCTTTTTTGCCCTCTCCTGAGTCGGGAGACCGGACATCCGTCGCACTTCTTAAAATTCGCAGGCCGGGGTAAGTTACCAGGGTCTGACTTTTGGGTGGTCGCTCCACAGTCGGCGGCTGTAACTCGCATTCGAATTCCTGCTGCGCTGCTGTTAGTGCAATGTTAATTCCCACCTCCATCTCTCGGTTTACGGACCCATTCGCATACCTGATAGTTATTAAATCTCTCTCGTACTGACATTCTGAGTGTTAGAGATGAGATTTCCTAGACCCTTTTTGACTTCATACGGAGTATTATTCTTCTTTGCAGAGGCGCAACCGGCTGCTCGAGCCTCTCCTGAAATCGCTTGATTGATTGTTCCCGCCTCAGCCCAGTCTAGCGTAACCCTGGAACCTGCCGCCCACAAACAACAAAAAAGCTGTGACGACCTCCCCCACAGCGAGGCTATTGCGACCAAGCGATAGCGTTAACGAGATTTGATAACATACTATTCCTGGTTACCAAGTCTATTCCATTCTCCCTAAGCCGCGCCCTTTTGATTCTCTTTCTTCTTCATCTTCTTGCATCATTCTTTCATCTATTATTATTATTATTATTGTTCTTTTGTTTCTTTCGTTCCTTTTCAAGGGTATTTTTTCATACCTCCATTAATATCTTCACCAAGGATCCGACTAGGCATCGCCCAGCCGCCTTTTTGGGTCGAACTAATACTAATAATTAATCTTCGACAAAAACCCTGGAACGAATATAATCATCGCTTTCCGCGAAACAATTATCCTCTTATGAAGTCGACATAATTCTTCCGTGTTTTCCTTTTCCTTTGACGATTCCCCAATCGTCTTGGTGTTTTTTCGCCACCATGCGCTGGTTGCTAGTATTACCTCTACTCGTCTCGACAGGGTTATCGAGACTTGTCGCCAGGGAGGGTTCGAAGATCATTAGAGTGCCGTTTTCGAAGGAGAGAAACCCGAATAGCTATGTTGGAAAGAGAGACACGGGTAGCAAGACGGCCTTGCAGAAGCTTGACAACAAGGTCAGTCACAAAGCGGAGAATTATTGACATGCCAACGTCCCGGCCGTCGTCAATCTACTAAACTTCAAGATTCGGTCCGACTGACACCGCAGTTTTTTGAAAAGGAATTCTTGTTCTATGCCAACATTACTGTTGGGACGCCCGAACAACCGCTCCGATTGCACATCGACACTGGAAGTAGCGATATATGGGTCGAAACTCCGAAATCTCTAATTTGCTCCGGAACGAACAGTAGTTGTGAAGTGGGAGGGGTATACAACAATGCTTCATCGTCAACCTATCAATACGTCAACGGGACCTTTGCGATTTCCTACGTCGACGGTCAATTCGCTAGTGGCGACTACGCGAAGGATATTGTTCATATTGGTGGTGTTGGTGTCAACGATGTTCAGTTCGGGATTGGCTTCAACGGAACCAGCGAGGAAGGAATCTTGGGTATCGGCTTTGAGGCTCGACAATCTGGAGTGGCTAAGGGACAACCGCAGTATCCTGGTTTGATCACTCAAATGGTCAACCAGAATCTGATCAACTCTCGCGCATACTCCATCTGGTTGAACGATCTAAGGGCAGAGGATGGTGAAATCTTGTTTGGGGGTATCGACACTGGGAAATTTCAAGGCTCTTTGACGACTATTCCACTCAACAAAAGACTCGGACTCGAATATGCCACAGACTTCATAATATCATTACATGGCCTAACTTTCACCGACGGAAACCAGGAAACCCGTGTCATTATCAACGATACACAATCTCTCCCAGCACTTCTTGATACGTAAGTTGGATATTATTCACTATTCCTCAAAATATGTGCATGACACTAACAAATAGATAGTGGCGCGAGTTTCACTTATCTCCCATATGATGCTGCAAATCAGCTCATCCAGCTCGTAGGCGCCCAAACAATCCCGGAATATAAAGGTCCTGCAGTCAACTGCTCCAAACGGTCCATCGAAGGAGCGGTTTCTTTCAAATTCGCAGGTACATCGATCAACGTCAACCTTCGAGACTTTATCATCGACGCCACCGATGAACCAAATCCATACAACCAAATTCTTTGCTACTTTGGAATTCTCGGCATGCCGGCAGGTAGTGTACTCACTCTAGGCGATACTTTCCTTAGATCTGCGTACATCGTCTACGACATGGACAACGAGGAGATTTCAATCGGTCAGACGGTATTTAATAGTTCGACGACCAACATTTTAGAAATCGGCGTCGGTCCAACCGCCGTCCCCAGCGTCATCAGACCCAGTAGGGTAGACTCAGTTCCAGTTACGGGAACTGACTCCTTTGGTGTTTCCACTTCCAATCCAAAATCGACATCCGGTTCGCCTGTCGTTTCCAACCTTGCGACAACGAGCTCTCCTATCAACTTCTCAATGGCAATTTTGACGACGATTCTTGCTTCTTCCTTTTTATTTACGATGTTACTTTAGTGCATCACGGCGTTATAGCAATATTTGCGCATCGTTGCATTTTCGCTCAGCATTGTTCTTTTATTCAATACTTTTACTCAAAAGCAAACACTCTCTTTAATTATTTATCCTCAGAATCTTTCTTAACTCGACACGCTCACTACAACGTCTCATTACACCTCATTTCCTAATTCCCTTCTCCCGACTCGACCTCTCCTTCCTCCTCTTCACACTATAACTAACCCCTCACATTACATACAAATACACATAATTATTTCCTAATCTACTCACTCGCAATAAGATACAACTTTGTCTCCTTGTTTCCTATGTTTTTTGGGTCTCGGGTGTTCGTTCCCTCGTTACTGTTAGTTCTAGGGTTTCTTTTTCATCGTCTATTCCTGCCTCCCCGTATCATCTATAATTTCCTTTTACCATTGTCTTGTTGCTTTTGGTTGCATTCACATTCGGCCGTGATCTTTTAATAAAGCGAGCCGTTTGCTTTGTGTTTTTTTCCCGCCCATTTCTTGGAATGGGTGTCTCTATAAGTTTTCCTTGCAGCTTTTTCAGGGGTTAAACTTTTATTATATTATACTATACTATACGTGTTTTCTTGTTTACTTACTAACCGGTTTCAAGTGGTGGGTTTTCTATTTTATTTCCTAGGTTTTGCTACTTGGTGGGATGGAACAGGACGTATTTATGTGTGCAGTGATTGGAGGATGCCCTGCACGTTCTTGTATATATTTTCTCAGCTGGGTGGCTTCGGTGAGAAGCAGCTTTAAGGCTATCCCAGGTTTTCGTGAGAAGGATGGTAAATTATTCAATAATGAAATAATTTTCTCATCATTAGACGCCCAAGCAGATGTTATTGTTGTAAATTGTGAGTGTAAAGGTTTGGAAGCATATATGTGGTGATGTATCACCAGTCATCCTAAGGAGGATGTTCTACTCCAGAGTGCTCCGTGAGAACCTGTGTTCTAGGACGATTTTCCTGGGGATCGATTGGGTGTTGTGTATCGGCGGGGCTTGGACCGAGAATAATGTTACTAGAGGCTTAAGTTATCTAATATACTTTGGGGCATTATAGGTGGCAGGTGGTCTCGGTCCGGTGTACGGTGCATTAAAGATATGTTCTGAAATGTATATTTTCGAGAACTTGAGGAAGGTATAGCGACTGAGCTCAATGGGATGCAGCTGCATGAGTAACCACAGGTTACTTGGGAGTAAGATCAGGAGTAACATGCTAGAATATAACATTAATCGCTAAATATTCAGAAATTATACTGAATAAAATTGATGGAGACGTTTGGATCGTGACCTGGTTTATGTCATATCATCGGAAAGAGGCTCCGAAGTTTTCTAAACTAATAAGATCAGTGCAGCGGGTAGTAAGAAAGGCCACCATTTTACCGATTTTTTAAGAAGCTTCGAATGTCTGTATTTACCGATCTTAATAGGATACTTTCAAATTCAATTCGTATTGTGGCGTATATCCATATGCATATTCTCACCTCCTTGTTCGAGCCGTGTATATAATAATATACATTATTATTATTATTATTCCGTCTACACGCGCAGCCTCCCAAACCAAAATCATAATGTCATAACATATAGCATTCACTCTCCAGAACGTCGCATGTGATACCCGCAAAAAGGTATATCAGACCAATGATATTGATACAACTGCAACACGTCCACCCGCCTAATTCGAACCGCCATGAAATTCCAAGGTGTCCGACTTTCTGTGAATTGACGCTTGGCGATGAGGCTTCTCGCGGCTCTCTTTCTTTGTGTGACGAGGCGGTGGAGAGCTCTATTAGCTATATCTTAATCCTTTCGATCGCGATATTGAATTGATTCATATGTTTTGGATCTCATTTATGCATTATTTACGGGGTCGAAAATATTAGGGCGATGGAGATACCGGAATTTGTGTATAAATGCTGGCATTTCTGGCTGCTTAAATTCTTCTTTCTCATCACTATCCTCAGAGTAAAAGCCAAAGAACAACTGAATAAAGGGAAAATAAATCATTTCCATCATCGTTCAAACTATCTTTTCTTCCCCTCAAGTCATTGTCTAAACCTCAATTACCAGAACCGCCATTGATAAATATACTGTATCGATCATCAATCATATATATACATATATTTCGGCAAACTCACCGTCAACAACATGAAACTCATCTCTGTCTTCGCCCTCCTCGCTCTCGGTGCTTCTGTGCCAGCCCATGCTGCACCTATTATGATCAATCCTGTGGGCATTGTAGGGACGGCTTTAAAAGCGGGTGTGCATCCAGCCGCGGACTTCGGGAGCACTCTTTGTAGAGGCGAAAATGGAAATAGTCGATGCGCCCCGAACGCTGTCTCGGATTGGGTCGACGGGGCGGCTCAGACTGCTGCGAAGGCGATTGGGGATTTGGTGACTACGAATGCTGAACCTGGTGTTCAGCCCGTTGATCCTTGAACTTACCACGCTGTTGATACTATGAGGGTCAGATTTCTATATTTCTTTTCTTTTCCTATCTGGGTATTCTATGGTTTGTTGGAGGAAGGTGATCGGATCGTATTGTATATGTAGCTTAAACAATGGACAGCCTTAGGTCCCAGGTTGAAATTTTATGTGTATATACTACGTGAGAATAAAAATTTAGAGGATGTTGTACTTAATTCAGTTAGCGATCCTGATGTGAGAGTTATTATCCGTAGACACTATTAAGATCAAAACATGAATTCATGAATAGAATAGTCTCGTTGGAACAGATTATAATTTTATGTGCGATTAGATACGAAATTACTGTAAAATAACCACGGCACTAAACCAATGATGCTACTAATTATCGATTTGTAACTAATCACAGGTTCAACTTAGATGTAGACTGAATTCTGCAAGATACTACTGGTCCAGCTCCACCTGCCGACTTTGTTCGAATCCTCTGAAACAACACGAGAGTCTTTTGATAATAATGTGTTGATGTTGGGTTTAAAGATGTTTGACAAGTCTAAAATTACCGTTTGGAGTCACAGGCTCTTGCCCTGCAGCCCACAAACAAGATAACCAAAAATTCATTCGAGCAAATACAATATTCGGCTTCAACAACTGTTCAAACAACGATTCTACGAAAGTAACACCAATTATCACGAAATCACCACCGAAACGATGTCTTCCGAATCCTACCCAGCCTCATCGTACGTCTCTTCGATTTTCAGCGTGATATTCACGTCAGAATGAATGGATATCGAGGGATATCAGTGCTGATGGATAGATCTTAATTGGATATAGCGACCTATTGTGGGAACTCACCCGCAACAACACCAGCTACCTTGTCAAGAGGAAGACCGGTGGCGGTGTTAGATTGAGCAGAGATCCATTGAACTTGAGGAACGTTCATTCGAGAAAGGTTAGATTTGGCCAACCTCCCTTCCGATTCTGGAATCCTCGAAGATTTACGTGGTCTTCGATGGGCGGAATGCGGATTTGGACATGTGGAACGGAACGCTGACATTTGGACGTTTTCCCTATAGCATTCTGGTGCCGTTAACAGCCAGGTTCGTTAGAAAAGATGCAAACCCCGATATAGAAATAATCCGATGGCATGGAATTCTTGACGGTTCCGGCGATATGGATTCTTTTGTGGGAGATATGGTATTAATTTCGGGTGCTATCATTGGGGAGGATGCGTAGGCTATCGGAGTTGTCCCATCTGAGAAGGGAGGAATCTCGCTCTTGACTAAGAAGAAGTCCACCGGCTCTACGATCACCAGCTCGTACAAGCCAGCCAAGACTTCACGAAAGTATGATTTCTCGGTCCACTATTGGGGAGGAAGATTGTATAAAGTTGGAACGGACGCTGACTTTATGATATAGGTCGTACCACCACATCGTCAACGCAACCGCTAAGAAGGGATATCGTACCGATTTGCGCGAAGATGCCATCGCCCGCGCATCTGCTTTGATCAGGTCTTACAGAAAGCCAGTCAAGCCAACCAAGGAGTCGAAGCCAAGGGGCTCCAAGGCCAAGAAGGCCGCTGCTGATGCTTCCGCCGATCTGTGAAGTAGCTAGTAGTGGAGAGGGGCTGTCGCTGAGCTAGGGGTTGTTGTTATCATTTTTATATAATGCATGCTGTTGTTTCTTTTATACGCAGCTACAACTTTTATTGTATACAGTATGGCTATAGGTGTTATGCATGATGATATGATCCAATTCCATTTTTACACACTTTTTTGTGAAGACAATGTGATCAACGGGGCGTTATATGCAGGTACGGGAACAGTTGACAGAGGGGATCCAATTGATTTGATAAAGCGAGGGGTTGTTGATTTTGATTTCAATTTCGATTGCTGGACCGAAGATCCGCAAGTGATTAATAGGCCGGAATGAAACTAGAATGGCAAGATACGGCAAAGCACTATGAAGGGAGGGGCTCTAGGGGCTCTAGAGTGCTAGACTGAAAACAGCATGGCGATTTGCCTGCTATTGCAATAGATGCAATTCAATCAGTATCATATGTCCAGACATTGCAAAGAGATAACATAACGCCAAGGTTCGTCAACGGTAGTTGTGATTATAACGGATATCACGATATCCTAATTACCTGAGTATATTGCGCATTGTTGGCTTCAATTAAAGATTTAGATTCGAGCTGGTGCCGCCGAAGCCTGTCCGCATATGTCTGCGGGCCCTTGCGATACAAATTTTGTAGACAGGTCGAGCGCAACGCGGTGTCGTCAATCGTCGGCGCTTAATCTCACGTAGAATACCCAACCCAACGGAGCGGCGGAGCTTAATATAAACACCAATATTCATCTCATCTTCTTCGATTGCGATCATTTTAACTCGGATATACAGCGAACTGAGGAGTGCCACGACAGCAGGACACACGGGCTGGCAATTGTGGGATTGCATCCTAAATAAGTGCTCGGGCACGATCGGAGTCGCTATCATCTCATCATTATTTCGCACTGCCTAATCGATAGCATTGATGCATGGTGGAGAAACCCTTCGTGCCGCTGGGGCCTGGAAACACCGTTTCGCGCCGCCCATTGGTCCGTTGCGAGCGGCCGCATCTTCTCAAACACGAATCGCCATCGCCATCACTCGCTTTGCTAGCCTTTTGCCAGCTTTGGGGGGCTGGCTAGTTCGCGGTGCATGTACGGGCAAAGCAGCGCTCCAAACATCCCCTCCTATTTACCGCATATCCGGACTTACAGGCTGATTGGATGCGAAGAACGGACAACACACCGGGGCTCCCGGTCTACAAACGGCCAGGCCTCCTGTCAGCCATCGCATTGCCATCGCACCCCTCGAAAGACATGACATGATAATTGACAAGAGAGGACTTAACAGACTCAACAAAACTTCGCAGCGTGATCGCGTAAGGGTCCAAACGGCAGGGAAATGATCACACTCCGCCGTTTTGCCAGTCGTACCGGAAAAGCTCGCCAGGGAAACCAGAAGAGTCAAGTTCAAACAGGGTTTTCGCGCTTTTTTTCACGATTTTTTCACGGGTTTCGCAGGGTTGTTTCTTCGCAGTTGTCTGGTCCCCATCGAGTAGGTTCCGTGATGGTACCTTGCATGAACCGGCCCCAGGATTCCAAGTGTGATAGCCTCCTGCAGGTGACAGCAACACCTCATGCTCCTGAACCCATTTCAGAGCAGCTCGTTTCTCACCGAGAACTGCTCGTTCTGGCATGGTGATTCAGGTACGAACGAATGAGAAGAAACCTGTCTCCTATATCCTGCTTCTTACCAGAGCCCGTCTATACGTCAAAATCACAACAATACCCTAGCGACCCAATCATTGCCAGCTCAGCTCCACTGGCAGCCAATGAAATCCAGACTTGCCTCTGGCCTGTTTGGTGGCTGTGTGCGAACAGGACAAAAAAAAAAAAAAAAGAACACCACCATGATGCCTGCCTTATGTGATCGGTGTCTGATGTGGGTTCCGGTTGTGGAAATAAACGTGACCCGGCCCTATGTTCCATTTGCACCTTTTGACGGAGCTTCGACCACCGTCAAAAAACGCTGGGCTGAAGTAGGTGAGAAATAAGGGACCTCAAAACCACATGGGCTCCCATCGTTGGCAAACGGTCCCTCCATTCCTCCCATCACGTTTCCCTTATTCCCTATTCTCGATCCCTTCCCCCTCCAGCATCCTTATTGTTTTTTGGGTTTCCTTCGTCATCGACAATCGTTGAAGACGAAATTACATTCTTTTGGAATTTGCTTTGCGGAATCTGTGACGGGGCTGTCCCAGCTTACTGTCTTCGGAAAACTCCAGCATCGGTGGAAGGTGTGTTTGAGAAGGAGCTTCCGGGACGAGGGTGACCACGAATCAGCTAGTAGAAGCACCTCAACAGCCGCCATCACGATGAATTTTTAGTAAAAAAATCTGCAAGAAAACCAAAGTCGCTCGTTACTTACTTACCTCAAACCGTCACTCCTTTATTTTGCTTTACGATCCCTCTACGCTCGTTTTATCGCAACGCTATAGACAGCCAGCCATTCTTTATTTGGTTACGTCTTTTATTTTATCAATTCGTTGATTCTTTTATTACTTGGAGTATTCGCAGCCATCGCATTCTCCGTCCACTCATTCCTGCCAATCTAACGCAATTCTGACGCCCTGATCTTTTTTATGACCACGACAACTTACTTTTGATAAAATACGAATTCCATGCCCGACCACGACAATTGTTGGTGAATGACCGTTTGGAATATATATACAAAAAAAATTATACTTGACATTTGACATCTCTTTTTAATCCTTTGGGCTTCCCGATAATTTTATACCTTTTTTGAGTTTCTATTTTTCGGATCAATCAATTTACACAAAGCACCCCATACACTACGACAATTATATGACAATGGCGACCGAGAGACGGCGGCCTCTCCACCAGCGGTCAAACTCCCAAATAAATTCTGCTGGGATCAAAAAAACCGAGGACGTTTCAAGTTCGCTAGCGTCATCCCAGACCTTGTTCAACAATTTGTCGGGTATAGGGTGGTCGCAACCATCCCACATTGATTTCTTTGAGGCCGGCCTTCCATCAAAATACAACAATGAAAACGAAAACGTCCCCTCCAGAGGGACAAGTGTTACAAGTAAACGAACCGCGAAGACGGATCGCAGTCTGTCGCCTGAAAAGAAGAATGGTGGGAAGTTAGCCCTCCAGGTTCTGAGTCGCAATAGTTCGGTTAAGAGTTCGGACATCAGAATTCCCTCAGGTCCGCCGCCTTATACGTAAGTCTTAATGGTTTTACTCTCTTACAATTATCGACTCGCACAATGTTTCTTAGAAATATACCCACAAGCCCAAGCCCTCCTTTTTTACCCCTCCATCCACCCATCTTTCCTTCAGATATATGAGTTATCGCGATGGGTGGTGTTCGCCCGCCCATTTTTCTTAAAATAGCCATAAGCGAAAAAACGTAGGCGCTGACAGATAAAATAGTGGTCCCCCGCAGGATACTTCCACGATCAGATTCGTCCGCAGGAGCCCTTCGACGAATACTGCGCCCAAAGTTACTCCAAAGCCGTCGGCGTCCACTCTTTCTTCTGTTCATACTAATAGTAATACTTCCAGCGACCCCGCTGACCACAATCGTTTCCCATTGTATTCTTTGCCAAACACACCACTTGCTCCTTCAACATCGTATCCCGAGCAAGATCCCAGTTTAAGTCCCAAACAAATCACTGGTATCGACCAAAAACAAAGAAAGCGATCGTTTTCTGCTTCAACCGACGAACCGAAAACCTCTCTCGAAGTAGATATCACTAATTTCGTTCAAAATTTCCCACCTCCCCCAATTCCAGAAACCCCAACACGAGGAACCTTCAGGTCAACTATTCGCTTGGTCCCTCACAGTCCACTTGGCGCAACCCCAGTCTCGGGTCGCTCAAGATCAAGGTCTAATCCCAGATCCACTACCACAGGTACCCGTAGCAGATCGTCAACTACAAACTCGGGAAGCTCTCGCGCTCGGTCTCGTTCCAATTCTTTCCGAAAACAGCGCCGTGGTTCTGTATCCAGGGGATCGAGCAGGCGTTCAAACAGTTCCTATATCGCAAGTATCAACGCCATCGGTCTTCCTCCTACCCGACCGCTTCCGACTCCCCCAGGGCAATCGCCTGTTCTGCTGATTGAAGGAGCCGCTGAGCCGCTTCCTTCTCCTATTGGTCTCCCATTGCCAAAGTTACCCAAGCCAATTCTCAAAAGGCCAAGGACATTGCAAGATATTGAAGCGTCGAGTCCTGATGTTACCCCACCGATAAATGCAGCGCAATTTCCCGAAATTCAACCTGCTCTCTCTTGGATTCTCGAGACCGAGCAGCTCAAGGCACCTGCTCCGCTGAAAATCAACAAGCCGAAGCGTGCGCGAATGCAGGCGCCAGAGGATGAAGGCACACTTGCGACCTCAAGTCACGGCGCAAAAGTTAATGGACTTACCCGTTTCGATACCAACTCCTCTCAATCTGTTTCCGAAGCCGGTACCAGTTCGAGTGGTAGCGCACCTCCCCCAAATGTACGAAATGTCAAGGGGCGTAATCCACTGCTCCTGCGAACGGATGGCCTCCAAAGCCAGAGAGCTACAGTTTTTTCGCCTGCCGAGTCGTCTGCTACTGGGTTAAGAAGGAACTCGAGCAATCCTTCCTATTACAACGGTCTTGGTGTTCCCGAATGGGCAAGGTGAGACAAAAGCCCCCTCCGCAACGGTTTGACAGGGGCAAACATGTGTCGGAACAAATGTGTGCTAACATGAAACGATAGAGTATATTACGGCCGTGGAGCACCTCTGCCTAACTTTCAAGAGGAAGATGACGACCTCGCCATCACAGCTGTCCGGCGACCCAAACCTGCCCATCTACAACGCATCAACACCCACATCTCTCACGCCGGTTCTATTTGGATGGGGACCCTCAACCCCGAGGGCCGCGATCTCCAGGATCAATTCAACCAGCCTCGTCTTGACAACTTCCCTGTAAATCGGTCCGAGCGCTTCAACTTTCACTTGATCTTAGCTTGTGTTGGATTTGTCTTTCCACTCGGTACGTCTTACAATATTGAATCATTTGCGTTTAATTCGGACTCACTAACAGATATCCTCGCTCTAGCTTGGTTCATTGGCGCCTTCTACCCTCTACCACAACAAAAACGAAGGGAACGAAGAGAAAGACAAGAGATCAGAAGGGCAGTTCAAGGTGTTGTAGCTCCACAGAGCCGATCCTCCCACGTTCGCGGTCCTAGCATTACGCACTACGATGATAGCGTCGACACAGAGTCACTACCAAGCTTCACTACCTTTGAAGAAGGCAGAAGATGGGACAATGCCAGATGGTGGAGAAACGTCAACCGCATCCTGAGTGTTTTTGGAATTCTCGTCCTCGGTGCCATCATTGCGCTCCTGGTTGTTGGCCTTAAGCGACGACACACATGATTATTGTCAGCAGTCGACAATCCAACATCAACCGACCAACAGGACAACATTTCTGCACTTCGATTTTCATGCCAGGTCCCTTGTTTGCTACCAATATCGGATAGGATGTAACACAACAGCGAAGACCGTTTTAATTTACGAGAGTTACACCAACATGCGGATTTCTGCCTATGGCAACAACAACAAGAGTGTCGAGCTCCTTTGGCACAAACTCGTAACAGCTTGGGTTTTCTGGATTTACCTCAGCAACGTATTTATTTCACTTGTGAATATTACATCATTCTTTTTACTCGGGATTTTTTAACCTTTGCATTTTGAGCGATTTCAGCATCTTACTTTCGACCAATTTTCTTATTTTTGAGTTCAGTCTACTTTTTTATCGAATACCCCGGATTTCTCTTTTGTCATTTGTTGCTCTTTGATTTTACAAAAAAATGGTGGCGTCTTTTTGTTTTATTCCCTTTGCGGTCTGGTCCATCTTTGCAACATGAGCTTTATATTTACGGCTTATACCACGATTTCCCTTTCCTCCTTTTTTTCGAATTTACAAACACATTTCCCCTTCCCTCCTCTCAATATCTATTTATCGTCTATCATCTGCTTTTGTTGCGACTGTCTTGATTTGCTTTTTGTTCAGACCAGGTTTAACAACCGAAGGGTTATTTGCTAATGCTAATCGCCCCTCTCTTTCGCTCGTTTATCTTTCTTACACTCGTTACAATACCCCTTTTTTTATCGTTTGACTTGTTTTGTTTTCTTACTTGCTCGTTTACGTTACGTTATAAGAGCATTCAATGCTCTTTTGTTTGGTTATGACCATTTTGGGTTATAGGAGGTGGTAGGGAACTAGGTGACGAAACACGACACGACATATCCATCGATGGTTCGGGGTTAGCTTTTTTGTTTTTTGTTTTTTGTTTTTAACGACCATGGGTACGGTGTTTCCTTTCTAAGGGGATAGTTTGTTGGAAGGATTTTTGGTGTGTGTGTGTGTGTGGGTGTAATCCAGGTTTCACTTGGATGATTTGTACGATAGGATAAAAGTTAGCCTTTTCGATTCTTCTAGCTTGGTGCTGATAGCTTGGTATGCTTGGTGAACAATCAAGGGTATGAGCTCGAAGCACCATTTCACCAATTCAAAGGATGGGGTCCATATCCATCCGATTTTACACAGAATATATAAATCTCGCATAAATGATCTCAACGAGGCGTGAATCAGACTACTTTTGTGATGTGTATATACAAGTAATATAATGTACAGAGAGAATCGAAGAAGTTTTACTTCTATGATATCTCGAGAGGTGAGAATGATCAGTCCGTTTTCCCAAAAGGCCGATGGTAAATATCCGATGCAAAGTACCGCTCGTCCGTTCTTCGTTAATCAAAAAAGCCCCCTCAATAACTTATGGAGAAATCCTGAAACTTCGAGACGGGAAGAGGTGGGGGAAACCCTTTTCCCTCTAGAACTCCCAATTTCTTAAAATAACTATCCCTACTACTACTCTTTAGGTCGTGCGTGTTCGTGCTCTTCGATCGATCGGTGCGGGGGGGGTCATGTGTCATCATATGTATTATACGGAGTAAAACAAACAAAAATCCTCTCTAAACTCCAATTATAGATATGTCGATGGTACGGCGTACGTGATTCCAAAATCCTTTGTAAGCAACAGCCTACGCTTCATATAGTCGAGAACGGCGCTATCCAAGAAATGTAACGTTTGGTTGTCAAAACGCTTTGAGCTCGCTCGAGCTCTACCTTTAAATTAAATTAAAAGCTACCCCGTAGCTGCTCCAGGTGCTTCAACACGGTCATTTGGGAGTCAATGTACCGATCGACGCAGTTCTCCATGCAGGGTCGTTCGTAGGAGTCCATGTTTCCCGAGGATATCTTGGAGGTGATGCAGCGCTTCCAGCACATGTCTGTGAGGTAGTGGACGGCTGGAGAATTGAAAACAAACAAACAAAGACGGGTTAAGGTTAGTGAATGTTTTCGATTGGGTGGGTTAAAGTATGCGATCGAGTATAAAGGGGGGGATTTATGCACATACTGCTTTGGATCTTTGCCTTCTGAGCCTCGTTGGTGATGAACTGCTGCAGCTCCTTCTTGTCATTGGGGGAGAGGTCGGTAAGGTTGAGGTCGCCAGTGCCGGAAGATGAGTCCATATTGGGCGGGTAGGAGGTTTGTTTGGGTTTCTGGAGACGGCAGCCGTGTGATCACGGACGTTGAGGTGAGGGGAGGATGATTATGATTGTGAGTATGCAGGAGGTGGGATGTTGGCGGGTTGGTGATTGCTTTGGTCGTTGAAATTTCTGCTTGGTGTTGGGCGAATTACCGGATCCGGCAGGGTCTGAAGCGGCCGATGAAACGCACGCCTCCTGCAGCGTACAGGTCGACTAGGCTCTCTATTAGTTTCTCGACAGCTCCACAGCTGCAGACGAGAATCACACCTGCTAATTGGCAAGCCACTGGAGAGCGCCCGAACTCCAAGTTTGACACTTTTGGACAATTTGTATTTCTCATCTTTTGTTTGGCGGTCGAGACCTCTTGATATGCAAATTTTCGGCTGTATGCATGGGCTGGCTGCTGTTAGATCTCAGTGGCGTCAGGTCAGATCTGATTACAGACATGCAATTACCCTATTTATAACTCCTCCGCCCTTATCCAACCACTTTCTTTGAACGGGCTTTCAGTATTTCTCAGTTACTATGTTGTAACCTGGACTCATCAATCTTGCTTTTGACCCAAATGTTGGATAATTTGTGTTGTGAAATCACAGTATGGTGATCCACCTCATATATACTTTTTATCGGTCTGTATGTAGATGTGACAGGTGTATTTTCGGGCTTCTGTATTCAATATTAGTTTGCGAAGGAAAAATATGTGGATAGGGAGCTCTTAGTGACATAGGATGTCTATCAATCTAACGCTACTTAGGACCCTGGTAGTCAGGCATTTCAAAGACTACTAGAGTTCAAAATATTTTGCTCCTCTAATCGAAGCTCGAGCTTGTTTTACAGCTTCCTGGTTTCGTAGGTCGAAATAGACATTCATTATTATGATCCATCTGAGTATGTTCGTCTGTTGCTCAACTCATGTTTCGAGCGTTTCAGTCTCGGCAGCGAATTCGTGAAATCTTTTAAATGTGAAGCACCGTGTTTTACCAGTCATCTGAGATACCGGATACGTTTATACAATGTCTAGTTCTCAAGATGGATTTTTGCGTCTATCATGTCCCAGCTGATTGTGGCGTACGAAAGACCTCAAAAATCTTGAAAAGCTATGCCGCGATCGATTGTATCCGGCAAGGGGAGGTGAACTTACCCGATTTGGCTGACCAATTGCTTGGGAAAGGAACAACGAGACAATATCGGGAGTCCAAAATTTTGGTTTTTCTTGCTTTGGTTATCGAAAACCTGTTTAAGTTTTCAAGCTGAAGAGTAGCTTAATTGGCATAGATCTTGTTTCTTATTTTTCCACCAGATCTCGCGAATCTGGAATTTGATCAGCAAACCGATCGGGTAGGACTTTCCAGCGGGAGATTATATCTCCGCATTCGCGCATCATTTCGGCCCAGCTGAGGAAACAAATCACAATATTGTGGGTGATTGGAGAAAACTACACTTGCCTCTCTCTCTCGTCCTGTAGCCCCAATCACACAAATCACACCTCTTGCTTGGCGAGCTGTGACGCTGACGAAATCTGCACAGGGCTCGCAGGGATCCGGATTTGTAAATAAAAGCTAAATGCTTGAGGGAAAAATATACCTGTAGAAGAGATAGCTCGAATGTTTTTTGAAGATCTAGTTGTCTTGTACGACCTCGAGGCAAGCGGGTATACCTGCGAGCTACCCCCCCAGAGATATTAGCTAAGTATGAAAGCGCCAATACTTGACTAACTAGTTTCGACACCATTTATGCATTGTATTGCATCGTGACCGACCAATTGATTCAGATCCAACTAGTATCAAACTGGTTTCCCAAGAATAAAGAATCTGTCCAAACCCTATTCATATGTGCATTACCTCAAAAACTTGTTTGCAATGCTCGCTAAGATCACTTGCGGCCACGGATTTCAAAAATCGTACCAAAAGCAAAATTACTAGCTACCCCGGATTCACGGGGTGGGTGAGCAGATCTCTCTAAAAGTAATAAGTGCTAGCAATCTCCATCCCATGCATACAGGAGAATGCAATGTTAAACTTTTTTGTTATGACGGTATCAGCCCCTTGGATTTAGACCTAAGAGGGCTGAAAACCCGGCAGCCGACGTTGCTACGGCCAGGCGCGATTAGGATTAAATTGGGTTAATTTGCAATGTTTTCCGTGTGACATCATTCAGAATTTTATTCATACTGTTACTGAAGGAGCCGACCTCTTGCCATGGGATGTGAAATATAAAGCTGCTTCGATTCCACAATCAAATTTCCAATTCGCAAAGTTCGTCCTCCCATCGAAAGTGCCCGGCAACTAGCCAACGGAGATAACTCGATCTATTAATCTCAAAATGCGGTCCTTCCTCACTATTATAATTTCTCTATGCTTTGCCCTTGCGATCGAAGCCCGGTTCACGGTTCCTGTTTTTGCCCATGTCGTAATTGCCGACCAAACTAGAGGTGGCGGTAACATTCCGGATGCGATGGTTATAGCACAGGTATGTCTGGGTGTCTGGCTAGACTATATGCCGATGTGATATTGTACAAAATAGCGTTGCATCGCAACTTAACGACTTGAGGGAGAGTTTTCTTTGATTTTTATTTTTTTATTTTCAAAATAAATAAATAAATAAATTAAAAAATGAAAGTGAAAAAAATATGGAAAGAAATGAAACGAACATACCAACTTTGAGCATATGATGAGGACTAGCAAGTGATGGGAGTTAACATATGACGTTCTTAACTAGATGGCCGTTCTGAACCAGGCATTCGCCCGTTTTGGTCTCAGCTTTCGACTTCAGGATATAAGACGCACCTTAAACCCGACATGGGCGTCAGCAGCGGAAAACAGCCAAGCTGCGATCTCTATGAAGAATAATCTACGTGTAGGCGGTGTGGAAACTTTGAATCTTTACATACGCCCTTTGCCAGATGGGTTACTCGGTATGCTATGTGCCTCCGAAATGGCACCTCTAGAAGCGTTTCGTCTCTAACACTTTATCCTTTGTGATAGGAACGGGCACTTTCCCAGCGGATTATGCACGCGACCCTAAGGTTGATGGATGTGAAATTCATCCTGAAACCCTTCCCGGTGGGTTTCAAGTGAATTATAACCTTGGTAAGATCGCAGTTCAACAAGTTGGCCACTGGGTCGGTCTTTATAATACCTACGAGGGTGGCTGCTCCAGTCCGGGAGACTATGTCGATGACACTCCAGCTCAAGCGACACCCGGTTATGGCTGTCCCATAGGTCGCGATAGTTGTCCTGGTGGGGGACCTGATCCTATAAGTAACTATATGTCTGGTAGTTTTGATATTTGTAAGCTCGACTTTACAAATGGACAGGGCAACCGTATGGCGCAACAACTGCGGCAGTATCGTGGAATCAATCTATTTTAACTCTAGATATTCATTAAGAGTTTCTATACTGATTGATTACAGTATGGTGGGGGGTTTGATTATTTTAGTATATTTCTGCAATATAAGTATTTAGCACTGATAATTTAAAATATCGTCCCATCATTGGCTCGCAGGCCGGATGCCGTAAAATATCATCCTATGCTCATCCTGTGCTCGTATCAAGAGGTATTGGACTAATGGCAATTTAAAATATTTGTTCGCCTCGTCAACTACAAATCCTGCAGGATACAAGCCATTTACGAGCAAATGGCGTAACGCAATCATGTAATTCTGAGAAATGTCGTGTGACCAAAATGTTGGATATTTTGCGTTGTGGATGTCGCCGGGAAACTGAAACTCGAACCTTGGCGACCTCCCTGCTGCTTTGCTGTGGCTGTGACCGGCCGAACCTCCCAAACTTCCTCCTTCCCTCTTCTTTCCGCATCACCAATTCTCCTCCAACAATCTCCGCCGTTAGTAACAACCCAGGGGAAGCGCACCATAAAAAAAGACAAGATGCGTCGCGGGTTCGTCTACTTTCTTATCGCAGTCGGCATAGGCCTTGTATACGCCCTCTACAGCTGCTCAACCCTCATCTCCCTTCTTTTCGAAGATGTTTCCCGCGATTTGATCCCGAAAGCCGAGGTCGAACTCGAACAGGCCCCAGAATACGGAAACCGCCCAGCTTTGATCCCCAAGATTATCCACCAGACCTACAAGACCGCCGAGATACCTGATAGATGGAAGCTTCCCACGCAGGAGATTAGAGATAAGCATCCGGATTATGAATATAAGGTTCGCCGCCACCCGTCCTCATCGCTAGCGAGCTATATCGAGAGAAAAATTTCGGAAAGCTCGGGTACCATTTGACGGAATAATTTTTTTGAAGCTAATATGGGGAAATACAGCTATGGACAGACGAGTCTGCCCGCGCGTTTATAGAGAAGGAATATTCATGGTTTCTCGATACATTTGACGGCTACGACCACCCGATTATGCGAGCTGATGTCATTCGTTACTTTGTCTTGCGAAAGTTTGGAGGAGTCTATATTGACATGGACGTGGTAGGCATCCACTCTCTCTTTAGTGAAAGTCGAATAGGCCTGATTACTAATCGCAAGTGTATTACTCTAGGGCTGTAAACGACCTCTCGACCCTCTTCTCGCATACCCAGCCTGGGCACGCAAGACGGAACCAACCGGTATCTCCAACGATGTGATGGGCGCTGTCCCCGAACATCCCTTCTTCGTCCGTGTGACAGAATCACTACAGAGTTACGATAGACACTGGGTTTTGCCGTACATTACGATCATGGCCTCGACGGGTCCCTTGTTCCTAAGTATTATCTGGAAAAAGTGGACTGGAATAGACCTCGATGAGAATGCGAGAGTGAGGATATTGATGATGCCAGAGCAGCAGCATAATGACTGGAGTTTCTTCAGGGTCTATCGCGGCAGCTCGTGGCATACGCAAGACGCCCAGACTATCTTCTGGGTAAGTATTCAGTCTTCAGCTTTCGGTAGTTGGGTTTGTGCTGACATGGATCGTTTTTCTTACTCAGATGCGACAACACGTACCCCATCTCGTCATTGGGGGCTTCGCACTTGCTGGGATAATAGGATACACCGTTTATTGGATTATCCACCGACCTCAAGGTTACAAACAGGTAGACAAGGGAACATACGACGCCTAGAAGCGTCCCCCATAGATTCCTCTTTGCGAAAGTGGAGTGTTCCTGAACGTTCTATTAATGACAATTCCCTCTTTGGGTAAATTACAAGCAGGACACTCTTCTCAATTGTATTTTTTATTCTTCCTTTTGTATGCATGAATCATACCTGGAGTTGTTCTGTTACCGGTCTCACCATCTAGAGATTTTAGGAGACTGTTTCTAGTTTGATTGTTTGGGGGGGAGTTTATGAGCAGGCGAAACAAGGACGGGGATTAGATCTTCCGCCTATGATATTATTAATGCGTAATGAGGCAGATGCGGAGATGATCTTATTCTTTGCGGTTTGAAGCTGTATTCTTATATTTCTTATCTCTCGTTTGTACTACCCCTTTGCAT
The DNA here is from genome assembly GCA_036971675.1 of Orbilia ellipsospora. Lineage (NCBI taxonomy): Eukaryota > Fungi > Ascomycota > Orbiliomycetes > Orbiliales > Orbiliaceae > Orbilia > Orbilia ellipsospora. Next base: position 984,791 of record JAVHJO010000003.1, read on the forward strand.
GAAGGAAGGCGTTTTTGTTGGAGATGCAAGTTGAATCTGGTTTTTAGATTTTGAAAGAGTTAGAAGTGTAGGGTGTTAAATAAACAATATAACTGAAATTCCTAATGTACAGAAAAAATATCGTGAATTCATTCATAATCAATCATGTAACCATAATTTAAATCGCCAGCCGAAGAGTGTACCATTCTCATCAACTTTTATAAACGCACTGATGACTAAAGAGACGGTGATAAGCAGGGCTCGCAACTATGCGGAAATCGAAGAGAAATGGGACGAAGCAGACTATTCGCTGTCGTCATACCGTCTTCTCCCCGGATCAGCGCTATAACTTCGGCTCCTGGTCCTACTCCTACTCCTTCCACCGCTCAAACTCCTCGAATCCCTTCTCCTTCGCTCCCTACTTTCGCTCCTACTTCTCGACCTACCGCTTCTACTCCTACTCCTGTCCCGGCTATCATAACTACTGCTCCTCGACCGTGACCTCGACCTGCTAACACTATCCTTATCCCTTCCCCTCGCGGCAATCGCATTGCCACGTCCTCTGTCACTCCTACTCCGACTGGGACTCCGACTCCTACTCCTGCTATCACTTCTATCGCGCCTATTCCGCCTCCTAAGCTCCGCATCCCGCTCCTTCTCCCTGCGTATCTCCTCCTCCACCTCCTTCTTCCTTTGTATTTCACGTTCCTGCATGGCTAGCGCTTCTTTGGCGGCGAATTCCTCCTGTCGTCGGACTTTCTCCTCTGCTTGGCGTTTCCAGTGGCTGCCTTCTTCGTAGTCTGATGAGATTTGGAGGGCGCGTTGGAGACGTGCGTTTTCAGCTGTATTTTTTCAAAAAGTAGGTTAGTTTATTGGTTTACTCGGATCTATATCTGAATTGAGAGGATGGAGAGTTGTTGGCGTACCCATTTTTGCTTGCGCTAGTTCGTGGACTTGATGGGATTTCAAACCGCGGGCGTCGACCCTTTGCGAATCCAACTGGGACATCATTGCGCTTCGAAGAGCTGAGACTCGTTCTTCGATTTCATCTTCATCCATTCTATACATACAAACGTTAGCCAGTTGGCTCTCTAGATTTACCTCTCGCTACAAATCTTACCGCTGCGATATAACAAAAGCAGCAGTGCAGAACAAAGCAAAGAGAGGAGTATATAAAGGTTGTATCAACGTACCCTTCATCCTCAAGCTTATCTCTCAACTCCAAACATTTCACTTCCACGTTGCGTTTCCGATCATGATCCAGAATCTCCTTATCCGGCTGTCGCTGCTTGTGTTTTTGAAACTTGTCGTAGTCTTTCGGGTGGTATTGGGTGTTAGGGTCGCGTGGACGGATGTGCGAGAGGTTTCGTTGGACGTAGCCGGAGGTACCGCTGCCACGGGGGGTGGAGAGACCGACGTTGGAGGACATGTTTTTAATCTAGTTCTCCTGGTGAACGCACTTTTTTGGTTCACCGGAAGTTGGAGGTGGAGGCGGAGATGCGATGAAGATGAAGTTGGAAATGTTGGAGTGATGACCGATGGAGCTTTAAACGTTTAGCGAGAAAACACGCGAATTGAGCGCATCTCGAACAAGCGACGAGAAACTTAAACCTTCGAAATTTATACGTTGCTATACTCGCTCCAATGCAATGTCACCACCGCCCACCGATACCGCACCGGTAGCACTATCGCCAACCTCCCTTGCATCCCTCCTCGCATCCGAACGAAATATACTCCACCTCCTCGTCTATAAATCCAAAAACCAGCATAAGAGCTCCCTCTGGTTCAAATGGCTTCGAATGCTCAAAAGCTCAATAGAACGGATAATATCACATCTACAAGAAACATACCAACCCACGTCTCCACCGTCACCAGCACACTCGGATACCTCATCCTCCAACGATGACGAAGATCCTAAAGATGATGGCAATGCTGCCAAGCTACAGAACCTCAAGATAACCCTCCTCAAAGACGAAATCTTCAAATCCCACCTCTCCCGTCTGCACGTCGCGATAATACCAAACGCCTTCACCGCATTCACACACCTCATAACCTCCACACAATACGCGGGAATAGGGATGGTCGCACTAGCATGTTTAGCTCGGGTTTCTACTCTCCTACAACCCTTCACAGAAGTAGAAAACACAGATATCGGTATTGATATCAAACAACCGCAAGCCGTCAACAACGACGAGATATTGAAGACCACCAACGAAAATGGAGAAAGAGAAGGAGAAGTGGAGGATACAGGAGAAGTAATTTCCCGAGATACAACCCACATTATCACTTCTCGTATTCGAAAAACACCCACCGATCAAGTTGATGGAACGGATGCGACTTTGAAACGGCGAAAGGTTAGAATATCGGATAATCAAGAGGATAGTAGTGATGATGAGTTGTCTATGCTGCCGGAGAGCAATGAAGATGTAAACCAGAGTACGAAGAGAACAGCGATAGACGACCTTTTTGCTGATATTTGAGACTATTTGTAAGATACGTTATATTAATGACGTTGTATATTAGATGGTGTTTTTGGGGGTGTTCATTGGGAGTTTGGAAGTGATAGATGGGCAAATATATAATCGGATAGTGGAAATAGGATAATTCGACAATTGTTAATATATACTTCTACGATTTTTCTAAAGGTGATAGGTATCTGTTAGTATTGGCTAGCCTGGCCAGCTGGAGCTCGTGCTTTAGTTGAGATGTCCGCACTTTGTATATAGGAAACTTTTATTCATTCAATCTAGTACTTAATAAATGTCAAGTCCAGTCACGGCAAAACATGCAACCAACGAACGAGATGATCAAAACTTTAACCAGCAGCACAATTTTCACGTCAAAATTGCAAGGAACCCTCATTTAAGAGAGCATCAAATATTTGAAAAAGGGTTAAAAAGGTTGGTTTTTAATTGCCCATTTCTCAACAAACATTCAAAGCATTTTTAAAGAAAAAAGAGGTGGTAGGAGAAGGTGGTAGTGGGTGGGTACAAAAAGGTTTCGGTGTCCAGGAAAGAAAAAAAGACAAGTAAAAGTGAAAAAACAGGAATATTTTCTAGGTAACTAAAAAAAGGAGAATGAAAAAAAAGCAGCACAATTATAAAACGAAGAAACATGTTTTGCACCTTTTCTAAAAGCGAGACTTAGAATCTTCAAAAATTTCCGAGAAAACATTGAATTTTCCAACTCGTAGCATAAAAACAAGTGAGCACTAGTTTTTCCAAACAACTGCGCCTTTCTTTCTTCCTCCTCCTCTTCCTCCTTCCACTTCACTCGTTCCATCTTTCCCTTGAGATGTAGGAATAAATGTTGAACCAATATAAAAGTACGCTTAGAAGCACTTGCGGTGGACCTAGACAACCGATTCGTTAGAATTATCGATAAATAATTATTCCAAGGAGAATTTGGACATACAATGCTTGGACCGCTCTCGTCGTACTCTTGCTTGGAGATCCACATCTGTTGGAAGGTGGACAGGGAAGCCAAAATGGAACCACCGATCCAGACGGAGTATTTACGTTCTGGTGGAGCAATGATCTTGACCTTCATCGACGAAGGAGCAAGAGCGGTGATTTCCTTCTGCATACGATCAGCAATACCAGGGTACTAAAAATTGAGTATGTTAGCAGCTGCCATTGTCCATAAGCAATTGTAAAAGAGTTGAACGCACCATAGTGGTACCACCAGACATGACAATGTTTCCGTAGAGGTCTTTTCTGACGTCGACGTCGCACTTCATGATGGAGTTGAAGGTGGTGACGTGGATACCGCCGGATTCGAGACCGAGGACGGATGGCTGGAAGAGAGCTTCTGGGGCACGGAAACGCTCGTTGCCAATGGTGATGACCTGACCGTCGGGAAGTTCGTAAGACTTCTCCAAGGAGGAGGACTGGGAGGCGGTCTGGATTTCCTGTTCAAAGTCAAGAGCGACGTAGCAAAGCTTCTCCTTGATGTCACGGACGATTTCACGCTCGGCGGTGGTGCTGAATGTGTAACCACGTTCGGCCAAGATCTTCATGAGGTAGTCGGTAAGATCACGACCGGCCATGTCGACACGGGAGATGGCGTGGGGAAGGGCGAAACCTTCGTAGATTGGGACGACGTGGGTGACACCATCACCGGAGTCGAGCACGATACCAGTGGTACGACCGGAAGCATAGAGAGACAAGACGGCCTGGATGGAGACGTAGAACGCTGGGGCATTAAATGTCTCGAAGACGATCTGTGTCATCTTTTCTCTGTTGGACTTTGGGTTGATGGGAGCTTCGGTCAGGAGAACTGGATGTTCTTCTGGGGCAACACGCAGTTCATTGTAGAAGGTGTGATGCCAAATCTTCTCCATATCATCCCAGTTTGTGACGACACCGTGTTCGATGGGGTATCTCAGGGTGAGAATACCACGCTTTGACTGGGCCTCATCACCGACATAGGAGTCCTTCTGACCCATACCAATCATGATACTAAAAGGTCGAAGCATGTTAAAAAAGTATTCACCATCTTTGAAGCTTGAATGCTAAATAGATGCACCGAGAAGGGGAGTTCGTACCCATGATGGCGAGGTCTTCCGACAATGGATGGAAAGACGGCACGTGGGGCGTCATCACCGGCGAAACTAGAGCAAAGAAAGTCAGCAAATTTTATTTTTTATTTTGTTTTATTTATTTTTCTTCAGCAAATAGGATGTTGGAATGATTTGAACTTACCCGGCTATATATTTGTCAATGCATCAGTATTGCACTGTCAACAGTATGGAGCTACAAGACGAGGTGGAGAGGGGTTTACCTTTGCACATGCCTGTAATACGCAACGTTATAAATTAGAAATCTAAGTTTTTGAGTCTAAAAATAGCTATTTGGAGCTTTACTTACCGGAACCATTGTCAATAACGAGCTGGAGAACGAAAAAAGCATCAGGTTAGCAAAGTGGTTGTCCTCCGATAAAATTGAAACCGTGTTTTCCCAAAGGTGGGGCTGATTTTTCTAAGGGAAGACGAGGTAACTCGGAGAATGGACATACAGCAGCGACTTCCTCTGTAAAGCCGGAAAAAAGACAACGAGTTAGCATTTCATCTTGCAATCAATTATCCCAAGCTCAAAAACAAGACCAGACATCGGAAGAGCCGATGTGGTCGAAGCTAGAGCTGGTAGATGGGGTCAGAAGAGGGGTTTTTTGTGAGACGTACCTTCCATGTTGACTGATTACGATCTGTCGCGAGAAAAACGACGTCAGCAAAAACGAACTGCCAGCAAGCAAGCAAGCAAGCTTTAGGAGAAAGGGGAGGAAGGGAGAAGCATTGGAAGGGGAGATGGAAGTTTACATTATTAACGTGACTCGTGAGAAAGGATAAGAAATGCAGATGGAGTAGCGATGAGGAGGAAGAAACGGGGTGATGAAAATGGGATGGTGGTAGATGGGAATGATTAGAAGAAGAGGAACAGAACGGAGTCGACGTGGTGGGATTTTAATTTGGGGAGGCGAGCTATCAAGCAAATCAAATAAATCAGGGGAGGGGAAGAAGGGAAGCGGAGTTGGGTTGACTTGGTTGGCTGTGGGAGTTGGGTTGAGAGTTGGGGCTGCCGGGGTTCGGTTGAGTGGCTGCTGCTGCTGCTGCTGCTGCTGCTGCTCGGGGCCACTTTCACATCACACAGACAGACAGACAGACAGACAGACAGCACAATACCATGCTCAAAGCACAGCTCAGAAGCTATTCCATGCCCATTGCAATGCTGCTGCTGCTGCTTACTCTCTCTCTCTCGTACAGCATGGACAGGCAATGCAAGGCGCCAACCACAGGAAATAAGAAAACATTACTATACGACGAAATGAAAGCTCAGACGATCGTGAACAGCAATAATAATCATGATTATTATTCGAACCCCCCCCGGGGAAACACTCCCATCGTCCTCTTCTCTCCTCGCGAGCAGCTTGCCGAACAGGCAATCCAGCCATGCCCACGACCCTATTGCCTTCGGAGCATAGTGGAGCCCTACCCCCAGCTTCTTAGCTCAGGTAGCTCCTTAGCTTCACCCACTGAAAAAAGCCTCCTCTCAAAAAACCTTCTCGAACAACGAGGCATGAAGTAACGAGAGGAAAAAGCCATCCAACGGATACATCCTCTTGTTCCCGTTGCTGGCAAGTGCAAGCCAGGCACTATACCTCCAACCAGTATAGCTAGACGAGACACAGACAGACGGAGCCGACACCCAGCGGGACCTAACCAACCCCAGATCCACGAAAGACGCAAGACGTCTTTCGAGACTCCCCGTTCGTTTCTCTTGTCGTGCCCGCTTTTCACACATCATGCAAGCTGCAGCTATGGTGCTTCGCTCGAGCTTGGAAGTGCGAAACAACCTAAACCGGACGGAAAGAAAGAAAGAAAAAACTTTGAGGCAACAAGGGAAAAGAAAATATGCAAATAAGAAAACCAAAACTCACCGTACTGAAAACTTGAAACTGGAACTGTGAAAAAGGTTCTATAAAAATGCGAGATGCGCGGGACGCTTCGAAGAGGGGTTGAATGTTTGTTTCGAGAAAAAACGAAAAAAGGTTTGAATAGGAAAACGACTTTATAAGCTGCAAGCAAGCTTTGTCGGATTTGCTGCTGATTTCTTGGCTGGGATGAGATGTCCGGAGTATATATAGATTTTATATACACCACCGTATATCCCTTGTCTTTGACTTTCAGCTCGTCGAACAAACAACGTCACCTTAACGGCAAGCAAGCGAGTTTCCTCTTCGTTATTTTTTCAGGGCTGAAAAAAGAGAATCGAAGTATAAAAATATATTAAATGAATGAGGCTGGAAGAATCGAAAAGTAATATTTTATATTTTTTTTTGTTGGGGGATTTTAAATCGGGTTTTTGGTTTGCAGAAAATAAGAAAGTGACCGGGGACTGAATCGCGTGATGTTACGAAGCTGTGTTATCCGATGGCCTTCTAAGAAACTCTCTTCACTCTGGTTGAATTGATGAAGCTTTTATAACTGAAATCACGGTCTGGGGGAAGCTCTAGGTTGATATACGATTACGGGTGCCCTCTACGACAGCTGTCATCGATTGAAACTTCGGCCTAGAAGCTATCTGATCTGAACGGGCACCAGACTATCTCCGACGAGTTCAACTTGAGATGAAACCCCTTCTGAACATCACCAACGTCGATTCAGCAAGGCGGAAGCCAAATCTACGAAAGCCTCTTGCGTCCTCCTGGCGGATGAATACCATGCGGCTTTGGAACCAAGTTAGGCTTCTCCACCCTGACCCGAAATGTCAATTTTTCTCGTCGACCGGCGTCAGTTTCACGAACACACGACCCCGTTTAGCTCTTTTGGGCAATTCATAGCTCCGGCAGTGAGAGCATCCACACCAGCCTCCCAGCCGGAGCGCGGGGCAATTCATCGAACTGACAGTTTGCCAGGGTGAGAGTGGAAATTACAGAATAGGGTTCGTACGTAACTTTGTTTTTCAGCCTGGTCGAACCGAGCAAACCGAGCATGCGTAAGCTGGTCGCTTCTGCCTGCGCCCAACCCATAACCCTACAAAACCGCAAAGGCTAGTCAACCAAGAGAGAAAAAACTTTCATTCATGCTGTGCTCACAAAGTATAGGCTACAATATTTATGACGACGGAGGCTTAAATTCCCGGTGAGAAGGTGACAGTGTATACGTATCGACAGCTTCGCCGCCAATAATGAAGACCAACTTGGCACCAAAGCCGAACCCATGGGATATGGGATGGTTCCAACAGGATATGCACCTAACCGGACAGCTGCAGCAAGGACCTTCCTTCTAGAACGTCTAGCTAGCAGGCTAACCCTTGATATCAACATCACTATTCTCTGCCCAAATATATGCAATAACGCTTCCTATACCTCCATACTTACTCCCAATAGAATAGATTATAATGCTAAAAGTCTAAAGTATCAATCTACAAACATCCCTTCGTACTCGGCACATCATTCCCTCCCGTCCTCGTCGTCGCCTCCCGGATCGCAATCGCCAAAGCTTTAAACGCCGATTCAGCCCTATGATGGTCATTTTTCCCCCTCAAACAGTCAACATGCATCGTGATCCCCGCCGCTTGTGCGAAACTCTCCAGCAGATGTGGAATCATCTCGCAACTCAGATCACCAATCTTTTCGCGCTTTAGGTCCAGTTCTATGACCGAGTACGGACGGTTGGAAAGGTCGACTACCGCTCTCGATAAGGCCTGCAGATTTTTATTAGCAATTGGTAAATAGTAGGTATTTTAACTTTTTTAACGATAATGTGGTGAGGTGGGTAGGTGGGTAGGTGGGTGTTGTATAGTTACCTCATCGAGAGGGGCGTATCCGTGACCGAATCTTTTATATCCTCGAATCGGGCCTAACGCCTGCTTGAACGCCTGTCCTAATGCTATTGCTGAGTCTTCAGAGGTATGATGATCGTCGACTTTACCATTTCAAAGAGTTAGCAAGTTATATCTCCCAACCCAATTGCCATACCTCAAACAATACTATGCAATAACACAACAATAACAGCAATGATATGTATATGTATACGTAAAGTAAAGAATGGGGAGGAAAACATACTATGCAAATCTCCCTGACAAACCATCTCCAAACTCCACCCCGCATGCTTCGACAGCGCATGATACATATGATCTAAAAAGCCAATTCCGGTACTAATACTCTGCACATTCCCGCCGGAAACCTGACTCGCATGTCCCGTGGAAGTCTGTTCCCCTTCTTGAACCCGTAGATTGGAGGTGGCGGTGGTGGTATTTTCGATATCGTCATCGGGGAGGGAGCCGCCGTCCAGAGACAGCTTGATTTTGATTTTGGTTTCGTTGGTGTCGCGGGAGAGAGTTGCGTAGCGGGGTGTTGCCATTGCGAAGTCTATCAGAGTTTCGAGGCTCAATTGAGGAGATTTGAATTGATTTTGGTATATATGTAATTTTGAAATACTCTGGGATGTGGGTTTTTGTGATATAAAAAATCGGATGAAGAGGTTTTGATGGAGTAATCGATATTTCGAGGTCCGTCTATCGGCGCTCGCTTAGATCCATCCCACCAAAACCTGGTCGTTACCCAAACGTTGGCATTGGATACGATTCGATTGGCCGAACCAATATTCACTATAAAATCTGAGGTTCGAAAGAAAGAAAAAACTACGTGAGATGGAATCCATTCTCTATCATATTCTCTATCATTCAGAATAGGAAAGGTAAAAAGGCAACGAATGGTAACTACAGATCCAACAGCCTATGAATGAAGCAAAATATATGTATGTCACAGTTCGATAACTTGAGCCCCATCCTGCACCGGTTCCAGCACCTTCCAAATACAATGCACACCCTCTTTCGCAAACCTAGACAATATTTCATCAGCAATGCTTTGGAAATTCTCGGTCGCTAGGGCTAGGATAGTGGGGCCGGCGCCGGAAAGACAGATTCCCAAGAGACCTGGGTGCGAGTTTGGTGTCATCGAGGTTAGAATGTCTGGTAATGCGGGTATCTAATACATCCCCATCAGTATCCCCACAATATCTCTGTTATTAAGTCAAGAATACAATCTTACTAATGTCTTCCTGTACGGCTGGTGAACCTTATCCTGCATCGCTTGGTATATCAATTCCGGATCAGGAGGAGAACGAGTCAAAGCTGTCGTCAAAACCGCCAACCGCTGCAAATTGAATATCTACCCGCACGTTAGCACTAGATAGATCGATCACAGCAAGTAACAGAAAACATACTAAATCCTTCTTTGAATATTCCGTCGGCAACACCCCTCTAGCCGTCGCGGTCGCAACCTCAAAGTCAGGTATGATAGCAATCGCCTTGATCTCCTTCGCCCACCCGAATCGGATATGATGCCCGATGCCGGTCGGTGGCTCGGGCGGCCTGAGTCCCGTATCCAACCCACCAGCCGGTTCCGGCAAAACCTCACTCAACGGGATCTCCTTCCGTTCGGTATCCTTGGGATCTAGCTCTCTTAGATATGACCCGACAAAGCCTCCCATCATCGTAGCTGTAACATTATCCGGATGCCGTTCAATCATGAGTGTATAATCCATCATTCTGTCCTTCGATAACCCTAGCTGTCCCACCGTGTTTCCCAGCATGACACCCGCCACTACTGCGGCACCCGACGAACCTAGTCCCCGGCCGAGAGGTATGTCGTTGTGGATGTGCACGTGCGTGCCGGCGGGAAAATCGCGGATGTCATGACATTTGAGGACGTAGAGAGCGGTACGGGTGATGAGATTGTGGTCCGGTTTGAGGGGCACCTCGCCGGCGCCGTCGCCTTCGTAGGTGATGGTGCAGTTATGTTCGGCGTCTGGGTCAGTGGTGGTGAAAGTGACGGTCAGGGTGAGGTAGATTGAGAGAGCGAGGCCGACGACATCGAAGCCGGGTCCTTTTGAGTAACTCTCTCGGAGTTAGCTTTTATATTTTGTATTTTGTAAGGTGATGTGATCGGATTTCGATTCCATTTTTATGTAATATGGATGGGCGAACCTATGTTTGCGGAGGAGCAGGGCACCTCTTTATATATGAGATCATGTTAGTGAATTGGATCGGACTGGAATGAATACGAAGGGTGTGCATGATATGATGCCGGGGGAGTGGAGCATACTGATGGTGAATGGTTTCAGCGTGCCGGCCATGCTTGATTATATATCCCGGTACCAAATAAACTGCGCAATCAATAAGGGATCAATTGAAGGTACTCCAATGCGACGACGACGATAGGAAGTGAGGAAGAAGAAGAAGAACAAGATGGCTGGATCCAAGTGAAGAATGCGCGCGACGACAGGCTAACAAAAGTCCGGCCGATTCGGTGGAGCTCGACTGAAACAAAAAGATTGGCCGCCCCGCCAGTCCAACAAAAAAAACATCCCACCTTTTAAGCTTTGTATAAAAAAACCTTTTCAACTTTTCGAAAAACTTCAACTTAAAAGCCAGAAAAGATGATTGGAGACACCCCGCTGCGAATTCTGCTGGTCGGTAACGGTGGTAGAGAGCATGCTCTCGCATGGAAGCTCGCACAGTCCGATCGCGTCGAAAAGATCATTGTCGCTCCTGGTCCGTATAAGCATCCCACCTCATCTATGACATAATGATACATAAAATCTAACAAGTACATATAATCAATATAGGAAACGGAGGTACTGCTGGATCTGTTCCAAAAACTTCAAACAAGAAAATCAGCGTCACAAATTTCGAAGCCCTCGTAAGCCTTGCCGTCGAAGAGAAAATAAACCTCGTCGTTCCTGGTCCCGAAGTACCCCTCGTCCAAGGCATCGAAGAACACTTTCGCAAAGGTTATCCGCAATACCCATTCAATCCACCTCTATTAATTGAGGACATAAAGTATTAATACGAGCAAATATAGTCGGAATACTATGCTTCGGTCCTACAAAGGAAGCGGCCCGCATGGAGGGCTCCAAAACCTTCTCCAAAGACTTCATGAAACGACACAACATCCCGACAGCAGACTACAGAAACTTTACAAACCACGATGAGGCTGTCGAATATATCAAATCCGCACCCTACAATGTCGTCGTCAAAGCTGACGGTCTAGCGGCCGGCAAAGGTGTCGTAGTAGCTACTTCAAAAGAAGAAGCCCTCGACGCCGTCGAAAAAATCATGATTGGCAAGATATTCCAGGAAGCTGGTGAGCAGAACCATTATTTCTCCATACAACCCTTCTATTTCTGATGAGAGTGATATAGGCAGCGAAGTAGTCATTGAAGAATGCCTCGAAGGCGACGAACTCAGCATCTTAGCCTTCAGCGACGGATATACCATCGTTCCCCTTGTCCCAGCTCAAGACCACAAGAGGATATCTGACGGCGATAAAGGCCCCAACACTGGCGGCATGGGCTGCTACGCCCCTACCAAAATCGCACCCCAATCCGTCGTCGACGACATCACAAAGAGAATACTGCAACCTACGATTGATGGTATGAGACGAGAGGGCATGCCATTTGTCGGTATGCTCTTCACCGGCCTCATGATGACCAAGAGTGGTGCGAAAGTACTAGAATATAATGTCCGCTTCGGCGATCCAGAAACCCAGACCGTTCTTCCGTTGTTGAGCAGAGACACCGATTTGGCGCAAATAATGGTCGCATGCTGCGAGCACTGGCTGGATGCGGTTAAGATTACGATCGAGCCTAGATTTTCAACAACCGTAGTTGTGGTCGCTGGTGGATACCCTGATTCTTACGCTAAGGGTGATGTGATGAAACTGGGACCGCTAGAACCGGGCTTGGAAGCTACGCTATTCCACGCAGGAACGAAGGAAGAAGACGACTTGTTGAAAACAGACGGTGGTCGAGTCATCGCTATCAATTGCATCGCTGATGATTTGGAATCGGCCGTGAAAAGTGCGTATAAAGGTGTCACCGCCATCAATTTCGCTCAAATGTACTATCGAAAGGATATTGCACACCGGTGAGTTCTAATATCCTTGATATCACAGTATCATTCGCGAACTAACGGATACTAGTGCATTCCGACAAGAAACTCCCGTTGAAGAGGGTCTCACTTATGCTTCGGCAGGTGTCTCAATCGATGCTGGTAACGCTCTAGTGGAGAGAATAAAAGCGTGTGTCAAATCCACAAGGCGTGTAGGCGCAGACGCTGACCTCGGCGGCTTTGGTGGGGTCTTTGACTTACCCGCTGCCGGATACGGTGGGCCACTAATCATTGGGTGTATCGACGGAGTGGGTACTAAGCTCAAGGTCGCCCAAATGGCTGACAAGCATGATACCGTCGGTAAGTCTCACTTCACCTGCCTCCCATCCCTATATTAGGTATTGATAGTGGAACAGGCATCGACCTCGTCGCAATGAACGTAAACGATCTAGTAGTCCAAGGTGCCGAGCCACTTTTCTTTCTCGACTGCTTCTCCTGTAGTAAACTTGATGTTGAAAAAGCTGCCGGCTTCATCTCCGGTGTGGCGGAAGGATGCAAACAAGCCGGGTGCGCATTAATCGGCGGCGAGACAGCTGAGATGCCGGGAATGTACCAAGCAGACGACTATGACGCCGTCGGAGCTGCGGTTGGTGCTGTGACTAAAGAATCGATATTACCAAAAATGAAGGATATGGTTGATGGCGATATTTTGCTCGGGCTAGCCTCGAACGGAGTGCACTCTAATGGATTCTCGCTGGTGAGGAAGATTATCGATATAAACGGCATATCATACCAATCTGAAGCGCCGTGGGAGGCGGGTGTCACCGTTGGTGAATCGCTGCTGACACCAACGAGGATATACGTCAAGCCGCTGTTGAAGGTTTGCAAGAAGGGATTGGTGAAGGGGATGTCACATATTACTGGTGGCGGGTTGACAGAGAATATCCCGCGTATGTTGCCGAAGGATATGGCTGCGATTGTGGATGTGAAGCAGTGGAAGTTGTCGAGTTTGTTTAATTGGTTGAGGTTTAAAGGGAACTTGACGCATCAGGAATTCGCGAGGACATGGAATACGGGCATTGGTATGGTTCTTGTGGTGAGTGAGAAGGATTCGGAAGCCGTGAAGAAGGAGTTGGAGGAGGAAGGGGAAACAGTTTATAAGATTGGATTTTTGAGGAAGAAGGAAGATGATGGAGAGGAGGGGTGTCTATTGAAGAATTTGCAGGAGTGGGATTCGGGTTTCTCGGTGTAAATTATGGGGTTCTTTTTGGTGTGTATAAACGGAAGGTTAGCGAGAGAGGGGCATAAAAGCTATTGCATTTGAAATTGTATATATTTTGCCAAATACAAAAATACGAACTGAGAGCTTCAAATTTAACTTGCAAGCTCGTTTTATCAATAACTTAAATTCTAAAACTCCAAGCAGCAGTAATTTGGGTTGCAAGACTGTAAAGGCAAAAATGATTAGTTGAACCGCGGCCACATAGTAAGGAATTTATTTACAACTTCTAATGGAAATACCATTAACTGTGACCGAACTTGACGGTCAATTCATAGGAGCTTTCTAATTAGCAGGGCCAATTGGTGTCAAATGGAGCGCAATACCAGATGTTGTAATTTATTGCGCTTGTGTTGCCCAATGTGGATACCAAGTCGTCCATATCTTACGTACGTGCAAGGCTTCAAGCGCCCCGCACTCCAACGTCTTTTGAAGCGTTTCGAACTGACTAATGCACCTTGAAATTTCCGAAATTTCCGAATAATCAAAATGGAATCATCTATACCTTCTATGGCGAGCTCATCTCGGTAGGTAAAAACATCTAGAACTTTAGGCATGTCACGTCATTTCGAAATTTAGAGATCAACCTTGATGGATCCTGTGACGAATCTAACTTGGAAATCGATTGACACTTGAATAGATATGAAACCGCAGAAGTTTCGTCGCGGGTGATGGTTGAAAATGCCTCGAAAGAGCGACTGGAATATACGCAGGAGAAATTCGATAGCGCGGAGAGTAGTATGAAGACGCTTAGTATGAGGTATACTTTTACCCTTGTCATTTATCTTACCTCTCCCTTACGTTTTATATTTTGAATTTTGAATTTATTCTCAAAATGAACGGTTATATATTAATGATATATACCTACAGGGAAACTTCTATATCAGACTCTACAAAAGAATTATACTGGAGGAGAGACTCTAGCGCATCCATGGACACAGATGTGACAAGATTCCGACAACAACAGAAAGTCTTCGTCCCAACCGAAAGCTCACCATTTCTTCCCGACTATACGCTGGACAACTACCTAAGAGCAAACCCTAGAAGGAATCTCTTTTTCTGTGTCTTCCGGAAATCTTACGTCCTAAAAAGCGACGGCAGAACCAGACACATAGGTCTCATACCTTCCAACCAAACGACGCTTTGGATGCCAGATAAAGCAGTTGGATATCTCTATGAAATAGCTGCTTGGGGGTCTTTGATATACCACGGCCCGTTCCAGGACAATGAGAATGACTTTCTAGCGTTTTGGATGCAACGATCGGTTATCAAGCCACTAAAGAATCCAATTTCGGATGCACATTCGTTTCTGTACCTTCCTTGGGCAACGAATACTGTTGAAGGAAGTAATGTGATCCGTCTGGAGTCCCTCCCCAACGCTGAATTCAGCGGAAGCAAGCCACCGAAATTCCAAGCCATGCCAGCGTTGAGAAGTTTCCAGGGACCTGAGTTGATACAGGTGGTTAGTACCGAGAATGACTCGGGCACGTGGAAACGCATATTCAACATTCCAGGATACAAAGCTCGCAGACATTTGATAATACCGTCACAAACAATACAAAATTATACTGGCATGATGCTACTCTACGCCAATGTTACGAAACTAGTGGCGTTTATAATCGCATCGGGGAATTGCAATCCGGCAGATGTAGCTAAGTTTATGGTTCCGGATCCGAATGAATCGAAGATTATTATGTCAACGAGGTATACGAATACAAAAGTGTCTAAGGGGGAAAACTTTCTCAGTGATTATGCTTACCCGAGCATAAAATTACGGATGCTGCCGAGTGAGTGGGAGGGACAGGGTTGGATGTATACAGAATTGATAGGCTTGGATGTACTAGTTTCTTGAATTGCAAGTTATATAGTGCTTTTCCGGCTCTCGGTATTATTGTAACCACTAGGCTGCCTGAGAATACTACTACGATGTAATTCAAAGGCAAAGGCCATGTCTCTAGTCGGGTCGTGGGATGCTCTGAACTCTATATTCACGTCACACAACAATATATAGAACTAAGACTCACAACTTTCCCGCCAAATCAAGCGAGCATTATCCAAAGTGCAGGCTCGCAACGATTACAAAAGAAGAAACCTGCGAAAATATCAGGAGGTAAAAAGCGCAAAAATATAAAAAGAATATCCAATGGTGCTGCCGCCGGGAGTCGAACCCGGATCGTCCGCAAATTCTGAGCTTCACGCTCGGTGGGAAACGAACATCATACCGCTAGACCACAGCAGCCGACATCAGTTCGTGCCCAAAGATCGTGCTATCAATGATGTCGAGCTGCGGGCACCAATCAAATGCCTTGTTGGAATTTTGCAACGACAACACATAATGTATAGAAAATAAAGTCCTAGAAGGATATAACTATCTCGTACATGAGCCAATTGATGGTAATCAAAAAACGAAAATTCTTTTCCTTATTCATAGCCTATCTATATGAGTATTGCAAAAAAAGAAATCTATCGACAGCAGCGGAAAAACTCCGTATGAAATTTGAAAGAAGAAGACGTTTTGGGAAATCTCGAACCATGTGAGCGCGCTGACATAACCATAGTCTATCAAAACAAAAAAGCAAAACAAAGGGTCATAAATCGTCAAAAGTCGTAACAGTCGTACAATTGGGAAAAAAAGATAGAAAAAGTTCGATCCCATTCTAAAATCCCAGCCTAATCTACCTCCGTTCGATACCTCAATCCTGTGCCATCTAATCACGGCGGAATCTGAGCTTATAAGCATAAGCATCATCACTTGGGCTCGGACTTGCACTCGCTGGGGTAGTGATAATGACACTGACAGTACCCGATGTAGATATCGTCTTGCCGTCAGCATCAGTAACAAACTCCGTAGTTGTTCCAGCAGTCGGTCCAGGGGTAGTGACTGTGACCGTGTCTTGCGTTGGCGCCGGTCCCTCTTGCGTGCAGGTGATGATAACACTGACGGTACCAGAGGTAGTCACGGTTGACCCATTGCCGTCGGTGACAAACTCAGTTGTAGTACCGGGGGTAGGCCCCGGTGTCGTGACCGTCACCGTTGGTTGTGCCGGGACGTTGCTAGGAGGCGTCGTGATAATCACGCTCACAGTGCCAGAATTGGTGACAGTCGATCCATCTTCATCGGTAACAAATTCTGTTGTAGTGCCGGGAGTAGGCCCTGGCGTGGTGACTGTGACTGTCGGCTGAGGCGGACCGTTGCTAGGAGGAGTTGTGATAATTACGCTCACAGTACCGGAATTTGTTACAGTCGATCCATTTCCGTCCGTTACAAACTTAGTGGTTGTTCCAGGTGATGGGCCTGGAGTTGTAACAGTAACAGTGGGCTGCGGCGGGCCATTGCTAGGAGGAGTCGTGATAACGACGCTCACAGTACCCGAATTTGTTACAGTTGACCCGTTACTGTCGGTCACAAATTCAGTGGTTGTTCCTGCAGAAGGACCCGGTGTCGTGACTGTGACTGTAGGTTGCGGTGGGCCATTGCTGGGAGGTGTTGTGATAATTACGCTTACGGTACCAGAATTAGTGATAGTTGATCCCTTGCTATCCGTAACGAATTTTGTGGTTGTTCCAGGGGACGGGCCTGGAGTTGTGACAGTAACTGTGGGTTGTGCCGGGCCATTACCAGGAGGAGTCGTGATAATTACACTGACTGTTCCCGAAGTAGTAACCGTTTTACCCGTGTTATCAGTGACAAAGATGGTAGTAGTCCCGGGTGTAGGGCCTGGGGTTGTGACTGTGACAGTTTCTTGCTCAGTGTCGGTATCAGTTTCGGTCTCGGTCTCGGTCTCGGTCTCAGTAGGAGTGTCTGTGTCGGTCTGCTCATCTGGTGGTTTGCCGGTGATGATAGTAACATCGGTTGGAGGAAATTTTTCTTCATCTGGGCCTCTAGAAATATTTCCAACGGGGGGGGCGGGAGGTGGTTTAACGATTATGGGAGGTGCTGGAGGTTTTCCGGGTTTCACTTGTATGGGAATGCACCCTCCGAATGGGCCATTGGGCGCCGTATTCTCGCATCTGACCATACAGATATTTTTCACGCCGCTATAGGTACCGGTACAAGTAAGATCCTTGGGCATTTGAACAAGTAACTGAAATTTAGTCAACTTGTAGGTGTTAATGCCTCCAACGCCTGGAATATTATTCAAAATAGTCAATTGCGAGCTGAACCCCTTTCCGGAGCCACCGCGGTCGATTCTGCAAGAGTACGGTCCGGCTCCATCACCGTTAACCTGATGAAGCAAAATATCAAGGTAACCACCGGGCGTGACAAGAGGGATTTGCCCTTGTTTAGCGTACTGGTTGGTCCATGTGGCGATGTTAAGAATACCTTGTCCGTAGAAATTCTGTGGCATCTTGCAGCACATCGATTGTTTCTTAGCACCTGGATCCATGTCGTAAAATAGGGTTTGTTCCACAAAAACGGTTCGACCGCACCCGTTAGTGAGCTTAGTGCGACAAGCCGCACAGTTGTAATCGTAATGCGGACATGCTGTGCAATTCTTCTTATAGCACCACTTCTTTTTGCCGGCCTTCTTCTTCGCGCCGGCCTTCTTCTTCTTCGCACCGGCCTTCTTCTTCGTGCCAGCCTTCTTCTTTGCGCCGGCCTTCTTCTTTGCGGCTTTTTTTGCAGGAGATGGGTCTCTCTTGACCTTCTTCCCACATGCTACTCTGCAACCCTTGCACTTCCTGTTATAAGTTCCCATTTTGCATTTTTTACAATTCTCGTTTGGTCTGGTTGGATAAGAGAAGACAACCGTATCAAGCTGGCCGGAACTCGCGTGAGTATCTGTGCGAGCGGTGCCTGCACGGAAACCAAGCGCGTGGCCTACGATACCTTTGTTGGCGTCTCCGACAGCTGAGAGGATGACACCGTGGGCGGCGACAAGCTCCGCACCCGTAAAGGCGGAAAGCAGGAGCCTACCGAGATGCATCTCGATATCTCGTCTAGTTTAGGTTTATGGAAGTAAGATAGATAGAATCCCAGGCGGTGTACGAACGAGAAGAGGCTAATGTGAGATAAATGAATGTGCAAAATGCATCAAATGCAAATGGCGCTTGAAGGAAGCTGTTGGATGATAGGGGCTTACTGAGGCACGAGGATGGATATAACGAAGATGGGCCAACGGTGCTCTTTAAATATTTCACTGAAAAAAAAACTTCAAAGATGATAGAGTTAGAGAGCAGGGATAGCTAATGGTTAACAGTTAGTGTGCTATGGCACCCGATTGCATAACTGAGATTGCTTGATCAGTTCGAAGATACTTCGCGATATCGCATGATTCCCCTGCCTCTACCAACTCGAGAGGAACATACAAGACTAAACCTTATGATTGATTCTAGGAATCTAGAGGCAGGAGATGCCAGACCGCGTGGTAGATACCAGGCGCATCGATATATCGATAAACTGCAGCGCGATCCAGTTCAATATTAAATTTCGACGATCAAAAGATTTTATTGTCTTTGAAGACCCAACTGGGAGAGCCAAGATATGCGCCGATAAATCTACTTTATGATTTCCGCGGTGATTTCACGGTGCTTCTGGACTGTTTGAGTAACACCGCGCAAAGAAGCTCAGAAATTATCCAAAATTCCGATTTGCGTCTACCCGAATAGGTTCTTACATTATATTACCCGTCTTGGAACCGCATGTAAATTACACTTTAATCCTATTATTATGGGGACGGAAGCCATAGTTAATATAAGGATACACTAATAATCATTAAATTTAATATTATCAAGCGGGTTCGAGAATTCCTTTCCGCTTGCAGTTACTTTTTGAAAACCTTAACAAAAATCCTTTTCTGACCGTCCTTTGTGTGATGACAAAGCTCGTTAGATTCGATGAGTGGTGCCTGGGGCATTAAGTTCTACTATTCCAAGTTTTCGGGACTTCTTAGTATTCCCGGGTAGAGTATCTTTGTTGTTGAGATTTCGGCTCACGTCAAATTGCGAGTGCGAACTAGCTGTGTCGGATATCGCTCCGTAGGCTATGCATCATGGATCGCAATCGGGGTAGCTAGAAGATAGGATTTCAAAAGCTCAAAGATAAATAAGTATCTCGAAGAATAATCTTATAACCTTAAAACTTGGCGATTTCTTGAAACACCACTTTCGGTAAGACTATACCGTATAGGGCAGCTTGAATTTACCTGCTCGAAAACAAGACCCTCAGGAAAAGGGATGCTTGATAAACAGAAAAGCCAATATCCCGCCACCAGTAATGACTCCGAGTATATTAATTCTATTTACGTAGTGTCTAGAGCAGCTGGAGCCCGATATCAAATACTGGTAGATACTTGAATGCATGAAGAGTATCTAGAATTATTCTTCCACTCGAGCTTTTTTTCCGCTTTCGCCTATTTCCTTATTTCTTTGTGTATAAACCGAATATCCGCATAGGTGAGATTTTAAGCTTAAGTTATGAGCGTGTGTTCCAATATCTACTTAGACCTGGTTATTCGCAATAAAGCGAGAGGGGAGGGCGGAGGCTAATGGCGCCCATTAGACGGCTCCTAGTTTCCGAGGTCTAGCTTAGGTTCGAATAGGTTGTTATATGCCAGTATTTCATTCATACATTGCTTCGATCTCAGACCACTCATGTCAACATTGGCGTTTCTGCAACGGGAACTCCAGCCACAACGGAGCATTTATATTATTCTTATTATTTGAACAAGGCAAGGATTCTATATCTAGCCAGATTACCCCAGGCTGGTTCAATCTAACCGATTGAAGTAGCGTGCTGCATTGGTCTGAGGACTTTTACTTTATAAGGTTCGGCTTCATAGTTCACACCTTAATTTGAGCGTTATGCATCAAGCATAAAATCACAACCGTTAGGTCCATCTTGATCGCTACAGCTCTTACTCCTAAAATTTTGATAGTATAGATAAAACCGGTTTATAGTGATATGACACATCAAAAGCTAGGGCTGTATTAAGCTATCAGATTCCAAAGGGAATCGTAACCCACGTTTCGAGACAAGATAGCTATTCGAAGCGAATCTTCCACACGGAAACCCGGGTTGATCTTGAATTTCTTCCTCCTTCTTTATTATCAAAACCTACTTAAGCGGAATTAGAATGGCTTATGCTAATCTTAATGGATTCGCTACTTTTACAAGATGTAGGATACGGATTTATCGATATCTGGGCGCCTAGACATAGATAATATTCCGATACCGATAGCTAGAGCATCGAACCTGGATTTTCCTTTTCTGTATCTGTAAAAAGTCTTGTCAGCTTTAATAGGTATATATACCGCTAAACACTTCTAAAATTTGGTAAACGATGATATCGTAACCGTAATCGATTGAAGTCAGCTTGAGAATTGCGTGACTAAGGACTGAATTATCGCCAAAATCAACAACTTTGAACAAATCACTCAGACGAAGAATCGGTTTACCGGTTGGAGTGCTCTTGCCGGGCAGTATATTCCATATGCATTGATTTTTTTCTCTTGGACCCGGGTAGAGATGTTCGCTCGCTATTCATCTTTCGATATCGGCTTCCAAAAGCCATCCGATCAGTTGACCAGAGGTTTATGCTGCTGCAATCAATACGTAAACCAAGGATATCCAGTGTTAGCTGTTTTTCCAGCCAACTATCTTGAGGGGATATAATATGAGGAACAACATGGAAAGAAGATAATAGTTGAGAAAAATCGTCTATATAAACCATCATGTCGAACCTACCAAGGCACCTTTTTTCTTTCATCATCACGATCGGTACTCCTGTGCCTGAGACGATATACACACATTCCCTTGTTTTCACTCTTTTCTTGTACCTACATTCATTTATCCACAAGTCGGTCTTTGATACTTTCCCAAGTCTTTTCCATATCATCCGCATTATAAAACTCGCTTTTACGAAAACCTCGGAAAGTGGTGCTTTTGTGACAAGATGCGTATCAATGCGGCCATTGCCGCCGCTATCTTGAGTGCGGCTACGACCGTCTTGGCTGAAAAAGACCATAAAGGTGAACATGGTGCCTACTATGCAACCGATAAGCCAGACAGCAAAGGTTTCCCAATCAAGGGTGACGATACGGCATCTGGTGTCGCAAAGCTGATTGCGAAGAATGCGCTCCCAAAGCTCTCACCAGGAGGCACACTCACTCTCAGAGGTGATTTCACCGATTGTGATATCGATACAAATCTCGACGGCAAATTTGATAAGGAAAACTTGGCAACCACTAAAGGAGAATCTCACGGAGAACTTCTCACAATTCCTGCCGATTTGACATGCTCCGGAACATCTGGAAGTTTGACGAATATTTGCGCCTTCAAATGTGATGGCGGAAAAAGGCCTCTTCATGGCGCTTTCGAACTTCAGGCTGCAGGCTCTACGGACAGCAGCGCAACCCAAGAAAAAATTGACAAGCGCGAACCAAAAAAGAAAGGCAAGAAGAAGAAGGGTGGTAAGAAGAAGAAGGGTGGTAAGAAAAAGAAGAAGGGCCCTGACGCAGATTGTAAGAAAAAGAGACATATGTTTTCCTAACCAAGAGACATGCGGGCCAGGCTAACATTATTCATCAATAGTGACGCAGCTTTCTGGTGTCTCTAACGAGGTGCCACTGCCAAAAACCGATGCTGATGCTCCGGCTACCGCTCCAGCCACTGCTGATAGTGCCGAGGATACGGGTTCAGATGATGAGCCTGCCACCAAACTGATCAAGCGAGAGCCAAAAAAGAAAGGGAAGAAGAGGAAGAGCGGCAAGAAGAAGAAGGGTGGTAAGAAGAAGAAGAAGGGTCCAAGTAAGGATTGAGTCTACATATATCAAAGCCAAAAGTCGAACCCTACTAACCTAGAGGTAATTACAACAGAGCCAACACAAGCCGGCTTTGCTGCCGCCGACGCGGTGAATGAAGATACCGCACCAGACGATGATGCCGCTGATACCGACGCCGATACCGACACTGATGATGCCACCACGCAGACCAAACTTATCAGGCGTATTGCCTCAGAAATGCGTAACACAAGACGCATGATCACCAACTTCGAAGATCGTTACCCACAGTAGCGCTGCGTAGCCGATACGTGTCTCTAGCATATCATGTCAATTTAGCGATCAATATGTAGGACGGCGCTGGAGTTATGGTCTTGTTCTTTTTCTCCTTTTTCCTGTTTTCCTCTTTTCTGCTTCGAGGTTTAGAAAAAATGTCACTCGTTTTACTCTCTTTCATGACGACCGTATTTCATGGGTTCCCTATATAAGCGTGATATGTCCTTGACATATTTTCAGATACCCAAAACTCATATCTCTCCATGAAAACTCAATTTTCTTGTAGCAGGGTGGTCTATCGAACGGTGATATAGGATCGCGGAAATTGAAATGAACTGCTAGCTCTAACAAAAATTATTAGTAATATTATCGCATCGAGTGTCTGGTCTATGAGACAAAGTAATTCGTCACGTTATCCAGGGGTTATGGGTAGAAAATAACCCATTTCAAGGAGTAGCAGACCAATTGAAATAAAATAGTAAAGTATATATAATCCCCTTTCCTCAATTAACATATTCAGAAATTTAGTAAGCACTCGAGTGATGGTGAAAAGTTTTTAAGCATAAAAAGATAATACATCTTTATAAGAGAGAATAACTACTTCGTGTCTTTTTCTGTTTACGCTGCTCGTGTATATATAATTTCGGATGAGAGTGGAAGAGCTAAGGACAGAAAATGAACGAGGGACGACGAAATAGCCTGTTACACTCGAGTTGGAAACTCGTCGGACTCGGGGATATGCGGGTCTTCCAGATTTGGAATAAAGACCTTGCCGTCGCGGGATACAATACTCGAATAAACTCATTATCCGAGTTTTCGAAAAACCTAGCGAGGTCGAAAGTGTAACAGCGATTGCAATCGATTGGACTATCGAGCCGATAACTTGGCGCATAATCACGGAGCTTTTTGGCAAGAAGCTTTTTATTTGCATGTTTCGTTTCATGAATTCTGGGCAACACAAGCAAGGACCTAAAATACAACATATATTGTTCGTCGCGCTCTCTTCGTAGAAATCGTTCAAAGTCCTTTACATTTTACTACAACCCCTCTACTATATACAGCATTAAAGTCAATTTTCTAAGAAGCAGCATTCTAAAAAAGACAACTATCTAATCCTGGGGCTCATCTATAGGTAGATGTATATGTACATGTGAATCCAGTCGCTGCACTTCTCTTTTGATATAACTTAGGAGACTAAAACATCCATTGATGGGAGTTCCGTATACATCCAGCCGTGATTTTTGTATTCAATAAGTGGAATACGCAGCTTGATAGAAGGATAAAAGTAGTTGAAGTAACATTTAACACTTCCATTAGCTTCATATTCTGCCAACTGTGACGAAATTGAATCCCCTTGAGAAATGTGCTTGCATATAAGCTGAGGTTGGCATTTTGCAGAAGCCACAATTTGGGCGATAAGTTTTGGAAAGTTGATATAGAGGAGCCAGTGTCCCTTTCGGTCCAAATTAGCTAGAGGACGCAGGTCATGAGAGCCTAATTTATACCCCGGAAGATTAAATAGTCGCCTCCATGTTCCAGAATCTTTACCAGTTGCCGTTGCCCTAGCCAATTCTGAGCCCTTCAAAGGAATAAAAATACCTGAAGAAGTCACGTTCAGTTGGGTCTTTGCAGAGGATAGTGCCAGCGGCATCGCTTCGAGAAGCAATAAATATTCGGTCCGGAGATTTCTCGATCCATTCGCCGTCAGCGAGTTCGGAATAAAGAATGCATGGGATTCATCCTCACAATCCGGCGCCTTCAACTCTTTTAAAACGCTTTTTTGACTCCAATATGATAAAAAATCTCTATCGTTATCCTGAAACTCTCCGTGGTAAACTAGCGCACCCCACGTCGTGACTTCGAATAGATGACCGAATACTTGATCAGCCCGCCAAAGCGTTGTCTGATTTACTGGCAATACAAAGCCATCGAAGGGTGTCCTGCCGTCGCTCCGAAGAACGTATGTCTTCCTAAACACACAAAAAAACCCATCCTTTCCTGGGTTTGCCTTGAGATAGTTGTCAATCACATATTCCGGTAAAAATTCTGAGCTTTCCACGGGCCTGAATCGACGCCCTCTAGATCTACTTCCTTGATTCGTTTGTGGCGTGTTTTGTGGCGGACTCCAGAATCCACCTGTACTGTCAAATGGCGTGTCTAATGAGGGAGAAGCTAACCCAGGCTGCGGACGATTCGGTGGACGAAACTGATTATTAACAGGACTCCCCGTTGCTGGACGAGTTGGAAGTTCCGTATAGGGATAAGAACCTGGAAGTTCGCAAGGATCATCTAGATTTGGATTTCTACAGATTTAATGATTAGCGCAATCGACACGCATGTAAGGGTGTATATGCCGAAAGGAGAATCCTAATACCCAGAGTTATTTAAAGCTAGGTACTCTTCGCTGCCGTAGTTTCTTTGCAGTATCGCATTTTCAACTAGGGAATCGATGATACTAATTCTGCAGTCTCATATCTACGCATTTACACAAAGTCCTATTAACAATTGCATCTCACAACTGAAGTTTAACCAGTAAGAGATACATACCGAGAGTTATTCGGAGTGAATGGAGCGAAATGCTCCATGACGATATAGAACCGGAATAATATTTTAATAAACTAGTACCATTAAGAGTGTCCAAGGGCTCTGGTACTGCTAATCTTGAAATTTAGATAATTGTTTGCCGTCTTCAGCACGACTCGCGTCGAGGTGCGGGGTGAATGTGATATCTATACCAGCCAAGATAATCAACACATCCGAATGTTGTAATGCTGCTAGATAGAGCAATGAGGCTGATCGAAAGGGATCAATCGATTAGCCTTGCAAGTATGCGATTTTTGAAATGCAAACACCTCTATATGCGCATGCCAATGTCACTATCTCATCGCACTTGCTATTGATTAGTTGTCCTGTCTCTTATGCTAGAGATAGGTCGAAGCAAGTGCTTGATGCGTTCGTAAATGCTTAGACTAACTGAAGACTGGCATTCCATCATAACGAACGCATGTAATCTTGTATCTGCACTAAATTTGGAAAAGGAAAGGAACTCTTGAGTGCAATCTATATAGCCTCGAGACACCATAATCTAAGAAAAAGTCGCTAAAATTAAATCGAAAACAATACATCTAGGAAACTAAAACATCCATATCCGCAGGTTCGGTATACATCCAACCTTCATCCTTCCATTTTATTGGTGGAATTCGCAGGTTAATGGCGGGGTATATGTATTCTGCGGGGGGATCCTCAGGCCGGTGAGGTGTATTCAGCCTTGCACAGACCTCATCTTTCTGGCGTGAGAGGAATTTATGAATGAATTGAGGCTGGCATTTTCCAGATGAAAGGATGCGGGCTACGAGCCTTGGAAAATTCGTATAAAGAAGTGTGGTGTTGAGGTTATGTCCTTGGAATGGCGTGAGCTGAGGTGAAGATTTCTCACCAGGTAAATTATAGATTCGTTTCCAAGAGCCGACTAAGCTTTTGGCTAGAAATACCTCTAGATTTGCATCAAAGGGTTTTCGAACTAGTCCGACGGCCTCGCAGCTGTAAACCGCGTTCTCAGATTTGCTGTGTAATTCTGGTAAGGATTCTAGAACAATGAAATTGCCGGAAGAATTTCCCATAACGTAGTTTGGAACATGGAGAAAGCTATTGGATTCTAGCATCGGATCGCCTAATTCCTTGATAGTAGCCCTTTTCCCCCAGTATCTCACAAAGTCCTTCTCGTTATCTTGAAAAGGGCCGTGGTAAATCAAAGAGCCCCACAATGTAACTTCGAACACATGTCCGATGACTTGGTCCGGAACCCAAAGCGAAGTCTGATTAGACGGTAAGAAGCCTTCGTGTCTTGTCCTCCCGTCACTCTTGAGGAGATATGTTTTCTGAAAGACGCAAAAGAACCCATCTTGATCCGGATTCTTCTTGACAAAATTATCGATCACGTATGCGGGTAGAAACTGTGAGCTTTCTACAGGCTCAAAACTTTGTCCCCTAGGTTCTGGAGTCGTCGGTCCTGTTCCAGTTCGTCCCTGTTCATCCTCTCCTTCATGGAAAGTATGGAATCCGCTTAAAGTGTCTAACGGGGTGTTCATAGTGGAAGATTGCATGGATGGAGCCGGCGAGCGGGCTCCCTGTCTGTCGTTTCTTTGGAGAGGCGGCGATCGAAGTGTATTACCCCACGGCCCACTCGATGAGGCGTACCCAGGCAATTCAGCACGAGTCGACCGCGGTTGGGTATGCGGCAATTCTTCCGCCAATTCGTGAAAGTCGTCAAAGTTAGTCCTCATATTTTCAAAGTGACTACAATGTTACTATTATCGAACTACGAGAGATATATACTGATATAACTTACCTTATACTACTACGAGCCTGCGTATTGTGCACACTACTGAGTTCGGATCGCTCTCGGACAGCGTTCTCAAGAATCCCGCGCGATGAGCCTGGAACTGCAGTCTCGTATCTACCAGCGCCATATCCATTAGCCTAAGCGCTTGGCCTCTCGATAAATTATAATATCCGCGATAGATAGTCTCTCGGCTTAGATGATGCGAGCTTGTCTCATAACCCAGCTGTGACGTACTAACAGAAACTAGGATGAATCAAACAGTATCACCTACCTTACAGTATTATTCCCAGGAAACGGGGCAAAATGCTCCATATCAATTTTGAATTAGTTGATTAAGAGTAATCGAGATGCCACGTCCTTTTCTTGTTGGCGATTGAAAGGTTCAAATAAATTATCATTTAGTCAAGTGCGGGGTTTACGGTTCTGATATATATCATTTTCCCGCGGTATCAATCCTCCAACACTAGAGTTGAAATATATCAGCCTCGCAACCTCGTCGCACCTGCTAGACTTCCCGAATTGCTATTCTTGTTTATATATTAGGCGAGACCGTTAGAAATTACAGACAAGTACACAAATACTTATATGACATTGAAATGTTTACGTACATCAGTAAGTAAGTATATTCCAACTGAAATCTATAAAGCTACAATTAACAGGCAGCTCCCACCTCCTTGCTCCACCCTCAACTATACACAAATCAACATCAAGAGATAAAACAAGAAAAAGAGCCATTAAAAATTCTTTCCGTCGAATTTAAGTAACATACAGTATTGTTAGTAGCAGCTCGAATAGAACAAAAATGAAAGAGAAAGAAAGAAAGAAGCAATGCAGAATCGAAAGAAAAGGGTAGCAAAACCCCACAGGTAAATAAAAAAAGAAACCCATGCATTTCGAAATTTCTCATACGTACATACGTACACCAGCACGCATTTATACGAGATAGAGAAAGTTTTTTAAACGGCAATACCTGTGTTTGTTCCATTAATACACTTTAAAAAATAGACATAAAAGGTGGGTTTTTTTGTCCAAAAGCAAAGAGACGCTGACACTGTATTCCTAAGCAAGAACCGCCAATTCAATAAACAAGGAGCAGGATTCGTATGAATGAAAAAGAAATCGCCGTGAGTGCTTGATGTTCGTGAAGACAACTGAATATAAATAGAAGAAAAGGAGAAGACAGCTTATATGCGCTCATTTGTCCTTTCCAAGATCAACGTCTTCCAGCGTATCCGCTAAGGCGTTGACTCCATTGCCCGATTCCTTAACCTTTGAGTCCGCAGTTGGCTCCGGTGCTTTGGTTGTTGTAGGCGTGCTGATGAGATCTGATAAATCTTCAACATCGTCCTTTTTCTTTGCGGTGTTGCTGTCGATAGTCAGTGGAGGCGGTGTTTCCGTACTCCTCGACGATTGTAAGCTTGTTCTGGCAGGCGTTAGGATTGTTGGTGTGTTCGAACCGGATGCTGTCGCAGAAGTTGGCATATCTTCGAGTGCTCTACCGATTGGTCTGACAGCTTTGGGAGCATGGATTGGAGACAAGGTCTTTGATGGCATTGGCTCTCTGGTTATGTCGCCTCGAACTATTGGGGACAGACCAATCATGGGAGAGCTGGGAGAAGCAGTCCCGGGTCCGGGACGCGGTCCAACGGGTCCATTTCCAGTAGAAAGGTGGGGTGGAGGTCCCGGTCGTCGCCTCATATGTGGTGGAATCTTCCTGCCATACTTCTTATCCGTGCGTAGTCGTAAGATATCAAAATAACCAGGCTCTACCTTTGTCGTCTTCAACTCACGCAACTTGAGCTCGCCGGTTTCTTCATCAACGAACCAGTTATTACCTTCCAAATCATCAGCGACAGTAGCAAGGAATGACGCCCAAGATTTTGACACCACGTATTTGCAGTCGTAATCTCTACCAAACATAATGACCTGACCCCATTTGCCAGTCGGCCCGGGTACCAGATCGATACCAATGTTGTTGCCACCCCAATCACGCACCAACGGGATCCATCCAGGGTGGCAGTATACCTTCTGAACCGCACCTTCCGGCTGGGAATCCTGTCGTGCCATCAAAACCGCCTTGTTTAGCGTGCTGCCATTGGGTGGCGGGGGAGCCCCTCCTCGCGGACTCGAAGGTCCACTCGAAGGTCCAGCTTGTCCTGGTGGGGGAGGTTTGTGCATGCTGTTGGAAACGGCCTGTTGTTTTTGCAAATATTCCGCCCTAACTACCTGCCATTGCTTCCACTCATCTAAAATCTCTTCACAATCTAATAACATGGCTCCGAATATTATACCAGTCGGGGTCCCGCCTCTCTCCTGTCCATCGTGAAGCTGCAGGGATTCTCTGACCTCCATCGGTAACGAACAATCCAAATCGTGTTCCAATTCGTTAATATCGTTTATCGTAGAGCCCTCGCAGAGTTGGTCAAACAGTTCCGGGTAATTGTCCTCAGCCCATCTGTCAATTCTCATCCAGGAGTGAGAAACGGGCGGCGGGGGTGGGGATCCGTCCGCATTGAAGTCCTGCAGCGGTATACCTGATATCGCCGAGCCGTCCTTCGTTCTCGAAGCGGTGCTAGACCTCGAACCGGGAGAGTACGGCGCGCTAGGACTGAGAGGGGCGCCGTTGCCTGATCTGGGGCTGTAGAGGTCGTCGGCGGATGCTAGGTGGGTGGAGGATCTTGAGGCCGAGTTAGAGAGCTCGTCGTGATAAGGCGCGCCGTTTAATCGCGAAGAGACACCGTTGAGTTCTGGGTTTCTGCCGACGCCTTGGTAGGCGTTTGCGGATCGGTAAGGAGTGTCGAAGGAAGCATGTCGGTCATCTGAGGTCATAGCATGCCAGAATGTCTTCATGGCATTTGCGAAACCGCTGTTGGAGGTAATAGTGGTTAGCCGGGACATTTAGAGAAGTCTATACGCATGATAGGGTTGAGAGATCGAGGGGATGGAAAATGGATGTCGTCAGGGGAGGGAGAGCCAAACAACATACCCAGCCATGATGTGAGGACGAGCTGCTGTTTGCAGGCTAGGTCTTCGTTGGCAAAAGGAGATGTGTAAGTATCGGATATTGATGTAGTAGACTAGGCGAGTGTCGAATTGGTCGTAGAAGCCTTCAATATGGACCTGGTGATGTTGGTTGGTGGTGATGATTGTTGACGATGAGGTTGGAGGTTGGAGGAGGGAGAGAAAGGTGAGAGAAGAAGTGAGAGGCCTGGCGTAGGAGAGGTGTTGTGCCTGTTGTTATAGCAGCAGCACCTGCACCTGCACCAGACGAGAAGCACCAGAGCAATCAGACAAAAAAAAAGGAGCTTGTTTCAGTCGAGCTATTCGTTGATCTGGTAAGTACCTTTTTGCGTATATCTTCCAATCCGAGGAGTGATTGCATTGGTATATTGCTGCTAAACTGGTATATGATCATTCATAAATGTAGAAAGCGATGATGTAGAGGGGAATTGATGTAAATATCAACTTTCGATATCGTACAAATCAACTAACTCCAGCGAAAGGAGACGAAGACGAAGGCCCCTTTCCCTCCTTCTTTCTAGCTCGTCGCGGCGACGGGGGTGCACTAATTACTGCTTGGGTCCGGTTCGAGTTCACCGAATGGACCAACCGACTGATGAAATTAAAGGTCCGAACCAGGGGACCTGACGGGAACCTCGAATAGATGGATCACAATTTACTCTATCACTATCACCATCACATCCCATCTAACATTATATTTCAACCGTTGACCAAACGAGAAAGAAAGAATCCGCTCGAGAAGCTGGCAGAGAAAAACGCAGCTGCACGAGTTTGTATATACACACTGCGAAACAAGCAGACTTACTTCTATCGAACATTCAAACAAACATGAGCGCGAATTGCAGAGCGCGAAACTTGGAAAGGAAAGGAAAACTCTGCTCGATCAGGGACGAACCCCCTAAACCGGAAAAAGCATCAGTCGCCGCAGTTGCTCTGCTCGGTAAGGTTCGTCGCGAACCAGTCAAACTTGATAGCAAAAAAAAAAGGGACATCCAAAACAAGCTTATTTCTTCCACCGGCAAGCAAGTCTTGGTACTTCGTCATTGCTGCAGACGGGATAACAAAGGTGTCGGTAGCATGGTATACCTGTATCCCCTACTGAAAGAACATACATATACCGCCTCATCGATGACGGCTCTAATTAAAAATATAAATATAGAACAAAAAGGTTAAATATCGACTATTAGCCACCATGAATCTTAACTTACCAACCCCAGCCAACAGAAAACCCGCTTCACGGCGATGAAAATAAACGGACATAACACCCCTGCGCGGATCTCTGTGTCTTCTTGCTTCTAGTTGGTCCTGGCAGATTTGACCGATGAGCGAACGAGCGGTAAGACCGACCGCCATCGAGTTTTTTGTTTTTGCCTGCCAAACTCGTCGCAAGTCGGAGCTTTTTTGACCCCCAGCCCCGGTTTTTTGTTAATTTTTGACAGGCGGGTTTGAGCCATTCGCGCAATCGATCCATCCCATCCCAATTGAATATTGCTGGCGAAAAGCAATGCGAGTAATATGGTACTGGGATTTCGTCCCAGTTCTTTTTTAATATATCGGGGCCATAAATGCATTATCGAGGCTGCCGATCGAGAAAACGAGTGGTGTTGGCCTTTCCACGTGACTTGGGCCCAGGAATGGTAAATCGAGATATCCATCGAAACCCCTTCGACAGCGAAGCATACGATATCCTATCGCCATACCTCATGCAATATTTAATATAATTAGAAACTAATCGATCAATATAAACCGATCCCATCTATGTCTCGGGTCAACCCCCATTCGCCTCATACGCAGATCTCTCGCGCCCAAATCTTTAAGAGAAAGAGTAAAAATAAAATAAACTTGCTATATATACAAAGAACCAATAAGAAGTAACAATTACCATATAATACTACCGCCACTACCACTATAAAATAGAAAAAGAAAAAAGAAAAATAAAACCAAAGCGACAGGAGCACCCCTCTCCCAACCCAGACTCTCACGGTAAAAAACAATGACAATAAATGTCAGAGCAAACATACTTCATTCTATCAAACAAAGTTCAAGTTTCCGAAAACGCCCATATGTTTTTTGTACTTCGTCCACCGTGCTTCGTCATGCTAATATCGTTTTTTTATAACACCAACTGATCGATTAATATATCTCCAACGCGCCAACAAAGACAAATGAATGTCTTGAAAAGCGAGTCCATTTTACACGTAAATTTCATCTTTATTTCAAAAGCTGATAAGCATACGGACATCAATCCCACACACACACGGCACGGTATCACTATTGTGCTCGCCAGGCCGCTCTAGTTCTTGCGGAGACCATCACGCTGGCTGGCGCTGCTGGCACTGGTAGGAAGCGACGATGTCTGCTTCTGTTGTTGAAGCTTGGCCATTGTGAAGACAATACCAGAAACAGATCCTACAGCGATAGCCTATTCATAACAAAAGAATTTGTCAACTAAATCCCATCTTCTCAAGCATTCATCAATCTCCTCCCCAGCTATAAAGGTAACTTACAGTGACAGAAAAGAACGTAACAGGCGCATCGAAAAAGATGAGCCCAGAGATGGCAATTGGGATTTTGTTCAACGCGCCAACCATACTGTACGTCGTGGATGTAGTCACACGCACGCACCAAGCAGAGGTATAGCTGATAAACACGGACGAGAAACCGGAGACCAACATAGCAGTGATGAGGTTATTGCGGGTGTCTGGTGGGAAGTTTCTGGTGACGTTTTCGGTGCTCCAGTCTTCGAGGAGGAAGGTGCATATGAGGAGAATTGGGATGCTCAGGAGGTTGTTGTAAAACATGGCTATCGGATATTAGCTTATTTCATGCATAAAAGAGTGAATTTGAGAAATGAGAAAAAACATACTATCAAAATCCTTAAATTGGGTGACCTTGATTCTCTTGCGCATTCCCAAAACGTAGGCGGTGGTGCTGAAGCAGTTCATGAACATCCAGAGATACCCGGCGTTTAAAGTAGAGATCTTGCTGGCAGCTTCGGCAGAGTTGTGTCCATGCTGGGCAAGAGCGGCTTGGATATCGGCCCAGGCAGCAATGACGGATGAGAGGACGATGAGACCGAAAGAGAGGAGAGCCAAGGGACTGACGGAGCCACCGAACCAGAGGACCTCACCATAAGCGATCATGATAATGGTCAAGTTTTTGAAGATTGTGTACACAGGAATCGAAAGGTATTGAAGACTGTTATATTTTTTCCCATATCAGCAAGCTTGAAACTTAGCCGTGGACACAATTGCAAAAAAAAAAAAAACTTACGCTTTGGAACCGGTATAGATCATGCCAACCAAGAGTAATGAGATCGGTAACCCTACACGCCACAGTCAGAATCTCAAAAATCATAGATATATCCCCGAAGAATCGATGGACCGAAAAGACACGTACACTTTCGAGCTTCGTCCATGTTAAAATCGCGGTAATTGATGATCCTCATCCGCTTGCACACCTCAATGGTAACAACGCAGACAACAGACTGTACGATCAACAAGAAGAAGTTCAAGTTGAAATGGTAGCCGGAGAGGACGTATTTGTTGGTGACAGTCATGAGAATGGAAGCACCGCAGTAACTCAAGATCGCGATGATTCCCTGATTGCTGGAAACGTTTGGGTTCTGCGGCGGCGGCGGTCGTGGAGGCGGCGACATTGGCGGCATCGGGACATTGAAGTCCTTCATTCTAATATCGTCTGACTTGGACATTTTGATGGTATTATTGCTACTCGTAGATGTGTATGTTCCGAGAGTGTTCGGTGTTTATATTGGTGATTAAAGTCCCTCACAGAAGTCGCGAAGAAAAGGTAGCAAAAAGGAGTGATAGAATCGAAAACCAGGGACGACGACAACGACGAAGCCGAATAAGGAGCAGGAGCAGGAGCCGTGGAAGAAGCTGGGCTATCTGTCTCTCTGACTGGCTGGGTTGATTGGACCGGGGTGGGTAGTGGAGGTGGTGAGAGAGGACGAGAGGTGTGTTAGAAAGAGGAAGGAAATAAGGAGCAGAGGTTTAGTTAACAAATAAGAATAAATGTAACGTTGGTTTTGGCGATGTTTGATCTGTTCAGTTCGTTCGGCCGCTCCAAAATTGCCCATCCGAAAAGGAGACGACGTTTCAGCCGGACAGCCCTATTCGCTGCTGCCAATTGCCATGCTCTTAGCTACAATCGTAGTATATAGGACACGCACTATTCGAATCAATTCTGGGCCTATATACAGATACTGAACCAATCGATGCGCTTTCGGTCAGTTCACAAAACACTCTCCATATTCGTCTCTCAATATCAATCTCTCGAACTAGGTTTACGTCAACATCGCGGATTCCAACCCCTGCCCGTAGCAACATAGCCTCCCCCTCCCCCAAATTTTGTTCATTTCCGTGGCACCGAGGGCGCAGGGAGTTAAAGAAACTAAATTCCAGTGCAGCGGAGGAGATTCGATTTTCAAGACAAGACCCGACATCCGAGTTTTTTTTCTATTTTACCACATTACAACACACATTCTTTGGAGGAGAATTTAGGAATGGATGAACGAGTCGCGAACTTTCTAGACACCAGGACGGATAAAGCCAAGGCGGACGACTCGGACGACGAAGATGCACTATTAGAGGAACTAGAAAGAGAACAAGATGATGTGCTAGACGGATTACGAGAAAAGCGTTTGCAAGAGTTACACGAGGAGTACGTGCATTTTTATACCGTCAGATATAAAATATCCTGCTAACTGTACATCAAATGTGTAGACTATCAAGAGAAAGAAAGATGAAAGCCGAAAACCAAGGCGTATACTTTGAAACCATGACTGAAAAAGAAGTCATGGATCTCACAACGTAGGGAAAACGCCCTACACTATATGCATAGCAACATATTCTGATAGTCACATATCTCAATATCCAGATCACGGAAATACTCCCTTGTTCATTTTTCCCACCCTGATTTCCGCCGGTGTAAAATCATGGATACCCATCTGGAAATCTTAGCAAGAAAGCATTTCGACACGATGATTACGAAAATCAACGTTGAGAACGCCCCATTCTTGGTGCAGAAATTGAACGTGCAGGTTCTACCGTGTTTGATAGCCTGGGTTGATGGGAAGAGTGTGGATCGAATCGTTGGATTCGAAGGGGAGCTTGGGAATACGGATTCATTTCAAACTGCAGCTCTAGAGAGTCGATTGTTGAACTGCGGTATGACATTATCTATCAAGTCTTATCCATATGCTCTCATACTTTTAGATACTGATACCTGTTTAGGAGTTTTACAAAGAGCCAAGACGACAGAGAAAACCAAGAACCGGTCGATATTTGGCGAGACGGCCAAACAGGCAGATGACGACGATGACGACTGGGATTAGATATATTAAATCTTTAGTCTATAATATCTAAAACTCGAGTATGTGATATAGAAATCGAACAGATATCCGAGTTTATATCAACCATCCAACCTCTTGTCCCTCTTCAACCCCCTCTCGTAACTTCCAAACACCCTCATCGACTGGCAATACTTGTTCATCTTGTGTAGTGCCTTCTTCACATGACTCGCATCCTGATGCCCCTCAAACTCCACCAAGAAAATATAATTCCACGGCACGATCAACGAAGGCCTACTACTGATACTCGTTAAGTTCATCCCAAACTCTTTGAATACCATCAACATATCGCACAGCGCACCAGGCTGCTCGTGGTGAACTGTGAACGTCATGAAGGTCTTGTCATCATTTTCAATACTCGAGGGGTCTGCTGTTGCTTTAGAAATCACGAGAAAGCGGGTGGTATTGTCCGACCTTTCCTCGATGTTTGAAGCGAGGATTTGGAGATCCGGGTGGACTGATGCGGCTATAGAACTGGCAATAGCAACAGCGGAGGGGTCTTTATTGGCCAGATCTGCGGCTTTCGAAGTCGACGAGACGTCCACTCTTTCTACGCCCTTCAGGTACTTTGTGAGAAAGGGTTCACATTGTCCGAAGGCTTGAGGATGGGAGAATATTCTGGAGACGGTGTCTTTTGATATCTCGCCGTTTGACTGCCTAGGATGACCTAAGAGACAGTGGTGAACGTCGAGGTAGGCTTCGCCGCAGACTTTGATTGAGGGGAAGGACTTTTCTCTGTCGCAGAAGAGGTCGAGGGTTTGGACTACGGAACCGTTGGTGGAATTTTCGAAGGGAACGACGCCGAGGTCTGTTTTGCCAGATTCAACGGCGACAAAGATGTCGGAGATTTGGATGCAAGGGAGATGGGTGTATTGGTCTGGGGGGAAACGTTGGAGGGTGACCTATTTTGTTTACATATTTTATATTATATTAATGATATTCCCCAGCCTTTGCAGCCATATTATGTATGCATTTTTGATATTTGATAATGGTATAAAGGACCAATATGTGAAGGATTTGGCATATAAGTGCATCAAATGTGTTGTGGTAAGTACGAACCTGATGGGAGTAGGTTGAAGGTGGACCCAAGTACGCCACTGACTTCATCTTGATAATACCTTACGGAAAATCTGATCAATTGGTGAGAAAAATGGGAGAAGAGAGCAATTTGTCTGGTTAGGGATAAGAGAAGGGAGAGGAGATCGAAGAAGAGGTCAAGATGAAGTTCAATGGAGCTTATCGGCAGGCCGGCTTTGAGGTTGTACAGGTGCAGCTACAGGCCGATAGACTTTCGCTCTAAGAAGGGAGCTCGTAGCCGACGCCAGGAACGGTGGTAACCTTTAATTTTACTCGAACAGTCGTCACGGTTGGTCATTATTGCTCAATACACCATGGCAATGGGGTGTCCTTGTGATTTCCCCTGCATGGCCATGGTGAATGGATGGAGGAACGTGCTGCGCGGCATCATCCGATGTCGCCGCTTTCACACTGTGGTTATTTTTTTCTCCGGCGCCTCGTTTTTCTCGATTAACTTCCGAAAGACTAAGTTTGATTCAACAGGAGTCACAACCTGTCATAGCCGAGTAATAGGCACAAGAGCCTCGTGGCAGACAGCAGTACCGTAGTGCTGTGGAAAAGACGGGGTAGGCAAGTAGCTGAATATCAGTTGTATGTTATAGCTTGCATATAAATCTACCTCTTTCCTTCCTGTCCATGTTCGCTTTCTATTTCGGCATAGCTATATAATAACAGATCCCTTGTATGACTTCCGTATATAATATATAACAATTGCTCAAAAGAAGTAAGTATAGTACCTCGCTTTGAAGCGGGTTTCGCCTGACCGAAGCCCCAATCAATCAAAAATAAGAATAGATTAAAAGAGTGCGTCTTTGTGCGTCGTCGTTTGTCTCTTTCCCTGCTTCTGGCTTTCTGCGGTGACAACAAACAACACCAAAAAATTTAGTTCTTTTTTTTTTTTTTTTTTTTTTCCCTCTCACGCACGTCGACCTGCTGCTGCGTTCTCCCACTTCATCCTTTCTCCCCTTCCATCTTGCTGACGTTCAGACCACGACAGAAGAAACCCACCCCTTCCTTCCCGAACTAAGCTTCTTCAAGCTCGGCCCTGCCTCTAACGGACCTCATCCGACTTCTCCATTACCTTTTCAGCTCTCCGTTCCTTCTTTCATCACCGTCCCTCTAGCTTCTGTAGCTTTACAACAGAATCCTCACCTCAAAATGTCGCAGCCCCCACCCGGCAATGATGCGGAGAAGAACATTGAGATTTGGAAGATCAAAAAGTTGATCAAGAGGTATGCTCTTACCAGCCCTTACGGCTTTCTATTGAATGTTTCAGGAGCTAATATTTGACTTTATAGACTCGAACTGGCCCGTGGAAACGGTACCAGCATGATCTCACTCATCATTCGTACGTTACCACGCCCTCTACCAAGCTTCCGTATACTCGACCCCCAGCTAACTTGAGCCCTTACAGCTCCTAAGGATCAAGTTTCTCGTGCCGCAAAAATGTTGGCTGAAGAATACGTATGTTTTGCATCGTCTTGAATTTTTAGGGTCTTGTCAAGTGGGGCAACTCTTTTTTGTGTGTGGGCTCTGCTGACATGGGATCATTCTGTGGCTAGGGAACCGCTTCCAACATCAAATCTCGTGTCAATCGTCTCTCCGTCCTTTCGGCCATCACTTCTACCCAGCAACGTCTCAAACTCTACTCCAAAGTACCTCCAAATGGCCTTGTCATCTACTGTGGTGAAATCATCACCTCGGAAGGAAAAGAACGAAAGCTCAATATCGACTTTGAGCCCTTCAAGCCAATCAACACCTCCCTCTACCTCTGTGACAACAAATTCCATACCGAGGCTCTCTCCGAACTTCTCGAAAGTGACTCGAAGTTTGGATTCATTGTCATGGACGGTAACGGTGCTCTCTTCGGTACACTGAGCGGAAACACCCGTGAAGTCGTCCACAAATTTGCCGTCGATCTTCCCAAGAAGCACGGTCGTGGTGGTCAGTCCGCTCTCCGTTTCGCCCGTCTTCGTGAGGAAAAGCGTCACAACTACGTTCGTAAAGTCGCCGAGTTGGCCGTCCAGAACTTTATCACGGCCGACAAGGTCAACGTCTCCGGGCTCATTCTGGCTGGTTCGGCCGATTTCAAGTCCGAATTGGCTCAGAGTGATATGTTTGATCAACGTCTGGTTGCCAAAGTTATCAAAGTCGTCGATGTTTCCTACGGTGGAGAGAACGGATTCAACCAAGCTATCGAATTGTCCGCCGAGACTCTCAGCAATGTCAAGTTTATTCAAGAGAAGAAGCTCATCAACCGATACTTTGACGAGATCTCCCAGGATACGGGCAGAGTTTGCTACGGTATCGAAGATACCTTGAAGGCTTTGGAATTGGGTGCTTGCGAGAGTGAGTTCGCGTTAATAGTATATTTATTTGCCGGCGCTAACCTAGAATACAGCTCTCATCGTCTTCGAAAATCTCGACATCACTCGCTGGGTTCTAAAGTCTTCTGTTGGCGAAGAATTCATCTTGCACACCAATAAACTTCAAGAGCAAGATCGTAGCAAGTTTATGGACAAAGAATCTGGTCAGGAGATGGAAGTC
Source organism: Orbilia ellipsospora (assembly GCA_036971675.1). Lineage (NCBI taxonomy): Eukaryota > Fungi > Ascomycota > Orbiliomycetes > Orbiliales > Orbiliaceae > Orbilia > Orbilia ellipsospora. Next base: position 1,023,799 of record JAVHJO010000003.1, read on the forward strand.
GCCGAACAGGCCCCATTCCTAGAATGGCTTGCTGAGAAGTACAAGGATTTCGGCGCCACTCTCGAGTTCGTTTCGGATCGAAGTAGCGAGGGTAACCAGTTCGTCAAAGGCTTCGGTGGTATCGGTGCACTTTTGCGATACAAGGTCAACTTTGAACAACTAGCTGACGTTGATGACGAGGATGAGTAAGCTTAAACATTCATCATTCTTATTGGGATATGTTTGCTAACAATGTGTAGGTTCTACGATGATTGACGATTAGGCGACCTCGCAGACACCCGCGAGGATGTTTCCAGGCTTGGCCTGAGGGCTCCGCGCGAGGATCACAAGGAGATGGAGAAGAAGGAGATCAGTAAAAATCATGAAAAACTTTATGACACGCCGGAAAAGACGACGAAATTTGTGTTGGATTTTGTAGCTGATTGGGGGGAGTCCGCCGTTGATGATCTGAATCACAAAAAAGAGGATCATCGAATTGTTCAGCGGGAAGAAAAGCACCTTAACGGAGATGGAGATGTTATTGGACTTCTACGAAGTGTGATATCACAAGGAAGACCTGAAAATGGAGGGACTGTGATGTCACACCATCGTGGAGTGTTTGGTAGCTGCAAAATCTCCTCGATTGCGATTCATCCTGGTGTGCCGGTGGAAGCCTCCTCATACGGCTAACAATAGTGGAACCTATACCTCCATCCTTGAGATAATTTATTTATTGGAGGTGTAGTGTATAGCACTGTTTCGTCGTCGCCGCACCCTTTTTATAACAGAATTTTTTGACATAAACTAACTCTCAAGAAGAAAAGAAATTCTGGAAAACATGGAATGGATAGATGTCTTGTTTTTTCTTATAACTTTTTTACTGGATCATATGTATCCCTTCTTCTCGATCCGTACATGGCGAAATGAGACGGATTTGTATCTTCTTTGTTTTTTGATTCCTCAGATGCGCACCAACACTCTCACCCTTTTTTTATACTCTCTTCTTGTTTCGAACTATTTTTTCACCCGCCGACCTATAGGCCTACATATACGCCTTCTTTACACTCTTTTTTCACAAGATTACATTTTATTCGATTCGATTCGGATCTTCCTTCGACGGTATTAGACAAAGACAATCAGACCCGGGTTTTTTAAACTTACAAATGGGACGGACGAACGACAGCAAACATGAACAGCATATTATATCCTCCAGCATCGATCAAAAAAGAAAACTAGATTCCAAGTACGAAAAAGAGAATCATGGCATTGCATTGTTATTGTTTATTTTCTGTTTCGGAAAAAGGGGCATATTCTGGAGGAGTCAATGGCGTTTGCATGCATCGTGAACATTTTATGTTTGAAAGACGGGAGGCATTTTTATTTCTGTTTAATAGTGATGGCGGAAGATTTTTTATACTTTTCTCTCTCTTCTTTTCCATGTCATTCTTGGTATTATATTATATTAGCAGTGGTAGTGCTGGTAGTGGTATATATAAATGGAATGGAATGGGAAAGATATCACCCTCCTATATTTAAACGACATTTTCGATTGATTTGTAGAAATCTAGAATTTTGGTGAGAGGGTATAGATATATACAACTTTATAGTACAATTACAATCTCACTCGATTCGATATCGATAAATACATCCATCCATCCATCCATCCATCCACCCAATAGCTTTCAAAATTCCATATCATGTTATCCTGGCCATCGCATCAGAACAATAATAATCATTATGGATATTAATTTCTTATTCCCTCTCTCGTAATCTATCCCTATTATTCCTAGCTTCGACCTCCAACCTCTCTCTCCGCCTCTCCAACCTCTGTTTCTTCAACCTCTCGAGTTCCAGTCTGATTTCTTCCTTCTCAAAGGGGATTTGGTGTGTTTCTTCCTTTGCGGGCCAGAAATCCGGGACGGAGAAGCGGGAGTCGAGGTTTGTGCCAAAGTAGTACATTGAGGCTATGGGGAAGAGGATGTAGATTCCGAACTGTATTTAACAGGATGAGGTCAGTATATATTTATTGTTTATTATGGCATAATTATATTCCTCACTTTGAAGACTTCGAGGTTTAGACCTCCCATTTTTGAGGTTTAGTGGGGGTTTTATATGGTGTAGTTTTGAGTGGTGTTGAGCAGTGTGAAAAATTGGAGTGGTGTCCGGTTTGGGAGATTGGATTGGAGGGAGGTTATACGAGGTTGCGAGGTTGCTGTCTCCAGCCCATTGTTCGAGCGGGGAGGGCTACGGACTGATGATAGGGAGATGGTGGACGTCGTCGACTAGGTTTGTCGTCGTCGTCGATGAGGATGATATCGGTGTGGATAACGGCGGAGGTTCGTTTTTGAAAGTCTCAGAGACGACGGTTTGGTTTTGTCGCCAATCGGACGACGAGCTCGAGCTACGCAACACGGCCCGGCGACCGACGAACCTCAACCCCGGATTTACTCTTTTGGTTTTGACGGATCCATCAATTCATTCATTCATCCATTCATTCATTCATTCTTTCTTTCTTTCTTTCGCTCGCACGGTAAAATCGGTCGGCTTAGATTGTATTGATTGCGTTTGTGATACGCGAATGCGAATCTGCGTGGGGATGTTATATTACATCATGCAGGCAATATCAAAAGGTGACTCTTTCCTTGCCTGCAGCGCTGCAAGAGCGCATCGCCACTCTTCTTGAATTCACCCTGTACAAGCTTTATATCAGAATCCGTTGGGGATATAGTGTCAAAATATAGGAATTCATATCCCTCAATAGGATCATTTCCTTCATGCAAAACCGTAAGAATAAAATATATCAGAGCTGGGGGGGTATCAAGATGTCTGGCCTGTGCAATGTCACATGACCTCATCGCTCAAACAAGGAATCAGCAGCCGGACTCTGGCGAATGACGCAGATTTAGTCTGCGCAGAAGGGCTCTCCCCCAGACTACTTCAAGTACCTGGGGGATAGCAGAAGGATCACCGGGGTTATAGCTGATTTGATTCGCCCAACAGTTTCGCCTGCTCTCGTTTCCTCGTTCTCGTTCATCGGACGAATGACGGTGTCCTGACGCCGACTGGAAATAAGAGACCCTGACCCGTTTTCGATCATTCTTCTTTAAATCTTCTCTCTTTCCCTTCTGTAACTAAATATCCATTCTAATAAGACGCCGTTTTGAAACGTTTATATTCTCTCTCGATCGCATCTCGCTCGATAGATCGGACGACTCTTTCTCTGTCTGTATTTGTACTTTAACGGCTGCAGTTTAATCGACTTGGCGTCCTTTCTCGGTTCGGATAAACCCATCCGTCCAGCTCTCCCTTAACGATCCTCACCATCATCAAATCAACCGGCCAACAAGCCAGCCAGCCAGCCATCGTCACTTGATAATATTATAATTCACAAACCTCGATACGAAAAAACAACATGGCGACACCCGAACGGCCTACCGTTATCAAAGTCTTGCTCATCGGCCCTTCCAGTAGCGGCAAGACTTCACGTAAGCTAGCTCTACCTTTCCTCACTACCGGAAGCTCCCAAACAGCTCAGATCCTCATCTAAATTCTAGTACTAAAGCGCTACGTTGACGATGTATTCGAACCCGACGACACAACAACCACCATCGGCGTCGATTTCCGAGAGAAAAAGATGACGATAAATAAGAAGCTGTACAGACTGTTATTACACGATACCGCCGGACAAGAGTGCGTCCTTTAACTATACTCCCTATCATCTGGAGCTCTTGGAAGGGGTCATTCTAACAGAATTGGTTCATTATCAGGCGTTTCCGGACTTTAACATCGTCATACTACCGCGGCGCTCATGGAATCCTGCTAGTCTACGATATCTCCAACCGTGACAGTTTCTTATCTATGCCAAACTGGTTCGCTGAAGCCGAGAGATTCGCGCCGGAAGGCGTTCTCAAAATTCTCGTACGTCATTAGCTAATTAAATTGATTTCCTTTATATTCACTTCTTTGAAACTACGATCCTAATGATGGATATATTGAATTCTAGGTTGGGAATAAAACGGATAGAACAGCCCAACGTGCCGTGAAAGCATCGGAAGGAGAAGAACTGGCGAATAAATACGGCGCCATACATTTCACCGAAACGAGCGCCAAGACGAGAGATCATGCGAAAGAACCGTTTCAGAAACTTGTCGATGCGATAATCAATACTCCTGGGGCGATGGATGTTAATAGACCGGTGGCGGGGAGTGCGGCGGTAGATATATCAGCCCAGCCACAGACTCAGGGTGGTGGGTGTGCTTGTTAATGTGTATCATTTCTGACAGAGAGGGGGACTGGCATTTTCAGGCTCGTTGCTGGTTTTCTGGATGGGTGTTTCTTGGAGATTGTTGGGTCTATTATGTCTTGGAATCGGGGTTGGTAGATAGTTAGCGGGCGTTTCTTTTTTCACCCGGTCTTTTTCATCTTTTGCTTTCGTTCCTTCGTCTTCTTTTTCGTAATGAGTTCCTTCTTTCTCTCTTCTATATTGTTTTCTAAATTTTCTTTTTTTCTCTTTTTTTCTTCTTTGCATGCTGGAAGCAAGCGTGTTTCTGTACAGTTGTATTCTTGGTTACTCTGGTCGGTTCTGTTCGATTTGGTTCACTTCCTCTCGGAGTTTTGATCTTACTTGCTGCTACCTTTTCTATATCTTGGATATTATACACGGAATATAGACTACGATATACGATACAAACGAAATCCACACTAGCGAGTATGTATATACGATCACGTCTCCTTCTCTCTCTTGAAAAACTCCAAACAAACTAACCAATCAATCAAAAATTAGCCCTACCCTCATTACTCTTGCACTCATTCTCAGAAAATAATGGAGCACACTCACCCTTCTTAAATCCCGTCACATTCTCCGAAATAACCCAATGTCCGGCCTCCACATCCTTCAACTCGAACCGTGGGAAAAATTCACCAATCAACGGAATAGTCTCATCGGCAACATAACTACTCCTCGTCCCCCTCACGAACAACGCCGGTTTGGTAAACGAGTCCTTACCAGGTGTGAACGGGAACGACGCCATTTCATCTAACGCATTGCCGAGTAACTTTACAGGAATACGCCATCTGAAGCGGTCGTTCGTGGGAGTTGGTTTGAGTAAATTTGTGAATAGGAATTGCCGTATCTCAAGCAGCGGTTCGTACGATTGTAGTATTTCGTCGGCTTCTTTGGTATTTAGTACGGATGTGGATTCGATGCGGGACATTGCTTGGACGTAGTTTGCGAATTGGCGGCCGAGTTGGGCGTTAATGGGGGCGTTGTCGACGGCGATGATGTCTTGGATTAGTGATGGCTGGCGGAGGGCTACGGACATTGCTACTTTGGCGCCCATTGAGTGGCCTATCAGGGTTGGGTTTTGGAGGTTGTGGTCTTGGATGAAGTGTTCGACGTCGTTGGCCATGGCGGTGTAGGTGTGCGGGTAGGCATGTGGGCTCTCGCCGTGGTTTCTTAGGTCCTATTTATATGATATCCGTATTCCGATAATCAACATATTTTATTCTGATGCTGAGATATGGCTTGTGTTCCATTTGGGGGTTATGTTGTATGTACCAAAGCGTAGACGCTTCTGTTCAGGTCCTTTGCAAGCATTCTTTTTATTTTAGAAAGTATAGGTTAGTTTTATTTGTTGGATATTTTGAGGATGTAATATTTTGGAGCGGTAGTGTCTTACTTACTAATACCACGATTATTCGACTTTGAACCGAATAAACCGTGCATGAATATTATCGGTTCCTGCTTCTCACCGCCACCATTGGGCGGTTTATGCAGATTGTACGACATTTTCACCGTCTCGATTTTTGGAATCGGTTGTTCGGTTGAGTATGGTCGTTGGAAGAGGTATGCTGACGGTCGCCGGAGATTCAGTCGGGCTATAGGTCTGTAAATTCCTCTCATCTTGGTATATATTGTGTCTGTGCAGCTTGGTGATATCAAAATTGTGAAGTTAATTGAATTTCGAGGATATAATTTTGTTGGTGTTGCAACCAAGAAATGGAAGAAGAAGAAGGATAATTAATAATGACATCGGTTGTCGCAGCCAGCCAATTAAAATGCTTTAGCGGGCGTCGGCTCGGGGCGCTGGTTGAACCACGACAACCTCCGATTCGAGCGAGCAATTCGAGCAACCCCGTCCACTTCCACACCCGACAACCTCCCCCATCTCCCCTCACATCTTCCCTTCCAGCCGCCATGACGATCGCGGTGACGGCTTTCGCACGGACTACCCGGCAATGTAAGGCTCCCTACATCAATCCATACCTCTCAATTGAGTACACCCGACTAACGTCAATACTCAACTCTAGCTGCAGACTGGGCGGATGCGAACAAACGGGTTATCGAATCATATAGACTCTGGCAGCGTGCTGTCCGTAATCCCATACCCTATCTCGATATTACACCCGATACATTCAACCATCCATCCTATCCGTACGTTCGTCAATTGGGTACAACATGAACTCACAACGAGAGGGACAAAAAAATATAGGCCCCCGAAATCGTTAAACTCTACCTTCTCGACGTGGATGTACCCGCCGTCAGAGCCAAGATACGGCAGGAATACGAAAGGCATCGACATGTGAAGGATTTGGGTACTGTTGACGTTTTGTTGATGAAGCAGCAGATGGAATATCAGGTGTGTAGCACTTCACTACACAATCATACCGCCGTTATTATACTATACCATGCACCAATTACAACGCCTTATGGAGTTCTTGGAGAGATTTGATGTGACGGGTTATATTTGATTGGGTGGTTTACTGATCGATGTATTTTACGGGTTTAATAGGAAACGATGAATTATTGGAAACAGTTACCCCATCTGATGCACTATTTCAGATCTGGGAAACAGTCGGACGTTCATATTCCCAAGACTTTTATGGATAACTTTTTGGAGGTTTGTTGTTTCCTCTTCTTCCCTTATCCTTTCTTGGGGTTAGATGCTGATCCGGATGTTAATTGGATGTAGGGACGGAACTGAGCTGAAATGTTATATATTTTGTATCCTATCACCTTTCTTGGTATGAAGTTTTTGATAACCGCTTTGGTCCAAAGAAGGATGGGTAGTCTATCTTTGCCGTATATACAAATTAAAGAAAAAATACAAGTACATACATCCCAACCCTTCTTCATGATCTCGAAACGCCTGGTGTACCGTAACATACTCGTATTTTCCATCATAAAGGTGAGGCTATGCTGCCTGACACTCAAAAATCTATAAAACACTCTAATAATATAATCCGCCTGAACTTAAAATCTATATATCGTACAATATCCACACCCGTAGATCCTTCAATTCATTTCATTTTGATCTCATTTACCGCCTAACTCTTCTGCTTCCCAACCGAAAACCGCTCCTTCTCCGCGACAAACTTATCCGTAACCACATCGCAAAGATCCCGTAGATCGGCGAGACCTTGTATTAATGCATCCTTCGCTGTGATTTCTCCGTATGTTTGTATCCGCATGTTCATCTTTGGTTCTGAAGGGTGGGGTATCGAGTATCCGCAGAATTCGACTTGTGGACTATACATAAATACATCCAAATAGTTAATACTACTTCATCGTAATAATAACGTCGTGAACGAAAACTCGGTTTTTATGTTATGAAAGGCGTACTTTTTCATAATGATCCAGCGTAAGGCGTTGCCTAATGTGTGGTCCTCGTTTTCGAACTGGAATGAAGCGCAGGAATCATCGTCTGTTGCGCTGCCTAGCTGTATTGTTCGTCATACCCAGGGTTAGTTATCCATCTCTTCCAAGTTGTGACGTCGGAATGTGATGGAGGTACCATGATGATCTTGGCGTTATTATCTGTTGAGAGATCGAGAGGTTCGTCGTCATCGTCATACTCGACTTCAGCGCCAGGGTTTTCGGCATCGTATTCCGGTGCGTCTGGGAGAGTTTCGTGGTCTGGCATTGTGGGATGTCCGTTTATTTGTGAGGGACTGCTGGTGGTGGTATCGAATTTGCAGGGGAGCTTTTTCGCGAATTTTTTTGATACTCGAGAAGAGAAAAGAGGCTCTTTTTGATCGCTCGCGTCGGAGATAAAAGCGGGTGGGAGAATGCAACGTCGCCAACGCAAACTGAACCTTCACAGTCGAATATGGACAAAGGTTCCGACTACAAAATGGACCATTAGTGACTACTGATAAATGCATTGATATATCTAGTTTACATATATGTATGCTACGCTATATTATCGCATTCGGCTATATATCCAATACCCCAAACAAAAGGTTGGTCCTCCTCCAATAGTCTTCCGCCGACCTCGACATCTTGACCCTATCGTCCGTTTCAACAGGTACCTAAAACAATGTTAGAACATTTAAGAATATAACGAAATGTAAATAAACTAACCTTCTCTCTTGTCCGCTCTATGAATTCCCAGCCTAGGGTAACTTGGGAATCTTTGTCCTTATTCTTATCGTCTCTAGTTACTCCTCGAGCTTGTACGGTACGGAATGCATTATCCAGGTATGTCGAATCAAAGTAGCCTTGCAAAACTTGCTCTCTATGCAAAGGACTGAGCGGTGTATGCTCAGCCTGGGGATTTTCTTCGACTGTCTTTTGTTCCTCGCCGCCCTCTTTCTGTTCGTCGCCTTCATCTTTTTTCTCCTCATCCTCTTTCTGTTCGTCGCCTTCATCTTTTTTCTCCTCATCCTCTTTCTCGTCGTCAGCCTCTTCAACCTTCTGTTCGCCCTCTTCCTTCTTGTCCTCTACAAAATCTACAACCCCATTGGTCTGCTTTTCAGCCGTCGTGAGAGACTCTTCCAATTCATCCCACACCGCCTTCGAAACAGTTCGCTTTAAAGCATCAGTTGCATCTCTTGACCATATATCCACCCCAATTTCATTCATTGATTGAACTAAATTGCGAAGAAATTTGAAAACGAGCGGCGAAGGCTGAATCGGTAGTTTTGGGGCACCTTGATACATTGTCAGTCCCAGCCCTAATCATTTCAATAAAAGACCATATCTGATAACTCACCTTCCCATAACCCGATGAATGGCACTCCTGATGACCATTTCCGCCGAGAAAGATCTTTGCTAAAACTCCGTAATGCCTTCTTCGCCACATCTCTCGACAGAAAATCATATATCCTTAACTTGACATCCTTCCCAAACCAACCCAAGCTGATAATACCATCGTTACCATGCTGAGGGCAACTGTTCCGAACAATCGAAATGAACCTAATAATCAGACACGCGGCTTCGATACGTTGCGGTGAATCAACTATATCGCTCTCCTGTCGCATCCCATCCACCAACCCGGCCATATTGGTCTCTAGCGACCGATAGCCCTCGAGCAGTCCCTCGACATAATTCAATAACAAAGCCTCCGTATCCGTGCTATTCATTTCTTTCAGGGTCTCAGGCGCGTCCAAGTCGTCTTCGTCCTCGTCGTTATCCGGGTCCCAATCCCTCTCTTCGCTCATCTTCTTTATGTGGGCGTAGTTGCTCGCGATCTTTGCGATCCATTTCGAGTGTTTTAGACGTACACTTCTGAGTCCAGATTTGTCACTATAACTGACAGCTCTGACCATCGCCTTCAAGTTTCTTCCGCCCTTGGCGTTTTCGAAGGATGATAGCATGCTATTCCATGACCCTTGGTCTATTTCAATCATCAGTAAATGAACTGGCCATGTGAGGGTCTAGTAGTAAGTCTTACCCTTCTTCCTAACGGTCGAGGTTTCGGATACCAGCTTCGCTAAATCTTGACCAAGCACGCCCATTGAACCGATATCTCCGTTCAAGACCTCGCGTATCCTGGTATTTACGATCTCCCTGATTTTAGTCAAAGATTGATTCAGATCCTCACTATTCAGATCCGATGTCCGGGCAATAACCCCTCTACCTGCGATGAGAATATCATGTCTCATCTGAACTAAACTCTCAACCTTGCTGACAACTTTTACCGCCTTTTCCAGGCCATCGAAAATAGCCCGCAGTGTAGTTCCGAGTTTACTCGCTATTTCAATCTTACAGCTCTCATTCCTCAGATCATCGGTTTTCAACCACGGCGTGTACATGCGTATGCTGTCGCTGATCCAATGAATATGAACTGCCATATTGAGCTCCATCATATCGTTGATAGCAGGTTCTTGAAATAGTGGCTTGAGTTGTAGGTTGGCAAGGTTGTCTGATAATCGTTTAGGGAATAATTGGGTCGATAGTCGGAGATTTTCGTTAAGTAAACGGATAGCTTCTAGGATTGTTTCCGCGGATACGGTATCTTGTCGCAGTAAGCTGACCACGGCGTTCAGGCGGAGGGTTTGGAAATGCATGAAAGTATCTGAGGTCGAGGAGGATGTGATGAGAGCGTAAGCTCCTAGACATTGTAGTATCTTGGCCGCATCAGTGTCTAGTTGACATAACTCGTGATCGAGATCTCGGAGAATGGTAACCCGCAGGTTCGAGAGCTGTCTCTCTAGTGTCGTGATATATGGGGATTTGACCTGTAGGGTGATGCGTTAGTCGTAGGGTTTATAGATTGATCGGGCAAGATGCTTTCCTGTACCTTCTCGGAAACAGATCTTCGGAGCAACCTGGCGAGGATGTATAGCTTAGCTGCGACTAGAGGCGATTTGTTGTGGGAGAGTGCCCGTGATATCGCGATAGGACAGTTCGATAGCACGGCGAGTTCAGCGGCAGTTACACGGCTTTTTCTATCTAGCTTGCGAAGACATCACCTCAGTATATATTAGCAAGACCTGTCCACATAATAGGTGAAATGGGATACTAATGATATTCACTCACCTTTATCCTCTTCCTTCTGTTTCATAGAAACGGCGTTCGTAGCCTTTTTCTGCAATGACCCGTAATTGCATTGTTTGGAAGCCTGCGACAGGTGAGACTCAACCTGCTGTATCGAATCGTTCATCTCGATGATTCTCTCAGCGGTATGCAGTAGATCTCGATAACTCTCGCTATATCCCAACAAAAATAACCCCAATATTAGAATCCGTTTCAGAAATCGGATAAAATTCGCAGTTCTGTATCATTTTTTGAGAAATGAAAGGAAATAGGGTGAGGTGCTCGTACCCGACGAGCGCCCGCAGTCCGTCCTTCTTCTCCTGCAATGCGACGCGTAGCTGCTTCTCCATCACCCGCACGGAAGCCACAGGTTGTTGGAATGCATCCTCCCATTTCTCGAGCTGTAGGGCGTCGACCGCCATGTTTCCTTCGCGCACCGAACGGTGGTGATTGGGTATATAGAGGATAGATAGCTCCCCGGCCCGGTGGTGTCAGGGTGAAAAGCGGCCCTGAAAGTTCGATTCTCGCCCAGTCAACCCGTCAAGTAAACTGGTAAAATGTCAGTAATGAGCATACAAAAATCGTGGACAAAGGGTAGAAACCAACCACGTAGCTTGATGATACGGTCGTAACTTAGTTTGCGACGGAGGCAATCGAATCGAATCAATTGGGAGAGCTCGATATGCACAGGCTGGAGGTTTTCGTTAATTAGGTTCGGATCCCTGCAGTTTCATCCTGGCCATTCAGGCACCGTCGCTTGCTCGTTCAATCAGGCTGGTTGACTTTTGGGGGAATGACGAGGCCTGATAGCATTGGAATTGTATTACTCGCGAGCGTTGCATCGAACGGAAGGCAGGGGAAGCAAACGCGACAACAACACGCTTTCGCACAGCAACCAAGCCGAATCAAATTGAATATCAAATCCATCTCGAGCACAGCTTTGGTACGTACTAGCGTACATTGACCGCAGACAGAACTTTATCCTAAGCCCTACACTCTGCCGGACCAGATATCACCAATCTTCGAGCTTCTAGCCTCTACCAGTTCAACCCCTACCAAGCATGGCGGATGATTACGATGCAGATTTAGCAGAGGCCATCAAGAGGTCGCTTCTCGACCAACCAAACAACGCTGAACCAACACCAACAGGGTCAACTCGAGCTACAAAATTAATCTCAGGGCCAACTGCAAAGCAAGAAAGCAAGACACCAATTATCATTTTGGATGATAGTGACGACGATGATAAGGGGGACAAAGCGTCAGTCAAGAATGTTGGTAAACTGTTCCAGAATCTTCTCACACGTTTCTCAAGAAATTGTCTTCAAATGGAGATATATCTCAGCTAGCTAAAATTCCAAAACTAAATCTTTTTAAGTCTATTGACAAGGAAGGACCTATCAAAAAAGAAGTAAACGAAGAAAAAACCAAGCCTCCGACCATGCTGAACCTAGATAGAGCTCAGATGGAACGAGAGCGCCTTTCTAGGCTAAAACGAAAGGGACCAGACGATAGCCATGTACCACAGGCCAAACACGTCAAATCTCTTGATACGAAGAACCTAGGGGTCAAAAAGGAAGGATTCAATAATCCAACATCCCCAAGCCGACCGTTAGGGTCGAGCAGCGTCAGCAACAACGCTGGGAGTAGCAGCAGCAGTGTTGGTGGCGGGGGTGGTGGCGCAAGAAACCCCTTCATGACCATCCGAGACCTTCAAAAAAGAGTATCTTACTATGTTCCACAGAAATATCTTGATAGTGTCGTCAAAAAGACATATGTCCAAGGACTTGACCGAACATCAGATGATATCACGATAGAGGAAGTCCTCCAGAAGGTAAATGCTCATTCGAGATACACTAATCTACTCTCTCCGTCTGCTGCACAGTAATACGATCGGGAGGATTATCTCTGACCGGATACACGCTAACGGGTTTAACAGGATACACTGCAAACCGCAGTTCTCTCGGCTTTCGTCTGGGACTTCCTCTGGATTTTGGAGAAGCTCAAAGTCAAGGAATCTGACCTCGTACTCGTGCTTAGCGCAAAGGAGGACGAAATGGTGTGTACACCAATTCACCCTTCAACACCGCATATCTGCAACAAAATGCAACAGCTTTATAAGGAAGATTGCTGACGCATTGAGATGATATCCTCAGGTTGATCACTATCGGCGAAATTTGTGTAACATCCCACGGACGCGCCTTTGCTTTCCAGACATGTCCGGCAATATCAATTGCATGCATTCCAAACTTCAGCTTTTGTTCCACCTCACCTATCTGAGGGTTGTCGTCCCTACTGCGAATCTGACACCCTACGATTGGGGGGAGGCCATAGGGAGAGGTAACAGAGAGGGCGTTATGGAGAATGTTGGTCCCATGCCCTTGAGAAACGTGGAACAGAATGGAAAGAAATGATCTAACTTGGGGCTACACAGATGGTTTTTATCATCGATTTTCCAGAATTACCCAAGACTTCGACAACAGGCCCTTCCAATCCTTCACACACACCATTTTCTAGGGAACTGTTACACTTTTGCAAAGCTAAAGGGCTACCAGGTGAGACTAGAATGTTGTTTGTGATCTTGATTTGATAACACAAACCTTCTGCTAACCCGTTCTCTTAGCCGATATCATCGAAAAAGTCGATAAGGTTTACGACTTTACCCGTAGCCAAAATCTTGGCTTTGTTTACAGTATCGGCGGGTCACATCTTGGAGATGATGCTTTTAGAAATGGGGTATGCGGCTTAGCTAAGGCTGTCAAGGACCTGAGATTAAAGACGCAGAAGCGTGTTGAAGTGGACTATGTGGTTAGTATATGACTCGATTTTTATACTCCGGATATAGCTAAATGTAGTCTAGACGTCGTCCGTGGGTTCTCTAAACAAAGAATTTCTACTAAGAATGTATCGCGCTATCCATGGTACGATCCAACCATCCACGGCAATGCATTGTTCTAGATCTGAAATTTGACACACGTGCAATAGGAGACAACGGAAAGAAATCAGTGCAAGGAATCCCAAAGAAATACAGTCACCTTCAGCAGACAAAACCCGAGGATGAGAGCACGGCATCAGAAACTGAAGAGGAATATGGAAGCGACGACAAGGCCTGGAAGGAAGTTAAGGATTCCATGAGAATCTATTTTCCGTCTCGCAGCACAGTCGCATCGAGCAAAGGTGGAATCGAGGTAACTAACCATGCCATCTAGTATCATGATTTTTTGACAGCTGTGGCTAACCGAGCTCGCTAATGCGCAAAATTTCCTGTAGAACGGTGGTACCATCTGTTTTCAACAAAAGGTACGGTCTTCATAACAAACTTCTCAATGTCCATGACTTGGATGAGACGAGCTCATGTGATATCACAACAAACTGCAGTGGTTCAATACACCTTCATTCCCAACATCGCTTTTGCACGATTGTCAAAGTAAACGCCGTGGCATGCTCATGCACAATAAGGTAGGTCTACCTGCTCTCAGAAAACTAAACAGGGCGGGATATTTTCGAGTGGCTAATAGAACCGTTGCCACTTAGATAATATACGTTAGATATACAAAACCCAAAGCTAAAGCTCTTGGTTGGGCCTATGTTGGTAAGAGTCTCAAGGCTAGCATCGCACTAGTAAAACAAATTACTTAAATTTTTTCCACCACTCGGGGGCAGGTTCGGCGAACTTGAGCGAAAGTGCTTGGGGAAAGCTCATCTGGGATAGATCGCAAAAGCAGTTCAAAATGAGCAATAGGAACTGGGAATGTGGTGTTCTCATGCCTGTAGCTTCTCAGCAAGACGGACAAAAGGAGGAGCTGGCGCAGGATCAGACCGGCGCCAGTGACAGCACCAATATCAGCAGCGGAACAGAAGCCAAAGTTTCAGTACCAGATCTAAGCGTTTTCGCCAACGTCATCCCTATACCCATGTCGACACCGGCTCCGCTCCTATCGTCACAAAACCCGCCTTGGTATTTCGGCGAATTACGTGGGAATCCGTGAAAGTTAATGGGGAAAGGCCGCTTCTGTTTCTTTGGAATTCTTGATGATGATGGAGGGACCAGGGTGAAGGGAAAGCAGGCTAACCTAAAGAAATTTAGGGTTCAGCGGCGAACCTCGGTACACGACGCAATTCTCCGGACGAGAGCAGTTTGCTCGTATACCATCCTAAACAAACCATTATTCTAAGGACGGTGCTTTCCTTTAGTCTCGTAGGTGGAGCCCAGTATCTCCACTGTCCTTTTTAGCAAAGCCTTTCGAGGCCAGATCAGTTTTAATATTTATATCAAGTCTTCCCCTCTATTCCCTTTTTTGTCGACTGCATCTTTGAAGCCCTCTTTTTATGACAATTGCGTATGAATAATCTGGAATTCTTGGTTGCTTTGTTTTATAGCCGTGCATAAATCTTGTGGGTCGAGGGGCCAAATTATGAGACAAGCTTTGATCTGGGGTGTTCTAGCCTGGTTCTAGTTCGATACTGCGCCTTTCTTAATGCCGTCGAGAAAGCCAGATACATGAAAGCAAAATATAGTCTCGTACAAGTAAATTGTACCAGAAATGTTCTCCTCTCTCAAGTTGACGATCAATATGCAGTCATACGGATATCGCGGATATCTAATACCTCCTTCGCGATACGCAGTGAGTTGCCACGGCCTCGCGGACATAGGTTTCTTGAGCGAGACCAAGCGAAGTGCTAGATTAACGGTTTACGGTTGAGCAGAGTTCCCGCAGGGGCAAAGGTTGTCAGAACCAGCAAAGGTCCTCACAAGGCTCGCAAAAAAGGAAATCCCAGCCCCTTCTTAATTCTGCTTTCCCGTTTCTTCTCCTTGCGTTGTCTGCCGATTGCGAGGTTACATGGCATATACAAAGCACATATATATATGCATATCGAGAAGTCTCGTGATGGACTTCAATGCATCAAGATGGAGCGAGTCTCCCTTTGCAGTCAGGAAATGAGTCCGAGACAGAACGAAAGAGACTAAAACAGTATATCTAAGGAATGAAACGCAGTTATACATTGCATGTTGAAGCGGCTTGATCTGTCCATGATGTGTGCCTTGCGTTGCATTGGAATGAAGCCAGTCTCCTCTATTTGAGTATAAGTATTTAGGCAAACCAGGAGAGACAGAGATTCTGAGGACGCAGATAAGAACGGGCGGGAACGTCTCGCAGACCTAGGTACGAAACTTTTAAAAGAGTGTTGTTTCTTCTGAATCAGAGCTCTTGTGTGCTTGCATAGGTGCAGAGGTTCTCGACGTTGTAGTAGAGAGTTATCGCTAGCTGCGTTGATCAAATTAGCTGCAACATGTGTCACACTGCAAATAACTGATAGCTGTGGGTGGGGTTTAAAGGGAGGGGGGTTCAGCCAAGTAATCCACTTGTTTCCTTGCTGATTTCCTCGTTAAGAAAAGTACGTTGGAAGGTCGAAAAGAGGAACTAGATTCGCGATCGCACAAATTGTGAGTTGGTGAGCAAATTGGCGTTTTCGTTATTGCTTCTCATCCCGGAACCAGCAATGCAATGCACATGAATGGATCCCTCTTGATGTTCCAAATTAGCTGCTTTGAACCAGGGGTAATGAACCAGCAAGTTCTCCACACTCGTGTGTTCCTGCTTCTTTTCCAGGGTAGAAATACCAAAAAGAGAGGTGGAGTATCGTAGAGTTGTAAGGAGGTTGGAATAGACAATTCCCTAGGTTGTCAAGCTGCAGAGCGGAAGGTCGCTCATAGGTTCAAGCCTCCGCGATAGTGTATAATTGGCCTCTGCAAGTAATATGATTCGAGTAGGAAAAGGGTTTTGAGTTGTCCGATCCGATATGCATGTGCGAGGTTTCGAGGTTTTCGTCAAGTTTTTGATATTTGCGTCAAGGCTTCGTACCTGAACTGACAATATGGACCGTTTCGGCAGACCCCTTGAAACGGCGTGGAGCGGACAATGGATGCAGAGCAGGTCAAATGTTTAGCTTAGTGGGGTCGATTCATTTCTTAGCATGAGCTAGGGCAGTATGGCGCACTTGCGCCCTTCAGGAACACGGTCAACACCTGATACCAACCTGTATGTCTGATGCGCCTCAGAGCTCAGGACAAATGTTGAAGATCTTAAATTAAAAGACGTCGAAAGTCTTCAACTGCTGGGCCTGAGATATCTTCGACATGGTCCACTTCCGTGCATCGCATCAAGTTACTAGTTGGGTTATCAGACTAGTACTAGTGATTCATCATCTGCAGTTGGTGATATCTTGTTGTTCACAAATTGTAACAAACTTGCAACTTCTGAATCAATTGGATCCATATAGTCTGTTCGCCATGACGCACCAACTCGTAGCTCGTCGATAATAGATGCATATTGACACCAAACCAGGAAGAAGAGCTCTGGAGATAAATCGGGCACTGAAAAGAAATCGCTCGAATCCGTCGACATATCGGGTCCCATAATAGAAGCTTTTTTTTTAGAAATCGCTTGTGAGGAACTGCATTTTCTTTGATATCATATGGTCATTATTCGCAGTCGGAGTTGAAAACCCTCGACTATCGATACTATCGGATCCAGGTTGTCGGGAACCAAATACGCTGCGTATGTTAAATATATCGACGGATAAACCTTGTTTATGTATTTATAGACTCCAGGTGAACCGGTAAACTTGGGGTTTAAGGCTGGGTAGCCTCTTCCCGTTTGGCAGGTTGATACAAGGTCATATTGGGGAGGTCGTTGCCCAAGCGCCCAAAATATCAGTCTCCGGGACCACAATAACCCGGCAGCTGCGTGTTTAACCCGTGCCCACTATTGACTTCAGCTTGATCTGGAGATCCAAAAGGAGAATGGCTCTGAGCAAACAGGAAGACATGCCGGATCTTCTTACCTCCTTCATTGGGGGCTCCGAGATATTGTTAGCATCGATGCATCTGCATCTTTTCGGGGCCATCCACATCATCCCCACTTGATCCAATCTTTCATCCTTGTACTTACTAGAGGCATTGAACACTAAGGACGCAATTGAAATCAGGAAGAGGTTCTTGCGTGTGGGGGCGGCTACCAAGTTGTTTGCCGGGAATTTGGAAATGTCTCAAGGGGACGGGAAACAGAAGGAACCAAGCTGTCCTTCATCCTTGCTTTGCAATAGTTCGAGTCGCAGATAGTTACAGCAAATAATCGGTGAAGCTTGATAGTTTTGGATAGGTGCTCAATTAATTAATGCAATCGATAGTTGTCTGTGATAGAATTAAACGATTGTGTTGAGTATGGCGTTTGGTTCAACGCATCATTTTATTCTTCTACGGCGTTAAGAAAAAATAAAAATATATAGAAAAATATACATAGAAAATTAACGAAAGCGTAGCCCCTAGCAGAAATCCAGAACCATTCGTCTGAAAGCATTGGATCAAAATATTTTCCGACGCACGACATGACCAACAACCTACTGGGGTGTTTGCGAAGACTAGTGTTCCTAATTCTCAATTTGTATCGATGCATCGACAATTTTACGAGTGCCCGAACATCGAGTGATCCAAATAACTCTAACTAAAGATGCGCAGGATTATCGGATAGACGGTTAGAATTGGCTTAAGAAACCGGCATCCTCCGCTCATGACTCGCACTCAAAGTTCCCTTAGCACGGCCGGCTGCGGGTTTATCAACTGTTGAGAATATGCATATATGGCACCTGGTACCGTATTACGGTATTCTTCTTTGCCTCTGTCCTTCTGACTATGGATGGCTCGGGTCAATCCTTGGGAGTACTGATTGGTTCTAAAAGGAAGGAGACTGGGATTGTTTTTATCAACTCAAGGTTGGGATATCTTTGGTATATCCATATCCAGATTCATTCTGCTGAGGTGATATACTATGTCATCAGCAGTATCTTTAACCGCCAGTTACATAGCTCAAAGGAAGGTAGAACGAAGTTCTATCGACAAATAGGCACAAATTAGCGAGCGCCTGGGTACGGTATTCAGGTACCAGCTAGCTATTCTGGACCCTGGGCCTTGACGGTAAAATATTCATTAGTTCGGTCAACATGGGTGTCTCTACACGGATATTGTGTAATTGTGTAAATTTCAATTCACGCGCCAAGGTAGTCACAGAGTAAGAGGCCGACGCGAACAAGGTAGAGCTCGATTGCCCGCATTAAGCAATGTCTCCCCATTCATCTCCGAGACATTGAACACTCCAGCAGCTCAATCATATGATATTTAATATTAAATGTTGTAACCACATGGCAGTCATATCCAAACAGCTTGAAATTTTCAAAAGAAGCAATATTGACATCGGGCTCGAGCTCAGAGCTTAAGGTCCTTGTGCTTCGTAAACCGCTTCGTCGCAATTGTGGATCCCAGTTCTGCTTGCCGGGGCGTTGTGCATTGGAATGTCTTGAAATTCTAGGGACGCCACCGATTACACCTGCAGAGCCGGAGAAGCACCCCAAGACGAGACATTCGGACTCCCTTGCCCAATGCACTGGCTGTATACCCAAATCTTGGTTTCGAATGTCAAGGCCCGGCATTTCGCCTAATATTTACTTATTTTATTTTCTTAACCCTTCCCGGACCCAGCGGAATTAACCACTAGCAATTTTTTTATGATGTCGACCAGGGGGTCCATTGAAAGTGGACGTCGGAATATTTCCTCTTTCTTTCCCTGGACCCCCGCCCACACGGAGAAGTCAATCATTTTATCAAAGCCCTGGCAGCCGATAGAATATGCCAAATTTCGCAACAATACAGCGATCTATCTCGATTTTGACAAGATCAAGCTAACTGCTTAAACCGCTCGATAATGCATTGAATTCTTAAGTGCACAGTACCCACCCAATTATCAGGCATGTTTGTTGTGTGCCAAACTATGATAGTCCGAGCTTAAAACATCTGCACAGCGGTGGAGATCAGCGCATTTCCCCATCACTGGGTCCGTCTCTCTATTGAGACCTAATTTGATACCTGTCCCAAGAAGATCCGGTGCGTCTGGCGCTCAAGATTCTTTGGAAGTACACACCTCCCGGTTCGCGGGTGATTTTGACTGGTAGCTACCTTACCGTCGCCCGATTCTCGAGGGAATATTGGGGCCTTGGCAATGGCAATAGAATTCACAAAGCCCGTGGCGTTCGAATGTTGCGATCGAGTCTACTGGCATGATTATCTTACCAGATCCCCGTTCGATTTCTTTCTTGTTGATATAGGTGTATGTATTATTAGCGGGACCGGTGAAATAGCCATTGCATGGACATCCTCGATCCCAATGCTGCTTAGGCAGCACGCCAATGCGCCCTCCCAACCCGGCATGATTGAAGCATGTGGCAGCCCCAATCTCGACATCTTCGCTACTGGCCGATCTAGCCCCGAAAGGCCTCATTTCGCAAAAGCAAATAATTAAGCATGCGTCGACCAATAGTTAATTCTTTGAACAAGGTAAAGTCGGCCGGCTGGATGCTATGACCGCGGTTGTTCAGTGAAAGTCGAACAACAAGACAAGAATCATAGCCCTTCCAGGTCTTGACCGTGTAGCTATTTTAGTTCGGAAGCCTTGTAAATGTTCGATAGAAAGATTCCTGTGCGGGCATTCCAGGGTACTGGTAAGCATAGGCGGCTGGCGGCCGGGAGGAAAGATGGCACAGGGAAGCTAGAAAAGGCAGCAATGTCGGGCGGCAGAAAAAAATAGGTAAGTTCAACCAGGACAGTTTTAGAGTGAACGGGCAAACCAAAAGAGACAAGAAAAAAAAACATGAAATTAATTGGGAAAAAAAAGAAAAGGATAAAAGAGACATCAGAAATCGATAGACCTGAGGAAGCGGTGTTTGTTTCCTACATAGCTTCTACAGCCAGCATTCCCGGCTTCCAAGCCATGTACGAAGCATAAAGAGAAATATAATATTAATGAGCGGGATCGCTTCTTGACATGACCGCATTTTCCACGGTTAGGATCAGGGTAGTTTGTAACAGACAACGGTCAGAAGCAAATTTCTAGCTTCGTTTTTTTTTTTTTCTTGTTCCCTCTCTTACTTTTTCTCACTTCCAAAATTGTGCTAAGACCTTGGGGGTGGTGGTCGAGCCATACTTACTTAGTCAGAAAGAACAGTAAGTAAGAATAGCCATCGACAGGACATCTCTTTCACTGCTGCTCAAGCTAGGAAGAGACAGGGCTGGGATTCCCATATATGCGATTGCATCGAATGGACGCCCGACCCTGCGATCAACTTACCTTCTGGCTGAACGGTTGGCTTCTCCCGCCAATATTATGCAACGGCTCCTTCCTTTTTCCCTTGAACCTTCAAACGACGTCGCGTGTGTTTCTGGTCCCTAACTAGCCGCATAAAATAACGATTTCGTGGACCTTTAAAACAACAAAACAAGCTTTGCAGAACGTTTTGTGGTTGGCTACTCCAAACCTCAAATTTTGAGCGGACATTAGCTACTGCTATGCAATAGGTTCGACATCCTCGTTTTATACCACGCTTCCTTTTCAACCTCCACCACACTGACAGCACGAGACTGAGCAGCACCTGCGCCGTCGCCCAACGAGCTTCTGCAACGACGGTCCAATTACCCAGATTGATCCCTTGCCCGGCTCACTGAAGTTGTCGTTTAGTCGCACCACTGCACCGCTTTCGAGCTCTCTGATAAAAGAGCTTAGAACGATTTTTAACAAAAAAATTAAAGAAAAAGCAAGCAAAAAGAAGGAACAGAAGGGAGAAAACATATAAATCCGTAGCGATTAATGTAAGTTCTCTCGGTATCACGACATTAGCCTTGCATGTACTGGTCTTCCAGAAATAATTTCTCAAGGATCATCATACCACGGCTCCCGTCTGATCCCCATCATCCCCATTCGTTTGCATCCATTTATGTGTGGCCCCTGATCCACCCTTTGAGCTGCTGTCAAGACTTTATTTGAACTTCAGGCGGAGAGATTTTATGGGCCGGCAAGCTCGCATTGTAAACGTGGTGGCTTTCATCAAGCTACTGTCGCTTATATTGTGGGCTTGCTTTTAGAGTTCTCGTTCTCCAATCATACCGGATGTGAGGCGGGCCTCTCTCTCCCAGCTTGTGTAGCCACGCGCCTGTGACCTTGATTCGAAAGAAGGAAGCTGAGTATGTGTCCTTCATTGCTGTATGCTATCCCAGAGCAGAGGTCTGTCATACATTCCCACGCACATCTCATCCTTCCTTTGCACATGTGCGTGGCTTCCCCAACCACACAACATAGACACATGCGAGCTGTGCTACCACAGCAGCCGATACTTCCAGTCAATTCCTCATCCTGTATTTTCGTTAATACCCGGCCCCGGCCCATAGAGAAGATCTGCCAGTTCCCCAAAATGCCTTTAATTCCACAAATGTCGAGAGTTCCCTGGAGCGGAAGAGAGCTGATCCATCGATGGCCACCCTTCTAGTCGTATAACTGGTCCTATCGATTTTCCTTTTTCAAGGAAGAGAAGAATTTAAGTTCGAACCACGTTTTTCTTGTCTCCTCGCCTGGAATCGAGGCTAGACACGTTCTTTATCTTTTCGCTTCAAATCGACCCTCGGGGATATCCAAGGCGCAAAAATTATACGCCTTATCAATTAAGCAGGATTTTGATTTAATCCTCTCAGTTCAGTACCCGTTACTAGGCTTCATCGCTGGCCACACTGGGAGATTTAAGATACCAGAAGCCGTTGAAATAGCCGAACACGGAAAGAGTTTTTTGGCGGTATTGCGGAATCGCCTCATAGTGTCGACAGCGAAACCTTATTTAAACCGGCGTAGGATCAAATCATAAATTTTCTCCCCCTCCCTTGGACAGCCAATCGTCTTCGCCTCGTTGGTTCACTAAAGAACTATAAACCAGAGAAGTCTATCACCGAGAAGATTCAGCAAAACTTCAGAAAGGGTAGCATATTACCAAACATTGTCTATAACTTCAATCCGCTATCGCGAGAAAGCACCATCGTCGAGATCTCGGAATTGCTGTGGTGATTTCCAAAAACCCAGCAAGAACACGCTCGTGTGCGATCGATTCATCGCGTTGCTTAACCGTAAGCAGTGCCGCAGCCGGATCCGATTTTAACTCTTATCTGCTCAGTGGCCGCAGACGCACACACGTGGAGTGTGGTTTCCAGAAATACCCCGTGCACCAGCACGTTTTGATCTCCAAGTTGATTGTAACTACCGCGGATAAGGCCACAGAAAGAATAGCCACACCAGTCGATACAGGCCACCAAATTCATCAGCTGGGCAATAAATGCTGCATACAGACGACTGAAATATTAAGCGCTTGCTTTTTTGGGCTGTCACTATATGAATGAGAGGAAGGTAAGTGACTAGAGCGACCAAGGGCTTGAGTGTGCCTCTACGAGAACACTGTGATAGCCGTTTGATCGTCGATCGAGGAGAATATCAAAAATAATTCTATAACGACTGACCTATTTCTTTTTATTTCCCAGTCAACTCTATTCAATTTCAATTTGAATATACTTCCTTCCTTGATAGACTAGTCAGAACTTTTCATCACCAACACACCTTCTATCAACCTGCAGTAAACCCTCGAATCGTAACCAGCAATCCGGCAGTGACAACAGTCATCTACTTGAAATGTCGTCATCAGGATCTCTGATCCAACCGACTATATCCAATGTCTTCTGCCAGACAAACGAGGACGCTCTCATGATAGTGGAGCTAATCCTGCAACGTCAGCTTTTTACTGTGCAAAGAAGAGCACAAGACCGGGAGCGAGCTTCTGCTGTTCAATCTGGCAATGTATTTGTCTTTGAGCACACTGATACTGGTATCAAGCGATGGACGGATGGCGTGCATTGGAGTCCGAGTCGGATTTTGGGAAATTTCCTCCTATACCGGGAGCTATCTAGACCGTTCCCGCCAGGGCAGAAGAAGAGAGCACAGAGAAAAAACGCTCCTAAAGCGCGAAGACCGCAAAATCCTGAGATAGAAGACCCCCAAAGCCCGTTTCATCCCTTAGGGCCTGATCCGACAAGATCGGGTCCTCCAGGTGACTCGGATCGCTCTCTTGTTGGCTCTCTGATCGATTCGTATGACTTCAAGACGAACGGCCTAGTCAAGAAGACAATTAGCATACAAGACGAAAATAGCCGACAGTTTCATCTTATATCCTACTATATTCCTCAGGATGTTCTGGACAACCGACTCGCCAGGCCCACGGACATTCCAGCTTATAGCCATATCAGACCACGAACCACCCTATTCATATCATCCTCTCTCAGACAACCAACTTCAGACGTGTCGAGGAGACCTTCTTTTATGGACGATGGGGGCCCAGAAGGCATGTTTGAATCCCATACCGACGACGATGACGATAACTCGCCCTCTAAGATTGGATCATATGGCCGAAATGATCCGCACAATCCCCACTCCTTTCTTCCTGGTAGCTTTTCCGGTGGTCCCTCTGACTACAACTATATGGATCCACCGGTAAATTATTTCCCTCCGACGAGCAGTCCTCATGGGTATCCGGCAGATTTGTCTCACCAAAACCCCCCGATGAAAGTTGATGACTATGACATACCGCATGGCGGCCATAACCCCAGATATCACCCTCCCTACCCTCAAACATACACTACTAGTATAAGTAGCGCATCAGTCAGCGCGCCTTTATCTTTGCCTGGCCAAACTGATACCATAACCTCGCAAAGCTGGTCCGGGAGCCCATATCCTGGTTTTCAAAGCTCGCCCCTCAACACGAATGCATTGTCGGGAAGTGCACCGTATCGGTCAACATATTCGACTGTCGGGAGCGGACATTACGAACGACCTATGGTTCCAAGCCCAGCCGCTTCCAATTATAGCTCAGCGTCGTCGACCGCATGGACTCAACCAATATACGGCACCCACAGTCCTCAGCCTGGACAACAGCAGTTGCAAGATAGGGGCCGCTTCCAACAAGAAAACTTTGTCGGGTGGACGTCCTCACCCCAGCCTACGCCAGGAACGAGAACGGGAACTGTAAATGACGAAGACGTTTTGCATAACTATCCTCCTCATTGGACACATCCTACGTAACCTGGCTAGACAACATAACCATTTTCCAGATCAATATTGCTTTTCTTCCTCGGCATTCCGGTGGCGAAAGCAGCGGCGCTTTCTCGGGTGTTTCCTATTTCGAAATCTAAAAAAACTACTGTTGTAAAGAGAGACCTATGGGGAATACGGTCTGCAGCTTTATTGTAATGTTAGCGTTTCTTTGTTTATATATTCCATCTATTTCCAGCTGATGGATGGACATAGAGTGTGATGACCTTTGATTTTACTTATCAAGATAATGCAATGATGGTAAAGCATCAGTCCCTGAACTTATCTTTTAAAAAGATTAATTTGTGAAAATTGTAGAAGATTCCTTCCCTGGAAATCGAGGAAACCCAGTAAATACCAACAAATGGTGGTCATACACGGAAATCAAACCCGTGCCTATCGGGAGGCTAGACATAAACGCCTAAGAATTGAAGTCCTTCCATTGTTTGAGGTCTTCGCCCGGTCATTAGATTGATTTTTGGGGGGTTGTGGTAAGTAAGAGGGGATACTGTGATCTCTGATCCTTCATATGTGGGAAGGTAGGGATCGAAAACTGGTCTGAATCAAATTTGGCAACTCTTATAGACTACGAAAGGTCCTAGATGAGGAGCAAGAAGATATGTCCAATCTATTGGTTCTAAATTCAAGAGCTAGAGGCCGCTTAGAGAGCTCGATAGCGTTGGAATCAGGGCTGGATCCGGCAAGGGCGCTTGGAGATGGAGGGTATGCTGACGGAGGAGGTGTTAGATATTGAAGATAGCCAAAGGTTTATTTATTGCAGTCTTGGTTTCGAGGTTGAGTTTATCGGAGGATGGAATGATGTATTCTCTGAGCTTTTTGATAGAAAACGGGGCTTGGTTGAGTCGATGATAAAGTTGAAGCGGTTGTGGTGGTAGTGGTGTTGATGATCCTACAGATTTCGAGTGAGTGAAAAGGCTCTAGGTGCTGATCTCACAACTAGCCAGCTTGTAGATGCGAGGATATATTTTAAAAGTACTGACTTGCTATGACCAAGGGATCTTAAGGTTAGGTGTAATGTTGGCAAAATAAAAAAGTGATTGCTTTGGAGTGGTCCTGCAGCCAGTCCGAAAACTTGCATGAACGAAATTCTGAGCCCTGTCGTGCCGTTCCAGGAGTCCCCAGGTTCAATTTTTTTTTTCAATATAACGAATAATACACCACAAAGACTGGTCTTTGTTATTTACCAAAGAGTACCTTAGAAAATAACAAGTCTTTGAGGAAGTCAGTAGTGTATTACGGGTTATCGTTCAGAAGATGAGGGAGAAAGCATCCTCAGATGATTAATCTTATGCACCAGCACAGCTGCAAACCATTTTAGACGCCAAAAAAGTGTCTAGGGATGACGCGAAACGTGCCCACTTACCTGCATACCGAAAGTCCATTGCCCATGGTCCCAGCTTTGAGACGACTGGCGGCGTCCAATAGCTATTAAATGGCTGATCTGAAGATTAGAAGCCCACCCTCGCCTCGAATCGAGGCTAAAAGTCCACTTGGTCTATTTTAAATGTGTGGATGGCATGCACAGATGGCATGCTCGAACGCAAATCAAAACCCGAGTTTTGCGAATGGCGTCTCCACAATCAGATGTTGATTGCATATGCCAGACGCTAGCTGTGGTGATCATTAAATTTTCGATTGCGCGTATACCATGTTTGGGAACCAGATCAAGGGATGTAAACGAGGAGATATTCGAAACAATACCAACAAGAATAGGGAAGGAAAACAAGAGGTCAGGTGTTTGAGTATATATTGCTAGTTCATTCACGACGCAAAACTCGGAAGGACATATCAACAATTCCTGGGATAAGTATTGAGCTGGTGTATGTATGCCCACCCGGATAGCCCGGGGTTTGTATGTGTGTATGCGTTCATTTATGGCGAGGTGGGTTTCGTTTGCATTTAGGGCACCTGTACTACGAATGAGGTTTCGAGTGCGAATGTTGGCTGGATTGACAAAAACTTTGTAGCTAATATATCCTAAAGCTATAAAGTCGAGTGATAAACCCCCTTGACCCTGCTCCACCGTCACTTGTTAGGTGGTGGGTCTTTATGCTTCAGAGAATGCCTTGGCCTTCATCCCGAGTGCAAGTGTTACACAGATTTTGTTGGTGGAGTTCCATCAACTGGGTCGGATCGGGAAAAATCATAGCAAGACGCTAGAAAAAATGAATTGAGAGCCTAGTCGAGGAAGAAAAATTGCGCCCGGTTCTCGTAGGAAACTAGGCCAAAGGAGGAGTTATTTAGCGATAAAGACGATTAGCTTCTTTTCTATCGTGTACCTACCATGTGATTCGATTCGAGATACAAGTTTTTGGGGTTTTGTTTGGAGTCCAAAATCCGTCGTTACGTTGACATTTTTATTGGTTGTTTGGGGCTCTCTTGTGGTGCAGATATCATACATGGGGCATGCATGAAATCGCGACCAGCAGACTGGGCTCCCAATACAATCTTGGGTTCGGTTGGAACTCCAGATTTTTTTTTCTCACTTCCGTCCTTTGATCAAGATTGCTTACGGTCTGATATAATTGGCGGGAAACGTAAAAGTGTGCCAGGCATTTAATACCCGTTTCGGGCACGGAAACGAAAAAATTCAGAAATGAAGGGAGATATGGCAGCATTCAGACAACAGGAGTCTACCCAAGCCATCCTGAAATCTGATTCTCGTGTTTTCTTCTTCTTCCCCGTTCGTACATGTATGACATTAGAAACATTATTATTAATTTGTTAATGATGTTCGGTATAGCTTTTATATTGAGTTCCTTGTGCACCAGGACGGCCGGTTTTTGGCAAAAGAGGTGACCCTCAATTCATCAATATAATACCTTGTTAAGGATCTCACACGAGCGTGGGCTATCGACGATTCGCTCCAACCTGTGGATCATTCTGGGGACAGATCTCGAGGGGTGACCCAAAGGAATGTGGGTCCCCCTTTTTCTTACTTTTATTTTTTACCATATGGAAATTTATTTCCTTCCTGAGCCAACCACCGGGTCATATCTGGCGAGTTTCACGACAATTTCGGTGGTGTAAGTCCAGTCTCAATTGGGATGTTGGCGTGAACGGCAAGGATTGAGAATTGTCCCCAAAGCTAACTAAAAATTGCCGAAATCCGAGAATGATTTTCCTGCCATGGCGGATTTGGCGGAAGACGGAGCTAGAGATACGCACACCGGCTGACCTTTTCTTACGGCTGGATATGTCAACAAGTGGTAAGCTTTGTCCTCGATCGCAATCGGAGTTAGGATTCCAAGGAAAACTTGGTCAATGCAGTGCTTAAGCGCTAGGCTTGCAAGCTCCCAAGTAGGAGCATTTAGGCATCGAATGCATGTTTCTTTTTCCCGAAGAAAGAAAATTACGATTGCCTGCAACCTGAGAAATGGACCAGACCGTTCAACATCCTTAAGAATCGAATCGGCGTCGTTATCAATTGTAGAGGCATCAGACAGAGAACGGCTGGCCGTACCAAAGTACCGGAACTGTATATATGTCCCTGGGCACTCGGAAACACCTACCATTCGCCTAGATAAGATAATCTCATGACCCCAATTCCTGGAGGCTGTTTCGAATGTGAGAATAAGGTTCGACAACGTTGTTCGGATCTCAAAACCTTAAATTTAGAGTTTTCGTTAGAAGGCTCTGGCATTTTTCTTCTTTTGAAAAAATAAACGCCGCCTGGACAAGCCCCTAAACTCAATCGATTCAGGCGTGCGTGCCAATGCCTGCCTGCCTGCCTGCTCCCACGGGCTGGCTCTAAATGAAAAGATTTTTTGGTGAGCGAGATGTTCCAACAAAAGGTATCTACCGAAATTCACGATTGCGATTCAAAGGCGAATGAATTAATCCCAGAGGCTGAAATCCTCAAAGAGCTCGCTTGGTCTCCAACAAAAATTGGAAAATAAAAGAAATTAAATAAGGAGCCGAGCTTGGAAGGGAAAATCGGCTACCGGCCTCGGGGTTCCAGGCTACCCGGTTTTGTTCCTCGCAGCGACGAGCTAATGAGGGAGCCATCGTTTGCATTTGTACCTGCTAGTTGATGCCAGCCATTTCCGCACCAGGCTACTGCACCAGACCCCCAGACCAGACAACAGACTAACGAGGCTACTATTTCCGCTTCTCTAGTGGACCTCAGCTCGCTTTTCCATTGTTATTTTAATTTTTTATTTTTCCTTTGATCATTTTTCTTCCTGCCATCCCGCGAAAGGCGTGATTCCAGGCTTGCCAAGAGGTAGTAGCAAGCTTATTCAACAAATCTGAGAGTCGGATGACACGAGGACATGATCCTTGAATATAATTGAATCCACATTTAGCTCGTATGAATGATGTTCGTTCCACGACTGTCCCGAGCTCTGGCTCGAACATCGAGATGGAGAAAGCCGGCTTTACAATGCTCCCTTGCGGTACGGCGCAACCTTGCTACAAGCGTATCTGAAAATAGGTAAGAGTCACGTCACCCTGCTCAATGGTTGTGCTAACTCGATGAATTAGCGTTACTGGGGTTTTTTACGATGTCGTTGTCGTGGGTGGAGGACATGCCGGCTGCGAAGCATCATCGGCTGCTGCTCGATGTAAGTTTTTTCTCTCTAGTGGACGCGTAAAGAGGACCCCCTCACTAAACGATTAATTCCTTTTTCCGTTCGCAACAGCTGGTGCTCGGACGGTTCTAGTGACCCAAAAGCTATCAAGCATTGGAGTTTGCTCCTGCAACCCAAGCTTCGGTGGCATTGGAAAAGGCATCATGATCCGTGAAATCGATGCTCTAGATGGACTTTGCGGACGAATTGTGGGTATGCTAATCCCAAATATTCGATGCCTCTCCGACCACGATTCCCCGATTGCGATGCTCCGACTGCGAGCTGCCGATTTCAAGGCTCTGGTCGCGAATTCTCCGTTAGATTTTGGGTAATTTATCGCTACTGACTCGAATTAGATAGGGCTGGCAGCCAGTTCAAGATCTTGAATCGAAGAAAAGGTTCCGCAGTTTGGGTCCGTGCGCCACCCTAATGCCGAAAACACGTCCACATATGAAGCTAACGACAAGATAGGGCCCAAGAGCACTCATCGACCGGAAACTCTACAAAAAGTATATGCAAGAGGAACTCGCAAACTACAAAAATCTTACGCTCAAAGAAGGGTCTGTTGCCGACATTATAATCGACAAAAATGAAGGGTTTGTTCCAGACAGTGATGGAAATTATGGCCGGGTCACGGGAATCAAGTTGGAATCTGGCGAAGTGATTTACACCAATCATATTGTCGTAACTACAGGAACGTTTCTGAGCGGAGAGATTCACATAGGTAGGGAGAGCTCTAATTTTAGTCTAAAATATTGCTGAGAAATTTGCTCACAAGAAAATCAAGGGTTGGAAGTGTATCCATCTGGACGGATGGGTGAAGCAGCTTCTTTCGGTATCAGTGATTCTTTGCGGGAAGCTGGATTTAAACTTGGTCGACTGAAAACTGGAACCCCACCGCGAATTGACGGAAATACGATTGAATACACTCGTCTCGAGGCCCAATATGCAGATGACCCGCCTGTTCCATTCAGCTATCTTAACGAAAGGGTTGAACAAGAGGTATTGTTGACTCTACTCCGGAATACTTCCTCAAATTCGGCTCAGCTGACAAATCTAGAAACAATTAACTTGTCATCAAACCTTCACAACAGCTAAAAGTCACGAGATTCTTCGGGATAACTTGGACAAATCTATTCACATTCGGGAAACTGTCAAAGGTCCCCGTTATTGCCCTTCACTCGAATCAAAGATTATCAGATTTCCTCAAAAGGAGAGACATATAATTTGGCTTGAGCCTGAAGGATATGATGACAATATTGTCTACCCCAATGGGATTAGTATGACGGTACCGGCCGATGTGCAGGAAGCTCTTCTTCGCACTGTTCCTGGGTTAGAGCACGCAGCAATGACGCAAGCAGGATACGGTGTGGAGTATGACTATGTGGATCCTCGAAGCTTACGGGCTACCCTAGAAACAAAGGTAATCAAAGGACTTTTTTTGGCTGGGCAGATAAACGGTACAACTGGATACGAAGAAGCAGCTTCTCAAGGCATCATAGCTGGAGCCAATGCTGGATTGTCCTCCCAGGATAAACCTCAGATGACTCTTCTTCGCTCTGATGGCTACATCGGTATTATGATAGATGACCTCATCACGAAAGGGGTTTCTGAGCCGTATCGAATGTTCACTGCTCGGTCCGAGTTTCGAATGTCCGCGAGATCGGACAATGCAGATCTTCGGCTTACTGAAAAGGGCCGTCGATTCGGAGTTATTGGTGACAAGCGATGGGATCATTTTCAAAACGAAGCCGGAATGATGGATGCTGTTAGATCTACGATGGAGGGCTTGGTTCTAAGTGCTCCAAAGTGGGTTGAAAGAGGAATCGAGGTCTCAACAGATGCATACAAATACAGTGCCTTTGATCTTCTCAGGAAGAACCACTTGAACGCCGATTCGTTCTTGGATGTTTTCCCAGAGCTCGCAAAA
The DNA here is from genome assembly GCA_036971675.1 of Orbilia ellipsospora. Taxonomy (NCBI): domain Eukaryota; kingdom Fungi; phylum Ascomycota; class Orbiliomycetes; order Orbiliales; family Orbiliaceae; genus Orbilia; species Orbilia ellipsospora. The sequence goes on from JAVHJO010000003.1 coordinate 1,055,059, forward strand.
TATCCAAAGAGGATTAGAGACAGGATAAATATTGAGGGTAGGGTGCGGGCTTAACTTCGATACGACTTGATGCTAACTTTTGATTGAAGGAAATTATGCACCGTACGTGAAGCAACAGGAAGTCGATATCCGTCTATTCGAACGAGACGAAAATCTATTGTTACCTCCGAATATAGATTACAGCACGATTGTTGGCTTATCATCAGAAGAGAAGGCCCTCCTATCCGCAACTAACCCCGAGTCGATTGGACAAGCTCGAAGAATTGAAGGGGTGAGTATTCTCTACTATCCACAGAGATGGATATGCGGCTAATAAAGTGATAATAGATGACACCTCATGGCTCCTTGATTCTCCTGAAATATGCCTCCCGACGACAGCGAGATCTCGATCATGCTTCGCGACGGCAAAAGTTGGCCTTGCATCCAGAATTCATCGCCAAGAGAGCCACCACGGAGCCATCAACTGCCACAACAGCGGTCGTTGATGTTCCTGTGACACCGCTGTAAAACATTGTATAATATGTATATAAAACCAGCCCCCATCACTTGTACAATAGGTATCTCTAGATTAGCGCGGAAATATTACATAGATTTGAGCTAAGTGAAACGATCGAATAAATAAAGCTAAGTCTGGTGTGCTGTGGCTAAATATTGGAAACGTGATATCGACGTGGTGGATGTGTTGGCGCGCCTCGTTCGGGCCTCGGCCAAACTAAGCTACTATGACGATGGTACCTCATGTCGCAGAAACCCAAGACATTTCACCTCAACATATTTGCCAAACCCCACCACCAGTTAATACGGACGAGCCATCGAAACTAAACACCTTCTCGGGACGGTTCGAAGATCGAATAGCAGCCTCAATGTCATTGCCCCGCCTCACCTTCCTCTATCCCAGCTTTTTTTCAACGGCGCGGGGTCAAACATTCTGCGGGACCGCTTGCTGTAAACATGCCACCCGCACAAGCCAGCGAGTCGGCAGCTATCCGAGCAGGACCAAACGATGTTCTTTCGCCTCGATATCTCGACCTACAAACATTCCTAGACCGATGCTATCGCATAGAAGATGTGCGAGCACATTGCAGGAATCCACACCGAGACGAGACGATGTCATGATCACTGGTGTACCGCCCCTCCCTCCTCCTGGGAGGAAGATATCAACGGAAACCCCAGCCAAATCAGAGGAACAGCCCAGTAACCCACCTGAGAAGAAGACTACACCGGCCGAGGCGACTCAAGCTAAATCTACCGACATTGGGATCAATTACAAACCGGAAATATTAGCAGATACCTCGGCGTTAGACGCTATAACCGATGTAACGAAACCGAAAGAGCAGGAAGGCACGGCGCAGAAAGAACAGGGTGATAGAGGAGGAGGCGCCCCGAAAGATCAAGGTGGTCGGCAAGAGACGGTTAAACCTAAGAGCACCGCAGAGATAGCCATGAGTCCAACCCTAGCGAAGTTATATCATAATTTCGATACGTATGCCATGGTTAAGCAGCTAGAATCTGGTGGTTTAACGTATGGGCAATCGACTGCCGCGATGAAAGCCATTCGCGGTCTGTTAGCCGCTCATCTTGATAAAGCAAAAGAGTCCATGGTTACAAAGTCAATGTCTGAAAATGTATGCTGTGGGTTACAACGAACCTAATTGTTAGATAAGTACTAATTATTTCGACCGGGAATAGGAGAATTATCTTTTTCGAGCTGCTTGCTCTGAATTAAAAACCGAAATCGAAACTATCAGGCGTACAGCTTTGGACAAGACGAGAATAGATCGCGCTCAAATACAGCATGACTATGAGCTGCTAGAACAAAAGCTCAACGAAGACTTGATGAACTTGAAAGACGAAGTATCAAGTCTCTTCAATGATCGTAAGATAGTTACGAGACAAGAACAACGAGCTATGGAGGTCAAAATACAGGAAATGAACTACAAGTTGACAATCCTGTTGAATGGCGACATGAAGAATGAAATAGAGGCTTTGAGATGGACGACGACTCGTAGAGGTCTAGTAAGTTCAGCCAAGAAATATATCTTTTTGGAGTGCATTTCTAATTTATATACAAGATTGCAATTGCAATTATAGCGGTGCTAGTCGTGACTCTCATCCGCTATACCAGCGTCCAGTCTCACGCTATTAAGAAGGAGGCTTCGCACGAGGCTAAAAACGAACCAGGGAAGGACCTTCTTCACCATGCGGCTGATGCAGGTCTGGTCGCCTCTCTCTCGTCCTCTGGCTCGAGAGGTAGGACCGATGGAAAAGATAATGGTGACGGTGGCACGTTTGTATCGCTTGGATGATACCTGCCAGTCTTAGTCTAACTAGAAGTGTCCAAAACTTGCGAACAGTAAAAAAAAACTTCGGTATTCAATCACACCTCACCACTCAGAATAGACGCTGCTATATACCTACAATACAATCAGTTGGGTCGAGTGATTTTAATTGGAGTTTGAATAAGCTTTCTGCTATGTTGGTTGGGACCTATCTCTTGCGGCTTCACTTTTCGATTGTGCCCCCGCGCCTTCATGATCTTGTCTATGGATCAGATCATTGTGTACCTCATCTTCTTCACTCTCTTCATCTCCTTCATCCCCATCGTATTCTATCACTCTACCGTCCTCATCTCCAGCGCCCAGTTCGCCAGCTACACTACTCCCAACTGCGAGTTGTCCATCTCTCTCGAGTTTGGCTTCGTCAAGTTTTCGGTATCTAAATTATATAGATATATACCCGTAATTAGAGATTCATAGTCTTCTTTCATAAATAGTAGTAAGGTTGCATACTTTCGCAAGCTCTTTTTTCTCTTACTAGCCTTCTTCTTCTGTGCGATATTCTTTAGAACGTTATTCCGGCTCTCTTCTCCCTTTTCAATATCTTCAAGCTTCGTAGCTAAAAGCAGCCTCGCTATTTTTCTGTTTTGTTCTCGAGATCTCGTTTCTTGGGACTTGACGACAATGCCCGTTGGTATATGGCGAAGCTGAACAGCAGAGGATGTTTTATTCTTTTTGGCATTATAGTTAGTGATATTATAGGAGACTCTTTTGTTTTCAATTAAAACGTACAACTTTTCTCAGGTATTAGCTTGGATATATCTAATGATTGATAATACAAAACTCGAGAAATACATGACTTACTTTTTTGCCCGCCTAGAATCAGACAAGATAGCTACTGTTAGTAAACGCTGCAACCTGTTGTTCTAATACATTGTGACTGGCAATCCTACCTGGACCGCTATGCATTTTAATAAACAATTAGAACGGGGTCATTTCTATTGAAATCGTCAAAAAAGGCCCTTCAACTGTAACCTACCTTCCTTTCAAAAAATTTTCCTCAATATCTTCTTCGTTCACCTTGGGTCTTGGTGGCATCTGCTTTTTGCAGACCACAACCGTTGAGCTCAACGAGCGACATGTTGGCAATGTTATTATAGAACGTCTGACTGAGACATTCTGTAGTACAGCTCTATTCGCCAGTCGCCCAAGGATATAATTGGACATAAGACTTCAATTGATTTTATGTTGATGAAGTTAAATAGAATCTGCCGCGTCGTTGTCCAAAAGATTACCCGCAGCCCTTTCGATAAAGAGATTCCTAGCCCGTAGATTTCCGCAGTACTAATTGCTAGTTGCAAAGGCGCCTCTTTGAATCTCTTTCTGGCTGTTAATTCAGAAGCTGGGCAAACTTTGCATCTGGGCAGGCTGAAAGGGACGGAAGCATGTATCGAAGTTATAATTAGCTCCAGATCAGGTTGTGGTGCTGAAATCATGTCAAAGAGTGACAAATGTGGTAAAATTGTCCGCAACACACGCCATACTCGATCGAGCAAATTTACTGCTGGAGCGTTTAACCAAGACAGGGCGTCTAGAAAGCAAAATACTGCTACAAGTTCGACGCAATTTGCAAGAGGCTGTGAAGTCTCTCCTTTGGATATCGAATTATGATCCTAGTTTATCGACGACAGTATATCAATACTCTATGAGGAAATGCCAAACTTCATAGCTCCGTGCCGAGATCAAATCAGATAGATGGATAGAATATGTATAAAACCCGACCTTTGTTTTTCCAGGCTATATAACCTGGTGCTTGAGCGTCACTTTGGACAGAATTTTGAATAGTCACAGCTAAAACCAAAATCAAATATACGCTATCAATTCGAATATAATAGTGTCGGCAACGTATCAACAAGATGCAGAATTCTTACCAACAAGCGACTTACGAGGGGACGGAAGCCTACATAGCAGTACCGCACTCATCTCCAGAAAGAGTTTCCACAGAATCAGATAACCATCTGGCAGACACTGAGAAAGCCGCCCCTAGGGACTTCAACCCATCCCCGTATCGAAATTCGATTTATCTACCCCTTCTCAAGCGACGCGTCAGTAAAAAAACATTTTGGATCATTTGCGGATGCGTTTGCGGCGTCATTCTTACTGCAGTCATCGTGGGGGTCGCCGTTGGTGCTACGAACGCGAAGAAGGCGGTACAGAGAGGGAGAGGAGAGAAAGCTGCTCCGTCGTCAAGTAACGGACAGGGCGGCAATGGTGAAGATCCAAGAGGTGGTTCCAATGATGACTCTAGCTGTATGACTGCGAATATTCGAAGAGATTTTAGAAAAGCTCAGCATTAACATATATTCTGCTTAGCTACGGATCCTTGCTTGCAGCTTGCCGACAGTGGTGCAAGTACCCAGGCCGTCAGCGATTGCTTCTATCAAGAGCATCTTACTAGATTGGAGGTAATTGACAATTTCGATGGTGACGATGATTATATTTGGACATATTGTGAGTGAACTTGGATTTTATACACATGGTGGAATGGAAGCTAACATGATTGTTTAAATAGCGGATAATCCCTATGCCTCTGTTAACAGAAAGAAAACCACAGGGCTTAATAATCTCAACTTCAAGGGGACTTCTGGAGTCCATCCTGGCAAAAATGTTGCTAAAGCTAGCCACAAGTTGAAAAGTTTGAACTGAAATGATGGAAAAGCGTTTGAGTCTCAGACCGTTAGGCTCTAAACTTTTAAGCATAGTCTTAATGCTAAAATATCTGTTCGTATTCTTTCTAAGAAATTGAAACGGATAATATGACTTTAGTGTTCTATGAGTACTCTAGAATTCCGGTGAGGCACTGTAGCATGTAGATATGATAGACATATGACTTTGACCTTCTTGAATTGTTATCATACCGTATTATACTACTAGCCTGTATCAATTCCTGCTACCTTTGTAGACATTGAAATGAATTTATAATTTTCCTCTAGAATAATCTATATTTTCGAGGATTTCAATGTTGCAAGTTGCATATTGAGGCTGAATAACCAATAAACTTGCATATTGACGCGGTAATCACCAGAGCAGATATTATTATGTAATACTAGTATTTTTTCAACAGCATTTACAAATCCAATTCCATATCACTTACTTCGTGACGGGATTCATAAAAACCCAGTTTAGACAGATTCATTACCCCGCGTTCGCTTGATCATCGGATACGCGAGGTTGGCAGCGGGATTCACGTAACACAGATCAACGACACCCTCTAGAGAATATTACGTAGAAAATTCACGGATATTACCCAATTAGAAGCTAGGGTATAGGGCATATCTCGTTAGTAATATCAGGAACGACTCCTGTAATTCTGTCGGTACATAAAAGGCTTTCAAGTCACCTATCAAGGGCAGAAAAATGTGGAGTTGGATACGGATCGAGGGTGTCAGCATGGCATATCACGTCGGCAAGATTTCGTAACATAAATGGAATAGATATTTTACGGTGCATCGACTCGAGGCAACCGGATCAAAGGATGTTTATATGAGCTAGCATTATATGATGTGGTCGAAGGATATAAAATCAACAGTTAACCTCGGAGACGGAAGAAAACATCTCTTCTCCATTACTCAACGGTCTCTATTAGCTCAGCAAAGAAATCTAGAACTTACGAAGTTTTACAGTGGAACCTCGAAAGTGAGTAAGCATTTAGTTTCTCGGTTTCGGTCCGAATCGGGAGCATTTGCGTGTGCATCTCAAGCTTCCATACATTTCTATCAATTGACATGACTCGGGTTCGGCACACGTAATATTCTGCTTCCAGATCTATTGTCTAGGTTTGATGACAGAGTTTTACGGTCTTGTTCGAATTGTTGCATTTTGCGTTTCCAGTTCTTTGAACATTTTGATTATTCCTGCTTGTTTTCATTCTATCGACTATTTCTTTCATCTTTTCTTCGAATTGTCGGTTCAGATCAAAAACGTCCAATTCGTCCCGAAGTTGCTGCAACCCAAATATGGAATGCCGAGTGGCATCCGAAGCGTCTTCCCGCGGGGCAGCAAACGGAGAAACCTGCATGGGTTCTACCCCGCATTTTGCCTGTTCCGTGACGTCTTAGGTGGTCGGATAGGCGGGATCCAAAATGCAACAGCGATGCCAAGTTTCGCCTAGCGACTCACGCACCTGATGCAGCGGTGTCGCACAAACCCCAGCATTTCAATTGCATTCTTCCGTTTGTTTCTAGTCATCTGCTTGATGCGAGGAGCGGGTTCGCTCTCTCGTTCGGTTTTATGAGCTATCGCGGCTTCCAGTCCATCTGGAAGAATTATTCGTGGTATATTTCTTCCGTTTGAGTATACTGGCAGCAGTGGATCAATTCGCAACCGCAGAGATCCGTACCCAACCCCGAGACGGAGACTCAATCGAGTCAATTGAGATGATTTTTTGAATTGAATAAGCAGTTCGAGAATGTCGGAGGATTATCAAGACTGGGAATGCAATGCTGACATTGTTCGCTCCTTCGCCGTCGACGGGGTGTATAAAGGCCCTGTAGGTAGATATCAGCCGGATTGAGACTCATTGTTGAATAATTGTACAATTCAGCCAGCCAATCAGTCACTTACAAAAAGCTTAAAGCCAACGAAACTAAAAGCCGTCGAATACGCACCCGTTGCTATAAAAGCAGGCTAGAAGGACCGAATAATTGACACCTGTCTATTCTTTTCCAATCAATCCTTCGTCTTCAAAATGGTACTCCGAGCCACTTCTGCCCTTGCGCGTTGTTTAGCCAAACCTGCCTTCCAGGCCTCCAGTCTGGGCGCCCGTGTTGCTCGACCCACATATCGAGCAGCCTTGCGCCCCGTTCACAGCAGAACACTGACAACGACTTTCCATCCTCAGGTTAAAGTTCTTGCCGTCTTGTATGATGTGAGTTTCCAATGGTTCTGTGATGCGATTTCTTACGTGGCCAAAGTCTAATCATCGTGAACTATAGGGTGGCAAGCATGCGCAGGATGTTCCCGAGTTGCTAGGAACCACGGAGAATGAGCTCGGTATCAGGAAATGGGTTCGTATACAGATTATCGATACAGATCTCGTGGGCTGAAATTGCAGTGTCAATTGACTATACATTCTTTTCTACCTAGCTCGAAGACCAAGGCCACACCCTAGTTACCACTTCTGACAAGGAAGGCGAGAACTCCAAGTTCGACCAGGAGCTCGTTGACGCGGAAGTTATCATCACGACACCATTCCATCCAGGATACCTGACTGCAGAACGTCTCGCAAAGGCAAAGAAATTGAAGCTTGCCATCACCGCAGGAATCGGTAAATAGCCTTGATGCAATCGAAATCTAAGAATTATGCCATATTGATAAATCTATTACTAGGATCTGACCATGTTGACCTCAATGCTGCTAACAAGACAAACGGTGGAATCACTGTTGCTGAAGTTACTGGATCAAACGTCGTCAGTGTCGCTGAACGTAAGGAACAAGCCCAACCAATTTCTTATGGCCTTTTTTTAACTAACTTTGGAATTTTAGACGTTATCATGACAATTCTTATCCTTGTCAGGAACTTTGTCCCAGCTCATGACCAAATCAGAAACGGTGATTGGGAAGTCGCTGCTGTAGCTAAGGAGGAATATGATCTTGAAAACAAGGTTGTCGGAACCGTTGGTGTCGGTAGAATTGGAGAGCGTGTTCTTCGGAGATTGAAGCCATTTGACTGCAAAGAGCTTCTGTACTTCGACTATCAGCCACTTTCAGCAGAAGTTGAAAAAGAAATTGGTTGCCGTCGCGTCGAGAAGTTGGAAGACATGCTCTCACAATGTGACGTTGTCACCGTCAAGTAGGCTCGTCGCTTCTTTTCAGACTTTGAAACGATAAACTGACAATGAAATCATTTAGCTGCCCTCTACACGAATCTACTCGCGGCATGTTCAACAAGAATTTGATCTCGAAGATGAAACCTGGCTCGTGGCTTGTTAACACAGCCCGTGGCGCCATCGTTGTTAAAGAGGATGTTGCAGAGGCTGTTAAGTCTGGACACCTTCGAGGTTATGGTGGTGACGTTTGGGTTCGTACAGTCTTATGAACTAGAACATGTTTAAAACGTTGATGCTAACTTTGAAACAGTTCCCTCAACCAGCTCCTAAGGAACACCCATTGAGATATGCTGTCAATCCCTTCGGAGGCGGTAACGCTATGGGTACGTAACTTACTCTCCGTTAGATATCAATTCAGCCATCTAACAAAATTTGATCACTAGTTCCTCACATGTCCGGAACGTCTCTTGATGCTCAAAAGGTAAGAATTTCTGGCTCACAGACATAAGCTTGTATTTATAACTGGATGCTAACAATGAATAGCGATACGCGGATGGTACCAAGAAGATCCTAGAAAGCTACCTCTCGGGTCGCCATGACTATCAACCACATGATCTTATCGTCCACAAGGGAGACTATGCTACAAAAGCATACGGACAGCGCAAGTAATCCGCAACCTGATCTCGCTTCTAAAGGTGATTGGACTTTGGGTGACTTGGATAAAAATTGAAAAAAGTTTAGCCTGTTTCTTTCCAAAACCTATCCGCTACAATGTATTACAGTTAGTTAGCACATTGTAATGTAACTTGTAGGCACCGAAATGGTGTTCGTCAATGAGAACATGACCAACGAAAACGCTTCAGGAAGTAAATAGAGAGAGCCGTTTCATAGCATCTAGAGTATTATTCTTCCCCTTGTTCATCTACAACCGCATTTGGAACATCCGCACTCATCGCACATTCGAGAAATTCTTCTAGTTCCTCACTAACAGCCTTCATTCTCTCCTTCACACTTTGTACCCCGCCCTCTCCATCCTCTCCCCCGTCTTCTCCTCCAACTATGATTCTGCCGGGTGGATTCTCTTTCCCTGCAACCGCCATTATAACTTTGACGGTCTCAGCAACTAGTTCAAGATGCATCGCGGCAGAAATGTTTGGATATTTGAGGACTCGAGGGAACGGGCTAACCGAGTCTGTGGAACTTGGGGACCTAGGATCTCCCGGTGTGCTAGCCTCGCTACCCGGCCGGGCGGTCACGGATTCGAGCATTTTTCTGAGATTGCGTGCGCCCATCTGAGGAGTTAGATGTTCGTAATCTTCATCGTCCTCATCATCTTCTTCTGATCTAGGAGCCTTTTCTTGGTGTATAGGTTCCCCTTCATCAGGCGGGGCTTCGGGTGGCAGATGTACCGGGTTGGTTAGTATGTAAGTCATGATTGACGGCTCGACATTCGTCAGCCTGATGTTGAAAGGCGCGACTTCATACGCCAGAGCGTCAATAAACCCTTCCACCGCGTGATGCGCTGCTGTGAGAAGTGAAAGTCCTGGGGTTCCAGTTTGAGCAGCTAAACTTGTTACACACATGATGTGCCCGCCTGTTCCTTTCTCTCTCATCTCTTTAATGACAGTTTTGACGATGTTCAGGGTGCCAAAGTACGAGACTTCAAATTGCTCGCGGGCATGCCAGTCAGAGCATTCTCCCAGAGCACCATAGTAGGCTACAAGAACAATCAATTAACGCAAAAATTCCTGGCAATTCTAGAAGTCAAATAGTCCGTTACGTACTGTGACTTGTGCAGCTAAGCAATATATCAACTCGACCAAAGGTCGTTACTGCATAAGCTAGTGCCGTTTGACAAGATGTGAGCGCCCTGGAATAAGGTTCATGTTAGTCTCTCAGGATACACTCAACTTGACTAAATAGTGAAAGATCAGGCTCACTTAGTACTCAAAGGAACCGGCAGACAGTTGGCACCGCCCAATCGAGTGAGTATCCCAACATTCAATGACTGAATATCTTCATCCGCGTCAAGTCTTGAATGAGACTTCGTGTTGTTTGCTGTTGCATTTTCGTCCGCTGCACAGGAATCCTTCCAGGCGACGTGCTCCTCCGCTGTACAGCCAGCGACAACGCTGTCGCCGTTTCGTAGTGCTTGCCGGGCAATTGAGAACCCCAGTGGAGAGGTTGCAGAGGTAATCAGCCAGACCTTGCCCTGGACTGGAGCCGAAGATGTCGGCGACATGACATCTTATGACCTCCAAAGCCGGCAGAGGATGGGTCTATATATATAGTTTCTAAAATGCAATTGTGGTATTTCAGTTGCATTGCTGATTCAGATTATGCCACGCGAATTGGTGAGGGATAATAAGCAATCTCGCACGCGGTTGGGTTGGGCTTAGCCCGTCCTCCACTTGCAATGGAAGCTAAAAGCGAAGCTCCATGGCCAAAGCTGCTTAGCTCTGGTTGGATCTCTCGCTGCAACTCACACTGCCGAGAAAATTGCAACATGATCCACCACACTACACCCAAGATCTTTGACTAGACTGCACTTGACTGCATGCACCAGGCGTGGCAGCAAAAATAACCAGCGTTTGGTTAAGAAACTGCAAGGATAGTTCTTTGATCATATAGTACGCTGGCATTTCTCGAATCTGAATATCTTTGACATGGCGCCGCCTCAGGCAAACGCAAAAACAGTGCAGTACCGCCGGACGCACAATCTACTCCTCGGAACCAGACTCTTATCACAACGGGGAACGCCTTCTCCATTCACACTGGTCCTAGACAGCTTGGAGCAATCATCCACACCGCTAGTTGAGGAGTATATACGCAGAGCGAAGGTAGTAAGACAAAATGCCTGCGATGTCCTCGCCAGAATATTTTGATTGAGCTTCTACTAACATGAATGCTTCTCTGTTTTTAAAGCTTATTCGAGCCAACATCGTATATGTATCATTTTCCACAATACGTCCACCAAAAGATGCCAATAAAGTCATCAAAGCACGAGGGAAATCGCTAGATACCCTCCAAAAGGAGATTACCTCCGCCGTCTCAAAAGACAAGCAAGCAGATAGTACCACGAAAGGGCTTCAAAACATGGTAGTCATCGACTCTACGAACAATTTAGTCTCGCTATCCATCGAAGGGGGATCGAAAAATAGCATAAGTCTAGCTCGTTTCTTATCATCGCTTCTTACACCCTCGGTGGCGATTCTGGCAACATATCATACGGATATACCCAGCATCCCCTTGACTTCGCAACCAGGGAATTCATATTCCCCAGACCCGACAGAACTGCTAAAATATCTCTGCACAACGCTGATAGCGGTCTATTCTCCCTCTCACATATTTGCACAAAAGCGAGCTATGGACAAATCTTTACCACCACCGAGGTTTGGTTTGGATGAAGGTACTGAAGGATCAATCACGAGTCTAGGTGCAAATATCGGATGGTGCGATTCCTGCAACCAGAAGGACCGATCAAAGGCTCTAATATACGAACTGGAGCATCGGCGCATGTCTGGACGCGCGATGACCGAGTGGTTTTTCTTGATGTGCCATCCATCAAAAAGTACAAAGGAGAAATTAATTCTATTGGAGGACCACCCGGCTTATAATCCATCGACGGGACTCCCGACGCAGGATCAAGAAGGCGCGGTTGATGATAGCGATCTTACATTCTCACTCGGTCTCACGGCTAAGCAAAAGGTCGACCGGGATGGAATCGTACTACCATATTTCGATGCACAGAACGAGGAAGGAGGGACAGGTGGTAGGATTTTGTATGTCCCAGGACGAGAAGATGACTGGGACGATGAGGAAGATGAGATATAACCCGCGTAAAACCATTGCAGGGAGTTGAGAAGAACTCCCTCAAAGTAGTTCACTACCATGTACCACCACTAGACACGTGCGGTATATTAGCGTTCAATGGAGACCGTATGCCCCCATTTTTCTCAACCTCACCACAGTAAACCCCATCTCAAAAATGATTTATCAAGGTGACTTTCCTCTCAACCCTCTCGCTTTAAAACCCCACGTTCCAAGCCAAAAGAGTAATGATATACCCGCCTCGAGCCAATTCATCCACGAGTACGCTACAAACCAGCCTGTCCCCTAATTATGGTAACCACCCAAAATCGTATATATAGTACAATAACCCAAGCGTGAAGCCTCGTTCACGCATATCTTTTCTCCATACATGAAGTCTCAGCAGATCGCAAGTGTGATCTACAGTCCGCAACGGCATCGCAACTCTTCATATCCTGGGTATAACGATAATTATAATAATAACGGTAGTAGCAGTAGTCTATCGCAATCACACTCTTCGTATCCGTATCATCGAAGCAACAGCGTTAGTTTTAGGATGGATTCGACTTCGACCAGTAGGATTGGTGATATCGCTGATGGGGGATTGGGGTATACCACCGGCAGCGGGCCCTATGATGACGATTTTATGGATTCGCAGAGGGGAATGCTGATGCGGACGCCGGTAGATGGGGCTATTGAGGATGTGGATCTGAATAAAGAAAGGTTTGAAAGGGAGGAATTGAAGTTGCTGAGGGATAGGGATCAGGTATTTTCTACTTAATGTGATATCGTGAACCTCAATGGATGAAAACTAATTCAAAGAGTGATAGAAACTAAGAAATGCGCTGTGTGTATTGCGGTTCACGAATAGAACGCTGAATATATTTCTAAGGTACGAATTTCACAAGTTCGGGGATTCAACTGGATATATGAGAGCTAACTCGACCCGATAATTAACCAGTGTCCTGATAGTCCGTATTACCACGGCCGAAATTATTCACAAGACCTCTCACCCGTCCTAGCACTAACATCTATTGATTTCCGTAGGGTACATTTTTAATTAATGCGTTTAGACTATATGACGACACCAAAGACCACAAGATAAGTTCGGGACGCCCAGGCACGCCACCCTATATCACCGCATGGCCAAAGAAACCATACGTACGACCAATGTAAGATTCATCACTCTCAAGTCCCGTTTGACATAATTGCGGACATTATGACTGATCCCTATAAAAAGGTATTATATGGCAGTCGCGATAGTGGCTACCCTGATAGTCAATCTCATCGGCATGCTAGTATCATGCTGCACCTGCAAAATTGCGGCAGCTAGGAGGGGTATCAAATTCGATATCTTTTCTTGCGTCTGCACGGCTATTGGTGTGGTATTCTGGGGGGTAGCTGCAGGATTATATCAAGGAATGAAAGGGAGAAGAGGCAAGGGTTCGATTTTTGATATTAAGCTTAACTTTAACTAATGCTGAAATATATTCTCATAGATTTGTATGGGTACTCGTGTAGTCGGGTAGCTTTGGCACGAACTCGACATTTCCGAAACATCAAATTTGGTATGGCTTGTGATGCACATGTAAGGATTCCTTGACATCATTAGAACTCGGTGCTGCCCCTGGTTTTTATGGTGCTGACAGCTACTTCGTACAGACATTGATAGTATGGAGTGCGGTAGCGGCGTTTATTTTCAATCTTTTGAACCTTTTTGAAGTGATTTTAGTTTTCAAGCGCAGGAAGGTGAGGAAGGATTTGACTCTGTTGGAGAAGATGAAAGTGTAAAAAATATTTGCCATGATTTGTTACTTATCGTGTATGTGCTTACGAGCCTAATGGCCGGACGTATAAAACAACTGCAATAGCTCTGTTGCAAACATCACACTTCTCTGAAACTTGTAAAATTTGAACAAACAACTTTTATATGATATGTATTCTATCTTGCTCAATTCTAGGCTCATAATTTTGTTCATCAAAGTGGTATGCGACCATCGAGTCTCCGATTCTTCCTCATTTCTTTTTCCTCTGCTTTAGTCCTTCCTTTGAGCTTTCGGCTTTCGTTTCCTCTGCCTCTACCGGTTCTGGTTTATCGGCTTCCTTCTTTTCTTCAATTGCTTCTGCCTTTTGTTTTTCTTCCTCTGTTGGATCATCACCCCCTTGACCGAATTCGTTGACACGGCTATAGTCGACGCGGTAGCTCCAAAGCTGATATAGATAAACAAAAAAGATGCTGTTATTTGCTAATTAGCATCAAATTCCTCGGAAGAATCTAGGTTTACGGTAAAAAAAATACTTACACGTCATCACGCAAGGTTGCGAGACGGTGGAGTGTTGGCATCTTAATTGTGAATGCGAATAGATCGTCGACAAAGGTATCTAAAAGCGAAGTGTGATTAGTATATTACCCAAATCACTAAACCACATCGATATATTTCAAGTACGTACTTAAAAATTTGTACATCATGGTCTTTCTTGGCATGTGAGCCACAGATTTCAGTCTATAGTTGATGTAAAGACTAGGCACCATCATCAAAAACCCGTACGCGTACACGCTTCCTATTTATAAATCGTTAATTCTATATCTTCAAACCATCTCATCTCACTCGAGTGATCGAGAACTCACCAACAAGTGTTGTAATGACAAAACTGTACCAGCCCTTATGTTCTTCGTAGAGCACGCTGTAGACCGCATACGCCAATAACAGGGGCACAGCAACGATCATCAAGTACTTGAACGCAATTTCATCGTATTCCTTGGTCTTCTCTTCAGTCTCGCTGAGCTTATGCTTGTCTTCAAACGAGATCTTATAGCCAATCAAAGTGCCAGGAGCCTCGCGAATTCTAACATTGACGACAGTGGTAATCTTCCACGCCTCAATGAGGATACCGGTTCCCTGGCCGAAAAGAATCATCCAGGATGTACCATCTGAGTTATCAATGAGGTAGAGGAAGATGATGAGCTGCATGATAACATTGCCGAGGATAGTGCGGAAAGAAACTCCAACGTTGTCTTTTTTATTGCGGAAGTGAGACTACAAGTTTTATTAGCGATGGAAATACTCGCAGGAGTTAGTGCTTCCTGTCTTACGATATCGCTCTTGAATGCTAGCATTTCAAAGACTGTATGCAGCAAGGAAACAACCACAGTAGTGGAAAGAAGATAGATATTAGTGTCAATCAAGATACGCTTGACTTCTTCCAATTCTGCACCCTGCGCACTGTTCTGTTGGGCTTGAAGCTTGAAGGCTTGATCCATTGACGCGTAGATATTGAATTTCCAGTTGGGGATATTGTATATGTTGATATGTAACGGTTGGCTCCTATTTTTTCTGGTTAGAGAGAACATCATTTTCGATAATTATCATAAAACCTGATGGGACCTTACTTGACAGTATCGTTTATCGGAACCATGTGCTCCTTAAGCAACCAAAAATCGTTAACAAATATCACTGGATAGAACCAACTGTTTGCTCCATATTGATCTCTGGCATTATCGCGCTCCAAGCTGTAGTGCGATCGCATGGCCGGGTGCATTGTTGGATACTGTTGAACGCCAGTATTCCCAACCACGTTTATTGTAAGGTTCGCATGCCAGTAAGTAGCGATGGAGGGACCTTCGGACTGTGGCTCCTCGACTTCTTCTTCAACCTCCTCCTCCTTATTACCACCCAGCAACTTTTTGACCTTTGCGACCTTTTTCTTTGGCATGAATCGAGTAAGTAGTTTGTATTGCGCGTAACTATTCGAGGCGTCATGTTCGGTGATGCCATGCTTGTTGACCCATATGATAGCCCAGAGAGTTCCATTGTGCTGAACAGAATCACTGAATTTTATATCAGTGCTCAAGGTACGGTCTTCGCTAAAGTCATCCATCTTGTAATTTTCGGTATAGTAGACCCTGTCGCGCTTGATGACGGCGGGATCGGCTAGGTTGATATTAGCTGGGTTCTCGGTGATGTATACGGAGATATCGATGGGTTGGTCGAATGTCCATAGCGGGTAGATGGCGTCTGGGATGCCTTTGTAGTCGTATAGATGGACCTCGGAGGGATCGAGCATCGGCGCCGGGTATATAGGCGCTGTTGCAGTGTTGGCCCCTCCAGGACCGCCGTTCTGCGGACCGGATTTTATCCAGCCCATTTGAGTTCCTACTACTTCTGCATTGTGATAACAAGGACGTAATTAGTCCGGTATTCCGATTTTTCACACTGGGGTTGGATGTTTATACTAACTCCAGAGATACTGGAAAGCGAGAAACATTACAAGACTATTGAGGGCCGTTCTCCAGAACGGTGGAGACTATGACGTCGAGTCAGCACATGCTTCGAAGAACGGATTATAGGATTAATTTTGATAGAATATGGCTTTGTTACCTCATCGGCCTGTGCGGCCTGATTCCCGCGCCTCTGAGTCTGAGCTTGAGGCATGATTGTCGTCAATGTATTCGATATCAACGTTGGATGACGGCAAAAGTCGGGATATGCAGGTTGGAGGACAGGTAAACGAGATGGATCGGTCAAGCGCAGGTTCTGAGCGGTTGCATCCGAATTCGTTTGTTGACGGGACAGGCTCGGCTTATCGATAAGAAATGCGCAGGCCGCGAAGTGTCCAAATCCAACTAACTCACAGAGAGGAATAATAAGTCGAGAGAAGGCAATAAATGGCGTTATCCTGGCAGAAAAAATATCCACGTCCTTTGCATGCGCAGGGGATTGGTGGGTCGCCTCGGAACCTCGTTTCAAAGGTTCATCGAGCTCTTGGAAACGAGCTCGACTGGGTTCAGCGCTACGAATTACTAGCGGTTCACCTAAACGACGGCCATTAGCAGATGTATCGACAGCCATAAACGACGGGGTTGCCTACCAGCAAGTACATCCGACTGCTAATGGTGAATAATGGTAATAATGGCCTGGATGGATGCATGTCTTTGGAATGGCGCTCACATGCCGGAGACACGGCCAGAAATGTGTTGTCGCGGAGGTTGAGCTCTCCCTCGCTCTGTTTCGTCAATCAGTCAATTCATGTCGTCGTCACTGCCAGAATAAATAAAAAGGTCGCTAGCCCATCGCCGCGGTCCGTCTCCTGTTTCAAAGCTTCAATCCATCATTATTTATTTTATCATCATATCGTCCGTACTCCCAGTAACTATAACGACTGCTCGTCAGCTCAAAGAGCCGCATGCATCTATCCCCAGCTGCCAGTATCATAGCTCCATCGTAGCCATCGTAGATACCAACAATACTATAATATTCGTAAAGCCGAAGCCAAACTACCCAGCTGGGCAGCTCCCTGACCCGAGCTGCGCTTTACACCATACGATCCTCACTCTTCCCCTGCGCCTGTATAGGCGGCGATTCGGGCCATTCCCAGTCCTCACCGAACGCCCGACCTGCCCGATTGTCCGCTCTAGACACTGCCCCCGGCGATCGCGCTAATAACAACCTCAGCAACGGCGACGAAATCTCTCGTGTGCCATCTGCGTCCGCCAACGTCCCGTCGTCATTCCCACCCGAATACTCCCCCAGACCCTCCGTCGCTTCGTCTTCCGGTCCACATCAGCACGACAGGCACCAGTCCATTCAGTCTATAATCGGTGTCGATAAAGACAAGGATAAGAGTACCGAAACTACAAAGTCAGAGAAAAGAAAATCTAGAAGGATGCCGGCAGTCAAACAACGAAAAGTCGCCATCGTCGGCAGCAGGGCAGTCGGTACGTACAAACTCAACTATTTACGAAATATAAAATTTTTTAAACCGAATATACAAGAAAATGTTTATAAACTGACCTTGTAATTATAAACTAGGAAAATCTTCTCTAACCGTGCAATTTGTCGAAAATCACTTTGTCGAAAGCTACTACCCAACTATCGAAAACACCTTCAGTACCGTCATCAAATACAAAAGCCAAGATTATTCCACCGAAATCGTCGACACTGCTGGTCAGGATGAATACAGCATCTTGCAATCCAAGCACTCCATCGGTATCCACGGGTATCTTATAGCATACTCTGTCACTTCTAGGCAGTCGTTCGAAATGGTTCAAATTATTCGAGATAAAATCTTAAATCATCTGGTACGGTTCCCTTGAAATATCATCAAGATATAGCAACGTATAGAGCTAATAACTCTTTGGATCACAGGGTGCGGATTGGGTTCCGTGTGTTTTGGTCGGGAATAAATCCGACCTGCACATCCAGCGACAAGTATCGCCAGAAGAAGGCAAAAAGCTAGCAGAAGAATGGAAGTGTACCTGGACCGAAACCTCGGCTCGACACAACGAGAATGTGGCAAAGGCATTTGAACTCTTGATTGCTGAGATCGAGAAATCACAAAACCCAGCACAACCCCCCAATGGTGGGAAATGTGTAGTGATGTAAAGTCATTCGCTAAAATATCTAGAAGCTCTTTGTTTAAATATTTGAGTGGCGATAATATTTTTTTTTTGTTTTTTGCAGGTGTGTCTGGAGTCATCCTCCCAATTCTGCGTTTACAGCTAGGTCGTTCGGGTTTGTTGGTCCTACAGTTTGGAATATAATTCCTATAGTCTCGCGAGAAACTACGCGGAACTGCTGTCAGTTTCCTTTTTACATTATTATCTAAGTAATAGCTCATGGGGCTTACTAGGGCTGCTATTGCTATATGAAATAGTCTTCTCTCCAAGATGATGTTTCTAGCGATTGAATTTGAGACGTGGTACACCTTGAAAAAAGTTCTCGAGGACTGCGCTTTGTAAGTAGCAGGTTTTTCCTAAAATATACCGCCCCGCAGAGCCTTGAAGACACAGCTACCCTAGTCTAACATACTTAAGTTGTTCCCGGAACTTCTGAACGTGAGTTATAAAATGCAAGCCTCTGATGTCGGTGTTTGGCCGCACATCCACATGTTAAAGTAATAGCCCCACAGCTACATATTATAAAATTATATATAACGTTGGTGTACTTCCCTTAGACTCGGAAAATATGTTGCTACTGTTTGCGGGACTAGGGCGGCATCTAGCCTGCAAGACAATATCGATACCTTATATAATTTATTTAGTTCAAACTGAGAGCAAACTAAATAGCTTGATCTACGATTTCATATTTCGCATGAGCAACATGGTGGGTTAGAGGGCATATCATTGCATCGACAAGTAATATATATATATATATATATATATATATATACACATTCAAAAGTTGCCTTTATCCATAGTATCAAAAGCGCCTCCCTGATACTTTTTCTTTCCCTGAGAATCATAATACACTTGGCCATGCAAAGCTTTGTAGCGCATATGTGCCGCCTCGAGCCCCGCCTGCGTTCCAGCTTGAGCAGCCAGCTGAGATCCCAGTGAGTTAGTAGCAGCTACCGGATGAGCCTGAGTCTGAATTGTCTGTTGTATTTCGACCATCAATGGACCGAGTTTCACATCAAGCTGTGCTAACAATTTCTCGAATGTCTGCCTCTGTTCCAAATCCGCTGTAGGAGGGAAACAACTCCGCGGGATCTCCCGGAACATGAATGGCTTTTCCGTCAACGGATCGGGCAAGTAATTGTCGCCCTGGAGCAATTTGTTCAGATTGGCGTGAACCTCGTCTGGGTAGGCGCGAGTCACGCCAATTATCCACTTCTGGCAGTCTTTGCGGGTGAATAGCGCTTTTCCGGGAAGAATTACTGGTATTCCCGAGGACTCGTAGAATACCATAGCAAGACGATCGTGGAATTGGACGGGAACTTGCTTTAAAAGAGCGAAAAATTGCTGGGGGTCATCTCTACTGAATATGGGAAGGAGAGCATAGAACTGCTGGGAAGTTAGGAGCGGTATTGCAGTCCTAGCCGGCAGAGCGAGCGTCTCGTGCGAGGTTGTGGCCCTTGCAAATTCGATCAGGGCCAGGTTGAGGCGGATGAACATCTCTGACGGCTGTGGGCCGTCGAGGAAGACGCCCCAGTATTCGGCTGGAGTTTCTGCGGCCATGGCGAAAGGTTATATCGTTATTTGGTTGGAAACTTACTTTGGAATTCAATGTAGCACATTTCATAAGTCCCCAGCAAACAGATTTAGTCAGAATACCCGGCGCCTAAGTTGCAATTGGAAAGTGATTCAAATGCCGCAATGCCTCACTTTCTAGAGCTGTATATTTTTACGTTTAATAATTTTCAGGAAAGTGAAGTCTGGAAACATAAGTGAAAATGTTTCTACATAGCGACGTTTCAATATAATTTCGACATTCTTCGGTTCTATGGGCTCTGTCCTCTTGGTTCATGGAGCAGCCAGCGGGTTTGTTTCTCTCGGAAAAGTTCTCCGGAGGCGTGAAATTCCAGGTTCTAATTCTCATCGGTTTCTGCCAAGTGATTCGATGAATCCCGTGGCTAGGGACTCTATTTCCTCGACCGCTGTATATTGAGTGGCGTAAGGCCCCAACGTCTGTCGGATTTATCAATAGTTTTATTGATACTGATGACTTAATATCGAGGGTATTTCGCTTGGATGCACTTGCTGAGTAACCAAAGTGCAACAGCTGATTGGAAGTTGCATGATATCATAGGCGGTATTCCAGGGGGCTTCGAGATGAATTAATTCCCCGATGGAGGTAAAATTTGATAGAAAGCTCAGCCACTTGCCTTCACTTTCACTTTCACTTTCACTTTGACTCGACCGTCTCCGGCTATGCGGGTCTTGTCTGCACGAAATCCATATCCAATATCGCACAGAACTTTTGGGTGGGTTGCGTCTTTTGTCGCTGGGAAATTGGTATTTGGAATCCAACAAAGCTAGCAAACTTGGTGCGGGTTCGCACGAGGTGTGCGATTTTCGGCTATCAAAAGGCTGCCTGCACCCAAGAGGTCCAAGAAGGGGGCTCTGTCACCCGCCGCACTACATTCGAACGGGCGCTACAGCGAATGCGAGGGAAAGTCAGCCTCATGCCTCTTTTCCAGGCGGCCTTTTCAACGCTGGCCTTGGAGCCTGATATTATTAGAGTAAATTCTAACTTGGTTTCAAAATCAAGAGCGAATATTGCGGGCTATATG
This sequence comes from Orbilia ellipsospora, assembly GCA_036971675.1. Classification (NCBI taxonomy): domain Eukaryota; kingdom Fungi; phylum Ascomycota; class Orbiliomycetes; order Orbiliales; family Orbiliaceae; genus Orbilia; species Orbilia ellipsospora. The sequence continues at coordinate 1,075,985 of JAVHJO010000003.1, forward strand.
CATTCAGCTGGGTTCCGAAGCAGACCTTCGCCATCAAAGGCTGCTGGTGATCCAGCACACTAGACCAGATCCTTGATGTTGAAAATCCTCGGCCCGAGTTTGGTAGCATTAGACTGATAGCGATTCGCGTAGATGAGTGATATAATTGTAGATTTATTTAAGTCGTTCAGTTCCTGAAGTTTTAATATCCTATCGAGACTTCTCTTTCGACTTCATCACCCGAAGTGTCACCCGAAAATACCACAACATCAACACTTCATATTATCTTTGCACCAAGTTAAATTTTCTTTTCGAAATCAGAAAACAATCGATAGTATAAACGCGCGAAAAAGATAGTGTATAAACAATATTATATCACATAATGGCTTCTAGAACACCCTATGACCCCTCTTGGTTATGGGCATTAGTTCGATACCTCCAAATATTTTTCTCCCTCTTCTGTTGCGTCTACCTCAGCATTGCCAGAAATTCAGAGATTTCCTACAAGTCTGGGCACAGTATAAATGGTAAAGATCTGTCAGGCGCTTGGGGGTATTACGTCGTATTTGCCGTTGTAAGTATTTCCCTCTAAATATTTTCAGTATATATAACCAAAGAAACAATTCACTGACAATACCATTTCTTCCTCGTATAGTTCGGAACACTTGACGCAATGAACCTGACATCTCTAATTCTGGTGTACTGCACCAAATTGGTGTCACCGATCATGGATCTCGTCTTCAATCTGTTTATAGTCACAGCTGCGCTAGGCGGAATAATTGCAACTGCCTTTGCCTTCCACGGATTCCGGGTCGGGCAGATCAAATATGACGGCAGTAGCGGATTCGCAACAGCCGCTTTCATTTTGACTTTTATCACCTTTGCGTTAATCTACATGTAAGGCACCCTTTCCCTCACTCTTTATTTCATATTCTCGCTAGTTAAGGAGAAATAACTAATCGTCGAATTTCAATTTCACAGTATGGGTGGCCTACTTCTTGCACATCTAGCGTACCGCCAATATGCCAGAATCCGAAAAGAAACCAAAGCTTCTTTGGCGCTGAAGAGAACCCTAGCAGCCATCGACGCAGAACACCGAGCCCGCCCTCCACGGTCAACCACAATTGGTGCTCCATATGCCGGACCGGCTCCGGAAACTGCGGCGACAGCTACAGATACACCCTCCTCGTCCAGCCCTCGACCTAGCACTTCCGCCAGCCGACGACGAGCAGACTTCATTTCTGTCGTGGCAAATAATTCACAGGAATCGGACGAAGAGGGTGAGCCTAAGCCATTGCTTACCCGGCAGCAACAGATACAAGCTCGAATTGACGCCGTAGCTGCGCCTCCAACATACTTTTACGCAACTAGCTCACATAGCCGGAATGGATCATCGAGTACAAGGCGGACGGATCCTGAGGCTGGGGATGATGAGCTGCCGACTTACATGGCGTAAAAAAGGGGGTGGTAAAACTGATGGAACACGCATAATTTTGCATATATGACTTTTAATGTGAATATTTTTTATCATTTTGTGGCGTTATTTTGGGGTTCATTTCTTGTATTTTGCTTTGGGATACATGTACATGTGTTCAATGGGAGTTTCGGCCTGGTTGGTCTTCCGTCCTCGTACATCTTGTAATTATTTAATTAGATCTCGTATTTAAAAAGCGTCACCTCATGTTGGTCCTGTTTCTAGATCTATGGATGAGCTGTTCATAAATCTCTAGGCTGAGGCTTTTGAGGCGATGGAATTTCCAATCAATTCATGGTTTTTAACCACATTTCTATAGTACATATTTCAATTACGGTTTCTAAAGGAAAAACTAGTAGACGCGAAAGAAAACACCGACCAATCTCTTTGTTAGGAGATGCATAACGCCGTTTCGCAATTTGTATTCAACCCCACCATCTATGCCATGCTGCAGCTTCCCAAAAATCCCAGCCTTCTTTTGATCCTTCCCAAAACCCGACCCCAAATCACCAATGGCACGATATTTCGAGTATTCGATCTCCCGATCCGAGTTTAGCCTTCGATCTTAGATCAAGATCTTAATCGCTCGAAGCACAGCCACTATAGCAATCGCGTTAACTCAACCGATCTTTTGCCTAATAACGTAAAACTAGATATTAGATAAAATACTCACTGGCATCCACAGTTCACACATTCCACGACAGTTTCCTTTGACATCCTAGCCTTGGGCACTCGACATATACAGGTCGATCCGAAGTTCGTCTCCTTTGTCTGTATGCACTTCAAACAGCACAGTTTCTCGTACCCTTGCTTTTTCCACTTGGCGATGAGTAGCGGGTCGGCGTATTTATTTTTGAGCAGCCAATCGTAGAGATCTCGGGAGATGCCTTCTTTGAGGTACATATCGTAGATATAACGAGAACCTATTCATTTAGAAACAAATATACGTTAGTCACTACTGTTTTTCGAAGGAGAGCGAGTTGGATATTGAGACTCCTGTGCGTTGGTGGCGGAGATATTTGGTGATGTTAATCCGCAAGCAAGCAAGGAAATCTTCAACAAGGCCGACAAACGAACACACCTCATGCACGTTTCACCTTGGGGTGGAATGCCATTTGACAAAGGATCATAGGTGATGGTTATGTAGAGTTCTGATGCTGCTACGTACGTTGATGCGATATTTGGAAGATAGGCCATAGCATCTCGTTCTTCCGTTTGCCTTCATGAGGCGCGTTTTCAGCTGTGGTCTTTAGCGTTAGCTTCAACAGGCACCGTGATGTAGGATAGCAGGAACGACTGACCATCTTTCATCTTGTTCTCGAATTCGAGAAGGGTATCTTCGATGTCCTCGAAGCCATCTGGTGGCGGTTTACGCTTGTTTCGTGTGCGGATTGGAGGCATTGTTGTTTGGAGAGGTGTAATGAGTTGGAGATGGCGATGTGACGCAGTTTGCGAAAGGCAGCGCGACAGCTTTGAAATCCATTTTCGAAGCACTGTCACGTGATGATACCAGCCTTCGATCCTTCAGCAGAAATTGACAGAGTCACGACCCTTACACAACCGTTTACACTGAAATTTGCTAGAGAATTGAGAACGCGATATTCCGGCATCATGAAATTTCATTCAAATTCTATAAATACAGATCTATATTATCTCTTTTTTCAACAAACCCCAGACTCCGAAAGGGAAGCAAAAGACCCGCATCCGTTCTTTTTATCCAAAACGCCGAGGTATTTTATAGAAGCTTGTCCGGACCGTGCCAGCATGCATCTTCGTCTCCCGGAACATAAAGATTGATTAATATGTCCGATATTAAATGACTCGTTTTCTATTTTGCTTGGCTCATTCCTTCTTGTTGCCTTCGGCTTTCAACCGGTTCCTGAATTCATCAATAGCATCCATGTCTGTTGCCTCGAGTTTCTTTTCCGTGTATTCCTCCTTCAAACCAGCCGGTAACCGAGAAATGCATTGGTCTAATGCAGCTTGGTGGTTTCTTACGAAGCTGCTGATGGCATATACCGCTTTCGATCTGACGTCCTGTGCAGGGTCGTTTAGTGCCATATGAACGAGTTTTTCTACGCCTTCGGTTTTGTGGAACTAGGAACAATAGTTAGCACAGGCCGCATTCGCAGTTGATAAGCCGATATCGAAGCTTGGGAGAGGGTAATATTTACCTGGTCCTGAGACTTTTCATTATTCTGCACAGCAGTACCGATACACCATGCGGCCATCAACCGCATCTCCCTCTCGGTCGCTAGTAGCTGGTTCACTAGCGGTTCCCACATCTTGAGATTCTCGAGATTGTTGGCGTTATCCAAGTTCTCGACCAGCTGTTCAAAGTTGTCAAAGGCGATTTCTCGGTCTTCGAGGGTAGCGGTGGGATCTGTGATGCACTGCATCGATTCTCTCATAACGTCGGCGTCGCTCTTGGCGCCCATCAGCAGCTGAGCGAGGGCCTCTTGATCGAGCCGGGGTAGCTGACGTTCCTCGCCCTCTTGTTCGGGAGCAGAGGCTGCGACGGACCAAGCGAGTACTTTTTCCATATTGATGTCGTATGTTTTTGGTGTCTGAAGAAATTGGTATGAATTTGTGTTTGATACGAAGTAGCGGCGATATTTTAGTACTATGCGGGGTCAAAGTGTTAATGAAGCTCCGAGGTGGGATGTTGGGATGAAATTTATGCTGTCGATGAATCAGTTAGCGTCGTTCCAGGCTGTTCTAGAAACTTCACCCAACTTCCACCCCAACTTTCGCTTGTCGTAGGCAGAAAAAACACCATCACCAAACATCCTCCAATGACATCAACCAAAAAGAAGCGGAAACCAACTTCTTCCCTCCTCGCCCGTCGCCAGGTAGCAGCATCGTCATCACTAGCTACCACCAAACCTCTCCCCTCAAAGCTCTCCCGCAAACTAATCCGCTCCCATCACACCGCACAAAAGCGCCTCTCTCAGGCCATCCAGCAAAATGACACAACCGCAATCACAACCCTAACATCCCAACTCTCCTCCTCCACGGGTAACCTGGAAGCCTACCAACGAGCCAGCGTCTCCGGCCAATCCTCCAAACGTGGTGGCGACAGCTCGAAGATACTAGTAGATTGGTTCCTACAACTCGGACTCCCAAAACCCGGACACGCACAGAACCCAAATCCAAATCATCCAAATGACCGCGGACCACCCTCCGCGTACCGTCTCCTCGAGATCGGCTGCCTCTCCCCTTCCAACGCCATCCACTCATATTTCCCAAATTCATACCGTACCCTGCTCGACTTGAATTCATTACACCCGGAAATCATCAAACAGGACTTTATGACCTTTCCGGTCCCGAAAAGCGTGGATGAAGGGTACGATGTCGTCTCGTGCTCCTTGGTTCTAAATTACGTTCCGACACCGGTCGGTAGAGGGGACATGCTGAAGCACATTTCCCTGTTTATGGAACAAGCTTTGCAGAAACGTAGGCAGAGATTAAACTTAGGCTTAAACTCTAGCTCTGGGCCTCAGCCACGGCGTGATATTGAGAGCGAGAATACGGAGACGGAGACGGGAAGGAAAGGAGCCAAGGACGCCTGCTGGGATGATTCGTTGCCTGCTTTATTTCTCGTTCTACCAGCACCGTGTGTCACGAATAGCAGGTATCTCACAGAAAAAAAGCTGGGAGAGATTATGACTTCGTTGGGTTATGAGGTTGTGAGACGAAAGCTGTCGCCAAAGTTGGTGTATTATCTTTACAAGTATATAGGAAATGGAAAAGGCGGGGCGTTTAAAAAAGTGGAATTACTACCAGGTGGGAAGAGGAATAACTTTGCGATAGTGGTAGAGTAGACATTTGAAGACGAGATAGATGATGATCATTTACATAGCAGGAGTTATTCAGGTTAAATACCAATGTCACGGAGTTGGAAATGTACGATAGACAGCGAATGTTCAAGAATGTTTGAGGAAAAATATAAGATTCTATTCAACTTCTCCTCGGCAAGTGGGCCGTCAAGTGACCCCTCACTCATCCGCTAAAAGTGCTCGAGCTACCAATAATAATCGAAAAAAAGGTACAAAGAACCCCACCATGAATTGATACAAAAACACCTAGACAAACTACACAAACAGAAGAAGATAAGAACAAGTAAAGATTTGCAGCGCGACTGAAGGAATTTGTAATTGCAACTAAAGGAGAGTCGTTTCGGTCGTTACAAATAAAACAAAGCAAAAGAAAAAAGATATATATATAACGAACAGAAGTAAACCGAGTCAATTGAAGAAGCGTAAATATTAATATTGATCCCGATCAACTGAGGTAGAAAATAGTGTGGGTTGACTACGCAATCATGTGCGGATAAAGATCACCCTTCGTCCAAGGCTTGTTCAAAAGCTTCCTGGGATATTCAAGTTGAAGGAAAACAGAAAAGAAATACAAAGTAAGAAAAGGCAAAGAACAAGAAAACAATAGAAACGAGATATGCTCTTTGTCCGCCAATTTGTTCTGCCTATGCATTGGTCAGAATCGTATGGGGTGATAGAGATAGTATAATGGACAAGAAAAAACAAAAAAGGAAACCGGTGTGTCAAGACTGGAGTAGATAGATCGGTAAAAAGGAAATGATAATGTCGGTATCGACGGTAAGTGGTCGGAGGTTGGTGCGTTTGAAATCGTAGGTTTCCAAGGTACTACTTTTGTTTCGGTGCAAGAAAAAAAAAAAAAAAAGAATCGGGTATCTCAAAAATGCAAGCAAAGAAAATAACGAAAAGGTTGGTTCCAGAGATATTGTATGGAATGCATTCTACAGGAAAGCGGTTAGCATCTTATGTTATCAACAAGGATAAGGGTTCGAGATAAAGCAACATACTTTACTGGGTGGGTGGTGTCGAAGTGCGGGGTGAGCCGACAGGTCTCGATTCTACCTCGTCGTACGACTTGACGCTATCATAAGGAGGCGGTACCGAAGATGGACGGTCAGAGGAGTTATCCACCAACCTGCTCGAGCTGACAACACGGCTAGGAGACGATTGTCTGTTCTCAATTTCATGATGGGATTGACCAAAGCATCTTCCCAAAAACGACATAAAGCAGTTCTTTTTGGTGCGAGTCGGGCTGGGGATGTTTCTCGTCTGCTTCTGGTAGTTTGGTGGGTTATTTCGTCGGTTGACTTCTTCGGCTGTGATTTCTCCTCGAAGGACGGCCTCCCACTCGGGTGGTAGACCAGTGAAACCACCAGTTGTATGGTCGAACCCGACATGGGTGACATGGTTGAACTGGTAAGGGGTACTGACGTCCTCCATTTTGTCGTCAGATGACATTCGAAAGGGTCTCTCTATTGGAGCAAGTGATGGCTGTGGTAGGACGAAATAAATTCGAACGCAGAATCAGGAGCCGAAATGTGAATAGAGTTTATAAGCTCAAAGTTGTCTCTCTTGGTTTGTTTTTCGGGTTCGGTACGCAAAGTTTCGGAGCGTCGAGCTTCGAGAATTCGCAAACAGTTTGTGGCAGAAGTTGGATCTAACTATAGGCTAGACAGAGTCCACGCAATATAAGAGTCTAAATTGTCGGGTTCGAAATGGGGGCGTCGAGTTGACAGTTGTGGTCTTATGCAGTTGGTATCGTTATTTGTTGGAATGTATATAGATGTGCCGCAAAGTCCTACACGAATTCACTCCGGGACTACGAAATAAATGCTGTCGGTTGATGCGACTTTGAGTTGTCAAGCGTAAATATGAAATATCCAACCGCGGGTGTAAATGCAAGTCTCCTCGAATCGGCGGGCGTTGTAAATGATGCGCTGTCCCGAGTGTCAATATTCGGAATAGGGTACCTTGCAGGTTCGGAAACAGCCAACCAGAAGGGACTTGTGTTTCGTAGTGAGGTTATTGAAGGGAAAAGTTGTCGACACTGTCGAGATGAAAGGGAAAAAAAGTATAGAATAATAGAACAAAAGAAAACTTCAAGATGGGAAAATAGGGAGAGAAAAGAGGCAAAAGAAAACAGAAGCCGAGAAGCGAGGATGCCGTTTGCAAATGTGATGATAACTGGACCCAGCTATGGGGGAACAAGGGCTAACTTATTTGATTGGCCTTCAGGTCGGCCTTGCCCGTATCCGTCCCGCTCTCAACAGGCTCTCGCTTGGTGTTTCTTTCTCTGGACCGTGGGCCAGGCTGGGCGTTTCAGCTCTCAGAAATTGGGTGTAATTGCTTTCCACTCTCGAGAAAAACGTGCCTGTCAACCCGTTTGAAAAGGTTGACGAGGGGAGGCTGGCAGGTGGCAGGTTAGATCCAGAACAGAAGCTCGTAAAGACCGGAAAACTTTATTGTTTCTGAAAGGTGTATTTTCCAAGACGCTGTCGAAAGGAAGAGCGCCCTTAAACGAGACCTGTTACAATCGAGGCTGTGAGTACTTTGTCTATATCGACTAATGGTTTTACGACGGGACCAAAAACGTAACAGATCCTGAATGCATTGAAACCGAAAAGAAAAGAAAAAACACAAAGGCCCACTTCCTTTCCTTACATGAAGAAGAAGAAAAAGAAGAAGCTCTGTTTGCGGGGAATGACGAGACGGTCTGAGCGAAATCAAGAGGCCTAGAAAAGGGACGGAGGTGAGGGGTGGAGGGAGATGAGCACGAGAGTGTTTTATTACCTTGATGGAAACAATAATTGGCTTCTTCTTATGATATAACAGCCAAATGAAAAGGTGAGAGTGAGTGGGTGAGAAACGGGAAAAGTGCAAAGGATGTTAAATAAGCTTTTCTAAATTTGATAACTCCGCACACGATAAAGGTATCGTGTATTTTAAATTCCTGGTGTTTTGGTAATAAATAAGAGATGAATATGATATGATATATTGTATTTTCCTTCGAGCCGGGAACCAGATTCGAATTTATGAATCGAAACGGGGAGGGCGGTGGAACGAAGGGGGAGAAAGAGGGAAGGTGGATGTGTTGCAGCCGGGCTTCAGAGTGAGCAACAGCGGGAGGTGACCACAAATATATCTCAACGACACTGTCTTATATCTCCAAAGAAACGGCCGTCCGTTATTACTGCCTCCCACAAGACCTAACTGAACGGATCGATGGATTGACTGATTGATGGGTCGATTGATAGATCTATCCCCCAAAGTGACGAAGGAGGGCACCCGGTTTCGAAGGGAGGAATAAGAGGGTTTTATCAGGACGGGAGAAATCCTACTATTTCGATAGAGATATCCGAGAACGGCTGGAAACGAATCAAACCGGAGGGGAAAGGTGGGAACACGCCTTTCTATGTATGTATATCTCTTCGGATCCTACTACTCGAAATATTTGTAAGGGGAGCGATGGGATGGCTCAGTTAAGGTATCAATAGCAGAGAGCAGGAGTGCCTTGCTTGGAATTTCAAGGCACTGTCGGATAGGAATGACCTTGTCTATTCCCCATTTAATATCCATTAACCTCATTCATCGGTGTGGTCACTTTGTGGTGTCTGCCCGGGTCCGCTTGAAAAAGGTACCGGACTCGAGATGCGCAGACGTATTCGGCTGTCGCCATCCAATTGATGCGTACCTGATCGAAACAGATATGCCCCAAGCCCAACCCGGATGGTGTGAAACCTGCTGGCATCTCCAGTCGAAGGAGAGAAAGCGGTCAAGTGCCAGGTACCCAACGATAGCATCACCCGGCAACGTCTCCTAGCTCCTTCGATGCCTTTTTTTTTCTTTCTTCGTAACTTGACCAAGCATTCGCTCAGCCCTGGCTGGTTACGACAGACGGAGGCCTTTCGACGGCATGGCAAAGTTATGTGTCTGGTGTGTGCGCGATTCCCACGCAGATACCGCCAAAGAAGAAATATATCTGATACAAGCGGGAACCTGGAAAGAGACCAGATGATTCGAAATTCTTTTTTGTCTCTCGCTGGCTGGCGGGCTTTGCTCCAACGTGAAGTTAAGTTTACAGGGGTATATTTCTGACAAGTAAGTGTGGGGAACGGTCATCCCCTCTGGTTAATTGATACTGTTCATGTTTAGACGGAACACAAGAACGTCGGTCTTGTATGATCGCTCCACATCTTCTCGCAAAAGGTTAAACCACGCTTACGTACGATTGTATACGAACCGCATATAGCCTGTTATATTTTTGAACCGTCTATTCTCTTTCGAGATGACTTTCTAGATAGTCGTCCAAATGGAGAGGAAGCAGAGAAGAAGAAGAAGAAGAAGAAGAAGAAAACATCCATCGAATTTACGAGTGGGGAATCACTTAGCGAAAGCTGGCTGCACGCCTGCAAAAAATGGATCATATGTGCACTGGGATGGTACATTATTACAATCGCTGCCTTTCCCTTAATGACTCGAAACCATTATTTGCGACTTGACTTTTTGGCAGATTCGGTACCTGATTCATAAGCCTTCGAAATGATGAAAGACAATTTCCCCATTCGCTATGATTTCTCGTTTCCTTGATTTTCACGACGCGGATAAGCTGCTATCATATGAGGAATATTTCTAGCATTTCAATTCAGGTAGACCCAAGTTCCTTCAAACATAGCACGCATCACACCCAAAGCAAAGGTGGGGGCGATGCCCACCAATCCGCTTTGTGTACAGAGATAGGCACAGAATGACCAACTCTGCAAGTTCATTTGTTTCAGCGTTCAGCCAGCACCGCCGTAAATCGCTAAACATATCAAGCGGCAATCCCAAATTGAGGATTCCTACTCTAGATCTAGAAGTCAAGTATATTTAGGATCCGTTGAAGCGAGCGCATTTTTGGAGCCGGTTCCTGAAAACCTTCAAATTTAAATTTTTACTCTTCTTCATTCATCATTTAATGCACTTTGAAGCAAAGGTCGGAAACCGATAATATACTTAGCAAGCGCCATCGATCCTAGTTTAAAAAGTGTTTGTTCTAGGCATTGCATTGCCCATTGCGCAAGATGTTTCTCAGCGGGTTAGGCTGATCAATGGCGCGCCCGCTCTCTTCATGACAGCAGGCTGTCATAAGACCATTCAGGTACCTCCATCATCCCTGTCTTAAACCCCGACCTGCGAGCTCGGTTCAAGGAAAAGACCCACATCAACTGTGGCAATACAATAGAAAAGCAAGACATTGTAATAATATGATACCGAAAAGAAATTACAAAGAAAAATAAAAAGGAGATACCCGTGTCGATAACGACTTGGAGATCATCGGCAATATACATTCAAAGATACTTCAGTCTACTCCGATAATTTGCACCCTTGAGCTTGAAGGAAATAGCACCTTTCGACCGAACCTTGCAAGATATGCACTTTGATGATGTCGAAACAGAACTACCCGACCTTAGCGAACACTTTATTCCAGAGATCGAAAAAAAAGCGAGTTTCAAATAGGTTGGTCAAAGCCCTTGGCCTTTGGTGTACCGCAGTGTATCGGAGAAAGCAGCCTTCAGTGCCGGCTGACCCATGTCAACCAGCAACCGTGCACCGAGGCCGCCTGAACCGAGCTTTTTTTTGCTCTTCAGATTTCGCCATGGACAAAACATCCCTCGCCCATCAATTAACACGGAATTCATGGGAAAGGACACCATCGTGGAGCGTTATTTTCTACTCCATTCCTTGTTTAGCATGTGGATGCGAATACAGCCTTAATTGCGATTCTTTTTGAAAACGGAAAGGGAAGAAAATCTCTTCAATGACCTCGTGGACGGTTCGCCGGCCAGTGGGGCATTTCGCCTTTGCTCTTATCAAATATAGTTAGAAGACAATAGCGTGCTAGGAAAATGGCCGATTGCTCAGTTGCAAGACATTTTGCTCGGCAAGCTTGCTGCTACGGAACGCCACTTTTTTTTTTTTTTTGGAAGCTACGTTTTCTTATTTATATACTCTCAATTTTATCCACGGTATTTCCACAGAGCTCAACGCTTGTCGAAGTTTGTGAAAATCCAAGAAAAAAAAGATGAAAATAGAGATTCGAAAGTTCAGACTAGCCACGTGCGTAGACGACAAGGCCGGCCCAAACGGAACATTCTGGTTCTTCCATGTCCCAGTCTTGTACCGCTTCCGCAGGTGCAATGCAGAGCCCTCGCGATATCGCTAAGAGAAACCACACGAGGCCTGGAAACTACTCCGAAGTACTCCCCGGGACCTGCTTTTTCACCTTGATGCAATGGACATGGTTGTACCTGCAGCCAGCTCTTGTGAGAGCTTTAATAGCTCGAATTCTAAAGCTAGTTGTATGAGATATTAATTAAAGAGCAGGATATTAGCTTGCATATTGCAATGTTTAATGCAAGGCTTAAAGGCCTCGACTCGACTGGCGTGTTAGTCGCTAATCTCAGTTTGCGCAATGCCAACAGCTGGAGTGCAGCTCACAGCTTGAAGGCTTAGCTATTGAGCTTCAGATTGTCAGGGATCTCTTCGAGTAACAAGAACCAACCAACCCGTGGATCCAATATATTTAAGTTTGCTTGATAATTACCCTGTCTATCTGTACAGCACCATTAAAGACTTGGTATATCCAGGCAATAACCACGCCATATCTAACGTCAAAAGAGCAAGCGGTACCTTTAAGTAACGATCTTGTTACTTACAAGTTTGGCAGGTCAACAACGAACCCAAATCTATGAACAACACTAGCTAGTCCATTTGCAGCGGATGCCAGGTTCAGCTTGTAAGCCAGCTCGAGCTGATAGAGTATAATATGATACGAATACATCAATAGTGTGATTGATGTATCAACCGATCTGAGCGGAGCCATTAAAAAAAAAAAAAAATAGAAGTCAAGATGTGAGCAAATGAAAAAAAAAAAAAAAAAAAAAGAAAGAAATCTACAAATACCTGCCGTAACCGGCTCGTCGGCCGTCGATTGGACGGCATCGATATGATTCTCCAGACCTACTTTCCCCAAAGCCTTGGTCCCTTCTTCCTTTCTATCATGCATTAGATTGACAAGGGCAGGGATTCCGCAGGCGAGCTCCAGAGGCAAATTTTCTCGCCTCTGTTGGCTCAGCTGCTGGCTGCATGCAAACGATAACATCGCTCACAAAGTGAAAGCGTCGACAATGGCTCACGGACATGTTTTTTGTGACTTGCATAGACTCCAATCCCCACAACCGCCACCCGGAATCCAGCGTTCGCTTGGAGAGGCCATTAGAAATCCGAAGACTGTTTATGGTCATGCATATCATCGCCGCGGCATCCGTTGTGGTCGGTTACTTTTCTGTTCAGGTCAAGTTTGAGTCTTCGACCTTCTCGTCTCGACTGATGCATATGATTCGCTGAAAGATACTCACACCAAAGCTGAAAATAAAGATAACTAATATTAAGTGATAAGATGTGTTCCACCAAGTGCGAATTATGACATGACGTGTGGGTCCCTCAGTTAACGTGACTGTTCGTTGAAGACATTTTCCAACAATCAAAATTGGCAATTGCGCGTTGTTTCAATATACGCAAGTCGACGTCGACGCGACGAGCTTGACAAAAAAAATACTTGCTTGACAAAACCTTAAGATCTTCATGATTATAACACACTTCTAGACACAGCTGAAATAGCTATCTGATGCACTCGTCTCAATTGAATGCCGTACATATCGACCGTTCTTGTCAGTCTTCGGATCGAGCAGCTCTAAACGGGTTCGATATTGCAGATTTGCAGGTTTCAGCATCAGCAAGTTTACCATATTGGTAAAGCTTGTTCATGCAATGCACAGATATCACATCGGGGAAGCGAGGGAGGCACATGTCCATGCCAATGCATTAATGTTTTCTCAACGTTCAAAAACCACGCTAGACTGTCCAAGAACATCAACATGGGCGCCGTTCTTGCATCATCAAAACTCCGTCGACTCGCCTCAAATAGATAGAAGATCCGAATCTCCGAACTTCACCGAGGGGTACAGAAAAATGAACAAGAAGGTAATGTTGTTCCTGCATTTTGTGGGGGAGACTAGGCTTATTTCTATCGGTATGCGTCGTTGATGACTGAGAATGGGCGATGTCGGCATGTTCTACATATACACTCCGCGATGAGCTGGGTCTTTCGAATGGGCTATGCTTTCTATAAATTGTTCTGTAGGTACTGAAGTACATATATGGAGACGATGATGAAGTCATCTTTTGTTGGGATGCATTCGAGAACACACGTGTGGAAGCATGATACTCGCGTAAGAGGCGAAAAGAGGCGGAACTGAGGTTTCGTGAGTGAATGTTCACGATAAATCACGGAGAAGAAAGATGTAGATGATACGTTGTGGATTCACAGTACTCGGTAGATATCACGAATTGCAAGGATGCTGTGAGGTAAATGTCGAAGATCCTGAGCTTCTAGATCTTGGGTTTCTAAGAGGGATCTTTGAGGCCTCACATTTACCTAGGAACATCCATGTTGGAATCTGCACGTTCAAGCCTCTCGGTGATTCGGTCATACTAAATAGCTTTGAGTTCGTACACTAAACCGCATGCACGCATGCACGAGAAAAACGAGATGCATGAGCTTTTCGGCCACTGCTTGAACAGAAGCGAGAATCAGTTAACGAAAAAATTCACACCGATATCGATTGCCACAATGGCGAGAGTAGCAAAATGGAGCTCGCCCCAACCTTCCGCATATTGAGGCTCGTGTGGGGACAATCGTACGAGGTGACCTAGAAAAGAAAGGTCTGCTAGAGCTTCTCTAATTTAGGGTATGCCTTTCTAGCCTTGGCCAAAATCTGCTTCGGAATACCCGCTACGGCAAGGTTGTGGGCTGAAATGAAGCTCCATCGCCATATTCGAACGGGGGAATTTTAAAAGGCAAATCGAAGGCATACGTTTCTTTTCGCAAAGTTGAGATATGATATAGTTGGTTAGGCCACATGATTTGGAAAGAGAACGTGTGTTTGATGTCTATCTTAAAGTGTGGGCGATAGAAGATCATTTCAAGTCACGCGGCCATGAAAGAATAATAATTTATATTTTCCGATATTGCAAATTTACGGTTGTCATGGCCAACGCCCACCGAAGTCCGATGGAGAAGAACCGTCAAGATGAACGTTGTGCAACTGGTAACCTTGAGACTTACAGAAGGGGCCTTGTTGGATGAATTTCCGAGTTCATTTCTTTGCTCAAGTTGGATCTGACCACCTACCTTTGAAAAGAAGGCTACCCATCTGCGAGATCCTAAGTAGTACCGATAGCTCTTTCAGTTTTCTAGCTTCATGCGACGACATGGGTCGGATCTAGCTCGCCGTATCGCATTGCATTGGTGTATGAAGAGGCGAATCTTAGGAAGGCATGCTGCATCATTCGCCGCTCAAGTAAATGGCGCATATCACACTAAGACTGCATGCATTCACCTAGACTCGGAAACTGGAAGGGCTGGATAGCTTTCTGCAGGAGAGAACGATCCGTTTTATCGCAGATGAGCGTTTGTGGATTGTACTCAAGTATCTCGGGTTTAGATTCTAGGCTTCGACACTGTAATTGCGTCAAAATATAGCGGAAGATGACAATAAAACCTGTATAGGTAGCAAATATCTGAATACAATCATCTTCTCCTTCCTACTTGCTACATATCCGTGAACCGTTGTCTTGCTTTGTTGTTCTCATGCACGATTTCATTTGCTTTCATTTAATTTGATACTAGTAAATTTACAACAAAAACAACGCAAGGGCAATCAATTACGAGAGGCACAGCTGGCTGCATGTCTATACTAGTCCTGAGGCGAACAATGTTTTAGGGACAGATACGGTGCCTTGAAGGGTTGGAACTCGTGGCGAAACTATGATCACACTCACAAAGAGGGCTCAGGCAGAGTAAAATCTCAGCATCTTAATATAGAATATCTCGAAACGACGCTCGAGCTCTGTGTGCACATTCGTTCTCGAGCAGCCTTCTTACATCCCAACAATGACAAGAGGAAATTAAAAATTTCAAAATTCTAAACTCTTATGATTCTGGTATTTTGGATGAGCAAACGTTCTACCAAACCCCGCTTACCCCTCCTTCAAGCCGCACGAGGATGAAATATTTCACGACGGGAATGCTGTGCCTGAAAACGCGTTTCAGGAAGGCAAGATGGCGGCCAATGAGATAAAGCAAGCCTTCGAGTCCATACTCTCGGGATCGAGCCGTTCGAAAGAGTCATTCAACTGTGGGGCCTTAGCATTTAGTATCTGTGCCCCAATATCCTAAACCGCGGCTTTCGTTTGCTTTGAATCACATCGAATCGAATTTATTCCGCGAACGACAAGCATATTCGAGGTATGGACGGATGTGCGCTTGATATTTAATGATGTGGTTGCGAGTAAGGCACAGGAGGCATAGCGACAATCGGACATACATGCTTTGCGAGGGGAAGGGAGCTCGATTGAAGACCGCCAATTCCATGGAAATCCAACCTTCTGAAACCCGGTCCGAGTCCGGTAAGCCGGTGAAGCATTCTTCGCTGGTTAAGGTTCATACTAGGAACAAGGGGTCAAATGATTCCGACCAATGAACGCGATATGACGTTACTCACGTTCGGTTTCAGGCCTTGCTTCCAAGTATTTCAATGATTTGCATTTGACGGGTCGATTTTGCAGTTCGAAATTGACCCGGAAAGGCAGTCTTATTGAAAAGAGTCTGAGAACTCCTGTGAAAAATTTCTTAGGATACCTCCTTCCGTCCCTGTCCTGGTTCCAACAAGTCCCAGGAACCGAGCCTGTGCACGAAGGGAAAAAAAAGTCGCGACGCGTAACGATCCCGAGAGTCTCCGTAGTTCAGCTATTTCACACACCTGTCAGAATTAGGATAGCACATAACGCCCCGATTCTTGGGACCTTTCTTCGAAAAAGCTTCACTGATTTTTTAGTTTAAATTTTTATTTTTATTTTTTTTTGCTTGCAGAATGGGAAAGTGATCAAGCTGGTCTTTTGCTGGCTAGACTTGCACCAAAATGGAAGTGTAATTGAGCATTGCCTGAGGAACAGCTTTGACGAATTTCCTCTGATGCGCGCAGGCATGGTGAATCACTCAATTTTGGGTGAAATTCTCTGAATGAAGGGGTTTCTCTCCTAATAGAAAAGGCGGGAGTGGGAGTTTTGCTTTTTGGGGGACGCGACCGAAAAAAAGAAGAGGCACGCGTTCTTTTCGTGAAGCCAGCCACGCCTTGGCAGGCGGCGGTCTGGAAGGGGCAGTGAGCGCCGTGAGCGCCGTGTGAGCGACCCCGGGTGACAGGGGTCTGGCTCAAATGTGTTGCGGGTGCCAACGCATCAGGTTTCGGTCACACGGCCTCTGCGCATTGAGGGACGTTCGTCGAATGATCCCAACCTCCCTTTTTACCGCATATCTCTGAGACTCGAATGACTGATAGATAGTGGAGCAAACGGGAATAATCCGGGGAGGCGATGAGGTCAAGAATGCATGGACGGCATATGGACGTCGATGTATTCATGCGCTCCCCGCTACTCGAGTCGATAACGATAACTGGTGATAGACTCGAATTCTAATTCTATTTTCATATTCATAAATTCATGCTAGCTTGGGATTAGACTGACCCAGAGCCAAAGGGCTGAAGGGGTAACGGTAATATTAAACGAATAATGACGAGATGTGCAGAGCAAGTCAGATTGTCGCTATCAGCCCTAATCCTGGGCGGAGGAAAATTATTCGACGGAGAGAGCGGTGGTCAAGGTGCCCCCCCAGCAGCTGGTTTGGCTGGTCGGGGACGGAGCTAGCTGCAGATGGAAAGCAAATTGGCATCTATCAACGGTATGCCGGCAATGCACGGTTTGTCGGTGGCATGACCAAAGACAGGAAGGTTTGAGCAATGTTGACGTTTTTGTCTTCAGTGGATCGGGATGTCTCTGTAGACGCGATGCGATCGTGTCCATCGAGCGATGGCAGAAACAATAACAATAACAACGGTCGTGATGATACTTTTTCAATCGCGCCCGACATAGACGTCTATAGCTGGCGGGCTGGAGTAGCTCCGTTAGCACAGTATGTCTAAGGGGAACCCCGTTTGCCATGGGCTGTACAATGCAGGAGAAGTGTGATGTGATAATTAAGATGTTCTTCTGTCCAAGGCGGAGGGTAATAATCAATCATGTCCCTCGTGGTGGTGCCCATTTGCATTTCATCTCCCGCTTATTCCACCACTAGGCACTAAGTTAATATAGTCTCCCCTCCTTCTTTTCTCTTCGCATCGATCTTCCGATTTCTTCTTCTCCTCCTTCTTCTTTGCATCGCCATCTTCATTATCACGTTCTCGACTTTTTTACCACCCCTCGGCCAGTCGCCTTTTCTTTCACGACACGACAAATAGTCCAAGACGCAACCCGAAAAAACGACGTGGTTAATACGTAGCTAGCAAGGTAGGTTACCTTTTTTGGTGATAGTTAATTCCGGGCGTCAAGTGGAGAGAGAGAACGAACGGTGGTGTTTCAAGTTAATACCCCCCAGCGCACCCCCGTTGGCTGGCATCGGTTGGAGCGAACTGGCGTTCTCTCTTTTCTTTCTTTTCTTTCTTCGTCGCATGCTTCTTATTCTTGTCAATCCTTATTCTTCAATCAGCTTGCTAGATTGGGCCTTCGTGCCAGGACTCGACCTCCTTTCAGCTGGCTTCAACCCCCCCGCGCCCAATTTTCTAGGCGCTTACCCTTCCCTCTTTTCTCTCTCACTCTCACAAAGTCTCCCTCCTTCTTTTTTTCCCTTCGCCTCCTCGCTCATCTGCCTGTTATTTCGCATCGAGAAAATTAATTGATTGCACTTTCCAACGTGGTGGGGATACCACGAGTGCGAACGAGGGAACCTCCTTCGCTCATTCATAATCTTCACGAGAGTTCTTGTATGAGATATTCCAACATATTCTGGGCATCATTTTATCCCCCCGTTTTACCCATTCTAAACCCGAAATAGCCCTGTGAACAATCTATTACCGGGGCACGTTGTTCAAAAAGAAAAGAAGAATCAAGGCTTTGTGAACGGTGAGAGCCATTTTCGTCCTTTTCTCTTTGCTTCTTTCACGGGGACCCGATTTTGTACCCGTCGTCACCCACTTCTTTTTTTTTTCTTTCCTTCTCACTCGCACTCAGCTCAGCTTGACTGTTCTTTCTCTCCTTCTTCCTGTGTCCAATCTTCATCAGTGATTGTAATCCTTCCGCACTTGCTTGTGCTACTTTGATATCATATTCAAATCATCTACATTACACAAATCTGTTCAACCCTTCCAAGACTCAAGAAGGCTCATTCTCCGACCGTGCTTTTTAGAATTTTGAGAGACACAAGAAGAATAAAGATTGTGGCATTGGTTTCGCATACGTACTTCCAATCCAATCCAATCCAATCCACACCACGACGACGACATTTGAAGGAAACGAAACCCTGACGAGCCCGACCACAAGACACTAAATCCAATCCATCGACACGTTCTGGATCACTATTTTATACCGGCCTGAAACTCGACCAAAACCCCAAATTTTTTATGCATCGGCAAGGGGACAGCCTAACCCTCCCTTCCTTTTATAAGCCTCGACACTCGTAGACGCGTGATTTTCACGCGTAGTACTTAGTATCTCGACAAGGCCTCCCCCCTTTTCTAGTGTGATAATATAATACAGAGATGGAGACGACAAAATCGACCGTATCGGCCATGCCGGTTCATCCAACGGTCACTAATGCCTTCAAACCCGCCGCCGATTCGTTCAGATATTTCTCTCCAAACTCATCGCCGGACAATGTCAAGAATGGTGGTCGTTCGAGATCATCTTCGATTTCTCCGAGTGCAAAAAAGGTCTCTGCTTTACAGGAAATCTCGAATAATATCAAAGATATCCGACCACCCCAGCAGCAGAACTTCAAATTCAAGCCGCCAACTACTTCTAACCCTTCGCCGTCGAAGGGTGCTTCCCTGCAGGACAAGATGCCCCCTCCACCGAAAGGTGCCTTGAAGAACAATATTAGTCTACCACCTCCTCCACGTCCAAACTTCACATCCATCTCTCCGACTAAGAGACCTCCTTTATCAGTCTTTAGCACATCTTCACACGCTAGAAAGACCT
Organism: Orbilia ellipsospora; assembly: GCA_036971675.1. NCBI lineage: Eukaryota > Fungi > Ascomycota > Orbiliomycetes > Orbiliales > Orbiliaceae > Orbilia > Orbilia ellipsospora. The sequence continues at coordinate 1,095,401 of JAVHJO010000003.1, forward strand.
CTCTCGGCAATGTGACACCAGTCTCTGCCTCTGTGAACAAGGAGAATTTGCTTCCGGAGGAACAACTACTTCACGACGCATTGATCAAAGATCTCACGGGTGCTAGCCCTGCGAAGTCTACGAAGCCGATCGCACCCGTTGCCGCTGCACCAAAATCGTCTGAGAAGAAATCGAAGGAGGTCAAGCCAAGATCCAATGGCCCCACCTTTAGCATTGGGCCCAACGTTCTCGATCCCCTTCCCGACCCATCTGAACTGCCGATTCCTGAAGATGATGGATCAAAACCACATTACAGTTATGCTAACCTCATCGGCATGGCTCTCATCCGTGCGCCTGGTCGAAAGCTTACTCTTGCTCACATTTATAAATGGATCTCGACGCATTTCTCGTTCTACAAGTCGGCCGACTCTGGCTGGCAAAATAGTATCAGACATAATCTTAGCTTGAGTCAAAAGTTCGTAAAAGTTGAGCGTCCAAAGGATGACCCCGGCAAGGGGAACTATTGGACTATCGCAGAGGGGTATGAATACGAATTCATCAGGATGAAGACAAGAAGAGGATCCAGTATCAGCAACACCGTTACCAAGAAGAAGTCTGTACAAGACCTCTCTTCTCCTGATAAGAAGGAAATCGATAACTTGCCTCCCGTCAAGACAGAATCTAAGCCGATTGCTCCTCTGGAACAGCCCCCCGTCCCTGCAACAGACGACTTTCCGACTATCTCCTCTGATGCGACTATCGACGAGACAGCCCTGGAGCCCGATTACCAAGGACTTACATCACAGGCCGACTTTATCGGAGATTCATTCACGTCCCTCTTTGAAGAGGGCCTTCCTCTTACTGCCAATATCTTTTCTGAGGCTCTTGCACCGGCTCCATCCTCTCCACCTGGAATCATGCATTCCTCTCCGCCAATCACTCGCAGAGCCCGATCGCCTCATGGCGGTGACCGAGTCTTCTCGTCATCAAAAGGAACAAAGAGAAAGAGAATGTCCGGGGGACACGAGATGGACGACAGTGGATACTTCTCAGGTCTTGACTCATCTGTGACTCGACACAAGTCCGGAATGGGGCCACCAAAGAAGATCAGGAAGGGACGCGCCGAAGAAGAGCTTGCACGTATCCGCAGTTCCTCAGCCGCCATGGAGAGCCCTGTTCCTCGCTTGGGAGGAAGATCTCCAATGCTGCCCAATTCATCTTCACCACTCCGCGCCTACGACCGAACTCACAAGCCCGTCCTTGCGCCGAAGACCCCAGTTGCTGCCATCAAGGCAATTTCCAAACCTCCAAATTCTGCCAGCCCTAACACGAATCTGAGGATGCATCGCAACCTGGTCAGAAATCTCGTGGGATCGCCGATCAAGGGCATGGAACTTCTTAGTGACGAGCCATCCTGGATGACCAACTGGGATTTCGGTGGCGCCGACGTTGCATGGGATGCGAGCAATTTCCAGACTTGGGAGCAATGGGAGTCAGCTGAGCCCGGCCTAGTAGGAGATTTGGATGAGTACTTTGATACATCATTCTTCCAATCCCCTGTTCGAGACCCGAGCCCGAAGCGTCCAGAGCTCAAGAAATCACAGACCGCCCCCAACATTTTTGAAGACTTGGAACCGGCCAGTGACGACATGCCAGCAGTCGCTTCCAAGGCTGTCGACATTGTTGCTGCCATGAGACAAGGCGCTGAAAAGATCAGATCGGTCACGGAGCGACCTGGTATGTCTCGAGTTGCTACCACCAAGTTTTGATTTGGCTTGCATTCTCCACCTATTTCTGGCATAACCTTGACGACTCTGATGCGAATCCGACCTCTAAACTCACGCTCGTCTCTTTTGTTCAATAATCATACCCTACTCTTCTTTTTACCCATGCACTCTGAATTCAAGCTAGAGTTCAACGATTTCGACGACCCTCAGAAACTCTTACATATTGCGTTTTTTCTCTTTTCTTTTCTTTTCACTTTACTCCGGAGTCCTACTTATTGTTCAGGCTTGCGATTCTCTTTTACATATTCCCCCCTTGATACATTCTGGGCTCTTGTTTTCTCTACTTCATTTATGTTTTGTCTCTTCCTAGAATGGCATACAAGAGGGAAAAAAATCTTGTCTTCATAGCGACCTTGCGATCATGTCTTCCTTTTCTCTCCGGTTACTGCTTCTTCCAGCCGCGTCTCTTATACAAATGTTTTTGGGAGGTTTTAACAGCACACTGCTTCACAATTGTATTCTGAATCCAGGTAAGGGTTTTAAGGTGCATTGCTTTCACACTTTGTATTTTTCACACTTGTGTCTTTTGAGCCCTTCTATTCTATCCTCTTGTATTCGAGCCCATTCTTGCTCTCTTCGATGTATATGCTTTCATTCCATCCTCTATAATCTTTTGTAAACTTGGTTATCAACTTGGGTACCATCTAACCATTACTTTATCTGTTTCTCTTAACTACTATTATAACTACTTTTACTTATTTACATATATCCAACGTACGTACGACGAGATCGATGCCTACTCCCACGCTCTTTATATTTTAATATCTATTCCGCTTTTTACCGGTGTTTTACGCGCTCTGTTTCCTCTTTACTAGCGGAAGGTTCGATGCACGCACACACAATATCCCTTTTTCCCTTTCATCTCTTTTCATGTCTCTGGTGCTTTCAAAAGTGTACCATTTTCACAAAATCTTGTTGTTTAGCCTATTTAGTCTTTATCGAATCGAATTTTTTTACGAAATACATTGTGAAACAACTCCAGGGATTTCTCGTATGTAGACACACACATTGATAAGTTAAATTAAGAAATATACTATTCGTCTTTGGAGTGGATATTAATGTTTCCGTGCCTTTCACTTTCGTAGACTGAAATGTACGGATAGAGAACCAAAATTCCATATCCCGCTCATCCTTTGAAAACGGGGAGAAATAGAAATCTCAAATGAGACCCAGAATGTCATTTCACCCAATCCTTATAATCAAATATCTAAACCGGAGATCTCAAGGGAAAAACCAAGCCCGTGTAGTTACAGCGAGAAATATCCATCATCCCACATTACATTCTTTGATTAACCACCACATTCCCGCGGCTCCCGTCGAAACCCCATCCCCATAACACATGCTACCCAAAGTTAAATCTCCCGAATACCATCCCGTTAAATCCAAGATCCTAACCCCTCACAACGACTTAAAATCACGTGTTACGTGCTAACCTTCATCTCCTTCCCATCAACCACAATCGTGCCCCCACCCGCCGTAGTCGAATTCCCACCGGTCCCGGTAGACAAAAACCTCACCGGCGCCTGATTGTAGAATGGCCATGCCGGGACCACAGCTAGGAAAGTTACCCCTGTTCCAGCGAGGCCGATGTATAAGGTGTATAAGATATTCTGTGTCGCGAAGCCGAGGATGAATGCGAGGACGGCGGAGACGGAGAGGGTATATGTTGTTATTTGTTCGGCGAGTTTTTGGCCCTAAATTTTATCCAGAACGGAGGGATGGTAGATTATGTCAATTTCCGGGTCTTTTTATCATTGGGTATATTTTTTGACCGATTAGGATGGGATGGTAATTAACGATGGTATACGGGGGAGAAGGAAGGGGGTGAGTTTAGTACTTTGAAATCCTAGATAGTTCTCATCCGTTAGCACATGATACATGATACTTGAGTGCAGGATATAAGATGTGCAAAAGACCCAAGCAGCTAGCGGGGCTACATTGGTAGAAGAATCGAAGGAAACGTACGATGAACCCATCAACGAGGGTCTGGAACTGGTCTTGTATCGCCTCCATTGCTTTGCGGTTATGCGTCTGAGTCTACCCGGCCGGATGAGCGATGATTGAGCGCCGTTCTTAAGCTTCTATTTTCCGTCGCCGTTTATGGTATGGAGTGTTTAGTGAGGGTGAGATGGGGAGTGGTTGATTCGCGATTTCGGGTGAGTGGTGAGGTTGATTCGAGATGTGTCCAGATGTGGCCAATCGGAGCGCGCTCGTCTTGTGCAACGCACATGTTCAACCAGCTGCTTCTTTTGAGTTAAATCTTACGAACTTATACGAGGCGGCTTCGACTTGAACGAAACGGTAGGGTTAAATCGAAATGAATTTTGCAAGATTATATTCTTCTTCATGAGTAAGTAGGTCTCGTAGATTCGGACTTAAGTTATGTTACAAAAGTAATCGTTATTAATCGAATATTTACACCTAGAATATAAAAATATAGAAGTTGAATACAGAAGTAGCATAAAAAGGAAGGATATAAACGCATTACAAAGATAGAGCTATCGACCCAGAGGTATGCGCGGTCATTAAGAAAAGCAAAAGAAAGAGTATATATAAAAGAGTAAGTATTGCGCGTTTAAATTCGCAAAGAGTCGACCGATCTGAGAACCAAAGAAGAAAGACTCAAATTAGCAAAAGAAAGGAATCAGTTTAACTCCGTGGAAGTCGTATGAAGAAATGACGAAAAGAAAAAAAACGCCTTGATAGAAAAAGAAAGAAGGCCAGCTTTCCTCCAGCAAAAAAACAAAACTATGTTAAACCTGATAACTAAATCATAATTTTAGAGCTCCATTTCTGTACCATAAAACCGCAGATGGAAGCATGACAGTATTACCCAGACTTGTGTTTAAGTCCTCTTCGCTTTTACCTCCTCCATTCTCTAGCTCTTTCTCTCTCACGATCTCGTTCCCTCTGCTCTCTATCACGCTCTCTGTCTCGATTATCACGATCTCTTCTTTCACCACCGCCACCACCACCGCCCCCTCCCCCACCTTGACCGCCTTGATTACCAATGCTACCTCTTTCGTCCCTTCTTCGTTCGTGCCTCCGATCCTCCCTCCAATCGTCCCTTGGTGGTCTTGCCCCATCGTTTCGATAGGACGGAATATAGGTATCCGTCTTATCCTTCCCACCTTTTGGCTGTCGTCCATGTCCGTGTCCACCACCACCACCTCCTCCTCCCTCAGGTGGTGGGGCCCGTACGTCTCTTGTCTCTCTCGAATCCTTCTGCCACGCGGGTCGCCTCTCACCACCCGGTGGAGGGGGGGGAGCAGGTCTAACATGCCTTCCGTTCCCATTCGCATGGAACGATGGTGGTTCTCCGGGGTGTCCGGACCAGTCCGCTGAGGGTCCAACTCCAACTGTGCCACCCGCAGGAGCAGGTGGCAACGGTCGCTGTCCAGCTTTCTTCCGTCTATCTAATTCGTGACTATCAGCGAATTCAGGGAGATCGGATGGCTTGGCGGGGAGCGGCTCGACTCGGAAATATTCGTGTTCGAGAGCGTCCATGGCGTTCACACGGGTCCGAGGGTCGAGCTTGAGGAGTTCTGAAAGGAGGGCAACTCCAGAGCTTCCAAGACTATATCCAACCATGTTAGACTGTAAACTTATATAACGAGACAAGGCCCAGATTAGAACGTACATATTGAACTGGGCTTCCAAAGTTCGAGGGTAGTTGCCAAAACTCTTCACTAATCTTGCATCAGGAAGTTTCTCCCATCCTGGCATATTCCTCTCGCTCGGTGAACCGCAAAGCTGGAAGATGAGCTCGATCTGGTGTGTATCGCTGTTCCCTGTGAGAATTGGCCGTCCTCGTTTCATTTCTGCGAAAACACATCTAAAAAAAAAGGATAAGTATAGGTTATTTTCAGAGTTTTCATATTCATTTCTCACCCAACACCCCATATATCGACTGCCGCGGTGTAATATCGTTCCCCGAGGCAAAGTTCCGGTGCTCTGTACCATCTTGTGACCACGTTCCCGGTATACTGTCTAAAGGCGACACCGCCTCCAGATCCAGGCGTAGGAGCCGGTTCGTCAAACCTCCGAGCTAGACCAAAATCTGCAATTTGCAGTACGCCCTTATTATTGATGAGCAGGTTGGCGGCTAAAGACGGTTTCGAGTTAGGCCGAATACTTCTCAGTTAAAAACTGGGATGCCAATTCTCAATAGCTTACCTTTGATATCTCGATGCAAGATGTTGCTCTGATGAAGGTATTTGATACCTTTCAGAAGCTGCAACATGAAGCATTTTATCTGGCCTTCTGTCAATGTGACGGCCGGGTTTTCGAGTAAGCCGGACAGGTCGTGGTGCATATATGGCGTAACCATCATAATCAATCCTCTTTTTTGACCATCTTTCCCTCCTGTAATCAAGCCAACAGAATTAGTTCTGGCCTTTCATGATCCTTCCGAAACGGGTGAATGTAACGTACTCATGGGTTTCTCGACAGCCATCTCGAGAAGTGGGATGACGTTCGCATGCCGCAGTTGCTTTAGGTATTTGATCTCGCGTAAGGCGGTGATTGGAAACTTGGTGGGTCGCAGTGGTTAGCCAACATGATGTTGGAAGATTGTCGAAAGTCTTGAGTCTTCAACTCACCCCTTCCTTTTCGTTCGTAACGGTGAATTGCTTCGTAGCGACCATCATGCCGTTTCTAGTGTCTTCGGCTTTGTAGACCAATCTGTAAGGTCGTTTACGTTAACCTAAGTGCTCAATTGTTTTTTGTTTGTTCCGATGCCGCGCGAATGGAATCGAAACTGGGTTTCGTGCTAGGTCTCACCCGAATGTCCCCTCTCCGAGCTTGTGGATACGTTTATAAAAGTTTAATGTTGAGCATCCCTGGAACCGATGTTGGCCTGCATGACGAGGGTCCTGTATCGACGGTCGTTTCGCCGGTGTGGGACGTTCGGCGACCGGGGAATCCGGCGCACGGCGTTTCTGGGACATTGTCCCTTGGGGTGTATGTTGGGAGTCCGTCTTGAAATCGAGTAATCGGAAGCGATTCAAACGTCGTAGTAGTCGGAAGCGACCCAATGTTTGGTCGAGTGGCGGAGAGTGTGCGAGGAGTGACGAGGGGCTGGTGTGGACGGCGAGCGAATGGTTAGAGTCGGGATGTGGATTACGCGATCAAGGAGGATGTTTGTTAAAGGACTGGATTCGAGAAATGATGCTAAATCAGCAGCCGGTCTGAGTGAGAGGGGAACGATAGCGACGAGGGTGTTGAGTTGGGGGATTGGTCGGGCGTATGCTGAGAGGCAGGCGGTGTTGAGAGGATGATGAAGAGGAAGATGAAGGAGGAAGAAGGGGAGGCCGGTGGACGGAAAAGTGGCGATGATGTTGTTTGATGGAGTTGACAAGAATGGATTTGTACGGGGAAACCAGGCCCACACAAACAAACACCCAACCACAACGTCTGACCCACTCCCACCAACTGCCAAGGCACGGCCCCCTACGCATCTATTACTGCACTACCCATCCTCTACTAGCAGTATCGGAATATATATTTCAGGACTTGATTACTTGAGTATATAATACATTTAATGTTATTATTAAGTTGGCAAGAGAGAGAAAGTTCCGATTGCCGTCTGAAAAAAGTACCCGAGGAGTGGATGTATATGTAATGCCAACCGCTGTTCAGATCGAACCAGGCAAGAGCGATCGAATCAAGGATTCTCGAATGGAAACCCTTTGCCGACCCCGGCCAAGGTCAAAGTCTGCAGGGTCGGCCATTTGAGCCTGTTTATGAGCTCACTTATCTGCGATCCTTGCGCCATTCTCTGCAGCCCTGGGGATCGAATATTGAGACAACTGAACGTCATCCAAATATTTATCTGCCATTTGCAACATTTACTATCTTTTACAGTATACCACAATATAAGGTCAAGAATAAGCCATTGAAAATTCAGAGTATATATCACTTGCAGCGAATACAGTAGGGTATATTTTGTTGGGAGTCCTGTTTGGTTAGCTTAGGCATGTAAGGGCAACGTCAGGCGGCGTTGACGTATTGGCTCGCAACACTGAATTTCACGTGTTAGCCTTTTTCAAAGTATACCATGCTCAAGCATTACGATTTATCTGGTTGACGGGACTGATGATTCATGTTGAGGGAATAACATACCCAAAATCCGGCTTGTAGCCATTCGGACTTCCAAGTGTATTCTGGGGAATAGAATAAAGCAGCGTTAGCGACCAGAGGCACTGCCCAGGTTTGAACACATTAGTAGTATAAGACTCGATGTCTAGAAGATAGCTATCGCTACCCAAAAACGTACCAGGATATCGCCGATATAGTTATTTGGTGGAAGTCCCTTCCTAAATCCAGCCTCCCAGTTGCCTAAAATATCTTCCACAATCTTCACACCTGCATTATAAATATTGGAAACAGCAGCGGAAACCCCACCCTGTGGGGCCTTTAAAAGATGGTATAGTTCGTGCACTCCAGGCGGCGCGCGATCGAAGTCGCTTCCGGTTCTAAGTTGGAAATTTTCTTTTCGTCAGCCTCACTATCTATATACGCCGGAATTATTCGTGAAATATAGAGCTGCTCATACCGTAGAATTATGATACGAGAAAAGTCTACTAGCTTGATGGCTGCTGCTCGAACGAGTGCTGCGAGAGTTGCATTATCCTCTTGCTATAAGAGTCGATATAAAGTTAATTGACAATCCCTTGTAGAATACCCGATAATCAGAAATATTTGAATCACAGCATTTACCTGGGTTGTACAGTATTGCCCCGTGCCATTAGTAAGTAAAGTAGTAAGATTCCCAAAGGCTTCCGCGAGTATCGACCCGGTCCAAAACTACGGTATCTTCCATCAGTAAATTTCTTCAAAGGCTTGTCATTTTCTTAAGTTAAGATTTCAAACTCGAATCGTGAAAACAAACTCACTGCATCGGCAGTCCCAGTATCACACATCACTACACCGGGTGGATCTCTCGCCGGGCTGAAAGGATAATTCTGTCTGTACTTTGCCGCCTCATCGGTATCCGATAGCTGTGCCTCGCCAGCTACCAGGTACGCCCTTTTCCTCAGAGCATTGTTCAACTCAAACACCTCTGTACCGTAAATATCCGAGGGATAAACATTATTCTGGAATGAAGTCGTCCCTTGCCTATCTTGTCAACAAATGGCTCCATATATTAGTTATATGCCTCGAACCGCTCCATTCAAGTCCAAGTCTAAGATGGTAAATACAATACTACTGAAATCAGTACTCACGTAAAAAACCCACTTCTAAACCCCGCGCCACCATTTGGTAGCTGTCTTGGATCGATTTCATATTGCAACATCAACTGTACTGCGAACCGCGGGAAGGTGACAGACCCGGTCGTGCCAAAGTATGGATTTATGCCAGCGATACCAGTCATCAAAAAGTATGTCTGTGTCAGGTCGAACAGATGAGAGTGTATCAATGCAGACATCGACGCTGCAGCATTGATCTCCCCTTCTCCTAGTGTGATATGGCATACATCGCCTGTTAATGTGCAAGAAACATACGGGTAGCGCGGAGAAAGTCCCGGTACTGTGATATTTCTGCCGTACAGGGTTGGTGTGTAACTATCAAGGAAAGAATTCGCTTCGAGGTTGAACTATATCGATTTTACCAGGTGTTAGATACAGCTCGTGGGCTCCCTCAAGACCCTTTTTTTTATAATGAACGCACCATAGCTGCGATCATGACCTTCGGACTAATTTTCGGCGAAGGGCCATCGCTTCTCTCGGATATTGCTGTTTTTTTTGGTCGAGCTTTCGGCTCTCGGGGCTTGTTAGTGGTGCCATAGAGATTACTTCGATGTTTCGGAAAGGTTCCAGAGACCGAAACGCTCTCTCCAAGAAGAGCATGGATAGCCCAAATAACATAAATGTTAGATATTCGCATATTTTATAATAAATCTGTATTTCTGTGATCGCAAGCTGCGAATGGGTTTTCTTAGAACAGAGCTGCCGGTCAGGGAGTTGAATTGTGCCTGGTGACCTCAACGAGAAGATATCAATAATAAGTACAAAGCTATTTAAGCAATTATATACGTTTTAAAAGTTGAATAGCTGATTGCGTGGATAATAAGACACAAAATACGAAAATTCATCACGGAAGCTTCACCCAAATATATATTCGGAATACGGGCTAATATGCCGAGTCTCCTGCCCCATCCAGGTGGACAGTATCGAAGAAGCAGTCTCGAAGGTATTTGCGCCCAAAAATGTCAAGGATTCGGTGAAACATTTAATTAAGCGAAGCGTGAAAACAGGACTAGAGAGACTCTTTAAAGGATTTCCGGAATTATATCTGATATTAAATTTGGAAGGCCCGGTTGTTTTTTTTGTGAAGAGTGATTCTGCAGCGGCTGACTTGGCAATGTGCGACCATTTTTCTAATGTCAAGATTCGGATTGTGTACTCATAATGCGAGACGAGAAATTGGTTGTGTTGAAATTCTATGGTAGCATGCGCATATAAAAATGACGAACCACTATCGAAGATCGATTTTAAAATTTATACGAGGATCTAAAGTTTCCTTGATAATTTCATATAGATAACCCTTGGAAATGTCTTCGAGATCTAACGAGCATAGGCCATCCAAATAGGCAAGACGGCATCCAAGTTTTCCTTTGAACCTTCAACACCGGCACATATACGTTGGACGCAGTAGCAATGCCACACCATAAGATTTTGCAAATTTGAAAAAAAAAGACATCCAATCAAGACCTGTATTGTTCAAAAAACAAAGAGCTAAACCCATTGAGCATATTTTGACAAATACTGATCGAAATTTGGCTGAGGCTGATAGAAATCAATCGGCATCGGACGCGGACGGAAGGAACTGTATGCCATCGAGAGAGTATCTACGAGTACAACCGGTTGACGGGTCCTGAATAAAACAATTAGATGAACTTGTATACCAGACTACTGCTCGTTCATTTTGTCATTGTTTATGTATTTCGTGTGACCTAGCCCGTCATGTCATATCCGCGTGTTTATGTGTTTATATACACATCAAACGGGAACAGATGGAATATTATTCCGTCACGTAGAATGCTTGTTATCATTATTGTTTTTAGCACCGCTTTATCTCCCACTTGACGATAACATGTGCTGTGATCATCCTCGTTGTGAACGCACATGTCATCTGCAATTTCCGCTGGAATGTGCAAAAGCAACGTAAAATCGCCTTGTCGTTATTTTGACCGCAAGAGGAAATGCGCACAAATCGGGAAACCCAACAATCAACACACTTTCGAGATCTTAAGATCCCCCAGTAACTTGATACCGCCCCTGAGATATACATACGCTCATGCATCGTACTTTATAACATGCGCATTGGAGAATTTCGAGAACGTGCAGTAACTCGCAGGTATATGTGGCGTGCCTAAAGCCTGCGAATATTCTTACTCAACCTTTTTTCAAATTTGATAAAACTCAGCTTGACAACCCCGAATCTCATCGGGGAATTCTAGAAGCCACCCTTCGTCACTCAGGGAAACTGCCAAATTCGCTAAAGATAACGCTAACACTAACTTTCACTTCCGTACAGCTTCGGAGAATAATTTCAAGCAACATATGGTGCAGTCGCGGAACGCTTAGTTCGGCGAAAACAATGACACTCGCGCACAGTAACATCGGATGAATACTTCCCTACCCTTGTTCGAAAATCTAAGGCTAGCTTTTATTGTATCAATATGCAATAATACAGGCCCTGCCTAAGCTTACCTGTTAACAGTTGTTTATTATAGGCAGATCCAACGGAACTTTATGAAAAACCTGGGCCCACGCTCGCGCCGCAATACACAAAAATCCCATCAAACCTAGAGTAAGCAGCCAGCTATACCGAATGGGAGGTACCGCTCAAGCCCTAGCGGCTTGGGCTGTCCGTAATTAAATCTCGCGATACAATTACCTTTTGTTAGAAGTTATATATACTTCACTTGGCTGCAATCATCCCCATTCCGAAAGAGTTATCGTCGTGGTTCCCATTTTTCTTGTCTCCTTCGTGTTTCTTGCCAATCCCTCCTTTCGGCACTTTGGGGTACTCCCTACCACGGTCCTTACATCTTTACAAACCTGCGGCGATCACAATGAAGTCATTCCTTACAGCACTTATTTTCGGGTGAGCCGCCACATATCATCATGTCTTGTAGAAAACCCAACTAACGAATTGGCCTTGGGCTTTCTTTCTCAGCGCCTCTGCTTTACGCGCCGCAGCTGTCATAATAACTTCCCTTCCCGGCTCAGGTGACGACGATCTCGCAGTGATTACGCCAACTTTACCAGTAATCACCAGGACAAACACTCATGGCGCGGTAGCCGCGACCTGCGACATCACAATATTTCGCCCTGACTGCCCTTGGGATCCTGACCCGTGCTGTTTCCAAATCTGCCAAGACCCAGTCAGCAATTCCTGGTACTGCGTCCCCGATCATGGTTCTGCCCCAGACGATGCAACTTGCGATGCCTGTGTTATAATCTATGTACCAACACCCACACCGACGACTACACCCCCTCCTCCCCCTCCACCGCCGCCACCACCACCGACGACTAGTTCCACAACATCGATGGATCCACTCGGGATAATCGCGAAAGCGGGAGCGCAGTTGTTGAATGAAATTGGTAATTTTACAATAACATCTTCGACACAAGCGCCGACATCAACGTCGCAATCGACTGGCGCGACTGCAGCGGTAAGAATTGGAGGTGCGGCAGTGATCGGTTTGATAGGAGTAGCTCTCGCATTATAGTCTTAAGCGTTAATTTAATTTCTTTGTATCATCTTTCCTTACTGATTTCATTTTGTTTATGGCGTTCTGCTGGAAAATTGCTACCTATATACTCATACCCCATCTGCTCTTGTTTCCCTTTCCTACATGCTTCCTTCCGGGTCTGAAGTCATATCTGTTTCATTTCTCTCTTTTATCCCATTTTCCTGATATATACTAGCCCATCCATCCATTCGAAATTCTAGAAGTTTAATCAGCGGTGGATGCAAGATGTATTATTCCTTTTTTCCTGTTTTGTAACATCTCGAGGATAGCCCACTCATATCATCTTGATCGCGAACAAGCCACAGACCATTTGCTATGTATAAAAATACCTACCATCCATCTTACTCAGTCAATACGTCGTTTTCAACACTTCTAATGAACCTTTCCTTTGTGTATGTTAGAAGTGGATGCATCGCGATGCTTTTCAGCCGACCCTTTAACTCTCTCGGTGAAAATATTGATAAATGATCCAAATAAAATATATCATAACCATAAGAACCAAAATAATCTTCACAAAAATATTAAAAATATAACTCTAAATATCAAACCTGCGAAAACGCCGCCCTATACATGTATGTATCCTAAAATAATAGGTCCAACAGGGTAAACCCCGCGAAAGAGGCTTAAAAATTTTTTTAAAAAAATTAAAACAAAAAACAAAGACCAAGGCTGAAAGAGGGGCGGTGTCACGTTCGTATTCATTAATATTAAACATTTCGTAGATAAAGAGACAAAGCTGAAAACTCCTTTTAAAAAACGCCATACTCAGAATGCAAGAAAGGAGAAGAATAAGTAAACACCCCCCAATACATAGTATGTAAACACGAAACATGAGGAAAAAAGAGATAATAGAGAAACATGAGAACGCCGATTACACCTGTCCCGAGTAATAGATGGGTATCGTGCGCGGAAACGTAAAATAGAAACACAACAAAGGTAAAGATTTACAGGATGGAGGTCATTGATTGACAAAAAGGTAACAAGAGGTAAAGGTATGCTTGATTTTCGGGGATTGCTCGAGAAATCAGGAGTATTAGGTTGTGCGAGATTTGAGGGAAAGGGCCGTGATATTTAGCGAGCTCTGTAATTTCGAAGCTCGTCCAAGATGTCTTCCAGCCGACTTGTGTACGAGAGCTTCGTTGGAGCATCCTCGCCAAGATCGAGAAGAAGGTCATCTTGGGAAGAAATGGCATTTTCAACTTCTTCTAGTGTTTGATTTTGTACTTTGAATGCCGTAACCGCGAGAATGAGAGGTTCTAGGGTACCACGAAGCTGTGTGCGGACTTGAGTTCGGATTTCGTGGTCCCGGCACGCATAAGCCAGTGCTACCGTAAGATAGCCAAAGGCGACGTTAAGGTGAGTCTCCTCGACACTTTCGGCCTGGCCTTCAAGTTAGTAACTCGGATTTTATTGAACAAGGGGAGTATAACATACCAATTCGAGTCTGTCATGTCGAGCGACAAAGGTATCCATAAGGGACTTGATAAGAGCGTTTTTGCCGAGTTTCTGTGAACGTAGGAAAATTCTTGCTGTCTCGCTGAACTCTAGCAAATTTGAGAGAAGTATACTTGTGAGAACGAGGATATCGATGTCTTTGGAGACATCATTCTCTTGGGCTCCAATGTTGTTAAGATTATGGAATTGTTTTGTGCAGGTCTCCGCGATCATTGCCAAACCGTTTCTGTGGTCTGCGATCATGGTGCTAGTTTCGGGATCGTCGTTGGTTCGGTCAATACAAAGTTTGAGAACTGCCGCTTGGAAGTCTTTGATATGATCTACGTCTTCGGTAGAATACAAAATCTGCCAGTCAAGAACGGTCGGTAGAACATTTGACAAAATCTCAATATGATCAGATTCTAACAGTTCGTTCAATGGTGAGTAAATTCGGGCACCTTGGCTGTAGTGACTAAGAATTGAAGTGGAGAGGGAGAAGTTTGTAATAGCCGGTCCAGTTGGTGGGTCGACAAAGCGTGTGAGGGGACTCAAGATTTCAACAAATTGTCGAGGATCGAACTTTTCAAGGATTGCCTTTCTGCCTTCGTCTTTGCTGACGCTTTTAAACATTGTATTGAGAATCATCAGGGCGATGTATCTTTGCGAGAAATTTCCTGGTTTGTTGTCGCGGATAAAACGACATTCGAGAAGCCGCGAGCGAAGCTTTCCAGTCAGCATGTTAATCTGAATCTGAAGCTTGAGAACACTACTCTTGGCAAGCTCATCCAAATCTTCATCAGACGAAAGCATGGCGTTGAGCATCTCAAAGCCACCGTTCTCAAGCATTAGATCGATAGCGCGACCGCTGTGGAGCTCTTCGTTCAGAAGAATAAAGATGATCCAGCCGTATCCTATGCGTGTGAGCTAGAGTAGATGGATTAGCACGGCGTCAAGGCTTGAACTTTTCAATTAGTCTTCTTACCTCATCCTGCTCCTTGTCAAGGTCTCGAAGAAGTTTCGAATCATAGCTATTGAGACGAAACTTCTGAACAAATTCCTTGCCGATGTCTGTGTTGCTTGACATTTTGAAAGCGAAATCAAGGATACTAGAGCAAAAGTTGGAATCAGTATAAAATTTGCTTTAGGCAAACGAGAGAAGCTAACCTGCTACGTCTTGTAGGATTCTCTTTCCGTGAGTCCTCGATGAGGCCGTCGATCTCGTTAAGAACACGCTGGTGGCGGCCTTTCTGGAGAAGAGCGTGACGGCTCATAACCTTGGGGCCATCGTCGTCCATGTCATATTCGTCCATCTTTCCTTTGCCTTTGCCGGCAGTCTCTTTTTCGTTGGCTTTTCCTTTCCCAGTCTTCTTGCTAACAGGCGCCTTCTCGACCTCTGCTTCTTTCTTTTGTTTCTCCTCTTCGCGTCGAGCTTTGTTGGCAGCTTCCTCTCGAGTTCTATCCAACTCTAACTTTTGATCTTCCATCTGCTCCTCCTCAGTAACCGGTTGCCTCATGGTCCTCTGCGCAACACCGTACGACTTCTTCGCAGCACCTTCATTTCGAAATTTAGAACGCGTCGTTTTCACACCAGAATCAGCAGCAAATGTAGCAAGCTGTGATTGGCTCTGGGAGTCTGTTTCGGTATCCACGTTGGTCAAGGAGCTTTCCTGTGAGATAAGTTCTAGCTTTTTAATAACAGGCTCTTCGACCGGCTTAGGTTTTTTGACTGGGCGTTTGATTTTTCTCATTGGCTGGTGTTCTTCGATATCAGCAACTGCAGATTCTATAAGCTCAGTCAAAAGAGCTGGCATTTCAACTGCAGATGGCTCCTTTGCCAGAGTTGGAACTTTCTTGGCGGGCGAGCTCAAAGATGCATAGGAAAGGTCGACGGCGTGGTCATAGATGGGAATTTCGATATCAACTGGTTCGAGATCCATGGCTTCGGTTTCCTGGCTGGCTGGTTTTTTACCTAGAAATTTAGATGATGTGGTTTCTCTAACAATACCGTTACTCTGCTTCTTGGAATTCTCGGTCTTAGAAATTGGATACGGTAGGTGATGGGTTTTGGCGGTGCGATCCTGGCGCTTGGTGGGTGGCTTCTGAACTCCATCAACATCTGCTTCGCGCCCTAGCTTTCTTTTGAAGCCCGTGTCTTTCGATGGTTTCGTCTTCCTAGATTTCGCTTGAACATCGGATTCTGAATCGGAAGACGCTCGGACCTTTCTTTTGGTCACCTTCAAATCTGGTTTTTTGATTCCGTTGGGGGCTTGTTTGGCAAGAATCTTCGTTTGTGGCTTCAATTTGTTCTGCTCGCCATCACTATTAGAGGCAGATGAAACGACAGTCCTCGTAGTTAGTTTCTTTCCATTGGCTCCATTGCGAGTCTCGGCGGTAGGCTTCTTTATTTTAGGTTGAAGTGTCTCTTTGGAACTATGGCCGATGCCTTCGTCTTCCGAAAGATCGACACCAAAGATATCTCTCTCTGCCTTTTTCGTGATCTTGACAACCGGTGCAGGTTTCGTTACGTTGACAGGTTTTACGCTACTCCTAGGTTTTGTACCGTTTTGACCATCACCGGTTATCTTTTTCGTAATAGGTGGTCGGACTTCCTTCGGCTTAGAGCGTATGTCTTCGTCATCAGATGAATCCATATCAAACTCGTCCCTAGTTCTTTTTTTCGCAATCTTGGTACTGGCAGCGTTCTTGATTACGGTTGTGACAGGTAGTATCGACGTGGTTTTCTTTTGTTGTGCTGGCTGTGCCTGAGTATTTTCGGAATCGGGCTTTGTGCTACTCTGGACGCCCTTTTTCTCCATAGCACGGGCTTTGAATATATCGTTGAATTCATCCTTAAGCCCGGTGCTGAGGCGGGCGCCACGGTAGGTTTTTCGTTCGCGCATCATTGGAATGCGTGTGAGAGGTTATAGAATGAGGGGTGGTTCGTTGCAACGGTTAGAATGAGAGTTCGTACTGATAATATTGATGGGAAAGAAGAGTGTGATCGGAGTTGATGGCTCGAGGGGCTTGCAGATATGTTGACTGAAATTGAATTTGCGATTGTTGGTGTGCACGGGAGCTGTTTTGTGCTCGGTTTGAGATGAGGGACATCAGTCGCAAGCGAAACGGGCAACACGAGCAAATGCTGATTAGCGAAGAGAAACAATGGTAAGAGCCGTATGACAATGAGATAATGATGGTCGCAAAGGGAGAGATTCTCGGATGGAGGTATGTACTGCCAGATAGTCGATGTGGTTCGGGAGCGGTTGCAGACGATAGAAAGGTTGATGAAGAATGATGAAAAGGAAGAAGTTTGAAGATTGAAGTCGTCCGCCCAAGACGGCGGGTGTTGTTGACCTGCCGGAAAGAAGGGGACACAACAAAAACAAACCAACCCGCCAATCCCGCCAATCCGACCCTGCTGTTCTGCACGCTCCGCAAACGAGAAACTACACAAGCGAGAGCTACGTCGAAGCCACATTTCCAGCCTCACGCAATCAGCCACACCATCAATCAGGCTTGGGACTTCCCTCTTGAACGCGACATCATCGATCCAAAACATCATCACTCATCTCGCCATTCATTCGCGATCTCACCATGGTAAGTGAGCATATGCGCATCAATTACTAAACTACGCTGCTAACGTATCATCAGGGCAAACGAAGAAAGGCCATCAAGGTCAAAGGCGAGGTTAAAGAAAGTGTATGCCACCCTATCCTCCTCCTCCACGATCGCCTTCGGCCACCATCATTCTAACCATCAATCCGATCTCACACAGCAAAAACCCCTTCCAACGGTCTTCAACTGCCTATTTTGCAATCATGAAAGATCTGTCATAATCAAGCTGGATAAGAAAAGCAGTGTCGGTTCGCTCCATTGCAATGTATGCGGTCAAACATACCAAACAACCATCAACTGTGCGTTCCACCAGACCCAGACCTATATAACCCCTTTACTAGCCCGCATCTCTCAAGAACGGCTTTCGTTAACGTTTTTTATTTTATATTTTTCTTGAATTCCAGACCTTTCCGGTGCAGTAGACGTCTACGCCGATTGGGTCGACGCTGCAGACGAAGTCAGAAAGGAGCAACGACGAGCTACTAAGCGTGGCGGGGGCAGCTCCTCGGGTGGTGGCGGTGGTGCCAATGCAGGTTCTCGCGAAATCATGGAACGACCTCGCGAAGATGACTTTATAGAGGACGACGAAGAAGAGGAAGACATCGAAGACGACCTGGATGATTAGGACCCATTCCGTGACGGAGTCGATTCTTCCGGTAACTTTGTCGTTCCTCCTCGAAAGGAAGTCAACCCCGACAAGCACGCATCTCCTGTCGCCGAGAACACCGCTGCTGCGAATACAAGTCCTGTTGTTGCTGTTTTTGGTGGCGCCGATTCTGTGGTTGTTATTAACGATACTAATCGAGAAGGCTCCACCAGCCCTCCTCGCCGCCCCGTTTTGTCTCGTTCTATCAGCCCGCTCTAAAGCGTGCCTGTTCCTACAATTCCCTTTCCTCACCGAACCAACTTTTCTTTGCTTTTGACCGTCGTTTTGAGGCATTGTAGGTGTCTTGGAGGTTGCAACTTGAACTCTGGGCTTTTTCTTTCTCCTCTTTGTCATGTCCTGTCCTGGAATTAGTTTTATTGGGGAAGGCGTTTTCATCGTGTACATTATTTTGGTACATTCTGGTATCTACACTAAAAAAGAAACGATCTGATGGATTTACAAACGCTTCCTTTGCCTCGTATATCGACCGAAGTAAGAGAGCAATAAAGTTCGCCATGTTAAGTAATTTATCTTTCAAAAGAGACAATGGCTAATAAGAGCATGACAAAAAAATAAGCTAAAACGGAGAAAAATTAATCATTCAAAGTACCGAAATGTCTATCGCCAAAGTCTCCAAGTCCAGGGACGATATAACTATATATGCCATCAAAGCATTAGCTCCTATCAATAGCCAACAAAAGGAATGTCTACTCACTTCTTATCATCCAATCCCTCATCGATAAATGCTGTGATAACTCTCAGCTTTGGAAATTTACTCGCAAAATGCTCAATACCCTCTGGACTAGCAATCAAATTCAAAAACAAAATCCTCTCCTCGGCTACACCTTTACTCTTCAGTACTTCTACAGCCATGCTTGCACTACCACCCGTCGCATTCATCGGATCCAAAAGCAAAACCCATCGGTCCGCGATATCGTTTGGGAGTTTATGGTAGAAGAGCTTAGGTTGGGCTGTTTCTTCGTCACGTTGAATTAGGATTTTTCCGATACGGACCGATCGACAGCAGTCACGGAGGCCCTGTTCCATTGATTCGCCAGCTCGCATGATTGAAACGCCGCAGATTTTACCTTCAAAGCGAACGCCGGCGTAAGTTCGGCCTATAATGATTTATCGAGACATCGTTAGATATCAAATTGTAGAACATTGCAGATGCTAAGATGATGGTGTGATACCTAGTGGCGTGGTAACCTCATGTTCTTTGACCGGTAGATGGTTCAATCCTTCCTCTACCAGCAGTCGTATTATTCTATTTGAGTAGAAAATGAAGTCCCCTCTTTGAGTGTTCTTGTCCCGAATGATACTGCAAAATCGGGCCGAGTACATTAGCGGCAACAACGTAACCCGAGAAGCTCAAACGTCTTTCGGTGATTAGGTTCATTAAACGATAAGAATTACATACGTGAGCAGAGCAATAAGCTGTGGTGTCTGTGGGAGAACATGAACAGTGTCGAATTTGATCTTGCCAGAGACTGTGGCCTGTGGTTTCTGGTCCTTCTCGCGGTAGGCGGGTCCGATTGGAGCAGCGGCGCAAGTTTCAACGCCAGTATCCGGGGCAGCGGTAGCCATTGCGTTTCCAACGGTATTGTATCGGTTATAGGTCTAGTAGCAAGGTGGAAGGATAATTTTTATCGATAACTCGACAGAAGTAGAGGCTCGAATATCTCGGTTCCAGAGAGCTCGCGTGCTGGTTTATCACAATATATCGACCCCAGTCGGTTTCGGTCTCTCTCTCTCTCTCTCTCTTGGCCTTTTTCAGCCAACGACAATCGATACGATCAGGATTTTTGATTAGAGGTACTATCCGTTGTCCTCTTGATTGGGAATCTCAACCGATTGGATTTATCGCGGCTATGTAGTCGAGAGAGAGCAGGCTGGTAAGACGTTAGTAATACGGCGGGGAATGCTCAGAATAAGAATGCCGTTGTGACGGTGAGTGCCGACGGTGGCCATGGCTTTTATGCCAATTTAGGAAGCAGCGACCACCCAGCTGATCTGCTTTCGGTGGCCTCCGCAACGACGCCACGTTTGATATCACTTTTGTCACTTTTATCGCTTTTATCACTATCACACGACACGTTGTGAATACGACATTATTCGTGTATCAATCAGAGTAGTCGCGTTTAAATAGACCCGTCTATTCGGTGGTGTATGCAGCATGTGCCACAATTTTATGAGGAGAGCTCGATAGATTCGGTATGCCGCATCATAGTATGCATGAACACAAGCCACGGATCTCGAGATCTCGCGTCTCGAATTCATGAGTCGACATATACCGATAGATTTTTACATCATCATTGCTTGTATATGGCAGCTACCTAACCGACCGATAGCTACTTCAGGAGCTAGCTGATAACGATAACCAGGTCATCAGGTTGCCAAAACACCGCCATTAGCCGCATTCCTCTTCTTCGGTAGCTAGCTCCCCACTCGCGAACTGGCTCGGGTCCCACGGCCCAATCAGCGTTCCACCCTGGGAACCCTTTGTGATGATAGCTTCCACTTTCTGTTCTTCTCGTTCAACGGAGTTCGGAGGCTGGCGCCGGCGGTCTCTATTCGTAGGGCGCTCTTCATCTAGCTTTCTCGCTGTGACACCGAGAGGAATTCTGACAAGCTTCCGCCGGAACCAGCATACTTAAAGCCTGTTGGTCCCTTCGAGAACTAGAATTTAAGCCTTTATCTTTTCTCCTTTTCGCCAATTCCAATCTCTGCGGTGGAACAGCTAAGCTGCTGAGTGACCTGGCCATATTTCTGTGCATACCAGCAACAGCCAATTGAGTGCAACTTACGTCCACCATTATATATATTGGGTAAGCGGTGATTTTTTTCCTGTTTCCCAGTCACCAAATATTTGAATAGCTAGTCATTTGTAAACTTCGAATATCCTACCCTATCTTTCCATCTTAGAGGAAGAGCCAATCGCGCGCAGGTGCGAAGGGTGGGACTTGCGGGGCACCAGCTGCGAACGGAATAGCTACGTCCAGAACCGCCCATAAAGTTCCCCAACAGCAAGCTACTAGCACAGCTAGCTCTCTTATAAACTTGTACGAAGGAACAATAAAACCGCGTGTATAAATTTTGCTGTCAGCTAGAACTGTCGCGGGATTAGTTTCTACCTTCTAGAACTCTACACCAACGTTCAGAGCTTGTTTACACAAAAGAAACTACCGTCAAATATCTCTTTTGACGTCACATCGCGAGCTGCCAGCTTCGTACGCTGTTTCTCTCACATCGCAAATACAACGATCCCTTCAATTTGTTAACCACCGGAGCTAACATTATCACTTCCAAACCCATCTAGGAGTACAAGTTATTTCACCATGGCGTCCCAAGAAGCGCTTCTCCAGCAGATTCTAGCTGCTGTGGGCTCTCTGCAGACCGACAACAAGACATTATCAGAGTCCGTCTCAACGCTCACAGATCGTGTCAACCGACTGGCAATACAAACTGCCGCTCCTGGAATCCAAAGCTCTCCTACCATTCAGCCAATCTTCCGGTCCTCGTTAGGTGTTAGCCCGAGCGGTGGTTCTCTGGGAGAACCTGCCATCAGGCCGACCTCATCTGGCACTCCAAGCGTTGATGAAGCTGCTGCCAAAAATGAATCGCAATCAAAGCAAAGAAGAGGATCGACGTTCGGTTCTAGAATTATTCTTACAACTTACCCAGGGCAGTCTGGTATCGATCCTGTGAATATGGACTGGGGTAACGCAGACCCGCAGAAGAGAGGTCCAGTTGTCGTCAACAGAGGGAGTACCACTGTTCGACGCAGGAATGGCAAGTTTACCTTTTTGATCGTAAATTCTTAGCCTTTGTTAAAACTACGAACCGAAATGCTAACTTTGTATTTTCTCTGTTACAGCCGTTGGAGCTCACGGAGGCAGTTACAGCTTTTACCACGCACTAGCTGTTGCTATCCAAGAACTATCTCTTGATCATAAACCAGACTACACAAACACACAACCTGCTGCTAATATCGGCCCGTACCCGCAATGGGGTGATGGAAAGAAAATCGTGGCCATGGATCCATTCGGTCATCTCGCACCGTGGTTGTACAAGGATCTCATCGAGAAAGAAAACATCGATATCCGTCCCACAATCGCCATCACCAAAGCTCACATGCGACTTCCAGAGCTAGAGCAGAGCGTTAAGGATGGTCGGCTATCAGTAGATGGCAAGATTGTGCTCAACGAATTCGGTGAACTCGCAGTTACAAAGGTAGCCGTAGAGCCTGTGTGGTATCTTCCCGGCGTCGCTGAACGATTCGGTATCGATGAGGGACTCCTCCGTCGTTCATTGTTCGAGAACACTGGTGGCTCGTTCCCCGAATTGATCACCCGACAAGACATTAAGATCTTTATGCCACCTATCGGTGGATTGACAGTTTACATTTTCGGTGATCCGGCAAAGACTTCTGACCCCAACTCCAAGTTGGCTTTGCGTATTCACGATGAGTGTAACGGATCTGATGTCTTTGGCTCCGACATCTGCACTTGTCGTCCATATCTCATTTTTGGTGTTGAAGAGGCTGTGAAGGAGGCTCAGAAGGGGGGTAGTGGCGTAGTAATCTATTTCCGAAAAGAAGGTAGAGCTTTAGGAGAAGTGACCAAGGTAAGTCGAGGCAGGTCTGGCCATTCCTGTCCGAAACAATGTGCTGATGATAGAATTAGTACCTCGTCTACAACGCCCGCAAGCGAGGAACTGACAAGGCCAGCGAATATTTCCAACGAACTTCTAACATTGCAGGTGTTAAGGTGGGTCATTTGATAATGCATAACCTGTATCGCTGTCCTTGGCAGGATAATCTGACAAATGTGATCTAGGACATGCGATTCCAAGCGTTGATGCCTGACGTGAGCATGCCCGCCCATCTCTAGTTCCCTCCAACGGTGACCCTAACGCATGCAATTTTAGATTCTCCACTGGCTCGGTATCTCCAAGATTGACAGAATGTTGTCGATGTCCAAGTGAGTACAATTCTCATGAATTCGTGACCCATCCCTCGGTTCTCGTCGTCGTCAGAAGGCTGATATCCAACCAATCAAATAGCATGAAGCACGATGCTATCGTCGAACAAGGCATCCCGATCCTGGAGCGGGTTCCTATTCCGGATGAAATGATTCCGGCTGACAGCCGAGTTGAAATCGATGCAAAGATTCACGCTGGTTACTGTGAGTTTTCTCCGATCTAGACCCCTCATCACACGGAACCCGATAACTGCATGCACCTCATCCCACCCCCTCGGTACCACTAGCCTATTTTGGTCACCTACAAGCCTTTTTTGATATATCCCCACTGCCGTCTTCTTATACTAACTACCGGGAACCACCACAGTTACCACCGGGAAGATTCTCTCCATAGACGAATTGTCCAACGTCCAGGGCCGCTCCTGGGAGGATGTTGATGTAAGTTACCAACCTCATATAACCCCCTCATCGCGGAGCATTTTATTCTCCTCGGGATACGAGTCTAGTCCCATTTTACCCTACCTCGCGTGATATTTTGCATCGCTTTCACCCCTTCTGGTAAAACATTGTACGGCTAACGTATCATTTTTTCGCCGATGTCTAGCATTAAATGCGGCAAAACCTGGCTTTTGCCTCTTACTCATTCTCGAGGTGCGAGCTTTTGCGAAGGTTGTCGACGGCAGACTCGGGTGGACCGTCTGGTAATTTTGGGTTCTTCCCGTTCCCGGGTATGATGTGATGAAGAAAGTAAGGGAGGGAGAAATTTTTTCTTCCGCTTTTCCTATCTTTGAGGAGAATTATATTCAATAGCATGTTTAGTACCCTGACGTTAGTGGGGCTTTTTTTTTGTAGAGTAATATTATACTTAGGAATATAATATATTTCGAATCTGGGATAGGTACATGCATCCATATATTTCTTCGGTGTGCTTAGTATTTCCTGACAAAGATGATGAGTGAACACCCAGTGGCACCGCACGTTCGGGGTTATACTCAAATCTTACTAATGAAACGCAGGAGTGTACATGCGGAATATATCGGAGATCATGAAGCTGTAGAGGTGGTAGATGCAGGCAAGCCAAGACGTTCGCCGTTTTCATCTACAAGTATGATAACCATGGTACTGTATCGCCCCTTTAAATTCTCTATTTCCTGCATTGTATTAAACCGTTTATGAACGGGCGTGACAGGAGATCTACCCTGCGCAGATACTTTGTTGGAAGTAGTTGGCATTCAGATACAGCAACTTCCAGTGCAACACATCTAAATCGAGAAAGTTATCAACTTGCATTGTTTCGACGTCTACTTCGTAGCAAGTTAGATGATATTGGTGAAGCGCAAAAAGCTAGACGACACGAATTTCGAAACAGAGTGTGTTGGATGTTGTTGCACGATTGATAATTAATACGCCGGCTGCGGCATTGGCTGCGAGCTTGAGCGATAAAGGAAAAGTGCCTGTTCCGTCTCTTCCCTCGCGAATAGCTTGGCTGGCTCGTTTTCTCCGAGGGATCCTTGTTTACCCCAGATTTTTCACTCCCACCGATTACAATTGCGGTAGGACAAAAAACCCTCACGAGATCGCATTCCGCTTCTCACCAAGGGCCAGGGCGACTGTCTTTGATACTTCAAATGACAATCTACATTCCTCAGCTGCAATATGATATGGCTATAATGTACATGTACAGGTTTCTTAAATCATCAAATTCCAAGCTTACGCAGACGTCTACCACCAAAACCTGTGGAAGAAAGTTCGGCGCGCTGCATGGCGTTTCAAAAACGGAACCGTCGAGCCGGGAGGGCTTCACAAAACTTGCATCGAATGTGCATTGGTTATGTAAAAACTGCTGCAAGAGTTTGCAAACTGTGGATACAAAAGAGAACAAGATTCTCGTATTTTCATTCTGCATGTATGTATATGCAGCTCGCAAGCTTGTGCGCTGCGAGGGATGGAGGCGAACAGGCACTAATTATGCCGCGGCCGACCCGAGAAGATGAAGCCTGCTAGTTGATAGCGATCAAATACAAAATGCAAAACAAAAAGTTGCAAGAGCATTCTCGTCGAGCAGAGACGTTCGGGCTTCGCCTCCACTTGTATTTTATTTTTAGTTGATATTTTCAGTTTTGTCCTTTGGCAAAAGTTAATGGGTCCTCGCAGTCAGCCCATTCATTGAAATGCTTGCATCTGAGCTCCGTAAATCTTCCCAACACCTTGCGAAATGAGACCCGAATTCGAAGATGCGAAGACATCACGATTGAGCTGAAACACTTGAGATCATATGAAAAAGATATCCACCGAAAACGAAAAGGCGGCTATTTTCCAAGTTTTGATTGGATATGATACATTCGATCGAAGCGTGAGTCTCGATCTTCTCAAACAAAAACGCCTCTTCGAACGAAGATTGTTGTTGCGCACGAGACCACACATCAGCCGCCGACGGAGCTAAGCAATGTCTGGTCTTCCTTTCTGCGATCATATTTTCGAATCAAACAAGACGAGTATAACCGAATTTACCCTGTTTCTGATTTCTAACTTTATTAAGTTGTAGCGGATCATAGTAGTAGTAGTAGTAGTAGTAGTAGTAGATGGGTGGTGGAGAGCCGCGAAATATGATCAACTTTTTGTTATACTAAAAAGATATTACTAAACCTCTTCTGATTTTACTAAGTCAGTTGGAATTTGCATAAGCCTATTATTATCAAAATGGCTTTATAGATATAATCCCATTAGGAAGGGGGAAAAAATCATAACTTCTTTATATATATACAAATTCTAAGATTCTCTAACTTTACAAATTCTTTAACTGTGTAATTGTAGCAGGGATAGTCCATACTTGCTAGCTTCAGCAATTTTGGATTTTCCAATTTTGTAGATTCTCCAACTTTGCAGCTTATCGGACTTTACAGCTTCAGCAATCTTGGGATTCTCCAATTTTGCAGCTTCTCCACATCGAGCCTCCCTCTTTGCAAGCTTTGCAGCTTCTCCAACTTTGGAGCTTGCAGCTTCCAACCCTCCAACTTTGGAAATTTGTCAAAGTCCTCCGTTTTCCCACGGGACAGTCCCATTTTGGTGGGGACAGTCGACGTCCAATGTTGTCATACAAATTCCAATGCTGCCTAAGGACAGGCCGATCATTCGAAATGTCCATATAAATCCCGATTGCCGCCTGTCCCGTGGGACACTATGGGACACGGCTCTAAAATTGCCCTAATGTTGCACACCGAATACCGGTATATAGATAAATCATCAATCACTACTTTTAAGTGTTAAAGCCAAGAAATTTATTGAATTAAATCGAATTTTTCTACACTAATTTTAAATCTTACTAAAAATCTATGGGATGTACTGGTTAGATTAAAATAAAAGAGAATATGAATATTTGATTAAAGAAGCAGCTGTATACATCTAGCTAGAGTGTCTTCCTCATCATCATTCAATTTCAGGTCTTTTTATAAAACCCCTGACGGATACGACAGTTTTATATCTCTACTATTGAGCCTTCTCCTCCTTTTCATCCTTTATTGCTTGGAGCTGTTCGTATTTATTTTCTGTGTTAGATTATCACCTTTTCTAATGCCTTTTGACATGCCAATGTTTAGAAGGTTGATGTAATAGAATCTGGGCTTACACTTAATTTGATATAGTTTTTGCCTTCAGGAGTATTCAACTCCTTTTTACGAGCAGCCTTCTTATCATCCGGTAGTTTCGAGACTTCAGATTCGATGTGCGCTTGAACATCGGCGTCAGTGACAGTAATAGGACTCCGTGGCATCAGCTGTGGGGTTGGATCTTGGGCTATGGATGGGACCATCAATCCTGAGACTCCAAAAAGGGCTAAGGAAATGATAGCAGTAAATTGAAATGCGCGCATTGTAGTGGATTCGTATGTAATGACTTAATATGTGGACAAAGAACGAATTGATTGTTGGAAAGTCAAAAGAATTTCGTGGTTTTATGCTGGTTGGTTATCAGTGCCAGCTTTAAGGGAGGAAATTGCCCTTTTATAGACATGGATGATGGACCTCAAGTGATCAGGATCTTATAGCATACCGCACCATATGTGGCGGATTGATTCTCATGATCTTGCATCCTTAAAAATATTTTATTCGATAATTTGGGTTTATAAGCAAAAAAAAGCTTATGGGATGGTTTGTATGAGCCTCGTTTGGGAGGTTTAGACGTGGATAGGAAAGTGCAATCCTTAAGTCCGGAAGTTCTGCCCTGCCTAGCACTTCGAACAACTTCAGAGATTCTAAAGCTCGGGGTTTAAGGGTACTCAGTTGCAAACCAACTTTGGTCAGAAGGATCAGTCGGAATTAACTTGGCACTTACCACGCATATTTTATTTGGAAGCTATATCCATTACAGGATGGCGATCTACATTATAAGCGATGCTTACCGCTTTTCTCGAGACTACATTAGATACCGTCGCTTGGACTGCCATCTAAGGGTGCTTTGTCACTGCCAATATACCCGCATACGTTAGCGAAATGATCTAGATGACTTGGTAATTCTATTCGTATTTAACCAAGATGAATTCCAGTACTTTTCGGCTACGTCCAAAGGAAAAGTTCAACCCAAGAAACCCAAGAGAATTTTGTTGTTCTGCCCAAATTGGGTTAATTGCAAATGGGTACACTCGCACCTCGGCTTCCTCGACTATTGGTCAACTCAATGAAACCTGTAAATTTTGTTGCCCTGTCTTGTGGAGAAAAACATTCAATAAGATATGGTATAGTCGAATATAAGTAACGTATATCTGACAGATTCAGGATTTCTAATCGGAATACCAAGTTGGTCTCCGCATGGCTTCGCTTTATTAGAAATAGCCAATCGGATGTGAATTTCCAAGAAAAACATGCAACCGTAGTCGAAGCAAGGTTAATGCTTCAGTGGATAAAGAAGGAACCGGCTGGGGATCACGGTGGGATTACTTTCCCGCCTCCAATTCTTTACCTCTGCCTTCTATAAATCCGTAGTTTGCGCCTTGAAAGTCTGCTTTTTTCTTCTTTCTCTTGCATCCTTATTGCTCAACCACAACCCAAGCTAGATTTCCTATCATCATTGTTTCCACTTACAAACTCATAAAGATGAAATTCATCCACATCATCACCTGCACTTTGCCATTTACAATAGGAGTGGCGCAAGGTGCTAACTTTCTTTATACTTGCCTGCAGCCCGCAGCCTACGCTTTAGCTAATGCAGTCCAGACTCGATGTGCTCAGGCTGGATGTACCTATGGCCACATCTTCTTTAATTTTCCTGGTACTCCAGCAAATATCCAATGCTCCGGTTGCCCCGGCGTCCCAGCTTTCACCCCCGGCTGTACTAGTGTGAACAATTAGCTACTGTGTTGAGATACGGAATTCTATTCAACTTTATTTGTTGCACTATGTCATGTTTGATGTTTGCTCTGATTTCTTTAAAGTTTTGGTTTCCCCATATTATTGATCCTCTGCCATTTTCAATAAACATTGGATTCTGGAACACGCCGCCGGCTATTTAAACGACCAGCATGGATTCAACGCGGCTATCTCCACACCGAACGACAATAACTCACTTTCCCTCCGCCTTTGAAATGGGGAACAATTTATCCACCAATTCATGAGCTCTGCAGCTCCATAACTGCACCCTTCTTCGAAGCTACTCAGGATATCCTGGTTGCAATAACCTCACAGACTCGCCTTACCAGCCAGCAATACCCAGGCCCAATCCTCAGACAATATAGAACCCTTCAGCGAAATCAACTTACCTATTCATGTCGCTTCCACATCCTCCATACTTGATCCAAATGGTATAGAGATGGTGTCGACCAGAAGGCTTGGCGGTATCTGGTCGGAAATAGGATCAGTAAGAATAATTCTCTTTGTAGTCGGTTTAGATCCTTTAGATTATACCCCCAGCCCTGTATCTGCCACCAATGTTGGATCTTTTGAAGCATGTTTCCATTTTGGAAAAGAGCTACTTTCTTTTGAAAAAAATGTATTGAAGAAAGGCGAAGAATAAAAAAATCCAATCGTGTTATATTGAAGCTATGGCAATCAGAGATGAGAACAATGTAGCGTAAAACAGGGTGTGCGTGATTGTGCTGTCAAGACCACATGTCTGTAGCATTTACAGGGCCAATGATGAAAAATATGTAAACACCATTACCAAATAGGTGCACAATAAGATTACATAATAGTATATATGAGGTGAAATAGTTATATATAGATAATTATGCATAATATTATCTCGACATCATCAAAATGGACCTTTGCCGTGGTTCTGTTGTTACACTTCGATCAAGTCCGTCTGACCAAACACTGATCTCTCACTCTAAGATACAGGGTTCTCAGAACTTGTGGAGTGTGTATGTCAATTGATATCAAAGAATGATATGCGAGATGTGTAACAACAATAAGATTATAGTAAACTATGAGTCTGTATTGTATTTGAGTTGACCGATGAAGAGTAAGAACCATTCATCAGTCCTAACGATAGTCTTATATACATGATGATGCTTCATACAATAGTAAGTGATCGCATGGATCGCAGGAGTCGCGTTGTCAAGGGTGCGAGCATGCGACGTCGTCACGTGATGTCGCAGTACATGTAGATAATGGGTGTTATATGAAAATGCGGCAAAGCAGAACTGAGAACGATGTAGCGTAAAACAAGGTACAGGTATTTGTGCTGTCAAGACCATGAGTCTGTGACAGTTGATTCGCCTATAATAGTATTTATAGGGCGGTACGTATCGACCCCGCTGGCGTCTTGTATGTATACCGCTACATTAATAAAAGAGATTATAATAGTACTGATTTTGTAAAAAGGTCTTTTATAATGTATTAGTATTAGGTTTAATTTGCTTAAGATTTCTTAATTTAAAATACCTCTAGGAAAGCTCTTTTCAACCGTATTAAGTTTTTGTTTTAGAATATATAAGTCATATTCAAAAGATTTTTCATAACTTTTTTGGTATTTCAATTAAAGAATAGGGTAAATATATTTTACGCAAGAAATGAGTCCTTATACAAGCTTAACACTATCCGAATTTACCCTGTTTCTGAGAAAATGATTGATATTTTTGTTGGGAAATTAAAATCAAAAGACGGTCGACGTCTAGATGCTCCAAATCGATGCATCCATCTATCGTGAGGTCCACATGTTCTGTCTCGCCGTAAGAGCGTCGGTATCCCGCCGCCGCTGATTCCCTAAACCTCCGTATCAAAAAACATGTCGTCAATTGAAATGACCATTCTGCACGCGAGTTAGTAAAGGTGTAGTATGTTTTTGGTTACAGTACATGAAAAAACAACCGTTTTCTTTCCTTTTCTAATTCGTCTTGAAGGGTTGGCAATTCCAAACGAACCGCATTCCTGTAGACGACATGCAATCGTAATCGGTTACCCACCTCAGAATGTCAAGAGATAATGTATGGTAACATTTCAGGGAACAGGCCTGCAAGGTCCCTCACCACCATTGCAAAATTAAAATACTTATCCAATAGGTTGTCAACGGTCGCGAGAAGAAAACCTTGGAAAGATAAACAAAATATTGTCGTTCAAGTACAATACTCTAGAAACCGGAGGGAACAAGACGGCTCGGCAAACGGAAAAACACTCCAAGGGACCTCAGTAGCTGAAATCTACAATCAAAAAAATTGAAAAAGAGGGGGGAGGCAAAAAATATACAGAAAATCGAAGATGTAATTGTTTTCGCTTCTGCAAGATACGATTAAGGCTGCACCTACTGCGATTCTCAAACTTGGGTACCTGGAACCGAAAAATGCTTACTCTTCATCTTGTTAAGATCGTCATATCATACGTTCGAGCAAACCTTGAATTGAAAACGTAATGTAACTGGCGGGATTTGATTTTGACTCTAGTATCGTAAGAAAAAACGGCTCGGATATATTCGTTTCTGCAAGCTTCACGTAAACCGCTGCCAGGTTTTTTTTTTTTTTAAAGGTGCGATGCAATTGCATTGATTGCATGATTAATGATTGCATAATGCTGGATTTCGGTGGTCAATCTCGGTGTACAGTACAATGCAATCATGCTTAGCCCTTCGCTCAAGAGCCTCTTTTGAGGAATTAATTTATTCTCTAGTTTCTACACTAATTCGGGGAACCGAAGGAGGCTTTCCGTAGTGAACACACGATGTGATGGTAGAGAAGACTTTCAGGAGCTAATTCAATCCGTCTGTGCACGGATAGTATATTCGCGTTGGTTATGAAGATCAATGGATCGGAGAATCGAAGATGGAGCTAGCAAAAAGCTAAGGATTCTAGCTGCTGTTGTAGACATGCATTGCAAGGATCCTAGGATTATTAGGCAGAGCGAAGGTTGACGTTCTCAGTACTTCAATAAGCCAAACAGTGGAGTTGGTGAGCTACGTCAAAGCTACTAGAAGGACCTAGCGATCGACGGTATATATCGCGTGGTGGAAACGAGCGATCCAAGAAACAAACGAGCTAACTAAGCTCGTTAAGAGACCGTTGGAATATGTAACGGCCTGAGCTTTCTCATGCTTGGTCGATCCTAGAGCTAGCAAGAGAGGCCTGCCCTAAGTCTGGAGTGTACGGCTTGCCATGCTTGCACTTGCAGATGGCATAGACTGCATGGCCATTTCCTCTTGAATGCAGTTTTTCTTCCCAATTGCAAGCAAGGCTGATCCGGGAAATACGACAGTCCAGCTACAGCATGCAGTTAATTAATAACTGTGGCATCGATGCTTCGATGGTGATGCTGGTACGAAGGGGGCTGATGCGAGGTGACGGATAGAGCCACCTGATCTAATCAACAATCTGCCTAAACGTACGCAACAGATGTTGGGATTCGGGGGAAAACATGGAGTTGAGTCGGAGGTAGGAGGCCGGACCCGACCCAGTGGCGATATACCAGGTGCAAGAGAAGCAAGTGGCTGATACATTAGTACGTACCACATTTTACAAATCATTTCTGCAGCGCTGCTCCACGATGGCTGGTGCGTCATCGTTTTGAACAAACCCTCAGCCGGGTTTCTAATAGGTTGCGAGTAAAACCAGAGAGAGAGGCTTGAGGATCGTGGAAGTCGCTTTGGATCAGAGAAATGCTTCTCTGCGATAGGCGATCACGCTTCTTCTTCCCCGAAAGAGTACGGATGTATTTTTTCTTTCTCTTTCTGAATATATTTGACGCCGGTATAGTCACGTCCTCGGGATGTATGTAATGCGTGTACAAGCTACATTTCAGATTCCTCGGGCTTCATCATTATTTGTTTTGTTTTCTTGGTAACCACCGGAAGGTTGTTATGGTGGAACCCCAAACCTGCAACTTTCACATTCTCCTGTGACGACGTGAAGATGAAAAAATGTTGGGGCCTATGAGCGCTCGAGGTGCAGTTCTGCGACTGACATCGTCAAAATCCAGCCAGTCGCAAGCGAAAGAAGCGACCTCCCACGAGGACAGGTGCAGCATCTGGTCATCTTGTCATCCCACTCACTCGATCACTGGAAAGGCAGACATTTTCACCAACCAGATAATACATGAAAAAACAAAAATAGATGGCGGTTACCCCCAAAGTTACGCACCTGGAAGCCGCCGATTCGCCAGTGCCAGACTACAATCCAGCATGGTTTGTCGCAAGCAAAAACAGTGAAGAAGTTGTGAATAATATGTTTCGGGGACGCGACAAAACGAATCGAGTAAAGTAACGTCGCAGGAACCGCAAGCGAATAGGAAGTGATGCTATTGCTTCTGCACACGCTCACGGGTCAGCATTACTTCTGCTCATCACATCATGCCCGTGGGGGCGCCCCGCGGTCGATGACCGATGGAATATCTGAAAGAGGCAGCTCAGAGTCCTCGGAATAAGTTTCCAGAAGCAATGTTGCAGAGAGATGTCGATGTCGAAGCATGGAAAAGAAAAAAAGATGGGACGACGCGATATCGATGCAAGACTGGGATGCTTGCCATTACGTCTTTGCAGGATTGTAATTAATCTCAAGTGCTCGAGGGTATATTTTTGGCCTCCCTCTTTTTGAGTTTTAAACGTCCGCGATCTATTTGGGGGTTTCAGGTACGGCTGGACTGCCTGGCTCGTTTGTGGACAAGGCAGATGGCCGACGGGAAGGTGTATTCACAAAGTTTCACCACGGAGTCTTTTCTCTGGGATCATAAAATGCAGTTGTATTATATGGGATCGCTAAATAAAGCAAACCGCAAAAAAGAAAGGCGCCTGCGGTCAGCACATGCGACTTTTGTGAATTTTGAATTTGAGATGAAATGCAAGTCTGAACAAATGTGAACCGATTTCGAATCGGTCGTTGAATCGGTCGAGGCTGGGTTCGTTTGGTACAAGTTTTGAAATCCACCCAGGCGAGATGCACAGATGACAGTACTCGCCGTGGTCTCACGTTGGCAACACAAATATTCTCAGGTTTGGAGGGAGCAAGGGGCTGGCCAGAGAACTGTCGACATGTCTACACCAGGCATTACAATTGTTGCAAATGTCGGCGGCGTGAGTCGGCGGCGAATGAAAGGAGAAAAAAAAATTTTTTTTTTTTTTTTTTTTCATCACAGAATTGCACGGTTGTACAAGCAGGACATTCCATCCAGATGCCCGTGCAGCACTCACTCAACCAAACGGCGAGCCTTGGGATGGACCGTCTACGTCGTCTTTGCTCCTCAACACCACACACACTGCGTTATGGAGATGTTGCCAACATTCCTCAAGATATCGAAAAGTCGGCCACGTACCTTCAATTCACGGATGTAATGCATAGTTCCGTCGTTCCATCCGTTGGACCTTGCATCAATTTCCTTGCCTCATCTAGCCTCATCTTTTTCATCCTCAGGCATGTCTGGAAGAAAGAAATTCCCGTTCGACTTTTTTGAATTCTTCCAGAATGGTGCCTGAAAGAACCGATAACTCCTGGCGCATGAAATATACACCAGAGACAGGACCATGAATCTGATACAGGCACATCCGTTCCTCACGACACAATCGATACACGGTCACCTGAATCTCTCTATGCAAGGACACGCATCCCATCGACGTCTAACATATCTTACTTGCCTTTTTATCATCGGCTTGTGAGACTTTAGAATCCGTAAGTTGTCTGGGTCTTTACCCGGCCTGTTCCGTTTATTCAAGATGACTTTTTTTTTTTTCGTATACCAACATTGGCCACCCTTTGGCGGGATATAGCAATGAAAAGCGCAGCCCAGAATAAACAATCCTTTGTGTGAGGAATAAAGCGACTTTCGCCGCTACGAGTCGGCCGTACTCAGAAGAAGGATGTCTCGGAAAGCAGAAATGCCTCGAAGGAAAAAAAAAAAAAAAAAAAATACTACCTACCCTTCAACGGGAGGTATAAGCATTTTCGTTCCGTGAGGGAAATTGTCAAGGTTGGTCCTTGAACATCTACCGTCACTCATATTGTTTGTTTCCTCTACAGTGGGAAAGAAGAAAAGATACCAATAGATGCCTGTGAAAAGCCGAATCAATGTGAATACCGAACGCTGTTTCAGCAACGTCATGATCATATGAGATCTCGAAATTTTCTTCCGTGGGTTTGGGAAAAAAGGGGAGAATTTTTTTTCCACCCCCTCGATAATGCCCCGGTACATGGCTCCAAGATGCGCGATGGGACGTGAAATGGCTACCTTCTCCACAGAAAGAAAATGATACCCCTGAGCCATCGAACGCCCTCTCGGACCGAGGATGGAATAGCTGCAAGAGAACAGAAGCAATCCTCGGGGCGTTTTTTCGAGTGTTTGGCCCACACCACCATCACAACACTCACGAAGAAACAAATGAAATTTTGAAAAGAAAGAAAGGAAAGCCATTTTGGCTCCTTCGTTCCGCCAGTCGGGAAAGTCTCGCTGGTTCCAGTTGGCTCCCAGAACTCGAACTGGGCAGGGGGAAGTGGGATGAGGCTAGCCTGCTGGCACAACTCATGCATGGTCTTTCTCCCCTCCATCAGGTTGGCACACACAGCCTGGCCATCTCCACTCTCTTTCCTTTTTACCCCAACAGTAACGGTACATGCAACGACCCATGGGGGCTAACCAGGAAGGGGAAGGGGGAAAGAATCAAGGAGGAAAAAGAAAAAATGGCAAAAAGCAAGTGGTGGGAGTACCAAGACCCGAAGCTGACAATTTTCCACGCTATGGACAGCTAAGCAAAACGGAGCGAAAGTAGGGCATGTAGGGGGGTTTGGACACACGCACACACTGAACCAACTGGCTTCTGGCTCGCTCGTTTCTTGCTTGCTCTCGTTTGCGGTGGATTCTGGGTGTGCCAGCGAAGAAACCAGCCAGCAAAGCCAACCAGTAATGGGGTGCAGGCACAGACAAGCACGGCCAGCGAAAGGGCAAGCAACCACAGCAAGCAACCAAGCAAGGCCAGTCCAGCTACACAGCTTACAAAAAGGGCACCCCTTCGCCCATGCGTTGGCACACACCTCCCCCAATCTCCCTCGTATTATATATAATATATCGATCCTGCACTCGACGCTTCGGGGTTCTTCCACAACATAAATTAAAATACATCTGCAGATTCTATTGTTCCTTCTGGTTCAGAACATTCTTGTCGATAGAAGAAAAGCCTTGGTAATAATTTCGCCACTTTTACAAAAGCCATCATCTTGTTACCGATTTGAAATCAATAGCATTCCGACAACCAACTGCAAACGAATATAAACACACGCAGTTGCACAACCTACAACCATTTCAACCTCCAAAACATTCATCTTTCCAGGTTCAGACCACAAACTGTCGATCTATCAACGAAAACTCCCCACAAAGGCACCCGACGATCTGTTGATGTTTACCAAAGGGATATAAATAAATACATCTCGTCGTCGCCGTCCGACCATTTCTACTCGTTTTTAACGTTATTGATATTTGGACTGGAAGGGAGCCTCTCCAGACCTTAATATTCGAGACACAGATCCAAAATGTTCATCTCGTTACCAACACCAGTCATCAGCTCGACAGCCGCTGCTGCGAAGCGAAGACCACCACTGACACCTCCTTCGGTGATCCCTCCTTGTGTTACAGCACAGTGCTCCTCATTGCAACAGTCCAACCGGGATCGATGTCGAAGTCCTTCCAGGTCAGCAGCTGCGTATTTGGCTCGAGTATCTAGCTCTCCAAACTCGCCAACATTATCGTCAATGACAAACACATCTGCCTTGCCAACTCCTTCATCTTTCTCGGTGAACACACCAACCTCTACTCCATCCTCTTCCCCTTCGGAAGGATATCACTTTCCATTTGGTTCCCAACGACCGCTTCCATGCTTGTCATCCTCGGAAGGACAATACGTTAGCTTCCCGAGCTTTGACGAGCTTTATGGAGAGTTCCCTGATGAAGAGGAAGATTCAAAGCAATGAATGAAGAAAGACCTCCTCACCATCAGATTGTCACTCGACTCAATTTCGTTCATTTCTTCAACACACATCTGAAATATTATTTTAATAAACCTTTTTGCGGACCACATACGATCCTTCAACAATATTTCCTATGTCAGCCCTTTCATATTCCGGTATATCTTTTCACAGACCTTTTATGGCCAACAGTTCCATGGCGAAAATACGGTCTTACAGCTTTTCCTTGGGCAACTGGCGTTTTACTTCTTGTACCTCTGAGTAGGGTTACTCAAACCCGGCGTTATTTCCTTCCTTTACAAACCACATACCACGGACGACTTGGTTTCCTTGACTCTTATTTTTCCCTCGGCGCAAAATCTTGAAACGGGATACTTCTTTCTTCGTTTTTTCGGGATTTTTGACTCATATTCTACATCCCACCGGATTCTCTACCGCGGCGTTTATCACTTGTATATGTTCTATTGTTCTCACCATTATTGGGAAGTTATATTTAGCGACTTTTTTTTTTTGTCAAAATCACCCAACCACAAAATCTTGTAATTAGTTCTTTTGACTGGCCCAAAGTGCTTGGTTCCAGTTTCAGCAAAGTTCCTGTTTTAAAATACAAAAATTCTTTTTATTGATTTTTTGTCTCATTTTTTTTCCAAAAACAACACCACAAATGTTAACGAAATGATACGACTGTTACGACTTGCCTGTCTCCGCAAGATTCTCCTCTAATTTATTTTTTTATTCCGGGTTTTGAACGATGTATGAAGGGCGTTTTTACCATCTGTGTCTCTGCTGCATTTCAACGGAACCTTCTTTGGCTATGGGTTAGCAATAACAGGACAACAGGGCAGCGCTCTGCAGCTCCTGCTCCTCTCTGTTTGGGTTCAGCATTTTCATTCTCATGTATGAAAAATGTCAGCAAGTTCCTCCAAAATTTTTCATTGGATACCTTTTCAAAAGAAGACCCCCCAGCGTCTGTAGACATAGAACTCCCTCTTGTGTGTGCGAGCTCTCCGTTCTATTAGAACCTTCATAGAAAACACCTTGGTTTCCCTTTTGTCTTGATACGACGAGAACCAATCAACCAAAAGTTTGTATAGTAGAGAATAATATATTCCAATGAAACTGGAATGATCATGATGCGACGCTCTCCCCCACTCTTGCGACTCCGAATCTTTTTCGCTTCCCGATGTTCGGATTCGTGAATTTCATCATCGGCGTACTCCACATGCACATGGCATGCCGAAATGGCGGGATGCGCAGTTATCAGTCGCAAGACATTAGACGACGAGGAGTATTAGGCTCCGCATCTCGAAAAAATTTTCCACGGTGAGGCGTGGGGAAACTGACTTCGAAGCCTTGGAATCTGATGATGGCGTGAGCTATCTCCCAGATCATTGGGTGAGACATTGGGGTAATCGAATCGATTCTTCTCCGCCTTGAAGGCGACGGCCAATGCAGTGTGGAGGGAGCATTACAGTGTGGGAGAGAAAGAAAAGTGCGGCTGTCAAAGTAATGCCATCCCGCGTCTCCCGTTATTTTCTTTTCTATTTTTTTCCGGCATGGTTTGCAAGACGGCAAAGAGAGCAGCATGGCTGGCCGGCTTCTATTTGTTGCCTTTTGCCGCTCGATTTCTACTCGCTAGAATTTTGTAAATCTGGTGATGGTGTTGATGGTGTTGCATTTAATTCATATTTTTTGATTGCTGGAATTTCGAGACTATGCTTTTTGCAAAAATTCCAATGCAATGCAGCAGCGGTATATTTGCCATTCGTTCCATCGAATCTGTATAACACTACTTGCTATGCGTTTAATTTTGATCATTCGAGCCCCCCAAGACTATATTCGAGCGGCCGATAAATCAATCAAGGAGGACCAGATGCTGAGAAGGCGTTGCACGAAGCAGCTAGTGGTAGCTACATATTCATGCTTCACCGTTACCTTCAGGCTGCAATTGTTTAGTTACAATCCGATCTACGAGGACACTGCAT
Organism: Orbilia ellipsospora; assembly: GCA_036971675.1. Taxonomy (NCBI): domain Eukaryota; kingdom Fungi; phylum Ascomycota; class Orbiliomycetes; order Orbiliales; family Orbiliaceae; genus Orbilia; species Orbilia ellipsospora. The sequence continues at coordinate 1,133,951 of JAVHJO010000003.1, forward strand.
TCGCATATCGACCTTCATTTTTGGTAAGATGTTAGTCAGGGTGTTCTTTGCCTCCAACTACACGAATATGAGCTACGACCGCCTAACCAAGGATCTCGACTCGCGGTTGCAAGAGGAATGCAATGTCTAAAAATCTTTAAAGACCGAAGAGCAAATCATATTCAAAAGTCACGTTACGAGAGCTCACTTCGCTTGCTTGTAATTGCGCAAAGAGTGCGAAGAGAAGAAGAAAAAACTTTGTTGTCGCGCATGTCTGCTATTGTTATTTCTTCTTTCGGGCATCTCACGACATTGACGAGGAGGAGGACTTCGCTCCCATCCTCAAGTAACCGAGTTAACTTTTGTTTTGTTTCTTGTTTTTGGTGCATATTGTGTGCATTCGAGCGGGGCAGGAGAGCAAAGAAGAGAATTCAAGATGCTTGCTCTTCTTTTCTCCCCCTGATTTCTGGCCAGTTAGCTATGCATATATGCATGTATGTAGACGCAGCCTGTAAGCCGACGTTCAATTTTTTGCCTTTTGCATCTCCCAATATACATACTCAGTACTTAAGACTTCGGTTTGTGCCTGCTACTGCGACCATGGTGAGGGGAACTCGAAGAACGTGTAGAGTTCCGCTTCGCTTCTGCACAATTTTTTTTTTTTTTTTTTTCTTTTCGAATCAAAGGGTGGGAAAATTTTTGGACGAGTAGCATCACGACACGCTGTGTGTGTTGTTGTTTTCATCTTTCCCTTGCAACTTTCACCCCTCGTGCTCTTCCCTCCCGCTTGACATTGACACCCATTGGAATTGGAATGATCCTTGATCTCGCGAGGAGGAATCATTGGCAGATGCCGGGCAAGTGGGCACTCTGCGATGCTCGCACGGGACGACGAAGAAGGGTGAGTTAGCTTTGCATGAACGGCAGCTTCGGACCTTCGGCGCCTTCAACCAGCATGAATCTGAGCTTGGAGGCGTGGAGGTTGGCCTACATAATGCCTTCTGATAATAATATAATATATACAGGGCCGAGTCCCAAGTGTCGGGTAATTCTCATCCCGTCCGAACGAGAATTACTCCATAGTCCCGCCGAACTGGGCCGCCCGTCCTCGCTGGAGCAAGATAATAATACTCATACTCAATTGGTGTGGAGAAACCTGGAGGAAAGAGGCCATCCGGATGACGAAAATGAGCTTTGGAGAACGACTGGTTGGAATATCGGCTCATTCTTCTTCTCGTCAATGACAGCTCGAATGATCAGTCAACAATCTCAATCGGTCATGGGCAAGGAGGTTACGCTCCCCACGCCGGTCGCTCCCGTCTTACCACTCATCCGAATCACACCGTGGCCGTCGGTCTTGAGCGGGATTCAATCCATGTTGGATCCTACCGTATACCTCGGATGCCGAGTCCAATTCCGATTTCTGCTGCCTCTCGGACGAGCTTGAGCTGTCGAGATGGTTCGAGAATCGAGTGACCAGATTTACTATGTTCGGGACCTGTGTTGGGGGCGCAGACCTGGGAACACCAGCCCGAGGCTTGGGACACCAGATATTTCTAGATTCTCCTATTCTAGCTTAGTCTTGATTACTCAAACCAAAAAAATTTCAATCGCGCTATACTCCTCGGAGTTAATTGTGATAAAATTAACAATTGCATGAATTAGGTAAGTCCACAAATTCCTGTCACGCCAGGCAAAACAGCTCTCGTAACAAATTGTCCTCAGCGTCGACTAGGCGTTTCTATTCTTGAAATAAGTCGTTCATAGACTCACAAGGCGTGGATCTAACACTAATCCTTACAATTCGCTCTATCCTGGTCACGATTTATGGCAATTGGTGACTAGACAAATCTCAGAGCTTACAACCGAGCTCAGCTTAGCACCGAACCGATCCAAGCTGAGGTCTTTCCAGCGTCAATTCTCATTTTTGTGATGACCTCCTGACGAGTTTTGTCATATAGTACACTAAAGGGTAAGCAGGAGTGTCGCTAGTCTTCCATCCCTCTCCCGGATCAGTCCTTAGTCTTCCTGAGATATTATCACAACCGAACTCCAAACCCACTAGCTGAGATAACTCTCCAGTTACGCGCGTTCAGACAGACGCATGCACCTAGCCAATGCAATGCGAAGTAGATCAAAATCGAGGGTGTACACGAGCCCAAAAACGGTCTCAATGACAGATTGGAAACAAGATATCTTGCGAGAAATGTGCATTTTAGATTTGATTTTCTTGGACAGAATGTGAGGCCGAACCTAAGCAGGCGCATTGCATTGACCTGGCCATAATCACGTATCACTTAGCTAAGCTAGCACATAGCTTAACCGGAGGGAGCTTAGAGGTTCGTGACAGTCGATTGATCCAATATATTTTGTCCAAGCATGGATAATCAACCATCAATCACACACTAAGACGTGCTTGCAATCGTGTCCCTGAGGGTTTTCAAAATGAGGAGCAGATGACCAACATCTCGTTGACTGAAGTATTCAGTTAGATGGGGCCTTTTTGAGTCCCAGCGGTTATGATTGGGTTTAACCGGCTGCGAGTTGGAAGAGGCTTGCTTGCCAGATGCCATGGCTTGTTGCACCGTGTGGCCCAAACAGCCGACGAAAGATCCTCGTGCGGATCCTCGTGCGGATCAGCATATTTGACGGGAAACGAATCGACAGCCATGCTCCCAAGCGAGTGGCCAAAGTTCTTCCAGAATTTTGATTGTGAATTTATTCTTGATTTTAATGATAATGTTATCAAAAAATTTCCCCCTCAATGATGTGATTGGAGGTTTTGGCTCGAATCGAAGTGTATTGCTACCAAACTTGGGAAAACTTGGAGCTTCAAGCTCTCGCACTAGCTAGCTTACTATGAAGGCGCTCGCTTATGAGCTTCAACCGCTAGCTCTGTGCTCACATTCCAATGCGCCTTGTTTCCTAAAGTCGAGCTATCTTTGAAATCATTACCCAATTGTCGATAATATACTCAGATATTTAATAAAATATCACTCACACCATCTTCGAAGATGGTGTACACCAAGCCGTTGCGACTTTTCAAAATACCATTCGTTACTAACTCACGAAAATGCGAAACGGCAATTAGTCGACTGTTCACTCTCCTTGACATCCCGTCTCTGCTTGAGATCGACACCGGCTCGATTCCAGCCAAGCTTTCAATCATCTTCTCGCAAGGTCGAAAAAGTGTGTGTGAAATGTGCATATAACATGCATGAAACTAGACCCGCCAGACTTCAAGTCTGGCCCACATTTGCATTCCGATCACAGAAATACCCAAGGTCTTGTTTGACCAGACCCACAAGAGATGGCGTTTCGATGGCACACACAGACACACCCCTGGCTTCCAAGCAAGGTGGTTCGGGTCCCAAGTGAGGAGAAAATGTCCCAAGTGTGAAGATGTGATAGCGGCGGACAGCTAACAGCTACAGGGCTGAAGCATTAACGACGAGACGGAGCTTGTGTGCTGAATCCCCTCTTGTCATGTCACAGGAGAAACTTGGAACCGGGGTGCCATGCTCGTTGCTGTCAGTGTCTCTCCTGTTGGAAGGCATGTGATGTAAGGCTCAAGTCATCTTTGCGTCTACGTAGTGCGCATCGCGATATTCCCGGGCTTTTCGCCAGCGGTTTTCCGTTCTATATTTAATATCAGGTTCACATGGCGGGATAAAGACGGCGTGACAGTGAAATCTCGATCGATCGATTGTCGCTGAACAGTGTGGACCCTTCAAGTTCTCGAACCCTTCCTGCGACAAAGCCGTTACATTCCAAGAAAATCAACGTCGAGTTGTGGGTTGCATCCATTTTTAATGAATGGCAAAAGCATATGCGAAAAGCAAGACGAAAAAACTCTTCTGGTTTTTCTCTTGAAACCTGACGAATAACAGCCTTTAGATTCGAAAAGTCTTAATTCGAATTCTTTGCTCTCTATCTACCCTCCATCAAGGAAATTCGAAAAAATGTGCCAAAACTAGCGGCCGTCGGTCAGCACTTGTAACCGAATGGTCAGTGGCTGAAAAAGGCCCCGCCGAAGTCAACTTAAACCAAATACGGTATCAACTCGCCCACAACACCACCTCCATTATCCAAAATCCGGGGGGTTCTGCAGAAAAGTTGAGGCATCAACCTTGCGAGCCACGACGCTAACCACAATGCGAGGAATAAAAATTGTTCAAGAACTTCAAACCAAACCATTTGAGGTAAGATGGAACGAGAAAGTGGTGTGGTCTGGTGGCATCAGAGCGGTTAGACTTCAATGCCGACGATTTTCGGTCTCGCCTCAGCTCGAACTAAGGTAATATCACGGAACCCTACCCGTAGAATATCCTCTATGTCAATGTACCAGTACACAGTCGAATACTCGCGGCATTTTTGAATTCAGAATCAATTTTCGGGACTTACTTCGGAGAGTATTTTCTGGGGCTCGTATCGTGGTTAATATATTTTGAGATTATTTTTGGTCGATGGATGACAGGTTAGAAACCGAAATCCGTCTGTGCGAATTCTTTATCCATTTTCGCACCGCAGTCGAGCCTTTTGTGCAATAATTACCTAATTAATACGTGCCAGAAAGACGTATTCCTATTCCCAAAATCCCGGTATGTTCTCGTTAGACCTTCAAACGGAATACACCGGTGGCTCAGCTTCCCGTTGCTGCAAGTTAGCATCCATGTGCATTATTGACATGTCCCCACTATTGTATCCGTCGACCGTCGACGACAAAACGTTAAGATCCTCTACAAAATACGTCGACATGTACCCCTAGCAGGCTGGTGCTTGGAGAAGGTTGGCAAAAACGGTAGACGGCACGGCTAGTCAGGCTCATGGATGAAGATACCAGTTATTGCTTACTTTCGCCTGAGCGTCTTTCCATACGGTTGTACATATGTATAGTAGATTTAACTCAAAAGAGAAGGTTCCAATCATCTTCCACACTCAATGCGAGACGTATTCAGACTCTTTGGATACGATACAACAGGCCTACGACTACTTAGATAAGTATCTGCTTGAGTTGATCTTTAACCTTTTTTTAATTGCATGCTTTTGAGGCAACAATATCGTTACGCACGGGCGACTTAACAAATAGGAATTCAAGGGTTCAACAAGGCCACCAGGAATACAATAATACCTGCCTTTTATTAACGTCCGTCAAACGCCTCATTTGTAGATGCTAAGTATTTATTTATGTACTCAAATGCTTATGTATGTGTAACCCGATAACATAATTGCCCTCCTACCTTTCTTGGTTTTTGGAAAAGGAAAAGGAAACGGTGCGAATGCAAGTCTCCCCAACGCAGCAAACGCTTGGAGTGGAGATATGCATGCGGGTGGACCGGGGTATCATGTCTGGTTCGTTATCGATATCGATAAAGCAGACTTCACATGTTTCCTGCAGCACGCCCGCAGGATTGCGTTGGGAGTCGAATCATACGATCGTCTAGTATTGTCGTATCGGGATCTGGAGATGGCAAAAGCGAAAAAAGGCATCCACCGGTCTCGTTTCCAGCCTGGATTTGCTCTCCGCTCGAGTACTTTGGGATACAGCTATCATCTGATCTGTTTTCCTTATCGCGAAAGATTCGCCGTTTGGCTTCGTGTTTTATTGTTGTCGTTCGATCATGTGGACTGATTATTGTTGAGATTTTGCATTTGAGTAATTGGCAAATGATTTAAACTGCCAACTCAGCGGGCACGAGGTTGAAATAATAAAGCTAAATGCGAGGATATTGTTAATTAGTTAGAGCGTGCACTAGATATCTAGCCTGATCATACTCTTTATTCTATGTTACTAAAATAGGAACCGAGCCTCGATAGGTGGATATACCGGATCCTTCAACTCAAACTAATGAGCATTTGATATCCTAATATATAGATAAGAGATTTTTAGCTCTTCGGACCTCATTGCTCTTAATGTAAAATAAGGTAAAGGCAGTAAAAAATTAAAGTGAGGGGCTTGATTGCGACCAGTGAGATTCTATCCCCGCACGTGGTAGGCTTCGCGTCGACAACACATAAAATGCAACAATAGCCGTGTAATACTCAGCTCGGGCGGTACGTTGCCTGAGCTCTGTTACACATACTTAATGAAAACATGATGTTGGAGCGATCGGCGAAGAGCTCTAAGCTTTTTGTATCCATTCTCTATCGTAAGCACGCACAATGTATAACAAACGGCGTAACGTTCATCGGACTCTCGGTTCGTAAAATGATTGATCCGAGATCGATGTGTCCTTGTGTTAGGTCGTTAGATTAAGCTATTGAAGTAGCGGATCGGAGGCGTCTTGATGGTACCCTCTAGCTTATTGTAAATTTCATGTATCCATCGGACTCATGGTCTTATTCTTCACCACGGTAGGTATGAGTGACAATGCAATATCGGCCTATGGTACCAATTTTATATTTGTGCAACATAAATGGCATCTGGCTTTGCGAGGCAGAAAATAAAGTGGAATGACTGTGGTATCAATATCCACTACTTGTTACTGAATGTATCTTCCGATATGTAACTGGTTATTTGCGAGGGTACAGTAACAAAAAACAAGGATAAGTAACTCAGCACGTATTCGGAACACTTGTAATAATCGCCCAAGAATAGAAGCGGTGTTCAGGAGAGGAGGAGGAATAGGAGGGTGAGGGGTGGGAGAAGAAAATATTCAGTTTAAAATTCAAAATATAAGATCCCTCGTAAATGCACTACTGTACTATTGTGAAGGGCAGGTTGGTTATGTGCAGTCACCATCTAGCAATGAGTTGTAGATGATTGGTGCAATTCAGAAAGAATATATGGCGCGTCGTTGCGTCTCTATTCACCGTCACTTATTACCGTCACTATCTGAAGGCCTCATAGTTGAACTATCATAGTAAAAGTTAATGATCTTATTGTTTAGTTTGTTAGAAATAGTAATAAAGAATTACCGTCAATTGATAGGACACTTCGACTCATTGTAAGCATTTTAAAACATTACCGCGTTAGCGCGTGTCCACCTTAAGAGGACAGCTGTGGATCCCCTAGGCACCTACCAGCCCAATTATAAGTATTAAATTATAAACACCCACGCTATAATAGCTGATTGCTTTCAGAGTACGCAACCATATGTATACCCGATAAATCGGTACAATCGCATATTATTATTCTGTAAGCTGTTGCAACATCATTGTTTCCAACTATCGGAACCATTCCGAGATTAACTTGTTGTCCGCAGTGATTTATTTCAATATGTAACCAAAGAATGAAACAACCCTTTCATATGACAAGCTTGGTTGGTTTACATGAGAATCACAAGTATTGTATGGATCATCATTGAAATATTTTCGAACTTGGTGATAGAAAATGGAGACAATAACTAATTAGGAGACCTCTCGGCTTGGCTGAATATTTCCACGCATGTTGAAGGATCCATTTGCAAATCTTCAAGATGAAGAAATGTTTTTCGTAACCGGATTGAAGGCTTTATCTGTGTTTCTTCAACCAACTTGCTCTTCTCCGTTTGGCTTGATTGAGTCCACAAATGCGGAATAGTTACTAATAGCTTACCCAAAACATATGATACTAACTTCGTAACCACACTAAGAACATATATTTGTCTCGTGTACCAGATGCGAAGCACGAAGATTTATGCTATTGATATAAATCAGAATCCGTATAATTTTTTTGTGAATTCATTCTCACAAATCTTCATAGTCTATCCTGTTGGTTAGGAAGTCGGGCTCCGCACCAAGAACTCGGCCTATAAATCCGGTCAAACTACTACTAATTCTTTCAGTAATTTCGCCATTCATTCGCTATCATTTCTCATCCATAAACAAGCTCATCCACAAATTTGAAATCTAGGTTTTGCGGTCGTTTCATAAGCTAGCCACCGTCCTGGCCCGGGGGGCTGGTTTATGAGACAAAATCGGTCTTCGATTCTTTGCAGTGTAACGTAATAACCATTTCACTACTACGGTATCTTTACGATTCACGTAAAGCATATTCGGATTTGGAATGCAATCCTTGGGCACCCGCCGCCTTTTCAATGGAACTACAAAGTAATTGCGATAGTGTGTTTCTTTCCGGAAGATACCGACGAAGGACATTCAATTATCAAATTTATTACAACTCTCCATGTGACTTTCTGGAAACATATACATATATCCGGTACAGTTTCTTTTTCTTATCGTGATATAAATGCAATGAACCCGACCATGTTACATTGAACCGAAATTATAATGCAGTCGCATGGCTAAATTTTCCCTGCCCCCATGCCCTTGAATTAATCCAGTCACCTCCAACCTTGAATTGCAAATTAGCGAATTACACAATAATTTTGCACTTAGCTCAAGTAACCCTGGGTACCGTCGGTTCATATTTCCACGCTTCCCGTTAACCGTTTAACGTTTTCGGATTCGAACTTAGTCATTGAATTTATGATAGGTATTATACGCTTGCTAGAGTTGGAACGAAAATGTTTACAGCAAAAAGCTGGGGTTCATGCATACACGGAATAATTCTCTGTAGAAGGATGGTAGTATTACGTCAAACAATATTATCCAAGCCTCGAGTTATCATATAATTGCGAAATACCCTTGAGGTATATCCGATGTCTCTATTATACATTCCTGTTCTAAGATTATAGATTGGGACGGAAGCTATTGGCTTCGTACGACAGAAACTAGATCGTGCGCTTTACAATAAAATCGTATTGACTCGTGTAATAATAACTATGAGCGGTATTTGAATAGTGTAACAACCATAATCTAAAGGAGAATTACGATAGAAATGGTTCGGTACAACTAGCCGTTGTGAAATCGCCCCACCCCCTTTGCTGTTTAAATTGACCGACGGCACAACCTTCCTCGTTGCTATTATGTAGTCAAGTATTTCTAACCGGTAATAAAGAGATTTGGAGTTTTATTTTTTCTTCTGGATTCGTCATAATATCTGAATTCGGTTGTTTGCCCTAAGATACGAAGCCCCGGGTTTCAGATATATGAATTTTAAGCGGAAGATATTTTCTTGGTACAAATGTTCAGCTTGCGCTCGTGTCCGGAGCCCGGCTATACTAGTATCCGCTTTTGATTAAAGCTCTAGGATTGTGAGCTCTATTTAACATCCTGCGATGGTGCTAAATTTTTGCAGTGTAAGGATAAGACAACGAATGTATATTTAAAGTATTAGATCCGATGATTTGTATGGCGTTCTGACTTGGTACGTGAACTTGCGCTAAATGGAGCTCCTCCATTTTGATGTAACGAAAGAATCTACCATCCGGATTGGAGTCATGACGGCGCCTAAGAGGGTGTAATTCTATTGTTGTGTTTTTTTTTCTGGTCTGGGAGAAATTGAACATATCAGGAAACCCCGGTCCCGTAGCTATGGGTTTTTATCATGGATATCGTTATCGTCCTGAGTTGACCGTGTTGGATGTTTTTCCCGTGTCCGGATATCCAATGAGAGGCTTGAGCGGTACCGTCTTGGCAAGCTTTGGAGTCTTCTCAACACACCGCACAACCCCGAGACGTGCTTTGTATGCATATTTCAAGAATAACATCACAGGCATCTTTCAAAAGCAGCATTCGCAGAAATCCGCTATCGCACTGGGAATCTCGATCCTATTGTCTAAAGCTACAAAGGTATACGTATATCTTCACCGTCTACCATCGCGTCCTTTCCGTTGCCTCGTGCAGTTGATGAGCCGCGGTACGTATGCATGGCTGCTCGAGCAGGCGAAGCATCAAGTAGCATTGGCTTGCCTAATCTGGTGTGAGCAACCGGGCACCCTAAAGGCTGGACCGTGTCTCTCTCTAATTTGACTTTAATCACAAGGCAGCAGTGCAGTTTCTCTTGCGCACGGCATCTGGATCAAGATCGATCTGTATCCCGCTGATTGCGCTGATAATGTGATTAGTTCGAATTGGCATTCGAATTCGACCATACGGTTTAATTCGAATTCACACACATCAGGCCACGTTCTGGAAGAAGAAGAGGAGAGAGAGTATTCAGCCGAGTCTAAGGAGAGCTGAGGAAAAAGATGTGCTGTCTCAAGCCTGTCTCATCAAAGTCAATGATATGATCGCGAGCCCTCACGGAGGCTCTTCTTTGTTATGTCCGAGAATGGCACTGAAATTCGTCGATTGATTGGGAGGAACATGGTGGCTGAGACGACGACCCTCCTCATTATGCCGGTTGAGGCGAGGTAGCGAGGTCCAACCGCAGAGTCAACCCATTCCTCATATGCGCGTGCCTCATGCCGCATCCCTTCGCAGTAAGGGGCATAGAATCCGGCCGCATGCCGCATTGATTGCGACTAACCAGTGCCGTCTGCTTCAATGCCGGAGTCCCCGACAAGCCAATGCTCCTTCCGGGCAATGATTCTCTCATTCCAGCAACTTGGTTACCATCGGCGACAGCTTGGAAGCAGGTCCTGCCATTCGTCGTCACTTCTATTTTTAATATTCGCACAAACTCCAGCTTGAGCAACCGAACCAAGAATACAGGGAGCCACGCAGCTCGCTCCACTATCCAGCGAGGCCTTTGTTTCCATGTTTTTCGGCCGGCAGAGTGAAAGATCTCCGGTCGTGCTACCTGGGACGAAAGAATTTCTAGAATGGGGCCCAGCAGATGATCCCAGCTGGCAGGATTGATGTCTCCCCTCGCTTTCCTTCTCGTGGCCGCATCCGCAGACGGCAGTGATTCTCAACATGCTGTCTCAGAACTCGCTACTGATTCGATGAGAGCAATTGCACGCTTTCTCCACATGGCAGCTTTCGACAAACGTCGCGTTGTGATCTTCGCCAGAAACCTGCTTTTCCCATGCTCTCGCATTCTTTCGGTGTTCTTGCGGCTAAACTCTCCAAGTTGACGTCGCACTAAGAGGCCCAGTAACCTTCAGGCCGGGCTCAATGGTTCCTGATAGACACTTTAATTCTTTGTTTTTTTCTCTTTCGCTTGTGGGGGCCTCATGGACAGGGCGAACACCCGTTCTGTCTTCCAGCCAACCAAAACCTGCAATATGATGAGGTGATGTTGCGTTTTGCAGACCCGGTTTTGTCGGTCGAGTGGCTTTCGATGGCTTTTCCTTAACGACAGGCACAATGTGAAGGCCCTCCCCATGTCAACCTGCCTACCCAATGGAAGATGCATTTTCGCTGCGGATATGCTGAAAAATCCAGTCAGCAAACCCTGCAGGGACGCGAGAGACAATCGAGACGACAAAAACTATCGAGAGACATACATTGCATGCATTAACTTTTGTTCCACATTCCATTGTCAAGACAGGGACTGGAAGCTAGAGGCTTTCCGTCAGAAGCCTCTCCTTCGTCTATGCAATGGCCTCAGAGGACGCATGAATGGCCAACTTTTCAACGTCTCCTTGCATTACGCAAAGAAGGAAGAAACCTGGTTTCCGACTTTCAAAGTTCCGGGTATAGTGATCTAAAGTTTTTGTTTCCGTTTACCGCAAGGGCCAGGAAGAAACATGTCATTGTGGCCTATCATGATATCAGGAACCGAAATAACCATCGATCACATTGACCATGCGCGCATCAACAACCCCCGCACGCAGGGAGCTAAAATCTTTTCCCGCTGCTCTTGTGGAATGTGCCGTCCGAATCGCCCAGGCCAGGCTTCCCGTCAAAACTAATTTCGCATCGATTTGTCAGGATCGAAAATGACATTTGGGACGACTAATGTGCCACAGAACGCCTCTGTTGGCGATCATATGAAACCTATTTTTTCAAAAACACTCTCCCCCTGGCGTCTACAATCCATTTATCTCCAACGTCAACTTTTGCCACCAAGGGTCTGCCAGCACGATACACAAAAGTGGCAAGCAACGTCAACGCTGTGGCGCATGACCGCTTATCTTTTCATCGATAGGGCGGATTCGATTTGATAGATTTACCCATCCACAAATTTATCCGTCACCTATTGCATTGAATTTTCAATCGCCTCGGATTTGACGCTTGATATGCCTCTTTTTTTCACATTCCCTCCCTTCATTTGTTTGCTTTTTAACTATTTCTGAGGCCTGCGGATCCACATGCTGTGGCGCGTACAGAGGTAAGTTCTCAATCCAATCGATTCTTCATTGACATGGGTTTTCTAAGTTACCTTTTTCTTACATGGATGGAGGAATTTCAATAGCACGGGTATGGCGGTGGGAGTGGAGTTTTTTGTGGGCGTGGCTCAATTCTATTTGGCCATTTGAAAATATTTGGATTTGTTTCCCCCATCTTTTTCAATTAAGTATTTTCCGGGGCCTATTTTATGTACTCGATGGGGGAAAGAAAGATAGTGAGGCACCGAAAAGGTAATAGTGGTTAGTGCGATGATGAGGCGTCTGTGTCAAAGGGTAAATATAGGTAATACAGGTAAATGTGTCCTTGCCACCAGCTAGCGTGAGTGCCGAAGGGTATCGAACGAAGTGAAATGAGTAAAATGATAGAGTAAAGAAAAAAAAAAAAGAGGCAAGGGAGAATCGAAAGGGACGAAGGTGTATGTGCAGAAAGGAGACAAAAGTAGCGCACTTTAAAATACAATTGTCAAAAGAAAAAAGAAGAAAGAAGAATATTGCGAAAGGGCAGGCTAGAAAGTGTATCTTATTCATGATTGAAGAACATGCAATAAAAAATCGTGATATTCGAGAATATACCGCCAATTGCCAAATTGTAGAAGAAAATAAAAGAAATAGGGAAATATAATGAAAATGGAAAGGAAAAATGGAAAAAGAATCGCATACCCCAAAACCCCGAGACTGCTTTAGTAAATGAAAAATTCATGATAACTCTGAAAAGCGATAAATTGAAGAAAGCCGTGACGAACAAAGATTGAGGAAAGGGTATACTCGATAAACTAGAACGGTCAACGTTTTCAAGAATGGAAGGAAGGCTATGGGAATGCTGTATTCGCGATAGACAAGGATTCACAAAGGAAATGCGTGTGTTTGGGTATATTTTGTTATATGCTCTTTCAATCAAAGAGTTTGCGCCCTAGAGCCTTGAGGTGCTCGTTTTCCATCCTTAGTCTCTCCATTTCATCGCCTCCTTGAAGGGTGAGATCTTTCCGTAGTCTCTCGTTTTCGTTGCGCAGTCTGTGTATTTCCTTATTTTGTCGGTCAACATCCCGCTCGAGATCTGCTACTCTAGACTCTAAATCCCGGATTCGCGCCAGGTGAACCGAACTTTCAGAGTCAATGACATCCTTTATGCTCGACCGCGGTATTTTGATGCGGACGAATGTCTCCTCCTCAACATGTGTATCTAAGCTATCGAAGGGATACGCTCTCTTCCGCGGATTGGATGGCGTAAATCCGGTGGCGCTCCTAGCCTCATTTGCAACAACTTGCGACACGGAACCCATTGGTGGCGCCTCCGGTGGGGAGCTGATATGTGTTGACGTTGAAACTGCGGCTGCCGCTCCAGCCCAATGATGCCCCGGATTAGCAGATGAGGGATGTGCCGAGGTAGCAGATGCCTGCGCTGAACTCGCCTCCGCCAGGGAATTGAGTCTCGAGTGCGAATGGGGGCTAGGAGGAGGAGGTTGGGTAGTTTGTAAAGGCGGTAAAGATGAAGGATGTCCTCTGTAAGAGTCGGGAGGATGTGGATCGTGCGGGTGAGGAAATGAAAAGCTGTTCGTCGGACTGAGATTTGGTCTAGATGGTGTTGATATTGACGACCGAGAACGGAAAGCTGCAGCGGCATTATACATATCGTCCTACAGGATTCGTGCGTAAGCTTATCTCTTCTGGTATGTTTTAACGGACATATTTATCCATTTGCAGTTTAAAAAGGAAAAAAAATATTTTAATAAGGGAGAAAAGGAGCACGAGTCATAGGATAATAGTGACTTGTTTAAGCACTAGAATATGCCGACGATGCCTAAAAGCAAGAGCTGAAGGAAAACACAAACTAGGCTGAAATACACACCTTCACCGCTGTAACTTTTGCATTGGAAATGGCAGCCTCGAGCATGGCCAGGTCCTGACTGCTTATTTGTGATGTTGATATATACGGCCATGGAAAATTTTGCTCGTCGGAGGGAACGAACTTCAATCCTAGCTCTCTCACATATTTCGTGCTCGTTATCTTTGCAGGTTCGATTTCAATCTTGTGTTGTTCGTCTGGTAGAATTTGTGAGACGGGGTCAGCATGTGGGACTTTGATCTCACTCGGAATGACAAATGGAAGGGTCCGAGGGTCGAGACATAAACAATAATAACATTTCATGCAACAAAAATAAAAATAAAAAAAGCGAGTGCCACTTACTGATGAGGCTTGCGAGCAGCGAACGGGCTTTTGTGCTTCTCTGCGATCGGGCTGCATTCTTCATGGCGGCGCGCTCTTCCTTGCTCTGGCGCCCTTTGTTTCCTTCTTCGTCGGACATATTGGTTTGTGGAATTTTTAAAAGTTGCGGGTCGAAGAGGTGAATGATAGCAGTTGGTAGTGGTGATATTGGTGGTGATCTTATTGTGCTAGACTTCCCAGGTGGTCGCTACGGCCCATTGAGGGCTCGATTATAAAATGCGGCGCAAACAGAAGAGGGGCTAGAGAGACCTGCGAGAAGACCGAAAAGCTTGACTCTTATGTAAGGAAACAAATGAGATATTTATTGAGGATGTTTTTTTTGGGTAGGTTCGTTGAAGAATAAAAGAAAAGAAATTATTAAAAAGAAAAACCAAAAGACGAAAATTAGAAAGGGCGGGCCAGAAAGTTTGAGGTGAAAAAGAATTTGAGGCTCCCTGGAGAAGTTCGGGCTCTGCGCAGAGGGAAGGATGGAGAAGGGCGTTTCTTTGGAGGTGCTGCACCGCTTCTTTTGTGCTTGTCCGGCGGAAACGAGCCGTTGGGCGAACTGGACTTGGCCTGACAGGTGGGTGGTGCTTGATCACGCTTTGTGCGGTCGGTGCAAACGCACTCAGGAACTGGAACTGGTTGCTATATATCAAGCTTTCGTAAATATGGGGCTCCCACCGAGCGACAAATAATAGTTTTTATATATAGACTGATATAAGTGTCTATATAATAAGAGACAAGTGAACAGGGTCGGATGGGAGGATGGGTAGAGTCAAGATGAGGGCGATGCCTGTGATTGATAGCTTGCAATCACTGTGAAGAAAGAAATGGAGAGAAACGATAATAATATCGAGCAACTCTCCAGAAGCAGAAGAATAAAAAAGAAGCTCCGGACAGAAAAAGGAATTATTGTGAAGAAGGAAAGAGGAAAATCAAAAAAGCAAGGAGACGGAAGGCCAGACACAAAAGAAAAAATAAAAATAAAAGAGGTTGAAAAAAGCTAAGAGGGGTCCAAGTCAAGTCAGGTCAGAAGATCGATCCTCTTGCGATGGGGGGAGAATAAACAAAAGAACCAGTGTGAAAGATGGGGCGACGATGTGGTACGGTGACGGACCAGACTGACTTCCTGCTGGCTGTCTAAGCCAGTTGTTCAGTTAGTTTTCTCTTAGGAGCACTACCGCTGGTAAGTGAAGTATGGTCTCGGAGCGCACGTCTAGTACGTCTTCGGCACACGGTAAACAAAAACGAAAAGAAGAAGGAAGGTTGCTAGCACCAACCACAGCCGGAAAGCTGACCGAGACGTCGAGGGAGGCAATCCACGGACGGCGCTGTGGATGACGATGGATGTGCCCTGAAGATCCGCCTCTTCCTGCCCTTATGTTCGAGAAAAGCGGATACACAACAAACTTCGATCTGGCTTCGAAGAGAAGAGGGAAGAGGGAGGTTGTTTACGGCACTTGCTGTGGCGCAACCAATCTATAAATATGAGCAAGGTATCTTGCAGATTGGGACACCCCGGGAGGGCTCAAAATCATGCAGGGTTCCCATTAAAATTTGGTGGGTGTCATTAGTGGATTTCGGTTTGTCGCAGGAATCGAAGAAAGAGAGAGGGGACTAAGAAAGAAAAAAAAAAAAACTTCCCTTTTTCTGCCCTTGGGGTAGTTAGACTTTGCGAGCCGCCTCATAACCACTTGAAGGATATAGACACAAGGATATACCCATAGTTGGTGTGTGAAAAGGTAAGCGGCCAGGTTTAGCCTCTTTGCTATCTCGAAGGTTCTGCAGCACCCCGAACATCGCAAAGTGATTCGTGTGCGAGTGAGGGGCATTTTTCAATGCGGTGGTACCTGCAAAGTACCATTTTGCTGTGCGAGATTACTCTTCGTGACCTCCCATGTACTCCGTTCCCTCACCGGCGTGATGCGTTTCGCCTCCGAAACATGCCCCCTCTCCGATCTCATTTGTCTCCCGCAGCCATTTGAGTGCGACATTTCCTGCCGACAAAGATCAACCCGTAGCACTAAAACTGAAAAGGGACGAGAAATCGCGCGCTTGGATTTCTCTTGCGAATGAGCTGTGGAACTTGACAATGCGGCATTGCAGTTCGTAAGGCTGCAAGATGCGGCATAAAAAAGCCACCACGAAGCCCGCGATCGTTTACAGAAATCGCTTTCCGTTATTTTGCAGTCAAGGATAAGAAATTTCGAAGGATCTTGCCCTTTATCGTTCCGAAACGAGAGGCTTGAAGACGCTCATTCTCAAGCGGGGGCCTCTGATGCCAGTTTATCGCAATCCCTCTCAACAAGGTTTAATTGCAGGTTTCTCGTAACGGTCTCTTGCGCGAACACAACGGCAAAAGGAGGACCTGCCTGCTTTCTTAGCACGCAATATATTGAACTGTCATGTGAGCTCGTGAATTTCTTCGTTGTGCGCTTGCTGACGGGTATCCAACGACCTGTCAGATTCCATGCAATGGCCTTGTCATATGTGCCAATTTAAAATTTTGAGTAGGGGTGGCTGCTAGTTTATGAATAGTTTCGTTTCGAAATTCACACGCTCTTGCGCGGCCTCCAGCTGAGTTCTGTATATCCGCTGCATTTAGCAGAGATTGCGAAATATATTTTTTCTTGATTATATATCTTGTCGATTGAGAACTGCAAGCCCAGCTGGAAGTTGTCGCTTCCACCAACCGAGGTGGACGATGGGAAAAGAAATAATCCGAGAAAATAAACATGGCCTGGTGCGGTCTGGACAACGGGGCTCACATGCGCACTTCTCGCCAGATACTTCCTGTCTTGCGCCTGTACATGTGGGGAAACTGAGTGTTCGGTGGCACTCAATAGTATCTTATATTATAGCAATTAAATGTCCAGTGTGCTTTGTCCTTGTTCGTTTGTTCGCTGCACCCTTGCTCATTCCAAAAAGCAATGCACAAGGGCAAGGCAAACCTTGCCGTTTTTTCTTCTCAATATACTCGAGACAGACTGACAAGAAGACGATAATAAACAAAGATGAAGCCAAGAATTCGATGCCATCGATTGTGTTCCCGAAGGAAGGGCCAGTGCTCGAGAAGGCGGATCGGAGATGAGCTGCCGAATATAGCCTTGGTACGAACCGATCGTACGTGTGCGTCTCATGGTATCTTGCCTTGTTGCGCCGTTCGATACGCGACAAGGCTCCTGCCGTTTGAAGGTTCATCCTCGCTTCCAGAGGGCTCACGAACACGGGATATCCCAGCAATCGAGCTTTCAACCCTCATAAAACCGTTCAGCAGGGTGTTTGCCAACGAATTCACGCCGGCAAAGAGCAAAGGGAAGGGGTGACCTGCAGAGTTAGCATCCCGAGTGCTATCGGGACATTAATCAAGACATTAACGGTTCCATCTTATCTGTGGGGAGGCGGATTAAACAGCACATTTGTTGAGTGCCATCCGAACGGGTGGGTGTTTTGGCGTTTCGCCTCAAAAGCCACCATCTAGGCAAGTAAGCATGATGTCAGTTATAAAATTTTTCAAGGTTTTGATGAGGTGAACTTACATTTCCATAGTTTCCAGATGCCTATATTAAGCAACAGTGTCTTTCAATCTCGGAGTTGATGATCTTAGCACTTCAGTTATGGGTTTAGAAGACGCACCCCGATGACAGCGGCGGCTCGTCTTGAACGGTCCAAAAGGAGGAAAAGTTGCCCAGTTTTCTAAAGATATACAATATATATCCACTAAATTTAGGGGAGATAGTACTGTCCCTGGCGAAGGCGCACGCAGCTTAGAATGGCTAGACTCGGTCGACAGATTGTTCTAGTTCGGAAGCTGCGAGACCAGGCTGGCTTGGGTTCGTTGTTAAGAAGCTCAACAACACAATCGTGTTGTCAATGGAACCTCCAACAAAGACGGGTTGCGTTGCGTTGTATATTATCACGTGACTATAATATAGTTTGTTTGATCTATTGATAAGATAAGGGCATCTAGCCCAAACCCTCGCTAGCAAAATTTGGACGAGCCAAAGCTTTTCGGTGTTGTGTGGGCAAGCCCTTCGCTGAGAGGACCAATCTCGAAATATCGCCTAGCATCCTCAACTTCGACATCACGAACCTTCGACTATATCCCAGCAGCCACCACCTCACCTTCCATACGGTTCGCTTCGACTTTAAATCTCGACACTCGCGAATTATAGAATTTATCCAACATGGCTGTGTATGTTTTGTTTTCACCGTCGTCGACAGTTGGTTGCATTGTTCTGGACGAGGGACTAATAGATGGATTTCGTGGAACAGAGGAAAGAATAAGCGTTTATCCAAGGGCAAGAAGGGTCTCAAGAAGAGGTACGATTGACGCATGCTTGCGCCGAATCAATCGGATTCATCATCATAAGAAGAATGCAAGACTGATGGATATTTTCAAATCAGAGCCGTCGACCCATTCAAGAACAAGGACTGGTACAACCTTAAGGCCCCGTCGATGTTCCAAGTCAGAGAGTGAGTGAACGACATCCAATCCAAGTATATCCTAGGAAACAGAGAAGGGCTCGGGAGCTAAAAAAGTTTTCCCCGCGTACAGTGCCGGAAAGACTCTCGTCAACCGAACCAGCGGTTTGAAGAACGCCAACGATGCTCTCAAGGGCCGTGTCTTCGAGGTCTCCCTTGCCGATCTGCAAAAGGATGAGGGCCACTCCTTCCGCAAGGTCAAGCTACGTACCGACGAAGTTCAGGGCAAGAACTGCCTCACCAATTTCCACGGCCTCGACTTCACCTCCGACAAGCTCCGATCTTTGGTCCGCAAATGGCAAACTCTCATCGAAGCCAACGTCACCGTCAAGACCACCGATGACTACCTCCTAAGATTGTTCGCTATCGGATTCACCAGCAGACGGGCGAACCAGATCAAGAAGACAACCTACGCTCAGACCTCCCAGATCCGTGCCATCAGAAAAAAGATGACCGAGATCATCCTAAGAGAAGCCTCTAGCTGCACGTTGGCTCAGCTGACCACTAAGCTTATTCCAGAAGTCATTGAGCGCGAGATTGAGAAAGCTACCAACTCCATCTACCCCCTCAAGGATGTATGTTCAGACTCTTGCTCTGCTATAACAGATTATCTTCACGTATTAACCTCTTATTTTATAGGTCCACGTCCGAAAGGTCAAGCTACTGAAGCAGCCTAAGTTCGATCTTGGTGGTCTCCTCGGTCTCCACGGAGACTCTACCACCGACGACAGTGGTAACAAGGTCGAAAGAGAATTCAAGGAGAAGGTTCTTGAATCGGTGTAAAATCCTTTCACAACCTTCTGTTTTGTCTCTTTTATTTTATACCTTTGTCCATTTATGTTTCTCCCGGAGTACCCTAATCATGAGCGTTCCAACATCGAATCAAATTCATTTGACAAACCTCTCATCATCTCCCACCTCTCGGTTTCCCTCAATCTCTACGAGAAGGAAAACGGTGCATTTACCATACCGTTTTTCTCTTTCCTGGCAAAATACCGCAATGCGGTTATTATAGACCCCCTCTTGAAACGACGACACGTCATCTTTATATTTATCTTTTATCATGAGAAACCGAAAATACTCCTCTGTGTATACAACCTCGAATCCTATCCATCCTCTTTCATCGATTCATGCTTCACCATCATTGATCCGTTTTTCTCACTTCATGGGGTTTTCCTTTTATTGAATAATTGTTTTTATATATTACGGCTTTTTCTTTTTTCTTGTGTAGTAAACGGAGAACCAATGGATCTGTATTCCGAACGCAGCAAAAGGAGCATGAAAATTCTGACTGTGAAGATGGTCAATGAACTCAAGAATGACGAACGGCAATCTCATCTGATGCTACATTTAGATAAAATATGTGTGACATCTAGTATCCAAACTCGTCCTGTAGGCCACTCGCGACGCACGAATATTCAAATTTACGGTCCACAGACATCCATACGCATCCCTTAGCCCCACAAAGCCGCCGTTCGGATGTCCCAAACTTATATGCATCGATTGTATTGCGAGCTCTCCTTGTTAAAATTTAACACTTATGAACGCATAACCATGATCCTTTTTCCCATGACTATTGGAACTGCAGCTAGCTTCTAACTTGCAATATTCATGCCTACACTTTGATTGCTTGGTTATCAAGTTTCCAGATAGCTGAGACCATTAAATCGGTCATGCACGATCGATCGCTGCTATCTAATTATACCATTAGACTGCTTAAAACCCAATTACTCATGGTTTTAGTAATCACTTGTATTTATGAAGCCACGAACGCAGTGTGTGATTTCCCGAATATATCGATGCACTGATACTTAGCTCAAAGAAACCACATCTTTCCGAGATCTCTTGTAACTACATACATACATATATATATATATATATATAGCCCTGTGTGGAGTCGCAGCTAGTTTCCAAGATAAAAAGTAACCCTAATATAAGTCACGGACTTCGAATTCCAAGTTAAACAATGCATGTCTTGTGTTTTATGAGGTAGTGTAACCCGATGAAGGAGAAAGAGAAAGCGTGCAAGGCAAGTAAGTATTTAGGCATCCTGGCTGGAACTCGGTGCGGGTTTCGACCACGCCGGCTACATAATATACCCGCGGACGAATACATTGTTAAATGTATAAACATAGATCGGTTCACATTTATATGCCAAACTAAAGCTGGTTGCTTACTGTCCTATAGCTGTGAGATCGAGATTGTTTAGTTCTAGACTTGGATGTAGACACCTTTGTCCGCGGGACTGAGACTAATGTTCGAGGATAGTTCTAACGCTATAGCCGCATAACATACCATCTGTATATTGAAACACTTTACTCTCTGTCGCGAGACACCCTTAAACCTCGAGAGGCGTAAAACCGAGTTTGTTTTGAGATTGACGTACGCATATATACAAACCCCCACATCCTATGCGACGTTATGTACTGCTATACCACTACGGGGACCACTTGACTTCTAAATATTTGTAACAGAAAAAAAACCTGGGCCCACCGGCCAAGCGCTCGCGCATAGGTACATGCATTCGCGCGAAGAGCGTCCTGGAAAAACAAAAAAGAAAGAATGTGCGTAGGAGAAGCATGCGTTTTATACGATCGAATTTCAGTGCACAGTACGTACTCCCTATCAAATTCAACCCCCCAAAAGTAGATCAATTCGTGAGTATACGACTTTTTATATGCATAGTAGTTTACATTTATCTCATTTATAAAATTACGGAAAGCTTAAGCGCTGTACCATGTCAATGCATCCTCACAATTCTCATGCCTCGGTTGTCATTTTCTTTTCCGGGGCGGTATCGTAGTCCGCTGAAGGAACAGCGGTACAGTGCCATCAAAGGATCTATATCTCGTGATATCTGGAGTACATGATAATAATAATAAACTTGATAGAAGGGAGGCTTTCGACTATAGTATAATTATAGATATCCACATATGAACGACCTTGAATGCTATACGTAGGCATCTTCATAAATACCCAATAACCAAGACCAGACTAACCAGTTAGAATCTATAGTCACTGAGTAAAGAGCATCGTACAGCTGTGAAGCGTCATAACCGAAGCTCCGAAAGATTGGTGTAAGTATTTGGTTTAATGTATATGTCCAAGTAGATTGGTCGCCTAGGGTTAATGTATAAAGCTAAGATTTTTTGAATTCTGTGGATTGCTCTTGTATTTAGCGCCCACATTGATTATTCGAGCCCAAGATACTTTCATCAATAAAAAATAATATTATACTGACGCTTTCGTAGTGAAGCGCGGTCATCAGCCTAGTATCCCATCACGCACGTAGGAGTAAATCCTGGTCTTTATAGAACCAACCATACCCCGACGGGACGTTTATAAAATCCAATCTCACACAATCTCATACAATCTCACGATAAAATGGAAACGAACCAATCCTACGAAATCCATCAGATAAAATTTTCATATGCGACCTTTTCCAGGAGATCCATATACATTATCAACCAATGCCAAATGAATTATAAAAAGACCAATCGAGTAGTAGCTAAATGTACGAACAAAACCGTCCTTTTTCCAATAATCTAGTACTTTTGCCTGTTCGGTATTATAAGAATGTACCGCTCTTTGTTCGGCCGTGAAATATAACCACCCCGTATCATTGATGCTTTCTAAAATATATATTTTATTCCGCAATGCTGCTTTTTCTAACGACCGTATTTCTGGAACTCCCAGTCTCTGTTATCCAACGGACAGACTTGACGGGTCTTAAGCCATCTTGATATACAATGGAAGTGGAAGGCGTGCTATCAAAACCCGATCGTTAGCGTTGTGTCATGAAGAGGTAGGGTAAACCAAAGATAAGAATAACAACCAAAAGGGAAAGAAGAATGAAGCGTGGCAGTCTGATGGACAGAAACGGAGGAAAGTGGGAAAAGTGGAGAAGGGGTAAAAAAAACCACGTACGTTGCAGATTCCCCAAGCTACCGTGCATTCCTCGCTCGTGGCAGAAGCTTGGTTGGCTTGACATTCGATACCTATGAATAGAATAAAAACAGAAACACGTCAGTCTTGCATTCCCCAACGATAGAGAAAGCGTGCTTGCGGGTATAAAGATTGGGAAAGGGGACGTGACGTGGGGTGGGTGAAATATGAAGAGTCGTGTGGGTTTTGTCGTACAAAGGTCCATAATGTGGTTTCGACAGATGGCGCAGTTGTCTAGATTGAACAAATATATTAGCAAACACGATGGTTCCATTTCGTTTCATTCCTTTGAGGCGGGACGAGGTGGGAATGAGTGAGGATATATTTGGGTACTGACCAACGACGATATCCCACGCCCAGAGAGCAACAGCACTCCACTAGAAAGCACAGAAGAGGTTTGAAGGTTAGCGTCTCCGATACTATATTGAGACTGAATTGGAAATTCTTGGCCGTTGGTGTTGATGTGTGTTTTACCTTCTTGACCTCGAATCGTTTCTTTCCGTCGCCATCACCGCCTTTGGATTTGACTACAGCCTTGGAGGGGCCGGAGGCGTCTGGCATATCGACATCGGCATCAGCCATGGTGAATTATAGTGGAGATTTGAGTTGTTGGGGAGATGAAGTTTAGGAGATTTTGAGATTGAAGGAGGATGTATGAGCTGCAGGAGAGTTCGATTATGGTGAAGGATGATGCTGTGGATGACGGTGATGATGACGATGAGAGCACGTTGGAGGAGTGGTGACTGTTCCCGTTGTTGTGGTGGAGTGGCAGAGGCTCAAAAGTGCACCGCAAGTTGGGCGGCGTGTTTTGGTGGCGGGCAACCAAGTAGGTAGCTTAGCTTGACACTGATTGCCTGATTGTTTGATTGTTTGACTGCTGCGGAGCTTCTCCGCTCCTCAAGGATCTGATCACGTGATGGGATGTGTTGCGGCAGACGTCGTGTCGTCAACGTTGATAGTCCCGCAGATTATGGGTCTTGCCATGTGAGGGGCACGACCCCGTAACGAGGAAGGGAAAGGTCAATCAAGGGGAGAGATTGCATTGAAGGATTGACTGGGTGGACGCACGTTGGATCACGTTGGATCACGTTGGATCACGTTTATTCCCATCATTGAGGAATCAGAAACTACAAGTCGAATAATCGGTATGGGCATGCATCTCCGGGCATTCAATCCGGTGCGGAAGACATGTTCTTCAACTGGTGGGCCGGGAACTCACTCTTGGTTGGCTGGAGCTCAACATCAAAGGAATGGACGGGACGCCAAAGAGAGGTAGGCGCTCCATCATCTGACAAACGCTCGATTCGATGTCTCTGATGCTTACAGAATAGTCTCTAATCAAGAAAAAAAGGACTTGCATGCATTTAGGAAATACAATATTCGGAATAGCCTGAAATGAATGGGGAGGAGGCGTTTGAATCACACAACTGAAGGCGGGGTGTGTGCCTTGGCTTCGTCATATCGACGCTTCGAGAGACCTCTCCAAGTTTTGACTGTTGCCCAGATGAAACGGACCTTAGCCGTCGCAACTATCGTCGACTTGGGTAAAGGCGCTGGTTGAAAATACCTACCGCCTCTAGCGAATATACCTAACAATAAGGGCGGGTTTTTTATTTTTAAAAACACACTTGCATATCTTGCCATTATCGTGACAATGTTTTTGGGGATCCCCAAACCGGCGAAAGGCTCAAATGTCGGGAAAAGGTACCCCCTTGCATGGCCACCAGCACATCCACACCCACATTAAGGATGCACTGTTTGTTCAGGGCGGCGAGGTTTGATGCTTTTGGATTTTCATGCGAAATCGCTTGGGTACAATATTTTGGTGATGGGGGATACTAACCGTGAGCGGTAGGTGGTGCCATGTTGGAGTCCAAATCGAGAGTGCTCCTTTGGAGGGGGAAACCTTTTCCAACTACCTCTTTTTTACTCTTCGCTTTATTTCGGTTGAGCCAACAGGCGGGTAGATGAACAGCGAGTGGAGCAACTTTACCCTTCCTGTTGGTACCCACTTTTGGCGAATATAGAGAGAGAGTCCTTGGATGGTCGAACTCGCAGGTTGGGAAGGCGAAGTAGAAAGTGGTAGAAGGTCTGGGTCGGAGGAGGATTCAGAAAAGAATGCAATGCACAACAAGATACATTCGGAGCTGGACTTGCATCAGCGACCGAACAAACCGTGCATACGGTCAAGGACCTGATCCATGTTCGGAGTAGAGCCCAGAAGGTAGAGGCGAACGATCAGGCATTCTTTCTTTTTTGCCTGCACCGGTTGGACAGGTTGGTGGGTTTTGTATCTCCAAGTAGCTGAAGCCGGCCAGCGAGCTAGCAGCCCGTTGGAACTAGTGTGAATGATGACAGCCAGCCAGGCAAGACGATCGAAAATGGGGTGTGTGCCAGCCTTGCATGCCCGTCAATCAAAACGTTGGCTCCCACGGCTCCTTCGACGACGACGGACGGGGAAATAGAAATTTAAAAACAGTTCGTTTCGCCCCTTCCGACCCTTTCGTTTGGAAAATTGGAGTTTTTCGAGTAGTTTTACGTTTAGACTTCTTTTTGGGATTTGGATTTTTATTTCTTTCTTTCTTCTTCCCCGTCGTCCCTTCAGCGTCACCAAGTTGAAAATATCATACTGCTTTTGCTTGCATTCATTCCTCCGTGAACCGGGTTTTTTTATTTTTTAAAAAAGCATACTTCACCGGCTCGTTCATACCAAGCAAGAAAGAATAAAACGTATAAAAACAGAATAAAATATACAAAAATATACAAAAAAGGAATACTCGTTCGGACAAGCATATTTTTTGGTTATTTTCCTGCATTTCGAGTTCCCTTTCCCTTCGTTCTCACAACAGATTGAATACCCGTATCGTTACTATTTATTGCTGCTGCTGTTCGCCGCCAACCAGTTTGCGAAAAAGTTTAGCCTTGGGAGTCTTCGTTTGATTCGTTCCAGGCCCATCCATCCATCCATCCATCCAGACATCCATACATCCATCAATCCACGAACCCGACAAGCCTGTTGCACTCTGTCCGTTGTTATTTTTATTCGTGGCCTGAACTTGACTTGATTATAGCGTACACATTATTATTATTTATTATCATTCATCGTGGAGCATTTTC
The DNA here is from genome assembly GCA_036971675.1 of Orbilia ellipsospora. Taxonomy (NCBI): domain Eukaryota; kingdom Fungi; phylum Ascomycota; class Orbiliomycetes; order Orbiliales; family Orbiliaceae; genus Orbilia; species Orbilia ellipsospora. The sequence continues at coordinate 1,159,745 of JAVHJO010000003.1, forward strand.
TTCTACACTATCATCATTATTATTACCTTTTAATATCGTGTCTTCATTATATATACATACATTATCATTTATTCTCCTGCATATATTGAAATAAATACCCGGCTTTGCACGCACCCCCTCCTTCCCCTTCCTCTGATTTGTTCTGCTTAGCTGTTCCAACGCAGCGTGTTGTCTCTGTCGTCTGTCCTCTTCTTCTTATTTCTGGTGTGGTGTTTGCCATCCTCCTTCTTCTTCGCAGCACAGTCATAATTTATTATTATAAGCCCGCCCGTCGCCTGTTTCCCTTTCCCACTCCTCTTTTTTCCTCCGCAGAAAAACACAAAAACCCGACCGCATCGAACCACGCAACTCTTTTCCTTTCCTCTCTGCAAACCCAACCCCATCGCTTCTTCCTCTTCTTCCACTTCCTTCTCTCTTCTCTTCTTCTTCACCACTACAACAACAACACTCTCCTCACTCTCATCATCGTCACCGCCGCCGACATCATCCTCGTCTCCTACAGTACACAACCATCTCTCTCTCTCTCTCTCTCTTCTTCCCCGCACCCTACCTTCCGACAATAATAGTAAAACCCACTTCGCTTCTGTTTTTTTTTTTTTCCTTCGAATCTCCCGAACCGATTCAACAATCTAAAAAACCCACTTCAAATTTCCGAAAACATCCAACACACTCAAACAGCCTTCAAGCCAATCAGAGACATCACCCCATTCAATTCCCCGAGAACACCCGAAAACCCATTGCCAGCTTGTTCAGACAGCCATTGCTTCTTGGTACATTTCCCCTTCCCTTTCTGAATTGGATGAAAAGTCCTGATCTCTTCGTTGGTCTTGTCTGGATGACGCTCTAATCCTCTTGTCGCTTCTCTTTTTCCCTTTAGTTCTCTTCATCGTCTCAGATTTTGCCCTGATCTTATAATTTTTTATCTTTTTTTTCCTTTTTCTTCTGGATTTCATATTCGCTTGATTCATTACTTCTATACCACGGAGTTCGTTCTACGGCGTTTGTTGCTATATTTACGACGTCATTTGAATCCTTTTTCCATTTCTTCTTCTGCTTCCACAAAAGCATCGGTCAACGACCTTTTCTTCAGCAATCACTTCACACACACACATCACAATGTCAGACTCGACATCGACATCCACCCAGGTAGCGTCGTCGTCGACACCTAGCCGGCCTGCAAATCGGAATAAACAGAAGACTAGTCCTCAGGGCCCCAATTCCGGTAAAAAAGGAGGATACCCCAACAACCGAGGCAACAGGCGGTCAACCGGTCCCAGCAACAGCAATGGCTACAACAACGGTCAGAACCAAAAGCGAGAGTCCGCTCTGACTAAGAAGTTCCGCGAGGCTGCTCAAGCTGACAGTGGTGCCAATTCTGATTCCGCCATCAATTCAATCATCGACAAGGGTATGGTCACCCCTCCTGCCACTCCAGGTCCCTCCGGTCGCCGAGAGCCGAATGCCTACGTTAGCGACTCCGCAATCGCCGTTCACACCGACGGGAATAAGAAGAAAAACTTCAACAAGAACAACAAGAAGGGCAAGGGAAAGCGTGCAAATGACCTTCCTCCCATTGGCGCTCAAAGCATCACCCCACCTCAAGAACCAGCATACACTCCACCCAACGACTTTTTGTTCGGAAAGACTCCGAACAAACTTGCCTACGCTGGTGCTTGCTTCCACGATGCTTCTCCCGCCCCCAACGCTCTTCCCCTCCCCAAGTTCTTCTCCAAGTCCGTACCTACCACTTCCGACAAGCCTTCCCTGTCCAAGATGCTCGCCGAGGCCGAGGCCGAACCTAATAATTTCGATCTCAAGAGCGTCACCGGGGCTCGATCTTCTTCCCCACCACCAATGCCCCCGAAGACCCCTCTTGATATCTTTTTCAAGGCCGACAAGGAAGAAAAGGCTCGCAAGGCTCTTCAATCCATCTCTATCAACGACATCTTCAGTCCCAAACCATCCTCGACTCCAGCCAATGAACCACGTGTTGTTCGTCAAATCACTCCCCCGAGCGCTGCCCTCCAAGCTAGCCTCGGCAGCCCTTTCGGAGGCAAGACTCCTCTCAAAGACGATTCCGAGAACGACCGTGACATGCTCTTCTCCATGGACTTTTCTGATTCCAAGAAGAGCACCCCCAGACCCGTCGAGGAGGTTGTTACCGGGCCGAGACATCGTCCCCTCAGCGCCTCAGCTTACGATCCTGAGACGCTTGTCAAGAGGCAAGAGAAGGCCAAAGAACTCAAGGCAGCTCTCATGATGCAGCAACTCGGGGTTCAGAAAACCCTCGAGCTAATGGACCCACCTTCGCCTTCTCCCAAACCGAAGGCCAAGGTTATCGACGTACCTGACACCGTCGAAGGTGGCCTGGCTTCTCCCACTCTCCACGAGCGACGAGTCCGCACTAACAATGTCGGATTCGCACCTGCTCCCCGCATTCGTCACTTCAACCAGAACAGGCCCGTCAACTCCCGAGCCAATGGCCATCACCGTGGAGGCCGGAACCAAGGCTTCTCCTCTCAACCACAAAACAACTTCAATCCCATCCAAGCTCAGGGTCAGCAACCACCTCAGTTTGATCCAGTCCGAGCCCGCATGGGCGAAGCCCACATCCGAGGAGTTCTCAAACTGGACTCCCCTATTCCTGCCATCTAATCTCGGCTTTGTGTCTTTTCTATAAAGGCGTTATTTTAGCGACGTCATTTTTCAAAGTTATGGGTAGGATTTCTTTTCTGTCTTTTTTGGCACGGCGCAAGGAGCTTTTTTTTTTTAGTTTTTGCTTTTATAATTTCCTCTCTCCGAAAACCATCCAGTCATGGTGACTAGGATTGGTACATATTCAGCTATCTCGACTGGTGTCTCTTTTTTACGCCAAAGATACAAGAATACCCTTCTAAGCTTTTCCTTAAAGATAAAAATACTAGTATCTATTTCAAATACCATTCTTTCCTTTCAACGTCATTCTTTTGTTCTACCCCCTTTCCCTTCATGTTTTAATTTTCCTATCATTGTTTGCTTTAACGTACGTAGTACGAAACAAAACTCAGCATTTTCACTTCGTCTGTAACTTATACCTTTTTGATTTTCACCGTTTACTTTTTTTCTTTTCTTTTGCGATTTGATATTTCTAGGGATGTTAATATGGCGCAGCAAATCTGTTTTCTTTTGGAGCTTGAAACGGCGGGTTTGTTTTCGGACGGATGGTTTCGTTTCTGGCTTTACGTGTACAGAGCTTACGACCTCCCCTTGTGCTTCACTTTTTATTCTCCATTAGCTTTCTTATACCTCATTACACCGTTGTGATGGTAAAGCACAAAAATGACGACTGGCGAAATTTTTTGCAAACAAAAAAAGCTGTCGGAATGTATTATTTCGGTTTTTTCTTCTTTATCTTTTTCTTTTATCGTTTTTATAGCTGTGGCGGGATCCCGTTTTTGAATAATACTTAGAATCGGACCGGCGGGTGCTAGATTTTTGCTACTCATTTGCAATTGGCGGGTTTACTGTTTTCCTTTCCTTTTTATATTCTTTACTCCCTTTCATTCCTGTCGTTCGTCTTCCACGACTATCGAGTCGCCGTAACTTCGAATCATCTTTCGAAACGACTCTCACGAATATTCGAACTATCTCACCGATACGACTACTTTATTCTTCCTCCTTTTTTCGAACTTTACCTTACATATCTACCATTTTTTACCGTTCTTGGGCACGTACTCACTGCTCTCGACGACGATTAACTCATTCACTCTCTCTCGTCAACACTCATCTCCTTGCTCACACTCTCATAAATACCACAAAACACCAAAAAAAACGACTCGATCGCACATACTACCTACCCATCATCATCTACCTATTCGCCGACGTCAACAAATTCCGTAACGTTTCGTTACCACTGATGTTGTGCGAATTCTCTTATATATATATAAAATAACCAGAGGAACGGAGTGGACCACATGCCGATATACAAGATTGCTGGATACTCCTCCCAACTTTTTTTTTTTTTTTCTTTTTTCTTTTTTTTTTTTATTGGAGATGGGGGTGGGTTGATAGATGGAAGGTTGAATATCATTATATGATCGATAGGACAATTTTTTTTGCAGATTATATTACAGGAATGAAACATCTTTTTCTCTCCAAAATTATGAATAATTTCTTTGTCAGAATACCGTGAATATGTGTGAGCTATGCGAAGGCGGGTTTTACAGCGTGAATCCTACTGCGGTTAGTACTAGTACTAGCACGTTTTATGTTATAATTGAGCAAGTACTTGAGTATTTCTGTCCGTGATACAAAGGCGAGACGAACCGATGTTCTCAGGTTTGTTGCCGTGAAGCGTAGGATTTGTTTGGGGTGTTTTTTTTTTTGGTATGAGGATCTGTCCGGATGACTATGGACCGTTTTAAGTTTTTCGAATTTGGGGGGGTCTGGACTCTGACTGACTGGCGAGTTTCTGCGGATCGGGGCGAGAAGGGTGAGGCTGATAGAAGCTTTTTTTTAATATATGGGACATTTCAAAGTCTCCGGTTTTTGGAGGATGGCTATGTGATAATTTTTCTTTGGAGGTTGATACGATTGATATTCAAATATTAAGTCTTGTAGGGTGAGCGGTAAATATTCGGGTTTAAGCGCTATAGCACCTGGTATTTGCCATAATGTAGACCGGTAGATTTATTTATACTTATAAGTGACAACGGATTTGCTATGTGACGAGGACATATTTATAAACGCTGCAATTCAGCGGACGGTAAAGAGACAAACGATGAATACTACAAAGTGAATGAAAGCCTAGACCCGGTGAGGTTGCCAGGAAAGTTTGAGATGCAGATATTTAGCATGAATGGTAAAGTGAATTCATGAAGGTAACAGGTTTCCCTTACGCCGAAGGTATGCGATTTGTACAAATATATGCATCCCAGAAAGTGTTAAAAATAATATACAAAATATCGGTTGTCTATGCTCAAAGTGACAACCAAATACATCAAATCAATATACACGAAATGAACCGGTTTTCGTCAATTTAATTTACTTCCCGTCTCTTCTCACCTTTGACTCTTCATAGTCTCTATCGTCCTCGTCACTCTCACTGTCGCTCTCACTACTCTCGCTATCGCTTTCACTATCACTCCCACTTTCACTATCGCTCTCGCTGTCGTTCTCCTCCCCGTCTTCAACATCCCAATTCGACTCATCCTCCTCATCATTATGAACAAGATCCTCACGCTCATCCTCTTCATCATTCATCGGTGCCCCGGCTTCCTCACCCTTCAACATTGCCGCCCTCGCATCCCTCCATAACCTCTCCTTCTCTTCTCTTCTAACCCTATCTCTCTCCTTCTGCTCAGACCTCAATTTCTCCTTCCTCTCCTGTCTCTTCTTCCTAACCATAGTCTTGTGCTCCTTCAGCTGTTGTCTTTGCAATAGCCTCTTATTCCTATCCATCTGAGCTTGATACCTCTTCCATTGCTGCTCCGGTGTGAGTTCAGGTTTAGTCGGTAGATCCTCAATCAAAGCTGTCCCCCGTATCGCAACTTGTCCCTTATCGTTCTCTGCCCACAGTTCGAAAACCTTATACTCAACCTCTCGCTGTTCCACGGGATGAAACTTTTCCAACTTTTCACTCTCCCCCTTCAACCTTCGTAACGCCCTTCTCGCCTCCTTCTTCATTTGAAGGTACTCTTCCTCAGGAATATTAGGATCAGCGCGTTTGCTGATCTCCTTGAGTTGTTTCCGTAGATTGTCCATCTCGTCGTACATTGGCAGTAATCGCTCGCGCGGGTCGGCTTCCGGTTCGATCACGGGTGTCGGCGCATCGGGGATGAATCTACCGTAGAGGTGCACCGGTTCGTTGACGTATAACGGTGCGACGTTGCGGTACTCGAATGTATTCAACCGCCATTCCTTTTCCAGTCCTAGCATGTGATTTCTGAGGAATTCGAGAAGGAAGGTGATGGTGAGCGGACCGTGGACGATGAGATCCCTGTGTCCCTCTTGATCTTTGGCGTATTGTTTGTCAATGTGGATTTTGTGAGCGTTGAAGGTGAGGGCGGAGTAACGGAAGAGGAGGGTCGGGGTTGGTGTGAAGGAGTGTTTGAATTCAGCTTTATCAGCGCGAGATCTCGACTTTTCTTCTACTTTTGCGGTGCTGGGTTTGGCGGGTTCGTCTTTAGTGGTTGTGGGGTCGGCTTTGGGTTTTTCCTTCATGTAGACTAAACACCGCTGTTCGATGAGGGGTACTTCTTCATCCGGTAGGACTAGCAACTCCGTTTCTTCGGGTTGGGGAACGTCTAATAATTTCGGTGACTTTGTGGGTTCTCGGACAATGTATCCCTCAGCCCATATTTTTCGTCTGATGTATACAAACATCATCTCGTTATCGCTCCCAGGTTCGCCTTTCATTTGGATATCCTCGATGGATTCATGGCAGAGCGCTCGTCGGCCGATATCTAACGGTCTGGCACGGCGGGCGCCACGGTCGTATCCTTTCCTCCGTTTCTCAGGCATGGGTTGGAAGGTTAACTTTCCACCGGCCCACATGCGACGGGTCCATGTTCCCCCAGGCGACTGGGCGGAGATGTATCCATCGGCCGAGAGTTCGGATTCTTGTGTGTAGCCGTTAAAGTAGGCAAAGTGATAGCCGGGGGGTAGACGGACGCCATAGTAGGGGAGAATGTTCTTGATGGTGAAGGGGTTGTGCGGGGCGTTCTCGTCACCGGGGACGGAGGGTTTGATGTCGGAGAAGTTGAGGTACGGTTGGAGGGTTAGAGTGAGGAGGTGGGAGTGGGATGGACCGATGAAGTCTTGGATTAGGGGGAATTGGCGGGTGAGGAGCTCGCGAGCTTCGGCTGGGAGGTTCTTGATGTGTTCTTCGACCTGGGTGTCCATGCTAGAGTCATTGTCCGGTGCTGCTTCTTTGTTCACTAGTAGGTTTTTGTGTCGTTCTGCTACTAGGGCAGCTACTGAGTTCCATCTTCGGGCTTGAATTGGGTGTCGGAATATGAGTCGTGAGGGGACTGTGGGGATGCGAGGGTGGATGACCAGACGGCGGGCTGGTCTGAGGAGGAGTGGGAGCACCATTGGACCTGTGATGGCGGGGCCGTCGAGGAGGCCCCGGTTGCCTTGGAGGGGCTAAGATGCAGCTTAAAGAGTATCGGTCTCAATTGGCGCCGCAAAGTTGTGTAGATATATACAATATATCTCAATAGCCCGTACCCGGTTGCTCTTCCCGCACCGGCGGACGTTATCGATGTTGAGGCTGGCGATGGAGCCAATGGGATAGATGGAAGGTGGGATGGAGGAGGTTAGAATGAATTTTCTGCGACGAAAGAGGCGTCCCAAACGAGCAAGCCAGCCGAGCTCTGCTTCCCTTCCAACTAGCCTCGTCTCGAGCGCGCTGCACTCCACCAGACAGCAGCATCAAATGCCAGGTCCGTTTCACATTTCCCCCAATTCTGCTTGCTGCTGCTGACAGTGTATTTAATTAATCACGCCCGTTCGCGATATATCGCTTAGATGGTTCAAGCTTCAATCCGATGGCTGCGACTGGCGGCTGGCAACATACTCCTTGTAGCAGCTGTCCTCATCTTCGCTAAGGCCTTCTTTCCGTACAAGCCCTTCCTGCAGGGTCTCGCGCAGCATGCCGACTACCATGATGAAGGCCAGGTCCCTGCTCCGGCACAGTTCGAGAAGATTATATTCATGCTCATTGACGCATTGAGGAGGTATGCACAATCACACACATGTCACATCTCAGTTGAGATGTCAGAATACATACAAGTTTTTATATTATCGGAAGCAGAATACAAAACTAATACGCGTGTGGATTGTAAATACAGTGACTTTGTGTTTGGAGATAACTCTGGCTTCCAGTTCACGCAGAGGTAAGCCTCAACTCCCATGGCACTCCAAATTATATTATATAATACGCCTCGGCTTCGACTCACGCAAAGCTGTTCATTTCAAAAAATACAGCCTCATACGCAATGGAGTCGCCCTTCCCTTCACAGCCAATGCCGTGTCTCCCACAATTACGATGCCAAAGATTAAAGCCTTGACTACGGGCTCTATTCCCGGTTTCCTGGACCTTATTCTCAATTTTGCTGAGTCAGATACAACCTCAACCTTAGCGACACAGGACAATTGGTTAGCACAGGTCAAACAAAGTGATAAAAAGCTTATAATGTTTGGAGATGACACCTGGCTAAAGCTGTTTCCTGGAATGTTTGATCGTACTGAGGGAACAGTCAGCTTCTTTGTCTCGGTATGGCGGACTTATCTTCATCTTTAAAGATCCACTCGGAAGCTAAGATATGTTCTCATAGGACTTTACAGAGGTGGACAACAACGTCACTCGTCACGTCGCGCCGGAGTTGAACCAAGCGGATTGGGATACTATGATTCTTCATTACCTTGGCTTAGATCATATCGGCCATAAAACGGGACCGAGGAGGTGAGCAATAAATAAAAAAGAGAATCTACTACGCCAAAACAGTCTCTAAATTGGTACCAATTAAATATAGCCAGCATATGATACCTAAGCAGATCGAGATGGATGGTATTGTTAAACAGATTTACCATGCTATCGAAACCGAAGACCATCTCAAAGAAACTCTGTTCGTGCTAGTGGGAGATCACGGCATGAATGATGGTGGTGGACATGGAGGCTCCTCCGCTGGTGAAACGTCTGCTGCGCTGGTATTCATGTCTCCCAAACTCAAGGCTTTGGGGTTAGAATATAAAGCTCCGGAAGTCCCATCAGGCGAATTTAGGTACTATCGAAAAGTAGAACAATCTGACGTCGCTCCAACCTTGACGACACTATTGGGCTTGCCGATACCAAAGAATAATCTTGGGATTGTGGCGGAGGAGTTCTTACCGTTGTGGAATGGTTTGTTTTTAAATGTTCCGAGAAACCATATGGGAGCAAGGAGCTAACTTTTTTGCAGTCGATGACCAGGTCAAGATTCTAAGTACCAATGCGAAGGAGTTATCAAAATTGATATCTGCTTCTTACCCAGACTTTGACGGGCTTCTCGCCCAGGGGAAGTGTAATGAGAAAAAGGGCGAATTGGATTCCCTCGCGTGTGTTTGGCATTCGGCAGTTGCCTCGAATATACCAACAGAAAAGATGAAATTGTTCACCAAGGTACAATACAACATCTTACCGGTACATATGAAATATACTGACTGTGACTAGTTTGCCAGCGAATGCCAGGATATTCTCACATCTGCTGCTACCAACTACGATACTAGTAGCATGCTTCTTGCTATCATAATCGGATTTGTGTCACTTACACTTTTCCTAACAACATGGATAGTGGATGGAATCGAAGGCTCGATATTTTACAAATTGCTCTTCTGGGCCCTGTCACTTTCATACGGCGGCATGATGATTGCGAGTAGCTATGTTGAAGAAGAACAACAATACTGGTACTGGGCTTCCACAGGATGGGGTGTGATACTTTTCATCAGAGAGTGCGTCTTAAATATCCTCAAGACACCTGTCACAAACCTTGACATCTAACCCGTTTGACAATATAGATTACAGCGGGATGAATCGGGCCTTAAATCAATCGTGTTCATTACTCTTCTAAGGATCACTCGTCGCTGGAACCAAACCGGTCAAAAATACGCTGGAGCAGATGATATCTCCAAAGATTTCCTCTCCCATCACCCCTTGTTCCTCTGGGTGCTAGTGTTCTTTTCATACACCGACATGTTTTGGCGGTTAAAAAGAGATTTGAGATCCAAGCATTCCGCACTGATAGGTCCAGTCCTCAGCATCTCTCCCATCGTGTCAAGCATGCTCTTCAAATTGAGTATGGCGGCATTAGATCAACGCGAGCTAATACCGTCCTTCATGATGGAATTTGCTGAAAACTTCTCCCAAGTTTCCGTTGTAACACAGGCGCAACTGGTATTCTCGGTCCTGTTTATGATTGTGACATACCTCTTCCTTGTTCGAAATCCAAGCCTAGATAGAGCAGGAGGTACGCTATATTCATCTATATACACATTATTCTCTCCCTATTCCTCCCCCGAAATTTAGACCCCAAGCTAACTTCAGAAATGCAGACGGTTTTAAGAAAATCCAACCCTTCCACAACGTTCTCACGGTGTTTATAGCAACCCAATCTCGTCTCCCCAATATTCCCGTAATCTGGCTCTTCAATGTCATGCTCGTTCTCATCGACGACATGAAACTCGATTCCCTCCTACAACTCATCCTGACGTGTCTAACCATGCAGCATGTTTCATTCTACGCCCTCGGTAATTCTAACGCCATTTCATCCGTCGATTTATCGAACGCCTATAACGGCGTATCCGGGTTCAACGTTGGCGTTGTCGCATTGTTGTGCTTTTTAACAAACTGGGCCGGGCCGATATTATGGACTTCGGGGACGGTATTGCTCATGAGTACTTTGATGGCGAGACGGAATAAACAGCAACAAGGATTAGCAAAGAAGGATGCGGATGTGAATAACAAGAATTCAGGGATCGATAGGAGGGAGGATCGGAATGTCTGGAAGGTGAGCGGGATGGATATATATCTTAAATACGCGGAAGTGATGTCTACGTTTCGCGCGGTAGCGATGGTGGCTGTTATGGGCGCTTGTATGGTGTTACGGATGCATCTGTTCGTGTGGACTGTGTTTTCGCCAAAGTATTTGTTCGCGATGGTGTGGACCGGCGTGCACCATATATTTATCGACTTGTTAGTTGCCGGAGTGGTGCATTTTATCGGTACTACGTAGACGAGGGATGTGTGGGAGGTTGTGGTTTATATTGTTGTATTTAGATTGGCGGTGTCTCATCGCGAGAAGATATAAGGTGCGGTTGTGGGTATAGATTTATCTTCTCGTCTAATTTCTGTATTTCACTAGATATCTTGGTTCATCTCTTGGCGATTATAAAATGGAAATGTTCGGCCCATTAGGTTTTTAATATTCGGAAAAGATCTTGTTCCTGTGTAAATATTTTCATTTGGCTCTAACATAGCCTTACAGCTTAGCTACAAGGGTAAGTATTCCACATTAAAGGGTAAGAGAGGATATATAACAACCCTGATAGTACCGAAAGTGAAGAGGATAGAAGAGAAGAGAGAAGAGAATTGCGATGTTCGCCATTTGACTCCACCCATATTTTCGTTTGAAAAGTGAAAAGAGAAGAAAGTAGGAAAATAGAGAAACTTTTATATGGTAAAAACAGCTACCACAGAATGCATGATATAAAGAAAAAAAGGAAACAAAGAAAAGCTGGCTGATGACTCGAAAATCCTCCCATAAAATAGCCCACCCAATGAAAGACTGAATGAACGAATGCACCAAATAAAACCCACGATTCCACCGCTAAGAAAAACCTCCCTGCTTCGTCAAGTCCACTTCGAAAAGTCCACATTATCCAACAACCCCTCGAATTCGTTCCCTCCTTCTCCCCTTCCATCCACCAGATCTGTGCTACTAGCCACACTCATCGCCACTGAAATCCTCCTATAATCACTCGCCCGACTACCAGGACTGACCGCAACTCCAAGTCTCTCCCTCAGCTTATTGATCCCCCTCAATCGATGCCGCCAATTGCTAACAAAGTCCAAACCGCCTTCATTATACACATGTGCAAAAACACTGGCATTCAACGCCAGATTCCTCACAAAAGCGGACAAAGACTTTCCGCTCACCATCTTCCCTTCCCCGCCGCCTGCGGGTGAGATATCGGGCAAACCTGGCTTGACCATCAACTGTACGTGATAGTAAAGCTTATCCGCCTCATCCCAGTTTTTCAAGCGCGTGGCTATGAACCCTGTCCGAGCTTCTGGTGTGATTACAATGTTGACAAAGTTAAACTGTGCGGGTATGGTGTCAAATTTATACGGCAATCCAGAATTATTGAAGACGATATTGACAAAATCGTTACCAATATGGCGTTTCTTGTTAGTACATTGCGGATCGTGGATGCGGTTAGTGGGCATCATGGTCGTAACGTGGAATATGATTTGCGTGATCTTGTCGTTCCAGTAGAATGCAAACTCGCCGTCCATATTGTGCTCCCGGTCTAATCCACCTGTATTGATTGTGCTGCCCTGCAAGGCGATGAGGTCGCCAAGCTTGTCCACAAAATCAGTGTAGTCTGAGGATCCCATTACGTTGGAGAGTATCTCGGTTTCCTCGGTTTGTCCGGCGCCAACGTAGACCACACCGATCTTGTGAAAGTCAACGACGGGGATACGATCAAACACGCTAATTGCGCGAGTGGTCTGATCGTCTTCGGGGAGGAGCACAGGACGGGACATTTCAGATGAGACGTCGGTCGTCAGCTGCATTAGGACATGACTGGGTAGAACCGCTGGTTGGCGTGTGGCTTCGAGAAAATGATGATGGTCGATTGGATTTTCCCCACTATTGTTATTCACAGCGAGTGCCTCCGATGTGAACGAGCCTTGAAGAATACTCTGCGCCTGCTGCGATTCCGGACTTAGATTGAAACTTGAAGTCCCAGACTTCTCACAAAATTAGCACACTCTCTTACTATTCGGGTTTAAAGTAAAGAAAAAGAAAAATTTGAACTCACCGGCTGCCGTATAACAACCTGCGACACCCCCGTGATAATAGAAGTATTAATCGTGATGATCTTTGACCCCAACAGCCAACTCTTGCTACTGCTCATCGGTCCCGCAGTCTGCAATCCCTTCACATGATTCTTCAAATCCACATCGGCATAAGTGAATCGCCTCAACATGTCAATACTAGCCTGGCTCTGCTCGTCAAGCACATCCCTATGTCCACCATCACCCAATATCAACCCTCGTGTGATCCACGTCACATATTTCGCTCTATCGCTAAGTTTCAAAGCCAGAAACCAAGTTGAGATGACGTTGTACGCTAATGTGAGAACGTACTGCGATATCTGCGGTTGTTCTTGGGTATTGTTCATTGTGATTGAGATATCCGGAGAATGGTCTTTTCCTCCTGCTGATTTGTGCAGTGATGCTGTTCGATTGAGGTGTGTTTCTTTGGTATGTTGGATATACCTAAACGCTATCGCAAACACACTCTTATAATCTGGTTCGGTAAAGTTGACAGTAGTGGAGGGTAAATGCGCTAAAAGCGATAAAAATTCTAAAATGTGAACGCTGACTGCTGATGTTGTAATAATTTGTGATAGCTTGACGAGGATACCGGGAAGGAACTTTGTCGTAGCCATGGGTAATTCGTAGCTGCATATAGATAACGCGTGGATACACGGCTTTGCAGTTCGCTGCCAGGAGTGTAGTCCCAATTGGAACGCTTTCACTATCGCTTCCTGGTCTGTTCTGCCAAAGTGCTCTTGGTATGCGATCAAAGTTGTGAGAATGTGAATCAAAGCGACGGCAAGATCGGCCTTTCTGAGATCCGCTGGTAAATCGACATTAGGAAGCCGATTTGTATGCAGCTGTTCGCATACCATCAGTCGCATATGCTGGATTTGGTCCGTGCAGTCTGTGAACAGCGTCTTGTTGCCTAGCTGAGAGGGAAAGTGGACCAAGATATATGAATAAAACTCAAAGTCGGCACCATGATCGATAACCGCATTCACAATATCCAGCCACTTTTGGAGATTCAGATATCTTCTTTCAGGAGTCGCTCTAACGCCATCAGAAGGGTCTTTAGAACACGCGAGTTCGTGGCTTGCAGCCTGCGGTAACGGTTCCAGAAACATTTGTCCCTCGGGGTACGTCCATAGAGGAGGTTTCGGCTTCACCCGGGCATATTTCTCCATATTTGACCTTGAATGCGACCGAGGCAGCGTCCCATGACTGTTGACAGTTTTCAAACTCGAATTCCGTCCTAGAGTCGGTGCCGCAAGACCTTGTGCCGGTGCTTCCGAAGACTCTGAATCCGACCTCGTGGGATCATCGATTGGTCGTTCCGTCTTGCCGAACAGCCCAGCTAGACTATAAGATTCCGTATCCTCTACCAGACAGACAAAATGCTCTGAATCCGCACGAATCCTAATCAACAACCTCGCAGCGGTCAACCTCGCATCCAGATCGTATAAACTCGACGCAGCAATCTTTAACAGCTCATCATAAACTGCCACGGCCCGTGAAGGATTCGACTGGAAATTTTGTATAAAAATCCATGTAAACCCCCTCGCGATGATATTCGGTGGCGAAATCGGTGTTGAAGCCATGCTCCCACCCTTCTCCGAATCAGTCACCGAAGAACTGCTCCCATTCCCACTACCACCATTCGCTCCGTTGCCAGCTTTGATACTATGATTCTCCAAGGTCTCAACCATCACTGCCAAAATCTTATCAAACAATATACCTCCCCCATCCTTAGCAACATCAACCGCAGCCCTAACCAACATTTCCAAAACCTTCACATCCCGCTCTTCAGGCATCACGTCGAATATCGCCACTATCAGCGCATGCAGACTATGCTCGTCACATACTTCCTTGATAGTTTCATACACATCTTTGATCAAAGACAATATACTGATACGCATGTGATACGGCCGCGCCGTATTCTTGAAGAACAAATCGATCAGTTTGCGCGAATTCAGCAGCCAGGCGCTGCATGAAGGGTAACACAGGTGTTCCGTCGCGTAATAATTGATTACCAGCTCCGCGCAAGTATCCGGTAAGTGGGGGTGCATCTTGATGAAGAAATCCATGACAACCTCGCTCGAGTTGAAATCTACCGAGGCGCAGAATCGCTCTAGTTGGGTTATAATTTGTGCGACGGAGGAGTACACCGCCATGGCGATATTGTCCTTCCGTTGTGCTGCATCGGGTGTCGGCGCGGTGGCCTGTAACCGTTCCGCGGTGCGGCTGGAACATTGGTAGATGATGTCGAGGGGTACCACCCATTCGTCAAATGTAATCTGTTCAACTACCTCCTTCTTTGAAAAAATGTTGTAGATGGCGCGACACAGATCCAGCTCCAGTCGTGGATTGTTAGCCGATAACGAGGCGCGATAAGCGTTCATCACCGTTGAAATTTGCAGTTCTGGGAGGCCATTGTCACCGGCGCCTAGGAGCAACCTTTCACAGAAACATACAGCGCCTCGAAGCGTGTTTGAATTGAACTGGCTTTCCTTCCTGCTCGGTGATTCCAGGATCGATTTCAGCGCGAGGATGGAGTTATGAGCCATATAGCTCTTGCATAGGTTGCAGATTGCGTTCCACGTCGCATCTGTGAGATCCCTGATGGTAGCGTAGGCGCCACATAGTACTTCGATACAAGGTGTCAATGAAGCTTTCGGTATATAACCATATGTGATCAATGCGTCAATAAACATCAACGAACGAGTGATGTCTTCCTTGCTGGTGGTCTTTTTGCATATCGTGAGGATATCGTTGAGGAGGGGAACCAGTTCCTTCTCTTGAAAGGTTTTGAAGCTGAATTTGACAACGTTGATGAGGAAGGAGAAGAGCTGCTGGAGGTTTGATTCAGCGGGACTGATGGACGTGGCAGGGTAGTTGTCACGCTTGCGGGCCTGACGAGCGGCGGCGGCTTCGCGGAACCATGCTTTCAACCAACGGGAGAGTAAAGGTTGTACGTCCCGTTCAAAGGCGACAAGGTCCTTGCCATTGTTTGTGAGAGAGACGAGGGCTTCGAGTTGTAGTTCGAAGTCGTTCGTGGAGTGGTTGTTCGCGACGGCGCGGAAGTAGGTGATGCGGTCGAGGGACGAACCTTCGGATTGAGAGATGCATGATATCAGGAGTCGAAAAGCGATGTGGCGGGCTTCTGGTGGGTTGTGTATATCGGCGAGATCTTGGGCAGCCAGCCAGATGGTGCTGACGGAGGGTATGGGGTACTCAGCGATCGTGCGACAGAGGGTTTCCGCAGCGTTGATTCGCATGGGGAGGGGGTTGCCATGTCTGAGCTGGAGGAGGAGGTGATGGGTGTGTATCGATCCCATGGCGTGGGCTGAACGAGGGGTACCGTCTGCGGCCAGACCGTTGGAATTGTAGTCGCCATTGGTGTTATAGGAAGCATCCTGTTGAGGCGACCCAGGATTTTGAAAGTAGAAGCCCGGGGAGGCGGGGGAAAGTGACGAGGAGGCGGCGCTCGTGGTTGCGTTGGTGGGAGAAGAGACGGCTGGGGAAGACTTGAGCCTACCAAGACCACGAAGGACAGTGCCGAAGCCAGAGGTCTGCTTTCCGTCGGGAGGGCTGTCGACTCGAGACGACATTGGGCCGATACTTCATGGCATGGAATGTTTGTGTCCGGGGTTTGGGATATGGGATTTTTTCGGCGACGAGCCGAGTGTGAGATATAAATGCGCTCAGGTGTGTATGTACTTCAGTGCAGAGGTTGTGGGCGGTTGTGTATCGATCCTTCGTGTTCGTATTAGTTGAGGTGGTAGTAGGAAGATAAAAGTAGGCAGACGAGAAAGAGAAGGAACTGATAGATAAACCAGAGAAAGAGTAACAAATACGCCGAAGAAGATGAGGAAGGAAGTGGAAGTGGAGATGGAAAGAAAGAATGACTGGGAAGGATACCGATGGTGGTGGAGAGACTCTATTGTAGTGCTGAAGCTTTACGTAACAGAATCCTACTGGAGAGTCACCGATTCGAGTACGGACACAGCATCAAAAGTGACATTATATTAATACTATTGTTGGCGAATATCAAAAATGAAATCGCCAGAATCAGGAGACACCTTTTTAAGAAAGAAAGGAACAGAAGCCGGGCTAGAAGAATAGAAAAGAATCAGAAGGAAGGGCGGCAGACGGGCCTTAACTCGAGGAAAAGGTTGAATCGAAAGAGCTAGACTGTCTCCGGATTCCAATATAAAAAACATATAAACCCCTGTTAGTAACAGGCTAACTCGAATCCACGGTGCATATCCTCTCTAATTCTTCTAGGCCGCCCAGTTCAAGGCTTATACGGCCTCTAGTCAACAGCCGGAAATTGCCTGCGATTTTCATTCGACTCAAAAGAAAACTTCAAAAGACGGAAAAATCCAAGATCCAGGGGGAGAGAGCGAAAAGAGAGAAGAAAAAAAAGCCACCAGCTGCTGACTGCACTCGAGCC
Organism: Orbilia ellipsospora; assembly: GCA_036971675.1. Taxonomy (NCBI): domain Eukaryota; kingdom Fungi; phylum Ascomycota; class Orbiliomycetes; order Orbiliales; family Orbiliaceae; genus Orbilia; species Orbilia ellipsospora. Next base: position 1,176,766 of record JAVHJO010000003.1, read on the forward strand.
TTCGCAGCTCAGGCAATTTGCATTCGATGTGATTGCATGATACGGTGGGGGCCCACTTTTGATGCACTTGCATGTTTCCGGCGGCCCAACTGCCCAGGAACTTTAACACCGCAACCTGTAAGCGAAGGGGCGACCCGGCCCCTTCAAAAACCAGCTAGCTTCCAAGACATAAGTATATTATATAAGTTCTTACTTAAGTATTATCTCTGAGATTATAGTATTGATGACAACTGTGATATATTGTACATTCTCGTGAGAAATTCAAGGGGAAAAAAGGGGGAGGCTCAACGGAACAATGGTGTATAATAATATATCAATCTCGAAGAAGAAAAATAAAACGAAAAAACAATTCCCATGTGGATATCATCAGACACAAAGGGAAAAACTGAAAGCTTAAGTCCCCGCGATTCATTTTGAATGTCAAACGTTCCCATCTCGTCGTGCAAAAACGATAAACTTGTCAGATCGCTAAAAAAAAAAAGCTGTCTAGATAGAAAAGATGAACAAAAAATGCAGTGCTCGCGAACCTACCTTGATATTCCATCCGACGCACGAGACAACCGATGCATGCACACGCATGAGTAATGTACACCAACACTTCAACCGCTCAAACTTTTCCGATCAATACATCCCGTGGTAACAATGCCGTCACCGTCCCCGCAATCGCAAGTAAGGCGCTGACAGCGATCAGACACCAATCAAATATAACCGTCCTCCTCGATAACTTGCCCGCAAATATACGTAATCGAAACATCAACGGTAGAATGATGCAAATAAGGAAACAAAGCGCCGAGCCCATTAATGCCTATGTATCCGAATATTAGTTCTTGATCAATGGATAAAATACTGGGGGAATTCTAATCACCATGATTCGTTCAAACGACGGCACCAATATCGCAATAGTAACAAATGAGAAAACGCAACCGACACGGATCAGCACGCCATACAGTCCCCGGGTGAATGGCGACAGGCCTACACCCTCTTCGCCCGGTGCGAGAACCCGTTGATCGAGACCAAGCAGGACTTCAAATGTGCTGATGATCGGGCGAGCGTTGAGCGGAGTCTTCGTGATCGGGATGGCGGCAATAAATGAAATCTGCATAGTGAACCATAAATAATAAGCCAGATATCCCTTCGATGGAAATGATGGAAAATACGAACTAAGGCAACAGATAGTTTCTGGCTGGTCTGCGGATTGAGGAGAATATTTGATGTGACAATATCTTTAACGTAGTCTCCGAATAGCAAGTAACCAACGACCGCCATACTAAGATCAAGAAGGAACTGCGGGATTGTAACCTATATCAGCTTATGTCTGAATTATTTTATGACTTTGACGTCTCTTACTGTAAATGTATAGGTGACTTTGATGGCCCTAAAGCGAAATATTGTTAGTATCTATCACACTCTTCGATATCAGAACAACAGGATACGTACTTTCCAAACTTGTATGGATGCCGCATATCTCGATATATATTTGGGAAAACGCTATGTCCTCCCCACGGACTAATAAGAATACCCAAACTATAGACTAATTAGTAGCCCATAACCCCAGTTCGAGGGATCAGTTTACCAACCTTAGAGGAACCTGACCCCAGTGTTCTGGAAACATGTACGTCTTTGCAGGATGTATCAAACTTCCCGGCGTCTCCTGTGTCACCAACCCACTCAAAAATATCATTCCAACAATACTAAACGTACAAAAGATACCCAAAATGCTAGTAACACTCAACAACCTCAGCGGGAGAAAGCAGAGAGGGGTGAGAACCAGCCCGCAAAACAACTTCCATGTCAAAACTGACACATCTGGGATCAGATCGTGTAGGGAATCCGCAAAGAGAATAACCAGTGCCACACAAGCCGCTAATAATTCGAGGAAAAATATGATGCTGATGATTATTCGACCTTTTCGTCCCCACGCTGCCCATGCAAGATCACCGTAAGTGATGAGGACCGGGTTGGATTCCATGCAGGTGGCGATGATACCTGCAGTATACAACGTAGAGAGCATAGAAAAGCACAGAAACCCCACACCAATAACCCAACCCGAGAGCCGGAAACCTAGTGGTAGAGAGAGAAGACCGATGCCGACAAGAGTGTTGATGGAGTTGAATATTGTTTGGTAGATGGTACTCTGACCGACGGCAACGTTGACGACAATTGTTTTCCCCGTTTCATCGGTTATGGATTCCTTCCGCACGAGCAGAGGTTCGGCTTCCATTCTAGAGGCCAGGCTACCTTGTCTGGAGATGAAAAGATGACCGGCATGACGGAGGGAGGCATCGTTGAGTCGAGAACCGGGGCTGGTGCCGTAGTTCATGGCGGCATTCTGGATGGCAGCTGCAGCTGCTGCAGATTCCGCTTGGGCTTCATCTTCCAGGTCTTCCTCCTCGTCATAGTAGCGTTCGCTTTCGAGTTCGTCATCGGTGGGGAATCCGTGCCAGTTGCTAGGACTTCGGGCGAGTTCGTGAAAACCGACGGCTCTGATATATGACCGGGTGTAGTTTTCAATACTATTGACACCGCCAACATCGTGGATGAGATGGTCGACAAAGGCCGGTGTGAATGATGACCTGTACGAGATATAAGATTGTCAGTCAAAATGTATGATGAATAAACAAGAATGTAGGAAAAGAGGAGCACCTTCTCCGGCTGCGGCCTCCCCATGATCCGACCTCGAGATGGCTAGGTGAACCGTCATGGACGGCTTCGTCGTCAACGCCAGTCATCTTGTCTTCCGATTCTGTTTTAAAAGTTCCCCCGGGTTTTGCGTTCGTTGGTGGAGAGAAAGGAACGAAAGAAAACCGGGGAAAGAAAAGAACAGAATTTTTTATTTATGCCGAATGATAAGAGGAAGTCAAGAGTAAGAAAAAAAGGGTCCGGGGGGGTAGGTGCTGGAGGAGGAGAAGATAAGAAGGACTAATATATTTGGGTGTCAGTCAAATGGCTAATGCGAAACTCCCCGCGGGTTATCAGCGGCCCCCGCTGCGGCTGCTGAATTCAGAGGCGAGAACGAAAATATATTAAAAAAAAAATTAAGGTCAGCGACCGGGCCAGCTTATCTAGCTTGATTAAATTTATAAAAAGAATTAAGAGGCGGGGACGAGGTTAAAGTTAAAGGTGGACGGTTATTACCCCCGGACGTTATCCTATCTGTTCTTCTTATATCATCATCATATCATGAACATATCTGCATGAGACGAGAATGAAGTCACTGCCAATCGACTCGGAAGAAGAGCAGGAGTGGATCCTCATCCTTGCATCGCCCATGCCATGCCATGTATGTACCATGTATGTATCTCTGGCTGTACGTCGGCAGCTGCTCGCCTGACCTCCAATCGAATGCAGCATAGCGTCTCATCTTCTCGTCCATTCATTTTCTTTCCCATCACGAACAGGAATCCGGGTCATTATAAGCAAGTATTTCGCATGAATACTGAATTAATGAATATATCGTGAGAATTTAGAATGCGATGGGTGAAGATTTTTCTCATCCTCCACTTTCCGCCTTCATCTTTTTTGCACGGGCCGTGTGCGAAGGAACGGAAGGAATGAACGCTTCATAAAAAAGCGAATTAACGAACGGGAGCTCGCGCTGGTTGGCTGGGCTGGGCGAGGAAGAGCTAACTTGGAATTAGAATGCGACTGCGGGAGCTCTGTTGATTCGTTTAGCTAGCTCCGTTCTACGCGTCGGCGCGCGAACGCAAAAGAAGGTTACCGTCGGCTTCTTCCAAAATAACAAGAGCATTGGCATCTCTGCTTTCTCTTTTCAGCTTCAATAACCAATTCTTTCGCATAATAAGAATAATAAAATATAAGATGGCTAGTGGCAGTTACTCCATCTCTGAAAAGACCAGTGGTGCCGACGACAGTGCGCCTGCCCGCCATGAGGAGTACCAGTATCTCGACCTCATCCAGTACATCCTCGACCATGGCGAGCATCGCCCGGATAGGTATTTTATTCTTATAACACTCCAATATAGCCCAGGTGTAACATTTCACTAATCGAACCGTTCGATCGAGCAGGACCGGCACCGGCACCATCTCTGTCTTTGCCCCGCCTCCCCTCAAATTCTCCCTCGCCGACGACTCCTTCCCCCTCCTCACCACCAAGCGCGTCCATCTCCGTGCTATAATCCACGAACTCCTCTGGTTCATCTCCGGAAACACCTCCACAGCCCCCCTGCAGGCTGCCGGTGTCAAAATATGGGACGGCAATGGCTCCCGCGCATATCTAGACTCTATAGGCCTTACTGACCGCCCCGAGGGTGATCTCGGTCCCGTCTACGGCTTCCAGTGGCGTCACTTTGGCGCCGAATACAAAGGCGCCGATGCAGATTACACCGGCAAAGGCGTCGATCAGGTCGCTGAGGTCATCCACAAGCTCAAGCATAACCCTTACGACAGAAGGATAATCCTTAGCGCGTGGAACGTCGCCGATCTTAAACTCATGGCCCTCCCACCTTGCCATATGTTTGCCCAATTCTACGTTTCCTTCCCGAAGGCGTCTGGAGAGGGTTCGAATGCTCCATTGCCGCAGCTACATTGTCAATTGTACCAGCGGTCGTGCGATATGGGCCTCGGTGTTCCATTCAACATCGCCAGCTACGCTTTACTTACAAAAATGATAGCTATGGCGGCTGGTATGCAGCCTGGAACTTTTACTCACGTTATGGGCGACGCACACGTTTACAAGGATCATATCGAGCCGCTGAAGAGGCAGTTGGGTAGGGAACCTAGAAAGTTTCCCAAGATGAAAATTTTGAGAAACGTAGATGATATCGACGGGTTCAAGTTTGAGGATTTCGAATTGTCGGAGTATGATCCCTGGCCTGGTATCATTATGCAAATGTCTGTTTGAAAGGTATATCAATCAATGGCAACGAATGATTGAATGTGGGATGGAAGCTGGCTTCTTGTTCAACAAACAGATGGTAATTATGGGTCTACAACATGCGGTCTTGGCTTATCTTTTATTTTAAGGTGGTTTGCATAGCTTGAGGAGCAGGTATTATATACGGTTACTATTTATAATAACAAAATGTACTCAAAAAAAACTATAATCTATCATGAAGGGGTATTATATCATTTTCCGACGCAAAATCTACTCAATTTAAATCAGCATTTCACTTCAAAATAATGGTGTCAAGATGAGCGACTTACTTTTCAAATACGACTCCGAGAACTTCGTCCACCGTGCTCGCACCTTCACCTCTGCCCATAATCTGTGATATACACCTGGCGGCCCGTCGCAATGCCTCTGCTTTGAGAACTATGTCGATATCCTCTTCAATCTCGTCTGACCCGTCATTCTGGTTATCTTCGAGTCCTGAGAGAAAGTTCTCTAAATAGTGGTAACACTCCTCTATCAAAGCTCTCTGTCTAGAACTAGCCCCGATAGCCTCCGCCCATACACTCTTAGACACCCCTTCTAACGATACCCCCTCAACGTCCTCAAACCCAGACTGCGCACTAGTCATCTCTTGAAATATACCTGTTAAAGCTCTCAATAACTCTTGAATGGTCCCTTCGTATCCATCCTCCGTGCACGATGTCACAATGATTCTTCCAACCCCCAGTCCAGGCATCCTCCCTCTGATCTCTTCCACAATCTCACCCGGTACTTCCGTAACCCCAACTTTATCGATCTTATTAACCACCACCAAAACCTCCTTCCCAATCTCTAAAGCTTCCCTCGCAACTCTAACCGCCTCCTCCTCCATTTTTAATCCTACTATCCCCTCGCCATCTTCAATAGAACATAAGAACACCACTACATCCGCATCACTAACCCTCTTCCTCGCTCTTCTCATCCCCTCAACTTCAATCTCATCAATATCCTCAAACTTCCCAATAGTGTCTCCACTACGATTACCACTATAACCACCCTCCTTTCCGTTGCTATCGTTGCTACTGGTGTTATTATGAACCCTAAACCCGGCAGTATCCCCCAATACAACCATCCACCCGCCCAAATCTACGGTAACATCAACCACATCCCTTGTTGTCCCCGCTCTCGAACTCACAATCGCAGCCTCCCGTCCCACGATACAATTCAAAAGACTACTCTTCCCGGCATTCGGCGCACCCACCAACGCGATATTTATCCCGTTCCGTAGTAATTCACCCTTTACGGCGTTGGAAAGATACGCCTCCACCCCCTTCTTCAATTGTTGTATGGTTGTGGTAACGTTACGTAGTAACACCGCGGGAGGATCGTCGAATTGTTGGTCTTCGGAGAAATCAATGAGGGCTTCTAGTTCCCCACGGGCAGAGAGGAGGAGGGCATGCCAGGCTGTGTAAAGTGAGGTTAGGTTTGCGGCACCAGTGGTAGAGGTTGTTATTGAGAGGGTGCGTTGGCGTTCTGTTTCCGCGGAGAGGAGGTCAGAGAGGGCTTCTATTTCCGGGAGGGTTAGGCGAGAATTGTGGAATGCGCGTTTGGTGAAGTCGCCTGGTTCTGCTGGCGATATTCTCTTGCTTTGGATGATATTGTTTTTGTGATTTGGTGGGAGCGTGGAGTTGCATTTTGGGATGGCGGAGAGGACGGATTTGAGGACTGCGGGGCCGCCGTGGAGGTGGAGTTCGAGGACATCTTCGCCGGTGAAGGAGTGCGGGGAGGGGAAATAGAGGAGGAGTGCGGCGGGGTCAAGGATGTGGGAGGGTGAGAGGGGGTCGTGGAGGGCTCGAAGGGCTGCTTGGCGGGGTTTGGGTGGAGGGTGGGAGGGACAGAGAGATTTATATATCTGAATATAATTTGACGCGATTTAGCTTTCAGAAACCACTTACGTGAGTAGGCGTATGAAGACGTATGTTTGTGTACTTACGTGGATACATAGTGGGCCCGTGATTCGGACTACCGCAATTGCAGACTTTCCCGGTGGAGTGGATAAAGCGTAGACAGTAGAATTATTTAAATTTAAGGTGCGGTCAATGCGAATTGGAGTCGAAATAGTAGAGATATGATTTAGAGTATAGGCTCTCAGGATACTTATCCGGGGTATCGAGAGTACAGTGGACGGGGCTGGCACTCGATAGAGACCAGCTCGTATCGAGTGGTTTGTGAAGTGTAGAAATCGAGTGAGCTTCATTCAAATGAGCTTCATTCAAACAGGGCAAAGATATCTATTCTTTGTAGTCTAGGATGAGAATTCATTTCAATTTATATTTGTACGTGAGCGTAACTGCGCCAAGATATAAATCATACAGTGCAGTCGAATCGAATTTGGATGAAAAGGTTTTTGGCGTTGACGCGTGGTATTTTATTTATCACGTGATAATAGAATTACCATTTTTGGTGGCAAGTGTCCAGGCCGGAATGGCTGCATCTAGTTCTACGCGACTTTTGCGACAAAAGTTTTGACTCCCATCATCTTCAACCCATCGCTCCGACCATCAACTTCAGGTCTCGTCGTATAGCCCCTGCCGACGTCTCACCGATATTTCTAGAACGAATCAGATAAATTGGCACTCGGAGGTCATACTTGACTCGACTTCAAAATGGCGAATAAGCACTGGGAGCAAGACAAAGACGCCGTAAGTTTCAACCAATATCCAATCCTACAACTCTCACTAGCTCATATATCTTCTCAGGCCACGTATCACTCACAAACTCTCTCTTCTCATGATATTATAGACCGTTTATATTGGCAACCTTGACGAACGAGTGACCGACGCCCTGGTGTGGGAACTTATGCTCCAAGCCGGCCGAATCTCCAACGTCCACCTCCCCAAAGACCGCGTCACCCAGACCCACCAAGGATTCGGCTTTGTCGAGTTCGTATCCGAAGAAGACGCCGAATATGCCGCCAGGATAATGAACCAGGTTAGGTTATACGGGAAACCGATAAGAGTTAATAAAGCTTCGGCGGATAAGCAAAAGACGGTAGAGGTTGGTGCTGAGTTGTTTATCGGAAATCTGGATGCGATGGTGGACGAGAAGACGTTATATGACACTTTTATGACTTTTGGGACGATTACGGCGCCGCCAAAGGTAGGTTTATCCTATATTATTGGTATATATTATATGTGGCACTAGCTAATGTGTTTTAATTTGTAGATTGCGCGCGACGAACACGGTCTATCCCGGGGCTTCGGTTTTGTTCAATTCGACAACTTTGAGTCCTCCGACAAAGCGATCGAATCCATGCACGGCCAGTTCCTCATGAACAAGGAAATCGCGGTATCTTATGCCTACAAGAAGGACGGCAAGGGAGAGAGACACGGTGATCAAGCAGAGCGGTTGCTCGCCTCGCAGGCTAGGAAGAATAACGTACAGGTGCAAGTACAAGCCTTGCCACCGGCTCTGCTGGGGCAACCACCGGCCGTTCAATCATCACAGCCGCCCGTCGCAGCAGCACCAGCTCAACCTCAGATGTCTCACGGTGCTCCGATACCGCAAGCTGCCGCACAGGGATACAATCAACAGCAGATGCCTCCCGTGCAACCGCCCCATCAAGCGTATCCGCCTCAACCTTCACCTGGATATCCACCACAGGGTTATGGCGCACAACCGCAGTATCAAGCCCCGCAAGGAGGGTACAGGGCGCCGCCTTCAACTGCCCCACCACCGGCACATGGATTGCCCTCGCGACCTCCCCCTCCACTTGGCTTTGGTGGGCAGCCCGGATACGGTGCACCAGCGCAACCTCCTCCAGCTGGCTTCCCGCAAGCATATCCACCTGCTGGGTTTAGTGCTGCGAGTATGGGGAGAGGTGCAGCGCCATACGGTGTCCCGCCGCCGGGTGCTCCGCCAATGTACCCACCGAATCCCGCGCCGTATGGTAGTGTACCCCCACCGCCGGCTGGATTCAACCAGCGTAGATAGATGTACTAGATTGCATTTTGTTCTTTTTTGTTTTGTCGCGCTGTCTTACTTTGAGGGGAGCAAGGCGTTTAGAGGCATAAACACTGTATAATATAGTGGGTTAGTTTTCATATTCAATTTATTTCTCTGTTCTCAATTCATATGCTCCACCTCAATGTGGGATCGTCAGAGGAAATCGAGGGCTATTTATAATCATCAGACCAGGCATCGATCTCGACAAGCGACCTCATCTTCAAAGTTCCATCATAATACATTATGTCGACTCCTCCCGCCGGCTCTACCGCCCCCACCCCACAGGTTCCCCAACGAAGCCACTCGAGTCCACCGGCGTTCAATAAGGGTAAATGGGTATCGCTGCCACCAACCATTGAACCACCTCGGATCATTAGCGTTCAAACCTCCCCGTCTCCACTATCTCCACCATTCAAACCCTCCCATCAACCAACACTCCGTACTGCAAATATAGATCTAAATATAAACGACCCCCTTCCTACCCTACCCGCAAAGGATCCTGGTGGACACGAAACCCTCAAAACCCGCATCTCAACCACCCTCCACGCCCTCTTTCCCTGCTTCCTCTCCACCCGCCCAAAATACACTAAAATACAGCATCTTATAATACCCACATCCCAAATCTGCATCAACGCCCACTCTCTCCGCTTCCTCCAACTCCTACCACGCGAAAAATTCCACCTACTGAATTATATCGTCCAGGAAGTATTCACTGACGATGGGGTCAAAGTGTTGGGACGGATACCGGATTATGATGATTTGATCGAGAAGGGGTTGAAGGGTGTGGTGAAAACAGCGGAGAGACCCTGGGTTAATGTACAGCGGGAGGGATATGTGGAAAGTTTGGCGGGGTTGTATGCGAGGTTGTTGAAGAAGATGGGAACTTATGAACGGGCGCAAGTTTGTGAGAGGGTTTATGAGAGGAAGTATAGGAAGAAAGGGAAGGGGGAGACTTAGATGGGTGATGGGTATACATGGCTTTGTGGTTGGGGATATAAGTTCTCCAGTATTTAGTATTGTGGCTTTGACGATTTATATGCATATTCATCTATTAAGTATACAGTATAATGTACAATATAACATGACCCAATATATTGTAGTAGTGATGGCTTGATAAATGAAACGTTTGTTTGAATCGAACACAGGTTAGGTTTCGAAGCTAAGCTTTGTCCCTTAAGCTCTCTATGTGTGAACATGACTATACCATACCTAAGTTCGTTGTTTCTGAATTTTCACAATAGTAAAGAGGATAACTCAAAATATTATATATTATATATATTATATTTATTATTGTAGTAAGCCTTATCAATCCGACCAGGATCTGGTATGTTCACCAAGGTTTAGATCCTGCAAAGAGGATTTCGCGGGTCGCGTATTCTTTTGGTGTTGGAAATTCCCCAAATTCAAACCTTCATCCCTTCGCGCTCAACCTCCACTTCTTCCCTCAACCTTCTCGACACCACCGTCGCGCGCGAAAACCGACAATTCATCCCGACATCGCTCATCAAAAGCTACTCCTGCGCCAGCTCAGATCAATCTTTGTCGATTCGAGCTTCCCTTTCTTTTTTTCCATTTCTCAATTCTTTCAACTATCGGTTTCTTACCCACACGCGCAGCAAGCTTAAGTTTCCACCCCACTTAGCTAGTGACGATGGACGACAATACCAGAAAGGTGGCCGAGCTTCTAGCCAGATCACTAGATCACTCACAGGCCAAGCAAGGTCGGTACTTTATCATTCCCAATCTTTCTCTGCTCGCCATAGCCTCAAAACTGCGACGAGAAAAGCTTCAAACCATGTGGCAATGTGATTATAATAACATGCTAAATTCTTGATGTAGCGGAAACCCAATTGAAATCTGCTGAAGCCACTCCGGGCTTCCCACTGATACTACTTCATATCGTTGCTACCCCCGATTTGCCGAATAATGTTCGACTTGCCGGTGCTCTGTTCTTCAAGAATCTCATTCGAAGAAGCTGGACGGTTGGTCACCCCTGTGCTCCCATATGTTCATTTACAAGCTTTGGAAAATACTTCAAAATAACTACGGAGAGGAAGCTAATGCTAATGTATTGGGGCTATAGGATGAAGAAGGAAATCACAAGTTCGCTGCTAGCGATGTCAGCTCGATTAAAGCGGAATTGCTTGGTGTTATGATTCAGGTCCCGTCGAATTTACAACTCCAACTTGGTGAAGCCATCAGTGTTATCGCAGACAGTGACTTTTACAAGAGATGGGACACGCTCGTGGATGTATGTCGACTACGAATTCCTTTATCTTTTTGTCAAACGATTTTATACTAATCAGAAAACTTGGACTGGTTTAGGATCTAGCATCAAGGCTCGATGCTAACAACCCATCCGTCACAACCGGCGTCTTGACAGTTGCGCACTCCATATTTAAGAGATGGAGACCGCTATTCCGCTCTGATGAATTGTTTCTAGAGATCTTACACGTTCTTGAGAAATTCGGACAACCATATCTTGCTTTGTTACAAGCCACAGACGGCCTCATAGAATCAAACAAGTCTGACAAGGCTAAGCTGGCAGAATTGTACAAGATGCTAAATCTCCTCGTCAAGATCTTTTTCGATCTCAGCTGTCAGGAACTACCTCCAGTATTTGAAGACAATCTGTCACAGATAATGCAACTCTTCCACAAGTATTTGACAACGACGAACCCAGCATTAGCAACAGATGACGAGGATGAATCCGGTGTGGAGGAATACGTAAAGGCGGGAATCTGCGAAATCTTGGTGCTTTATATGCAAAAGTATGAAGATGCATTCGGTAGTCTCACCTCAGGCTTTGCGGATGCCACTTGGAACCTTCTTACTACGATTGGTTTGGAACCGAAATATGATATCGTAAGTGAATATCGAGTGGTTTGGGGGCTTGGTACACGGTATTAACATTTATAATAGCTCGTCAGCAAGGCGCTAAGGTTCCTGACATCTGTCGCAGGAAACCAGAGACATAAAGATGTGTTTAGCAACGCTCTGGAGCAGGTTATAGAAAAGATCGTCGTTCCGAATATGACATTACGAAGTATGTGACTTCTTAAGACATTTATTATATGACGACAAAACTAATAGTTCTCATAGCGTCGGACGAGGAGTTATTTGAGGACGACCCAATTGAATTTATTCGACGTGATCTCGAAGGTTCCGATAGCGACACCCGTCGTAGGGCAGCTAATGACTTCCTTCGACAGCTTATGGAGCAATTTGAGAGCAACGTCACCGATGTTACAACTCGCTACATCAACAATTTCCTGCAGCACTACAAACAAGACCCTCAGGCCAACTGGAAATCCAAAGACACCGCGCTGTACCTCTTCACAGCTATCGCTGTTAAGGGGGTTATCACGCAGTACGGTGTTAGCTCGACAAATCTTCTAGTTGACGTGGTGGACTTTTTCAAGAATAACATCGCGCCGGATTTATCCAGCACGCACGGACATCCTATCCTTCAAGTCGACGCTATCAGATACATTTACACATTCCGCAGCCAATTCACAAAAGATCAGCTGATACAGATTATCCCTCTATTAATCACCCATTTGGGGTCATCAAATTATGTCACATATACCTATTCTGCAATCACGATTGAGCGGGTCCTATACCTCCAAGTTGATAAGAAACCTCTCTTCTCCAAGGAAGAGATCGGACCCGCATCAGGTGAGCTACTAACACAACTCTTCAAGCTTATCTTCAAGGCCGCAACTCCAGAGAAAATCGCCGAAAACGAATTCTTGATGAGATGTGTGATGAGAATATTGGTTATTTGCCGAGAAGACAGTGCGAATAATAGTGAATTCGTTCTCGAGTATCTCATCAAGATCACCAACCAGATCAGCAAAAACCCAAGCAACCCCAGATTCAACCACTACCACTTCGAGGCTCTCGGTGCTCTGATACGTTTTATCGGCCCAGTGAATTCGACCTTCTTTGAGAATGCTCTAAACCAACCATTCATGGGCATCCTCGGTGACGATGTTCAAGAGTTCACCCCTTACGTCTTCCAGCTTCTCGGCCTGCTTCTGGAGTGCAATCCCTCAGCACCACTCCCCAAAATGTACCAAGACCTCATCCAACCCATTCTAACGGCTTCTCTTTGGGAAACTCGTGGCAACATCCCCGCCCTCGTCAGACTGCTCAACGCCGTATGTGCCAGAGCAAGCCAGCTCATCATACAGCACAACCAGCTCATCCCGATCCTCGGTATCTTCCAGAAACTTCTCTCCAGCAAGGCCACTGAGTCTTCAGGTTTCGATCTTCTTGAAGGTGTCGCTGCAAACTTCCCAGCCGACGTGTTGCAGCCTTACATGAGCCAAGTTTTCACGATTCTCATGACCCGCTTATCCGGCTCTCGAACCGAGAATCTAACCCTTAGGTTTACCAAATTCTTCTACATACTGGCATCCAAAGATGATCACGGTATGGGACCAGACTGGGCCATCACAGTCATAGACGCATCGCAAGCCAGGATTTTCGGCGAACTGTACAAAGCCTTCGTCATCCCGAGCACCCAAAAGCTGACAAAGTACATTGACAGAAAGTATGCGGTAGTGGGATTGACCAAAGTTGTTACTTCGTCGAAGAGTATGGCCACGCAATACGCCGCCATGTGGACGGGTAGCGTTACCGCTCTGCTGAAGTTACTCGAAGTACCACCTGTACCATCTGAAGAAGGGGTCTACGATCAAACGACCGAGGTGGATCTGGATGATGTGTCGTTCAGCGTGAGCTTTGCAACTTTGAATACGGCGCGGAAACAGGTTGGGGATCCGTTCCCTGATGTTGTAGATGCGAGGAAGTGGGTGGGAGGTCAGGTGAAGCAGAGTCAGCTTTTCCAGAGCAGGTTCGGAGAATTAGCACCGGAAGCGAGGAGTGTGCTTGAAGGTTATGCTTGATCTACTAAATCTTTTGTGTGTGATATAAAAATTCTTGGAAAGGTGGAGATGAAGGTGCAACTTTAACGACATGACGCAGAGGGGTTTGAGTTTCCAATTTCTTCCCGAATACATACGATTATTTAAAAAACATTTAGCATTAACTTTACTGTTGGTTTTCTTTGGTTTGCATCCACAGTCACCTCGTCACAATTCTATAGAAACATATTGAATATTCTCCAAACGAGAATAATGACGTATTAAGAGCTCTGGTGAGCTGTACGAATGATTTCATAAGGTTTCCCATAATAGCATTATGGGGTTTCGGGGTATTGTACAAAAAAGACAAAATTTTAATAAACTAAAATCGAACATATTGTGCTAAACGAGTCAGTCCAGCGAACAGTTGAAACTGCGGGTTCTTATCTGGAGGATATTTCTCATTCCTGTGACCTTTTCTACGGCCCTTTTCCCTGGAGGGGTAATTTCTCTCCTTATAAAAGAGAGGGTGTGCTTCCATGTAACAACGCCGCCAGAAAGATAATGGTATTTTAACAATTCGACTGGTCAGAGCATGTCTTGAAACCAGATCTGGGTGCCACGTTGCACCGCCCCCTTCCGCCCTTCGTTTGAGATTTGGATCAGATCCGTACCGCAGGGTGGCGCCGCTAGCATCGGTGCGGGATCTGATGCAGCATGCAACAACACGACTTGGACGTTATGCCGACACAGCATGTTGTATATATACTCTGCTAAGACCCGGCATCGTCCCGGTGGACCAGCAACCAACCCGCCATAGATTGACCGAACTATATTCACGTACAAGCTGGTCTTTACGTGAATTCACGACTTAATATAATATAATATATAATATAACATAAATTCGACAAGACTTATCGGTAGTCAAACTGATATCCGAAGATGGGATTTCCGCAATTCCTTTCCCTATTTTTACTCTTTACACAGGTATTTAGTTTCGAACCCTCCGGTTCCCCCGCCGATAGACATGAACAGAAACGAGTAGTCCTCCTACCTATCCGTACTAGGGATCTATACCCAAACCTATATCTAAACAAACGAGATGGAGGCCTGTCGGCGCTAGACCCCAAAGACAAGCTCTCCCTTGAGTTCGGTGCCATTATTTGTAAGTCAATAAATCTAATTTATCCCTCTAAATAAACCACAAGCAAAACCCATAACTAACTCCAAACCGCCTTACAGCACATTCCGTCCTCCAACGCGCTCAGGTGACAATCTACAAACCGGATGATAAACATCTCCTCTTAGCACTAGAAGATTTCGATAAATTGACCAATAGCGTATCTTGCAAGAGCAACGAGATAGCCTTGAAGTTCAAAACCCCTGAAGCCGTCAAATATGCCGCCGAAAAGTGGCAAAAGACCATCCAGGGCGGGAAGAGTATATATCTAATAACCCACCCCGATCACAAGACCTGTCATAAAAATACGAAGGGCATGGAAAGAACAGCATTCGCTATCAAAGGTTTGAAGGAAGACACTGGCAAATTAACCATCACTCTGACCAAACAAGCCGCCACCTGGAAACAAGTAGCTCGTAATATGGACATAAACTTTGCGACCCTCGAAAAGCCTAGGAGTGCTTCCGCTGGTAAACAAAAGCAGCATGTGATTAAAAGGAACGAAATAGATGGACCGAAACCTTATGAGAACCGAGTCGCTAAGGTCAAGCGAGAAATAAACGCCCGCGATACCGACGAAGAGCAGACTCTATTCAATTCTCTAAAGCAATCTGTGGTGCAAATGTTTCCCGAAGCAGCATTGGTCCCCTTGGATGTAGGAAGTTCAGACCGCACCAAGAAAATCCGCATCATCACATCTGATAACTTCAAAAAAGATACGGAATTTTTCACCGCCGATTGCGTTGGCTGTCATGCTGAAGGCCATCTGATGGTGAACACCACCGCGAAGGTAAGGGAAGGTGTTCGCACCGTGACCGATATTAGTGTCGAGACAAAGGTGAAGGGAAGACTCGGGATCGAATTAAATGTTCGAGGCTCTTTGACCTACGACTTTAACATTGTCAACACGTTCTTCAAGGCTGCCATCCCATTGAGCGGTATACCCGGCATGGCGGAAGTTGATCCTCAATTCATCCCCGGACCTGGTTTCAGAGCGTACGGATCATTCGAAGGTAAGATCGACTTTGGTTTTGACTTTGACGTTGATATCCACCAGTCTTTCAAAATTGAGGGGGCGGATGAAAATAAAAAGCCAGACGACCCGGTAACAAATAAACTCGATATCAAGCCTTTCGCGGATGCCTCGCTTGTGGCAAATGCTACTCTTGAGCCATATTTCAGAGTCGGTCTCGGAATGGGTATATCCGTCTTGGACGAAACCGCATCCGCTGGATTTTTTGCCGGATATCAACTGATCGCTCCTGTAACTCTCGGTCTCAGTGCGACGACTACAGAGGCGGGTACGTGCCAAGGAAATGGTAAGGCTTCCGTTTTTATCGATACTAAGGTTATTTTCCAAGATGGCTGGAGACTTGGTGTCAAGGTCAAGGGCGGGGAGATGCTCGAAGTTCTCTACAAGTTCTTCAATTTGGGATTCTTTGAAACATGGCACAACATCAAAGAGGTTCGCGTCTTTAACAAATGTGTTTCTCTCGGTGAGGAATTTGAGAAAGCGAAGCAGTTCTTGAGTGAGCAGATCAAAAAGGTAGGCGCTACGCCGAGGGTGAAGAAGCCACAAAATGTGAAATATCGGTTCACATCCCGCGGCCTCATAGCTGTTCCTGCCTACGAAGGGTAAGATTAAGAGGCAATTTTATGATGGTCTAGTTCCTTGTTATATAGTTGCTTATTTTAATTCCAAGGTTTATTGTTGGTTGTATTAATATAAGTTAACTATCAGAGTACTCTGATTAGCTTGTAAGCAGGTGGAGATGATGGGTATTAAGAAATAAAATTTTGTGTCTGAGATTTTAATCGATTGTTGCTTCAAACTCCAAAGCTAAGAATAACAAGTCCATAATTTGCAAAGCCGCACAAATTGCTACTGTAATCTGGGTTGTAAACTCGAGTAGCAAATATGCAGATGCTAACTGCCAAGTTCATTGATAAAGCTTATAGGCTTGATCTTGAAGCTTTCCGCAGTTTTCAACCTTGTGAACCCATTAAGTATATATATTAGTTCTTGCAATCCGGCGACACTACGATCGATGACAATCTAGATCGAAGAATAGAATAATAGGACACGAGGGACCACGTATTTTTTTATATGTAATAATGTGTTGCTCATAAAAATATCCAACGTGAGCAACTCGCTAGCTATCAAAGCTAAAAGCGCACCCAGAATTGTTGCGATATATCGTTTTCTTTGAGTTGAATGATGCTTGACAATAAGATTACGCGCTCTTGTCCGTGAACCGATTACGTAGACTTGAATCGCACAGCTTGGTTGGTTCGCAAAAGGAAGACTAAGCAAATGAGGCTGGTTGGGACAACCCGATCTGATCTACGATACTGCATATCGTTTCCTTGCATGGTCAGGCTTAGACTGGGTAGGGCTTTCAAATCTCCCACCGTGCATTATCCTTTACATAATCTGCTAATCCAATTGGGCCAAACCCAGCGATCGCAAGGCACTTAAGCTTTTCGCGATAGATAAGTCGCGCATCATGCCTTCGAAGCTCCATTGCGCCGGATTTACTCGGTCACCTTGAAGTGACGTAGGTTAACGTTATTATATCTGCGGTATTGAATCGCGTTGGTTGCACTTTATATCGCCAAGTATATATGCTGGTGCTAGCTAGGAATACGAAAGGGTAAGACTTTCTCGAGCTTTGTATTTCGCTGTTCGCCGCACCGATATTCTTAATCTTTGATATTTGAATTTTAAGTTATAGTAACCCTTAATGATACTAGCATGGATCTTCCCTTGTTAAAATTGTTAGCGGTGTACGCCAGTATATTTTTATATTTGAGCTCTGTTCAGGCAAACAATTCAAATTCTTATCTCAATCAAACATGCAAATGTGTATGTCATCTCTCGGGTGTCCCCAATGAATATATTTGTATAAATTAATAATGTAATTAATATATTGACATTTTCACAGACACCGAATACTCCGTGCTTCCCAAGTGAAGCGGAATGGAAATCGTTAAACACCTCTTTGCATGGCACCCTCATTGCTGGAATTCCCCCAGCTAGCGTCTGCTACCGTTCCAGCCCTTTCAAAGATTACAACGAAACATTATGCACAGGTGTCCTATCCCAATGGATGAACTCGAGCTTTCATGCCGCAAATCCAATCAGTGTCGACTACCCCATCTGGACAAATAATTCGTGCAATCCAATATTTCCAAATGGATCTAGCATCACGGGAGATACTCACGCCGGCGCCGCGGGGTGTAGTCTCGGTGACGGCGGAGGTGGAAGAGGTCTCGGTGGTGGATATCCGTTCTATGTCGTCAACGCCTCTAGCGAAGAGCAGATTGGAACGGCTGTGAAATGGGCTAGCCAGCACAATGTTCGTCTTGTTGTCAAGAACACCGGGCATAGCTTTCCTGGTCGCAGCACAGCTTGGGGGAGTTTGTCGTATGTTTAATTTCACCCTTGGTCATAAATATGCATTGCTCATATTACTAATGTGATGGTGGGATTAGGATTTGGATGCACAATCTAAAGTCATTCGAGCTGCATAAAGCCTGGACGCCAACTAATGCTCCTCACAACTGTACACCCGTCATGGCCGCCACGGTAGGCGCCGGCCTCCAGGACTTCGAAGCCTATGCTTTGAGCAACGCATCTGGCGCGGTTGTCGTTGGTGGAAGTAATCCGACAGTCGGTTTGATAGGTTGGATGTTAGGCGGTGGCCATGGCCCACTATCGAGTAGTTACGGTATGGGTGCGGATAACCTGCTGGAAGCTCGCGTCGTCCTGGCATCCGGTCGAGCTGTCACCGCCAATGAATTTACCAACCCGGATCTTTATTGGGCATTGCGAGGAGGCGGCGGAGGAACATTCGGTATCGTCACGAAGGCTGTCATTCGTGCCTTCCCGACACCGCATACGGCACTCTTCTCACTCACAATTGCCCAAATCAAGATTAATAATGAAACCACCACTGCGTTCTGGAACCTCATGGGCGCGCTTCATAACGCATTTGTCGACTGGAAGACCGCAGGTTTACAAGGCTATTATACCATCGTCGGCCCTCCCCTATCGGAAGGACTAGCTTTCGGCGGAGGGTTCTACATGTTTGATAAACCAGCAAGTCACGCCAACGATACCTTTGCACCGTTTAAAAAGCAACTCGATAAAGCTCTCTCCGAGGGCTGGCTATTTTATGACTTCAGTACAAAAGAGGCACCGACTTTCTACGACATATGGTATCCCCCAGGACCGGAGCCCGTAGCGACGGGAGGGGCAACTTACGGCAGCCGTCTTCTCAGCAGCCGTAGCCTGACAGAAAATGTCGATCTAATATCCCAGATATTAGAACAAATCGGTCCACGAGTTGATAACAGCACATCTCCAGCCCGAAATTCTGTCATATTCGGACACATGATCGCCAACTCGGCCAACCGTAATCTCTCCATAGCACTAAACCCAGCATGGCGCGATGCGGTCACCCACATGATTATCAGCGAGGGCTGGGTCGATGGCTCGCCTGAGAGTGAAATCAACGATGTCTACAACGACATCACCTACAACAAGGTACGTGCGTTGAAGCAGCTATCGCCCGACAGCGGTGCGTACTTTAACGAACCCGATGTCTTTGAGCCTGACTGGCAGTGGGCTTTTTTCGGGATGAACTACCCGCGTCTGAGGGACATCAAGCAGAAATATGATCCCGCAGGGTTGTTCTGGTGTCGCTCCTGTGTTGGTAGCGAGGATTGGTTGGAGGAACTCGATGGGAAGCTCTGTCGTGCATCTTGGGTTCAAGGCGACGGCTGTAGCGGCAGCGGAAATACGACCTACAATAGATGAATGTGCATACATACACACATCTTCGTCCAAGACCCGGAGTACTGGTGCTTCACATGTAGACTCCGGTAGTCCTTATACAGACTTAAAGAGGAGTCGTTCGATACAACTAACCTAAGCTACAATAAGAAAACGATATGTAATTTTAACTGTATAAAGCTTCATAATTATGAAAAGTGACAACAAAAAACATAGTATTCATCCAAGATAAAGAGCAAGACGTCCAAATCTAACAATTTCCTTTCGCATAATAATAACAAAACACCATTAGTAGGAGAGTGGTAGTTGGTCATATACTACCAATGCTACCAACATCCTCATTGCCCATACTAAGAAAAATAGATAAATTTGTATTCAATAATATCGGAGAGAAATGATATAAAGTAGCAGGTAATAGCACAAGCATCAAAAAATTCAAAATTCAAAATTCAAAAATTCAAAAATACAATAAGCAAGAAAAATAAACTAGTTTGGAAAACCCTCAGATCCCAAAATGCCCTTTTTAAGAAGGAAAAGGAAATCAAGAAGAAACTATGCAAAGAGCTAAAAGCCACGTCGTAATCGTGAACGTACACGTTATAAAAATATAATCCCGTTTTGCACTTGGAAATGTATCAGAAAAGTTGTAAAGAAACAGGCGAAAAATAACCAAAATAAGAGTGAAAAGATGGTAGACAATACAAAGTGATAATGTTCCAAGTAGATACAGCGAAGGGAAAAGGAGTGGGGAGGGACATTAAGAATGTGGAGATGTAATAGAAAACTCCAAATCCATCTGTAACACACCAAAAAGAAATAAACGTCAAAGAGCTATGCCAATTCGTTTTTGTGCCGTGTTTCCGTTTTTCTAACCAACGATATAGAAAGTAAAAAAGGGAGGCTTGGATAAATGGAACGGAAAGGGGAAGAAAAGAAACATGGTGAATGATGTTCCAAAATCAACTTCAACGCTAAAAGAGACAAATTTTCCCTTCTGATGATAATTGGGGTATAAAAGGGCCCTGAACCACAAGCAAATTTTTGTAGTTACAACGACGCCAATGCGAAACTAAAAAAGGATAATGCAAAGGAAACGGAGCGTCAAACGTAATCACATGGAGCTTGTCGATAAAACCGAGAGCATGTATTCATAATGATAACAGTGCATCTTGGACATTTATTTGTCTGGGGGTGAGCTATTGATAGTGTCTTGCTCCGAAGAAGTGTGAAAAGAAGCTGCCGAAGAGACTTCCGACGTAGATGGAACAGGTAGAGCGGCTACTGATGAATGAGTGGGTGGAGATGCAGCACCAGATGACGGGGAAGAGCTAGCGATAAGTTTTTCAATCTACATTACATTATTAGCAACACACCTCACAGAAAATAGCGGGCCGACCAAATCAAGACTAACGACATACAGCATTAAGTTGCTTCCCATAACTAAATCGTTTTAGATTTTGCAACTGAGGTTTGATACTTTCGATTAAAGTATCTCTGTCCTCCTCGTCCAAAAGAAACAACAGTTTTTCTTTATAATATCCGATCAGTACAAGCGTTCATCATCGAGAAAGATTGGATGTAGATAAACTTACGAATCACATAGTTGCCGTACTGGTCTTTCATCAAGATCTGCAATGGTGGGGGACCTTCGCTGCTCTTAGGTGTGACAATAATGCCAAGGACATCTTTGCGTTGCTGTTCGTTTCCGTATTGGATACTCTTCTCGACAACATTGGATGCAAATTTGTGTCTATTGAATATTGGTTAGCCTAGACAGATAATACATTAAGGGATCGGGTTGGAAACATACTTGGAAAATTGGATGACGTGTTGGGTAACAACATGGATAATCTTGGCCCGATCCTCTGGCTTACCATGTTCGAGGACGTGTTGAGTAACCTAGAGATTGTTAGATCCTTGATCCGCTAGCTGACAAGGCAGGTTTCGAAACTTACATAGTTGCCGTACTGGTCTTGGATTAGTGCGTATAGGCACATGTTGAGCTCCTGAAGGATCGAGGACTGGGCTGGTTCGTCACAATGTTCGAGCATACGTTGGATAACACGGCAACCATATGGATGGGTGGCTAAGCTCTGGACTTGACCCTTGAAAGCTTTCAAAATAAAATCGATATGGTGGGCGGGAACTCGTTCGATTGCCTTTTGCACAACATGGTTTCCGTTCTGGTCTTTGACACACTTGAGGACATTGCCGTCAATCTCTTTGATCAACGTTGCTTGCTGCTCAGTCAGGACATGCTCAAGAGCCTAGCACAGGTTAGCTTCCATTCGTCAACAGTTAAGAAAAAATTGAACCAAGTACCTTTTGGACTACTCTGCACCCGTACATCTGCAGAGATAGCTTTAGCACGTGTCCCTCCATTTGCTTCGCAAGCATGGCCTTCTGTAGCTGGTTCCCATGCTCGAAAAATTTTTGGATGACATAGTTTCCAAATACATCAGTCATAAGCTGCAGAGCGTTCGGTCGGATTTCAGAGAATATGACATCCTTCTCGTCAGAAGTGGCGGTTTCAAGCTTCTGTTGGATAAACCTAGATCCATGTTGGTCTCCACTGAATTCGACCACGTGGTTGTAAATGTCCTATAGGTTGGAAATCAATATTAACGTTGGAAGCGAACATGAAGTAATACGGTGGGCATACCTTGAGCTCGTATCGCTTAGTTTTCGCGTTCTTTCGGAAGTCTTCAAGTAACATGCTTCTCAGATTTAGCTCCTCGCCGCGTCGGGGTTGCGTTGCTAGAGATGCGGTATTGGTGCTCATAGGCGATCCGGGGTAGGACATTCTTGTAAAGGGCGAAGCGGTACCAGAGTCGAAAACAGATTGATTGAATTGCTGGTAATACGGTGCACCGCTGTCTCTCAGCCCAGAGCTACTATAATTCTAGATCAAAGTTAGCATCCAAACAGCTGAGATGTCCTACGAAGGTAACTTACAACGCTATTGTGTCGAGCTGTCATGTGGGAAGGAGGGGCCTCGCTAGTATAAAATGCACCAGATATGCTTCTGCGATATCCATTGCTGGCCATATCGTTAGAACCTATGAGATTGTTGCCAGATTTTAAATCAGATTGATATTCTTGCAAGTTTTGGTAATTCCTTGAATCTAGAGCCCAACAAGAAGTAGTTGATGACTTACCGGCTTGTGGTTCGGCACGGTTCCAAGGCGAGTAAGACGAAAACCCACCCCTCTGGCTAACTTCATTTCGAGGAAACGTGTACTCGCTGAGTCTAGGGTATGGGTTTTGCTGGGCCGGGTTCTGAGAATAGGGAGCAAAAAGGCTATGTCGGCGCTCTGTAACATATTGGTCCGGACCTTCATCAATTGAGAGATGGCGGAACGCAGAGAGGCTATCGTTGTCATGCTGCTGAGGGCGGCCGTACTCTTCGAATCTAGATCGCGATGACTGCGATTGGTGGCCTAATGGGTTAGGCATCATATTGTAGCCGTCGGCGGTTTCATAGGGGGAAATCGAGTGGTTTCGTTGACGTGGAGGCAAGCTCTCGCTTCTATCGACGTTGCTACCGATACCGCCCAGACCCCCCATCATGTCAAGAGCGTGAGAAGTTGACATAACACGCCCACGTTGGGCCTCCGGTTCTAGACCACCTAGCATCGACTGCATTCTTCTGTCATCGTCAAAAACAGATTGGCCAACAGATTTAAACCGTTGATGTTTGCCAAAGGCCTTTCTCCCATCGGTGGATCTGCCTCTCCCGCTGCTGTCATTTGTATCCAGAGATTCCGAGAAGCGGGCGTTATCCAAGAGAGATGTAGAGTTCCCTGTAAACGATGTGCTGAAGAAAGGCGAGGGGCTACCCTGTCGGCTACGATTTTCTTGGTTTCCGTTTGTTTCGGCATGGAACCTGCCAGGAGATCTAGACGCTGGGTTGATCGTCGATGTTCCAGATGTTCCAGGAGATGTTCCTCCAACCCAATTCGATTTGGCTGCTGGCCAAGCGTCGTACTCGCCTCCAAGGGCGGAAGACCCAGTTTTCCCCTCGACGTGTTCATCCAACAGTGGATTAGTCGAACCGCGGCGGCTCGCTTGCATACCACTGGCCGATATACCTTGCGAACCTTGTGCCATGAACGCTCGCTTTCCCCAGATATCCCAGCTAGAGCCGTTGCCCAAGCTCTGGCTAAGGGAAGAGTTTTGCGGTGTTAGTTCGTCTCCAGTATTTTGGCCCATTGAAACTTTAGGATTCATTAATCCAGAGGCGTCTCCTAATCGACCGTTTCGCCCCTACGATTCCCGCTCTGTTAGTAACCGTGTATCGTCGATTTGAAAAGGAAGTAAATTCAGGGCACCTACGGGTGTCCCGGTGGAGGTCGGCATTTGGAATTCAGACATAGCCTACTCGCAAGAAGGCGTATAGCTTGAAGATCGTGTTGTTTTATGGCAGGGCGATGTCGACGGAAAACTAGTCTTGCCAGAAAGAAAGTATAAACACAAGCTAGTATGAGCTACTATCGAGGAGAGCAAGCGATGGTCCGTTTTCGAGCCCTGGACGGGCAAATACGATGAGAAAGGTGGACTATAAACAAGATGGATGATGTTAGCTGGAAGAAGGAGTTGCCAGGTGGATCGTTTGTTGCCGACTGAGGTGACAGAAGGAACGAGAAGGGATAGGCGATCGCGTACCAACAAGCTGCAGGTGCCGAGTTGCTACCACCGAAATTGTAGAATATCGTCGATTAAAAAAGTCGGGTTCTCGCCGTGTTAATGTGGGGATCTCCACCCCAACCTCTAAACCAAAAATATTGGATATATGGTCGCGTGCTGTACCTCTTCGCAATCTCCAACTGGAGCTATTGCTGGAAAGAAAGGGGAGGGGAAGAAGCTCGGTTTTTGAGGCAGACGAAAAATATAAATTGGGGAAAAAATGTAGTTGCGTCGATGGATTTGTAGGAAAAGAGGGAGGAAGGCCCCTGGGCAGATAAAACGGTATATGTGATGTTAGCACCAAGTTTTAGCCCTCCTGCTACCAAGATCCGGCCTCTGGCAAACAAGATCCTAAGAAGAAAACGGCAGGCCGACAAGTTTGCCAGGAGGGCGTTCCAGAACCTCGGCCGTCGATGTTGCAAAGAAGATCCGTTCTAGCTAGTGATGCCCTTTCCCGTCGAACAAGCAGCGTCCTTTGATAACCTCGTACGTGTCACAGGACTGTCGGGAATCGCAGTTGAGATCGCTTTCGGTAACGTCCGTGTTTGTGTTCCCGTCAATAGGCGTTACAAGCTTGTCGATTGCGCAAAAGAGCAAGAGCGAGAACAGGGGAATTTTGGATACGGGTGTTGGAAGGAGAAAAGCTTGGAAGCGGAGATTGGCGACTCTTTTCGTGATCCTGCCACTACTGCTCGCCACTATCGCTCGCGGAGAGTATCGAGAAGGGAGCAATGAAGAATATGAGGAGGAGGCGTAATCGGGGGAGATGGCTTTTGAAAAGGACACCAAACGGCCAGCTGAGAGTCGGGAGAAGCAGGTGCAATGTGACGAAAGTGACGATGTAGATACTATTATCGGAGAGGGGATGGCCAGAACAAAGAAGATAGATAAAGAGGGATACGGTCGTATTATTTGGGAGCTATCGCCAATGGAGGGGAGGGATGAGATGTTGGAGGGAGATAGTCGTTCGTTTGATTGTAGGGGTGTAGCTCGCTTATGAGTCTTAGTTGAGGTTCAAAAGGGCAGTTCAGTTCGGCCAAAAGACGTCGGCCTCGCGTGAACAGTTTAAAGGGATCCTTCGACAGTTATCCACCACTCTCTACTTGGTTGGCTTGTTAGCTCGGATTCTGGCCAGTCACAAAGCAAATGATAAATCGAGATGGATGTGAGAAAAAGAGGCTCTCCTGGGGTTGATTGAGTTTTACGGGAAGTGACGGCAGCGGCGCAACAGAAGAGACAACCGACAGAAACGGTGACACGACGGGGGCAAGCAAAACTGTACTCTGGAATGGAATTTAGGGATGCGTATGCGATATCGTCTGTTCAGAGCGAAGGTTCAACCGATACGAGTCGCAGAAAAACAGAGCGAAAGCGAAAGAGAGCAAGAGAAGACAAGGGGAGAGGGAAAGCAAAGCTGGGCAAGAAGCAAAAACGGAAGTAACAAGTATTATTGACCATTGCTTGCATGAAATGAATGAGTGAGAGTGAGTGAGATGGACGCTCTGGATTATAATATTATTATTTAATGTGAGGGAGAGGCACAATAATCCAGCAAATGAAAGCAAAGCCTCTTCTTTCGTTCGTCCATCCGAAACTTGGAAGCAAGCAAACCGGATATAGTTTATCAGATTAAGCAAGCAGGCAGCGATCCAAACTCTAGTCTCGGGACTATCCAAATTCGAGATGACCGCGATCCAAAGTTTTGATTCTGGGTACGACGCTGGCAATAGCAGTGGTGGTCGTTACCAGGGGTAGGTACTAGATTCTCATCTGGACGGGCAAAGGTGGATCTCTTTCTCTTTCTTCTCGCTTTCATTCATTTTGATTCATCCATTCATTCATGCATGCTTTCTTTCTTTCTTTCTTTCTTTCTTTCTTTCTTTCTTTCTTTTAGACGAACTAACTCAACGCCGTTCGTGTTAAAACAAGCATATTGCGCGTACTCCTTGACTTACCGGACACTTGTTAGAAGCTTGAGGCCCGACACGCAGTGCTTATGTCCCCCGTAGGCAAACAAAGTTCGACTGAATCTAGAGATGCTGTTGAAAATGATGGTGATGCAAGAAATAGATGATTGCTAGCTGCCTTAAGCTCGAGCCCGTAGTTATGAACAATCTTGACTTGTCGGGCCAGATCCTACTACAACTTATGCGGTGTCGGCGGCTGAACTGTTGCTGCTGCCAAACTGTATGTGTGTGAGATTATGCTTCGGAGCTAATGTGGCAATCAGCTCGGGCCTGGGAGAAAAGGTGCTCAGCAAGCTTTGCTTCGGCGGCCAGGGGCTGTTTGGCAGTGGTGGCTATGACCAACTAGCGACGCTTCGTTAACGGAGAAACCTGCGTCTCCAGCAAATAAAACACGAGAGAAAAAACGATATAAACAGTGGAGAATATGTACAGGTCGAAGAGAGGCCCGAAAGCGGGTGGAGATGAATGAACAAAGAGAAGATGATGTTGTAGATGTGGAAAAGAGGAAGATGCTAGAGTATCGTGGAATGGATTATTCATTAATTCAAAAGCACAGATGTTTTTTGGGGGGGCGCAAGCCCGCAAGTAAAGTATGGAGGTGGCCAGGCTGCCTGGGAGCAGAGCACTACATCCATCCATCCATCCATCCACCTAATGCTGCATCAACAGGTTCGAAGCAAGTGAGCAGCATAATTGGAATTATAAGGGACCCTGGCCGGATCTATGCTTGAAACATGCACAGGCGGAATGGCCAGCTAATGTACTTTACATTTATTTGGCCAAAAGAGGTCTGTTAACTGGCAAATACGAAATCGATTCTGCTTTGGCCTCTCGCAACCGTCAGCGCAAAATATTTGTTCATCATATTTGCACTATCTCCCACGGCACCTGGGAGTATAGTAGAGGTACAATACAATACCCTAGGCAATTGAGCCTAGGATACGAAGCAGTTCAATATATGCCCAGTTCATGCCTATAATGCTTATAATTGGTACCAGACACGTCGACACTCTTTTCTCGATACACGCTCCCGAATTGCGTGATAAGAGGTTTGATATTCAATAAGGTGCGACACTCGAGGCTAATACAGTGTCTTCAGCTGATCACCACTTGGTTAGCGGCGGGTAAAATATCCAATACCACAATCCGAGTTTTTTTTTTTTTTTTACGCCTCTTTATTTCCCGTGGAGTCCCAGAATTAATACCATACCCTGAGGCCAGCCTTGAGCCTTTATCCCGTTTCTAACCTCTTCTGCGCATATATGTCGGCAGAAAGCAGACTTTCAATCGTATAGCCGCAGAGCTGCATAGAGGGTATCGTGCCCTCATATGAGATGAGCTTATTGTCGCAAGACCTTTCAACATGTCACTTACACAATGATATATCAATACTGTAAAGAAGCCTGGCTCGGACAGGGCTCTCGCCGGCCTGCCAGCTGGCTGCACTTTGTGGTGGAGAGAACTGGTATATTGACCTTTCACTATTGATCCCCTTGTCGCTGCACTCTCACCTCCTACTCGATTGCCATCTAGACCTTGTTCTTTCAAGCCTCTCTGCAGACTTGTTACACCGTTGATGACGCTAGCTTTCCGTTGGGAGAACATAAAAAAAGAGAACATTTGAATACTTATATATGTCCGAGTCTTCATCAATTGATCATTCGATATTATTATTGAATTTGTCGTTTCAGCAGCGGTAACTGCAGCTCTTCCCGCCGGGTCACTTGCTCATGTAGATAAGCACGTGGTTCGTACACCCAGCAATTGAAAGCCTCCTGGAGTTATGGTACGTTGGGTGGTTTTTCCGTCTTTTTTTTTTTTTTTTTTTTTTTTTTTTTTTTTTGGTGAGGGGACCCCCCACAGCAAAGCAAAGTTCAAAGTTTCTCGAGTCAAAATATCTGAAACTAATCTATTGCTAAAAGAGTTCCCGCTTGGAGGCATGCCTGTTAGCGAGATGGGGTTCTGGGGCTACCAAGGTATCGTTTGCCTCCTTTCTGGATTCTCACGAAATCGAAAAAGATCTCGATCCGCCAGTCAACTGACAGCCTGGATTCGTTCCCGTATCCGCAAAGCCTTATTTTTTCACTGAATCAAAAATTTCTGGAGTGCAGCACATACATATGCAGAAGCAGAACAGCCAAAGAGATCCAAGAGGTGGGTTTATATGCACCTGTGAGTATGCGTGCGTGCTGCAACATTTTGGCTTGCAGAATTCTCAGACTTCCCAATGACAAAAGAAAAAGCAGAAATGCTTCCCCGTATTGTTTCATTTGATATTAGGCGAAGAGTGAACTTTAGCTGGAGAACCGTAATGTGGGACCGAATACCTGCAGCGACCAAAAAATATATCCTTGGTAGCACAAGGCAAGGGCGTCCAGTTTTTCCGGTATTATTGGATGATTGCCAGTTATCCAGCTGTTCAAGAAATTCCCATCAAAGACAGCAGCATCACTGCTGGGTTTTCGAGCCGACCTAGTATTTCTGAGACAAAAAAGAAGAGAATTATATTGTGAACATTCAACCTGGAGGGAGAAAAAAGGCGCCACACACGCCACAGTTTGTAGTCTGTGTTAAGACAAACAACAGCGGATCTGTATTGAGGAGCTCGAAAATATTCGCACTCATTATCAACTTCATCTCCCTCTAATGTTAGCCTTTGCCCCTATATATATTCATGGTAGGCTCCAGCTTCACCGCTAGTAAATATTATTAGCTTCTTTTTTTTGTTTTACTGTAACTTATTCTATCATATTCTTTTCATCAAATGTTTTTTGGAAATTCATTATTGAGGCGTTTCGACTGGCATATCTCCGAGAATTAACTCGGCTATGCTGGCAAAGGCTCTCGAAATTGAATGCCTAGCTGGACTAAGATATTACTCTAGAATCTTATAACAATCATGCCGAAATGCTATTTTTTGCGGACATTGACGATATCGGGGGGATTCTAGATAGACTTAATGTTTATCGGCAGTTTAATTTTTATTTGTTTCTCTTCGGCACGCGGGATCCAGGATATATATCAGTATATCGGAAAGGTGGCATAAAATCGACAAATATCCGCATCAGATGTTCAACAAACTAGCTATCGCCTTTGGCATAATAGTCAACTAAGTAATAGGGGGTTACCTCGACAGCTTTTATGTAACTCTATCGCTCAAAATGCCCAGTTTGGTGGTGAGATTCGGTGTTGACGATGTTGCTTTACGCGTTGTGGCGAGCTGTGGTGCTGGGTCGCTAAGTCTAAATTTAGCTGTGGGCGTCAACTTTCAGTTACAACAGCCAGCCAGTGAACAAAGAAACTATGCTTCATATCATCAAATATCAAGCGCCGTATTATCTCCCACGAGACCCCGTCTATTGAAGGTTACAGTTGCAGGCGCTCGTCGAGTGCCTTTTGATCATAGGGCAGGAACTATTGGTGCGCATGTTGTTGCACTAAAGCGAGCAATCTATTAATATACTTTCGGAGGGATACGACGCCTACGAATATTAGCAATCTGTGATCGACTTTATTGTTCGACACAAACGCACCAAATGCACATAAATGGTAATTTGCGAGCGTAACGGAGGTTACGGAGGCTGTTTAAAAACTAACGGTGAAGACTTTCTCAAAATCTCCATCTCTAAAAGATCCCTCGAAGTCTCGATTTCCGCTGTCCAGTGGTGAAATCCTTCCCCAACGTACTATTGCCGCGGAGGACACGACGAACACAAAAGGAAAACATTTTGTCGACCAAGAGAAAATTGTGTGAAACGCTGAATCGAAACAGCTTCAAGGGGAAGACACAGCACAGACGGTTGAACTCGTACGATATACTAACACGGCCGTCGTCGTCTACGGAGGGTAACTGCATGCTAAAAAACGAGCTGCGCACCGATAAGTTGATAGTTCAGCGCGAGCAGCTCTGACAGCCTGGGCGCAGCTGTTTGGTCCGTGTTCACCTGTTTGGTTCCTAGTGCGCTCACTAACGATCATTAGTATAGATATCTACGACGTCTGATTGGCTCAAAAGCGCCGAAGTCTTGCCCAACGCTGCTGAGGAGTTCCCAAGATTGGCAATAAGGTCCTGCCCGCAAAGGTGCGCTGGTCGAGTAGTGACCCCTGGAGCACCTCTGTCCGACCTACCTTGTTCCTTGCATGAAGTCGAGATTTTAGCGTGGTTTTTGAAGGGAGCGAGTAATATTGCGTGGGTGGAATGCACCCCAAAAGGGAGGAGCAGCGAGCAAGAGGCCCGGTAAGTTTTTCATTTACGGTGGTGGTCTCTCATTTCACACTCCCATATTAATTAGAGCCAACCGTTCAATTCCCTCCTCCCCTGTCCGTTCGTAATTTTATCCAGGCTCGAGCCAGGCTCGCTCATTCGCATTTCATATCGGTTGCGGCCCCTATCGTTGACGTTTTTTACACACACCACTCTGATTTGTTCCCCGGCGCTAGACCCTTGTCTTCCTCACCTTCTCCCTTTTCCTTCTTAATATCCAGCTTTTCCTCCTTTCTTTGAGGTTTCTTTTACTCTTCCTTTCCCTTCCCCAACCTCGTCGACAGTCTACGTAGACAGTTAACGTTTTCTATTTTTATTTCCATTCAATCGTTATCATTATTCCAGCGAACGGTCTACAGCTTCACTCTTTCAGCTGTATTTCTGTTTGCTAGCCATTCATTTACAAATTTGTTCGATCTTGCTTCCCTTTTCTGCTTCTATTCTTCTTCGCCTACGACATTTCGGTTGCTACCGTTCTGTTCTGTTTACACGAAGATCTTAATCGATTTAAAGTCTAATAAATCGTGACTGTACGAAGTATTCTTCTGATACATTTTCGTCGTCATTCGCTACTGTCGTCCAAGTAAGTTTTTATTTATTCCCGTCGATGGACGGAAACCCTCAAATGCGCTTTGGAACCATTGGCGTCCGAACTGCGATGCTATTTTGAACACTCCCATGTTAACATCTTTCAACGTAGTACTTTACGTATTCACTCGACCAACAATCAACAATTATATTCCGTGGAATATTGCCAGTGTCTCTCGATACCTATCTGACGATTCGAATCGATCGATAATTTAACGACCCAACATAATAATCAAACATATATCTTTGTACAACATTTGTTTATTTTAGTATTTCAAACATAATGTCGACAACTTTTGTTAAAGCTATCTTGCGCCGAAGCGAAGACCCAACTTCGTCCAACTCGACAATTATTCAACTCTTGACCGCCCTCGTGGTGCTCGCTGGTTTTGGATTGTTCTTAGGTGGAATCTTGGTTGTGATCCGACGGATCAAGCAGAAGAGGTCTGGACCGACGTTACCCACTCACACAAGGAATTTGACCGTCACAACCATCCCATTCACATCCAGCAAGCGTGCTTCCTGGTTCGGTTCCGAAAAGAGAAACTCAGGCTCCCGACCGGGAACCCCAACATCTCCAGTTCCCGAAATCAGAATCACATTCCCAGAGGAAGAAAGCGCTGATGGAAAGAAGAAGTCCGGTCGCGTTGTTGTAGTGCAGGTCGGTGAAGCGGGCGCTGCTTTCGTCCGTGACATCGAGCCAGACAACCTCCCCCCTTACCAGAAGGGAGAATTTGCATCCGTAGATCTTAACAAAGTTGGTGGATTGAAGGAGAAGGAGTGGGCTTAGAGAATTATATGTAAAACATGTGGCGCTCTTACCTTTTTTCTTTCTTTCTTTTGTCATACTAAACTTTATAGACCTGCATGCCCAATACAAAACTCGATATCACTGATGCGCCATAATTATCCTTTGATGTCTTGGGATTTTTGGGCTTAACGGGGCTTTCTACTTTATTCTTCAAATCTATATACCATTTTTTACCCTTTCGCCTTCACTTGAAGCATTTTCTAAAAGCGGAAGTTATATTGGCGTTCATAGACTCTGGTTGCTAAGATACCCATATATTATTAACTAGCAGAAGACTGATTGGCTTCTGACAAGAAACCGGTATCGCTTGCTCTTCACTTTACCTTGCAAGAACTTTTTTTGTCTCAAGGTAGCTGTAGATATTTTTTTTCATTTCATCTTCAAACCATTTTCTTTGTTTTTTCTTTATTTTGTTCCTCTTCTCTTCTTTCATTTGTTAAATCTTTCGGGGATTTTAGACTATAGGGCTTTTTAATTTCCTTACAAATGTAAAATACGCAAAGCGGTAATAATATTACCCAGATGGACGAAAAAAACGAGAAAGAGTTTTTAATGATGATTACTTCGAAATCGAGGCATTTCAACCGAGATAGACCAGTGCAGTTCGTCCCCCTGAAAAAACAAACAGCAGCACCGTTGTTCATTCTTGCCAGGGCCATCCCCCTGTCCACATGTTTCCAACATTCTTTTCTCCGTGTGAATTCTTCGGTGCCTGGAAACACACGGACGTCAAAATTATGAATTGTTTTACCCCAAATTGAAGAAATTGGCCAACATACCGAAGATCTGTAGCGATCTGGGATCGAAAGCGCTGTCCATGATGCGTTCTCTCGATCGCAGCCATCAAGCCTTCAGGTTTGCTTAAAACGAGCGCGAGAGGGCCGGCACCGGATTTACGCACCCTTGAATTGTCACACCCGCCCGGCGTACATCTCATTAAATCAGACATGGTTTCATTTCATGCAATCAGCTCACGCATCACCTTTCGGGGGTTTTTGTATCACAGATATGTCTGTGACAGTTTTCCCCATTCGAGGTTTTACCGTTAAGGCGAGGAAATGCTTATTCCGCATTTTTCATTTCGGATGCGTAGAGCCGCAACGGGAGGGAAGGCCCTAGAAACTGATTAAGTATCTCCTGCCATCGCATAAGCGATTAAAATAAAAATTTTCAAAAGCAAAAAAGTGCATACTAATATAACATTCTCAGCCACTAAGGGACATGGGAATCCTATAGATCTATAACCATTCTGCGTCAATGAGAAAGGATATACAATATTCAAATATTACTAATGAAAAAATATTCTGCAATTTAATATACTCCTAACATGCTAACAGTTATATGCGAAGTTTCGTCATCAGCATTGGGAAAACTCGGTGGCAATGTATCACCCAGCATATCCCTATGTGTACATTTCAGCCATCCAACCATTTCCATGGAACTATGCGCACAGCCATTTTGACCCCAGTTTACTTCCATTTGTTTTTCGATGGCATTTGTTTTTCAACGGACTTGGGGGCATAAGATTGTGTTTTGCGAAAAGTATATGTTATATGGCGTAGTTATACGCCAGTGGTAATTCCTGAGATCAAGAGTCAGTTCCGGGACTTCACGAATATATCTTTACACCGCCCTAATAATTTCGAGAAACGCGAGTTTCTAATTTTACGATGAACCTCGTACAGTTAAATCGAGGCCCTGATACTTGGTCTGAGCCTTGCTAGGGGGCTCTCGGAATAATATATCTGGAAGCCGCGAGTCTATGCGTGCGTTAGTACATTAAGCAGTGCAAGTAAATGTTGTCAACTACAACATAATATTGAGCTCTATGTAAAGGACTGCTCTGATGCCTTCCTCTTCTATAGCTGTGAAACTTAAGCTGGTAGCTACCTTATCGATTGGGAATATGGCACCCGTTCTATAAATACTCTGTCTTAGAGACACGATGCTCTAGTTTCGTTTTGGACGGCAGTCGAAAGGAGCGGGTGTCCAGTACTGCATTGCCACAGCGGTTGCGTGTTGTTCTGTTACATTTTGGCTCCGCCAATCTCGAATCGGCTTGCCGAAACATGACCCCTTGGCAAGCCTCGTAACGAATCTAAACACGAATCTTCAAGCGATAAACACAAAGAAAACATGGCCCTCGAAATATGAAGATTGACGACCGCGGAAGACGCGACATATGTGAGCAACGCTGAACTTGGACAACCCGTATGTATCCTTCTAATCCAGTGTCAAAATGTCTGATTGGCATTAATTCAATGGGGCGGATGGGTAACCCACTCGATTTAGTCGTCAAAGGGAAGGAAAACATCCATATGGAACCGGGGCTACCGTATAAACCACAGTTTCCAGCAATCACATACACTCAAACGAGAAAGTAGGCCATTAGAGGTACATACTCCACCGGATACCGAAACAAACATGGGGGACGTGGACGACATATTTGCACAGGTGCCACGGCGGACAGCTGCAAAATTCTCGAAACATGGGCCAGGAGACCTGGAAGAACTTGCAAAAGCGAGAGCCGCTCAGAAGGAAGATGCCGAAGACAGGATTATGGCCGCCCAAAAGGCGAAAGCGTTGATGGATCAGAAGACGCGAGAATTCAAGATCTCGCATGGTCTTGTCGTGGCGTTTTTCTTGTGGATAGCGTATACACAGGCTGTCGGGATATACTTGTTCACAAGAGGGTTTCTGCTAACCAGGCTGGTTTTGGAAAACAAATCGGAGTGTGATGTATCCCCTTTGGCCACGGCATCATATCAGAGAGAGCCTGGAGGTGGCTGTTGGCACCCGAAGACGTTCGACAAGGCAGTTATTATCATCATCGATGCTTTACGATATGACTTCACGGTTCCGCAAGTGGACTCGAATGGCGTGGCATCCACAGAGCACTACCACAATAATTTCAAAACCCCTTACGAAATCGCTGTCAAAAACCCAGAAAACGCCATTCTATTACCATTTATTGCGGATCCGCCTACTACTACCCTGCAACGGCTCAAGGGATTAACAACAGGAACGCTGCCGACATTTATGGATGCAGGATCGAACTTTGCAGGAACAGCGATTGATGAGGATAACTTGATCGATCAACTTAATCGTACTGGAAAGAAAGTTGCATTCATGGGCGACGATACATGGACGGCATTATTTCCAGGCTACTTCGATCTCGAATATCCCTACGAGTCGCTAAATGTGTGGGATCTGCACACTGTGGATGAGGGTGTTCTAACACACATGTTCCCACTGTTGCATCCAAGTAACGCCTCAGCTTGGGATGTGATGATTGGTCATTTCTTGGGAGTAGACCATGCCGGTCATAGGTACGGCCCTGACCATCCGGCCATGGCAGCGAAGCAAAAGCAGATGGATATCTTTGTACAGGATCTTGTCAAGGCTGTGGACGACGACACTCTGGTTGTTGTAATGGGTGATCACGGCATGGATCCCAAAGGCGACCATGGTGGAGAGTCTCAACTGGAGCTGGAAGCTGCTTTATGGATGTATTCAAGGAAGGGGATTTTCGGCAGGCTACCCGGCTCCGAACTCCCGCCGAAGAGTGCGCAAGAGAGATCAATCGCCCAGATTGATCTAGTACCGACGTTATCTTTATTATTGGGTCTCCCGATACCTTATAATAACCTGGGAGGTCCGATATTGGAAGCATTCATTGGAAATAAGGGAGATCGGTGGGACAACCTCGCTGAGGCTGCAAGGTTAACAAGCTCTCAGATAGAGAGATACCAGAAAAGCTATGCTGCAGCTCAGAATGAAGATCCTAGCGCTGAGACAAGAACAACAGTCTTATGGCGAGACGCCGAAAACAGATTCAAAGACGGATCCAAACCCACCACTGAGGACGACTGGGTATCTGCATATGACAACTTTCTCAACCATCAGCAAATTACTCTAGGAGTTTGTAAAGATATGTGGGCACGTTTTGATCTTGTTAGCATGGCGCTCGGCATCATAGTCCTACTTGGGAGTGTTCTATCGGTCCTTGTCTTCGCGAGAGGAATTAATGGCGATCTGAAGCCACTAGTTGGTTGGCTCGCCAGCAGATGCGGTGCTGGAACGGTGGTCGGTGCTGCTTTTGGATACGGTTTCCATGTAATTGAAATTTCAAGCCTGAGTCTAACTCGACTTGTACTTTTTGGATCGAGTGCTGGCGGCATTTTTGCATTTTTCCTCAGCATGGGAACCATCCGTCTACGGCTGCAGCACGCCTTACCAACATCCATTTTCAGTCTGATGGCCTTCTTGTTTACAGTACTGCAAGGGGTGATGTTTGCTGCAAACTCGTTCACAATATGGGAAGACAGAATCTTGACCTTCTTCTTAACGTCATTCGGAGTCGTTGCATTCTGTTATTCTTTCAGACAGGAGGACGTTGCTATGAAAACGATAGGTGCGACACAGTCAATCATCTTCATGGTTCTCACCAGAATTGCTTCATTCTCGCGATTATGTCGTGAGGAACAAATGCCATACTGCGAATCTACCTACTACGCCTCTGCAACCTCCTCCGTGTCATCGCCTTTTAGCTTGTTGCTCCTCTATTTTATCGCGATAGCGTTTCCGCCGATTGTGAAATCATATTATACCGGTACAAAATCCTACGAAGGACCGGCACAGCTTTATATCGGATTCGCGCTACGACTCGGCTTGATGTGCAATGCCATATATTGGACGTTGGATTCAGCGGATAACGGAGAATGGATAAACATCCCGACCTCAGCACTCAAACGTGCAAAGCACACGATAGCACAAGTCGTCCTCGCACTTGCTTTTGTAGGCGGTAATATTGGCTTTGCATGGTCCCAACCGTGTCTCCAAGTAGAGTACGACAATAGTCCCGCTGCAGAAGCAGATACCTCAACCGCCCCGGAAAGACATACCTCCGGAGGCTCAGTATCCTCTCATCAATCGGCACCAACAGGAGCAACTGCTAAATCGCAAGATCCTCCGCAGCCTCGCAGCATGATACTCCTAGGATACGCTAACCTCCACGGCTCCCGCTCCTTCCTCCTCCCGCTAACATGGTACATCGGTCTCGCACTCCTTCAAAAACCACTCGGCGGTGCTTCCATGGCTGCTCTACTCTGGCAAATCCTCGCGCTCTTAGAGATAATCGACTCCAACGGCCTCTCTGACTCCCCAATCGGACCCGTCATCCTCGCCATGCTAGGTTCGAGATACTACTTTTCCACAGGGCACCAAGCAACACTGAGCTCAATCCAGTGGGAATCAGTATTCATCCCAACCGACACGATCAGGCAACCGTGGGCGGGTCTGATATTCGCAGGAAACCAATTCGGACCACAAATCCTCGCTACTATCGCCGTACCCACCCTCGCGCTGTGGAAACAACCGGTGAAGGAGGCTGGATTGCTAGGCAAAGTGGCGAGGGTTTGTGCGACATATGTGCTCTACCATGCTACTATCGCTACCTGTACGGTTTTATGGGCGGGGCATCTACGCAGGCATTTGATGCTGTATCGAGTGTTTTCGCCTCGGTTCATGTTGGGTGCGCTGGTGTTGTTGATTGCGGATGCTTTGACGGTTTTCGTTGGGGTCATGAGTGTTCGATGGAACTTTTTGAGTGTCGGTGAGTTGTTCGGGTTTGTGTGAGGTCTGCAGTGGGGTTTGGAAAATATTTTGACTGGTTACTGTAGATATTGTTGATTCTATTTTACGAGGAGGTGGTGTTGTGTAAAAACTTTTTGCAAATAGGCATGCGTGAATTCTGGCTTCATTATGAGTTGATGGGCTGTAACATTTATTAGTCTCGAGAGCAAGTACTTAGAAGTTGAAAACGTGTAGGCATGATAATAAGAATCATATTATATCGATTTTGTTACACTTTAGTATCTAAATATCTAAAGTCTAAATAACTTTGCAGAAAATAAATCTTCATCATTACATGAGTTGCTTCGTTATAGAAAACGCTGAGAATAATGCTGAAATGGGATGAAAACAGGCAGCTATATTTTCTTTAAACGTTACGCTGTGAAGCAAAAAGAGTGTCTAGAAAGAACAGAAGCAAAAAGGTGATTTGAAAACGAGCAAAAGGTATATAGTATAACCCGAAGAATAAACATCATTATAAACAGTAAAAACAGATGATTAGGGAAACAAGATTACCTTTTAATCACGGATACAATAAACGAGCGGCAAGTTTTCAAATTCGCAACGAGAAAGTAGCCAAACCACAACCGACAGTCATGGCGAAGCCTTCATACCCTCTGAATCGAAAACTCATTCAAATATACTTCATCCTTCTGGCAGCGATCAAACTAACAAGCACAAACAGGACAATAACACCGACGATGCCAAAGAACCAGCCAAGGTTGTCTGTATTACGGCCGGGAACCGGGACGTTCATACCAAAGAGACCACAGATGAGGTTCAATGGAACGAGAACGGTTGCGATGACTGTAATCTTCCCGAGGACCTCGTTGGTACGATTGTTACTCTCCATGTGATCGACGGAAAGCTGTGCGAGGTAATTGCTGTGAGACCGTGAGAGCATCTTTTCGAAGTGACTGAGATTGCTCATCATGGTGATGACGTGGTCCTGGATATCACCCAGATAGAGACCAATATCGCTGCGGGGGGTGACAGAGTATTGCTCGTTGCAACGCTTCGCGAAGCCTTTGATGACATCGGCCTTACCGCCAAGAAGACGCATAAGAGTCATGACTTTCTTGCGGCAATCGCCGATTCGCCGAAGCATGACCGAGAAATCGGAGGAGCGAGCAACAAAGACGGCATCTTCTATTGCGTCAGTCTCCTTTTCAATTTCATGGATAACAGGACCGAAGGAATCGGTAATATCATCGCTAAAATGATGATTAGCAAATACTCCATTAAAGCGAATAGGAAACAATTAAAATAACTTACATCATAGCGTAGCAAATCCAATCGGAGGACAAAGCAACGTAGTCTCTCAATTGCCTGATACGCTTCCTAACGTTGGCAGCGTGGGGGTAGGGAGAGAAGTGGAAGGTTAGGACACCTCCACGGAAAACAACCAAATAAATATTGGTTGGCTCGAGAAAGTCTTCGCTCTCTTCGTCTTGGACGAAGG
Organism: Orbilia ellipsospora; assembly: GCA_036971675.1. Taxonomy (NCBI): domain Eukaryota; kingdom Fungi; phylum Ascomycota; class Orbiliomycetes; order Orbiliales; family Orbiliaceae; genus Orbilia; species Orbilia ellipsospora. The sequence goes on from JAVHJO010000003.1 coordinate 1,215,863, forward strand.
AACGGAAGGAGACAAAGTAATAGCTGCGGAACAGCTCGACTTTCTCACGAGTCTCTTGGACTCTAATGTCTTCGTAAGTCAAAGGGTGAAGAGAAAATGCTCGCCAAATCATCTTCATTTCAGCCTCGGTGGGGCTCTCAACATCGAGCCACCAGACATTATCTTCTCCTCCAAAGAGGCCTTCAAAGGTTTCTCCATCTCCTATCAGAGAGGGGAAATTTGCAGCATGGACGGTACCTTCAAGTTCTGAACTAAAGAAGCTGAAGCGGTCTGGTTGCTGGGGAGCACGGCCACGTCGCTTGGGTGGAACGCCATCTGCCTCCTTTTCGTTAAAGCTGTCGCTCTCATCATCATCGTCGTCTTCGATAGCGCACTCATCTTCTGGAGGAGATCGCTTGAATTTGAAAGGTATTGTTTGTCTAGAATAAGTATTCTGGACAGATGCAGTGCTCATCTTCCGGCGACGTTGACAAGAACGATTCCTAATCTGGCTCTGTTGGGTGATAAAATCTTCCATTTCATCAAAGTCGATCTTCCATCTCTGGAGATCATCTGGCATGGGAAAACAGACATCGTCCTCGACCTTTTCAGGAGTTTCATCATCCCCAGAGTTGGTAGCATGCAGATTCTCGAAGCTAAGGTTTCGACGAGATCCCGATCGTCGGAGTGAGCCTAATTCCGAAGGAGCGTGTGTGCTGCTGATTGTGCCAGAGCGGTCTCTACGACGGGCAGCTGCGAAAGCGTCAATTGAATTAGGTGGGGAAGGCGAACGAGACCTGCTCTCCTCTTCCACAAAGATCGGTTGGGGATTCTGCAATCGACGGGCGATGCTCTCTCCTCGTGGACGGGCCTTGTTACTGGCTGAAGGCTCGAAATCGTAACGGGTCGGGGAGAGATGGTCATCGTCCGAAGAATCTTCCATGACGACATTGCCAACAATGATATCGTCGGATGATTGAGAGTTCCTTCGAACCGCTTCATCCAAATGATATTCAAACTGAGCGGTGAATTCTTGCTCGGCAGCCTCTGGAGTGAAGCTCGGTCTCCTATTTGGAGGGGATTGCAATGTATTGTGCCGAGGAAGTGATTGCGGTTGAAAGCGGTGATCGTGAAGGTTTTCCTCTTGGAAGTTGCGAGGCTGGGCCTCAGATTGGTTGTTTCCTTGATCAGTCATTTTGATGCCTGTCGTGCGGTTATTAATTGACGTTCGAATAACAGGCACTGATCTTTAGAATTTAATGGCTTTTATTATATTATTTCTTAGACGGTGGACCTGGCGGGCTAATCTTGCAAGATATGGTGTTAGACTGGATTAGGTGAGTATATAGACCGCTTTGAGGATACTAACAACTAACAATCCAGTGTTTATACGGCCCCTAATTGGCCTCTAGAGTAGTGAGCCAGCTGGGCAGGCTGCTCACCTCGCACGGGTTGTCAATTCGAATGATTTGTTTTGAGGGATTGAGTCCCTCAAGAACGACGACTTGGCGAAGACGATTCAAGGGAACGTGAACCGGGGCGAGAAGAGCCAATTTATCCCATCGAGACGGTGAGGGAAGAACGAGTTACGGGAAGTGATGTAGTATCTGGTACGGTGGGTTGGAAATCGAGACAGAGGTGAGAAGGGTGTCACAGTCGGTCGAATTATGGGGGTTGCTTGACGTCTCCGCAGACCATAAGTCGCGGTCCGAGGAGAGGGAAGGTGTGAGTGAACTTGAAAGCTGTGAGAACCGCCAACTTGGTAACCACGACGTTTGGCAACGCCGCCTTGAGATATTAATCGGAGTGAGTGTTATATGCAGCGACCCGCCCCCCGATAACCTGATATCCCGCGGCTGTAGTGGAGGAAGGAGAGAAATGCCCAGATGGCTGCAGGTTGATTGGTTGGATTTTATCTAGGAGAGAATAGGAAAAGCGAATGGGAGAATCTATGAAGAGATCCGGTCGGTTTGGTGGTATATAGGACGGAGGGAAACGAGGACAGCGGTGGGAATATGAATGAGCTCGATGTGACGAGGTTGAGATGCCAAGTTTGTTGTTGGTGATACTGAAACTCTTTTGTTGTGATGAGGTTGAAAAATGTTAAAACTGCCTCCTAATAACAACAACCACACTAACGACTCCTCCAAAAAAGACAACCACAAAAGCCCGACGAGAAGATTGGAGAACAATCGATCAACTCTCGCACGAACGATTGTTAATGAAGAGTGCTGTTGGGTATTAGTGTATTAAAGATACAGAGCAGAGTCTGTAAGGAGAAAGGTTCTCGATATGATGTTTTGGGAATGGAACGAAATAACAGCCAGAGGAAACGGGAAGGGAGAAAAAGGATCAAGAGGAGGAATGCGGTTTATTATATCATCCCAATAAATTAGCACTTTTGTGTTAATGGTGTGCTGCAGGAAGGCGAAAAAAGGAAGAGTTTTTTTTTTCTGGACGGAGTATAAAATCTAGGCAAAGGCTGGGCAGGAAAAGAAATGCTGGATGGGTCAGCCAGTCAGTCAGTCCTGAACCAGGCCATGGCTCCAGGCGGGAGGGTGGCCAATAGCACGCCCGTTGATTCGTTCGCATCGACCTCCTCCTCGTCGCTTTCGGCCGCATAGCGTAGTTGCAGACGCCGCATTGCAACTGCATCTCGACCCTCTTTACATCTCCCTCTATCGCTGCTTCATTTGTTTCTTCTACGTCTATGGGATATTGCTCTGCATGTACCGTCTAGTGGTGGCTCCTCACCGTTCCGGAGTGTTTCTACGCATTGGGATTCCAATGACAAGTGTTTGATATGATATTCTTCAATCCACTTTGATATCACATCCCAAATACCCTGAGCATTATAATGCATTCACAACAGACTTGAAGAGCTATCGCCAAAGCAAGCTCTCCGCACGGACTGTGCTACTAAACGTCTGCTTACAAGACGGACAATGAGCGAACCTATCTTGGGGTGGGTCTCAGTTCGCTGGCCAGCCGTGATAACCTGATACCGATATCAGAGCAAACCATCCTAAAAATCCCTCGCCTTTTTAGCAATGACTTATCACTCAACTATGTCTCTTTCGATGGGTTCTGTCACAGACACATTCATCTGCCCAGTGAGAGGCTTGCCTTTGTCATGTCCTGGCTTCTTCTCGCGTAATACTGTTATCAGCTTCCAAAAGCGCTCCTTGCATCTGGCCCACCGGCAGAAGGTCTCGCAAAAATTTCCTGCTCTTCTGCTCAAATCCAAGCGCTCCTCCCTAACTGGCTGGACCCATTTTGACGCTGAAAGCAATCTTTTCGCTCAGCTCCGCACCGCACTTTTCATTTTGCGGTGGGCTCCATCACACCAATTGATAATGCCCTTATTAATAAATTCTGAGAGTCAAAAGGAAATAATTCTCAATACAATTTTGAGCATGTGGCCAGACCTATGACGAAATGTGATATTCCAGCCCTTTAAACCCTCGTTGATTTGGAGAGTCCCTCCTACCCCGATGAATCGGCTGATTGGCTAAGTAGGCAAAAGTGGACCAGCGGGAAAAAAAAGCTTTCGGTCACAAAAGCTTTTATATTTTATTTTTATTTTTGTTCCCTGTTCAAGGACTAGGCAGGTTCAGTGCGGGCTGGTTGACAAGTCCTTGCTCGGCCGGTGGCCAAGCGTACCTGGTTATGCATGCCAAGCGAGGGTTCGAGATGCTTGGTCCGGAGAAATGATTCGACGATGATTCGATGATTCCATTTTTCTCGACTCTCTAAATGTAACTCTAAGTGCTAGAGCGAATATATCTAATATCTATTGTACATATCTACAGAGCTGAACGCGATACCCCCGGCTCAGTGTTACGCCGCGGAACCGGATACTCGCTTTCTTGCCAGCAGGAACCCTGTCCTCCTGCACCGATACTAACGAGAGATCTCGCTAGACGGAGTTCAAAATATTCCTTTCCCTATATTTTGTGATTGAGGACATGGTTACTCTGTCAACACTATCTCATGTGTCGGCGCCTCATAACTCGACCATCTCAGGTTAGTATAGATCTCAGCCACGTCATTACAGTCCTCGAGTTTCTCTACAAAGCTCCTAAAGCCTTCCCCCTCCTCGCTGTCATCCTCGACTTGAACATGGTCCGAGGGGTAATACTTTAGACCCGTCTTCGTAATCGACCACCCTTCAGGTAATGCCTTTTGCATATCTTCGACAATCTGTAGCGGCGAATCAGTCTGTTCAACCCTAGCTTCCCATGTCGAAACCTCTCCGGGAATCAGGCCCACGTATTCAATTGGCAGGGTCAAGACGGGGTCCTCGAGGACTGCTATCTGGCTTTCCGGTGACAAATCTTCTGGACCCGTTAAATGCATGAACGGGTGTTTATTGAATAAGAATTGCACTGGGGTTGTTTTACCCCCCGCTTTGTTGATAATTAATCTAACATCTTGAAGGGTCCTTTTCTCGAGAAAACCCGGTTAGGGAGGATTGCGTGGCATGATTGTAGAGTCGCATACCTGTTTTTATTGTCCGTCATGCACTCACTAGGGTCATTCGGTCAGCCGCACAGAACTATTTTTCAGTTGATGGTGAATATTCCAAACTTACATGATAAAAGAGACTCCATGCATTGTCATTCCATCTATCAGGAGAGTCTCCAGAGGCTTTCCCGTTATCGATAAACCCTGTCCACGCTTGACAGCATTTTCTATACTCGTCCCACTCATACCAGCTATTTATCCCATAGCGTTAGAATATCTATCTTTAGTAAATCGATTTCTTTCACTCATGGATGGATCTCTCACACATTTTTTGGCAGCAGTGAACAATAGTTGTAGTCGAGTATTGGTCTTCGGATCGGGCCCGTAACCTATTTATATATCAAAATTTCGCTCGAGTCCGGTGCCCTGCAAGGAAAGGCTATCTAGATAACATACGTTTCGTATATTCTATAATTTGATCCGTAATTTTGGAAAATACGCCTGACCTTTGGGCATCCTTCTTGCCTTTATCATGACGAATCTTGCTCCATTTGTTATGGCCTATTCCCGATGAATGTAAATTCGTTAATCACCGCTATTTCTTTAGCTATCATATAGCTGGTACCTGCCTTCACTGACCCGATTGCCATTGAGCGGAGACACAGAATGATCTAATCGCATGGAGAGTTGTCGCTTGTTGTCTATAGAGCACATACTTCGCGGTACTCCGAAGAGTGCTGGTGGTGTAAAACTCGGTGGTAGAACAGGTTAGAGATATCTGCCTTAAGTGGCTAACCAGTCGCCGTGTTGACATCCTTTCCTAGCCAGTGTAATATTCGTTCCCGTGGTCATATATATGAAGGATGAATCGAATGCCGTGTGGAATCTGATATCTCGAGAGCGTTGAAGTTTGGATTTTATAACGCCAAGCTTGCCGCAAACCACACAACGCAGAGACAGCTAACCGGATAGCTGCATCCAGAGCTAGCTTCTCTGACTTGCACTTTGTCGACCTCCTCTCGCCTTTTCGTAGCTACCCCCTTCCACCTTACAATCAATTACCCACCGTTATTACCCCCGTCCGGCCCGGCGTTCGATTGCTCGCGGTTATAGCCGTTAGAGCCGAAGTTTCCAGCGTAAATTAGGTGGCTGTTCGTGTTAACGCTCCCGAGCATCGGTTTAACGCGACTGCTGACAAGTGCTCGTGGCAGACACGCGGGAGGTAGATAGCGATATACCGACAGACAGCATTAAAGAGATAACGAGACCAATAACAACCTCCAACCATGGCCACAAACGGCGGACAAGACAGCGCCCCAGATACCGAAACATACCGGCCGCTACAGTCATCCCTTGCCTCACTCGACCTCAACAAGCTCCAATCCCTACCGAACGAGCATAAGGAGCTGTACCTCCTATCTTACCTCGCAGACCTGAAAAGGCTCGTACTGTCATTTGACAAAGATGGAGCAACATCACACCAGTTCTTCATCAAGAAGGAAATATTCAAGATCCTGAACTTGGGTGCGCCGGCACCGGCAAAGGTTACCCGAGATATCACTGGCGTATGCCTGGCGGAAACTTTTGGCCGCGGAGATCGCAAACTGTTGTTTGAGAGTATCAATGAGTTGAATTCGATGATTTCCGGGGGCAGCAAGACGGATAAAGATATCAAACCTCGACAGTGGGTTTCTATCCATTAATACTCTAGTGGTTGACTTAAGACTAACGGGCTATTTCATTGATGTAGTGCAGCGGTTCATTGTTTAGGGGAGGTGTTTCGAACTGCAGGTGATAGCGTAAGTTTCTTGGAGTGGCTTCTTTTTGAATGGACGCCATTCAAACCAGTCATGGGTTTTTGACCGGTATCTCACATAGACTTTTGGTGACAGGCATTGTCACTCTCGTCACTTTCCTGTAGCAATCTGTTAAAGCAATATAAGGCAGCGCAAAATGTAAGTCATTGAGCAAGCACCAATTGATAACTGGTTTATCCAGGTTGCTAATGCTACTCTTCGATTTCAGCATGCGGGACTTAGAGCGGCATGCTTTACGGCTCTCTCGAAGATTGTTAAAATGCTTGGATCCTCGATGGATGAAGCGATCGCTCGAGATGTTTGGAGGTCGGCTCGAAGCGCAATATCTTCCGAAAAGTCAAATATTGTCTTATCGAGCGCTCTAAAGGTTAGTCGCCTTGGCATCTCCTTTGTCTGTTGAGACTAAATTTGCTAATATTGCATCCGCTCTAGTGTGTTGAACACTGCGCCAAAGAAACAGGGTATTTTGACAGTTCTAGTGACTTAGAAAATGTTAAAACGGCTGTTATCAAAGCCGCTGAAACCTCAAGCACCTCCACCCGTCGAGCTGCAGCTTCTTGCTTGGCTGCAGCCTTAGTTCGAGCTTTCCAAGCAGTTGATGACATACCAAAGAGTCCAAGAAAGCCTAACAAGAAGCTTCAGAGGACGTCCACCATGCCCCAGGATGAAGAAGAGATCGAACGTCCCGAAACCCCCTCTTCTTATCTTGGAGTTAAGAAATCTCACAAGTTGAAGCTTAGTATGGAAGATATGCTCCGACATTTATCCACAATTTACGTTAAGCCTACCTCGAACTCAAGGATTAGAACAACCATCGCCCAAGCCTACGAAGATATCTTCCTCAGATTGGGTTCACCGGTTGTAGAGGCGAACTACGGTCGAATAGCCAACCACTTTTTTACCGAAATACTCTCGCACGCCGGTTTGGTCTTGAATAGATTTAGGTTGCTAGCAGCAAAGAAGCATATAAGGTTGCTACTAGAGAATGTAATTGGAGAGCAACTGTTGGGCGAAAGTGGGCAGTTAGCTGCAACGAGATATCTATGTAACGACGTACTCAAAAATTACCCTCAAGTTATCAAGGAACGACCTGAACCGACAAAATATGCCCTTGCGGCCGCTCTCCAGGCCCTGACCTCGCTTATTCGAATACTGGAATCGACCGTCTCAAGCCTTCAGGATATTATACGGGAAGGTTTGCTTCAAACTTTACAACATCCTAGTTATACAGTTCAAGTTAGCGCATCATGGTGTCTTCGGTCGTTTGTGACAACTGTTCCTTCCCAGCTGCTCCCGATCATCACCATATGCATGAATAATGTGAACAGAGAACTAGGGCTTCTTGCTTCGAAACGGGCTACCGGAGAGTCATTCAGAAAAAGCATTAGTTTTGCCAATGCAATGGCCGCTATTGTTAGCACGACTCCTCTCCAGCCACTCTACGGATCAATTGATGTCACCTCCAGAATCTTAAACTTGGCGACGTCTCTGTTGAAGAGCAGTGGAGACTCGGATCTAAGAACGTCAAGCACCCAGATTCAAGTGGCCTGGATTCTAATCGGCGGTCTCATGTCCCTCGGGCCGAATTTCGTAAAAATACACCTGTCACAACTTTTGCTCTTGTGGAAGAATGCTCTGCCGAAACCACTTGCGAAGGATTCTCTCCTTGATAGAAGTCTTCTAGAACTTAGCTTCTTAGCTCATGTTAGAGAATGCGCACTCGGGTCCATCCTCTGCTTCCTGCAATTCAACGCGAGACTTGTCACCACAGATGTTGGGAAACGGATAGCTGCAATGTTACAAAACTCTTCCAGCTTTTTGAATACGCTTCCTGAAAGGAAACAAACCGACGATATCTCTCAAAAGTTGACCCCATCTTTGAATCTTCTTGATTTGGATCTTATGGTTCGTCGACGCATTTTCCAATGCTATATTCGACTCGTCAAGGTGGCACAAGGTGAAGCTCTCCAAGGTAATCTCATGACCGTTGCTGTTAGCTTTTTCGCGGACCCAGAGAAGTATACTCCAAGTAGCTTGAGTACTCTCATCCAGAATGCCAGTGGTGCATTTGATGGATTGTGGGATGTGTCGGATGGTTACGCCTTTGGAGTTTGCAGTCTAATACACGGGCTCGATGTGGATAGCTATGCTTGGGAGACTCTTGGGAAGAACTCGAGCGAAGGTACTGGTTACAAGCATTGGACGTCTAGAGACTCAGTATCATCACAACTCGATAGGATGGTAAGCTAAATGTTCGATATGCGACTAGATTATATTTTCGCTAACAAATCATGCAGCTTAATGAACCAGTTCTCGGTGGTCTGGAGCATGATTCCGTGTGCCTTTACACCGTGCCGTTAGGAGACCTACCTAACCCTGCCCCTCCGGCTACTGAAGTCGTGAATTCTGCTATTGACCTCTTCATACTCCTTCTCCCTTTCCAGCCACCTAAGGTCCAGGAAAGTATTTTGGAGCAAACTACAAATTTCCTGGCCTCGGGTAGTTTAGCTCGAGATCCTGGTCGTAAGGCTGCTATCACCGTCAACATTGCTGTTGCCCTCCTCGGTCTTCTAAAACTCGTTCAGATGGAAAACCAACAAGCACAGATCAGCTTCCGCCAATCGAACGTCCTCAAGATCATTCAAGATTTGCTCAATAAATTCTTGATCGACCCTGATCCATTTGTGCGAAATGTCGCGGCGGAAGCGATAGGAAGACTTTGCAACATTGGTGGAAACGTCTTCACAGGTACCCAGATCAAACACCTAATCGATACTGTTGTCGCAAATCGAGATCCGAGCGCCCGTGCAGGATGCGCGGTTGCGCTCGGTTGCATTCAAACACACGTAGGTGGAATGGCGGCGAATCTACATTTAAAAACAGTGCTAGGGATCCTCATGTCACTGGCGAACGACCCACATCCCATCGTGCATTTCTGGTCTTTGGATGGCATGGCGAGGACTATTGACGCCGCGGGCCTTACGTTTTCCGGGTATGTTGGTGGGACCCTCGGGATGATCGCTCAGGTTTACATTTCGGATACTCACAACGAGGAGGTTGCGACTATCGTGACAGGAAATATAGAGGATGAGCTGTACACTACGGCGGTGCTGGCGAGATGTTGTGATTCGTTGGTTGGGGTGCTCGGCCCGGATCTGATGGAGCTCACGAAACCTAGAGAGCTCATGCTAACCCTGCTCGGCCAATTCTACTCTGACCCAAGCGTGACCGTGAAGATTGGTGCGTTGAGGGCTTATGAACAGTTCGCGATATATGCATCTTCAGCTATCGATTTGAAGGAATATACCGCTAGATTACAGAGTCTTCTACAAGGCTCTGATCTAGAGCTTCAGGAAGTCGCAGTTAATGGATTGTACCAGCTGATGAAATCTGATGCACAGAGGATTGTAGAGATTGCAGACACTGGCCTGACAGAGCGATTATGGGAGTTGATTGATGACCGTCCGCACTACGAACAAGTAAAGAGCTTGTTCAAGAACTGGGTGGCGCAGCTGACAACCGCTACAGCTGGCGATTGGGTCATGAGGTGTCAGACCGTAATGGCCACCATGAGAAGTAGAGCAGCGATGGATGTCGAAGCTCAGAAAGCACAGGGCAGTGGTGGGATAGATTTGAATGACGAGGAGGTCGCTGGTTTTGCTGCCTCTGTGCAGCATGATGACTCGAATGGGGCAAATGCTCCTGGTACGGGACAAGAGCTGCTGAGATGGCAAGTTCGGACTTTTGCAGTTGAGTGCTTGCTTGATATTCTTGCGATCCTCGGGAAGCAGGGTGAGGTCGGAATCGCTACTCTACTCAGGTATATTGCGGATATCATCAAAATGGCATTCACTGCTAGTACTGCAAATGTGATCGCACTTCGGATTGTGGGTCTGAAGGTTATTAATCAGATTTTGAAGGTGTTCGGACGAACTCCGGATCCGGATTTCCCTGAGGCAATGCTGCTAGAACAGTATCAAGCTCAAATAGCATCTGCTCTGACACCTGCATTTGCCGTTGACTCGAGTCCAGAGCTAGCATCTGAAGCGTTGAATGTTTGTGCGGCTTTCATTTCGACCGGAATCGTGAAGGATGTGGATCGAATGGGCCGTATCCTCAAACTCTTGACGACAACCTTGGAGGCTTTTTCGAACGATACTGAAAATGCATCAATTGGCGATCTCCGGGGACTTTCGTACAACGCCCAAGTTATGGTCAAAATGTCACTCCTCTCTGCGTGGGCAGAACTTCAGGTTGCCAGTTTGCACCAGGACTACTTGGTCGACGTCGTAAAACCACATATAGTTGTTTTGGCGCCACTTTGGCTCGCATCACTCCGGGAGTTTGCGAGGTTGAGGTTTGAGCCTGATATTTCTATGAATGCAGGTGGTTCTGGCAGTATCACTGGATCCTTGGATGTCGTATATTCGTCATTGAATAGGGATGTTCTGCTAAAGGTTTGTAATTCCACTGGATCGGCCTATTGGGAGAGAGCAGGCTAACAAATGTTGTAGTTTTACCAAGACTCCTGGCTTGACCTTGTCGATGCGATTGCTAGTCTCATCGAACAGGACAGTGAATTCGTTTTCGATGCACTAGATGGCAAATCTGCATCGGCACCACAAGGCCATATTGATAAACATGGCATAAACTACAGAGATGAACCCGTAGCCTTCTTTTTTGTACTTTTTGGTATTGCCTTTGAGGCTTTGGTAGGACGTCCTGGAGGGTCGGAGATATTAGCCACAAAAGATCAAATCCTGGAGGTCCTCTATGCCCTCAAGAAGATTTTACATCCAGCTGTCTCCGGTCACGCAATCTACCAAGATGCGATATTTACAGAGACAATTGACTTGTTAGACCGTCTCGTTTTAACAGAAGGTCTTCCGATTCAACTCGCCGTTGTTGATATTGCTAGAGGGCTTTGCATCTCCCATCCGTCAGCTAGACAAAATAATAATGCGAAAGGTGAAAGTTTATCTGATGATATCAATCAGATGTTCGAGCTGACAAGGCTGGCGACATTGGTTATCGCTAATCAACTTCCAAATCTCGTCGACACATCGAAGATTGGTAAGACAATGAATTCTCTACCAGTATTCTGAATTTTAAAACGCTAACACGATTGGGTTACAGTCCGCGGGCCATTATCAGACGAGGCTGTCAATGTCGTCAGAGCATCTCTCGATGCCTTGGTAGACACCGCTGAGGTATTCCCCGCAGTCATCAAAATGGACTTGTATGCTTGCATTCTCCATATATTCTCTAGTAAGTTCTTTCCCCAACCTACCTAGAGTCAAACAGAGAATTTGGAAATTCTGACGCCTGGCCGCCTATATAGCCGTCTTTGCAACCGGTGCCTGTCAAATTGCCGTTGTACCCAAAGCCCTCCCAATTTTCAAACGCTTCATCCAGCTCATCACCCGCAAGGGAAGTCTCCCTAATAGTCAAGACGGCCTTGCAACCCAGTTACGGGTAGCGCTCTCTCAACTCGTCACTGTCGCGGAAACAGCTAGCCGTAGAGATACAGAAGCTTCGATGATCTGTGTCCGTAATTGTCTTCTCGCCTTTGTGATCCTCATTCACTCTGGTGTCAACATGATACCCACGAACGATGAGCTACTTTCCAAAGTGTGCGATGCATTTGTAGACGGGTTTAGGGATACGATTACTGTCAAAACGGCAATATCATGTTGTAGATCTATCCTCATGTTCCAGCCGAAGAATAATAGTGATATGGAGATGGTTAAAATTTTATTACCAAAGCTGCTGGTATATGTTGGCTCCGATGCCAAAGAAGTAGATGGCAGCAAAGCTGCTATTATGCAGGTTATTGTTGGTTTTGTTGGCGGGCTGGATAATCTACAGAGTAAGTTTCACCACTAGTGCTATAAATCGCAACCCTCGCTAACGATACCGAAGAACAAACACTCTTGCCGCTTTTGATACAAACGCTTCTACGACGACTAGCTCTTAGGACCAAGAGTGATCCGGAGACCGTGGATAGCTTGCAACGAGAAACCGCAGCTAGACTCATGGAATTGATATCGATGAATCAAGTGTTGTTCAAGGAAGTTTTGCTAGGGTTAGGACAGGAGCAGAAACAACTGCTCGAGGATACTTTGAGGGCTGGAGTGAAGGCTGAAGATTCGGGTCCTAAGCAGATGAACGCGGCACCCGCTATCGCTTTGAAGATGAGCTTCTAATTGATTGTGAAGAAGTTCACTTATTCTTGTTTAGACTTTGAGAATTCTCACGTTCATGAACAGTATGAGGAATGATAACGACTAGCTACATATTGTGGTGCATATCATTGCGTGTACATACATCTATTAATCACTTATTTTCATTCAGATATTCGAAAGACAAGAACCCAATATATTATTGACAGTCTCATTCCGAATTACATACATGTAGAACTAGCCGCCCGAACTTTCCTAGAATCTCATGAAACATGAAACCGGTCAAAGTTAAATTTTCCCACGATATACCCTAAATCACTACATCGATCGTCAACGCATTTCGGATACTAGGAAGATGCAACTGTTGAAACCGAATTATGGAAAGCTAGAAGGCAAGGGGCCGTGTTCCACGATAACAGGATAAAAACCCAAAAGAAAGGACGCCAGTCGCCGATGAGCTTCAAAAAGTACAAGAGGGGAAATAGATGTCTATAAAACATCTAAAAACAGAAACAGCAATATAAAAAGAAGAAAATATTAAGTAGGGGAAACACCAGGAAGAGGCATCGTTACAGGTTTTGTTGGAAAAAATATCTACAATCCCCCAAAGCGATGACTGAAGGAAAGGAATGACATGAAATTCGCTCTACTAACCGCTAACTGGGCTCCCAAGGGCGGATGAAAAGTACATAGAACAAAAAGGTAAGGGAAAGCAAAAGAGAATGAAAGAAACGAAAAGGTAAAAAACAATATTTACGAGAAAAAGAAAATTGGAAAGGTGCAGTATTACAAAAGATTATGGTCCGTAAAACATTTTCAAGCTTCTTCTGGAGGCGGTGAGACTATTGTTGTAGGAGTAGGCATCTTTTCCTTGTCCACGACCTTCTCTTCAGGTGTTCCCTCCTCCGCTGCCATAGCTCTCATACCCTGCAACATTGATCGTGCGTCCATTGTGCCTGAGGGAGATGTCGTGCCGCTTCCACCATCTGGATCACCAGCACCACTCTTTGTAGCTCTTGCTCTACGCTCTCTTCTTGACCGCCTATCAGTCTCCGCGGCGCTGCCACGCCTGATCCGGTCTCGGGCTGGTTCTCCGTCGGCATCCACATCACTGGACACGGCAGCATCGGGTCGTAGGGCACGCAACATTGCTGCGGCCTTTGCACCGGCATCTCCATCAGGGGTCCCTGTAGCACTTGGTTCGTCGGACTTTTCCGCAGGTGCATTATTTTTCGTTTCATCAACTGTCGTTAGTGGTGCATTAGGATCTGCCTTCTCGGCTGGTGTGGTAGGTCCTCCGGAGGCTTCATCCCCGTCTGTCGCGCTAAGGAGCGAGTTGTTTGATGCCATCCTTCGAATTCCATTCGTTGAGCGTAGGCGGGCACGTTTGCGTGCTTCCTTCTTATTCTTCGTTTCAGGGGCAGCCGCACGCAATCTTTCTAACAGCGAGTCCATTGCACCACTAGCGGTTGGCGATGGAGGTGGATTTCCATTGAGTTTATCTTTCTTGAGATTAGGGTTAAGTGCATTCTTGCGCTTCTCATAGTCTGCTTTCTTCTTTTCTGCGTCTAAGTTGTTCTTTCGTGCTTGCTATAAATTGTAAAAAACCTCGTCAGAACTTGGTTTAGATTATTTAAGACGGTGAGAGTATAACGTACTTCATATTCCTTGAGGAAATTGACGATCTTCGAGAAGAATGTGGTCCTAGCCTGTTCATCTTTAGGATCTTCACCAAACAGTCGTAGAAGCTTCTCGTAAGTGTCGGCCATATTTTCTAGCTGAATTTTCATAAACCCAGCCTTCTCACGAGCGTCAGGCATAGTTGGAACAACGACACGGAGAACTCGGTCTTCAGGGTGGAACTTCTTAGGTTCACTGAGCAAGCCGGTATCAATCGCTCGTTGAACAATTTCGATTTCTTGGATAAACTTTCTCGAATCGGTTTGGATTTGCTCGATATTAACTATAAAATTTTAGCATCTAGAAAGAGTAGATGGATTCAAACGAGTGGCTCTCACTTCTGGTAACCTTATGGCAAGCAGCAAGATCCTCGATAATCGTATCGAATTGAGGGAAATGCTTCCTCACTGTGTTTTCCACTAAATCCAAGAAAGTTGTTTGATTGCTTGCATCTTTTGTCATGGACAGACGGGCGAGAGATCCTAGCTTGAAACCATTGGTGAATTTGGTCGAAGGGTTCATGTAATTCATCAATTCCAGGATAAGCTGTATGCTATGTTAGAGATGGATCATCTATATGCGGAACGGGTAAACCTTACCTCCAAGATACTCTTAAAATTACCACAGTTCGTTACCGCAGTAGATGCTTCAATCATTTGATCCACTTTCGATACAAGATTGTCGTAGTCGTGCTCAAGATTTCGGACAAGATTTAGAGCCCTCATTCGGACTTTCCAATACCTGCTACAATTGAAGAAGGTTTCCAAGTAAATTTGATCCTCTCTAGTCAGCTCACTTGGATCCATATCGCGATGTGTAGGTTCGACATCCGTTCTCGTCCAATCGTGTGAGTAAGGCGTCATTTGTTTCATAATCAGATCCGGAATTGTGCATAAATCATCAGTTTGGAAAAATTCCATAATCGCATCATCGTTGATAATCTGCTTGTCACACTGCATGATCTTGAGAACCAGATCTTCGGGAGAAGTCTGGTTATGCTTGCTCAGGGCAATTTCTACAGTAGAGTTAGCATACTTTATCTTATATATTCAAATTAAACCACTAAAAACTTACGGATTTTCTTCACGACATCACTTCCAAGAATAGACTTCTTTTCCTTCTTAGCAGACTTTCCTCCGCCTAGAACTTTAGCTTCTTTCAGATAGAAATTTTTCTCGAGAACATCCCAAATGCCCTTCTCACCAAGCTCAACAAAAAGTCCCTCTCTGTCAGACTTTGCTTCAGCCCAGAAAGTATAGTCGATTCCATCAAGTTTTTCAGGATGGATCGGCTTAAGCTTCTTACGAGGACGAGCTACAACAATTTGCGGCGTCGGGGCACCTGGAGGAGGTGGCGCAGGACCCCATTTGCCAGGTGCACCAGGTGGAGGAGGTGGGCCAGGAGGTGGCGGTGGTGCTCCAGGACCCCATTTACCAGGTGCACCAGGTGGTGGAGGAGGGGGGGGAGGCGGCGCTCCAGGACCCCATTTACCAGGTGCACCAGGTGGAGGCGGTGGAGGTGGAGGTGGAGCTGGGCCCCAGTTATTAGGACCTGGTGGACCTGGCGGCGGCGGTGGTGGCGGCGGGGCAGTTGGGCCCCAGGTATTCGGACCTGGTGGCGGTGGAGCTGGTGGTGGAGGAGCTGGGGCCCAAATATTTGTGCTTGGTGGACCCGGAGGTGGTGGAGGTGGCGGCGGCGGGGTCGGGCCCCAGGTATTAGGACCTGGTGGAGGGGGTGGTGGCGGAGGTGGAGGAGCATTGCCCCAAGTATTCGGCTTCCCATCACCTTCCTTCCCATCCGTTTTCTCGTCGACCTTCTCGTCCGGACCGTCGACAGTCGCTTCGCCTTTAGTTTCAGCATTCTTTTTACGACCCCCTATAATAATGGGCTTAGCCACTCCAACGATAGCAGGCGTATCCTTAGGAACATCCGGCATCACAACATCTTCGTCATCAGAGGGACCGTCTTCCACTTGAGCAAGTTCATGAACCTTCTTGCGCCGAATCGCACTCACTCGTCTAATAGGGTTCATTGGGCTGACAGGTGAGTTGCTTTCATCGATGCTGGAGAGTCGTTCTCTAACTTCGCCAGCTTCATGCAAAAGTTTGTCCATACGCTCGCGCACTCGTCTTAGCTCATCACTAGGTTCAAGTTGTAATCCTTCAAGCTTGGCCTTTGTCTTCTCGCGTTCTAGCTGTTGTTCGAGTCTCTCCATAAGAGCCCTTCGATCCAAGATGCCACGCTTTTGAGCAGGATCCATATCGGCTTCGAATTTGGCCGATACTTTCCTTCCTCCACCACCAAAGGCTTCGCCAGGATGAAGACCACTTGCACCATCCGAAATGTTGCGTTTGGCGGCGTTGGCAGTGTCTTGGTCATTGGCCTCTCGAAGCATAAGATAAAGCTCTCTTGTTTCGAGTTCATGTCGCTGCAACTGTTGTGCGTGAGCCTTTCGCAAATCGTCGAGTTCGGATTTAGTACTATCGATCTGCCTCTGCTGAATAGCAATGATCTTTTCTTGGTCTTTTATCTTTTGTTGAAGCTTGGTCACAACTCCCTCAGAACCGAGTTCGAGTTTGCGAGCCATGTCATCACGCTCAGCAATAGCATTTTCGGCAAGTTGACGTTGATCTGAAGCCTCTTCCAAAGCCCTGCGAGCCTCTGAATCGGTGTGCAATTTATCAACTAGAGATTGGACCGAAAAGTTCAGAGAAGATTTAAGATCCATATCTGGGACACGTCGGTCCATGACCACATAAGACAACATGGAATCGATAAGCTGGAACAACTTATTCGTATCTCCTGCCTCACTATCCTTGGCTAGTAGCATGTGCTGCATTGCACTAACGAAGTAGTCATGGGCCTCGCCTTCACCTATACGTGTCAGAATGGCTTCGGTAATCTGAACCGGATCGTTCATATCCTTGGGTTGTGCGATCGCGCTCGCGCTATCGTCGTCCGGTCCCAAATTATCGCCTCGTTGTCCATCCCGTTCAAGGTAATCATCATAATCAACAGCTGCGTCTTCTTCGTACTTTTCGATTTGTTTGTCAATGAGGTCGTAATTGAATCCCCGCATCTTCTTCATAACACGTCCAAGACCGCATCCTTTAAATTGACTTCTGGTATGGATTCTAGCGGCGATGTCATCCGCTCCGCTTGCCAGAACATTGATGAGAAAGAGGGTACTAAGTGCGTATTCCATCAAGAGGTTCTCCATTCCAACACCACCACTTCGCACTTCTTCAGATGCTCCCACCATGCTGCCCATTTTTCCACGGCCGTCGATAGTGACCTCCACTATTCTCATCCATTCGTCGAATCTTCCCATTTCCGCAGGCTTAGACGCCTTGATTTGATCCATAGCTTGCAACACTCGTGTATGTCCATTTGGTTTATCCCAATGACATAAAAATGTCAAAACTTCGGACACCAGTTTTCGTGTCGGTAGTCGCGGAGATATCAAGGAAGCCGTAACTGCTAAGATGCAAGATTGATGTCGAAGAGCGTCATCTGCACCGTACTTGTTATTCATTAAAGATTTCAAGCATTTTACGAGGTCATATTCTTTATCCAAGTCGAATTTCTTATCGTGGTTGATCCTTGAAAGGACTTCTGTTAATGCTACTTGACCCTGCGCTTCTAAAAAGTCTTTAACCCATCTGTTTATTCATTAGTCTTATATTTTGAAAGAGTCACGGAGTCTCTGAAAACTTACAAAAGCGGCTGGGTTCGCAGACTGACAGCCAAACTCTGCAGCTGTTGTGCGGTAATAGGATGCCCTCCTTGGCAGTCGCTATAGAGCTTACGAACATACCACTGGGGGCTTCCTTCATCAACATTGTCCTGCCATCTCAAACCACCAACTCCGGCCGCAACGCCCACCACGCCGGCTGCTGAATGGACCATATCTTTCGCTTTGTCTCTCGCAGCGTCTCTTCGCCGTTCGGCTTCCCATTCGGACAGTCTGTCTTGATAAATTAAAGTCCATTTTTTATCCGCCGGATAAGCTTGCATTTGTCGTTTAGCCTGCTCAGGCAAGTTCTTGAAATCACGTCGGTTCATCAGGTCAAAGAACATTTGCTCGATGACTCTCTCATCTTTGGGTCTTTCTAGATAGAAGGACTTTGAGTTGACAACATCGTGATCCTTGGAGGACTTCGGGTGGTAGGAGTGGGACTTTTGAGCATTAGGGTTCGCGCTGAATGAGAAGTTCGAGCCTGCTGATGGAGCAGGCGGAGGCGGCATCGAGGCGTGAAAGTTATTGAAGTCATAGCTCCCGGGTTTCGGAATGCCCTCCATGCCTGCAAAGATACTATTCCGATAAGAACCTCCTGAGCTATGTATACTAGACAGATCAGTCGAGTGTCTTGGATCCGAGGGTACGGTTGATGAATTGACGGAAGATATCGATGCATTCGGAGAGCCGGAGGTTCGATGACCCTGTTGGAAATGCTGGGTATAAGGGTTGGCGGTGTGTGGTACAGGTGGCATCGGTGAACCAGGTTGTGGTCGTGGTCCACTGGGCAGACTCGTAACTCTCGAGAAAGGTTGCTCGCCGTCTCTCGAAGGGGGTACGGAGCCTCTCCGGTCAGGTTCATTACTCCGTCTAGCGTCTTGTGCGTCGGCATAGCCGTAATTATCGTAGGCTGGTACGGTGGTGATGTTCGAGCTCACCAAAGGTGCATTTGCCGGAGGGCTTGAAGCTCGGGGCATAGTACTCTCTCGCAGGTGAACCCCCGATTTGACGGGAACCGGTGGAGGGGATCCCAAAGCTTGCATGGCAGCCAGCATCTCAGGTGGGAGAGTCTGTCTGACCATGCCAGATGGAGCCCCTACATTTAACGAAGCAGAGGGTGGCTGCTGCGGTGGTTGAGACTGTTTGCCTTTCCGGCCAAACAGCCTCGAGCTGGCCGACATGGCTGTGGATGTATTGAGGCGTGCGTAGCCGTCGAGGCGAAAAGGCGGAGGGGTTTGATGATGATTCAAGACGGTATATGGTTGTTGTTCTGGTTGTCGTTGTCGTTGTCGTTGTTGTTGTGAGGGTGGTTGTTAGGAGAGATATAGAGACGTTTGCCGGAAGTCGTGTGCTTTTAGAGCTCCGTGCCAAATGAAAAGATAACTGGAAAGCGAGTGGCTGCGACAGACGATGAGGCTGACTATAGCAGAGTAGAAGGATAGGTTGAAGATATCAAAAGGGTATTTCGAGGTGGTGTAGAGGCATGTGATGATGATGGGGATGTAGGGTTGAAGTCGGAGAGGTGGAGTTGACGATGGTGCAGATGCTGTGCGAGTTGCGAGGAGCTTCTGCCGCCTGTTGGAATCATTTATGAAACGGGATACGTTATGGCATTAACCACTCCTCTTCTCTCCGCCCCTGGACGCCTGTCACAGATATCCGCTGCAACAGATAACGAAGAACAAGATACAGCTATAGTACGTAGTTTGCAAGGAGGATATATTGTAAGAATAACACCCGATTGGCAGTGGCGCTTTGCTCGAAGCGGGTTTCAATCGAACGGGGTAAAACGAACGAACGAACGACGGGGCTCCGAGGAAGAAATGATATCAAGCCAAGTACAAAAAGTCCAAGGTGCCTGCTGCCGCAAACAAAAGAGAAAACAGGAGAGAGAAACAGACTGTCAGAAGACCGACAAGATTAAAAAGAGAGAGAGAGAGACAGGGAGAGAGGATGGAAAGACTGTAATTAGCTCTGAATTGGGTCAAATCTGCAAGGGATGGATGGGTTTCCCGGTCGAACAAAAAAAAAAAAAAAAAGAGGTATTCAAATCCCACAGTACTACTTAGTAAAGAAAGACTCAAGTAGTACTTAGGAAAGCCTTCCTCTGGAAGATATTTTTCTCTATCACTACTCGTTCCCAGGGGAGAAGGTGTATTCGATATCAGCAGGAAAAAGAGGTTATCCGAATCGAGAATCGCGGCGTCTGGAGACGCACTTTGAACTCCGAGGGTGCTTGTTCTTACCGGGACCGGCTTCCCGTTACTCTCTTCAAGAACAGATACCGTCGCTCGCAGGAAACATTCGTTCCTCTCCCTCTCACGTAATTCCGGTACCTGCTGCTTTATAATCGTTATTATAAAACCCCAAAAAAGAATGAATAAAGTTGAAATAAACCGAATAAAAAGGAAAAAACAGTGAAAGGATCGGCTCGATTTCGAGAAAGGAGAGATCGCAGAGATATATAATAACAGGTTTTTTAAAAAAGGATATATCAATAACATGCGGTGCGATATGGGAAATTTCGGACGAACTCTGTCGTCTCTTCGAGCCGGAACCCCTAGCAGCCTATGGAGAGCAGATACACACACCTGCCCTAATCGCTGCTAAATTGCCCTGACAGGCGTCTCAATCATCTTTCTTGCCTCAGAACCCGTAATTACTCCTCATGCGGCATGTTTATGATTATTTCTGGCTCGCTTTCGAATGTTCTCATTTTGATGACCCTCGGATTGCGACCACCCGACCCCTTGCAAACCTTGTCAATCATCTGCCCATGCGATTTTAGTCGAGATTAAAGTCTTCAAGGGCATGGCGTGCCAGCGATTGGTTCCTGCTTGTTAGGCCGCCCAGTCGCTGCGATTGCCTGCGACTCCTATTGGCGAACCATCTTTCAGAGGAAAGCCACCTGTCGTCGCAAACTTTTTTTTTTCGCTCGGTTTACTTTTATTTTATTTTTCGTGCTTATTCGCGCTGAAATGCGCCTCGCCCCAGAATACCTCAAGTCGATGCGTGAGTGGGAGCCGGTATGTATGCGTATTTGGATCAGAGATCGATCTGCAGGAACGATACATATCTGAAAGCGAGGAATTCGATTGGGGAAAAGGAACCCCCGTTTTTGAGGGGTGGCATGCCGTTCGCATGTCTTGTCTGTCATATTGTCATAGCGGTGCGGAATTTTAAATTTTGGCTCGAGAGCTTAGTTCAGGGTAAGCGACCCCCTGCACATTAGCACCCTCCCTTCCGAAAGCCCAGGCCAGGATGATGGCGATGCCCTTGCGTCTGCAGCCATCGAAGCAGTTCTTGGATGCTATCATAACGTGATGACAACGACACTATCCATAGAAATGCCCATACAGGTACAGGTACCATGTGTCGTCTAGGCATGTTCTTGTTATCGAGGTACCATGCTTCAGACATTCACAGTGATTGACAAGAAAACGTACCTATACGATTGAGCCCAGCAGGAGCAGGGTTGCTATGTCGCATCGGTTATAGTTTGGAGTTCGGTGTGGCGTGGTGAGCTTGTGTGTTACCAACAAGACAACCAAATCGAGACGATTAATCGAATTACGTGTGCTGAAACGTGCTACACGTTTTGTTGAGAAGCCAACCTCACTCCAGGCCATCACCACCGTCATCCCATCTCACCTTTCCTCTCTCCCTTTCACACTCACCTTTCCTCTCTCTCTCTCTCTCATCCTTATCATTCTTATTATTCTTATCGTATCTTCATCTGATAGTATTTATTACATATGATATAATAATACCGACATAATGCCGTCCACGACCTCCAACATCATCACAGTAAGCTTCAGTCAGCTCTTGTACTTTCGCCATCGACAAAACCATTACTAACACAAATACTCTTCCCAGACCACCCTCTTAACCTTAGTATGCGCCGCCGTCCTCTTCCTAAGCTACCGCCACGCTATTCGTCCCATCCTCTCCCGTTATAACATCCCGCTCCAATCCCTCCCATCCATTCTCTCCAGCCGTTCTCGAGGCTGGATGGACTCCAGTTACCAACGCCTCAACCCTGACAATAACTCCATTGATTCCGACGATGAAGAAGCGTACGGCGACGACGAGCACCCGAATGCGAATGCAGCAAGCAGGCCTCGAGGCAACAATAGGAGGCTAAGCCGTGACTTGGAAGAAGGGTTCAGGGATAGCGACTCCGACGAGGAAAGGGACGAGCGGCTGGGAGGAAATATCAGGAGGAGTAAAAACGGCAATCTGAGAGAACTGCCACCCACGCCGGTTGACGACGAACCGCTGGATCGATTCCCCACTACGAGCATACGATCGACTTGAACAATTTTATTACGTCACCCTCGGGAATTTTTTTAAAATTCTGATTTTCACCCGAAGGTTTTAACTTGTCTTGGGATCAATTTTTCTAATATCATCAGCCAAAACCTATCATGCCAGCAATTATTGCAGTTGTTTATTTATCGGATAACAAGTTAATGTTTGGGTCTTCGTATTTTTGGGAGTCCGTTTGTCAGCGGTGTTTTACTATATATATATCCACACGACAATGTTGTTATGGAGTACTCGGAAGGGGCAACATGGATGTTTCTCAAGTATAATTGATTTTAATCACATTCTATTTAGCGAACCCTAAAGAGATTACATGGATGCTCACGCTATCTTATCATACATATCTATATTCTGAGATTGAAATCGATGCCAAATCGGACAGCGGTGGTTGCAGGCTTCAACTAGTGAACGAGGATACATAATACTGTAAAACTATATTAATATAATATAAGAATTGCACAATATGGTTCAGTACTCACGATGATTGTCGCATTGTTATCCCCGTCATCACCCATAAACACGTAAACCACCAGAGCATGGTTATTGCAAAGCCCTACCATCTCGCCATATCAATTATGAATCCAGCAATTCAAGGGGAAACGAAACAAAGAAGCTTCAAACAAAACTTACAAGCTATAACCCGCTTCCCCGCCGCACAAACCCTCACAACCTTAGCCCACTCCTTACTATCCACCCTCACAGTTGAAAAATTCGCCTTCTCCTGCGTGGTCTGCTGATCCAACTGCTCATCCGAATCATCCCACTCCATCTCCCCATCCTCACCAACCGCAGGATTCATCAACCCCCTCCACTCGCTCTCGACTTTCACCGCGTCTGAATCTGCCTTCATCCTCAAAACACCATTCATATTCCCCTCCAACACTATCCGGCCGTTCGGACCCACCATCTTCACATATCTATCAGTGATACCACGCAACTGCGATAGTGTGGGTAGTATCACAGATGTCTCAGGTCTAGGTACCACTGGTTTTGTCAGATGTGCGACGGTTTGTGGAGCTAACACACGAACGGGGATATCTTGTATGATGATGGCTGGATTCATGGATGCCGGTGTTTCTGTGGTGATGGTAAGAGAAAGTCTGGGAATATTTTCTTTTTTCGTGAGACGGATGGAGGCCGATGTAAATGATGCTGTTTGGGCAGATTTGAGGGAGCGGTGGAGGGTGTCGAGGGGGACCTCGAGGTTGATGACATTGCCGGAGGCGGATGCAATCTTGTAGTCTAGGAAGACGGCGTCGATTGTGATGTGACTACACCATATCGCTCCAAACCTTTAGCCATCTCTTGGGAGATTTTATTACCTATTAAGAGGAGTGGAGACATACGACCAGACTTGAGATTGGTTGTCCGCTGCGAGGACTATGATCTGGACGGACTCATCATTGAGCTGAAGAACGCCGACCTTGCCCACGATTGAAAGGGCACCGGTAACCTCTAATATCCCGTATAATTTCAGTATGGATAGTGTATAGATAAAGAATTTTAGAAAGAAAATACATACTGGAGAGAAGGGATATATTTTGGATGCTAGCTTTGAACCTCATCCTTTTCGACTAACTGACTGGCACCTATTTAGCCAAGCCGGTACTGAAGTATTATAGAACAGATCTCGTATCCTCGGGAAGAGTGAGCAAAGTAGTCCCGTCGACGTATGCCAATCTGAAATCACTCGCGTCTGTTTCCCGTCGCGTCGACGTCGTTGACGGCGCGGTTGTTGTTTTTGTTGCGTTTTTGAAATCAACGTGTGGTTGCGGTTGCTAGCTTGATAGAGCTAGACACTTGGACCTCATCATTTATCCTTCCGACATCCAAAGGCTTTAAAAAGCCCTCCTCGTCGTCGCTCGAAGAATCCGCTAGTCTAAATGTCCACCAGCCCTGCTACCACGGGCAAGTGGGCGTTTTCTTCCCCAGACTCGTCCCAACCTCGTCAGTTGGCCCCGGAGCCTCTTCAAACGATGGTATCCTCGCCGGAGCCACAGCAGCACGAACCAGCGAACGACGCCGCTGGAACGAGGATGGCCGATTTCAATTCTCATCCTCTCCCTCCTCCTCTGGTACACTCGAGGTCTTCAAAGTTAGCTCTGCCTTACTCTTGATCCCACCCAGTCAAGGTTATTCTTTCTTCAAACTTTTCGACCTTTTGGCAACCGTTTTCATTCAAGTAGGGAAGCAGACATGTTAACCTAAAACAATGGAGGATTGCAGTTGGAGCTTCCTCCAGGGCTTCCTGATAGGCCAACTGAGCGTGATAATTATGATATGCGCTTTCATCAAATACTTCATCTTCAGCGATCCGTCCACCGACCCCAAGCCGAAAAAGTCGAATAGTCGAAAGAATAAGACCCTCCACAAGAAGAAATCCACCGTTTTACGAAACCCGCCTCCGTTAACTACAACCACGATCCTATCAAAGACGTATTATAATGTAAACTCTCACCAACCGGAATCGTTGGACTGGTTCAACGTCCTCATAGCCCAAGCGATAGCTCAGTTTCGTGATGATGCAAGAACCGACGGTGCCATTCTAGACAGTCTGAACAAAGTTATAAATGGGCCCAATAAGCCGGATTTCCTTGATACAATAAAGATTACGGAGATCAGTTTGGGGGAAGACTTTCCGATATTCAGCAATTGTAGGATAACACCGAGTCCCGACGAGCCTGGAAAACTGCAGGCGAGAATGGATGTAGATCTATCCGATGTTATCACTCTAGGTGTGGAGACAAGGTTGCTTTTAAATTATCCGAAACCATTGGTAGCGGTGCTGCCAGTGGGACTTTCAGTATCTATTCTTAGGTTCTCTGGGACGGTACGTTATAAACACAACAGTTGCTCGTATAGCAATACTAATCCCAGGCTATAGCTTTCTATATCTTTCATACCATCTCAAGAAAACACATCGAATTCTACAACCCTAACCTTCTCTTTGTTGGATGATTATCGTCTGGAACTTTCGGTCAGGTCTCTCGTGGGCTCACGTTCGCGCTTACAAGACGTTCCTAAAATCGCACAATTGATCGAATCAAGGATACACGCATGGATCGATGAGCGTGTCGTGGAACCCAAATTCCAGCAAATAGTTCTTCCAAGTCTGTGGCCGAGAAAGAAAACAACTCGTGAACATGTCCCGGATACGTCGACGGATAGCGATAGCGTTGATAAGGGAAGCTTCAGAGAGGGAGAGGGGAGCATGCGATCATCTGGAAATCCGGGGTACGGTTCGCATAGGAGTAATTCGATGCGACAGCGAAGACCGCCGCTTATGACTGCTATGCACCATCATGATCCGTATCCCACTCCGTAGTGTTTAGCTTCTTTCGTTGTCCTATGACCAGCAGCCGCTTTGATTACTTTTTTTTCTTGAACTGGAAATTCACCCACTTCTCAACTCTTCCATGTACATAATTTGACAATTCTATGGCATAAGCTGTATAATACAATACTTCATCGAAACAAAATCTATCCGATAATTTGCCTTTGCAAGCTCTATTTCTTCGGAAACTCCAAGATCCCATTGCTGGTGAGGTACTCGACGATCTTGGCCACCGATTCCTCCACACTCAACACACTAGTATCGATATACACCTCTGGGTTCTCAGGTTTCTCGTACGGCGCATCGGGACTCACACCCGTGAAATCCTTGATAACCCCCTCCCTCGCCTTCTTATACAAACCCTTCGGATCTCTCTGCTCCGCAACCTCCAACGGCACATCAACATGCACCTCCACAAACACCAGCTGCCCCGCGGCGTGTAAATCCCTCGCGATCTTTCGATCGGCGATATACGGGCTGATGAACGACGTGATGGCGATTGTTGCGCTATCGGCGAATAACTTTGCGACCTCGCTTATCCGGCGGATATTCTCGACACGGTCAGCGGGGGAAAAGCCGAGGTCTTTGTTGAGGCCGAAGCGGATGTTGTCGCCGTCGAGACGGTAGGCAGAGAGGGAGTTGTGGAGGAGGTGTTGTTCGAGGGCTGTCGCGATGGTGGACTTGCCGGAGGCGGAGAGGCCGGTGAGCCAGATTGTCAGGCCGGGTTGGCCGCGGAGGGTCGCGCGTTCGGCGTGGGTTAGGCCTGCGTGCCAGGTGATATTTCTATTGTGTAGATGTATTGGGGATGGTTAGTCCGTTTCATTCGTATATTCATATTCATGTATCTAAGTATGTGGTTTAGGGTGCGTTCTTACGTTGCCATTATAAGTGATTGCCTGTGCTTGTGGGCGACAAGAGGAATGAAAAAATAAACAGGTTATGATCAGGTGTATATATAGTAAAATATGGGATGAAGAATGCCCCTCGTCGGCCCATCGGAGCGGCGAGGTTAGCGTTTATAGCTAGTGCATACATATCCTAATGCATTTATGTACTCTCGATGGCGACATCTAAGCTGCTTACATTTCTAGCACGAAGAGATTCCGATTTCGGGCTAATGCAGGGTACATTACATGGAACCCGGGATTCCGCATGAAACATATAGAACTACATCCAAGAAACCAAATCAAATGGGAAAAAGGCATATACAAAGAAAAACACTCAAAAAGACCAAACGAACAAGAAAAGGTAACAACAGTCGATGCAAAAAAAGATATATGCTGGCAAGCAGGTAGATAGATGATCGAAACGCCCCCTTAGTGCTTTGAAGAAAGTAGGAACCACCGGTTTTCCCCGTTTAACAATCGCTGTGTCACCAAAACATCCCAAAACCCATTCAAGAATTACCCATTTCTTCCTGTCGCAACCGTTCACTATAGATTCCCGTCACTATTGGTTTAAAAAAAGCCTCGAGTATTTAACGACTGTGTCGTTAAGTGTTCGGATGGGGTTTTACAACGCCAAACTGTAGTTGTACTCGTCCTCGAAGTTCTGGGAGACCCATAAAACAACCGTGCTATATTTTCCATCAGTATATGAAACTTTAAATTATAGTCTGAACACGCAAAGGTGATCCAGGATCGATCCTGCTTACCTCAACATGATCAAGGAGTTTGCCACCACATTTGCGATTCCGAAATAGAGGGTCGGGAATGGGTAATCGTTGACGACATATTTCAAGACCAGAACGCACTATTCCAAGTCACCACATGTTAGTAAAGCGGAAATTCGATGGATCACCACCGAAATATATGAATATACTTACAACAGACCCAGCGAGTCCACCAGCCATCAAAGCGAAACCAAGGAACAACACTAATCTAGCCTTCCAGGCATCGTTGCTTCCAGAGAACGAGAATGATTCGGCGGATAAACGGGCCTTTTCAATCGAGTTGATACTACAGATACCGGGAATCATATTAATATTATATAACCACGACGAAATCCAACCCCCGGGAGACCGTAGGTGACGTACACAATCATGCCGAGAATGCTGCAAATCGACGGGATCCAGTCCACGAAACGGACATGCACTTCGCTACCATTCGCATACTTGCTGACGATGGCGGCATCCAGGAAGAACCAAATTCCTAGTGCGAACTTTTATTCCTTGGTGTTAGTACGTTTGTTTCGGCGATCCGTCAGATCGTGGGGGATTTATCGAGTAGCTCGAGTCTGGAAGTTCAGCTTTCGCGGGGTTTGGTGCAGAAAGAAAAGGGGAGAGTTTATAGGTGGAAAGGTTCACATACTAGGCCACCAGAAGCGTAGACTCCGAATGTTCGTAGGGCGGATGGGGAGGGGAGGGGGAACGGGCACCGGAATAGCCGCGACATGATGTTGTTTGGGTGACAGGATAACGAGGCTCGGAGTAGTATCGGAGGACGGTAGTTATCGGGTTCGACAGAGTAAACGATCTCTTGGCTTTAAGACGTATTAGTATTGGACTGTATACCGCGAGCGATGAAGACAGAATATCTTACAACGTGAGGATATTCTGTTGGTGGGAAGTGCTGAGGTTTGAGTGAGGAAGGATGAAAGGGTCGGTGGGCTGTTTGTGATGACGATGATGGAAGGATGAGGGATGGCTGGGTCCGGCGTGGCGGCGCATCAAACCCAACCAAACCACCAAACCACCAAACCACAGCCGCATTTCGTTTTACCGCCCACGCATTAATTTCAATTTCATTTATTTCCCCTTCTCCTGGCAGCAACGTTCGACATCACAGTCCCCGGTCGACTCACAAACGACAAGTTACAGCAGTATCTACCAACGGTTTGGAAATTGTTATTCGGGTTTCCGTCTCCGCGGCTTTTCGTTCATCCGAATCAAATCCGACAAGAAACTCGAACACAGTACGCGACGAAACCTGTTGACTCAGCTAGCACCGAAGAACGATCTGGTCCGAGTCTATCACAAATCGACAAACTATGGACCGCGGTGGGAGGAAACGTGACGGCGGTCGCTATGGTAGAGAAGGGCCCAACGATCGCGACAATCGTAGACCAGGCAACGACAGAGGCGGCGGTGGTCGACAGCCAAGAGACGATTATTACAATAGTGACAAGCGTGACGAAAGACATGGAGGTACGCGGGATTCTCCCCACCACTACTCACGAAGACGAAGCCCGCGCTCAAGATCTCCCGCTGCGGACGGAAAAAGCTATCATAACCAACGCGACAATGACATGAGGAGCCGACGACGGTCGAGAAGCCCTGATGGCGGTATGTGATTTCCCACTTTATATCTTTCCGTTTCTCGAAATGGGTTTATTATGTAAAACTGGAGCTGATTTTGTGAATGTTTGTCTATGTATAGATTACAGATCTAAACGAGCCGAACGAGACGACCCGAGATACGAAAGGTCGCATCGGTATCGAGACGACGAGTACGAAGGAAATAGGAATAAACGGTCGAAATACCAATCTAGGTCACGCTCTCGTGACAGACGTGGGGGAGATAGGAGCAGGTCCCGCGAGCGTGGTGTGGGTGGTGGTGGGCGAGACAGACGACGAAACGGTATATAAAATTTACCTCTTCATTGGTACTCTACCGACGCTCATAACTAACGTAAAAACTTTATAGACACCCGTTCTCGATCACGTTCTACATCGCCCCGTGGGAAACGGCATAGATCCCGCTCGCCAAAGAAGGATCGTGGCAGGAAGAAAGATCGTGAAGCTGATGTGGATATGCAGAACTCTGGTGAGGCAGGAGATGGAGAAGATGACATGATGGCCATGATGGGATTTGGAGGATTTGGCACGACAAAAGGAAAAAAGGTAGAAGGGAATGCCGCTGGTGGAGTCAAAGTTGAAAGGAAGGCTCAATATCGTCAATACATGTTCGTATTCTCTCTTAAACGATGCTTATCGTTGATGCTGACATTTGAGCCTAGGAATCGGACGGGTGGTTTCAACAGAGCATTGTCGCCTATTCCCTGACTTCATTAACAACTAGTGCTTCTCTCTGGGATAGCAAGGGAAGGAATTATGATATTTGCCTCAGGGTCGTACGCCTATTTCTACGAAAATATATCAGATCTTCCGACGCCATTCTTTGCCAAGTGAGAGATCCGGGCTCACGTAGGCACCAATGGAAGATGGTACTATAGCCTAGCTTGTTTAGTCCATGTTAATGCGGGATGCTGTTTTAAACCCATGTCTCCATAGCGATTGCTTGTCGTAGCCTCTTAAATATATATTATTACCGGAAACTAAAAATAACTTTGATATCAACCCAGTGCTCCATTCAGTAGTATCATTTATACTGTAGCAATTCCATTTGGTCGCCTTGCTCTTTTGCACAATGCTATAGCTCAAGAGGAAGCTCTAAATGGCAACAAGTTTCTTGGAAGCACGCGCATGCGTTGGAGTTTTTACCCGGAAACTTGAATCCAACCCACTACATTGCCAGGCAAGGATGCCCGTTAGTTAGCATAAGTTGGAAGAAACACGTCTAGCTGGCCAAACGCATATAAATTCAAATGTCGTTTAGATTTTATATCTCCATGATTTAACGCCCATTTTTTCATCTTTCTATACCCCGGAAAAAACCCCGCTACCCAGCTCGATAGGTTTTCCCAGTATACCAAAGGCTCCAGAGGCCGCCGCTCCAAGGCAATGCATGTGCCAAAACTGCCAGTCGTAGCGGCCACGCTACCGCTGCTATCACTGCTTCAACATACTATCTGCGCGGCAGATCATGGCGACCCCACAATTCTTTCTCACGAGATACAGCGTGTATCGAACCAGTCGCTGTTATGGGGCCCTTACAACCCTAGTTTGTACTTTGGAATGCGGCCACGCATACCGAACAGTTTAAATATTGGATTGATGTGGGGAAATATTGAAGATTATAGATCCACACAGAAACGTGAGTTCACAGGACAATGCAATTCGCAACATCGGCGCAAACTATTGATCAAAGATGAAGAATTTACTAATATTATTTGTAATTCGACTTAGTCATGCGTCACACCTGTGAGCAAGGTGATGATATGAAAGGATACGGATGGGTTGAATACGATGTTAGAACTGGCGGCAAGCAGGTTATACATGATCAGGGAAATAAACTTGACATTGAGATTAACCTGGTCAAAGTTCCCGGTGGGAAGAATGGTTCGTTTCTTACAGTACTTGAAACCAATATGATCGAACAGTGGCTAAAATATGCGTGATTCAGGTGGCAGCTGGGGTGCTAGAGTGAAGGGGAAGCTACGACCTGATGGTATATTAAATCCCCGTAGCTGAGTGGTTTGGTATATTCGGCTGATATATTGATATTTTAGCACCCCATGATACGAAAACGAGTGTATTCTTCTATGCTGGTCTGGAAGGCGATGGTGCAATCGCTCTGGAAAATGAACCCGACCCATTGGTATTTCGAGGGCTGTCCTCTTTGTTAGCAAATCGACGTTCGTACTAAAAGGGATTCTAGGGTCTTACTGGACCGATCAAATTCAGAGGTGCAAGTCCGGGTCTCGATGGTTATCATTTTGAACTTACAGAGGGACCAAAAACCAACTCTCCTCCCACGCAGATGGACACTAGGTTAGAACAGCTCGAAGATGAGCCGGATGTTACTCGAAGTTTATACCGAGGTGCTATGTATCCGGTTGAGCATGTCTGGCAGATAAAGAGTATAAATTTCCTACCCACTCCGAATTTGCAGATTGGTGGAATCAACCCTTGCTAAAATGCAACACCTAGATATCATATTTTTGGACCTCAAGGCGCGGTTCGAGAAAGTAATGGAGTACTTTGGGGCGGAAAACCTTCCTCCCCCGTGGCAAGGCTTGACTTTCAAGCCAAGTTACGACCCGGGGAATGTGCACATGGTTCAGAGAATCTTTGAAGGCTCCTTTGAAGTAAGAAACTGGTTAAGTCATATTGTAGTTTCGATGCTGATGGGTTTCCTCTGGAAAGTTCGATATTCTCTTTTCTTCCGACTCGGCCCCGAAACCCATAACATGTGAGTTCAAATTTCAGATTCAAGATTTCCGATGGATAAGTTGCCGCTAATATCAAGAATCTAAAGCCGAAATTCTCACCCAAAGGATCAAAGAAAACGAAGAAACATTTGGCGCCCGGTTCGATAAAACATTCAAACGTTACGCACCCTTCAATACCGAAAAATACGAAAAGTTTTCTAGAGATCTATTCTCCAATCTGCTTGGTGGTATTGGATTCTTCCATGGCACATCTCTCGTTGACAGATCCGAATATCCAGAGGATGAAGAAGGTTTCTGGGAAGCAGCAAAGGCCAATCGTGAAAGGGGTCTAGGACAGGAAGAAGGTCCTACGACGCTATTTACTTCCATCCCAAGTCGTCCATTCTTTCCTAGAGGATTTCTCTGGGATGAAGGCTTCCACCTCCTACCTATCATCGAATGGGACGTCGATTTAGCGTAAGCTCTTCCCCTACTACGTGTCTACAATATACCCCACTAACGAGACATTTAGAATGGAAATCGTAAGGAGTTGGTTCAATCTCATTGATGATGACGGCTGGATTGCACGAGAGCAGATTCTCGGTCTCGAAGCCCGCAACAAGGTCCCCAAAGAGTTCCAAACACAATATCCTCACTACGCCAACCCACCCACCCTGCTCCTCGTTCTAACTAGGTTCATCGAAAAATGGGTCGATTATTCGAAGTACCAACAACCAAGTATCAAGGGTGACCTCTCTCAAATTATGGAACAGATGGCAGAGTTTGGCGGTGATGGCATTCCATTCGCTATTTTAGCGTCTGCTGAACCGTACTTGAAAGCAATCTACCCGCTCTTCCGCCGGCAGTACTTTTGGTTTCGTGAGACTCAATCCGGAGATCTTCGTACTTATGATAGAAACGCATTTTCTTCAAAGGAAGGATACAGATGGAAAGGAAGAGCACCAGGGTACTGTCTCACCAGCGGGATCGATGACTATCCCCGTGCCGAGCCACCGCATCCTGGCGAGTTGAACGTTGACTTGATAAGTTGGATGGGATTCGCGGCGAGATTGATCAAGAACATCGCTCTGGTGCTCGGTGAGGTCGACGATGCTAGGGAGTATGGACGTCATGAGGAGGCTATATTACGGAATATCGACGATTTGCATTGGAACAAGGAGGCTGGGTGTTACTGTGACTCGACGGTCGATCAGTTCGAAGAAAGCATCCACGTTTGTCATGTTGGATATGTTTCCATCTTCCCGTTCCTGTTGGGATTGTTACCACATGATTCGAACAAGCTGGGATCAATATTGGATATCATTGCGGATGAGGAGCAGCTTTGGAGTCCCTTTGGTCTTCGGAGTTTGAGCAGGCAAGATGAGTTTTACAGTAAGGGAGAGAATTACTGGAGAGGACCGATTTGGGTGAATATGAACTACCTGGCAATTTTGAGGTTGAAGGTAAGAAAAGTCTCAATTGCGCTATATAACTTCGGTGTAACATGAGCTAACGAGGACGTGTAGGAATACGGATCGGTTAAGGGCCCCCACCAAAAGCAAGCGGCAAAACTATACAAAGAACTCCGGAAGAACGTTGTAAATAACGTATTCAAGGTTTGGGAGGAGACTGGATTCGCGTGGGAGCAGTATGAACAGGAAACTGGAAGCGCGAAGGGTGTACAGCACTTTTTGGGATGGACATCTCTCGTAGTCAATATCATGGCATTGCCTGAGACAGTGGATATTATTCCCACACCAGAAAAGAAGCACGATGAGCTGTAAAAAAGGGAACGATGGTGTGAATTCCTGTTCTATATGACATGAGTATGGAAAGCAAGCGATCCGGGGTATCTATGCGATATATTAACCAAAAAATTAAACGATAATGCACCGAAATTTAGTGCAATTTTTGCTATTATGGGTCCAAATTGAAATAGCTCGCCGTAACTGAAGATCATTCTGATGTCAGATCAGTCATGTCGATGTCGTCTCTCATCGCGATCACGGTCTCTATCATGATCTCTATCACGTCTATCGTGATCTCTTCGTTCCCTTCGTTCGCCACGCTCCCGTCTTGGACTTCTGTTTGGTGACCTCGATTGTGCGTGTCTGTGCCGTCTATCTCGGTCCCTTGATCGCGATCTTGGGCGGTGCCGTCGTTGCCGGTCCCTGTCCCTGTCCCTATCCCGATCTCGATTTCTATCTCTCTCGCCCGACCTTGACCGACGGCGATGGTGTCTTGATGACTTCTCACGGTTGTCTCTGTCTTCGCCCCTTCTCCCTCTGTCTCTCCCACCTCTTTGGTCGTCAGTGTCTGTTTGTCTCGGCGCCGGCTTCCACTTTACTTCGTCGTCCTCTTTGGCGTTCCCAGCCATTACTTCGCTATCACCGCCCCGGTAAAATGGTACACTGATCCTCCCGAAACCAACACCCTTCTCGTTGCTACCGGCATCCCTTTCATCGCTACCAGCTTCCGCTTCTTTAATCGCCCTATCGATCTCCCCTTGGCTCAGCTCACCCGCCGTCTGCCTTCTCGCTACTTTGAACCCCAAAGCCGCACTAAGAGCGTCGTTTTCTGCCTCTTTAATTTTGCGAATCTCTTCGACCCGCGCCTTTTCTCTCTCTATAGCGGCTTGATCGTTTTTATCACGGGAGTACCATTGTATATCGCGGTTTTGCTGCCATCTGCCGGTGGGAGCTTTGACGGAAACACCTAGGTAGTATTCGCGATCTTTGGAGTCCTTTACATCTGACCACTTGAATTCAGCGCGACCGCCACTAGATGAGATTTGTATTAGTTAATGGCCTATGGGGGAGTAAAGATTAGAGAGCTTACCGGCTGCCTTCCCTGATGGGACCTTTGAGCAGGTCCATGATGAGTGATGGATGAGATTGTAGAATTTAGTAAGTTCGAGGGTGGATGTTTGAAAGCGATTGAGCGCAAGCAACTATGAAAGTGGGTGAGGCCAGGGTCAATGCAAGGGTCTGCTGTGTTGTTAATGTGTTTGCCGATGCTATAATTTCCTAATCTGGAGATAAAATTACGCGAACTTGGATCGCCAGCCACGCCAGTTTTTGTGTTGCGAGGATCTGCCCCGCAACGCGAAAAGCGCGTGTCCCCAGCCATTCCAATATTACCGCCAAAATGAAAGGAGATTAATTACCAGAGCCCCTCAAAGAAAATTTGGGAATATTAAAATCTTCCCTTCTAACGGAAACAGGAACTGTAATTCCTCTTCCTCTTACATTTCTCCTTCCGGCCTTCCTTCTCCTCTTCGCACTTCTCACAAGTAACATTCTCGCAGGGTCTCTCTCTGGCATCGTCCGTCCTCTCGATCAATCGAATCGAATCCTATCGTTGTAAAAATAAACAACAACAGTCACATCACGACCAACCACAACATTGCCTCTTAGAACCATCAAAGAACTTATTTTGTCACTGCAATCACAACAAAATATCTATTTACCACTAGCCTTATTGCAGGCGCATCCTCCGATACTGTCAAAGTCGTCTCGAGAATACAAATATCATCCGAGGGCGACAAGCCGAGATCATACGACCCGACCCCAGTCGTTCTATCGCCAACATGGCACCCACAAAATCCAAAGCAAGAACATCAACGGGGAGTAAATCAACCCCCAGAAAAACCGTAGGCGGCAAAAGACGGTCATCAGGAGTACAACGTAAGTTTCCATCATCTTCCACACTCACCTCCATTTCCAGTGTATACCATAGACTAACTCGAGTACCTCTCTTACAGCCGGCGACCCGATCCCCGTCAGAAAAGGCCACAGATTCAAGCCTGGCACTGTCGCACTCCGTGAAATCCGACAGTATCAAAAATCCACCGATCTCCTTCTCCGAAAACTCCCCTTCAGCCGGCTGGTCCGTGAAATTTGCACAGAACAGGTCGACATTGTCAACAGCCAGTTCAACAGAAATAATGACCCGATGAGGTGGCAGAGTCAGGCGTTGCTAGCCTTACAGGAAGCCACGGAGGCCTTTTTGGTACATTTGTTCGAGGATGCGAATCTGTGCGCTATCCACGCCAAGAGAGTAACGATAATGCAGAAGGATATCCAGCTGGCGAGGAGGATCAGAGGTGCTTTTGGCGGATTGGGTTAAATAAAAGCCGAGCCCTTTGTTTTTCAGAGATGAATATTTTATAGATCTAGGCACCTGGTTTTCGAAACTAGTGATGTGACGAACCAAAGTTCCTTGGGCACTTTGACAGGTCCGACAAGTTGAAGGGTTGGATGCTGCCTTTTAGCAATCTTCAAGAGTATATATTTAACTGACGGTTCAATATTTTTCTTTTTTCTTTTGTAATTGTCTTTTTTTTTTTCCTTCTAGGCGTTCAACCGGTGGAGTTTATGCGCAAAGGGCGTGCATTCGTTTCTTGGGATCTCATTTTACGCTTCCTACTCTTTCCGCTTTTCACTTTCGCTTTCACTTTCACTTCTATTGTGGCTGATAGCATGTCGATGAGCCTGTAACATGGAGCGAAGTACTCCTGTATTTTTTTCAAGCATAATGGATAGTTTCCGCGATCTTCTATCGCATTTCCTGTAGTACAGTACTTTAAAATTAGTTTAAGATAGCCTCATCTGAGGGTAGAAGAGCGAAATCAACAAAAAAACAATTGATAAATTCGCAAGTCGGTCCTTGCCAAGTGTAATCCGTATAAATAAATATTCGACTAAAAATACAAAAACCCATCAAGCACGTCTCCCCCACCTCGACATTATAGCTTTGACCAAAGTTGACACCATAAAATGATAAGATAAAACAGATTCTTCAAGCTTCCTCCTCCATTGCATTCTCCCCATCAGCCTCGGCCTCGGCCACGGCTTCGCCTTCGGCAGCATCTTCATCCATAGCTCCATCCGCTACCCCACCGCTGACCCTCATTGCCTCCTCCGCCTCCTCGATATCACTCTGCCTCTTCAAAGCCCTCAACCACGAAGCAGCCCACCACTTCAACCATCCTGCATCATCATCAGAGGTTCCCTCAGGCGGTGGTACCGTCCCATCGGCGTATTTGCCCAAACTCTCCATGACAACTTTAAACAACTCGGCTTGTTCTGCTTTTGCGACTTCATGCCCTTGCTCAACCATCGCCATTTGATCTTCAGGTAAATCCGGTACACTCCTGGCCGCCGCCAAATTCCTCGTTCTCGAAACAACCTTCCTCGTAGTAGTGTTCACCATTTCCCAGGCGTGACCTCTCGGTAACACATCCCGCCCGGCATCCAAAATAGCCCATTCGATGACGCTCAGCGGAGTGAGAATCGAGTAGTTGAGCAACTTGTCAATAACATTTGCACCAACACCCGGCTGCTCATGCCAATATCGCATCACTGTGCCTACGATTTGTCGTTGTGCCTGGTTTGATTCCTGGCCGAGTTGGGTGAGTTTGTCCTTGCATCTTTCGATACAGCTGAGGACGTGCGAGAGGGATTTCGCGCCGATATGGCAAATGCATGTCATGTACATGTCTCTGGCATATTTTGACGGATCCGAGAGTCCCTTGTTGCTTGCGGCATCGGTGATAGCGTTCATCAGGGTATCGACTTCCTCATTTGGCGCCTTTTGCCGGATCAGATTGAGAAGTTGCTTTCCTTCTTCGGGGAAGGCGATGTCGTCGGCTTCGAATTTAAAGTCGGGTAGCTCTTTCTCTTTATCTTCGGGAACGAGACCAGCGTATTCCTCGGGTAGGGTACTCTTGATGCGGTTGGCGAAACTGAGACGGATTTCCTTCTCGACGGCTTCTTGGATGAAGGAACGCTTTGGGTGTACTTTGGATAATTCAAGGTCGACAATCCTAGGTGGATAATTAGATCGCAATGGTCTGCATTTATGAGTTTACCAGTACGTACCATTCAGTCCACTTCCATGTATAACCAAAATTACTCAAATGGTGTGCAAACCAGTCAATAAATCGGTATCTGAGCTCAACATCCATCGACTCTAAGTTTCGGTAAAGGTATCGTATAGCTCGACCGAGAGATGGTGCAACGGCTTGGGGTGCCAACTTGCAAACCTCAGTAAGGGTGGCATGGTAGTAAACAAGTTTGTGCTCTGGCTGTGGCAACTGGAATATGTTGGTGAAAATAGCGTCCACACAAATGTCTTCCGGCTTCCACGTTGATTTGCCCTCTGGTACTTCGGAGATCTTATCGAATGGAGTTGCGCGCTTAACGAAAGCATTCGGTGCAAAGTAGCAGTCGACATCAATGAGGAAGCGAGCGCATGCGATACGGTTGAAATCCAACAAGCCAATCGTATCACCAATTGCGTCTCGAAGTATCGAAGAGGTAATAGATGTCGCAGCGGGAACTGTTTCGTGGACTGCACCCTGAAAGACGGAAAAGTAGAGTTTCGGAAAGATGGTACCACCTGCGAGAGAAGTGGGCATACTGATGGTCGGGAAAAAGTGTTTGGTTGCTGCTTCCAATTCCGCGAGGAAAGGCTCCCATGGGCGTGCTAAAATCTCGAACTTGAATCCATTTGCACACTCTTCTTTGAGAGCATTTAGGAGAAGTGCCGTCGTCTACGGTTGTTAGCCAATAATACAGAAGAGCGATGCAGTAGGGTACGAACATTCATGGCAGGATAGGGCGCATTGGGTCCTGTGTAAGGAGCCAGAAGTGGCTCGACGGAAGCCGTGACCTGCATTCCCTCCAAACGCTCGATCAAATTCGTAATGAATTCCTCGGTGATACCACCCGGCGCAGCAGTGATGATATACGGGATTGTTATGAGGATAACGTAGGATAATTCTTCAGACAGACCCTAGACAGATTGTAAGTATGACAGTAAACAATGTTTGAATGCTTGAACTCCTTACGCTGCTCCCTCCGTCGGCGGCGAGATCATCAGTCAGCTTGGCCAAGTCACCAAGTAAGGTCGCAACGCCCTCGCCGTCAAGCATGCACGAGACCGATGCCAGGAACCGAAGCATGAGCTTGAAATTCCTCCATTCGCATTTATCCAGACATTCTTGCAGCCGAGTAACAAATTCATCCATAACCAACTTTCCGATTTCGTGTTTCTGGGCATTCGCACACAAAACAATGGCCGCGACGAAGGGGATTTTGAATGGCTGCTCAACGACCCTGAATGATGTTAGCACTGCGATTAAATGGATTGCGGTTATGGGTGATGGTTTATATATCGTACAGAGTCGTAATGAGAGAAATGAAACCCTTGCGGATGGCCTCGTGGTCCCAGTGAGCAGATAAGGATTTGGCGATGGATCGGATTGAATCTTCGACTTTGATGAGAGGCTAGCCATGCAAGTTAAAATTCGTCCTACATAATGCAGGAAACCGCCTAAGACGGGTGGAACACAAACCGATTCAGCAATAGCAAGGACATCTTTCCTCAACCTGACCATCGGATCCTCGTATCGAGGTCGTTGTTGTCGGTAGTCGCGTTCATCATCATCTGAAAGAGTCGGGGAAGATTAGTAACGAAAAGGTATATTATTCGGAATGATATAATAGGCAGCGAGGAAATTGGGGCCAACAATAAAAAACGAGGTTCAAGTTAGGTTCGTTACGCACCCTGATAACGCCTCTTCTTGAAATGCTGGGGTCGGTGGTCGCGATATCCGCCACGGTCTCGCTCTCGATCTCTGTTGTCTCGTTCGTAACGGCCGCCTCGGTCGACCATCGTGTCTGCTGGGCCGAAAGATCGAAAGTAAACGTCAAGCCGGCTTGTGTAAGGAGGGAAGGATACGGAGCGGAAGTGCTGAGGTTGAATTCGGTGGATGGACCGAAGGACGGTTGGAGTTGAAAACGGTAATGGTTGACTGTGAAGGAGGTTGTTAGGGGCGGAAGGAGCGATGCAGCGAGACGCGTTTGCGTTTGGCTGGCTGCTGCTGCAATGCTCGTCACCGAAAAAAAAAACTTGGGGCGGGAGATGAGGCGGATGGGCCCCTGCAATCCTCAACACCAATTGCAACAACCAGCCTTTGACATATCTAGCTATTCGGCGAGATGGCGACGGATTCTATAGCGATCAATGTGGAACTGGCGTGAGTTATATATGCCAAATCTAAATCTACCACTGGTGTAGTTGTGATTGACACTGATCTCAACTTCAACTTCATGAAGCGGCGGCCTCGAGATTCTCTTCAACAATGAGCGCAAACTAAATGTTGAGCTCCCCGCTACAACGGCAAACGGCTCCCCTCCGAATATTAACTACCTGGTCGGTCACCTATGTGACCACCACATGAAGGACTCGAGGAGGGAACTGTTCGAACTCCAGGGTACAGTGTAAGACCGTCACACCTCCCTAACATCTTTGAACACAACGGCCGAATTGACGACAATTGATACTTCACAGACGACCGGGTATTCTAGTTTTGATCAATGATGCAGATTGGGAATTGGAGGGCGAAGGAGAATACGAACTCAAGCCTAAAGACCAGATACTTTTCGTGTCTACATTACACGGCGGCTAAGAATTAAACGCGAACATAAAAAGAACCATCAAATAAACTTGATACCCTAATTCACACCGCCCGTTTACTCACTTCGAATCGTCGTCGTCTTCTCGAGTAGACATGACCACATCTTCCATCTCTCCACTGTCGAGTCCATCCTGTCCTTCAGCTTGATTCTGAACATCAGAGTCATCCAGATTATATAAATGTTTCCAATCTTCGATCTCTTCCAGGGTGAATCGAAGCCGATCTCTCATCGACTCTACCGCATGTTGACCTAGCAGTAGTCGAAGAGGAGGTTTTTGGCAATGCGCCAACTGGACTGCGGTTAGCTTCTAGCTTCTAGGATATGAAACTAGGTGTTTGCGAGATATAATACCTCCCAAACCATCTCCGCAACCTTCAGACCACTGGTTATTTGCTTGTCCTGGATCCATTGCACCATCCTTCTAGCATGATTAGCCGGCGATGAGACGCTAGAATACGCTGGCGAGGAAGTCGTTAGGAGAAAATGTGCCCAGTTCGGGATGGCACCGTGGGTAACCTGAGTTGGTCTTTGATTACGTTGTCAGCCATCAGATACGTGATGAATCTATTCCGTGTGTGATTATAAGGTCCGGCATACTCATCGCGTTTTGCTAGTCCAGCTATCACCAACGAAACCTTCACATTATACGGTTCCAGCTCATACATTAAAGATTCTATAAATCCCTCGACTGCCCATTTCGAACCACAGTATCCTGGAATCACGTCAGCAATTGTAAAGGATCCCTTGATAAGATATTATGGGAAGGAAACCGCATTACCCCCCAACCCAGGAAGCCCAAGGAAACCAGATGTGGACGAAAATATGATATATCTCCCCCCTCTTCGTTTCTGAAAATACGGTACCGTCAAGTGCATAATGTGGAAGACGCCCATGAAATTGGTATCCATCTGATTACGAAGCTCGTATTCATCCTGGTCTTCACATGCTCCGATCACTCCGTAACCGGCGCAGCTGCAGATCGGTTAACGAATAAATGTGATATTAGCGAAAGATGCACCATTCGACTGCATATTGTTCCGTTATATCCCTCAACAGATGAGATGGCGGGAGAGCCTGCATTGTAATGGATTGTGATCTTACTTAACTATGACGTCCAGTCTTCCCCATATACTCATCGCCTTATCTATCACGTTGGATACGCTCTCTCGCTCTCTTATATCACAAACTGTGAAGAAGCTGTTTGGATGTGATGGAGGCGGGTTATTCTCATCGGCACCAGTTTTGCCAACCTGTATGACGAGCTCATTTTTTGCGAGGACGATTCCGGAAACTGTGCGTCCGAGATGACCAGTTGCACCAAAGATCTAGGAATAAGATACGTAGGTTTTTTAGAATATATCGCGTGATTGGGAGGTATTGTAGCTTTATTAGTGGAGCCAAATGTTCAATTGATTCATGTTCAATTGATTCGTATTCCGTATCTTAAAATACAATCTCGCATCTCTGTCGCGTGGGATTTGAGGAAAGCGTCCTAGGAGAACTAGCTAGTCCACCTGATATTAACCGCCTCGATTCGAGGCTGTGGCATTGAGCCGTGGAAAGATTATGCAATACATGCAATGTGGACCCTCGCAAAGTAAATGCAACGGCAAATGTTTATGCGCACATGCTAGTATAAGTTCCCAGGTCAGGTGCAAGTAAAAAAAAAAAAAAATTCTATCGAACTCACCAGCCAAACTAACTGCGGGATTGGTTCGTCCTTGTTGATGGGACCGGTGGACAGAGGTAGGCCAATCGTGGGGGTGGTAGAAGTGGCATGATCCGAGGTGAGATTACTATTGCCGATAGGCTGTGGAGACGTACTTTGGCTGCTGGCATCCATGCTGGCAGGTTCGGCCATCACCTCACTTGCACAATGCCCATGGTGTTAGTCCAAGGCCTTGTGCAACAGTGCACGGGTGATTGCACAGGTCGAATGGGTTGAATACTGAGCAAAGTATCTATCCGCGTCGCGATAATGCAAATTGGTGGATTATCCCACAGCAGGCGCGTTACGTAATACTCAATTGGTCGGTTCCACAGCTCGTCTCCTGTCACCGTCGCCGTTGTCACCTTCGTCGTCGTCGGTCGAAGTCGTCGTGTAATCGATGGAACAGACGCGATAACCGCGACGAGCAGGGGTGCTGGATGGTGACGTTTCTTGGCGGGACAACCTTGTTCGGCTTTTCGGTTGGCGGTGCGAAAATTTCTGGTACCAAAATTTCTTGTCGTCGAGGTATCAAATTACAGCATCGGAACATTGCAAGACCTCATCCATCTTTTTCCACCACTCTCCACCATATCCTCGACGTATCCGTCCGCCGCACATTCTAGGCCTTCCTTCGACCCGCAGCTAGATCAAGGGACTTCACTCTTTACCACCTCCCATCCCTTCGTTCTCAGTGCCCCGCCATTAAGCTCAGCCCGAACCCCCACCTCGTCGGCTACCAGTCCAACACTGTCGAAATGGACAAAGTGGCAGAAGAACAGCTTACCTGGCTAGCCCAGAACCCTTTGGTGTCAGTTATCAACGATGGGCTTACAGCGCTGGCCACAAGACGGGATGCTCTCGAATTACCTAATCCTGGCACGTTCGAAAACGTCACGGCTGAACTCACCAAGGGTGTTTTCCTGACGAACATGCAATTCACCGGCTTAAGAGCAGATATCGCAAAAGTTTTTGGTGTTGCTCCATTGTTTAATGTTTCACATTCGTTCTCTATGGGCCTCGGTGGGCCTGGAAGTTTACCACCATATACATTCGCTGCGCTTTTCGGAACAGGAAAGGTGTGTTCTTGTTGAAGATATTCAAAAGATCGTAAATTCAAAGATATCTAACGTAGATCTGCTGACTAACAATCAATTGGCTTGTAATATAGACATTTATGCAAGCAAATCTCGACAGCGAAGGTCAGATATCAGCACGATTCAACTATAGATGGTCTCCAAGAATGGTCACGCGATCGAGCGTTCAAGTAGCACCGGGAGGCTCCCAGGCCATGGTACAGATCGATCAGGATTATGTCGGAAAGGACTTTTCAGCATCCATCAAGGCTTTCAACCCAAGCATGTTAGACGGTGGATTAACTGGGATCTTTATTGCACAATACCTACAATCCGTTACAAAGTCCATGGCCGTCGGACTGGAAACTGTCTGGCAGCGGCAGTCAATGGCAGCTTCTCCGGAAGCCTTGATTTCATACGCAGCCAGGTATCAAGGAGCAGGGTGGAGCGCCAGTGCTGGTTTACAGGCAGCTGGTGCTCTCCAGCTGACATACTGGAGAAAACTGGCTGAGAGGGTAGAAGCTGGAGTTGAGAGTACTATTAAAATTGCACCTATCGGACCCGGTGTGCTTGGAGGAGAGGGAATTACCACTGTAGGAGCTAAATACGACTTTAGAAATTCCAGCTTGAGGGCACAAGTCGACACAATGGGCAAGCTTGGCGTTTTCATGGAACGAAGAGTCGCCCCAATGGTATCACTTACATTCTCTGGAGAGATGGATCACTTTAAGGTTTGTGGCATTCACTCCGATCAACTCGCTTCTATCGCGAAATAAACTAGACTAATCAAATTTTGATAATTTAGAGCACTGCGAAAGTCGGCTTATCGGTATCGATCGAGAATGCCACAGAGGAAGTCATGGAGCAACAACAAAATGCGCCATCGATACAAATTCCGTTCTAGAATGGTCTTCGAGGTTAAAGCGCTTCTCCATTCTTTCGCCCTTGAGTAGCATAACGTCAACGCCCACATGTAAAACGTCCATGAGCAGGTACATACACCCACAACTTCATATACACTACTATCTATAAATAACCACTCTGTACATAATTACTATCCCTCCCTCCCCCTTCCTTTTCGCTTATCACACATACAATGTCATTTTTGTATGATAGATCTTTTTTCTTTTTTCTGGGTTACATGTGTGGCACGACAGATAATCCGAAGGGGCTTCTTCCTCTTTTTCTTTCGCATATTTATCAAAAGCTTGTTATCAGGGCAATGTTATGCTTTCACTCTAGAGGCTGCGAGAGTTATATATAGGTATAGGAGAGGAAATTTGGCTGCCGGATCATTGGCTCGCTATCGATATATCTTCATGTATTATAGGTTTACGACTACCATTTCAACTCTTTGGAAACGAATATATACATCTATGATGCTGTGATATTCCCGCGGTCCGCCAGGGATAAAACCGAGGCGGGAGAAATACGTGGTCCGCAGGTTGGTTACGAGAGTGGTTTCTGCATGATTGCATAAGAAGTCAGGGCGCATCTGAAATTCTTCAATATACTTGAGTACGTACTCGAAATCGAG
This sequence comes from Orbilia ellipsospora, assembly GCA_036971675.1. NCBI lineage: Eukaryota > Fungi > Ascomycota > Orbiliomycetes > Orbiliales > Orbiliaceae > Orbilia > Orbilia ellipsospora. The sequence continues at coordinate 1,260,185 of JAVHJO010000003.1, forward strand.
GCGATCCGTGCAGCCAGCCGCGAAAAGCAAAATCCATCATTGATTAAACAGCTCACTCTTTTTTTTTTTTTTTTTTTCAGCCCAGAGATAACGAATAAACTTTCCCCAACGATTCGGTCATATCACGATTCGCCACCCGATGTTTTGGTAACCTTTGTAAAAAAAATTTTGTTCGGAAATGTTTAAACTCACGAGCGGTAGACACCCGCCACGGAAGATATCCGAACCTTAGCATGTGGCGACATGGCGAAGGGCCGTTGTGCTTCTTTAAATTTTAAAATTTTTTCACAGGCTACGTCCGCGTGCGAGGGATCTTCGCGACGTTCGGACCAATTGGCGTCACCTGATAAGCTAAATTGAACGAACGTTCGAGCCGGGGCCAACTTTGAAGTCCGGAAATGGGTTAAATCAATAACGCGCGCCAACAAGACCTTATGCCGAAACAGAGTTTTGGGATTCCAACAGAATCCTATTCTGTGTTTCTCTCGATGATAATCTTCAGCGAATAGCTGGTGTTATTTGCTTGGAGTTGAAAACTAGAGCTCTTTCAATGTGTGCTTGCCCCTTGACGGATTCTGTTTGATCAATTCAGATCGCTAACGTATTTGATGAATCCAGCCAATCAAGCCCGGCCTCAATTGTTATCGGAGAATTATGCGAAACTGGCGTACGCGGACTGCTTCTTTGGTTGCAAATGGGTAAGCTAAGTAAGCTTAATAGCTCGACATCATGGCTAGCTTTCCCTGTCGAATGAAAAAATTCGCAAGCCGGGTCACATGGTCACACACACGCTATCCGCCACTGCACAGTTTGCAATTGTCTTTTGCTCCTAGGCTGGGACTTTTCTCCCGAGTTTGGTCGACGATTCCGAGAGAGCGTCTGTATGCACGGTGATAGATTTTTTTGATATTGAATGTAAAATCAATATATTCTTAGAAAATTCTTCAGCGGCAAACGTAACGACCTAGAAAAAAAAAAAAAAAGCTAGATACTATCATCGCGCAGGAGGCTTTTAATGCACTCATATTAAGAGATTTTGTACGGCATGTCAGTCATTCAATTGCTTCCTGTTGAGAACCGACTGGGGAGCGGGTCATGCAGCTACCTTTCACATTCTTTTTCTTGGAGGGGGTTGGTCGAAATTCGTTCGGCGTGCCAAATAAAAATCGATCACGAGGTCCATTCGACACCAAAAAAAGTAAAAAATTTTCACCTTTGCCCCCGGTCTCTGCGCTCTGCGGTCAAGGGAGATCTAGCGAGATCAAGCTTCAGCGTAAGGAGCCAGGGAAGGAGAAGAGACCCTTTCGTTCATTGCTGTAGACGCTGGACACCGTCGGCTGTCAATAATAAGCTGAAACTCCAAAAAAAGAGAACACCAAATCAGCTGAGTTGATGATGACCACCATCCATCTCATCGAGACATCGTGGAAAATCGAGGTACCTCTAGAAGCCTTCTGGAAGCGCGAAAGAAGCTTGGGAAGGGTGGTGGTGGCTTTCCGACTCGGTCGAGGTTTTTTCTTGGACCTTTTTTTGGGGGCTTCTTTTTTGCATGCATTTTTGCATCTGAGCTTTTTGATCCCTCACCCTTGACCTTTTTTCCAATGTTGCTTTTCGGCTCTCATTCCGTCGAAGAGGGCCCTGGGCTTGTCCCCTTCTTGCAATTCGCTCGCTTTCAGTTGTCAAGGGATTGAAAGACGATGCAAGTGCGGCACGGGAAAGAAGTGACCAATTGGGATATTTGACGTGGAGAGCAAAGGAAAAACGAGTTCGCAACATGATATATTTCGATATATCACGATGCTGGTCATATACGCTTTCAATGAACCGCGGTTTTTTTTTTCCCCAGTAATATCCTCTCCTTAGGGGATACGGGCTGGGAAAGGTTCACCCTGGACAACAACGAGTCGAGCTGGGACGAGACCAGGTCAGGTTATATGTTCCGCCCAATGGCAGAAGTTTGATATAAGCTTTGGAATGCGCTTTGTGGCTTGATAATACAATTGATCATGGCCAAGGTTACAATGACCGCGTCCTTTCGTCATGCCTTTACGAGCTGTAGCTTTTTAGACACTCTGGATATTCGGAAGATGGCACCACTAAGGAAAATCAAATGGGCACGTTTTCTATTTTTCGTTCTAAAAAAATTTTGGGAATAATTTTTTTTCCCTTCTCAGTCTAACGATTTCAGAACGGGGCCACCTGACACATTCTATATTCGTACCAACAGATGGCAAGAAGGATTTTTTTTCTTTCTATCTGCATCATCAGCAAACGTCATAGGTCGGTTGGATCAAGGAGCGAGCTTAGCTTGGACCATCGTTAGCAGTATTGAAACGTCACTTTAAGCTAGGACATGGCTACACAACGGTGTCTTTTCTTTCTGGGCAAACCTGGGAATGAAAGGCCGCGTTTTAGTTTTTCCACGTCTCGATTGTAGATGTCAATCCTTGCAAGGCCTTGCTTTTGGTCATAACAGCTGAGAGTTCGTCGGGAAACCCTTTTTTTTTTTTACTTTGTGGGCAGATGTTTAAACTATCACAAAATATAAAGTGACATATCTTATCGATAACATGGAATTCTAAATCGAAGCTTCATCCGGCTGGTACTCGTCATGAGATTTGCGGATTTGTGGAACGAATTTTATTAATTGCGGCAAAGAACACCCATCATTTAGGTCGATTTCTCACGGTTCAGCTTGGCTTTGTTGGAATATCCACTTTTCGTAAGCCTTCTTTCGAATATTTTTTTGTCTTACTGGGCTAGAATGGTCTTCCTCCGAGGATTCCTTGTGTGATACGAAGGTCACCCGAGCGTGGTCCAAGACGGAACCATCACGTGGATGTCATCTGGCACCCAAAGACGGAAATAGCCAGTCCGGAAGGATAACTTCAGCCCAGCGGTTCGCTTGAAGCTTCTCAATGGATCGTGAAGCGGCCGACGATATCGGTCGGAAGAGGTTGAGCTCGTCTGTCTGTTTTCAATGGACCTCCACCTAATCTGCGAGATTCGTCGATTCTTATCGTCGGAAAGGGTCATTCAAGCAGCTATATCGCGAAATTGGGCAATGGCAAAATATTAACATGTACGGTGCTATTATTGTCTGCTGCGCTGGAATGATCCGGAGCAATGAGTGACAACCATGGCTGGTCTGAGGGGACCTGGCCCTTGTCAGGCAGGTGGCAGTTTCCCTTCTGTCTGAATTTCTGCCAGCGAATCGACCCCTCTTTCTCGATCCAAAAAAGTCTCCACCGCGACAGCGACCAACCAAAGCTGGTTTTTTAGGCGTTCCTTCGCTAGCACCCGCGAATTCCTTACATTTCGCATGCTGCTGCGTGACCAGCCCTTCCGAGCACAAGCTTAAGCTGCTGCCATCTGTTGTTTGAGAGACAGACATGGCGGCCATGCCCTCCTTTCCCTCCCCCGCCATACTTACCTTCAGCTTAAGCTGGGAAGATCGAACGGCGTTTTTTCTTCTTCTTTTTCGCTTTGATTAAAAATAGTAAAAGTGATGTAGGTAATCGAAGCAGCACGTTTCTAACAATCTTATGCTCGCTCTTTTTTTTTTTTTTTTTTTCTGAAATAAAATAAATCTCCAACGGGTTTGGCAGTCCAAGCCTGTTCTGTTGAACTGTGCACAACAATCCAATTCTGAAAGGCCAACTAAGGACGTACCGAATTCTTTCTTTTCTCTATAATTTGTATTTTTATCTCATTATTCTTTTGTACGGACTACTAGTAGAATGTTCGATTCCCCAGTTGCCACACGCCGTTAATTTATATCGTAATATTGGTGTTGAGTAAAAGTAACGTTGGTCTCAAGTTGCCCTTCTCCGCTTCCGCTGTAAGGCACAAGAAATCGGTCACTTGCTTCCTTCCCTTCCTTCCTTCCTTCCCTTCGAACTCGCCATCTCTCGCCCCTCTTTTCCCGTTCTTTCTCGAAATCAATTCACTTCCGCCGACAAGCCTCTCACCGCTCGCGCACGTTTTTGTTTTCTTCTTCTTACGGCTCTCGTTCAAAATACTACTTTGTATTCAAAGGTAAGGTTGAAACCAGTCTTCAAAATTCTTGCTTTTGATATCATTATATACACCGGACCTCCAACGTCACCCCCTGCTTCTCCCTGCAATCGGCCATTGGGATTGGCCCTACCATGCTAGCGTGGTCTGAGGAGGACTGCTCGGTCATGTCCTGAGGTCTCTTTTGCCTGCGTTATGGGGCAGGAGCATCTTGCATTTTTCTCCCAGATATCACCAGAACCGTGAAGAGGAATATACACACCTATCGTGGCCGTATAGGGACGAAACCCGGACCAACTACCCAGCTAGCTTGATGTTTAGCTGGGTGATGGAATGATGGGTTTCTTGGTTGAAGAATGAAGTTATCTTCGGATAACCTCGTTGTAAACCCACCCCTCCTTTTACCCCATTTTAGCCATCGGATCGCCATTGTCCCCGCCAATTGCCAGCAGTAGCTGGACAAATCTTTTTTTTTTTTTTTGTCCCTAGTATCATTTGGTGTGTCTCCATTGGCGATTCTAGGTCACAGGCGTTCCATCAAAAACGCCAATGGCACAACAGCTCGAACGACTGGTCTGATCAGTCTCAAGTTGTGCAACCACGCCTAGATTGCGGTCGAATTCGCCAAATTATCCTTATTTTAACTTTTGCATTTGGAAATCAGAGTCATTTTTCATGATATCAGATTTTCTGAAGCGAGGAAATGTTTCTCTCCTCCCGATATCGAGAATCTGTGCGGTTTCTCCCTTGGCTGGCTAGCTTGGGGTTTATTCCTTTCCCGTGGTTCGCCAGGGTGCTTAGCTTGGTTCTTTGGGCTCACGCATACTTGCCTTTTCCCCCCAATTCCCAAAGACCCCAGTTCTTTCCGTTAAACACCCGCAAAACGTTAAACCAAATCGTCGTTCTATATTACCACGATTTCGACCCCGAGAGCCGGCGCAAGAGCTGCTGCCGCCGCTGCTGTACGTGACCATAATCTTTGGTACTTCCACAGTGCTCGAACCCATTCGCTCTACGTAAAACCTGCCTGCCCGCCGGCCGCTTGCCATCCTCGCGGGCCTTGTCCAAAAAAATAAATTTTATTTTCTCAGTGCAAGCAGAATTTGCAAAAGAGCGGTCCCGTCGTTTTATTTTCAAGATTAATTCTTACGATCCCACAGGGTTCATTTAAACCCATTCTAGCCCAACTCTTTAAAACCCTCTTGATTTCCCTCGTAATTCTTCATTCACGTTTTTTTAACCTTTTAGTTTTGCTATTCTCTTCCCCTTCCCCTTCTTTTTTTCCAAGTGGTTCCCGCCTTTTCCCTCCCATCTCTCGGTCTCACTCCGTTCCCGTACTTATATTTTAGTACACTCCCCGCTTTTATATAGACACCCACGCCACACAAACGGACAAATTATACAGTTACGCAACTGCTAGAACTGTCAGTATACCCAACCCATACGCATAACTTCTCTCGTCTCATCCGAACGCCCTTTGTTGTCTTTTGGAAACGGTTTCTTGGCCATTGATCATTCATTTTATCCCTTGTCTCGCCGTACACCCTGTCTATACACAGACACGTCGAACCTTCGCACCGTGATCGATTGGGAATCTTTGCTGGCCGGGGAACGTGGTTTTGTTCAGTTTTTGATCTTACCCCTCCCATGTGTCTGCGGATTGGTGTTAAATTTAGGTTCTTGGGGCACGTTTTTCTTTTGCTATTTCCACCGCCTGCCAGTCAGTTCTATCTCTGTCTGTCTCGGAAAGGCCTAGCAATTGCGTACATGAATGGTGTAGAATTTTCTCTAGCTTTGCATGATGCTCCGTTCGATGGTCGTTCGTTAGTTCCCCAGTGCTTGGATGATCAGCAGACCCTGGCGGGGAGCTCTATCGTGCCGGTTCCATGTTGACCTGTAGCCCAATTTTTTTTTTTTTTTTCTTTCTTTCCCATGCACGAAAGTTTTAGTTAGAGCCAGTGCACAAAAAACTAAACCAAAACTCAAAAGAAAAAAAGAAGAAGGAAAAGGAAGAAAGTCAGGAGAGCTAGCTAACTCGAGTAACTATTTTGTTTAGCAGGACCCACCTTCTCCATTCCATCTTTCGAAGAGAGAAAAAAGATTAAATAGTAATATAATCCGACCAAACCGAAGAGCACACTTTGCACTACCTAAACGGCAAAAGAAGGCCTTACTTGCTCCACTTCCCATCTTGAGCCTCAAATATAAAAATAACCCTCAATATCTATAATCATAGCTTGAGATTTGTGCGGTTGAAAAGGATATTGGTGTATTGGGAGCTTTGAAAAACGAGCGTTTTAACACCGTTTTTCTATCTCTTATCCGTCTTTAATCGCTTTAGGCCCTTTCTTTCCGACGTCATCGAACCAGAGTAGTGCGCTTCTAAGTAGCCGCAACAATCGTCAACCGAACAAAGCAACCCCTGAGGACCCTGCACCTTCAACTACAGTCGCCGAAGTCAAGAGGAATACCAAGAAGGTTAATAGAAGGAAAGAAGGAAACGAGAGGAAAGGACAGTAGAAAGAGCAGAGAAGATCAGAGAATCGGAGCACGATCGTAGCCTAGTCCCGTCTTTGCAGCCTCTTGTGTGTGATATAGAAAGATCGAAAATCGAATCCCAAAGACAGAGAAGCTGCGAATTCGAATGAAACAGAAACCTTTTTTTTTTTTGAATAAGGAATAGGATCCAAATTCCCGTCGAGTCCAGCCCGGTCCAGTTCGCTGCATTGATCGATAGCAATTAGCGCCGAGTTCTTTTTTTATTTTCGATTTCCAAGCAGATCCATTTTTCCGGTTCATCGAAACTTTCATCCATTCTTCTGATTCTCTCTTGTTCCTCTTTTATACTATTTTTATTCTTCCTTTATTCCTCTCTTGTTCTTTTTTTTTTTTTTTTTTTTTTTTTTTTTTGTTCCATTCCAACCAGGGGAGCTAGTCAAGCCCAGCACGCTGCTGCTTTTAGCTTTCTTGTGCTTCTTTATTTCATTCCACCAACAGACAGCATCATCAACCTTGGTGACCCAGCTGCCCAACTCAACCCGCTCAACCAACTCAACTCAACCCAACCCAACCCATCAAACTCACGACACCACCGCCACCACCACCACACACACACACACACACACACACCTCCGAATACATACAATACACTCTCTCCCTCTCGTCTCCTCTCGTCTCCTCCTCCTCCTCCTTCCTCCTCCTCGTCTCCCTCCCCGTCCAGCTGCAAACAACAACAACAACAAACAACAACATCATCACATCACATCTCCACCTCCCACCTCCACCATCAACCATCGCCATCTCATCTCCTATCGTCATCATCAACCTCAACTTTCAACCTGCCCTGTTCCGTCGATTCGGATTCTTGAAAAAGATCTGGAACCGAGCCGAATAGGTTTTTATTTGCACGACCGGAATCCGAAAAGCAAATTCTGTGCACTTCAACACCTGAACAACTCTCCACCACCAATCCTGAGCTGCCGCTGCTGCTGAGCGGGAATTTCGCTGCCACTGCATATCACACCTCTCGGCAACCGTCCACCAGCCAACCACACCGCACCACCACTCACCACCACACCGCAAGCTCGCACCACTGCCTTCTCGCTCGCTGACTTGACTTGCCTGACGAACCGACCGAACTGACTTGGTTGCACGTTCACGTCCGCCTTTTTTACCCCTCCTACTATTTTTGCTCTCCTGTGCAGTTCAGTCACCACCACCGCTACCTCCACCAACACAAGCTTCTCCTTCCTTTGCCCCAACCACATCCATCCATCATCCTCCCTTCCCATCCCGTGTAACAACAAAAAAGCTTCCATCATTCAACAACGAATCTTCCCTTCTCCAAGACACGTCGTCTCAGCATCTCGGAAATCCTCCTTTTTTCCCACCTTTCCTTTCCTTTCCCTTACACAACTTCTTTTTCTTCGCTAGTTCTCCGAGCAGTCGCCAAAGTGGCTCTTTTATAGCTTTTTTTGATATCACATTCGTCACAACAAGATGTCTCAGAATCGGCCAGCAGGATTCTCGGGGTTGCGAATGGGAGGTAAGCATCATATACACGACCTTGTATCATGATACATGATACAAGCGCAGAAAAGGATGAAGTCCGTCTTTTTCTTGTCACATTCAGCTCATCTAACAAAATTCTATCGCTATCACCAGAGGTCGTAAGAGAAAAGGTCCAGGATGGTCTCACTGGAGAAGTACGAGAGATGCAATACACACAATGCAAAATTGTCGGAAACGGATCCTTCGGAGTCGTTTTCCAGACCAAGCTTTCACCGAATGGAGAAGATGCAGCCATCAAGCGGGTCCTGCAGGATAAGCGATTTAAGGTAGGGAAAAAAAAAAAAAAAAGCCCTTGACGCGATATTTCGGAGTTGTGTGTGTAACGAGGCTAACACTTTGGACTTATCGCCGGAATAGAACCGAGAACTCCAAATTATGAGGATTGTTCGACATCCAAATATTGTCGAGTTGAAGGCATTCTACTACTCCAATGGAGATCGCGTATGTTCGCATCACCTCTCTCGTTAGATCGTTTTCCGTCATCGCTAACATCTCACCCTCCTTTGTGTTTCCTCTATACAGAAGGAAGAGGTATACCTGAACCTCGTACTTGAATTCGTCCCCGAAACTGTCTACCGAGCCTCCCGGTACTTCAACAAACTGAAGACCACCATGCCAATCCTGGAAGTTAAGCTGTACATTTACCAGCTCTTCCGTTCTCTCGCCTACATCCACTCGCAAGGCATCTGTCATAGGGATATCAAGCCGCAAAATCTTTTGCTCGATCCGAGCACCGGTATTCTCAAGTTATGCGATTTCGGTAGTGCGAAAATTTTGGTCGAGAATGAACCAAATGTCTCTTACATTTGTTCGAGATACTACCGTGCTCCGGAATTGATCTTTGGTGCCACCAATTACACAACCAAGATTGGTAAGTCTTTTCCTCCGGTTCATCACCACTAGAAACTGTTTTTCTGATGATATCTTGGTTTCCGTTTAGACGTATGGTCGACAGGATGTGTCATGGCAGAGTTGATGCTTGGTCAGCCGCTATTCCCAGGCGAGTCTGGCATTGATCAGTTAGTGGAGATAATTAAGGTCTTGGGCACGCCGACACGAGAGCAAATCCGTACCATGAACCCCAACTACATGGAACACAAGTTCCCTCAAATTAAACCCCATCCTTTCGCAAAGGTAATTCGGACATGTTGCCTCCCACTATTTTGTTGTCTCTATCGGTGCTAATGGTATTCGAATTTAGGTTTTCAGAAAGGCTTCACCTGAGGCTATCGACCTTATCTCTCGTCTCCTCGAATACACTCCCACCCAAAGACTTTCGGCAATCGAAGCCATGTGCCATCCATTCTTTGATGAGCTTAGGGATCCCAATACCAAGCTCCCCGATTCCCGAGGAACAAACGGCGGACTCCGAGAACTCCCAGCCCTCTTTGACTTTAGCAAGCACGGTATGTACCTCGCATTCATTGACCTGGTGTCGTAGCTATACTAATTCGATCTCCAGAACTATCGATCGCTCCAGAGCTCAACTCTCGTCTCGTTCCACCACACGCCCGCGCTACCCTTGCCGCAAAGGGTCTCGATATCGACAATTTTACACCACTATCGAGGGATGAGATGATTGCTAGACTAGACTGAGCCTTTTAAAATTTAGTCATCGAATGCATATCATTTCAACCGAATAAATCGCCCTTCTGCGGCGTCTCTCCTTAGTTATTTTTGCCGATTCTGGAAAAGCAGGTCTCTTTTTCCGCTTGAACACACATATCCATCTCTTCCCGTGTCGAAAATAAAAAAGCTTTCCTGGTGCATCTTTTCCACGTCTTTTACGGCTCCAAGGCAAGCAGAATCATATATCGGAGAAACCGAGCTCTCCACCCTTTAAGCTTCTCTCTTGCTATTTCTTAGTAGTTCTTTCCTTTTTGCGTGGGCACATGATGAGAAAATCCAGATCACCTTCGCTTCGTTCACTGTCTTCCCTCTTCTTGATGAAGCTGGCATCTGAAAATATTGCGCGAACTTGTTAGACTTATTCTCGGTGTTCATGCTCTGGGCCAGGATATCAGCACTTGTACCTTTTTCTTTTGTTTTCTCTCATGTTTCATGTTTTCTTCAATTCTTTTGTCACTTGCTTTAATAGCTTATTTTCCTTTTCCTTTTCACACCCTCTTCTTGTTCTTCTATTTCTCTGGAGCTGGTTGGAAAAAAATCTTTGAAATTTCAAATGACTTGAGTTCTCGAAAACTGGTATCTACGAAATAACGGAATCACACCTTATCCTTTTCCACTCGACCTCCCCTCGCCATCACCCTTTCTTTCATCGAGACTGCCGACTTCCACGCATACTGAACTCAATGCCATGATGGGAAATATATTATTTAAGGTTCCAGGCTTTTTCTATTTCTGTCTTCCAATCAATTCACAAAGAGGAACACCTCAAGGTGTTTTACCAAAGTCTTTAACTTTTAAACACAAAAAAGTTGATCTCCCGTTTTTTCTCTTTTTTTATTTCCTTCCAACGTTTACTATACCAAATGGCCAGGTTAATGAAAACAAAAAATGAACATTTTTTATGCCACCACACAAATCTCTGATGTTTTATCTTTATCTCTTTTCCTCCTTTTTATATCTCATGATCAATGAATGATAACATATAACAACAACCCACTATGCATGCATGTGTTACGACCTACAAGAGTTCAATTACTTATACACTCGCTTTTTTTTTTTACTTTTGCTTTTTTCTTGTGTTGATTGAATCGATCGATAACCTACGGAATTTGATGATCCTGATATTTGATATCCCCTTGTGTCTTTGAGATTTTTGGTTGTTTGTTTCTTTTTAATATATATACTCCTTGTGTCTTGGGAGAATAGTATGATATGATATGATACGACTTTACTTTTTATGACCGTAATTTTTGAAGTTCATTTTCGAGGGTTTTAGGAGGGACATATTTTTCATTTTAATTTTCTTTTGTGACGTTATTACTATTTGGTATTAGTGAGGGTTGGGGGGAGGATGTAACCATAGCCATTTATTATCATTATTTCCATTGTATTATCTTCTGGTTCATCAAATTCGATCGATTCGGGAATTTTATTGGTTTTGATAAATCAGAAGAGACCGTGGATCTCGGGAGGAAGCAGGGATGCTTTATTTTTAAGGGTGATGAAGCCCCGGAAGGTCCTTCTTGAGAGGCCTATCAATTGAGACGAAGCTAAGTCATGGTGCGTGCGATTCCCGAAGCGGTGGTATTCGAATACACGGGAAGATATCATCAGAGATTTTGGTCCGAGGACCGGTAGTGAAGGATTGTCATGAATACCATGTTCTTTTGGTCTGATGGGTCAGTGCATGCAGCTAGCTGCACAGCTGGACGCAAGATGGGATGTGAACTCCTTTCGTTTCTAGCATTTCTATATTTAGGGCATCTATTTCTTTAAAATGTATTATGACACTTAGCTTCCAAACTTTACGAATTTCCTTTTTATCCTCTTTGTTTTATAAAACGCAGTCTTGTGAGAACTGTTTTATTTTATTCTCATCCGACGAGCGCATTTATTGCGATGGAACGAGTAATGACTTTTTCATTTTGTATTTTATCCCAGGTATCGATACAATACATTTTATATTTTAGAGCTATAGATACACAAAATGATACCTCTTGTTTCATAAACCGAACCCAAGCTTAATAAGTCTAGTACCGTTCGATTCGACGCCTCTCCGAAACCGTGCACATCTACAACAATAACATATAAATTATCATCCCCAAACTTACACGGAGTTATAGCTAGTGAATATACACCGCGAAAACAGTAGGACCCTTTGATATAATTATAATAGAGTTACTTAACTCCGTACGGTTAACCGTCCGTTCATCCATTATCCATAATATATCACAGTACGGTTTTCCCTTTTCGAGTGGATTTTATGCACGTCCAATCACCATCCGTGCTTGCCGAATGCGATTCTCTGCATTGTGTCTCGAATTGGAAATGGGGATGACTGCACCGCACCCTTTCAGTTGATTGATAGTGGGGTATATATTTAATAAGAATGTGTGATATTATAATGCTGTGTTTGAGAAACTTTTTCTTGTGAATTTACTTTTTTTTTTTTTTTGGTAAGGGCGACTGGATACATAAATAGCTGATTCGGTATGCTGGGTTTACCAAGAATACTCACCGCTTCGGATTATAACGTGATCTCAATGTGCTATAAAAGAAGGGATGTATCTAGGCGCTGGAGGAGAAGGTATCTGGTAGGTGCCACAGTCCTCGGACATGGGGATAATGAGGTTCTGGTTACTACTTTAGTACCTAAGTTGGGTTGGAAACCGAACTTTGGTACCTAGTTGAGTACCTACGATGTCAACATATGATTAAATTTTGCAGATATCTCTCTGAGTCATCTCATCTTGGGTATCGAAGATTCGTCGACTCGACATCCCGTCCCTGCAAAGGTCGATTAAGCCTTTGCCTGTGCTCGCTCTGCTTCAAGCAGAAATAGAAGATTCATCTCAGGGCCTATGAAAGACAAAATTGACATCACGATACGTTTCGAAACATAGCTCGTCTGTGAGCCAAAAAAAAAAGAGAGAAAACAGTAAACGCAAGTTACCAAAGTTCAAATATATCGTGAGACAAATTATATCCGTCACTGTCTAAAGTGGTTTGTAGCGTATATGTATAGATATAAAATCAGACTATCAGGTTGAAATCTAATCAAAGGTCCTACGAACTAACATCTAAGATTCCACGCAAGCAGTCTGCCCAAACGGTGGTCAGATACGAATACACCTGTGAAAAATAAATGCACTTTGAAAATGCCTGTGTTGCCGCAGTGGTCGAATCTCGATTTTCGAAATTCCAGTGCAATGGCCCCAACCTTCCAAAACTTGGCCCGAGCTTGGCCTGCAAAGTAAAAATCGAGAACTCCTCACACGGTCCCTGGTCGGAAAACCGGCAAGCGGTCTTCTGACCGACGAAAACTCGATTCCCTTCTGTCCTCGATTTCGATCAAATCGAGGAAAGATCTTCGATATTGCAGTTTTGATTTTTGATTTAACTTCCACGTCGGCGGCAGCGGTCTTGGCCGAATCATGCATGCGCATGTACGTAGACGAGACGAAAAGAAAAGCAAAAGAACGCTAAGCTGTAGGGCACGCCGAAGATGCTAAGCTACTTGGTATAGTGGTAGTAGCATCTATGACGGGGTGCTTGTGGGACGAACGAAGAGGGAACACTAGTTAGCGAGCGGGATTGGCTTTTTTTTTTTTTTTTTTGGTTTTTTACCCCTCCCGTTGATTTTATTATATTACCAGCCGTGCTGTTTTTATTTTACTCGCCGATTCAAAAAATATCAAACTGGAGCGATCCTGGGAATTGTTTACGTATTGCAAAAGCTATGGATACTGGATTGAGCGGCTATCAATTGCGATACACAGGTTGGAAAGAAGAAAAAAACCCAATTGTGGCATGGCGGATGGCTCTGCAAGCTTTGGTTTCTCATCTCCAGGCGGCTAGCAGGTAAATTTATATCTCAAGAATGTGCTGGAGAAACCTTTAGAGCTGGTACCTACCCGATTCATTGTTTCGGATAGGGCTAGTTAATGATCAGCACAAGTACGCGATAGCGGGGACATATCTGAAGACGTTTTGGTTGTGTGTTTCTGCAAGTGCTCCTTGCCTGGCAGGTAGGCAAGTGAAGTAAGTAGGTAGGTGGTCTCCCGTCGCCCTCAAGTTGTGGACCAACCATTCCGAAAGACTGGGGGAGGGATGTGCGCGGATGTGGAGTTTAGCTTTTTAGCTTTCCCATGCATTGTTGATTTTCGGAACACCCGTTGTGGGTGTGAGTGTGAGTGTGTGTTTTTCTTCAAAGCTTGACAGCGCCGTTCTGGCAATGCCGGCAGAATTGGCCTGGAAAGCATGTGAGCTAGCCCTTCAAGGACGAGGGCCTTAGGCTATTGTTTCTCCGATATGGCGTATTCATTTCCCTTACAGTTTTGCTCCCGCGGAGGGATGGATGGGAATTGACGACTTTGGCTTTAAAATACTTTGAGTTTGATATTTGAAGAGTCTTGGGGGGCATCGATTAGAATAATAGAAGCCCCTCCCTTGCAATAACACCATGCATTGTCCTTACAAATGCGTCACCAAAAGTAGAGAAGAGGCGTCCCTTAACAAGAGTTAGAATGGCGAAAAGAAACAAGGCCTAAACTAGGTTCCCAAGCTTTGGATCTTGCGATTGTCCGTTGATAGACTGCTCTCCACTCGTGTGGCGTGATGAGCGCCGTCTTGAAAGTGGAGATAGCGGTCTCGGCGTCGACGTGATATAGTTCTTGTTTAGAACAAGAAGGAAGCAAGACAAGAAGAAAAAGAGCTAGAGGAAGAGAAGAGGAGGGGCTATTGTTTGACAAGATCCAATGCGGCAGACACCTGCAGGCCAGCCAGGAAGGAAAAGGTCTTGGATTGGAGGACGGAAAGACGACACGAATAAACTCGAGGGCTGACGCAAGGTTGCAAGCGGAAGAGTTCCTAGGAGGTGCGCGAGCCGTTGCTTCTTGATTAGATGTCTGAAGCTAAGAATTTCCAGTTGAAGTTGGGGATATATCCCTCGTCTTGCTCTTTTTTTTTTTTTTGTTTTTTTGAAAGCTCTTTTGCATGGAAGCTACATTATAACCTTACTTTTTGGCACCTTCGTTTCCACTCGTTAAAACACAGCCGGTTTAAATTGCTGCTTGTCTGTCGCTATCATTGTCCGTTTTGTTTCTCAATTCGCTTCTTCTTTTTTCTTGTTACCCTCTTTTGCTTTTGACTTGGGATTGTAATAGAGAAGAAAACAAAACGGCATGGCGGCCGACGAAAGTAAGAGTGGCATGGATGGGCTCGACGGGTTTCCGAATGAAGTGCTGGCACTGATCCTCGAGCTGCTGGACCTCGACTCTCTATTCAGGTGCCACGACGTTTGCAAGTCCTGGAGGAAGTGCTCGCTCTGGGAGTCCAACTATCTGCCCCACGTCTTCGATGCGTACACCGAACTCACTCATGGAACCCGGCCTCTTTCGGCGACTCTCAGTGGGTCCGAGAAAACGCAACTTCTGGGTGAATTGTTCAGGACCTCGGTGTCCGCGCTGCCAGTGTTCGCAACATGTCGGTCGTTGAGGGACATCGCTGTTGTGCTGCGCAGGTTGGACAGGGCTTGGCTGGCCGGGAACAACACAAGTTTTGCGTCTTTGAGCCATGTGAATGTCCAGACGCCGGCTCTGTGCATGGCGGTCGATACGGAAACTGGATCGATTGTGACCGGACACAGTGAAGGGATTGTAGCTTTCTGGAACGCTTCGGAAAAGAGTTGCTACTATCAATCATCTTTTGAGACTTTTGGTTATCGCAGAGTCATCCCAAAGCAAATCGCTATTGAAGGTAATATCATGGTGATTGCGTCAAATGTTGGTCCTCCATTGGAAATCTAGTTTATAGAAGGTATGAGCGCTAGCTAACCTCGAACTCTAGAATGGTGGGATTGTTGTTACGAGGCGTAGCCGCACAGGACGCAACCCCCCGTTCATCCAAGTGGGGGAATTCCGGGTAGCAACCCAGGCGACCAGCATCTGCATGGAGAAGTATGTGTGCATTGTGGGAGAGAATAGTGCGGTTAGCTTTTGGGATCTATCTCGATTTGCGAAATATGAACCACTCCCAGCCGGTACGAATCCTAGCCAACTACTCATGACTATCGACACCAGTAACGACAACCTCCCGGTACCGAACTCTCCCGTAAACAGTTTATTCTACAGGGATAGCCAGCTATATCTTGGGCTAGCCGGAAGTCGTATCCAACAAATTATTTCGCAGTCCAGTCGAGGCCGAATTTTTAAGCGCCAATTATGGGAGCCGGAGGAAGATCCGTATACGAGACTCGCATTAGGACCGGAGTATCATGGTAGCAGCATGGGTCAGTCACGTCTGTGTCCCATGGGGAGCAAAGGCGACATTCTCGTATCTTGGGCGGATTCTTCGATTTATCGCTTATCGCCCAATATTGGGGACGATCTTGTCTGGGAACCTCGGTACGAATGCTTGGTCCCGGCTGTTAAAAGCTCTTGTAAGGATTGTGTCGGAATATACGCTCGAGGCGAACAGGTGATATGCAGGGTTAGACAAAACGTATGATTTAGAATGTTTCCTGCTAATCCATACGTCTATGTGCTATGAGCTAACACGGCTTGACAGGAGATCGAATTGTTTTTGGGAAACGGTGCTTTGATCCGTCGTATCCCCCACGCCCATGGCGACATCAGTTGCATTTTGGTATGGATAACTTCTCCATCTCCAATAGGGCAGCATGGCTTCGAAAGAAGGGGAGTACCTCGCTAACATTTCGTAGTTCGATCCAGCATTTATTGCCGTTGGGACCAAGGAAGCCTCTCTTTGCGTCTATTACTTTGCACCTTGGCACAAAATTTGCGCCAATGGACAAGGTCCGTCTCCTCCCGCCGCTACCAATTCTCTGCAATCGGCGCTATCAGAGAGAAAGCATACTTACAAACGGAAGTACCAAGATGCTATGGGCATGGACCTTGACAAATCTAGCGTTGTCGGTGCCGTCGTGGGCTCTAATGCCGGTCTTCGGGTTCCAACCAAGAACACCCTGAGAGGCTCGTCTCCTAGAAGGCTTGCTTTGGAATCAAGTACGGGTATTAAGATTCCAGTACCTGCTCCATGACTAGCGGGTAAAATAAAGTGAACTGAGACCTCATGGGACTTTGCGGCTAGTCCAATAGTTCAGAATGGCCACAAATACCATCTCGGTTCACCCAAATATGTGGCTTCACCGTATTTCTCAAAATCTGAGATATGTTAAAATCGCTCCATGAGCCGCTCTTGGCGCATGTGATATCGATGAGGGACCTCAACAAGGAGGATAAGGTGGGATTGAAGCGACGTTGTTTAAGAGATATACAACGAACAATCCGAACGTCGAAAATAGGTCGGAGTTTAGGAACACAAAGCGCTGCTTTTTTGTGGATAACGTTATAAGCCCGTTATATGTCGCGCCAGCTGGCGAGGGGCAGAGGGGTTTCAAGTGGTAGCTGAGGGGTGATGGGTGCGACCTCTGGTGTTTGATCCGGAACCCCGCTATTCGTCCTGCGCGTGCAAGTTTTTTGCAAGACAATAGCGACTACTTAGTCAACCGCTGCTAAACCTTCGTCCATCATCCACATACATTCGTGCTCGATCATCCTTGGTTTTGAGCGGCCTCGGAGTTTGAAGAAGGCGGTTTCGGCAGTTTTGGAATTGATCAATTGCCGGGCGCCGATCGAAAGAGACGAATTCTTTACCAGGCTATGGTATCAGTATAATATGTATATAAATAATAATGATCCACTTACTTAATTAAACTAATGACGTATACTATTGGCGAGCTCATTTTGAACCATGACGAGCATATGCATTGAGATTCAATTTTTTTGAGATTGATAAGAGCAAGGTTGTCTGGAAGCAATTTTTATAAGTTAGTAAGCTAGTAAACTAATCTAGCAAGTTGTTCAAAAATTTAATGATT
Source organism: Orbilia ellipsospora (assembly GCA_036971675.1). Taxonomy (NCBI): domain Eukaryota; kingdom Fungi; phylum Ascomycota; class Orbiliomycetes; order Orbiliales; family Orbiliaceae; genus Orbilia; species Orbilia ellipsospora. The sequence goes on from JAVHJO010000003.1 coordinate 1,277,802, forward strand.
TAATCAAAACGCATTCTTTGGATATAACAGACAAAATCACGATGTGTTCTCCAAAGTTGGTTGCTTCGGATATCATGGTGTGCAGCCGAAAGGTGTTGTTTTTGTGGTATTTCTGTGCCTCATCACCATCGCTCGCTCCGTCGCGTGAAGCCCACCATCCCGGTCAATCTGCGACCCAACTCAACGACCCTCATTGAACAGCTACACTGGCCGAACGGAATCGATCGAACAGCAACCTCCTCTTCCCTCCCATACCCTCGCTCGGATGGTTCATCGCGACCCTGCGCTCATAAAAGATGGGTGATCGCCTTGCACCCGACCCTCCATCTGGCGCCAGCTCTTCATCCTCGTCAACAATAACAGAACCGCATCTCCTGTTCGTGGCGTTAGCCGACTCGTATCTCAGCACCGCGCATAGCACTGGGATCAAAGAAAGCTTTGACAGTGATCTCTACCAAACTCTAGTCACGGCTGCAATCCGATGTTTGGAGGCCGCTCTTTACGTATGTTTGGTCCGTGGTGGTTTTAACGGTCGAAGGGAGAGAGGCTTACCCAGGAATTTTGGAGTATAGGAATTCAAGCTACAGCCAAAGTTCGAAGCAGCATTGCGTTTACGATATGCAAGTGTATTGGAAGAGGAGACCGAAAATGTAACGGATGCAGAGCAGATCCTGCATAAAGGCGTGCGTACACCCACACCGTCTTCTGTCCCGTCTCCGAAAAGACTGAGGCTGACATGTTTTATTTTTGGGAACACAGATTCTTATTGCCGGAAAGGTGGAACTTACCCAATAGCTATCCGTTTTACCGGGGGGCCCCACAGCGTTAACAAGTTTTTTTTTTTGCTTACGAGCTTGTAGAACAATTTCCAAGATCTTAAATTTGCCATGCAGCATCTTCTCGTTCGAATAATGTTTCGAATGAAACCAAAAGCGGCATTCATACTGTTGGGTCAGCAGATCAATGAAACCGAAGTGTGGGTCTTTTCTGGTTCATGATACACGCAGATATATTTTCTGCGATAGCTGATGGTGAATCAGATCTGCTAACCTGAAGTGTGATAACCACATCACTGTCATACTACAAATAGTCTATCGATAGCATATTGGACGTACTCTTTTCGGTTCCTTCTTGCATCCCTAAGAACTCAACGAACCGATGAGCAAGAAGACAATGCAGCAGTATCGTCACTTAGATCGGCGGCAGACCTTGCGAGACGGCGAGAGGACCATCATGTTTATGCCTTGGCCAACCTTATGGAGGCATCGATATTACTCGGACAAGGAATTGCGGGTGTAGATGGTGCTAAGAAAGCTCTGACGAAATCACAGAGTGTTCCATTGCAAGACGTGCCCCAGTTAACCTTCTTATTTCAAATGCTGGATATCATGTCTGCAACAGTACAAGGCGCTATGACCGAAATGGACTCGAAGATGAAGATCCTTCAAGAAAATTTGGATGGAAATGTTCCCTGGAAACTCTGGCCCGCAGACGGCACTTTTGTGGTTCCGGTAAAACCGTTATACGAACGTGGTAAACCGGAAGAGCTGAGGTTCAGATGGCTGCCCAAGGCAGACCTTTGGGCTCTGGTCTGGTTTCTCAGTGGCTCTATACGGACACATTCTAATGGCTTTGACAAAAAAGCAGAGGCGTGTTTACTTCGGGGACAAGAAATGATAGATGGCCTGCTTACCGGAAATGCAGACCCGGGGCTTTATTCTGTCGCATCTGCAGCATCTAGAGTCACTTGGAGGAAATTGTTAAAGCTATCATTGACATTGCAACTCGTATATTGCTACGCCTGTCGAAGCGCTTGGGATGAGGCTATCAGTACACTGCGGCAAGCAGAGACTCAATTCGGCAACATCAGCGATGAGTCTGAGCAAAGATTCATTAAACCGTGGTTGACATTTACAACTGCTGTTGTTCGACATGGAACTGGCAACTTGACCCGCGCCTTAAGTTCTTATCAAACTCTCTTAACTGATCGAACATCCGAGCTCGGGATTCTCGCTGCTTTGAACTCAGCATTGATTTTGTCCGGGCCCAAAACAAGGAATCCAAACAGGGCGCAAGATCTTGTTGATGGTGTCGCCGATTATGCATCCAACCACAGGAATCCACTGATTCAAGGGGCATATAACGTCGTAAAATCTACATTACAAAAGAAAGGTGAAAACCTTAACACATTACGGTACGTGATCATACATTGCTGCGGTCCTTAGACCCACCGGCTCTAGATCCAACTAACTTGGAATTTAGGAGTTTGTTGAGCACTGCAAATAGGATTTTTCGACAATCAGGAGTTCACCATATGTTGACTATCACACTGGCATTGGTTTGTGGGAGAGTTTTCAATCCTGATGCGCATCATCACGCTAATATGTCGAGAGCGACCTTGGATTGTGCCCTCAAATCAGGTGACAGGCTGTGGCAGGCAACTACTAGGAACATGCTCGCGGGTACGTTTACAACTCAATATCCGTTGTGCGAAATAAGCCAATTCTACATGCTGGTCTGTTTGCTAACTTAAGCCTGTATAGATGCCCTTGTCAGAGCGAACCGAGAATCAGAAGCTAAAACCTTCCGTGCAGCTAGCGAGCAAGATAGAAAGTTCGTTGAACAATACTTGAACCTAGGAACAAACTTATGAGTACGGTTTTACAAAGTCGGGCTCGGGGAGTCCCCTGCGCCCTCCCTGGTTTCCCAACAATCACGCCATTTATGTATAACAACAACCTTCAACTCCACTTACCCTTGGTTTAAAGACTTTCCCCATGTTTTTGTTTTCCTGTTACTTTTCTCATGTGTTCGGATATTGTCGGCTTATACCCTAGTGTCGTAATGTCTTATATTGTTTCATTGTCTTAATTTTTCTCTGGATTGTACTGTATCTACTGCTTTTGAAAAGCGCGGCGAGGAGTTTCGGGGTAAGAAAATTGGTTCGCATATACTAGCTTGAGTATCCTTGTGGACTAGACATACATGGATGAATATCCGATTCTACATAATAACAAATGCACAAATAATCACGCTTCTCCTGTGTATCAAAACCATATCATGCTACCAGTGGACCAAAGTTTCTCGAATGAAGCGTACAGTGAATGGAAATTGATCCCTTTCCCCCCCCCCCTTTGTTTGCTTTCAGGGTGAACACAGAGTAGTGAACATAGGCTATCATCTAATGGTATCCACCTATTTCTTCAAGTTTAAAATATAAAAAAATTCACTTTGGCTACAGAGAGCGGGAATATTCATGCGCTATGCCCAGAGCTGCCCAAGGCTAGCCGAGCCGTGCTCCAACAGTCCTACTTAGGTCGAGATTGGTCATCACCAAACCATTCGGATTCACGTTCATTTACTTTGCCTCACAGCCACTCCCCCAAAACTCAATTATACATAACGCAGTATCCTCAACATACCAGAAAAGTATGTGCTTTTTCATACTTGGCTGCTATTGGCGGCAAATACCTTTGGGTGGTGCTTCCAATTTGAAGCCCAAGGTATGAGGATGAGCCTGATGGTCTTGGTCTCGTATTCATATTTTTCACAATAACCCCCCCTTTTTTTTTACCATTTTCAGCCGTTCAACATATTCCGCTTACTAAACTTTTACGAAGCGTTATATTTGTGGAGAACCTTATGTTTAATGAATATATGGTTTTGTATATTATTCTGAGTTTTAGATCGAGAAATCGAGAGGGTTGAACCTTTCCAAGCTGGTGATTTTAAATGCGATATTCTCCATTCTTAACTGAGCTTCCAATAAGACGCTGATCAGGTTCTAGTAAAAACCCTGTGATGTGTGACAGATAAGTGACCTCGAACTTAGACTCACAATGTGGAACTATCTAAGCTTTCGAATATAATTATGTACTGTAGGGTTATTGCCTTTACGGGATGTATAACAACCCATTATTAGCATTAAGCTATGCATTCTCCAAAGAGAACATCATACTGCTTTATAGTTTCCCAAATGCGCTAGCTGTTTTGAATTTCATCCTTTCACCCTTCATAAAAAAAAAGGCAGTACCTTAAAAATCAGCTTCATGAATACCCGCAGGCGAATATGATGTATGCATGGTGAACCCAGAATTGTTTCAAGGAGCGCAATAGGAAAAAGATCACTTAAATCAGTTGTTAAACTAGAAAACAAATATTCTAACTTATTCGTGCTGCTTTCGAGTACTCTTTGAGCGCCAATAACACTGAAATTAATATTTAGAATTCGGACAGTCCTTAGTATTCATCTGCTAAATAGTAGCACTTCGTTGAATTCAGTGGACAAAAGAGTAACTCACGTCTTTTAGGTCGATGGACATCATCATGACTTCATGAAAATTTATCCCTGTGGCCGCTTTGGGAATTCTTTGCAGAAAATTCGTGCACTGTATTTCTGGTGTTGGTAATGTGTGTGCCTTGGTAATCAGTGCGCCTCAGTGGCCTTGGCACGTTGCAATTTCGTCGAATCTGAGATTGTATTACTGAACAGCATGACAGATTTTAAGACGATTGATCTCAATAGCTATAGCGCTATACGGTTGTTCTTGATAATATGCTTAAAAATATTAATAAGTTTTGCTTGGCTCAGATTTTTTGTTTCGCAAGCCAATTATACCTGTTCTTTTATCAGAATCGCCTTATAAATCTATTTTATAGGCCATACCAAAAAGGTTGAGCTTTAATGTTAGGGCCCGAAGCTTACACTTGGCGAATCCAGTTGTATTCTGACCCTAGCAACGCATCATAGAAGCTTCTTCTATAAAACTCCAACCCAAGCCGGTGCATTGCAAATTTAGAGATAGCAAGTAAAATAATTAAACAAATCAGTTTCATCAATATCATTGTATAGGAGGGGAAAAATCACAATGGGTTCTCTTTTCAAAAAGTTTTTATTTCCTTTGTCATTTCTAACGATCTTGCAAATTCATGCAACACCGGTGCCCCAACGGATTATTGGTGCTAAGCTTAGTTCCGATCAAATCTGCAGCCTGACCTTTACGCCACAGAATTGGACCTTGAGCGGCGCTGGCTTTATGATAGATAATTTTGTGGATCAAAATGGAGCTAAAGACTGGCTGAATAAGCTGGATCAAATGACAACGGTTGGTGGTCAGGTCGCGACTTCACCGCTGCAATGCACCAATATTGAAGGTAATGGCTGTCCTCCACCGAGTATCAACTGTCTTGCATTTACGCCAGCACAGTACTATTTGGTCCGGAATGCCGTTTTCAGCTGTTGGAATCAACTCAAAATCTTCAAGGTGGGTTTTGCCTATACTCTACTTTCCTAAAACTATCAGGTGTATGCCTTCCCCATAGCCACTAACTGGCTGATTAGGCCGAGCTTGTCGACGCAGTAATAATAGCATCTCTCGGCACCTCAAGGATTGTAACCGACTTTGGAGAACCAAAAATGGAAGATACCGATATCTTTGGAATCATAAGCGGCGCTTTTAGTATTGCCTCTGGTATCACCGCTGCCTTTCCTGAGCTCAGCGGTCCATTCGGCGTTCTGAGTGGTATCGCTAGTATTTTGGGTGCTCTTCCCGATGATGGAACACCGGCCCCTGATCTCCAAGGTGATATCGATGAACGGCTACAGCAGGCATTCGTCGCTACCAGAGACGGGATTGACAAGTTGACTTCCGTGATATTTGGTGGTACAAGCGATACATCCTCCCTTAAATTACTTGCACCGGCAGAAATTGCAAATGGGGAGGTGACCGATATCGGGAGATTCTTCTCTGGTGGAAGATATCTCATAGATGCCCGCTGGGATCCCCAGCCAATAATCAGAAATCTTGTTTCGAACGGGATTAGCAGAATTGTAGGTTTTTCTCTCCTTGCTCTCCGCTAGCTCTCGAAATTATCATAGGATGCTCTCGCCGGACAGATGTTACAGCCATTTGATGAATAAGTCAACTAACAAACACCGTAGAGACAAGCTCTAGTTGCTCGCGCCCTTAAATCTACAGGCCACATTGTTTTTGTTGATGTAAGTCGATATGGAATTCCAAGTTTTATTTATACTAGCTTACAGAATTGTCAAAAACTCATAGACTGGGGTACTGCGACCTGAGGATTGTAATACAACGGGTTCCCGCTGGGTCGTCGGGCAATGTTTAAAGCTTTCTAGATCTACTAGAGATGGCGTATTTACCGATGTCGATCCCAATTTGGCTCTAAAGCTCGATAAAGCTCCCTACAACATAAACTTGCCGGAGTTTTATCTAAACGCCTTCCAGTGTCCAGCCGCCAAAGCGCTTAACGGCGGTCAGATTTCGAGTTTAGGTTTACCACTTGACGGTACTCTCCCGCCGTGCTTCTTTGATCTGGATGTACAAGCGGGTCTACCATGTTTCGTCTGCGACAGCGCATCTTGCGGTTCTGATTATGTCATAAGGGATGTTTGCAGAGGTTAAGAATTTGATGGATGCATATCTTGGAGTTTACGCTGGTCTGTGAAGTACGGGTTAGAAACGGCGAAATGCTTTCTTTTTTTAAGAAAAGTTGATACCATTGGGAAATTCTTGTGGCGCTTTCCTTCTGTATGGTCTGGTTTTCATTTTACAATCATGGATATCATTTAGCGCATCGTACAATGTATAGAAAATTAGAACTAGAATATGTACTTAGAAAATTCACTTCAATTCCTTAAGACTTCAAAAGAGAATTTGGTTTTCATGAATAGTACTAAGAGTTAGTCCTTGAGAGGATTCTGAGAAGAATAGCGAGTGCCAGAAAGATCTAGCAACGATTTACGAGAGGTGAATTCGATGGCCAGCCTCTTGCAGGTCTCGAAGGACTCCCAAAGACCGCTGGTAGGCTTGAATTGCAAAAATTCGCAAAGTGGGGCAATATACTTTAGGTAACTCGAATGTTTATAGGAAATACCCTAAGTTTTGAAGCTCTCGGGAATACGAGGCTCAGTATATCAGGTGCCCTTGAATCTGCTCCTTCCATTTGTAGCCTAGAACCGGAAGAGTAGTACTCTTGGGAGAGCATTATTACTCAGAGCACCCTGCTCCTGGTACATGCAATGCGCATATATAGCTTCAAACTATCTAGCGTCGACGTAAATATATTAATATATTCCACTCGAGCTATTGTCAAGATGCAACATGATGGAGCATCAGCGTTTGCGTTGACACCTTCCACTTTCGAACTTTTCCTTGTACCACACGGACCAACTTTTTTCCAACAATTTTTCGACCTTGTAGACCGCACACACCAGCAAACTTCAGAAAAACCATAGACTTCTTTTCATTCGAATTTATTATAGACGACAGGGATAGAGATAACAAGCTAGGAAGCCACATGTCAAGATCCGAAAATGATGGCACGACGGCGGCAGCTTCCGAAATCGTCGCCGGCGTTTCCGCTGGTTTTATCGCAACCATCGTCTGCCACCCGCTTGATATAATAAAAACAAGACTACAAGGTGAGTTTATCGGTTTCGCAGTATTTTTGAATGGGAAAGTATCTAGTGGATCTAAGAGCTTTCAAGGATGCAGAAGCTACCACATCTCATTTATGAAATCGGGGACATGGGCGGGCATAGGAGTTTCGTGTGGTATATTTTTCCATGTATATCGGCGACCACTCAACTTGCTGCTCACCCTTGATTTTTGATATGTTCTCAGTCACAAATCTAGCTTTGCGATTGTGTAGGAGGATGGAATTTTGTGATAAACGATATCTGGCTTACCTATCTTTTCCCCACAGTGCATCGACCTGATACAGTGAAAACGTGGGGTGGTTCGTTAGCTGTGGCACGAGAGCTTTTTGACGAAGCTCGTGCCTCCGGAACACGACCCCTCAGAGCAATCTATCGAGGAATCAGCCCTAACGTGGTTGGCAATACGGCGAGCTGGGGGCTTTACTTCCTATGGTACTCCAGCCACTTCCTTCGCACTGATCCCCTCTACTTGCATAAACGCGGATGATTCATAAGCTCGAGAAAACTGCAAGTCTTGGGAGAATCCACGCGCATCCAGAGAGCTATTCCATTTCTGACATGTGCGAACCACTTTTGGCTGAAGGTACGACCAATTCAAGAAACGGGCGGCGAAGTATCGCGGAACACGAGGCCAAGACCTGACTTCACTCGACTACCTCTTAACCTCAGGCGCCGCAGGTTAGCTGATCACAAACAATATTGTAATCTTGCGAAGTTTCAAAAAACTCATCCAGGTCTTCCCATCCAATAGGTGTTGCGAGTGCGGCCCTGACCAACCCGTTGTGGGTGGTGAAAACCCGGATGCTCACCTCAGGATCCCGGACACCCGGTGCATACCGGGATCTTACCGATGGTCTTTACCGGATCGCCACCGAGGAAGGTTTCCGGGGGCTCTTCCGGGGTTTTCTGCCATCTCTCTTTGGAGTGCTCCAAGCCGCGATCCAATTTATGGCATACGAGAACCTCAAGATCTGGCGAGCCTCGAGTCGGATGCAGTCTTTGGATTCTCAACATCGAGGTAACTGTGCCATCACCTTGTTCACATATTCGCTTGAGAATTAATTCTCCCTCATACGATTCCATCTACCTATATTATTGCACGTGCGCCATTCATCATTACACAAGCATCGGGGCGCTGAGAAGAAAGATCACATAATGGCTTATGCACCTTCCTATTCCATGATATTGGAACAAGGGTTTCGTCATGATCTGCACACGCCATAGGGAGAATCCCGTTCGCAGCCTTTTCGCAGCTGACGGCTTACCATTGCTAATTGTTTGTCGCGTTTCACACAAATGCAGAATCACCCGCAGCAGTAGCCGGACGCCCTAGCAGGGACACGATCGGTCATGAGCGATATCGCCAGCCAGCATTGTCGCAATTGCCAGCACTGTCGAACTCGGACTACATGGTCCTATCAGCCTCTTCAAAGGTGTTTGCCGGTGCATTGACGTACCCGTATCAGGTGATACGATCGAGGCTTCAGACACACGATGCGGCTACGGTCTACTCTTCGGCAAGAAACGCCGTTTTTCAGACATGGCAGTCCCAAGGACTTGCTGGGTTCTATCGAGGGTAAGTGATCGAAACGAAAATCCCATAGGTAATCCCAAACACTCTGAAGGTTGCGAGGATGAAAAATTTTTCCCTTTAAGATTGTTACCTAGTTCCCTTTCATCATAAGATCAGTTCCCGTCGGTTCTTCAAACTGTTCGGTTTGCATTTCGTGATGGAAAAGAGCCAAAGGCGTTTTTTCATTATCTAAGAAATCACACTGCATCTGATTTTCACCGAGGGCTGAGCAGCAAAGAAGTATCGGTGCCTGTCTCAAAACCCCAGTACCCTGTCCCCTTTCGCATACGATTCCACATTCTCGCGTTCTTTTTCCTTTTCCCTCCACAATTGCCTCCTTGCTGGACAACAGAAGGGACCCACCCTTCTAGAAATCCCAAGGTTGTGGCTTACCAGAAAGAAAGAAAAATTCTTCGTGCGCAATTAGCAAAAAAATATTATTTTTTTTTTTTTTTTTCGAAGCAGGGTCGGATCTGGGGGCGGATCGGTTCTTTCAGGCACACCTTTTTCTTTCTTTCTTTTCGTTTGACCCCTCCCTATCGCAGACTTTTGCTTCTTGCAGTTGGCTTGCCGGGCCACTTTTTTTTTCTTTTATCTGTATCGCGCAGATGGAAAAAAAAAAAAAGGGCCGTTGGCATGTCAAAATGAGGTCCACACACATTTCCGGGACCCACTGGCAAGAAATAGAGACGCCCCCACACCCCCAAACGCGTGAAAAATGCTGCTAGGGCCGCTTAAACGGAAGGCAGCGACCTTTTTTTTTTTTTGTTTTTTTTTTTTTTGGAGCTAGCATCGATGGCATGACTTCCAAGACATCGAAAACAAACCCCAGGCCAAGAAAAAAAAATCCACACCCCGAGATTCAAGAAACCCTCATTTACCATGAAATGGGATGAAATCTTGTTTGTCCCATTTTCTCTAACCGAGAGATATTAATTGTTTTTTATTTTATTTCAACAGGTTGGGTCCGAATCTCGTGAGGGTGCTGCCAGCCACATGTATCACATTTGTCGTCTACGAAAATGTGAGGCGTATCTTCTGAAGTGGCCAGGCTCTGTCTCATAAAACTAGCCGTGAAGCAACAAAAAGCTAGCCAGCTTGCAATTTGCAATGAAACAAGACTAACTACGGGGTATTAATATTGTGGAGCAGCTAAGTTCATTGACATTGCGGAGGGAATTAAGACCTATATAGCTTGTACTAACAGTATATTGCTGACCAATTTAACCGCGGATTTCTTTTATGTAAATACTTGAGTAGTAGTTTTTTTTTTGGGAATTTTTTCCTCTTAGTTTTTTCACGATGCACATAACACATTTGAATTTTGCATAAACGTACAAAAAAACTAAATAAAATTTTGAATAAACCGCCTAACTGTTTAGGTACTTGAAGTGTAAAATCAGAACGGTAATACTTTCAGTGGTTATAACTGGCTTAATGAGAACAAACAGTACGCATCGACTTCAATCGATTCCGCTAGGGGAAGTGGAGAAATGAGGATATAAAAAAAAGAAGAAGAGTTGTAGGCTGAATAACACAAATGGAACAAGATATTAACAAGTGAAAAGAACTCATAGCAAATTTAAAAAAAAAGAGAGAGCATCGAGGGGAAAGATATTGGGCTATAAGCAGAAGAACCGATTGGTATTCAACAAAGCGAACCCCGAGCGATTTGAGATAAGTAAAATGCGAGATACAAAAGAGATAAAGAGGTATCAAAAAGTTCATGTTGGAAATTAAGCAAACAAAAAGAAGAATGATAAAGGTACCGCTATAAACGCCAGGACAATGACTCGAAGAATAAAGATGTTATCGTATAAGTAAAGAAGAGAGGAATGAAGGACATTTTTGATGTTTACATATAATCTTTTGGAACACCGTACTTGCTGAGACCAACATGATCGAAGGAGTTCATGTTGAATTGAGGAACATTGATATGCTGGGGTCGCATTGGTGGCAGTTGGCTGGGCATTTGCTGAGTATTCATTACTCCCTCGTAAGAATTTTGCCCCTCGTCAGTGTCGGATCCAAAGTCTCCCCATCCCTCACCACCATTGCTATTTCCAGCAGAGCTTTCCGCGGGACTGTTTGGCGCAGCGTCGTTATTATTATTATTGCCATTATTGTTAGAGTTGTTTGCATCGGATGCATTCTTGGCTGCCTCAGCTCGCGATTTCCTCGTGCTTGAGATCTTCCGATCTTTGCCTCGACCCTTAATTCCTTTGTTAGAATTCTTATATAGCTCCGCAAAGTACTCGAAAAGTTCGCGGTCAGCTGAGTTGATAGTAGTCGGATCGAAGATTGTAGCAAATTTGTCGGTCAGGTTTTTGAGGGCTGCGCCGTGAAATTTATTTTGATGAGACTAAAAATAGAATTTATCAGATATGCATTATCAAATATGGAAATAAACTCAAGATCTTACCTTGAGATTCCCTAATTGCGTAAATTTTTTCATGCAATTTTCTAGTCGGCAAATAAATGGCTTGGTCCCCTCGTGTACCACTCTATGGGCGCGAACGTTTCCACGCTGGGCGAATCTTTTGCCGCACTTTTCGCAGGAGAAAGGTTTTTCACCAGTATGACGTCTTTCATGGGTTTTCAAGTTACCAAGCTGAGAGAACTTTTGGCCGCATCCAGGTTCTTTACATGTCTATTCACGCATATTCCGTTAGAATGGAACAATATTTGATGAGTATAAATTCACTTACAAAGGGTTTGTCTCCAGTATGCGCCCTAGAGTGTATCTCTAGGTGTGTTTTCTGGAAAAAGCTCTTATTGCATCCTGGAACGTCACATTCGTATCTTTTGCGAGACTTGGGTCCTTTCTTCTCGGAAGCTGGACTAGCAGACTGGGTCGGCTCCGCCAATAACTTATCCACTCCAAGAGGCTGGCCCCCGAAATTTCCACCATTGACATATGAAGGCGGTTGATTGAAGGCCGGAGGTGGTGGCGGCGGTGGTTGCTGTGGCTGCTGTGGCTGCTGTACTCTGTTGATTCCAAACGGTGGGCCTGGCATTCCCATAGGTGTTTGAAAGTTAGGCGGCTGTTCTTCTTTCGAGGGTGTGTCTTGTTTGCTTTGGATGGCTCGCATTAACTGATCAACTTCGGTTTTGAACATTGCGCCTGGGTCCGTGATTGGCGCAGTTTGCGAGTTTTTACTAGGAGCAGGAGCTGCAAATTTTATGGCAGACGCCGGGGTTTGCTGGGCTGAGGGCGCAGGAGGAGGAGGAGCTGGTGTCTGGACTCGAAGAGGAGCTTTTGCTGGCACGGGAGCTGGTGTAGGAACAGGCGGCTTATGGTGCTGAAGCTGTGGTTGCGGTTGCGGTTGTGGCGGCTGCTGTTGCTGCTTCGGCTGTGGTGGAGTCGGCAGCGGTTGAGGAACGGGAACCTGGACTGGAGGCGGACGAGTTTGAATTGGCGCCGGGGGAGGGGCTTGTGCCTTTGCTTTTGCATTTCTAGCGTTCGCGCCGCCACGAGCCACAGGTTTAGCTGGTTTCTGCGTTGGCGTCTTCGTTTCCGGGAGTACAGGTAGATGGAGAGACTGATGTAATTGCTGAGGCTTGGATTGGGGAGGGGGTTGCGGCGGATGTGAGAGACTTGGGTGTTGGGGCTGCTGCTGCTGCTGCTGGGGTGGCTGTTGAGGCTGAGGTGGAGGTTGCTTCGGAATGTTATTGTGCAAGCTGTTCTGAAGGCTATTTTGAAGATTATTTTGCATATTATTTTGAAGGTTGTTCTGAAGAGTATTTTGCAAATTGCCCTGGAGACTGTTCTGAAGGTTATTTTGTAGATTGTTCTGGAGGCTATTCTGCAAATTGTTTTGTAGATTATTCTGAAGGTTGTTTTGGAGAGTATTTTGCATGTTACTTTGCATGTTACTTGGCATGTTATTTTGCATGTTATTTTGCATATTCCCTTGCAGGTTGTTTTGCAGGTTGTTTTGAATGCTATTTTGTAGAGAATTCTGTAACCCATTCGGAATACTATTCTGCAGAGAGTTCGGTAACCCATTCGGAATATTATGAGGCAGCTGAGGAAGTGGACTGTGCTGGGGCGGATGCTGCTGGTGGTGCTGAGGCGGATGATGAGCCTGCTGGTGCAATCCTGGATGGTGATGGCCTCGTTGTTGCGGTGGTGGTTGGTGATTCTGCTGCTGCGGCGGCTGCTGTTGCTGCTGTTGTTGATGCTGTTGATGCTGCTGCTGCTGATGTTGATGCTGCTGCTGCTGTTGATGCTGTTGCTGTTGATGTAACGAAGGACTGGGCATCATATTCGACGGATGGTGAAGACCGGGGGCCGCATATGTAGGATTGTAGTTGAGATTCTGGTAACCGAACATGTATGGATCCTGGAACGCGTCAAATTCCGGCATGTGCTCCTGGTGATATTGATGCCCATTGACGTCCATATGTGTCGCCATGAGCCCCCGCGACTGTGCCGTAGACGACTGCCGACCAGATAACTCTGGCGGCGGGAACACTAGGCCTGAGATTTGCATGTTACTAGAAGACGACGTCGCCGGGGGCCTGGCAGCGCGTTTCTGCTCAGGCGGCCGAAACCAGGCGGCCGACTGAGGGCCTATTGTGGCCGCCAGGTTTGCGGTTGGGCCGGATGCCTGCTGTCGATTCGGTAGAGGTTGTATGGTGGGGAGATGCGGAGGTTGAAAGGGGGAGGAGAGGTGATCGCGGGTGGGCTTTGACGACGACGTTTTGCTTGCTTTTTAAGAGACCCTTCTAAATCTAGGTTTATCCGGCTTTACGCCGTTTGTATATAGGTACGATGGCGATGACTTTAATGAAGAGGTTTACGCAGTGGTGGGAGTGAGTATTCGAACTCGAGTGGCGTAACAGTACGGTATGAGACGGAAGTCTCGAGAACGAGAATGCCGCTTTGGGAGAGGCGGGCGGTTATCCAGCAGCAGCACCACTAGTCAAGTCAGAAAGAGTCGAAACCAGCCTGTTGAGAATCGGCGACGCGTGCATTAAACCAAAGAGAAATGACAGAGTTCAAGCAAAGCGAAAATAAAAGAAGAAAATATATCCCTAAGGCGGGAAAGAAGTATGTCCGGTCAAGGAAGTAACAGGTACGATGGAAGGATGGTGACCAGAAGAAGAATGTTAGAAATGCGAGATGGAATGAAAGGGAGAATCTTTTTGGTCTGAAGCAGCGGGTGGGAAGGGACGATAATAGCCCGGTTGGTTATCCTCCGGTGACTAATCCCCAAACAAAACTTATTGTTGGAGGCGAGCGGTCGGTCAAGGCCGGAATC